>JAWNLX010000592.1:7837500-9292500 GCA_035042055.1 Drosophila macrothrix | reverse complement strand
AGCAACAACAAGAAGCACGAGCACGTGCAAATAATATCCATCAGTCGTATGGCCGCAGATTTGTGTGGAGCAAGCACCGCGCCCAGCCGAATAACAGAAAAACAACATTTGTGCAAATTTCGGTTCCATTCATTGAATCAGCGGCTGGTGGCAAATAGAAGTGGCGGCAATCAGTCCCAAGGCAAAAAAAAAGACACCAAGAAAAAAAAACAAAGATAATAATGTGTGAGTATCTCTTACAACTAACTAACGGTCATGTAAATACATAAGCGTGGGTGTGTGTGTGTGTGTGTGTGTGTTAGGCAACGCATGCCGTGAACTGTTGCGCGAAGCAAGCGCCGTTAATGAACTTAAGCTCAGACATAGAGAAAACCCCAAAACTACACACACATAGATAGCAAAGGCGCGGCATACACACACACGCACACACACACACGCACGCACATGCACTCTCGCACAGAGAAGAGGCAGTGACCTACCAACCTACTCAAGCTATTTGACATGCTATGCACGAAAACTGAAACCAAGGCAAACAAAAAAAAAAGAACGCACGGCGTTTCAAACACTCACACACACAAACAAACACATACACGCACACAAACACATACAAACACACACACACACACACTTCAAAACGGCAACAGTTTGCGCGAGCGCCAAACAACAAGAACAAGTGAGAGTCATACCAAATGGTTTGAGCACAAATTCACAACGAACCGCAACATGTTGGCAGCGCACAGAACTGATGACGTATACGAGTCAGCATGTGGCCAGAGCGCACGGCTTGTGCCCAACCAACAATAAAAGCGACTCCACTCACACCAGCGCAACAGCGCACACGTTGAGTGCGACGGTGTTTGAGCGCAAACGTCAAGTATTGGCGGCATCTTTTGTAGCAAATTTTTCGCACAAGTATCGCAGACGACGCTGTTCTGTTCACACGTTCGGCAAACGCTGCTGCCGCTATCGTTGCCGCTGCTGTTTGTCGTCAGTTACACTTATTTACTACGCATTCGTATTCGACGTGTGTGATAAAAAAAAAAAGAGAAAAGTATTTTCAACTTGAATCTGTTGGCACGCGCCTAAAACCAACGACAAATTGAGTAATAATTGCGAATGCAAATGCAAATTCGGGTTTCATTGTCCGATGTGTGTGTATTTGTCTATGTGTGTGAGTGCGAAAAGAATCGCTGATTAAAAGCTTAAATTGGCTTTAGCAAAGCGTACAATCAACAACAACAACCACAACCAAAAAAAACAAACAACTCAAGCATCAGAAACAACACCAATTACAACAACAACAACAACAAAAGAAAATAAATAACCGGCGCAAAGACGCTTTAACAACAAATAAAAAAAATATTTAAAAAAAAAACACACAAGAAATACAAGAAAATAAATAATAATTAAGCTGATATTGCAAGCAGCTCAGCAGAAAGGTGCGACAATTTCAATTTTGTTTATCCCCCACATTGTTTAACATAAGCTTTTATTTAAATTTAATTGCCTTTATTACAAATTCTGTGTTAATCGAACTGCAAACACTGCACAAATTTATTTAGTAATATGTATATTGTAAAATTGTATTGCAAATTATTTGCGTGAACAAGATTTCGAAATTAAATGCTTCTCTCATTGGTGGCGGAAATTATCGTCTGATTTTCTACACTGGATATACTTATATATATACAAATACATATGTATATATATATATATATATATATATACATTTCACTGCCCTGCCCCAGACATCTGTAGACATTTGCAGCACTGGCAAACATGAATTGAGTCCCAAGAATATTTCAATTCTCTGATTTTTCAATCCGTGAACTTTTCCCTTGATTGCTATCATTAATTTAAAAACCAGCAGCAAAACAATAAAAAGCTTCTGCCAAATTTGTATATTCAAATTTCATTCGAGCATCGTAAGTAATATTTTATTTGAAAGTGAAAATGAATAACATATTTGATTTAATTTGAATGCATACCTACGCTGTCATCTATTGACGTTTTAATGGCTTCATTAAAATAAACACTTGCATATTTAAATTCTTAGAATAGATGAAAATTGAATGTAGCACTAAATAATTGAATTGAATAAACCCAACGTGACATTTCGATAAGAAAAAAACCCAATTATTGGGTTGAAAGTTAGATACCCTAAAATAAATGTATATTTCATCAAGAAATTCATGAGTAAAACGAAAGAAAAAAAACACATGAATTGACTCAACTATTCATTTGATCATTTCGATATATACATTTGATATGCATATAGTATTTTTTTTTTTTTTTTTAATTAAGGGAATGGGCAAAATGGAAATGTTTTTCTGTGCTGTAGTGTACTCCATAGGCGAGCAATAAAGAAACATATTCTTATCTATAGCTGTGTATAACAGCTGTATTTGCCCACATATAGATATATATATAAATATATATTCATACAAATATACATTTTATTTAAATCTATCTCAGTTGTTTGGCGGCTCATTGAAGGCGACTGCAGCGTGGTTAAAAAACGTGTGTTTAATCCAGCAACAACAATAATAATATTGAGTAAATAGCGAATGAAAGATGTATAACAGAAACGAATTCATTTAAAAAGAGCCCCACTAAGAATTCACCACTTGCTGCCAAGCACACAAACACACACACACACACACACACACACACGCATACATACACATATAAATAGCAAAGACAAAGCACGCCAGACAAATGGACAAGTTCACTAATTTAACCGAAAAATGCTTTAGCGCCAGCTGATTGACCGTCAAAAAGCGTGTGCGGAAAATACATAGTGTACACAGAGTGCGGGGGACGCTTTTGCAATTTCCAGTTCCATTTCCAACTGTGCTACGTGCTGGGCTCTCAAGCCGAAACATGCCACCCATTCTCCTCACCCTCCCCCATCTGCACAAAAAACACGCCCTAGAACACCCACAGTGCATATCACTCAGCACCGGCTGCTGACAAACCAATTTACTGTGCACACTAAAACTACGTCAAAAATATATATAATATATGTATATAGATATGTATGTGAGGTGCATGCATTAGCCACAGTGCGATTTGCGCTGTGACAATCCGAGTTTCGAAAACATCCGACATTCAAGTGAATCCGAGAAACTCAAGTTTGTGTTCCAATTCGCAAAGCAAATCAAATCGCTTATGCTAAGCACTATTTTAAAAGCTGAAATGACCTCGATCATGAATCCGCTCGCTATAAATGTAAATGTAAATATTATATATATATATATATATATATATATATCCGATAAAATGTTCAAAAGTATTCAACATTTTTAGGCATTTCATTTTGATAAAATTTTTGTTTATCTTAAGAGAAACAGAGAAATTGTACACATTTTTCCAATTTGCAAGATAGAATTCAATTTGCGAATAGAAATTGTCTTTCTCTTCTGACACAGAGAAAGAGTGTAAAAATTATAACATAAATATTTGGATTAACTTCTAACAAAATAGCCTATTGAAAATAAAAAGCGTTTGCGTACAATTATTCGTTATATCGCATTTTTGGCAACTACAACTGCATAACACAGAAGATTGCAAGGATATTTATATATTTTTAAAAAATACAAAATAAAAGTTTAGATTAATACCTAAGAAAATAGGGACTTAAGAATATTTAAAATGAAAAGAGTTTTCCGAATTTTTACGCTATTGGCAACGAGTTTGACTAAAACTGTATCATAAGATTACAAGACTCTATTTTAACTTTTTATTTTAACTCAAAAATATAATAAAATTTCATACTTAATCTGAATATCTATCAAAGTTTTAAAATTCAACTATATTTATTTGATTTCCAATGAAATTGAATAAAGAATAAACAAATGTAAACAGAGCGATAAACAGGAAAATTGTATTTTAAATTGTATTTTAAATGTAAATTTAAAATGTAAACTAAACTAGGACTCGGATTTAGTTCACAGAATTAATATAAATGTAGGTGTAGACTAATTGTCTGTTTCTAAGAATTTACATTCACACATATTTACATTTAGAGAAGAAGAATTAACCAAAAGCCAATTAAGATTTTCTAGACGCTTCTGGGATGGGATTCAATTAGCCCCAACTACTACTTGGTAGAAACACAAATGCAAATTTTGTAGACTTGAACTCTTAGCTGTTTTAAAGAGCACCAGCAGCAACAATGGCAAAAACAACAACAACAACCACAACAACAACAATGCCAACAAACAAGACCAAAATTTAAAGCCACCTGATAAAGAGACATACTCGAAAGATAAGCGACAAATTTGGTACGTGCCTGAAATTCTATAGCCCCAGTGTGTTCTAGACATGACAAGTGGGGGATTAAAACAGTTTTTAGTACAGTCTCTAGATGGATGAGGGGCATGGGGAGGCAGTCAGATATAGTTGAGAACAACGTGTGCACAGCATTGGCATTTCTAAATCAATTACAACAAGCAAAAAAGAAAAAAAACAGTTTTTGTTTTGTTTTATTTTGTGTTAGAATTGGAATTGGAATTGGAAATTGGGGATATGTTAAACACCTTGCAATGGTTCCAGCTGTTTTCTGATGGCCACTTTGTCTGTCGGAGCTGTTCGATTGAGTTTTTATTTTTGTTCATCTTGTACTTCTTGTGGCTTCTGTTTTATTCAGTTTGGCCGAGTGGCAAACAGTTGCAAATGCCACAACACCGTTTCCATAAATTACTCAGAGCTGGCGTTTCTCGTCTACAGTAATCCCTCCACATCGCTAACTTAGGAACGACAATTGTCAGTTGTCATTACTAAATGAAATGCAGTCAAAGTGCTTATAGATTTTGTTGACCTGACAACTACAATATCAGCTGTCGCATAAGCTCCGAATTTATCAACGCAAACTTTGCAAAACATTTTCAATTATCTTACAACTAGTTGGGGTAAATACGCTCGCAGCTAAGTTGAAGCTTATCTTTCGTACACTACAGAGAGGTTATTAAATGATAGCTTTACTTTGAAATGTGCTTAGCTTTGTTCAAGTTTCGGCTGAAAAACCAATTTTGGCTGGTTTGCGATGAGCAAGCAGCGAAAAAGTAGCTTAACCTTGAGCCAAGTTCAGTTTCATAATGCATAATTAGAATTATTAAGAATTCGTTTAAATTTTAAAGCTTTCAATAAGCCACTTAATTGAATAAATAACACATTATTTGCATTTCATTTCGATTTGTAAGCCACTTAACTGAATATTGTCAAATAAACCAGAAAGATCGATTATTGTAGGCAGATCGAAGACTAAATACTCTTATAGATCGGACTTAATGTGCTGACATCTAAATTGTTGTTTGCACTTCGAATCAAAAGTTATTAAAAAAAAATAAAAAATTACTTATTACAAATTCAGGGAGCTCTGCGCACATAAGACTAAAAAATTAGTATAGACAGTCAGACGGACATGGCTATATTGACTTAGTTCATGATGCTGCTCAAAAATAATAATACTCTAAAAATGGGTATCAAAAATTATTGGGTTCTAAATTGGTTATCGGCTCAAAAGTGGCCCGACATCGAATAAGAAACAAACTGGAAAATAATTTGCATTTGAATTCACAATAATTATTTCCTAAATGTATTCAACCGGTCTAATTGACATCAAAAGCTATTCGGCTTCAGAGCTCAATAAATTAAATCACGCAAAATTAATTAAATTTAAATGAACAACAAGAAAAACCACATCTTAAATCGTATTGACTGTGAGCTAGCCTATTAAATATAAAAAAGCTTGACGTAGAGGCTTTTAAATAAATTCTATATGTACCATAAAACGCAAACATTTCCATTTGATATAAAGAACTGAGACGATTCATTGCACAACCATTGTTTCTCCAGCTGCAGTTCAATTAAATTATCTCAATAAGACAATAATTTATAATTGAGAGCAAAATGCTGAGGGTTCTCCATGCAAGCAGTTGGAATATGCAAGGCAATTGATTTATGTGTGGGATGTTATCATAACTATTTAATTTTTCTTATACAACCGACCCCAGTATTAATTCATGTATCGAGCATTTTTCTGAAGGTTTTATTTATGCCTAGGGGATGCTTATACATTCACATAATTGCATTTTAATACTCTCCGATTTATTATATACTTTATTTTATTTACTTTTATTAATAAATATTTATATGAATTAATTTGTAGCTTTAAATTTAAAATTTTTAGAAACTTTCAATATGTTTTTCGCCGGCTGCAGCTAAATATGAACACATTCAATAAATAACAAATAAATAAAGTACGCAAAACGTTTTAGTATACCATAATAACAGTTATATAAATATATGAATGTTATTGTGCTCAGAAACTAAATTAAAAAAAAAGTTGATTTATTTTCAGTATTTTAATAACACGACGCTAAATTTTACAAAGTAACTCTAAAGAATAGTTTGAACTTGTTACAAGTTAAGCAGACTCGTAGTTTGACAAAACGGAAATGAAAATTCTTTCTAACTTAACTTAAAATTAACTCCCATTTCCAATAGATTTAAATATTTAGAACAATTTAAAAGGCATCAAATCAATGAGCCAAACAAAAATGAAGAATTAAAGCTGTAGCAAAAAATATAAAAAATAAATAATATATACATAAATTATTAAACCACGAGCATATTAAGCAGCATAAACCAAAAAACCAAATTTCGACTCTTGGAATAAAATCACACACACACAACACTCACACACATTCGCGCACAAATTGAGTGTGAAATTTTACGCGCCATTTAGCAGACGGCTGCCTCAAGCCATATGTTTGATGGCGTATTTTTCAAGTGAAATATGCCCTAATGTTAAAAAAATAAAGAGCGCTGCATTCGCACTTAACCGACTGTGTAATACTCTGACCCCAAGACACCAACACCTAAAAATATTTGAAAATAACATTCTATTAGAGAAAATGTTACTAGCAATCTACCTTCTAAGTAAGCTTAAAAGTATCCAAATATATTGGTTTGATCGATTTACACTTTGAGATATATCGATGCTGTATCGATGCTTTTAAGTTTTTCCAATGAAAAATGGAAAATGATATATTTTAAGTTGAAAGTTATTTGTTTTATACGAATAAATGGGCGAATGGACATTTCACAAAATCAAAATACTCTTTTCTCTTATAATGTGTATAATATACACATATTATAAAAAAGGACGAAAAAATTATGAATAATGCAGAATTCAGAGCTTGTGATTGGCTAATATATACATAATATAAAAATGAGAAAATTATGAAGTTAAGCGACTAAAGGATACCCAATAATAAAATTAAATTGAATATAGAAGTAAATTTGGTTTTTCTTTTGCTGGCTACAAAGATTGTTTTCAACTCTGTCCTCTTTAATTCTATTTAATCTTCTTTAGGTATCTACAGCCAAAAACCAACAGCAGGGTATTATAATTCTTAGAGCCAAAATAGATTCCATTAATAAAATTGTATACTTGTATATTCGTATACTTGTTTAACTATTAAATATTTCAATGTATTCTTGAATTAAACAAAACATAAAGAACTATCGAGAGTTGCAGAGTTCAAATATTATATTTGTATACCCACTTTATTTTTAAATATTTAAAAAACAAATTTGCGTATCAATATATTCGTGCATTAAAAAAATTGATTTACTCAAACGCAAAAACAATCCAAAGCCGAAAGAAACTTATATCAAGGAGCGAATTGTCTATTATTATATTATATTATTTTTTAAACAATTAAATGTGATTAGGTCAATATTCCATATTTTAACTCCTATTTCTCCTATTTGAAATGAGTTACAGGGTAAGATTAGGAATTACAGGCACTGCACACAAAGCATTTAATGGCGCTGTCAATTATACAAAAATATACTTATGAGCAAGTACATAACTAAGCAGGCAACATGGAACGAAACTGGCACAGAAGTGAAATAGACTTGCCGCCTTTTGTGTGCGGCGACTTATAAGCAATGCAGCATACACACACACACACACACATACACCATTTGGGACCTAGGCAGACCCTCACATATGACGGCATTATAATGACGATTCCTTTCTTCTTTTTACCCCATTTCATTTGTGGCCTTTTTTTTTGTATTGTGTAAGACGCTTAACCAACTGGCGACTTGGAGCGGTGCTAAGCCTCTGGCGCTTATTTTAGCAAAGTGTAGGAAAGAGAAGAGCTAAAAGAGAGTCCTTTTAATTGTTGTTGTTGTCGCCGTTGGTAACAGGATGTGTGCCATGCACCCAAGTGTACAAAATGGCGTCTGAGCCAAAGTATTACATGGAGCAACTTGAAATTTTGCGAAATTGTAAAGCTGGGACACAATATAACACACACACACACACACACACATATATATATAAATATATATATGTACATAAATGTATATGTAAATGCAGCATATGGCACAATGTGTAAATAAGCGCGTTAGACTTTAAAAATCGCTGATATCGTTTCCATCATCTTCTTAGTTTCCTGCTCCTGCTGCTGCTGCTGCTGCTGCTCCTACTTGCACCTACTTGATTTTCTGTTGCTCTCGTCTCTTGCTGTATTTAACCACCGCCTACACTTGCTTGAGCTTATTGCCACAACTTTCTGCCAGCTTTTCCTAAATGAAGAGCACACAGATACACACACACACACACACAGCAACACCCACAAATGTAGATGAAGGCAAAACCCAACACAACACTTTGGATTTGTTTACTTTTTTAATACCACTCGCAAAAATACCCTAACGAATAAGTTGCATAGGGGTATAAGCACTTACCACTTATTTAACTAATTGTCCGTAACGAATTGCTATGAGCAGTACATAAATATGTAAAACTAAATAAAAAAAAATACAATTAATTTTATTTTCTGAATAACTACATTATTTTTACATATACTTGAGTTATTAAAGTATTTATTAGGGTAATTGGTATGAGAATTAAATTAATTTGAATTTTAATTAAATTTAATTAAACTGGAAAAATTTTAGATTGAAAAATTGATGTGCAACTATTGATTGAAATTCACTATTTTTTTTAACAATTAAAAGAAAGCTCAATTACAGCTGTAAAGGAAATCATGAAATAAAAAAATGCATTTTTTTAAATCCAAATTGGATTCAGACAATAAAACTCATATGTTATGTGTATACTATCCACCCGAAAAGGTTAACAAAAGGTTAATTTATTAATTTATTATAGGAAGCTTGCTGGTTATATGCTCAATAAAATACAACAGATTTATTGGCGATTTTATTAAGCATTTTATTTATTGCTCTCATGCTAGATATATTTAATTCGTGGCACCTGCGATTTTTACTAGTGCTCATTTAAAACAGAGAACAATAGCAAAAACTTAAACAAATGAGATATAAGAAAAACAAATCACATCAGACCCAAGTGTTGGCATCTTATCGTTGACGTGTCTAGATTGGTTTGGCTTTTATTTTGCGTCTTGCCATTTGCATGTGTGGTATATACCAAGTCAAGCCGCTAGACACAAGCATAGCAGACACACACGAAATGGGCGGGCGGGCGCATGTTTATTTGTTATTGTTACCTTACCTCAAACACATTTTTATGATATTCAATGACAGCAGCAGCCGTCGTCGTCGTCGCCGCACCAACTGAAACAACTGAGCACCAAATTGAACGTCAGTGTATGTAAAGTTCTCTGTTGACAGCAAACGCAAACGCAAAAAAAAAAGAATAAAAACACACACACAAGCTTTACAAATGAGGCCAACTAAATGGTTGGTGCACATGTGGCGTATGCGTAATAAATCCAATGACAATGACGTCACAACGGCTATGCTGCCACTCAAGCAAATAACACTTTGGTATTTAAGCAATTTTCATGACCGTCTGTGTATGCAGGCATGTGTGTGGGTATGTTTGTGTCTGTCTGTCTGTCTGTCTATCTATCTATCTATCAGTGTGTAAGTTAATTTGTCTGAAGTTATTAGTTTGACTCAACTGAGGAGGCAACCTCAATGTAAGTTTCAAGCACAAAACTTTTTGAAGACGCTTCCCTGTCGAAGTCTCTTCATTTCCTGTGGCTTTTGCGGCCAAACCCCTTTTCAGCAAGAAATTTGGCCTGTAAGTTGGCTGTGGCGTCTCTTTACATATATGTATATGCCCATATACTATCATAATTACACTTTAAAAAAATATTACGTTCAGCTTCAATTGAAACAAGATATTAAAAAGCAGCTTCTGTTTTAAATATAACACTCATTTAGAGAAAGGAGTAATTACAACTAATGATTGTTGATGATGTTAATAATTTATTTTATCAAAGTCTAAGAAACAGTTGATTAATGTAGTATTGTAATTAAGGATATTTACTATGACAGTTATTTTAAATAGTCGCCTGATTCAGTCCGACATATGTCCTTACTGCCTGCAGCAAAACCAAAAAAATATTACGAAAATCATTAATCAATATTACAAAATTTGTATTTCAGTTAATTAATGTATAAAAAAATATTCAGGTCTCTACATATACATGTATATACATGTATCTAACAAAAATATACATTATTTTATATTCTTTAAAAACACTTCTCATAAATCATACAGCAAAAATCATCATTAATTTTAGGCACCACAAGGATATGCGTTAAAACTGGCAGTCTATAAACCAGAAACCTTTTTTATTTGAAGGTAAATTATGTGAAAAAATTCTATAAATAATACGTATCTATTCCTTGTTTAAGACCAATATTTTATGACTGTTGCCATAAATTGAGTACACAAAGTTTTCCAAGTGTAGCTCTCAAAGTTTGAACTTATTGTTTTGTGCTACCTTCAGCTGCCCTTTCCACCATGTTGATGCCACCACACAACAGCAACTGCTGCCGCTATGGGCCCATCGTTAAGTTTCGTTTTTCAATATCATTTTTCAGCGCTTTTAACGTTGCATGAAAATTGAAAATTATGCGCGCCTTCCTTTTATTTTTAATTTACGTGCAAAATGTTGAATGCCATTAAGCCAACACTGTATGCATGTGTGTGTGTGTGTGCTTGAGGTTGCGTGTGTGTGTTCATTGTAGAATTCTGCTTGTGTGTGTGTGTGTGTGTGTTTTTGGCATGTTTGAAAAAATTGGCGCACATTTGTGATACGTTCCTCTTGATAAGCGCGCACACACAATTTATGTTGTATTTAATCAGATTGACGCCAGCTTTTCCAAGCGACCACCCACCTCACCAAAAAAATATCTACAACATTTTGTGAACTACAATTTACGTGCTGGCAATTTGTATAATTGATTAAATATGCGTGCCAAAAGAGCCAGGCACGAAAATCGCGCACAATTTGCAACTAAGCTCAGTAAACAAGCAAAATAAAATCTCCAACTAACCCACTAAAAAGGTGGGCAAAAAAAAAAAACCCAAAAATATATAATTGATATTGTAGCCCAGACCTTAATAGTTGTATATCCAAATATCTGAATATCCTTTGGCTTTGGCAATATTATTATTAAATTAGTGCGCATAATTATGATGTTCTCGCACACACACACGCACACGCACACACACACACACGAGTGTGTTTGCTGAGGTATTCAGAGCTATCGAGAGGCCCCGGCGATAAGGCACGCCTGGAATTGGGTCGCAGTCAACCGCACTCCCCCTGCGCTCCCCAGAACCTCGACCTTTTATTGGCCTGTAGCATGAAAAGGCGCTGACTGCTCCACTTTATTCTTTTTATTTCTCTTCTTATTTTTTTTTCTTCTTTTTTTACAATTGACTTTACGAGCCCAAGCAAAAATATGAATTACACGAAAAATTATTTGGCGCCGCTGTAGGCCGTGGGCAGCGAGACAAAGAGAGTGAGAGAGAGAGAGAGAGAGAGAGCAGGAAGGGGCAGTTATACGGAAAGTTGACATGTACATGGGGTAACACTCAATAACAGTTGACACATGGCATTTGATTGCGTTTCTCCATTAGGGAAAAACCCCTTCGGGTATGTATTACTTAACCATCATTCAAGCATACGTTAACGGCTACAAAAATGACTTGCAATATTCCCAAGCCTATCAAGGTCAACACATTTAATGCCTTTCTATTGGCAATAAGCCGACTAGCTTCCTATGCGGGCAATCATGCCACTTCTTTGTTCCGCCTATTGAATCTCAGCTGGTTTGTCGTGTCTTGCACATATTTGTATATCTACCAATAATACTGTATATCTGTCAATAAAGAAAAAATTTGGAATATTTATTTCAAAATACGGCTTATACCATTCAGCAGCTGATTCAATTCACAATGAAAATAAATAATTAATAGATATGTTTTTGAAATATATTTTCTATTGCAAAACCAGTTAGAAATAAAGATAAATTGTGACCATGCAAATAGCAAATAGCAATGACAATTATATTGGTCTATGCCACAAAGGTTATATTCATTGATACCACATATTAGACTTTTTGGGATTATATTTCAAAATCAAATTTTCAAATGCGAGGTATTGAAAGTCAAATTAATATGCTATGTAATGCAGCTTGTGTGCTATGTGCATTTGATAAAAGCCACAACCATCAAAAGCAGAAATTCACCCAAAAAAAATACTTTACAAGGTCTTCTGCCGGTTACAGATATTTGGACAGTTTGAGGATACCACGCATAATAATTTTTAATTATGCAGTGCATAAAAAGTTTTATACAACAATTATTTTCAATTATCGCAAGCTCGAAAAAATTAATTAATTTGAGTAAACAATTGATTCGATTTCAATTATTTATTTAGCACAAAGTGCGTGAAAGATAAACATAAAAAATTATAAATAAATAACATTAAGATTTCTGTATATCCTCACTTTAAAAAAGTAATTTTATGCCATATAGTTTCAGTTTCTCAAGTTTGTGTGTATTTGGAAAATAAAGGAAGATAACATTTTTTTTTAATCCAATTTGTGTATGTGATGCTAGCAATCGAGCATGTCCATTATATTAATAAATAACAATCAGCTAAATAGTATAATGAAACGCATCACAGCATTTATTACAATACCAAACAGTCAATAAAATGGCGTAAAAAGTTGCTAAATACTTAAGATGCCACTATTCAAACTTTTTTCTTTCTTATCTGAACTATTTATAAAATGAAATATGGAACTCGACTCATATATGGGGCAATAAACCAGGTTAAATCGATACGTGAATCTCACTTAGTAGTAAGAGGCTTGTCGACCGTTCAGCTAGAAGGCCTTTAATATGCATTTGAAACCTCCAAACTTATTTATAAATACTTTAAGAAATATTAGAAATTGGATGCTCCATAAATGTTTTTCATTTTGATTGGAAAAAATTTTGCTTCGAAGTTTATTTCAGTCTTATGCAATTTGTGAGTATGGAAAGGCAAGGAAGATAGCATTTTTAAACACCATAAGTTATGAATTTAGTACCTTTAATAACAATTGGTACTGTGAGCTAGCTCTTACATCAAATGAACAAAATTTCACAAAATAAAAACTCATATGGCCAAGCGAGAGTAAAGAATAATTTTCATTTTTTTTATGAAATTGAAAAAGTTACAGCAGCTGCTCTATTATTTGTCGAAATGTGTAACACTTTAGTAATTACACTTTACATTTTAAGTTGCAACTATAACTGAAACTGTAACACAAATTGTAAGCTGAACGAAACTGAAACTACAATCAAAATTGTTGCTTTACCATAACACACTTGCAACATACCCAATTTGTCTGAAAAAATTCCCTGAATACCAAACACACAGACACACAGCTTTATAACTTTTGTTGCGCCTCCGACCATAAAATCTGGGAGAACCAAAAAAAAAATATATATATATATATATATTTAAAAAACAAAACCACAAAATGAAGAATTACACAAAATAACTTTCGCTATATTTTTATAGCTGTGTGGCGAAGTGAAAGAGGAAATGGCATGGGAATCGGATGACGTGTTGCTGATTCTCTAATATGTAATCCACTGCAAATTGCAGTCGACGCCTCATGCACCAATATATCACAATATGCCCCAGCACGCTGACCTCGCAGGGGGTGGCATGTGGCACACCAACATTCTCCATCACCCCGCACATCTCCCCGCACATCCAACTAACTATCTTTTCCGTGCCCGCTGTCCAAGCGTCCAAGCGCTGACCTGGTACATATTTTAGCATAAAACATTTGCATAAAACTTTCACGGCTTATAGCGCTCGAATGCAATGTAAAAGTTTCATTGTGCGCATTGGCCATATACTTTGTGTACTTAGTGTATCAGGCCGCACCTCAACTCCGCTCCACACGCCTCCCCCTTGCGTACTTTCAATTTTTATAAATTTAATTCATAGCAAACAACAGCAACAAGGGCTGCTTACGTATGGCTGACTCTTTCAACAGCTTGGTCGACTAGGAGATGGTCTCTTTATTAGATTTCTAAATGAAATATGCCAAAATATTGCTTGATGAGTATTCATTTCAAAATGTACTTAAACAAAAATCAAAAACTAAATTTACCAACAAATCCTTAAAATACTTGAAAACTTATGAAAAAGCCAAACTATTTGTCTATGAAAATGTTATTTTTATCACATTTAAATATATGAAATATGTCAAAATATTGTTTGATGGTTATTCCTTAAAAAAAAATATATCAGCAAGAATTCTTTCAAAAAGTTGACAACTCAAACGAAAAACTGAAATATTCATGTTTTCAAATTGTATTATTTATATTAATCATTCAATTATTGTTGTAATGATTATAAAAAAAAATTAAGAAATATTTTATATCAAATTTAATATTTCAGATTTACGTCTCTATGCATTTATAAATATAATAAATAAATTATAAACATAATTTGTTTTTTATTTAAAGGTGCATTCGATCGGATGTGAACTCGATTTGCCCTAATGTAAGAGAGTTTAAATAACATAAAAATACTTTTAGACGTATATACGAGTTGCATGATTGGTCGTCATAGATTTCAAAGTTGCATCATGATATTGAAAAATATTAAATAATTGCCGTTGATGACTGTCACCATCAACAGATTTTCTCATTTTTAATGTGTATGTCTTGCATTATTATTTGATTTAAATATATATTTTAATGATTGATAAATTTAAGAGAATATCTCATTTTATAAACCTCGAAATTTAAGAAATATTTAATTATCGCTTCACTAAACGAAAATATGGAAAACTTCACTATTATAGTTTAAATTGAGGCGGAAGAGAGACTGCTTAATGGTTTTTGAGATACGAAGCAAATTATTTCATTAGTCATCAGTCGTCAATTTATTTTATCATACAAGCTTAGGCTTAGAACACACCGCATTAGCACGTCCTTGATTCCTTAATTCCAAATAAAATAAAAAAAAAATTTAAATTTTATTTCACTTGGTGTGGGTTGAAGTAAAATAAAAACTCTGCACAAAGTAAAAAAAAAATTTTTTAAATAAAAGCAATGAAAACTAGATTTAAATTATTTCAAATAAATTTAAATCGTAATTATATTTGTTATATTTCTTAATTTTAATTAAATTAATAACTGTTAGCTATTTTGTTGGCTAGAATATTACATTTTAAATGATCTCTGTCATATATTTCACTAAAATGAGTATTTGTACTGAGTTTTTATGATATAAAAAATAAAAAAAATAATAAAAAAATAAATAAAAAATAAAATAAATTTTCGAGTGTTATAACTTCACTGTCAATTCGAAAAATATACCCTCCGAATGAAATAGTACTGGGTGCGCAAACTACCATTGGTAGTACAACTTAGCAAGCTCCCAAGAGGAGCCTTTGCAATTTGCTGGCAGCACACGCATACACACACACACACACACACACACACACACACAAACACACACACACACAAACAAACACACACACAAACAAACACACATCTACACCCATTCTGTACCGTAACCATCATAACTTGGCTACTCACCTGAGCTTCGCTCTTCTCACTTATTTTTTTTTAGATATTTCTTGCGAGTGCTCAAAGTATTTTTTCCTTTTTTTCCTGTTCATTTTGCTTTTGTCAGCGAGCTGTGTGTGGCAGGTTGGTTTGTCTTGGTTCGGCTTGCAACATTTCGTTAGGTTCAAACGAGCATTTTGGCCCGCTAGCAAAAAGCTGTTCATAAATTGCATGTTGGCATTTCTACGAAAGCGTGTTTACGTGTGTGTGGATGTGTGTGTGTGTGTGTGAGTGTGCGTGTGTTGGTTTTTTTTTGTTTGTGTGTACCGGCATGTACTCTATTTTGTTTTTTAATAGACCCTTTTCGCATTTAAACTGTTATGCTTGGCCTGGCCTGGCGCAAAAGACCTTTCCACATTTATCGCTTAAGCCAAATCAGTGTCAAGCTCTGCCACATACATACACATTCATATATGTACATACGTCCTTCCCAACTCCCCATCCATTTGCAGTGCTTTCAATGCTAGAATCGATAGTCGGGAACTAAACTGAAATTTACGTTTTGTAGGCAGTGGCTGCAGTTTAAAATTGACCCAGGCATAAACTAGCCTTTGGCCGTGTTGCATGTAGCCCGTAAGCTACCGCCAATTTGGCGCAGAGCCAAAAAAGTAATATCTGGAAAACCATAAATTTCACTGTACTCCACTTAGGCATACACCCACATTTTAATTAGCAAGCAATTAGAGACAAAATGACCGACGAGCGTAATTAAAAATTTGTTTACTTTGCATATTACTAAATTAGAGAGCTTTTGCTTCCACACACACACGTAAAAAATAAATTAAATTTAACATTTCGATGAGTTTAGTTTATGCTTTTATGAGTCTACGCCTTCCTCTAAGTGGGTGTAACAGTTGGCCAGCTTTTTTATTATGGCCAAAGTGTTGAGTGATTTCATCGAACTGGTAATCGATGCGGAATATGATGTATGCGATGCCAGCGATAGAGGCTGTCCATTATATAAATAAATAACAATCAGATAAATAGTATAATGGAACGTATCATAGCATTTATTACAATACAAATAGTCAATAAAATGGCGAGAGAAGTTGCTAAATGCTACGGAATTCATCGATTATTCAAGCCATTTCTTCTTATCTGAACTTTATTAACATGTGTGGCAATAAAAAGAAGTATAGCATATGTGACGATAAATTGTCCAGTTTAATCTATAGGTGTATATTGTCATAGTAAGAGTTGAAACTTTTAGCTTGACTTTTAGGATGCCTTGGAAATTCTCTTCATATTTTTTATAAAAGCTTTAGAAGTGAGATGTACACAAATAGCATCATATTCTAATTGTAATTGTCTGTAATTGTTTGCGAAAACGGAAAAGCATTCGTTTGAGAAGGGATGCTATTATAAATATATAAATAGAAATAGCAATTTCCAATCGAAAAGTTAGACATGCACTTGAAATTGTTTTCGACCAGTTCTGTATGATTTTAGAACAACAACCACATTTATTGCACACAACATCTCAAGGCTTAATGATATCAGCCACATCTATTAACTGCATGCGGTATAAGAAAACTATTTTCCTTATGTATTCTAAGATATAATGTTATTCTTACATTACTATTATTACATTCTAATTGTATGTGATTTATATCATAACTTTATAATTTTGTATATTTATGCTTGCATATGCTCTTAAATCTCCTTTGCATACCTCATTTTCCGACATCATTTCGAATATTCAGGTTTATTTGTATGTAAAATCAAATCATCAAACCACATACCGAAAATGATAACTAACTAGCGTTTAAATGCAGAATTACAATTGAGCACTTAATTATCATTAATTTGACGCATATCAACAATCAAATGAAAACCAGACATGCAAATTAAATAGATAAACAAAATAAGCAAAAAAAAGTGCATAATTATATTTGAGTTTTATTTCAATAAATGTTTAGCAAAATGCATCCGCAATTAATTAAAACTAACACAGAAAACAAATATAACAGCTATAAGAGAGTATGCGAGTGTTGCAGCTGAAATAAATTCGCCGAGGCAATTAAAAATTTGCACCTTTGCTGCGCCACCAAATGACGCATGTTTGTTTATATGTATGCATCTGTAAGCCCATTGTTGCTACTATTATTGCTGTTGTTATTTGGTTGCAAGCACAATACAAGCTAGTGCATACACATATAGATAGACACATTCGAGTGTTTTGTTAGTCTATTTTAACCACACCAGCGCCAGTTAGTTATTAGTTGCGGTTGTGTCAAGTGTCAACGTCAAGGCTCGAGTGCATTGTTAGCGCCATTTGTGCCACCTAACGTTCAATGGAGAGCTGCAACGTTGAGAATGGCTAATGTGTAACGCAGAGCCGTTTGTTAGTACATTCCCAAATGAAAGAAGAGAAAAAACTGCACTCAATATGCATACGAAAATAGTTCAAAGGAAATACACTTAGCACTCACTGTGCAGCCCGCTCGCCTCTGCTCACCTCTGGCGAGCACCGCTGGTGGCAACATTTTTGTCTTGCTTTCATTAATTTACATATTTAGTAAGTCATTGAAAATGCGGCTTTCTTGTTTTTCGTAACGTTTCCTGCTGCCTCCAGCCTGCTCAGCGGTCTGTGTTATTTTTAGTCAACCTGCCGCAATTGCAGCACTCGTTAAAATTCATTGTAGGAAATCCCAAGTACATACGGATATCTGCACTTGGCTTCAATTCAGAAAGCTACAACTAAATATACACAACGTCAAGAAGCGCTAAATCAAGTTGAAGGGCAGATGCCGATTCAGCTTATCGGAGAGATATTTAAATGCATCAAAGTTTAGTTACTTGAGTCTAAATCTTGACTAGAATATATACCGTGTTATGTTCTTCAGAACCAAACTGTTTGTCGTAAACGATTTTCCCTTTGGCAGCCTAGAGAATAAACAAACTTAAAATGGGACCAACTCTCCAAATGGACTAAGCACAATTAAATGAATGACATATAAATATATATATACATATAAATATAAATATATACAATTAAAATAAAAAAAATTTAAAAAAACACATCGCTTGTCATGTTATTTAATTTAATTAATGATTTTTTTACTTTATTTCTATTTATTGAAAACATTTTTAAAAATGGACTACTGTTTTTTTTAATTAATAACTAATTGGTCAATCTGTTAGTGAGTGATATATTTTTTTTAAAATTTTGGTTTACATTTATAACAAACTCGATGGTGCAATAATTTTCAGGCTAGTTGATTTAAAATAAATTCTAACTAAATAAATTTTTTGCACTGCGAAAGAAACATCGTAATAAATAACTAAATAAATATTTTTATATGTATAATTGATTTTTGCAATGGAATTTTAAGCGACGCTACACTTATTTCATTACTAGTTTCATATATGACCTATGGGTATTTTACAAACCAATTGCAAAAATATTAATCTCGATTAATCTATCAATGCCATGTCATAAATATATCATAATGTGAGTGCCCAAATTATCCCTTGTTTATAATATATCAGCTGTTTCTACTTTTAATTCATCTGTGCGAAAGGACGAATAAAGCAATTAATTTATATACAAAAAGGCTATAATTACTTTTCTGCAAACAACCCAATATATAAAAAACACATTTAAAAATGTATAATGATGTAGTTTCAGCATTATTTCATTTAAAAATATGCAAAAAATAAATTCAATTTATTAAAATATGGACTATTTATATTTATAATATTGTCATTCTTTTCATAATATTGATACAATACGGTAAATCTTCTTATAAAACACTAATTACTCTATATATATTTAAGAGTGTAAAATGAATGAATGATAGTGGAAACAGTTAGCAAGAAATACAATCAGACTTCGATTAAGCTCTTCAGCTGGCACACCTCTACAGTGCATGCAAAAATTATTAAGGCGTTGCATTCGAGTGGTTTAGATGCTTTTCGCATCCGTTGAGAGCACTGTCAGGACACAGTGTGAAGCTTATGCAAATGAACATAAGTCAGCGGATTATGCTAATGTGATAACCACAACTGCTGTTGGCAGAAATTGTGCAATGTTTGGATTCCTATCAGACACTAGACCATCAGTTGCAATGGCGACAACAATTTCCAATAAAGATGGATGTTCATAAAGATGTCTCAGCTAATTGAATTTTAATTAACATTTAACACTTTGAACACAGATCAGATTAAATTAAGCATTTAAGCGCTGCTTAAGCAGCTCCATCAAATTATCTCGCACCCAACAAAAAATGCATTACCAAGTCCATTTTCAGTAGCCATAGTTAATAAATTAATATATTATGCGAAAGATGAAATCGCTGCATCATTTTCACTTTGGGAAGCACAGTAAAAATCTGTTCGCGAAAATTCATTTATCAACGCAATAAAAATGTACAAAAACAGAAACCAATAAAAACTCTTTTGATGTGTTTGCTATCATAACATCATTTTTATTTACTTTTCAAATTTTATGTATGTATTTGTTTTTTTTATTAAGTGTTACATAATGTTATGGAGGGGCTTGCAGTTTGTTTTGCAAATATACACTTAAACTGAGAAATAAATATGTATGCACATGCTGCCAACTCTTGTTGACACTAAGAATAATCGCAGTTTGGTCAGCCAACTTGTACAGAGAATCGGTGCACATAAATTTGCCTATAAATTGTAATTGCTCGCTCAAATCGCAACAAATTTCTTTCTGGAAAAAATTGCGAGGGATAAAAACGAATACATTGTCTTGATAAGTTTTGTGTGCGATTTATGGGACAGGCGTGAAATTGGAAGCAACGTGATTTATCAGCTGCTAGAAATATACTCAATACCGAAATAGTTTTTATTCGTATTCAACAAATACATATTTGTTTATTCAATTTACATAGCTTGTATAACAATGATATTTAAATATATTCCAGATAATTCAAATCTTGAATTAAATAATGTTGAAAGCAGTCTTCCAAAAAATTCAATTCTTAAAGTTGACAATCATTGTTAAATTAAATTACAATTTCACCATGCGATGCTCATTAAAATGTCATAAAATGTTTAATGAACTGCTCGTAAACGGAAAAGCCAATAAAACGCCAAAGAAGCCAGTTTAATACTCAGACTGAATTGTTAATTACATGCAATAATTGCATTTTAAAGTGCCCTTTTCCAAAGAACCACAGCTCAAGGTGCCTGTTATCGATAGCTTTTCCGGGCATGCAAATGCATTAAGGGCTTTGGCATGGAAAACAGCTTAAGGGAGTGAAAACAGTAAGCCGAATTCAGCAGCTGTTTTGCATAGAAAACCTACTATAGGTAAGAAAAGTATAAAATAACCCACATAATGTTGACTTTAATCGGCTTAAGTTTAGTTTCGGCAAGTTGTGGTAAAGCAATGATTACAACTAACCGGGCTGTTTAAAAATTGATAGAGCCACAAGCAAAGTTTGTCAACCGAGCTGATAGAGTTGGTTCCCGCTGCTTGCGTGAGACAGGTAGAAATCACAAATACTCAAATCACATCTCAGCAAACACATTTAAGTGTGCATAATCAAATTTCACAAATGAATTCGTGCAATCAAATCCTCTCATCTGCACGACCAAACATAACATATCGCTTCGTAACAAGCTCCAATGATACAAGCTTAAAACCATATATAGGCATTACTTTAACAAACCAAAAGAAAGAGTGGCTAGCTTTCTAGATACAATGTTATACAAGCATTACTTTAGCTAACCAAAAGCCGTTTCTGACGGAAAAAAAGGGCCTGAAAAATTGTCCTGAAATTTTAAGTAGCTATAAAAATCGCCCCGATTATATAAATAAATACTTTCTAGTATGAAATTTGCTTTCTCGGTTGTTATTTTAGAATTTAACTTCTTCGCGAATATTAATCTCCTTAAGATTTTAAGTTTTTTCAAATTAAATTATGAGAATGTGCAAACTATCTTAAATGTTTATTCATATAAAATCTTAAAATACGAAACTTAAATAATAGTAAAAAAAAGAACAACCTTAAAGTTCTATATGCCCATTTAAAAACAACCTGGAATTTAAAAAATCGATTTCTAAATGAAGCATCCTGGAAATTAGAAATCTTTTTCCCAAGCTGTAGCAAAATCAATGGGAATAAACAGAGTCTGAGCTGAAGAAATATAATATCTTCACAATAAGTAGAGCTACCATTGGCTCCACAAATTTGTCGACTTTTAGGAGTGTGCTCTGAAATTTCCTGCTGGCTTACAGTGAGAAGATAGAAAATTTTTCAAAGTTGGAAAGTAACCTGACATCAATTCCAGCTCTAGCAATCAGCGTCAATTTGAATCGACATCTTCCAGTAACAGACTAACCAGTTGAGTTAATTGACAGCTCGATATTTTAATGTAGTTTCTGCCACATTCAGCAAATGTCATTGAACAATGACTTCAATCCCATATGTATACGAGCAGAGATTCCGTCAATGTTTGTGTGTTAGTGTGTGTATGTGTGTGTGTAAATGTGTGTGTGTGTGTGTACCTATTATCGGACTCGGAAACAACAGGCACTGGGTGGCTACGAGTCATTTGCTTCGGTAGCGCAGTCGAGTGTGCCACCAGTTAATTTTGAAATCTGTCAAAAGGCATTCAACAAATTAAACTCAATTGCCACATTGGCCCGAATGCTGGCTGCTACGCTGCCTCATTGCCTCACTGACTCGCTGGCAGGCAAATAAACATGGCACTTGGCAGGCACCGGATTACATTTCACATTTCATTTGAGTCAGACTCAGTGTACAGAGCACATGGGGCAACGAGCCCAGACGGGCGGCACGGCCCTCCAGACTCATCATTAAATTGGTCATCATAAAAGCCACAACGCAGTCAGCCAAGTTGGCAGTAACTCAGGAGCTCTGGCATTGCGGTTCGGTTCGGTTGCCCAGCAGATTCCCAACAGTTTACTCCAGGGCGGAGCAAACTACTGCAACGCCTATAAAAATTTTCAAGTGCAGTCTTTTAGGCTCAGCGTGCGCCAAATGCGAAATTGGACATGAAAATGAAAAGCATCAAAAGAAGTGGCAGCCACTGCTGCAAGTGGCCCCTGGTAGCAGCTGCCACATTTTAGGCAGCAACACCACTGCTACAGTCGAGCCGCAAAACACGTAAACCACAAACATACCCATACAACCACAAACATATACACATACTGGTAACATGAAATAAAACGGGAGAAGGCCCCAAGTAATCTGGCTATAACGAAGTTCTTATGCTCTAGAGATTGCTTCAGTTTTAATTTTTGTGCAATTTGTTTTGCCTGAATTCATAATTTATAAATTATCTAGATAGATTGTCTGTGTTCGCGTCTAAAATTATGTATTTATTAAAAATACGAGTCAAGTATTACTTTGGAATAAACATTTTATATTTTCGCTTAACTGCTTTTAAAAATGACTATTTCATTAGCACCAAATGCTTACTTTTTGATTCAAATTATACTTTAATTTGTTATTTTTTAGGTTTTCATTCCACAAAAAATTGACAACAAGTTCTAATGCAGCGAACATTCATTTATTGTTCATAAATAATTATCTTTTGTTTGCGAAATATCTACATCATTATTACTTTTAAAACATTTTTCCGGTGTTCATGAATAATGAAATATTTTGTTTCATTATTACCCCAGCTAAATAATTGTATGTGCATAAATTATTTGTCTCTCACCAATACCGTTGAAATGTTTATTTTTATATTTTTGATTAAAACTCTGATATATAATATACTTCAAATGCTTATTTTATTCAATTCAAATGTTAATTGAATTGTTCACATTTAATTAGAAATAATTTAATCTGTAGTGTTAAATTTTAATTAACTGGGTATTGTGTATTATCCACAATAAATAAATAAATAAAGTTATTTCAATTAAGTTGACATAAAATCGACTTAATTGCTTTCTCTGTGCAATTTCAACATTTTTGTAATTGTTTAAGCTTATATTGTAATGAGAAAACCAAATATCCGCTTAAGTGCAAAGTGCATTTCCGTAAGTGGGCCGTAGTCGCAGCCCTCCAAGCAATGCGGCTGCCCAAGTGTCAAAGCTTCATTGGTCTTGCAACAAGCAACCACAACTATAGCATATTTTTTGGGCTCTCGCCCCGTGTGTGTCTGCATTTGTGTCTTTTTGCTCAAGCTTGTGTTTGTGTGGCCCAGTAAGAGCAGAACTGGAAATTGTTTCGTTTTCGTTTCGAAATGAAAGAAAATGCTGCTTAATGTGCTTTTTATTATTTACATCCGCGGGCTGAGAACAGCCCCCTCCAACCAACTAGAGCCCACAAAACAGAAGCTCATCAACTGATTTTTTTTTTATTATTTTGTTTTTTTTTTCTTGTTTTGTGGCACAGTTCCGGTTACGAGGCTTTCATTTCTATGCAAATTTTTAATGCCTCAAGCAGAATGGTTTTATTGTATTTAGTGGAAATTATTCACGCCAACTAACTTTACCCAAAGAGACTTTGACTAGCAGATATATATATATATATATATATGAATGGGGGATATTACAAATATTTACTAGATATTTCTGTGATTGCTTGCCTTTGATGAGCCTCAGTTTAATGACTTCTTTCAGCAGTAATCTATAAACCATAGAATCAACAATATCGCATGTATACACACTGAGGTGTATCTATATTAGATACCAAGGGCAATTACCATTACTTACATACTTCGAATGGCACCTGGCCAATTAAATTGCCAATCAGTCACAATGTCGAACGGGGCAAATAATTTGCAATTGCAGTCGCAATATGCATGCATTTATATATGTACATATATATATATGCATATATTCGCAATATAGAAGCCCAGACTGCTAGCCATCTATAAATCAATAATATCGATTAAATTTTATTCCGTATTCTGTATGGTTTCAAGTACAAATGGAATCAGAGAGCAACAAGCTGAAATATAATATCAAAACGAGAAATATATAAACCAATGTCAATGGCTCAACAGTGTGGCATTTGCAGCAAATGCTTAATTTTTGGGGTTCATCAAACTTGTGACTGCAACGGTTTGTTGCCAGAGCTTGGCAACAGCTGTTGCATGTGCCCCCACCACAAGTTGCAAGTGGTATATGGGAAAACTTATTGTGCATAGTAGAAGGCCAGAACAACTTAGCGAAATTTTCTGCATGACTTTGGCTTTTTGTTTGCGAAAAAATTGATTTTCTGAAACATCTTTTGACACATTGTCGCCTTCTAAGTTTGGATTTCGTTTGACGTCAAAGAATTTTGCATAGGCGAGCAAAGTTAGATGAAAGATTTTTAATTTTTTATTGTCGAACAAGCTCACAAACTATTATTTTTTGCAATATTTATTAAAAATAAACTGAATCTACTGAGTCTATATACTTGTATGTGTCGGTGCTGGCAGCTAAGGCTTTGGCTGTCTATGAACTAATAATTAACTTCATAACTTAGTAAGAAGATAACAAATGCTTTATATGATTATTAATAATACTTCATTTATTACGAAATTGGTAATGGATTGCAAAGAATATTTACATTAAATATTAAGCTTACATTTGATTATTTATTTTTTTTATTAATGTTTTTATAATTTTACCGGGCAGACTGCACATTTTTCTCTCACTCAGATTATAGCTTAAATTAGAGATTCCATAGTTTTTTTTTTACTTATACAATGTTTTTTAATATTTGGATTTTGGTTTTTCTGAAAGGTTTTGAAAGATTATTAAGCGTAAATTACTTAGAAGTTGAGTTTAACACTAAATAAAAATGTATTGGAATGTGGAAGAATTTTTTTGGCAACACATATAATAATATAATAATAATAATAGCAATAATTTTTTATACGAGGGTGGAGATAATTTGTTGATCATTCATAACAACTTTTCTTAAAATTTTAATTTGATCATTCATTTTTAATTTTTGTGTTATTTAATATTATATACATTTTTGATTCTTTTTTTTATTTGTAATTTTAAGTTTGTATTGTTTGTTGTAGTCCGCATTTAATAGAAAAATCAAATTGTTTCTGTTATGTTAACAAAAAATCGCTTCAAAATGCAGCAATTCCTTTAATAAGTTTTAATTGGTTATCTATTGCGATTTAATTGCTCACTTCAATGGTAAAAATTATTTATTATTACCGGATTAATTTAAAATCGTAACAGCAAATCAAAAATGTGCTGAATTTAAACAAACGTCAATCATCTTTATGCTTTTTTTCTTAGCGAAAGTATACATTTTTTTCTTTCCTTTTTTTTTTGTATACAAATAGATTTTTAAAATTAATTTTGGCATTTTTGTATAGAAATAGGTGTTTCACTTCGCCTCACTTTTGGCTATTCAAGTTCGGTATTTGTCGGCTGTCAAACATTTATCTTTATAAAACTTGAAATTTAGTTGTAGAAACCATTTTAAGTATTTAACATATAAATTAAACTCAAGTTATTTTAGTTGCCTTTCAGAGTCGGGTATGTGTGGTGTATATATTATATGTGTGTGTGTGTGTGTGCGTGTGTGTGTGTGTGCGTGTGTGTGCATGTGTATGTGTGTTGACGACAATGCAGCTTTGTTTGCCAAAGTTATTGGGAATGCGTCAGAGACCAGAAATGAAGTCAGCTTGTATTTTATAAAATGCCTTCACGTTGTAAAATGCACGCACACACACACACACACACACACATAACCACTTAAGCAAACAGGCAATACACACGCACACACACACAGACACACACACACATGCAACCAGCTTCCATTAAGAATATTGCAAAATATTCTTGCGGGTATTGAGTGTGTGAGTGTTTCGGGGGTGGTTGCTTGTATGTGCAGCGGTTGCACATTAATTTATGCATATCAAATGTTCTTGCAGCGCACTTTTACTTTATAACGTTCCACATCGGTTGGCAGACAGAGACAGCACATGAGAATGGGTGGCAAATATAGAAAGAGATAGAGGCAAGGGGCAAGGGGCGAGGGCGACAAAAGCGGGCCGCGCAAGTGCCAGTGAAGTGAGTTAATTATTCAAAAGTTGCTCATACGCAACGTTGCGCTTACACACACACACTAACTAACAGCAACCTATGCAATTAAGTTGAATGCCACAAGAGTTGCCATATCTTGTCGTCCTCCATGAAAGTACTTGAGTAGCGGCTCAAAGCGCGCTCGTGGATTATACGTAGTGTGGCTAGAAGAAGACGTGGAAGCACCTAATTGTCACCGTGCCACATGTTGCACACCGCCAAGTCAATATTCGATATGCGTCAAGCGTCGCTTAGCCGTCACCCTCGACGTCCGCATATCATAAATAACCAATGCTTTAATCTGATTGACAACCCTGCACTTAGATGGCTGCATATTTGCGATTGATAACAGGTTGGCAATCACAGCTGTCTTTACATATTAATTAATTACCGCTTTCGTGCCCTCAAATGTGACACGAAACAATGGCAATTACAACTGACAATTGCTTGCACCGTGCAAACAAGAAACTGAACGACGACTTGCAAATGTGCCTCATGAAAAGAGAAATGCTCGGCAATTATGTGGGTGGAACAGGTTAAATGGGACAATGGAAAAGTAACAGTTGCTTGCTCGATTGGCACCCTTAACAATATTTATTTTGTAAAGAAAAAACCAACAATGATTTATTTCTTCCACAAAACGACCTTTCACAACGAAGAAAATTATTTAAAAAAAAGTAATTTATGATATTCTTCAAGCCATTTGGAGATTTTGGCAGCTTGAATCAATATATCGAAGAAGGCAGAGAAGGAGACGGACTGGCTGAGTGAATCAGAGAGAGTAATGTGCTCTGCTTAGAAAAAGAGAATAAGTATAAGTATCTATGTACACTCAAAAAAACACACAAGTGAAATTTTGAAAATCTCGAAAATCACGTAATTATTCACAAAGTATACTTCTGAAACGAAAGTTTGTGTCTCTCTAATATCTTAATTTCAGGTTAAGTTTTTATAACATTTCGAAAAAAAACCTTTTCAGTTTCTGCATTTTTATATGAGTAGAATTCTTACATTATTTTTGCACGTGACTTATATTATTATTAAGCTTAGTAGTATTTTAAGTTTTCACATAGACAAACACAACAAACTTCATGTGAATTTAATGAAATTTATTATTAATGCAAGAGTTTTTCTAATAAAAGTTTTGCATTTTTACTTTTCATACCCTTGCTAAAAATGTATTTCTTAGTAATAGAAAAAATTGTATCATAGATAAAAAAAAAGTTTATATTTTTAAGAAATTTGTTTTTATTATGTTAAGAAACTCTTTCTAAAAACTACAAAAAAAATTTCAACAATTTTGAAAATTGTATGTCTGTTTTTTTCTGAGTGTACTTTCATAAATAATTTGTGTGTTTTATTTGGATGAAAATCTCTAATTGCAATAAATTGCATAAATTGTAATAAATTGCATACATAAATATTCCTCACAATTGTGCCCCCAAAATGGTGCTATGAAATTGTAAAGTAAAAAAGTTTTCTCACATCGAGCACACAGAGAATTTTTATTCGCATTACACTATCCTATTATAATAAACTTATCACCAACCCCACCACACCCATGCCCCACTCCACACACACCCCGCCCCAGACAGACTTTGCCGTTAGTCATTAATTAGTTGACGCATGGCTTACAAAGACAGAAAATGTCAGTTCAGCTTTTAATTAGAGTTAATTCACATATAATGGACGACATGAAGTTACATATAAGCAAAGATCGAGCAAAGATATAGCCAACTTAGTCAAGTTCGTGTCGTCAGCTGAGAACTTAAAGTTTTTCAGCAAATATTTTCGATTGCCGGAGCAATGCAAAATTCTAAAGCACAAAAATGTCTGTGCTTGAAAGTTTTCAACTGAAGGAAAACATGAAATGAATTGAAAAGAATTCATTTCCATTTTCAGCATTTTAGAAGACATTTTTAAGCAGCTTAAACGAATATCCCGTCGTGGCTGAAATAATGTAGCCAATTTATTAGCCTGGCTTAAGTGCCGAGTTAGCTGAACCAAGTGCATGCCAAAGCTAAATGCAATTACAGTTATGTGTTGAACCAACAATAAATACACAGTTTGATGTACACACATATATATTATAAATGTGCATAAACATCTAACTTACATGTGCGTATATTTATAGCTAAGTTGCTTTTACTTATACGCCCCGTTGTGCTCGGGCGCAGCTGACAACGTAACTCAATTTAATGATAATTATAATTATGCCTGTCGCTGTTTTATTTCCGTTTTATGTGTCGGATACACATGTGTGTGTGTGTGTGTGTGTGTGTCTTCGTGTGTGTGTTTAACACATTTTGATATTGCCACCTTCATGTTGCGCATCAGGCGTTAAATGTGGATTAAGTTCAGGACAACAAAATGCGAATGGCATTAGCTGAAAATGTTGAAGGCTTAAGCAATAGATAAATCTGATCTGGCTAAAGCTCTTGAGAGCCTTTTTCAACACTCTCAAATCTCACATGATTAGAAACAATCCAGAAGAAATTTAAGCAGTCTAAGTACTTGAAATAATCTCATTCGAATACTTGACTTTTTCCGAGCTCAACCTGACAATTCACAGACCAAATGAGCTTCTTTAAACTAAAGTTGGTCATGCAGTTTATTTACTTTAATAAAATATTATGAATGCCTTAAACTAGCTCATTTTATTATCAGCTAATTATCATTTTATTTATCAGAAGTATAACGTAGTTATGTCTTTCTAAAAATTCGGATTTTCCTTTTATGAATTCAAGGATCGATTTTTCCAAAACAATTTTAAGAAATATGTCTAATTTTCAAGGTTTTACAGAGAACTCCTACAGAGTTTGCATTTCTACTTTTTATACTATTGATAAAAATATATTTCCTAATAATAAAATATATATCTGTTAAGTAGTCCTCATAATTGTTACCTTTTTTATATATATATTCGGAAACTATTTGTAAACACCCGAAAGTGTTTATGGTTTTCATACAATGATTATCAAGAGATAATTGCAAGAGATTCAAGACTTGAATTATCTGGATCATATTTATATAAAGTGTATATAGCAAATATGATAGTATATACATAAAGCACATGTTGTTGACTACAAATAAAAACTATTTCGTTAGCTATTATGTTTTCATCAAAACTGCATTTCTACTTTTAGAAATATATTTTCAAATATTAAGAAATATTTTTGTGAAAAATAAGAAAGAAAAAAAAACCTTAATAGTATTAAGAAATTTTTGAATACACGCACATGTTTCTAGTTTTCAAGGAGATTTCAATATTAGTAGAAGGGAGATTTTTTTCTGAGTGTAGGCAGATGTATTTTGTGTTTTGACTTGCCTAATTGACACTTTAGGTCAGTGTTATTGTCACTCAGAACGCACACGTAACTTGGCCGACAATTGAGACACGCTGGGCAGTCACCTTAATCGCAGCCACTAACGCAATTATTTTTTACCATTTGTGTGTCTCCTTAAAGTCGAAAGCAACATCCATATAATCTGTCTGTAAACAAAGAGCGCCCCCTGCGTTATTATCCATTCCGTGCCTCAATTCACTTGCTGTTTGTATTTCACTTTGGCAGCTGTTCAAACAAATTACAATGAATATGCAATTGTTTTGTGCCACCCAATGACAACACCGAAAGAAACATTTGATTGATGAAGAGCATCACAAGAAGAACCACAATAAAAAGAAAAAAAAATAACCGATCTGAGATCTTAACAATTTGAATAAACAAATTGGCCGACGGCAGCAACCGGCGCTAAAAATATGCAAATTACACAAAGTTCTGGAACGGTTTCAAGTTCAGCGCAAGGCGGGCAATGGCGAAATGGGTAGACAAGAAAATAGGCGCACTTAAAGTGATTCATTGGAGCGGCATTGATAACTTTGTGGCACGCCATCGTCAGGCACAGTGTGCTGCTAATCAGCGTGCCACCAAATGGAAAATGCGAACCATTAAACGCCCCATCGAGCACTGACAATGCGAGAAAAGAATCCACATTTATTCATATTCGCATTGTAGGCGTCCTAATTGATGCGCCGTGAAAAACAAAATGTAATAACTATTTAGCATATTTAGTGTCAGGGTTATTTGTTATTTGCGGTATCTCTAGCTTGATGCATAATCTTCATTTATTTCTAACTGCACAATTATTCAGCAGCATTCAACTGAATAAAAATCAATTTTTGTTCATAATTAATCTGTAGATTCTTTGATACTTCTTCATTCCACTGCGCAGATAAGAAAATTAAATTGATTATCATTTTTGTTTGTTGTTTTTAATACCAAAAGTTGAACAATACATTTCAAAGTCTATCAAACAAGTTATACTCTAATTTGTATATCACGTATTGGAATCCAATGGAAAACTGCAAGTTTTGCAATATTTCAACACTTTTAAAAGGCAATCGACATTAACGCAAATGCTCAGCTTTAAATTAGATTCAATTTCCAGTCTTAAAATTTAAAAAATTTCACAATTGTTTTGTGAATTCTTTGTTATAAAGACCAATTTTTTCATCACTAAAAATCTAAATCTTTTTTATTATTTTTTTGAATACCAAAGTTCATCTAGAATTTAGAAGAATTTACCATAATTTGTATGTAATAAATTGAAACCGAATTCGAAACTGGAAGTTTCGCAATATTTCACTTTCTACTCCCAAAAATGAAGCAATTTGTTACTGGGACTTATCTAGTCTAATCTAAACTGTGCTTACCCAAATATAATGCAAACATCAAGATATGTACTACTTAGTCGTCTATTGTGTGTGCGTATACAATTTTTGGCTAGCAGATTTAAAAACCAAACACAAGTTGTATCTGCAGCTCGAATGCATTGTCAAGATGGAATATGGAATATGAATAAGAAATAGCTCGTTTTAGCCTACCAGTTATTTTAGTTTGATTAAAACATGGCTCACAAAAGCAAACAGAAGTGTGAATGCCAACAATTGATATGCCTTCACATCGACCTACCTATCCATTCGCTTCTACTTGCCCCATCCACACGATTCCCTTTTGTCACAACTAGGCCAAGAAGCGCCTAGCACACGTGTAACTGCAATCTGCATCTGACAAATGATTTCATTTCCAATCTGCAAGTGTGGAATTCGGGGTATTCAGGACAGCGAACATGAACAGTACCCTGTACCCAAAATAATTCATCGTGGTATGATGGATCTCTGCAAATACTCCTCAGGCACACTCAGAACAAATAAATGGCTCTATAAGATTAAATATTAATCTTTTAGGATTTCACGTACACAAACACCTTAGATAGTTTAAAAATGCATATCAATCAAGAAAAAAATCCACAATTTTACCACGATCTAAGATAGCAAAGGCATATATATTTTTTTGTATATTTAGAAATTAAATCTAGTTTTCTAAGTTGTAGGGCCATTTTGCTCTGAGTGATTGCCATTAAAATAGAAATGTTTTTTTGTACAATTCATAGTATGTGAGGGGAAATTTTTGATAATTAAACATCACGAGTAACGAATTGTAATCGACTTGCTCTAATTATTTTGAAATAATTGTTTAATCCCTACATAATAATTTCATTTTGTATTTTTTACATATGTATTGAGATATTCTTAGACAGGATGTGAGCTAGTTCAGCAGACTCAAACAGCGATATATTACATTTTATATGCATAAAGGAAGAATACACAAGTATGGAATAAGATACGACTGCTGCTTGTATGGCAACTGTCAACGTATTCCTTTTGCCAACATTTTGTCCTAGATTTCATTATTGCCAGCAAATTAATTGCGCCCGTAGAGTACTTCAACCGACTATAGTTGCACTGATATATTTATATATATATATACATATATATATATATATATATACGTACATTGTGTGTAAGGTATTTAATGAGTTTACTCGAGCTGGCTATGCATAATTCAGTTAGCCAGTCGGCTTGACCGGCGTAGTTGTTACTTTATGTCCCGGCCAACTGAAAGAGAACCGCACTAATTGCATATAATGAGCTCAAATGGCAGTGGCTAAAGGAAAATGGCAAACTGCAACCGCTTGAGCAAGTGCAATTGAAGCGGAGCTCTCTGCGGCCGTCTGTCTGCCTGCGTAATAATTGAACAGCACATGACTCAGATACAAAGAGCACTTTGAGCTCAACCAATCCGATTATTTGCTATTGTAAATACTATATTTAGTACTTTCCTCTATAATCATTTATTCACATTATCATGAGCTTTTCAAACACCTACTTATTTCAGGCAAACACGATTAGCACTATCGGTGGAGCAATCGAGTGATTCATAAGCCTTTAAGTATTTAGCCAGTAAATACTTTATTTAAACTTGATATAAACGTAGCATTGCGAATCGTAGGTGGTCAGATAACTGACATTATCTGCACAAACATAGTCACGTCAAAGCATTATCTGGTACACCACTGGTTAAAAGATACAATGACACCAGCTGAAAGTTGAGCCAATTTGACGAGCATTTTCTTATGTGCAATTCAGATAAATGTGGAACTGTATCAAATTTTAAACTTAAACTTTTCCAATATTTCCTTTTTTGTGTTCTAATTTGATGAAATTGAAAGAAATTAAAATGTATTCAAATAGCAGTCAACGATATATTTCTTGGTGTTGATTACCTCTTCAAACAAGCAAATCAGCGCGAATTAACATTTTCATATTATTATTTACAATTCTATCACTAATAAAATTATTCTTAGTATGAATAAAGCATGCTTGAAACTATCGATAAATAGATAATACTTACTGATACTGATTACATTATATTGACTCTATATACTAGAAGGTTCTACGAAACTTTTCAAGCAGCAGCAAACGTTTTACTTTTTCTTTTAAATCTAAGAAACACATACTGCTTTTAAATATTTATTATAGATTTAATTTTCCAGCCATGGGGGTGGAATTTTTTAAGAAGTGGAAATACACTTCAAATGAATTTGCACAAATTTCTTAAGAAACGCGCCTGGGGGTGAATTTTCTAAAATCGATTTAACGATTTAACGTATAAATTTATTTCGTGTGTAAACAATTGAATGAAACAAGATTTGCTGAACCGTGCGGATCACATTTTCAATGCTGAACTATTAATTTAATGGCGACAGTTTCCACAATTACAACGATTGTGGTGTCGTGGAAATAAAATGAAAACCATATTGCAGCTTTAAGTTGAACTCGATATTTTAACTGATATATTCCAGAATTACTAGCTTGGCGTGTCAAATAACTTAAAATTTAAGTAAAACTAAAGCGATGGCTTCACCTAAGGCTAATGTTTCAATTCGATCAACTACATTAAGCATAATGCAAGCTCCAAGCATGAAGTGCATCACTAAAACGGAAAAAATAATAATAAGAATAATAATAATAATAAACCCAACAGCCGGCAACTGCGGCTACGTGCGGCCACAAAGTGTGCAACCACTAAACACCGTCCACAAATTGATACCGATCCAAGCGATAATGACACCCAACAGCTAACCGCTGAGCGAGTCCCTCTAGGGAGTTATCATCTTGTCGGGCGCTGCCAGCGCTGACCGAAAAGTGCAAATGTCGCATATTAAATTAACGTTGACGGTCCCAACAACAACAGAATTATCTGATGCGTATAAAAAGGCGGTAACAAGGGCAAAAAAAAAAAAAAATACAAAAACAAACAAGTCCCAAAGCGATGGACTAGAAAATTCCCTGTAGGCGTATCTAGCATGTCGTACCTCACATCATTCTTTAGATAACGAATAAAAGTTATAAGTGGAAAATGAGGATTTCAAAATTGATATAATCTACATATGCATATATTTGCGAAACCGTAGTCGTTGACCAATTTCTTTATATATATTTAAATTTTAATCGAAACATTTATTTTTAATTCATTTAATATGATGTTGCGTTAATATTACGTTTTTGTTTCGTAAAATCTCATTTGAATAAATTGTGTACTGTTTTAAGTCCACAATAAATTTATTAACAAAAACTTGAATGTATGTGTAAAATGTCGATACCTCAGATATTCTCAAACACAGTTAACTCAGCTGTTAATGTCCATCATCAAATAGGCTATGGGTCAATCAATATCTGTTTATCATATCCGTAAGGGCATTTGAATTGCGCAGGGTAATCGGAAAAAGTGTCATTAAAATTGAAAGCGCTTTATCTGTTCGTTTGTAAATGTTGTGGCGACTAATGAGAACTGTCAACGCCAGCCGCGTTGCACCATCAACTGCACAACTAGTCCATCAATCAGTCAGTCAGCCATAACGTACAGTTATTGTCATTTATGCAATTTGTCAATTTGCCAATTTAATACAGAAAAAAATGAGATATTGTGATTTCTTGTATATATTGGCTGCAAATCGATGAGCATAAAATCAATATTTTTTCCTGGATAGTGGGCAAATAGGTTAGCACAGACATAAAACTCGTGTTTATGTAGTATTTCAATTTCGTTTTAAATGACACCGAAACGGCTTGATAGCTGTGCAAAAAAACATTACTCATACGCAGCGTAGCGTTCAGGTTCGCATGCTCAGCTGCGTCCAGACAAAGCCGAATAAACAAGAAGACAACATCAGCAGCCCGACCTCGTCAAACTCAAATATATTTATTTACGTATGAACGTATGCTGCTGACTATAAAAAAGGCATTGTAATAATTCAAAATGAGAAGAAAAAAAAGAAGAAAACACCCTGTCTAGACTTTTTTGCAGCGACAAAGCGAAAATGTTTGAGACATGAAAATGGCTTTTCATACACATAGATGACTGCATTGTTTACGTAGTGCCATTTTATTAAAGTCACTAAAGGCCGCCGGGTACGAAAAGTCAAAATTTCCATTTTACAAAATAGCATTTATAGAACTTTACGACCAACAACAATAAAAACAAAAACTAGACAGCATCTTGGACGCTTATATTGACGCAATTGATTTGAACAAATTTTTCGACGGATTTACTTGTGCTTTGTTGTTCTGATATATAAGAACAAATACAAATACATATATACTAATATACATAATACAACGATGCATATACATTTGTAAACAGAAATTTGCCATAAAAATTGCGTTCGCTAAACTAAATCGAAATATTTTCGGTTAACAAAAATTCTAATTACAAAATGTTTCCAGAGCACATTAAAAAGAAAAACCGGGCCCTAAATAATAAACGCCAACTCAATCGTTCTCCATAAAATCAAATCAACAAAATATCAATAACAAAACATCAATAATGATGATATATGAGTTATAATCAAATGGCTTTGAGTCAGCAATGCTGGCATCGTGGCTAAAATGGAAATTCTATTGACAAACGGATTATTTGTCGTTCGCTGTCCACCTCTCAAAACAAACGCCGGTCAAACCATAACAAAATCGCATTTAAGTATAATTCTCAATGTGTTGCGACTTTCACGGATAATTATAGACTGTACATATATATATATATAAATATGTCTACAAATTTGCATGGATATACATATAGAATATAGGTAAATAGAAGAATGTGTGACGCCTTCAAATGTCCGAGACATGAGCGATTCGGGTCGTCGGACAGCAGCTACAACTACAACAAACAACAGCATGCAACAAAGATATAATTGATGAGAACAGTGAGCCCAAATTGTTTTCAAAAATTCTGTTGTCGTTGCTAATATACGTATGAATGGGGAATTTTTCATGTTTTAAGGGACACATAATTGTGTATATGAGATAAAAGACTCTTTTCAAAAGAATATTTGCAAAATAAATTTATAAAAAAAAAATGTGTCGTCTGCAAATGTTTTAATTTTGCAAACGTTTAAAGCTGCAACATAACTCAGAAAACGCTCGAACTTTTCGTGAAGCGATGGCAAAAGTTTTGCTAAGCAAATGGTTGACTCTTAACCCCAAGCTGGCTTAAGGCTAAAAAAGAAACATAAGTCATACAGCTGGAAATAATTTTAAAAAAAAAAGCTGAAATATGCAGCTGTATAAAAATAATAAAAAATAAATACCAAAGCTATTCATATTCAATTTGTTGTCGTAAATAACGAAATAAACCCGCACGCTACACACTAACCATATACATATTTCCTTGATAGAAATGACATCTGCTACGATTTCCCATTTCCTACCTATTGATCCAACAAACAATGCTCGTAAAGAGCACAAGCACAAGCACTGCTCGCACATTCATTTGGCAATTCCTTGGAACAGACGAGACGCGCAATGACAGGAATAATCAAATCTACACACGTCTGTGCGTGTGAATGGATTGGAACCCTAGTCAGTCAGGGCAGTTGACCAAGCGGGAAAACACATGATGACATTCAAATTTATATAAATATTTCGATGTTTTCCATGCTGAAAAATTCTATTCAATATTCGCAGCAAATTGGCTTTTGGGTCATAAAAACTCATACAGGCGTCAAACGTTCTGCTTCTTGCAAATCAAAATTCTAACGCTCCCTTTGACATCAACTTCCAAGCCACTGTCAATTGTCACAGTGCTGCCATCTGTTTTCAGTGAGCTGTTGTTGTTGTTGCTGCAGTGCACTTGTAAAAGCTACCAGCTAGCAGATAGAGTGAGAACAGAAAGCTCTCAAATACAATGCACTGCAAATACAATCAGCTGAGCGTCAGAGCTTTCAATATGCTGCGCAGTTTCGTACGAGCGCAAATGCAAACAAACATATGTTTGTGTTTTTGTACGTGTGTTCGCCACAACAAAGCACAGCTGAGTGAGAGAGCTTTGTAAATTAATGCGCTCACAACGCGTGCTCTAATGCTCCGCTCTCGCTCTCGCTCTCATGCGCCCCCTTTCGCACTGTCTTTCTGTCTCTCTGCCTGTTCAATTACCCCTCGCCCACACCCCCTTCCACTGTTAAAACTCGCTCGCTTATTGCGCACCTTTCAAGCTGTCAACATAGTGAACCCCACTGAGTTGTTACGACAACATTACGAATCTGACATCATTTTCGCGGCAAGGCAGTGGAAATTTTAAAATGCTTTATATTTGCAATCATCCCTCAGCTAACAATTTAATGCTGCCTATCTTAATAAAAATATGCTACGCACTTCTGAGGGAAGTTGCTTGTAGCGTGTATTTACTGTGGCATGACCGTTGACTTTATAACTGGTTTTCCAGACAAATTCAAACGGTGGCGCATCTGGCAACGCACAGGCCGCCCAATTTTGGTAGATTTAGGGCCGCTATGAAGTGTACAAAGCATTTGCAAGGTCATTGCGAATGTGTTTTTACAAAGATGTATAATTTTTCAGTTCTATTTTTGCGTGCCCCTAACCCAAAAAACAGCAAAAGCAGCGCAGCAATATTTGTTTTTGCAATATAGCTATATAGCTATATAGCCGAAACTGATTTCGTAATTGAGCGTGTGTGTATTTATTTACGTCGCAAGGTCGCTGTCAAGCATTTACATTTGCACTGGGCCCGTTGAAGAGGGCCCAATTGTGGGGCCTCAGCACAACGACAAAAACTTAACAACCTATGCGATATGTGTACTAAAAATCATTTCCATTTACTCTACTTGGCGGTCCCAAATTATTTTGTGATAAGTTCTTATCTGACTGGAGCTGCAGGGGCGGCAACGCGGTAAATTGCAAAAGTGCTAGATGAGAATCTGCATCAGATGAGAACTTAGTGCATCGTTTAATTTGGAATATGTCTATAAAAATAATTTAGCTCAAGCGAAGCGCCCCAAAAACGTGTAACGTGAGCAGAAAGCTTACCGCAAATCCGCCCCTGTGCGCATGACGGCGACCTACACAGAAAAAAAAGCACACAAACTGGCAAAACGGGCCAGAAGAATACATACAACACGGAGGCGAGTTCGTTCTTGTGTTGTGGTTTAGTTGAGCGTTTGGTGGCGTTGCGAACGGACAGAGAGACACCATTGAAATCACCACAACCAACAGCTGGAGCTGGAGCAGCAGCAGCAGCAGCATTAGCGACAACAATTAGAAAAGCTTAAAAATAACAAAAACAGAGAGTTACTCATCATTGGCCTGGCTTTTTGTCGTAGTAAGCACCATTGGATTATTAACATACACACGCCACACGAAAGAGAGTCGGAGAGAGGAGGGAGAGAGGGGCTGTAGTTGGACTGGCAAGTGGCCCCCACAACACACACACACACACGCATTTGTTGTGTGTTTCTTTGTTTCGGCAACAACAATTTTGTGTTAAATTAGTGCGCAATTACAACAAAAAAGCAGCAACAACAGCATAGAAAACAAAAGCAACGTGCGCAGCAATTTGTTTAAATTGACGAATGCAATAAAAACTGCGCAAAACTAAATAATAAGCGCAAAAAGTTGCATCACGCAACAACAACAACAAAGACAGCAACAACAAAGACAGCAACAACAAATTCAATGCAAAACGAAATTTAAGTTCTACAAAAATCAATAAGCAGCAGCAACAGCAGCGAAGGAGCTGAGACGGGCTGCGACTGACAAAATTAGCAACAACAGCAAGCGCGAGAAGAAGAAGCAGAACAGGCATAGACGGAAGCTGTAACAAGAAGAAGAAGAACAAGCACAACGACACACCGCAGAGATCGAAAGCTTCTCAAAGCGCGCTTTCAAACGGAATCAAAAGTGAAACGTCTAAAAATTTACATAATTGCATTTGTAGACACTGGCCGTGTTTAAATAAAGATGCCCTCGTTGCTGGAGGCGCTGGAGCGCAAATATTTCGCCGAATGCGAATTCGAGAATGCCAATCAGCCAGAGCTGCACAAGCGCTCCGATCTGCCCAATGACTTTACGGTAACCAAATGCGGCGGTCGCATGGAATTCTCGATATTCATACCGCGGCTCTCCCCGCTGACCAGTGTGCCCGCCCTGCTCGTGCTCAACGACTGCGACATCGATTGTGCCGGCGATTTCGACAGCATCCGGGAGAAGTGTCAGCGTGTGCGTGAGCTGGATCTGGCGCAGAACAAGCTGCAGGACTGGCAGGAGGTGTTCAACATACTGAAGCATATGCCGCACATTGAGTTCTTAAATTTGAGCAAAAATCAACTGATGAGCGCCCCGCCCAGTTCGCTGCTGGCGGCGCCAACCGTCAATCTGAAGAGTCTGGTGCTCAATGGCACGTATCTGGACTGGATGTGTGTGGATGCATTGTTGCAGAATCTGCCGGTGCTGCAGGAGCTTCACTTGAGCCTTAACAACTACAGTGCTGTGCTGCTGGACGCTGCACAGGAGTCACTGGAGGAGAAGTCCCACAGCTGCCAATGTGTGCCACAAGCACACAATAAAAATGAAAACCCGCAAACGGAAACGGAAGCGGAAGCGGACACTTGCTGTAATCTGTGCCAGGCCAGACGCAAGCTGACACAATCACATGCGGCTTTGAAGACGCTCCACTTCACCGGCAATCCCATCGAGCACTGGCAGGAAATTTGTCGCCTGGGCCGGCTCTTCCCCAGCCTGGAAGCGCTCGTGCTCGCCGAATGCCCCATCAAATCGCTGCAGGCCGGCGCCGAACTGGACTCGGCCAGCGCCAGTGAGTGCCACAAATACTTTCCCTGCCTCAAGCTGCTCAATTTGAGCTGTGCCCAGCTCAACAGCTGGGCGGACATCGATGAGCTGGCCAAATACGATCAGCTGCAGAATCTGCGCGTCAAGCATTGGCCCCTGTGGGAAACGCTGGAGTGCACGGAGCACGAGCGCCGCCAGCTGCTCATCGCGCGTCTGCCCAATGTGTCCATGCTGAATGGCGGCGGCAAGATCAGTGTCGATGAACGTGTGGATGCCGAACGTGCCTTTGTCCGTCACTATATGAACAAACCGGAATCGGAGCGTCCGGCTCGCTATGCGGAACTGTTAGAGGTGCACGGTCAACTCGATCCACTGGTCAATGTCAATCTGAAGCCGGAGAAGCGTGTCAAGGTTCTGTTTACGTACAACGAAATCAGCGAGAGTCGATTTGTGGACATCTATTTAAGTGTGAGCGATCTCAAGCTGAAGCTGGAGAAACTCATCAATCTGGCGCCAAACAAAATGCGACTCTACTATCTGGATCAGGACTACAAGGAGCATGGGCCCGAGGAGATGCGCTATCCGAACAAGCAGCTCTACAGCTATAATATTCAATCGGGCGATGAGATCATCATTGATGCCAAGAAGTAAACAATTGAACCATGCAACTGCAACTATTGGCGGGGTGCTAACAGCAACAAACAAACTTGTGATCTTGTATCATGCTAACTAACGGATACAACGGATACCATAATATATATACACATATACACATATACATATATATATATAAATAATACAATATAATACATAAATCGATGAATATTCATATATGTATTTTTATTATTATTTTCCAACTTTCCACCTCCAACAATTACTGTATATACATTTAAATGGCCAAAACGTGCACACAAACACACAACGAACACACACACACACACACACAAATTTCCATATATATCTTAATTATGGTCTAACCTAAGCCAGCTACAGACTAAAAACAAAAAAAAGCATTACATTAAAATTTAAAACCAATTATTTTGCCTCAATTATTGTGACTAACTTTTGACGAATTATGCAAAACACTTTTTTGCTCTTTGGCTGCAAACAAAAAGTTGTTCAAAAAAGCTGTCGCTCTATATTTGGTTGACTTTTCACCGATAAGATACAATATCTATGAGTTTTATTTTTATTTTTTTTGTGCATGTCACAATATACTTTATATGACACTCTAGAATTCTCATCGTGCTGAGAAGCAGGTGGCAGGTGGCAGGTGGCAGGTGGCAGGTTGCGGGGCTTCTGTCAACGAGTTGCTTACGAGCTCTCAATTATGGACAGAGACGTTCAACTTGATCTATTGCCAATAATACGTAAGCCAAAAACTTCCGACACTCTGTGAAGAGTGAAGGGAGTTCTGTGTACACAAATACGAGTACAATAAATATATTAATATTATTATTATTATTATTAGTTTATAATAAGCTGAAACTTGTTTCGCATATCCCACACACAATTAGCATCGTTATAAGAATGATGGTCTCTAGTGGGAGACATTATGCATGGTTGGCGTCAATTTAGCACCTTTTATTTCCGCAATTTCTATATACAAGCTATAAACACCTATTTTCTTATGGACAACAAAGCGAAACTGCTAAATTACGACAATATAGTTCTTTTAAATGTTTAAATTGCCAGACAATGAAAATTTTGTTTATAAATCTTATAGGAATTGAACCAACTTAGTTGGCTTACATTATACATTTTGAAAATGTACTCGATAATAGCGAAAGAAAGCCAAGCTTTATACTCAAATAATTTTCCAATTTTTTCATGTTTCTAACTTAATAAATAATATGCGAGTCGAATGTCAAGAGAACTAAAACTGAGTTGGAAAGCTAAAAACAATCTTATAAAGTAATTTTAAGATGAATTCAATATTCAAATCAAAAGAATAAAGACCGTGAAAACTTCTATGGAATAAAAGATACAAATAATATTTCTTAAAGATGAATTTTTCTGCATTCTTTTCATTCAACTGACCTGCCCAGGGGCAGATTACGAATTCCATGTGACAAGTAAGCTTGTTCCCAAAAATCTGGGTCAATGTGGTGAGTGTGTGTCTGCCTAAGACCTAAGGCTGACATTTTAAAGAAATACGAGCTTATTACAATTTTTGTAGACAAAATTGCGCCCGTCAATGTAACTGTATTTTATCTGTATCAGCCAAAACGTTTCCATGCTTAACGTAATTTTCCAATTAAAATGGCACCCCCCAAATTCGAATCCCACCCATATTTGCATTATTTATCTGCCAAAAAGGGGGCATCATAATGTTAATGACGTACATCAGCCATGTGGCACGTTGTCGACAACAACAAAAAACCCTCTACAGATCGTGACTAAACCAAGGAGCTGGCCAAGCGCCCACTCGATGTGACACGCTCTCGCAAATCAGAAAAAAAAATATAAAGAAAACAGAATGTGCGAAAGAAAAAAAAAAAACAAATGTCGAAAATGAAGTCGTCGCAAAAAATTTTATGAGGGCTTCCCAGGTGCAATTAAATAAAGTAAAATAAAATACAAAATAAAATCAAATCAAATAAAGGTCTACGTAGGTGACCATAAAAATGCAAGGTGTGTAGAAAAAACACACTGCTTATAATTAACAAAATATACACATAGAGGTTTTTTTTTGGAAAGTCTATGGCTGAAAAGGTTTTAACACTCGGGCCGCTCAACAGACGATCGAGTTGTGAACTGAACGCCAAACGAGACACACGTCGCCAAAATACCGATTAGCCAACTTGAGGGTTAATTTTTTATTTATTTTGCGATTGTGCAGTAAAGTGAAGGGAGATCGTAGTGCGGGATAATGCATACAGCATGGATCCCGAAAACGATGTTTATGCTTTCTATGATATAAGAGGCTACAAGGGGTACGAGAACAGTGCATTCTCTCAACTTGATTTCAACTTTGTGTGCAATGTTTTTTTAATGAATGTTTGTGGTTGTGCTGCGTGTATTCTTGCAGGAAATGTAGACCGGCGGGACCAAACAAATCGCAACGTTTTCGGCAACCGCGAATGTCACTCCTAGGGAAGCCGCTGAACTATAATCGCGGCACACATCGCCGCGATGCGCGCTACCGGCGGATGCAAAGTCGCCTGTACAATTTTCTGGAGCGACCGCGGGGCTTGCATGCAATATTCTATCATGTGATGGTGTGAGTATAACAAAAATAAAACTAAAATAAAAAAATTAAAAGAAAAACGATACTTTATCTAACAGTTCAAATAGCACGCTTGTTAAGCTTGTTTGCCAAAATTATCTCTAGCCACTTGTTAAGTTGTTAGGCATTGATTAAATTCGAGAGCAGTAATTCAAGAGTAATAATACGATCAGGCGGCTTGTTCTTTATAAAAATAAACCAAAGTTTACAGTCGACGAAATGAGTAAGTTATTTCATTAAAAATACACAGCTAAAATACAGAGTTACTATTTCTAATTAAATTTTCCATACGATCTTCTGCATAGCCTCTAGTTTTTCTGCCATTTGGCATTTTTAGAACTTTCTAAATGTAAAATGTACAATTAATAAAATGAGTAGATAAATTTACAAAGTTATATCATAAAAAATATACAATAATCATAGTTCGCTCCTAACTATAACGATCTTCGGCATTAAATATCCTATTTCTTTTACGCATAAATACTTTGAAATAAACTTTAGAAAGTATTGCAAATACTTCGTGTTATTAATTGGAAAATAAAGCAATTTAAAAGCTGATAGCGCAAACAATATATAAATATTTAAAATGTAATCTAGAATTGCTTTGATGAAGAAAGAAAGACATACAAAAGTTATTTTCTTTTATATAAAAATAAATAAATTAATTAATTTTTTTTTTTTATTTAATACTTATTTTTGAATTTTGAAATTTTTCAGATTTCTGATGGTGTTCACATGTCTCGCATTGAGCGTGTTTTCCACCATCAAGGAATACGAGGAGGATGCTGTATATATATTGTTTCGCATGGAAATCATAGTTGTCATCTGGTTTACCATGGAGTTTGGGGCGCGACTCTGGTCATCAGGATGCCGCTCCAGATACCAAGGCACACTTGGGCGACTTAAATTTATAAAGCAACCGTTTTGTATTATAGGTGAGATAAGGCTTCCAAGTACAAATGCACATAAAATGCACTATATTATTAATTGGCTGTCTCTGCAGATATTATCACCATTTTAGCCTCAATTGTAGTATTAGGCATGGGCACCTCTGGCCAGGTGTTTGCGACGAGCGCATTGCGTGGTTTAAGATTCTTTCAGATACTGCGCATGGTGCGCATGGATCGACGTGGGGGAACCTGGAAACTGCTCGGTTCGGTTGTATACGCACATAGACAGGTTGGCAATTTGATTGAGAGGAGTTTGGAGGAATTAGCTTGGAACTGACATTTGCTCATCTCTTGTAGGAGCTCATCACAACCATGTACATTGGATTTTTAGGTCTCATCTTTGCATCATTCCTAGTTTATATGTGGGAGAAGGACGTCAACGACAAGTTCAGCAATTTCGCCCAGGCGCTGTGGTGGGGCGTGGTATGTTACCAACCAGAAAACATAAAAAACAACAAAAAAAATAAGAAAAATATACAGCTAAAAGCCAAGCGTGTTTCATCTCAATTATTCAACTTTGACCCAGATAACGCTGTGCACCGTTGGCTATGGAGATATGGTGCCCATAACGTGGCAGGGAAAATTGATTGCCTCCTGCTGTGCTCTGTTGGGCATTTCCTTTTTTGCGCTACCTGCGGTAAGTTGCTCGTTTATTTATGCAACATCTGCAATTCGGTATTCATCTCTGACTGCTTGCAGGGCATTTTGGGCAGCGGCTTTGCGTTGAAGGTGCAGCAGCAGCAGCGCCAGAAGCACATGATACGGCGTCGCCAGCCGGCGGCGACGCTCATTCAGGCCGTCTGGCGCTGCTATGCGGCCGATGAGCATTCCGTTTCGATAGCCACCTGGAAGATACATCAGGTGGCGCTGCCGAGTCCGCCCGCATCGTAAGTAGCCAACTACTGTGCCTCCATTTGGGGCAATATTGATTGCCTCACACGTATACAAAATGCATTCCGGGAATGTGCAGCGGACAATGATTTACCAAGTGTCCTAACACTAGTTAAATATATTGCAATTCTGGGGATGAAATGAAATAACTCTCAGTTCAACTTAATATGCTCCCACAACATTAATTCAAATAACTTTGCCTTGGAAAATATTTCAATATTATTTATTCACTTTAATTATTTATTTTTCAACTAAATCTAGTTTTGTGATTCCTTCATTTGCACATCGTAAAATTTTAAATATTTGTTGAGCCACTTAGCAGACGAAGCTTTGTGATTTTATTGACTACAATTTGTTCTATGAAAATCTTGAAAAAGAAAATAATTGTAGTATTATGTGATATTTGTGATGTTTCCATAGCTGATAATTATCAAATTTTTTAAATTGTTTTGGGACTTATTTGGAAAGTTAATTGGGAGTGATTTCATGCAGTCCAATTGTATAGATACACCCACAACCACACTCTCACATTCAACACAACACACAAGAACACAATCAACTGTTTAATAGAGTGTGTCATAGACGAGTATCCTTTGTGAATTCCTGCAAAAGGGGTTCACAAAACTACAGCGAGTACCTCGACCAACGAGTTAGTCTGTACAATACACATCCAACGCCAATGCCAATGCCCAACGCATGAGTAAAACCAAAACTGTATATGAAAAATATTTGCTCACATAAGCCACAAAAAAAAAAAAAAAAAAAACGAACAACAACCCAAAAAAAGAAAAAAAAAAGATGAAATATCCTCTCCGTCTCTTGATTAACAATTTCAGTTTCAGCGTACCTAATTTGTTGAACATTTTTTACGTACCTCTATCATTTTCTTTCATAATATTTTTTATATAAACTTTTCAGTTCTGAAAACTGGGAGCGATTATTAAAAAACATAACCGAATATAGGTAAAAGTGATAAAAGCAACAAAATACTCACAACAAATATTACAATAAAAACAAAAAAAAAAAAATCAAGCAAAATGATTTCAAATGCTATTCATGTTTTGTTTTCATAGGGTATTTGCTTAGCAAGCACCAAGCCATACAACATCAAATGCATCAAATGCTCCTTCCTCTAAGTACATATCAAAAGAAATCCCTACACACACCAATCGAGTTTGTAATTCGCAGCTTCTCTATATAACGCACCCTATCTGACTATCTCTGTCTACATACTTCTATCTTTCTCACTATATACTATATCCTATATCGTAATCCGTAATCTTTATTATCGAACCCACTCTGTTGGCTATTTTCGAAAATATTAGATAATTATTGAGAAAAAGCGTTAAAAACGAACAAAAAATTGTAAAACCTATGTTAAATTCTGTTTTGCAATTGTTTAATTTATATTCTCAACAATGATATAAGTAAATTAATCAATGTGATACAAATTGATTTTCATTGTGCTGCTGCTGTGTGATCAAAAAAAATAAATAAAACCAAAACAAAACAAAACAAACACACACACACGTAAATGCATAAAATGTGTACTTTAATTAACATGTGAGTTCAATCAACCAATTTAAATGATTTTTTATCCCCATTTTTTCTCTTACTCACTCACTCTCCCTCTCTCTCTCTCTGTTTTTATCTCTTTTTTCCAATATTTACAACATGTATTCGCACATTTGTATTCACTAATTTGGCACAAATATTTGTACACCGTCTTTAAAGCAATTGCACATTTACATTATCCATGCTACTTTGATTGTATTTAAGTGTATTTTAACTCGCAATGACATCAGCTGAAATTACGATCCATAAACTCTTTAACAGTGCTGTATTTGTGTTTCCGGATTACAGCTTTAAAGCACATCTGGCAGATTGGACTTATTTGGCATTTTAACAGCTGATTAATCAACATTTTCTTATTTACATTCAGGAAGAGATTATTCCATTAAGAGAGTATATAAAATTACCCTTTGGTATTAAATTCGAACTCTTTTTTGAATGGATTAAACTCTGACTCCTTTTAACTCATTTTAGAGTACGCAGTTCTCAGCAAGTTCAAAAATTAATCTTTAGTTTTAATCATCTTTAAAACAACATACAAGTTATTTACAAGCTTTTAAAATAATTTTAAAGTCAACCGGAAATCATTATAAGCCAAATATTGCTAATCTTATCAAATTTCACAACAAAATTACAAAACTAAAGTCGCGAATGAGTTGGAAAATGTGTAGAATCGCTTTCAGCTGGTGTAATTGAAGCTTGCCACGCACCTGTCTACAAGTGAATTGTTCCCCAAAGAACACACAACTTCAGCTCTGCACCAAATGCACACTCTCACAAGCACACACAGGCACACACCAGCACACACACACACACACATCCAGAATCCAGCTTACACACACACACAAATACACCATTTGCAACTATCTTCGAGCTCTTTGTACTACGCTCAACTTTATTCCGTTTACTGAAATCCCCCAATCTCTACTCTATTCTACTCTACTCCATCTTTTCGAATCTTTACTAATTTTTACAAATATAATTGTACACGTATTGTATTCCATAGACGGGCCTCATCCAGTTTTAAGCATAACACATCCTTTGTGGCCCGCCTGCCGACGATTAGGCGACACAAGAGCCAGACCATCCAGACGCCCGGACCCGATGGTTCCACAATGTCCAAGCCGCCGGGCTCATCGAGGGCATCGACGCGCTATTCGCGCACCATTCGAGATATCAACGCATCTGTGGAGAACTTGGGTAAGTTCCTTAACGAATTGCTTTCAAGCCATTTGGCATTCGGTGATGGTGATGAGGATGATGATGATGATGGTGATGGTGATGATGGCTGAGTTCTGTTTCAAGATCGCCTTAGCAGTTGTTATAAAGTTCCACTTATTACAAACTCTGTTTGCACACAAACACACACATTTAACCACATGCACCATCACTTACGAAAAACTAAAGAAAAAATTATGAAATAATAACACACAACAAATAACAAGTTATCGTTTTCTATTTGTCTTGGTCGCCTGCATGTTTTACTCGTACCCACAACCTGTGCAAATCTCATTCAATGTCAACTTGGCTCACATCAATGAGCAAAACTCACAATAGATTTTGCCTTGCTATTTGCGCTGCGCATCTCATCGGAAAAACAGTTTAAGCAATCGATAATCAAAGGCTATTTTTACTGCAGGCATTTTCATTTTGAATAGCTTTTAGGGACAGATTTCTATGCTTTGCCGAAAATTTCAAAATTATTAGCAACACATGCAAGTTTGATTAGTTTAAATTTCTTAGCTTTTCTTACCATTCACCTAATATTACAAAAATGTTCTACAACTTTTATATATTTTCTTCAAATATTGCATTTATATTACACACAAAAATGTTGTTTAATGTTCAAATACCTGATTGCCTTTGCCATAGTTCATATACAAATTTAAAGACATCATCCAGCACTGCATTTAAATATCGCCTGATATCACTTTGGTAGTCAAACGTCTGGCTTAAGTTCAACACAAAATAATAAATTTCACTTTATGAGAAAATATTTCAATTAATCAGCCAATAATAAAACAATAAAACCGTTGGCATAGGAAACTAATTGAAGACCCGCAGCTTTATTAGAAGATTGAAACAAACAAATTGCGAATTCAGCGGAGAAGCGACAAGTAAAATGTGAAAATGTAGCTAAGCAGTAATTTAATAAAATATTTGTTAGATACACTTAACAGAAATATTTAAAATAACACAGATGTCTAGGCGAACGTAGAATATATAATTAAATACCTTTACAAGAAAAGCTTTAATGTCAGAAAGTAGTAGGAAAACGCGAAGGGAAACTAAGTTATTCTTGAAGAGGAAAAGAGCCAGGATGCCATACTGTATATATCAGCAAATAATTGGTACTCAAATGCATACTAAATAATTCTTAAAGAGGATAAAAACGAATGCATGGAGTCTAATGTCACCCGAACTGCATGCCATATTCATGTACCATAAATTCATAAAATTCTTTATTCATATAATACCCTTTCCTAATACTGTATCTAGAAACCTTTTCTTTTGTATTTTTCCTCAATCTTTATTTCACTATGCACTAATAAAATAAATCCAAAGATATTAAGCGTTTGCATAAGCAACAGATTGAAAATAAATTTTATAACTGAATTAACTTAAAAAAATTAAAAAGTTAACATGACCAATTTATAACTCTTGGTGTGTGTAGATTTGAAATTCTTTGTAAGCGTTATGTGTGACCAATATAGACTACCGTGTCTCTGCATTGATTGATTAATTGACTCATTGGCACACATGCAAAATTATTAAAAACAAAAAATTAAAAAAAAACAAAACAAAAATGAAAACACAAAAAAACAACTTTAACATCTGGTTTGAAATTTTCAGAGGTAGTACAAAATGGCAAATCCATGAATCCAAGTTTTAGCGAAGATTCAGTTGCTGAAACAACTTGCTTAAAAAATATTAAAAATTCAGACGGTAAGTCTACAAGGTCCCGCCCAGGTTCCATATACCAATACACCTTATAATCAAAAAAAAAAAACAAAAAAAAAACCAAATTGAGATTCTTATAAATTATATAACCGTATTTTGAGTGTTGTGGTTGTGTCAATGTTGTGGTTGCATTTTTAATTAAATTGAATTGATGTTGTTCATAATTGGTTCTTGCAAAGAAAACAAAAAAAAAAAGAAACGAAAAAGTAAATAAAACCAAAAACCTGCTAAGGATGATGATGTATGGTTGCCTTAAGGGATTATCAATCCGAGACTAATGCGCTTTCTCACGAAAAAAATAAATAAAACACAAAAACACACAAATGCACATACAGCAAGTCCAGCGCCGTCCCCCAGCAAACTGGCCAATAGCATTCATAGCGCCAGTTTGGGCACACTGGGCCAGACCCAGAAGCCAGAAGCTGCTGCTGCTGCTGCTGTTGCTGCTGATGCCGCAAAGCCGAAGGTCGAGGCTAGTTCCAATACGCTGACCATACCCGTTGTGCTCTGCGGCTTTTTGCAAGGGGATTTTTTTGGGTCGACATTTTCGCTGCGCAATCCGCGCATTACGCCCGCAAAGGACTTGGAGGCGGCGGGTCATGTGGAGCAGCATGATCCGGAGGCCGAGTCGAAAGCCAATCTGAATCCTAGTCCCAGTCCAGGCCGTGGACGCACGGGTCGCTTCTTTGCGGCTGCCTCACATTTCCTGGAGACGGGCACATTGCAGGGCAACAGCGGCGCATTTTATGTGGCAAGTGCGTACAACTTGCAACTGGCAACTTGCAGCTAGAGTTGAATAAGCCTACCCAGCCCCTGCTCTGAGAAAGTGTTTATCCTTGTGCTAGGTTTGGTTTAGCATGCGCTCTCTAGACTGTCGTAGAGTTAGTTAAGCTTGCATTTTGGTAGACACTGTAGACACTGTACTAACTTCGTATCATATATAGGGAGTTATACCTGTAAAGGACTCCGAACGACTAATACTAACTAACTAAGTAACTACTCACCTACGCTACATGGCCACACACACAACGCTTGCTCACTCAATGCTTTCTCAACTATGCTTTTCCCCACTATCCCACTATCCAACTAACTAATTACATTGTGATTTGATAAATATATATTCCTTATATATATATGTAACTAACCTAATATCTGTATACTTATTGTACGATCTATATATTACTACCTTATATGCATATATCTACAAATGTATGTACGTGTGTGTATAACGCTACTTGTATGTGTTAATTGTGTGTTGTTGGATTGACTTGATTAATGTACAAAACAAATTGCCGCTAAACCACGCGCGAAGCAAGCAACCAAAACCTAACGCACAAGTCAATCTCTCTGATTCACAAATTGCCCGCAGATGAGGATGAGGAGCCGCGTTGCACGCAGCTGACAAATCGGCATAAGATCGCCATACGCTTCATACGCAAGGTATGGCATTAAAATCCAGTTCAATATATCAAATATATCACTCTACTATACACCTGATGGTTGCAGCTCAAGTACTTTGTGGCACGTCGCAAGTTTAAGGAGGCATTGAAGCCGTACGACGTCAAGGACGTCATGGAACAGTATGCGGCTGGTTAGCTTAAACCAAACCCTTCCAATTATTTTCGAAAACCGTTTGCATCTCAATCTATTCATTTACAGGTCACGTGGATTTGCTGGGGCGCGTCAAAATGCTGCACTTGCGGTAAGTACAAATATTGGATATAATATTATAATAATATATTTAGAGAGGTAGAGCAGTCCTTGTCGCCTTAGAGTACATTCCTGTTACAGCTAGATTTTTCTAGAACAAATTTTTTTAAATTCTAGCGTATTTTTACATGTTTATACAGATTTCTTAAATCAGCTTTTTCTTTTCTTATACATTTGAATTATTATAATTGAAGGCGAACTGTCAATTTTGTTGGCATTATTGATTCGGAATTTTAGAAAGAATTTTTCTAATTTCTATTTCATAATAAAAGAAAATAATTCTCAGAAGTAGAAAAGTATTTATAGTTTTAATAAATTGTTTTCGTATATTTATAAATTATCTTATTATATATAATTTTGCTTATAAGGGAAATTTACCTCTAAGAAATTGAGCTTAAGAAATTTAAAAATCATAGCAATAAAAATTCACTCAGCAGAAATTGGAATAAGAAAGTAGCTGTAGATATTATGAGGGATAAAATAGATTTTCGAGTCAAAAAACATGATGAATATAAAATACCATTTGTGATCTGTTCTTTTCCATCCACAGTCTAGATCAAATACTGGGCAAACAGGGCTCCAAGGCAAAGGACGTCTATGCATCAAAGATCAGCTTAGCCTCGCGTGTGGTTAAAGTCGAGCGACAAGTGAGATTCGAGTAAATTACGAGCATATTAGTTCCCTCAACATTTTGTACAATTTCAGGTGGTGGATATTGAGGAGAAACTTGATATCCTGATCAAGGCCTATATGGAGGATCGTGATAGATTCTTAGCGCTTCCGTTGCCCGCAAATCCGAAACCCAAAATACATTCCATTAGCCCTAGTCACAGTCATAATCTCCATCACACACAACATCAAAATATGATCGATGTGTGGAAGCGAACGGCAACACTTAGCGTACATCCCGAGCTAGTGACGACCCCAACTGAAGCAGCGGAAGCTGCCTCCACGGATCGTCTGGACAGCAGCGAGACGGCGCTAACCTCGACGCAGACGCTCACAACAACAACAGATGCGATTGGCACACAAACAACCATGCCGCATACGCAGCATACAGCGACCAATACAAAGGTATGCAAATGTTAACAAACAGCTCATAGGAATCAGATTATATATAATATGTGTAATATATGTAATATAGTCTTCCGTGCTTAACTCATATCAGCTAACGCCTGAGAAGCAACAGCACAATGATGTATTTATGACTGATTTAGAGAATAGAACTAAGAAACGAGTTACTTTAAGGTAAGTTCCAATCAAAATCAACAACACAATCTTTTCGGCCTGCCGAAGAAGAAATGCCCTTGCAGACTAGAATATATTACTGGTCCAGATATCTTAAATACTTTCAAAGAACTGTTTCAATAACGGTTGTATGTAATTGAAAATCGCTTGAAAAAAGTCGTAATAAGCTTTCCAATATTTTGCAATTACTCAATTACTCAATAAATTAAAAACATATTTCAATCCTTCCAATTAACTCTTGCAGCTTAAGCAGGCATCTATGCCAAGTTTCATGACAACAATCTATTTTATATATAGATTTTTTAGTAATTTACAGAAGTCATTTTAAAAGGCTCTGAATTGATAATAGTGATATTTTTTGTCAGCTCTGTACACTCAGAAAAAAAATCGGCCTTAATTTTAGAAAATCAGACTAAAATCAAGCTCGCCTTAACAACTTGAAGATTATTCTTGCTTATCGAAATAATTTCAAAATATATGAAAAAAAAATTCTTGAAATTAGAAAGGTTTCTTCTATTTTCAGAAATATTTTCTATTATTAAGAAATATATTTCTAGAGAGGGTATAAAAGGTAGGAATGCAAAACACTTTTTTTTTTAAAGTAATTTTTCTAAAAAATCAGGAAAAATATATAAAACTGGCTACCTCCGCTATATTAAAGATTAGTTTCACAATCGAAGGGTAAGTTTTTTTCAAATTAAATTTGAACTTATAAACTATCTAAAATGTTTTATTTAAAATAACATAAATAACAAAACCAAAAAAAACGAATGTACAAATGCTTAATTATAAGATGAGCTGCCAAAATATGGCGATTGTATAAAGTTCAGGTCGATTTTCATTCTGAGGTTATATGTACATATTTATATTGTTTGTAATAAGCCTCTGCAAGCGTATAAAATCCACACATGAATGTATAAAGATAACATATCTCATATGTGATGATATTTGTATTGAACAGCCTGCATAGATCCACATCGGAGCCATATAGCAAACACGAGCAGCGCATCAATATGCCAGATGAGGGCGCACAATCCTTGGATTCAAGCGCCAAGCCAACGCCGCCAGATAGTTCAAGTAAGCCTGGCCGTGCCTGAACTTCGAACAAAAACCCCGCACCACACCAAAGAATCATTTTTTTATTTACCCAAATAAAGAACATCCCACCAAGTTACAAAACTTTTCATTTTTCAAAACTCAACGCAGATTGGTCACTCATTCAAAACATTTATGGAGTTCTACTCCGGAATTGTTGATAAATGATATTTACTATTTTATATATGTTTATGTGTATATGTATTGCGTACAGTTATACTAATTGATGAGTATGAGGATTTCGAGGAGGAGGATCTGAACTGCGAGGGTGAAATGGAGCATTTCCCGACTTGGGAAATTGACAGCGACATTGGCGCCGATGTGGATGTCGATGCGGATGGTGACTGTGATGAGTCCACTGAGGACACGGCGCTATTGCATTGCACCACGCGCACCGCCATTGTTATAACACCAATTAGCCCAGTGAGTACAAATCCGAACCTAATCTCAATCATCGTGATATATAAAATTGATTTTATTTGCAGGTGAGCTCCGCACACAATCTTCAAAGTTTAAATGACCAAACTACAACGCTTAATAAATCAAATTTGCTTCCGCCAGATTCTGGGTAGTTAAATGCAATTGAAATTAGTCGATATGTAATATCTCTATACTTAAACTAATTATAAGACGAGAAGAGCTGCTCGACCAGCAGTTACTCTGTACCAAGTTCTAGAGTATCATAAATCAAATCAAATCAAATCACTACATTCACAATCGAACATTTTTTATTTTATTTGTTCAATAGAAATTTTAATGACCAAACTGCAAAACGCTTAATAAATCAAATTTGCTGCCGATAATATTATACGTATAGGACTCACAGATACCCTGTAAATTAAGTTTTAACCGCAACGTAGCTTTAACACATCTTCAATTGGAAAACAAATAATTCTATTTTTTTTTTTTTTGTAAAATTTCGAAGCTGAGCTGTGTAGGGCATAGAAGTGTCTGCTAAACAAATTTAATAACGTTATAATTACTGAGATTCAAGTGTTCAAAGCGACGATCGGATAGCGACTTATCATTAGACCCCGAACTAATTCCTGAAACAAATTATGATAAGTGAATATATATACATGAATATATGTGCAAGTCGAGTGCAAGATGAATGATGTGCATGATGAAGAACCAAATGTTAAATGAGCTCATGAATGACAAGTGCGAATGATATGAATGTAGAGACAAATAGTGAAAGTGATTGAAAGTCAGTTGAAATACGGCAAGAAATTTAGTTATATTATATTATAATACATACATACATTATGTATGTCTATCTACTGACATATTTTGTGTTCAAAATAATGAGTAGCAACTACTTAAATCAGTTGAAATCAAATGATTAATAACAGCTTTAGCGAATACAAATAAAAGCAACAATCAAATAATTCAATCGTTCTTAGTTCTTAGTTCAACACGATTAAATTTACTTTCTATTCTATTTTTTTTTTTTTCTTGTCGGCGCTTTTGATATCCTGAAGCTCCCAAAACGTTTCCGAGCCTGTCATGCTCGCGTTGTCATTGGCTTTGATTTCTTTTTTGGTGACTGCTTTGCTACTGCTTTGATCTCCTGAAGCTCTTCGAACATTTCCGAATCAGTCAGACTCTCTTTGTCGTCGTCGGCATCAGCTGCATCGCCAATGAATTCAATCTCAGTGTTCGCATTGATGCAATTTAAATGTTTCTTCGATGTGGACGGACCTTCGCTTGCCGAATCCACCATAGCTGGCTCCTCCTCCTCCTCCACCTCCTCCACCTCCTCATCTTCGTTTTCCTCCGATTTGGCTGCGTCATTAGTCAGAAAGAGGCGGCAATAATGCGCCTTTCGCACATGGACATTGAGGCGTGTCGTCGAGCCAAATGATTTGCCGCAACCGCCATCGAAGAAGTCACGACATGTATATTTGGAGCCATGCACACGTAGAATATGAGTCGATAGTCCCTGGCGGCGTCCAAAGCGCTTCTCACAGAACTTACACTTGAAGGCAAAACGCTTGTAGTGCTGGCCCAGCACATGAACCGACAGCGATTTCTTGTTCCTCGTAGTGAAGTTGCACTGTTCGCATTTAAACGATTGGGAATGCAGCTGTGGATAAATAGATCCGGATTAATCAATCATTTCACAATAAGACTATATAATTAATAGAAAATTAATAGAGCATATCGCTCCGAGAGCTTAAATGGGTAAGCAATGAGCTGAAAATCGGAAATTCAAGCAAAATTTGCGATCTTCACAACATAATATCAGAATATCGTCTTAGCAATTTATTATGCATTATTAGATTTGAAACCCCAATAACTAATATTGGCTAAATAATTCTGTCCGACAGACTTTTATGTCACATTTGAATATATATCATATATGACTTGACTCACCCGCTGATGCGCCTCCATTTCGCTCTTGTGATAGAAACCTTTTTGGCATTCACTGCACGAGTAACGCTTGTTGTCTGAGTGCACCACCTTTATGTGGGTGTCGAAGTTGCGACGATTCTTCACCACCTTCAAGCACGTCGGACATTCGATGCGCTCATGCCAATAGGCGTGATGCTTCTTTAACGCCTCCTCATCCTTATACGAAGCCTTGCAGAGCGAGCAGACCACATTATCTGCAAAGAGTGGAGCTCTAAAACGGATTCTAATATTTAATCCATTTATGCTAGCAACTCACTGTTGTTGTGACTGCGCGCCACGTGAACCGAGAGCGACATTTTGGAGCGACAGACTTTCTGACAGAATTGGCAGATCCATTCGTTATCCTTCGTCTTGGGCTCCTGCTTCTCGACGGCATCGTGTGTGCGCCGCTTGTGTGTGTACAGCGAATTCCAATTAATATAGGCCTCACTGCAATTCTGCAGCCAGGATTCAAAATTAGTAATGCTTGCTAAATACATATCTATGTCTTCTATATCTTCACCTCATAATCGCACATATAGTAGAGACAAATTTCTAGCCGGCGATGCGAAAAATCTGTGCGCAATTGTTGATAGTTGCGCAAATGGTGACGATAGAGCTTCATATCGGTAAACTTCTTGCCGCACGGATGACACCAGAAGTGGCCATCCTTGTGCACACCCGATTCACGGTGGGCGCTTAAATCACTCTTCTGCTTAAAGTAGGCGGAGCAAAACTCACAGACATAAGCATCACGCATCAGTTCCACTACCACATCCATGCCAAAGCAAACCGAATCCTCTTCCGCCACATGAGCCTGCAACAATAAGTACGTTAAATTCGCTATAGATTGTTACTGTTAGTTGGTTAGTTGCTCGACTTACCAGCATCCTGTCATTATTTTCACTGAGCAGACCACAATTGTTGCACACATGCACCTCGCGCTCAATAATCAGATGCGTTTTCATGTGCACATTGTATGTGGCCTCCGTGGCAAACTCGCGGCCGCACAGTTCGCAACTGATGACGCTGCCATGTGCGGTGCGCTGCAAGAGCAACAAATTTTATATAACAGATGTATATACAAAGACTTGATTCTCAGTAAATAAATATTTGGACAGTCTGATGGCAATCTTAAGAAACTTAGACGGCTAATATCGACCCAAAAATGTGTGCAGATCGATTAACACTAACCAGGTGTCCATTGAGACGGCCACGCGACTCAAAATTGGCGCTGCATTCGGTGCAGCTGTAGGTGGTGCTGCTGACATTCGAGTGTGATTTGTTGTGCTCCAAAAAGACGGCAGGATCCCGAAAATTGCGATCACAGCTGCGAGTGCAAAAAGAGAAGTGAATTACATCTGAGGGGGGAAGGGGAGGTAAGCTAAATAATCGCAACACACTCACAGGTCACAGAAGAGCGTGCCCTCTGGCTCGTGAGCGTAGTGCAAATGATGGAACAGCTCATCAATGTTGGTGTCCGCGTAGCTGCACACAAAACAGACGCGCGGCCTGTGACGCTCCAAATGAAATTGATTGTGAAAATTAAAGCTGCATAACGAAAAAAAAAAATTCGAATTATCTGCGATAGAAACTATAGAGTTGCTAGCAAAAACTTGCCGCTTCCAGGAGGGGAACTCCAAGCCGCACATCTCACAATACAGGCGTATGCCGCGTCGCTTTTTGATGACATGCGCGCAGGAGTGCTTGTTGTACTGCAATATGTTTGAGAAGGTCATGTTGCATTCGGGACAACTGCCATAAATGGATATACTAGATGGAAAGGCTATGAATCAATTATTTGGCTTAAATCTCAAGAGTTCGGTGTAGCTTACTCGGCTACCGGCGCATGCAGCACAACCAGGTGCATGGCCAAGGATTTGGCTCCCTGCAGCTCGGCCGCGCAGTCAGCAATCGGGCACTTGTAAATATCATCCGGCTCCTTGTGATGCTTCAGCATGTGACCGAATAAGCTTTCATATTTGCTGCACTTCAGCGAGCAGTGGCGGCACACAGTGTCCCAGTCAAAGATCAAAGTCTCAAAACAGGTCTTCACCACGGTTCCCAAATACTCGTACAGATCGCCAATGTTATCAGCTGTGTGGGATTCAATTCGATTGGGTTCGTTAAATTGGTGTGTGAAATACTTTTGTTGGGCATACATACATTCCTTGATCAGCACAAAATTAAAGGGCTCCACTTTGAATGCTTCATCCTCGCTTTGGCTCTCATTTTGTGACTGCGACGAGACGCGTTTAATTTTTCGCTCCAATTTGAAATGGCGCACGCTCAATTCCGAGGAGCTGTCTGTAAGGATTCGAGCAACCATTTAATACATTAAGTACATATGCATATATGCAATAAGTAACCTTCACGCTCAACCAGAAACTCCAGCTCATCATTATTGTCCTGGTCCTCGAGCACCGCTTGCTCCTCTTCCACCGCCTCCTCCAGCTTCCTTTGCTCTTCGGCTGATTGTTTCTCCAGCTGACGGACTGTGGCAGCTGCCTCTACCAATTTTTCATCCGCTGGCGACTCCTCATCCTCTAGAATGTCACGTATGAGTGCGCTTATCTGCTCCTGGTCGCCTGATCCTTGTGCAGCTTCTCTGAACCGACTCCGTTTGACGTCTGCTTTGCAATTAAGTGTTCCACTTCGCTTGACTGCTTTCTCCATGTTTATGGGCAATCTTTTTGGCGGAGCGTTCCTGGCTCTGGTGATGCGTATGCCGACAGCTTCAGGCGCTCCTTTTGTAGTATCATCAGGAGCAGTAGCAGTCGTAGCAATCGCAGCAGCAGCCGGCGCTGGCTTCTCTTGCTTTGTGGCTGCATTCGCCGAGGTGTTTGGTGAACCTTGGGCTTTTTTGCCGGCAGCTGTCTGCTTTTTTGCGGGACTCTCATCCTTTTTGGGATCAGAAGACTTTGTATCATTACTGGGCTTTTTAAGTGCACCATTTGCAGCATCTTGCTCCCTTTGCAGTTCGTCGATGTCAAAGAAACGAATCAGCGTATTAACGCACTCCCCGCAGAGCAGTTGCTTCTGTTTTTGGCCGGCGGGCTCAACTTTTATCTCGAAATACCTGTCGAGCAGTTTGGCCAGCTCTATTTCGATGCCGACTTCGTCGAATATCTCATGATATTTTTGTTTCGAATTGTACACTCTGCAATGCAGGCAGCTAGGCACATTTTCGTCAGTTTTTACATTTTCCGACATTTTAACTTCTTACACGTAGCATCAGCTGAACGATATGACATGGTCAGTCATGGCAAACACAAGCAATACCTATCGCGAAAGTACTCGATACTATCGTTTGCGAAATGAGTAACACGGTATTATTTAGTGCTTTTTTATTGCAAACAATCAAGAAACTAGTGCAAATAACAACAGTGCTAGAAACTATGTAAACTATCGTTTATCGATCATCGATAGGCGTTGCAGTCAGTGCGTGTCGGGCGTGCTGAAGCCAAGTACATATATTGTCTATTGGCGCCAAATTTAACTGTTGACCCGCTTGAGCAGCGCAAAATAGCTGTAGGAGCAGTTCACAATCTGTAAAGTAAAATAAGTCCTTATGAATATGAATCCTTAATAGTTGCACGCTCATCATACAGAGGCAAAGGTCAGGGAATTAAAGCTCTGTGTGTGGTCTAAGGTGTGCACCTCCAGCGGCTTACTTAGGCGCAACATCATTAAGAGACACATCTTGCGATTGGTCCTGTTCCAGGTGGTCCAGTCCGAGCTGTACAACGCATGGGAGAGTAGTGCGCTTTGACCGCTCATCTCGTCAGCTGCATAGCATATTATGAAGATTTGCATGAGCATGACAAACTGATACGTGCCCAACATTATCATGAATGCCGTTTCGCTCGTCCGAGTGGAAATGGCATAGAAATTCGAGACGAGCACCAGCACCGAGCAGAGCAGCTGCACCGAACCAGGTACGCTGATAAGATTAACTACCACCTCCTTCAGCTTCACAATGTTCCCATAATACACGCAGCAATCACGCAACTCCCTCGCAATGCCCACGTTATCCGGCGGGGTCTCAGCGGCGCCCAAGCTCTGCAGACGAGCGGACAACATGGCCAGCTGCGTCTCCAGGAAGAAGAGCAGTGAGCCGCACACCGAATCGAAGGAGATGTTTAGCCAGCAGGTTGGCATCAGCGACAGCACCTGATACAAATAGAGGCCGTAGTAGCAGCTGTCCCTAACCAGATTGCACGGCTCGTACATGGACAGAGGCAGGGCGCTGCTGTCCTCAAACCACTGTGTGACTAGTATTAAAGAAGCTGCCAGCAACGAAGTAAAGGCATATATATTTCGCCACTTGACCGAACGAGCAGCGCCGCGCATATAAATCTGATATTCCCTGGAAGATATCGGCTGAAAGGCAGTGGAATGCATCAGCGTTAGGATCCTGGCATGGTTGGCAGATTTCAGCTTAATGCTTAGCAGCTTGGTCGTGCAGGACACCTCAGTGGCGAACATGAGGAACACCTGAAGTATAACGCTTATCTGATCAATATTGGCCAGCACGCGTATTGCGAAGAACAACAGCATTATGGACTGAATCACAGAGATGAGTGCAAAGCGCAGTGCATGCCACACACGTTGCTGCCTTGTGGCGTAATCCTGCAGGCTCCACACGCCCAACAACTTGAGATACCACACTTGATAGTTGTAAAAACTGGCCGTAAGCTCCTCATAAGTCGATTCACTCATGATTATATTTCTACTAACAAAACTGAACTGCTCTGTTAACAACACGATTCAGGTGCTTTTATAGAGGACCCCAGGCCAAGGACATGGCATATGGCATATGGCATATAATTAGCTGTAATGAGCCGCTCATTGTGGAATATTTAACTAATATCTACAGTGCACAAAATGCAGTCAACTCACCGAAGTGAATAGCGCCAAGTCAAAGCCATGGCTGGCATCTAGGGTCCTGATCCGTATGGGTATATCCAGACGTTGCATTAGCATCAGCAGCAGGCGTCGATTGCTGCGCTGCCAGTTCACCCAATTGGATTTATACAGATCATGGGACAGTTTCAAGCTGCGCTGTGTGACCTCTCTATTGTGGTTTTTAGTTATGTAGATATTTGGCTTATATAGTCCTTTTCTTTATAGACAGACTTACCCCGGAAAGTAACATAATATGAAGACCTGCGTGAGCATGCAGCTTTGGTAAATGAAGAATTTTAGGAATATCAACTTCTCATCTGAAAGCTGTAAGTAATTAAAAAAAGGAAACAAATTCTATCGTATAATTGAAGGATTTAAATTAGTCCCAAATTTTAAAGTCATATTTTTAGTTCTTGGTGTATTTTAAGTATGCATCTTAAAATCCAATTTATTATTTCTGAACTCACCAGTGACAAGGCATAAAAGCCAGATGTAAGAACCAGCACGGAGAACATTATCTGCATTGACATAGGCAGATAGAGCACAGCCTCAATATCCGCAGCCAGTTGTGCAATCTTCATATGCAAACGGATGCAGTTCTTCAGCTGATGCTCCACTTCTTCCACACTTTCCTCGTCCCCGTTGCAATTGTGTCCGATACGTTGCAGTCGCAATGCCAAAATGTCCAGTTGGCATCTCACGAAAATGAACAGGGAGCAGCATAGCGAATCGAAGGATATATTGAAGAAGCAGCCCATGGCTATGGCAACACATTGATAGCAGAACATAATCCAGTAGCCAACGGAGCCGTGAGCACCATCAAAGGGATCATATGTCGGCACAGGCAGCTCAGTATTATCAATTATATATTGGGTTATCTGCACAGTAACTAAAGACATCAGAGATATAATACCATACCGGTTGCGTACAATCCGGCTCAGCTCACGGGCAACCACAAAGATGCGGTGCTCCTCAGCACTCTCGGAACGAAATTGCGCATCTTGAAGATTATCAATGATTTGAAGAAGAGTAACATCGTTGAACTTGACGTGTACGACCTGTACGCAGAAAAGATGTATCAATTGCATTAATTTGCGAATCCTAATGAAGATTTGAACCTTCCTTCACAGTGTATGCAATGCATGTGACCAGCAGAAAGAAAGCCTTCATTATTTCATTTAAATCGCTTATGTTGAGCACAATGTAAAGTGAGAGTATCAAATCGAACAATAATATCCAGAAGCAAAGCGTAAGCCAGAATCTTATCCTATGCAGCACACGTCTCCAGCCCACTCCACGCGGCCATACAGAGTACAAGTAAAAGATACGCTCCTGTCCTTTGTAGAATAGCTCCACGGACCAATCAAAGTTCTGCTGCATTACGTTGGAAACTTCGGCTAAAACTAATTTGGTCTTCAAATTGGTCAAGCCTTTTAAGGCTGCTCTTTGCAATTTGCGTAAGCGATTAAAAACTCGTTAGGTATTTTAATTGCTGAAAGTTATTAGATGAGAATAAATGGGAAAAGGCATTGAAAAAAAGGAGCTAACAAAATATCAAGAATTTATTTTAAAAAAGTATGTTGTAATTTAAGTAGTAAGAGAAATATGTATATTTACTTATTAAATATTATTTAAAATTGAGACCACAAATAAAATCCAAAATAAGATTTTTAAAATGTCAATTATAAACTAGGTCCACAATTTTGGGCAGTGCTTGCAACTTAAGCTAATCGCTTTCTGTTGTATAATAATCCCAGGACCCTTAGGTAAATTTACTGAATTATTGAATACTCATTTATGAAAGGGGACAAACAATTTAAGACTAAAATTGCTTTGCGAAAATGCAATATATATTTATTTATATGAACATAACAGTTTGTCCTGGCTTTTTTTTTTATTGTTATTAATGCCATAAGTTTACTTAAGATAAGAGTTAAAAATGCGGATCATTTACTAAATTGTAAATAAAATTTTAAAATAATAATCTGTTTATTTCAATATGCAAATTGATACAAAATGTGCAAAACTTGGGAGACAGAAGTCTATTTTTGTCAATTATTTAATATTTTAAAATTTTTGAATTTTTATAGTCTATAATCATAGGGTTATCTACCCAGATATATATGAGATAAGCTTTGACAGGCATTGAAAATAGAAAAAGAGGATACAAAAAATTATGAATATTGTACTTGTGTTTAATAAGATACTTTATGGGAAAAGCTAAAAAGTGTCTACAATTTATTATTGTTGGGATTCCAGCAACATATAACATCTTCTGGATGGGAAAATTGCAATTCTTACTTGATTTTTTCTATATCCTATATTTTCTATTAACACCAGTTTTGAGAATAACATTCCCAACTTCACAAAGATATATTAAATCTTCACCGACTATCAACCAAATCTTGTTAATTTTCTTAAATACTTTATGTTAATTTCTTATTCTTATTCTAAGAATATATTAATTTTATTTATACATTTTGCGTCAATTTGCTTATTTAAAAAAGATAATATTATATTTAAATGAAACACATATATTTTGTTTTATAAAGCGACATCATAAAAACACCTCATTTAATTAATTTATTAATTAATGTAAATAAATATAATAATAAGCCAGGACAAACTGTTATGTTCATATAAGCAAATAAATATTGCATTTTCGCAAAACAATTTTAGTCTTAAATTGTTTGTCCCCTTTCATAAATGAGTATTCAATAATTCAGTAAATTTACCTAAGGGTCCTGGGATTATTATACAACAGAAAGCGATTAGCTTAAGTTGCAAGCACTGCCCAAAATTGTGGACCTAGTTTATAATTGACATTTTAAAAATCTTATTTTGGATTTTATTTGTGGTCTCAATTTTAAATAATATTTAATAAGTAAATATACATATTTCTCTTACTACTTAAATTACAACATACTTTTTTAAAATAAATTCTTGATATTTTGTTAGCTCCTTTTTTTCAATGCCTTTTCCCATTTATTCTCATCTAATAACTTTCAGCAATTAAAATACCTAACGAGTTTTTAATCGCTTACGCAAATTGCAAAGAGCAGCCTTAAAAGGCTTGACCAATTTGAAGACCAAATTAGTTTTAGCCGAAGTTTCCAACGTAATGCAGCAGAACTTTGATTGGTCCGTGGAGCTATTCTACAAAGGACAGGAGCGTATCTTTTACTTGTACTCTGTATGGCCGCGTGGAGTGGGCTGGAGACGTGTGCTGCATAGGATAAGATTCTGGCTTACGCTTTGCTTCTGGATATTATTGTTCGATTTGATACTCTCACTTTACATTGTGCTCAACATAAGCGATTTAAATGAAATAATGAAGGCTTTCTTTCTGCTGGTCACATGCATTGCATACACTGTGAAGGAAGGTTCAAATCTTCATTAGGATTCACAAATTAATGCAATTGATACATCTTTTCTGCGTACAGGTCGTACACGTCAAGTTCAACGATGTTACTCTTCTTCAAATCATTGATAATCTTCAAGATGCGCAATTTCGTTCCGAGAGTGCTGAGGAGCACCGCATCTTTGTGGTTGCCCGTGAGCTGAGCCGGATTGTACGCAACCGGTATGGTATTATATCTCTGATGGCTTTAGTTACTGTGCAGATAACACAATATATAATTGATAATAATGAGCTGCCTGTGCCGACATATGATCCCTTTGATGGTGCTCACGGCTCCGTTGGCTACTGGATTATGTTCTGCTATCAATGTGTTGCCTTATCCATGGCCTGCTTCTTCAATATATCCTTCGATTCGCTATGCTGCTCGCTGCTCATTTTCGTGAGATGCCAACTGGACATTTTGGCATTGCGACTGCAACGTATCGGACACAATTGCAACGGGGACGAGGAAAGTGTGGAAGAAGTGGAGCATCAGCTGAAGAACTGCATCCGTTTGCATATGAAGATTGCACAACTGGCTGCGGATATTGAGGCTGTGCTCTATCTGCCTATGTCAATGCAGATAATGTTCTCCGTGCTGGTTCTTACATCTGGCTTTTATGCCTTGTCACTGGTGAGTTCAGAAATAATAAATTGGATTTTAAGATGCATACTTAAAATACACCAAGAACTAAAAATATGACTTTAAAATTTGGGACTAATTTAAATCCTTCAATTATACGATAGAATTTGTTTCCTTTTTTTAATTACTTACAGCTTTCAGATGAGAAGTTGATATTCCTAAAATTCTTCATTTACCAAAGCTGCATGCTCACGCAGGTCTTCATATTATGTTACTTTCCGGGGTAAGTCTGTCTATAAAGAAAAGGACTATATAAGCCAAATATCTACATAACTAAAAACCACAATAGAGAGGTCACACAGCGCAGCTTGAAACTGTCCCATGATCTGTATAAATCCAATTGGGTGCACTGGCAGCGCAGCAATCGACGCCTGCTGCTGATGCTAATGCAACGTCTGGATATACCCATACGGATCAGGACCCTAGATGCCAGCCATGGCTTTGACTTGGCGCTATTCACTTCGGTGAGTTGACTGCATTTTGTGCACTGTAGATGTTAGTTAAATATTCCACAATGAGCGGCTCATTACAGCTAATTATATGCCATATGCCATATGCCATGTCCTTGGCCTGGGGTCCTCTATAAAAGCACCTGAATCGTGTTGTTAACAGAGCAGTTCAGTTTTGTTAGTAGAAATATAATCATGAGTGAATCGACTTATGAGGAGCTTACGGCCAGTTTTTACAACTATCAAGTGTGGTATCTCAAGTTGTTGGGCGTGTGGAGCCTGCAGGATTACGCCACAAGGCAGCAACGTGTGTGGCATGCACTGCGCTTTGCACTCATCTCTGTGATTCAGTCCATAATGCTGTTGTTCTTCGCAATACGCGTGCTGGCCAATATTGATCAGATAAGCGTTATACTTCAGGTGTTCCTCATGTTCGCCACTGAGGTGTCCTGCACGACCAAGCTGCTAAGCATTAAGCTGAAATCTGCCAACCATGCCAGGATCCTAACGCTGATGCATTCCACTGCCTTTCAACCGACATCTTCCAGGGAATATCAGATTTATATGCGCGGCGCTGCTCGTTCGGTCAAGTGGCGAAATATATATGCCTTTACTTCGTTGCTGGCAGCTTCTTTAATACTAGTCACACAGTGGTTTGAGGACAGCAGCGCCCTGCCTCTGTCCATGTACGAGCCGTGCAATCTGGTTAGGGACAGCTGCTACTACGGCCTCTATTTGTATCAGGTGCTGTCGCTGATGCCAACCTGCTGGCTAAACATCTCCTTCGATTCGGTGTGCGGCTCACTGCTCTTCTTCCTGGAGACGCAGCTGGCCATGTTGTCCGCTCGTCTGCAGAGCTTGGGCGCCGCTGAGACCCCGCCGGATAACGTGGGCATTGCGAGGGAGTTGCGTGATTGCTGCGTGTATTATGGGAACATTGTGAAGCTGAAGGAGGTGGTAGTTAATCTTATCAGCGTACCTGGTTCGGTGCAGCTGCTCTGCTCGGTGCTGGTGCTCGTCTCGAATTTCTATGCCATTTCCACTCGGACGAGCGAAACGGCATTCATGATAATGTTGGGCACGTATCAGTTTGTCATGCTCATGCAAATCTTCATAATATGCTATGCAGCTGACGAGATGAGCGGTCAAAGCGCACTACTCTCCCATGCGTTGTACAGCTCGGACTGGACCACCTGGAACAGGACCAATCGCAAGATGTGTCTCTTAATGATGTTGCGCCTAAGTAAGCCGCTGGAGGTGCACACCTTAGACCACACACAGAGCTTTAATTCCCTGACCTTTGCCTCTGTATGATGAGCGTGCAACTATTAAGGATTCATATTCATAAGGACTTATTTTACTTTACAGATTGTGAACTGCTCCTACAGCTATTTTGCGCTGCTCAAGCGGGTCAACAGTTAAATTTGGCGCCAATAGACAATATATGTACTTGGCTTCAGCACGCCCGACACGCACTGACTGCAACGCCTATCGATGATCGATAAACGATAATTTACATAGTTTCTAGCACTGTTGTTATTTGCACTAGTTTCTTGATTGTTTGCAATAAAAAATCACTAAATAATACCGTGTTGCTCCTTTGACAGATTATACATAGTATTCTGTCAGGGAGTTCCGTTATTTTGATTGAAAATATTCAGAATTGAATATTTATAAAATTAGACATCAAAATTTGTGATTAGTAAATTTTTAGTATATTTTAAATATGAAATTATTAATATATTTTTTAATAACACTCTGTGTGATGGGTAAGTATAAAATATGCATATTTACAAGTAAAAGTATAAGGGATTTACAGGGGTTCGGAGCGATTGTCAGCTAACTCAGTTTATAGTGGAAAACACAAATCGTATATTTATTTATCGCGATGATAGCGGTTCTTATCAGCTGCTGCGCACAGAGATCGTGCCCAGCGGGATGAAGCTGTCCATGTTCTGCGATGTCAATAATGTGCTGGAGACACAGTGCCAGGACAATGGCCAGTTTACAGAGGCGCTGCCCATGACCTGTGGATCGCCAATGGAGCCGCAGGTTACCCAAAGTAAGGACGCAGCATGCCCCAAAACGTTGTATATTGTGGGCTATGTAATTGAGGGTCAGCAGCTGGAGCTCTATCGCTCCTGCTATGATGGGAATAATGGGCGTGTGTTGTACAGTCAAAGCGATGTATACTTCAAGACCTTCTGTAAGGCATTAGCTTTATAAATTCCAGTCCTCCAAACCTAAACTAAAAATTGGTAAATAGTTTTCAGGCCGCCCTTTGTGCAATTCACAACGGATGAGATAGTCACCCCCGCAGAGGCAGCTGCTTATTTCAAGCATAATATTTATTCAGCATTCCAAAGAACTTTCGGCGTTGACCAAAAGTATTTGTCGTCGCCGAACGACCTGGTTATCAATCGTGGACATCTTGTGGCCTCCGCCGACTTTCTATTTGTCGACCAGATGTCCAGCACATATCGTTATCTCAATATAGTACCGCAGTTTAAAAGCATAAACGATCAAAATTGGGAGAAAGTTGAGCGCTGGCTCCGCAGTCAGGTGCCAGCCAACAGCCCGTTTCGCATTAAAACTGGTGGCATTGAGGTGCTCAAACTACAAGATGTTAAAGGAGACTATTATGATATCTACTTGTCTGAGTCGAAGCTACCAGTGCCCAAGTGGATCTATAAGGTTGTACGAGACCACAACGGCAATGGCCTCTATGTCTTTCTCTCTTTTAACAGCACATTTGAGAGGAGCAGGCCTCAGGCTCCCGATCTGTGCCAGCCCATTCCATGCCCATTTCACCTGTCTGACAATGCTTACGAGGGCTTCATATACTGCTGTGATCCCAAGCGCTTTCCATACTGACATTATTCAACTTATTGCATTTACTATAACATTACTGCTACATTCCTTTAATTTGCTCGAGTTGGAATAGTTGGAGCAGACCTCAGCAACCCTCAACAAATGGATGTGTGTGCATCTCCGATCCCATCAAGTACGTACTCTTTTTGATCAGCGCCAAAATTTGATGGATCATACAAACTCCAAATATAATTCAGCTCAATAATGCAAAATAATACAGCAATGTTATTTCGCCTCATTTCTTTGACCAGTTACGGTTTGGGGAGTACACAGTAAAGGATTCATTTTACCTTAATGCAGACTAAATAAATGAAACAATTGTGCGTTTTTTTTTTTGACAGTCCACTCTTGGAAAACACTTTATTGCTTCTATCACATACTATGGATAAGCTTTGTAAAAACAATAGAAGTTGTTTGGTTGTTAGCTGAACTCTCTCATATGTTGTTCAATGTGGTACTGCACTTAGACTGCGCTAGTTATCAATAGCTAAATATATATATATTTATATCTTTTTTTTGTTTTCTTTTTGTTTACTTTTGTTCTACTTCGTATATCTTTACAATATTTATGTTGTATGTATTAAACAAAGATCTAAGCTTAAAATGCGTTGGACAAAAATATAAAACATTTAGCCTAAGAATATTAAATGAAAACGATAAAGAAAATGGAAATAAATGAATAAAACATAGATCCAATAAATGGAATTCAAAATCGAATATATTGCACTAAATGTTTAGTAATGGGGCGATTTGTTGGTTTTAAATGTTGCTATTTGTTCAAGATTGTTTTGCGGAATCTCAGTCATATTTAAACTTGTTTACCAATAAAAAAAAAGGTATGTGTGTGTGTGTGTATAACTGTAATACGTGTGTGTGTGTTTTTCGATAAATTTGTTGGTTGGTTATAAATGCTAAAAATTATACTCTTTCTTTGGAATTTCCTTGTAGCTTTAATAGCATAGCAATGAACAAAGGCAATTCGACAGCAAATAAGTTTAGATACGAAATTACTTAATTGTTATCCTGCTTATTGATAAATTTCAAGACAACTTTGCCGCCCTGCACATCCAGGGAATAGAGACTGCCATCCTTGATCTCATTGTTGAGCACCTCGTCGGTGACGCTGACAAGAATGCCCGATGGACCCGAAATATACACGCAACTCTTGTTAACCTCATTGAATATGTTCGACCCGCTGCCGGAGTATTTTGAATGCATGCCCCAATTGTTGTATAGCGCCGCAGCAGCAGCAGCCGCAGCTGCAGCACCGCCATTCTCCAATGCTCCACTAGATCCGCCCTTCGCCATGAACTCGCAAAAGCCCGGCAACTTGTACAGCTTCTGCTGCAACTCCTTGGCCGTGTTGGAGAGCAAGTAGATCGCATTGTAGCTGTAGCCATCCATGCTCGCATAGAGAGTCAGACGTGGGGCAATCGTTCTGTCAGCAAAATAGAAAATTAATTAATAAATGAAATGAAAGAGTTTTTGAATGTCGAAGTTATCCTAGCTTCGAAGCTTTTCTGGATTATATTACATTTATTTTTCCGTACTCAATAATGCCAACTAGCTTATAAATATTTTTCAAATGAATATAAATCTGTTGTTATTATAAACTGGAATTGAAACTCACATCGCGAGCAAAATTATGCATAGTTTGTTATTTTGAATAATTAAAGTGAACTTGCCGATCGAAATTAGATTTTCTGCTACGCTTTAAGTTTAATTGAAAGCGTTTAGTTGTTTGCGGAACTTGTCAAATGGTTTTAGAACTTACTTGGCGCGTAAAATATTGAACATACGTATGCCATCGGCGAGTCCACAGATTTGAATAAGATCCTCCTTGGACATGCTTAATGAGTAAAGAGAATGCAAGAGAGGGTGGTATAAGCATTTGCTGGCAATGAGAACTCTGTTGCAAGCTGATGCTCACCGCATAATGTCCGCGCCCGAGAAATGAGTAAAGGTGGCTAAGTAGGCCGTCAGACGATGATTGGTCAGCCATTGTGTCACTTGTGCCGGTGTCGAGTCCGGCATTATGTTCTGATTCTACAATAAAAATAGATTATAGATATTTATGCAAGTGCTAAGGTGTGGCATGCTTACATAGTCTTCCATATCTGCTGGCACATGTGGCGGCGATACCATATTTGTGGCATCCATTAGTTTCAATGTTGGCGAATTCGTTGATGTCACTGAATTGATCGCAATGGGACTGCTGCTGGCCGCTGGTGATGCGCTGCTCGCAAATGGAAGCATTCCATCGTATTTTGGTACATGCACCGGCGAATTCGGCCACAGTTTCATACTGTAAGAAGAATAAAAGGAAGCAAAATTGAGTATTAGCAAATAAAATGAATTTCAGAAATCGTATTTACAAATTCGATGTGCTCTCGTGTGTTTATAACATTTGTGATCCTTTAGATACAAGCGCATGTTCACGAATGCTGAACGAGCCAGCAAATCAAAAATCAAACCCAAAAGATACACAAACTTTAGCCACAGATACACACAAAGATACATCCAGTTTTTTGTGGCTGCTTCTCTCTCTCTCTCTTTCTTCCTCTCTCTGTTAGTTGTTTTTGGTATTGGCTTTAAGGCTGGTTTTTTAATGCATAACCCATAAATAAATACATATACATTTTTTATAAATAAACTTGCAAAACAAACTGTGTTGTCTTTGATTATACCTTAGATATAGCTTAATGTTTAACTTGTGCAGCTGAATAGAATTTAACTAAAGCGATTGAATATGTTATAAAATAAAAAATAAATAATTCAAATTAAATTTTATTATAATATAAAGTTACAAATTGCATGATTGGTCATATATAATAATATGTAAATAAATAAATAAAACGCGTCCCTTTAGAACCCTTACATATACGATCATATATTAACCCAAATCAACCTCTCCAAGTCTTAACAAAGGGTATTGCAACCGGTTAAAATCGCTATATACTATAAATAAAAAATGTATATGATCTCATTGATACCATTTAAAACGAGATTTCTTTTTAAAACTGAAAGAGAAAAACAAGCGAAAACAAGATGTTCACAAAAAATGTATATTTGCAAATGATCCTGCGGCTAACATGCGAATGAAGTTGAGATCATAATAAAGACAAAAACAAATTTCCAAATTCCCGTATATCATTCTTCCAACGATTAAAATATTTGTATTTCCAAAAGAAAACAAAAAATAAATAAAAATTAATAGCTGAATTGATTGAATTCGCCATTTAAAGAAAAATAAAAAATTCCATAAACATAAAATGAAAGCACATCGATCAAAGTAAACAAGTATCTGTAGATATATGGAAATTTTAAAAATGTATTTAACATGTTTATGTGTGTGTGTGTGTGTGTGTGTGTGTGTGTGTGTGTGTGTGACTGATTTACTCACATACGTAAATTTATTGCACTTTAAGCTGGCCGTGTTATGCAAATAAAGTTAGCTTAACAGCTTAACGACTAGTCTAGCTTATTGTGGCATGGTACTTAGCATTTATCTGTTAAACTGTTTTTTATAACCCAGAGCGCTCTTTAAGTCCCATGAATAAATCAAAAGCTAAATCGTGTGTATACAACGTCTACAGTCCCATGAGCAACAACTTTGTATATATCAAAAACGTGACAATACAAAAATGGGGAACATAATCCATCAGCAAATAGAAATGCTAAAGCATTTAAGAGAGGTAAGATTAAAGGAAAGAATCTGATATCTCTCGCACTCGACCCAAACTGCCAGATAGCATATCAAATTCATGTTTTGCATATTCCTATTTCATTTGTATAGTTGTTCTCTTTTATCACATTTGCTTATAGAGATTTCGGTGCAACAACTTTTATATCGATTGTTCGTATGGGAACTAAAAGATTTACTGATTTTTTACGTGCGAAGCATAATAATACTCATGAGATTGGTCGAATATCCTGGTAAAAAAAAATATTGTTTTCAAGTTTCAGGTAGCTTAAGAACTGAGGAGTTGCTGATCAAGAATATGCACACCTTATGGAGTCGGAAGCGTATCCTTAAATGCATTAAAAACTTCACAACAAACTTATAACAGGGTGAAATGCATATTTAGATCTTTTTCCTTGCTATGATAATCTTGACAGCAGGAACGGAAAGAGAATTCCGTACTGCATTTAGTAATCATAGAAAGACTTTCGCAGAAGAATACTATAAAAATATACTCACTACTCGGGACTGTAGCAGCCTGTTGTGGTGGTTGGCGGTATCAGGTCCAATGATATATCATTCATTATGGTGCATTCGTAGCTTGGCTGGAATTTATCCTGCTCAGATGTTGGCCGCTTCTGTATTTTTTCCCGATCCTGTTTGTGCTTGCGATCGGCGCCTTTTAGCTTGAAGACCTGCAAAGGCATTTCAATTAGTCAAAATCTGTTGTTATTTTCAGAAATATACTCAAAATCGGCTTGAAAATTAGCAAATCGCCCTTAAATCAAAATCGTTTTAGCCCCAAGAAAGTTTTTCTTGTTTTCTTTTTTTTAATAATTTCGAAATATACGAAAATGTTTCTTCAAAAGTTTGTTCAAAAAGTAGAAATTAAAAATCATTTGAAAAATTGTTTAAAATTCAGAAACAAGAATTCAGAAATTTTCCATCTTGCAGCTTAGATTATACGAATATAAAAACTATTTAAAATGCTTGAATATGTGAATTGTTGAAATACTAATCTGTTAAGAATAAATTATATATATAAGAATAAATTACATAAATGAAAATAATTACTTAAATGAAAAACAAGAGAAACATATTTTCTTTAAGAAATATATTTTCTTTACAATTCATGAAGAAAAAAGTAGAAATATTTTCAAAATTTCAGTTTGAATTTGCTGCTGAGATTACTTGTTACCTTTTCAGGGGCAATACTCACCTTAATCTGACAAGCAGCTGCATGCACCGCCTGTTTGCCATTGAGTGCGGCACGACTGTCCGATGTGCCACCTAAGGTGTTGTTGTTGCTGTTGCTGTTGATAGTTGTTGTATTGCTAGTGTTGTTGTTGGAGTTGTTATTGACAGTGGCACCGCTGGCGCTGCTGCTGCTGCTACTGCTGTTGCTGGTGTTACTGTTGCTGCTATTCGCTGGTGAGTTTTCTATATAGGTTTCAATTTGTAGACGAAACGGTACACCCTTTTCACCACCGTGCTTCTTTGGTGTGAACTCTGTTGAAATGCAATTGACCTTGACGTAGACGCCGACCTCCTTGAATGGATCCCAAAAGATCTCCACCGTGTTCAGTGCACTCGAACCCAATGGCTGCGACACGTGGCACAAACCATACGATAATGGCACATCCACCTCAATGATGCGATCACCAGGACGCGATGCTTGCCATTGTTGCATCTGCTCGCGTTCCATGAACTGCAATCGACGCTCATGGAAACAGATTTTGATAACGCTCTACAAGACATAAAAGGAAACACATAACATAATTGTCAACTTTCAGTTTGCCAACAAACAATAATTATTATTATTTTATTACTCAAGTACGAGTTTGCAACATGAGGCAACATGGCGCATGCGCCTGCTCATGCCACAAGTTGTTTTGCGTATAAATTAAGTTTAATTGGGGCATATTAAAATCAATTAACGTGCCTCACACATATCTCTAATATTTCAGTATGGCCAGCAAACACATCTCTGCCCTCAGCCGCGGTTGACGTCGACGTCGACTGCGCCGCCCAACAACAATCATATATATATATGATATATATATATATATATATATATATATATATATATATATATATTCCCAACGAGTACAGCCTATAGCCTTAATAGAAATAACCATAACAATAACTCTGTCAATTTAAACTCAATTTTTTTCATTTTTCTTATTTGTTGTTTTTTTTTTCTGCAAATTACTTTGAACTCAATGCAAAAAACGGAGCGACAAGAAGTGTGAGGATTGTGATTTACGACAACGTTTTACTCACCTTCAAAATCTTATCGCGATAGAATGATAAATCACCAATTTTCTTCAATTTGATCTCATAGCTTTGGCCCTGATTCAGATAGGTCAAAGTCTCCTCATTGTTCTTTGTCGCAATTGAGGTGGCCGCTGCCAAAATGTACTGGAATCTGCAAAAAAAATACCAATCAAATATTTAATGATCTAGTAGATTTAAAAAGAAAATATTTACTATATATACAAAGGAAATACGAAATATTTAATCTCATTTCAATTTCATTTCCTGCAGTTTTAGATGAAAGTAAAGAAAGCAATTTAAAATACTCTAAGACAAAAGCTGAAACTGAACTTCCCCCAAATACTTAATATGAAATCTGTGAAAAAAATATTTGAAATCGATACTCTGGCATGAAGATCAGCACATACAAAACATACATACACAAAAAGCTGGGTACGCCCATGTGTATAACTACAAAACCTTATCATTTATAAATATAAGAATTTAATCTGTCGGGCAATTGTCATTACGTCAAATATATTTGTAAAGCTTTGTAGCTAGATATATTTTTAGAACGCTGATGGAATCAATATAATGTGGAATGGAGCTCAAAACATTATACTCTCAATTCTTCATTATATCTATATATATATATATATATATATATAAGCATAGAGAGTTTAACCTGACTGGTGATTGACATTATAGCGAACGATGACATAAAACTCTTTCACAGCGAAATTAATTAGCCAAACATACTTAAGTACTCTGAACTATATTCTTTCAGCAAAAGACAGATATTTTGCTATCAACTGCTTAACCTTAAAGATTAATCCATGTCTCCTGTCAACATGCACGGTACACGAAGATTTTCTTACTTGTGATCCTCGGCATGTGATGCACCACTGGATGAGCTTGGCTCAATTTTGGCCGCTTCGGCAACGCTCACCTGCTGCTGCAGCTCAGAGCGTGCTGCAATGATAAATTTATGCAATTGTATGGAATGTAATGTAATTAAATGTTTATGGTTTACTTACGCGCCTGGGCATAAGCCTCGTTGCCAGATGCAGCAATGGTTTTGTCCGTTGCAGCTGCATTTCTATTGGTGGCACTGTCCTTCAGTTCAAATTCCGTTGAGGCGGGCGAGCTTTGTGGTGAGCCACAGCCGCATATAATAGCGGAGTTCAACTCATGCTTGCCACCGCTTTCGCTGCCGCTGTTGACAGCAGCTGTTACTGTTCCTGCTCCAGCGCCAATCACTTCCTGGGATTGGACCGGCCGCTGTGGTGAATGATTGGCATCGCCCAATGGCGACTTGTCGATCTTGCCAATATTGTGCACAGCCCCCGCAGAGCTGCTGTCCAAGGGTAGCTTTGTAGTCGGTTTCAGCTGCTCCGTTTGCGGCTCCTGTTTCAATGCCGTTAAGCTCGGCGAGAAGGCCAAGAAGTTTTCACTACGAAAATAGTTTTAGCATTAGCACCTGACAGCTTTTCCCTCTTTATTCGACACCCTGACTCACTTGTTCAAATATGAGTTGCTATTAAAATCGGCGTTCAGATCGAAGCCAATATCGTCACTCCAGCTGCTGCGACCTGTAAGTAAATAAATCCCAAAGAAAGTGAGAGAAAATATAAAAATTTGTGTTTATTGATTTAATTTAACAAGTGTGGCTAAACACTTATCTCTGTAATTATTACGTATAAATTGTGCTTGTTATCGGCAACAAATGTTTGTATTTTTCTGTATGACGTCAATTGATTTTATATATCAATTTTGTTGTGCGATCAGATAAACATAAAAATACAAATGCTCGCACAGAGACGTAATATAAATTAGCTATTTGAACTAAATTGGTTAGCTAAGCTCTAAAAAAAAAACACAATATGTTAAAAGCTAATCTAAAAAACGTTAGATGAATTACTTATTAAATTATTGGTTTAAAAAAGCTGCCGTGAATTTATTATACATTATACAAAATTTCCCATATATTAAAAAATCCCTTTTCCACCCCACAAATTGATCTCCCTTCCGATCATATCGCTTATCCAATACATTGGATTATTTCATATTCAGTTTTTTTTTTACATTAAATTGTATTTTTATTTGATTTATTTTTTATTCATTTTAAATTTATGTTTAAACATTCTCTTTCAATTTTATGTAATTTAATTTGTTATTCTTATTTTACTTTTTATAATAATTTTTGAAGTTGTGGACGGTTTTAAACTAGAATAAAAAAAATAAATGTATCTTAGGCTTTGACCTTTGCATTTTACCGCCTCTTTCATCGTTGCTGTTTTCAAAAGCAAATTTGAAGTTTGAGCTTTGTTTAATTTAAATTTAAATTTTATTTATTTATTATTTCCTTAAATATAATTACATTAATTTTACTTTTTTAGTTCAATTATAACTTTATAAAAACCGTGAATGTTTTTATTGTAATTACTTTACTTTACTAGTTTTATTTGATTTTAAATTGCTAATCAATTTGTTAGCGTACCTAATGATAATAAATAATAAAAAAAATAAAAAAATTAATTATTCGTTGTAGTTACGCGTGTGCTTTTTGCATATATACATCGTCTATATAAATGAACGTAATGACTTGCGGGGAGATACCTGAATCTGTTTTAGTTATGGAACCTATAAAGTTGATTGCAATTTTAACTTAGTCGAATATACTGACTGTGAAAATATTTGATTATCCACACTACTGCTTATAAGGGAAATTGTTGAACTCTAATTGTTTAAATATACAATTTCGAGAGCAAAGCCTGACGCCGCCACGAATAATAGAAATGAAGGCTGGGCGAGGCGCTTTAGAATGCGAAATAAATGAACAACATCCATTAAACGCCTAAACATTACATAAACTGAATGTGAATACTATAAATGTGTAAATTAGCAAAGTGGTATACACACCAAAGGCTTAATCATTATTTGCTTTAAGTGAAAGATAATTCAAATAATTGCTTTTTCCAAAAATCTAATTAAATACTGCGCGAAAGTTTTCCACAATTTCTCATGATTTAACCGAAACGGAATTGTTTTAATTGCCGGTTCTACCAAACATCAACCATTTTGTAGCCTTATCTTGGCTCGGTTGACGTGTGCATTTCAAATTTCTTGATAAGCCATCATGAGTACTGCGATAGGGCCCCTTTACTTTGTGTGTTAGCTCCGCATTTTTGTTTTTGTTAAGAGTTAAAATTATATGGCTCGATATCTCTCTATATCTGTATATGCTTTGTGCTAGTTGTAGCTTATGTTGGATCTGTAATTAGGCCAATGGCAATTGTTGTTCAGTTTGCATTGCAGGAGAGTTAAGCCATAATAAATAAAATTCAATTTTTACTTTGAATAACTTCAATTTGGCTTATTTTATTCTTACAATGTTCTGTCAATTAACACCAATTCATCAAATTTGATAGGTAGATTGCTGGTCACTTTCTTCCAAGATAAAGAAAGCCACATCCCTTTTACATATATCTTATGGTAAAGATTTTGTCGAATAGTTATTTGATTATTTGTATTGGAGCAGTTTAAGTTATCACAATCGTAGCAAAATATGTTCGGCAAAGACTTTTAAAAAACCACATAGTATACTTCTTAGTTTTGTGATTAGAGTTTGATTATATAAGTGTTAAGTCACGATTTGGGCAACAGGCAACAACCATCACTTTTTACGATCATCACAGACACACACGACTATTGGATATTGATTAATTAGCAAATCGCTTTTTGTTTTTGAAAATAATTAACACATTTGCCACGGCACCGAGGTTGGTACAGCTCCATGTCATATTCAAAAATAATAAGCCCAAATCTTAAGATCAGATCACATAGGGTTGTAGACCATTTCATTCTGATGCCATCCATTCGTATAGCCACCCGCTAATTAAGATTAAGATCACCGTCAAATCGCACATTTCGCTGACGCAAATGCTCAAAACAAGTTTCCAATTGTTGTTAACTCTGAGTGCCCTTATATATATACTTAGCTCATAAATATTTTTGAATGCCACATTTCTAGTGGATTCCCCTCAACGTCAAATTAAGTAGTTGAATTTACACGTAAACAAAGAAAATATTTATATATCATAATATTAAATATGACCGAACAAAATAATATCAAATTATCACTCAAATCAAACCGAATCTGACCGAAACTATAAGAAATCAAATAAGTTTTAAATATTTTGCAGACAGGAAATTATTAACAACAGTCAGACCAATATGTATTGTGGCTTGATCTGCCGGTTAAAATGATAGGGATACACATGATTTAATTGGGATAAATTAGATAGTACTAACACCAATAACTTAGTGAAAAGAATTTCCTACTTAATATTGCATTTCATATTCGACGTTTTTTTCTCTATTAATATATTAGGAATCTGAGAAGTGTACTAATAATTATTGAACAAAAAAAGTGTCTTAATATAAAATTGATCTTAATTATGAAATTAATCATTTATGTTTAGAAACTTTTAGACAAATTCTATAAAAAAAATCAGTTGAAAAAGGTAGGTAGGATTCTCCGATCCTCGCAATAAGTGTTGGACGAATTAATATTTATTTAGTTTTTGTTTTTAATTTTAAAGTTTTAATTTAATTATTCACTTTGAATAATATGTCAGATAATTTGTAACTTTCATTTTAAATAAAAATGTTGAATTTTTAAAACCATTTTTAAATATGGTCTCTTCTTAGTCCACAACAATAAATAAAAAATATTAATTATCAGTTTTTATATTATATATGCATTTAAAATGTATTATAAAAATGCAAATAAAACTTGTTCAAAACCTGAACCAGTTTTTGGGTTAGCTTTTTTGTTTAATATATTTAAATGATATGCTTTCTTACCTGAATGCTTTTCACGTTTGTGCTTATCTTTCTCGAGATGTGCTACCTTATTGGGTATGTCGCCCGATTGTGTTGTCGGCGAATTTTCACTTTGGCCAATATCCAATGAGTCCCAATCCATTCGTCTTTTGCGTGAACCACTCTCTGAGTAAATTGTCCGTACGTCGATAATATGCGGTCCTGGTGAATCCTTGGACTGTGCGTCTGCAGTAGTACGAACCGAAACGAATCGAAATTAATCGAATCGAAAACGTATCGATTAGCCATTAGCGAAAGCGATATCGATTGCTTTTGATGGATGGGATGAGTGAGATGATGGATTCGATGATTCTTATGTTTATATTGTGGGCAGTGATGAGTTACATTATCGAAATGGAATTATCAATAATATTATTCCTTACCTGTCCAAGATTCCTCAGAGGTCGGTGGTGAGTCAACAAAGTTAATCACTTGCTCATAATCCGACCCAATATGCTGATGATGATAGCCGCTCATGAAATGACGATTTTGGACCTACGCAAGGCAATGGAAACGTGGAAATCATTCAAACCAATTCGAAACAACTAAGAGCAACTATAAGAACCATGTCTCCAGGAAACATTTCAAGTACTCGACCTATGATTTACTTTCCGAAAACTGAACGTTTTTGAAATCGTGAAGCATGATGTTGTTCCAGAGCCGCCCGCCAAACGATGTATTGCCTCAGCAGAGCGCACATTATCACTCAATTCTACCTAAAATGCTATAGGGGTCCTAAACCTTGCTGATAATAATACAGACTTGTGACAATTGCTACGCCTATCAATTGTGCTCAGTTATATGTGAGTGTGTGTGTTGAAATGTGAGTGTTTGTGTACATTGTACATCATCTTTCACGCGTCCAGTTTCTTATTTTTTTGTATGAGAGTAAAGAAAAATCTCTATAATCGATTCATTTCAATATTGTATAAGTACACTCAGAAAAAATCACCATTAAAACTAGATAGTTTTTTTTGTTTTTAGAAATAATTTCTAAATATTCGACAATTTCATAAAACTAGAACGGTTTTTCGTTATCTTACTTTTTTAATATTTTTTATTACGTAGCAATGCAAAAACCATTTTTGTAGTCAATTTTTTTTTCTAAAATTCATAAGCAAATATTAATAAACTATCTAAAATGTATTTAATTGGAAATCTTAAATTGCACATGCTTAACAATAATAATAAAAGCAACATTGTCTAATTTAAGAATACTGTCTAGAAATGTTTTTTCTACATTTTAGATAGGTTTTTAAAAATACTAATAGTTGATTTTAGAGCAAAATTTCAGGGACACTTTTTTTCTGAGTGTATGTTTTTGTATATGTACGAGTGGTTGAGATTTGATTTGCTACGCCGCTACGTCTGTAGTCTGTGGACTTCATTTCATTTTATTGCGTTCTCAAAAGATAAGAGAGAACATTGTAAACAAATGCCACAAGTGGCAGGCAACCTGTCGAATGTGTTGGCAAGCAAAGAAAGTCGACAGATTGAAGCTATTCCTGAAATCATCCGCTTCTCTACATGGTATATAAGTCAGGGGCAACCTAATGTCTGACAAACCGATTCAGTTACACAACATTTTGTTTACCTGTCAGTGCCAGTCTATTTGTTATTTGAAACCAATTCTATACTAAGTTGAAGCGCTTACATGCACATTAATTTTATTTATTTGGTTTTGATTTACAGTCGATTTTAAAAAAGGTTTTCAAAAATAAAAATGGTAGACTATGTATAAAATTAATTTGAAAATCGAAAAGTGTTTTTTTAATAGACTGGCATTTGATGCTGTTGGCAAATAAACATCAACTACTTTTATATATTTATGCTAATCTTTATATTTATACAGGTGTTGCTAAGCACACAAATAATTCTGTTTTTATTTTACTTTTAATTTTTAAACAGGTGTTGGTAAGCACACAAATAATTCTGTTTTTATTTTACTTTTAATTTTTGCAAATTTAAAAGCATTTGATGAATATTTTTCTAAAAATAATATCTTAGTTATACAAACTGAAAATGTTGTAATCTTACCTGATTTAAATGTTCACTGTTGTTGTTGTTATTGTGGTTGTTATTATTGTTGATGCTACTGTTATTATCGTTATTGTTATTATTATTGTTATTGTTGTTCTGGTACTGATTATTGTTTCGACTCAAATTATTATTGAATTCCATTTGGTCGAAATCGTTGAAAATGTTCAAATCAAATTTCGTTGATATGTGTGATATTTGATAATGTTGTTGTTGTTGTTGTTGTTGTGATGGCAAATAAAGTTGCTGCTGCTGCTGCTGTTGTTGTTGTTGATGTTGTTGATGTTGCTGATGTTGATTTTCGTGTTGATGTTGTTGTAATGAATATTGTGGATCAAATATGCTTTTTAAATCCAAAAGGCCGGAACTTTGCGATAAAAACGAAAGCGCCATTCGGTATGAAAACAAATTACTGTTCAAATTCCACGTCCTCTTTTTTGTTACAAAATATTATTATTTGTCTATTGATGTAATTTCCACAATAACTGTAATCTACGCACTTCCTAACGAGACACGGTGTTTTCCAGGATATCATCCACCAGCCACGATTCGCTTGCACTTTTGTCAAGTTTTTCCTTTTTGGCCCCTTACAAATTATAATTATGTATGGATTTTGTTGTTGGATTTGTTGTAACAACAAATAATATTTTTTGTATGTACTCGAAGTAGAATGGAGTTATTTTTTTGCTTTTTATATCTAAAGTATATTTTTTGTGTTATGTCAACATTTTGTGGATTTTTTATGACAACAAAGAAAATTTGATTACACTTTTTTTGTGGTTATTATTTTTTTTTTTTCTCTTAGCACAGCACTTGGATATTGGATAACAACTAACAACCAAATAATATCTATAGTATTTATTTTGCTTTAATAATTTTCGCAACTATATTTATGTATGGTTTTTCTTTTGAATATATAAAAAAAATTTTGTTGTGCGTTCTTCGGGCGGGGGACAGCGCGATCTTTGATCAATTAAAACAGCACAAAAAACGAATTATATAGTTTCTTGATACCGGTGGTCTCACGCTGACGATGGCTTCGAAGTAGGGTATTTTCAATTTTTAACAGCATCTTGTTTCGCAGATACATATAGCTCGATTGCGACTGATATTCATTGGACATGCGTTGCAGCCGGATTACAGATTTCTCCATTTATCGCTAAGTTTCGCTTAACTTTTGGGGGATGATGCAAAGTTGAACCGCACTTATTTTCCGCCTGTTGCTCCGTTTTTTCTTCTTCTCCTCCTTTCCTCTTTTGGCGTGATTTGCTGGTTGGCTTTTTTTGGCGTCAGACTAATCCGTACATTCTAACGATCTGCAGCGGGGAGTGATTCTTTCACACAGGTTGCAAGTATTGGGTTCCTTTTTGTTTAGCAAAGGTGAACTTTGATTATGTTTATGGGGCACACTGTCTGATTTTTGACATTCTTATGGGGCGGGGGGAACCAGATGGTTTGGCACTTGTGCGACTTTGTTTATATTTTCACTTCTTTTTTTATAGTTATTTTGTCGGTTTGGTTGGTTTTTTAGTGGGCACTGTCAGATGGCGAACATTATTGCTGTTAATTAGGCAAGTAGTTCGCAGAGTTCTTGAAATGTAAAAATTGTACAATGAAATATTCCATTTGGTTTACACTTTTGTTTATTACGCGTTCTGTCACTTCTTTTTATATTTGTATTTTGATTTTTGTTTTCTTTTTTTGTTAGCAGCAGAGAGGCACAACTATTCCAGACGCGCTTCGGTTTTACTCTGTTTTCTGTACAACTGGCTACGGAGCTTTGGCACTAATATTTTTACCCACTGCTTAAACTTTAATCGCTGCTCACATAGACGAGAGAGAGCCACAGAGAGATAGAGAGTAGCACAGTCGTCGATGTATGCGTGTTATTTATAGAAGCCGTTGCTGTGTGTGTGTGTGTTGTCTGCGTGTGCAGCAGACTGATAAAGTTTTTAAAGCCTTATTCACGTTTGTGTGTCGTTTATTTCTCCTTTACATTTGTGTGAGTGTGTATTTTAATAATATTTGTTATATATGAATGTGTGAATTGTTATATGCTTGTATAAAGTTTTTTTTTTATTAGAGCCTTTTTCTGTAGCAGTTCAGTTTTTTTTTTTAATTTCGAAACGGGCTTTTGAGCTATAACGCCAATTATTCAAATTAACAATCGAAATGAGTTAATCGTTTGATTTGCTTGCTTTGCCGATCGCCAAATGTATGTATATTTTTTTATATTTATTTTTGTTATTGATTATTTTGCTTGCTGCCAATTAGTATCCTTTATTTTATTATTTTTTTTTGCGATGATTTACACGCTATAGGAGCACTTTTAGACCGACGAAGCGAGGCTTCGAAAAGCCCAAAGAGACGAGCATTTTTCGTGTGGCCAGAATTTTGGTCGAGCGCCAACCAACACGGACACGAGGCTAAAATATCAATGAGTTGCACGAATATTCGCTGTTAGCGGGAAACTACAGTTTACAGTTTCAATTTTTCTGTTTCCGAATTCAGCGCACAAAAAACCGAGCGAGCCGACGACGACAACGACAACGAGACGATCATAAAACGAAAAAAAACACAACTTGTGACCACGACGGACACGGGACGATGAGAGAGATTGCGATTGCTGCTGCTGCTGCTGCGACTGCGACTGCGACTGCGGCTGTGGTGACTGCTGCTGCTGTTGAGCTGATGCTGATTGTAGTCGATAAAAGCTGATGATGGCTGCGACTGCTCTGCTGCGACGCTGTTCGCTGCTGCTGCTGCTCTAATTGACAATCGTTGTTGTTGTTGTTATCTAAATAGTAAAAGGGCTTTGCTGGAATTGTTTTTGTTTTTGTTCCGTCTGCTGCTCAGCTGTTTTGCACGTTTTCTTATCTGCTGTTATTCTGATTACGACTGCAGCGACGTCGCATTGTCTCTTTTGTTTTTGCCTTCTTTCCTTTTATCAAAGCGCTTTACCAGCACTACTAGCGTCGTCTCGCTCGCACACACGTGTTGCGCGCTTGGCTTTAGCTGACCCTTTGCTGTTGCGTTTCACTGCGAATGCTGCCGACGAGCGACACAATAACAAATTAATTATTTCAAACAAAGCGTATTTTTTTGCTCGATTTTTATGCTGCACTTGCAATTGAATTCAATTCAAACTTGTTACATGTATATATCTAATCTACGTATGTATATGTGTGTGTGTTAATTTGTGTTTGTGAGCTGTTCACTCAAAAGCTTTCAATGGCTGCTGTTTTTACTGTTGTTGCTGTTCGCACTTTTGCTGCGCGCGTCGATGACGTATTTTGGCACGCACTCTTAATGAACGGCAACAAAAAAAAACAAAGAGCAGAAACTCTGTTTTTAGCCGCTTTGGGGTTTTTTTTGTTATTTATCAAATAAACAAATATTGCCGACGTGTTATTGCTGTTGATTGTCGTTATCGATTGACCGCTTTGTTGGATTGTTGTTGATGTTAAAATTGACACAAAAAACTTATGTTTTAACCGATGGAAAGAAACGTACTGATTTTGGTGAGCGAACAACACACGTTAATATAAATTTTAGCTCGTGCTCTGCGCTTAACCAGCTGACTGACGTCTGACGCTCTCTTTCGCTCTCGTTTGCCGCAGAAGTAAGAGAACGGGACAAGCACACAAAGAAATTATGATAATGTCATGCGTATGCCAGCTGGAAAATACAGTTGACAACAAAAACATAGCACTGGAAGTCGAAGCTGTTCTTCGTTTTCACACACAACACAAAATATCAACAAATAAGCGCAACAGATAAACAGCTGTTGCTCTTAAGAGCAACAACTAACTAACTAAGAGCATCGACTGCGCTGCATCTGCCATTGGATCAACGGTTTTACTCTTAGCAATCACATAAATATGTCAAATCATCAGCATTTAAGGGCCAATCATCTTTGGATCAGACATTCAAACGATGCGCAAATGCTTCTGATTGGTCCAAAATATTACTTCGTTTAAATGTGGATTTAAGTGACTTAAATTCGGATCTTCGTTAATTAATTCGAATTAATTTTTGACATTTAATAATTGTGTAACTTTAAATAATGGTTGACTTCGTTCATAAGTTGTGTTAATTAAAAGTTTAACTGATAATTGGGAAAAGTCACCGAAATTGCTGCTTAATCAATAAAAAAATGGCAATAAGACAAACCAAATTGGTTTTCTTAAGTCTGATGTTAACTTTTTAATGCTTTCTCGTTGTGCATTTCTTCAATTGATGGCAATGACAGCGGGCGAATTGAATATTTTTCAATTGTTTTTAAATTGCCATCAATAGCAAGGTTTCAAGTGAAATTAATTAATTTTGCACAATGAAAGTCAAAGACGCAATTCGTTGTAATAAAATTGTATGTTTTCATACATTGTACATTCATTCAAATAGATATTGATCAGACATGTTTCAACAACGGGGGTAAGAAATGGCTGCCGACTTTGTTCTTAATTAATATATCATGAATATGAATTTTTAGTGGCTTCAATTAGCGACTAACGAAAATATCATTTCCTAATTTAAAATTAATTAACACAATGCTGGTCATTTTATTTACGCTCTTATAGTAATTCACCAAACCTAATGTGTCAATTAAATAAATAAATATTTTAGAAGACGTCTGTAAAGTTTTACACGTGAAGAGGGCTCGCACAATATGAATGAAAATTAATTATCTATTCCAAATTAATTTGATAATTTAATTAAGTTTATTCAACAACCTGATTTAGTTAAAATAAATCTACCACAAGTTACGCATCAATATCTAAATTATCACATTTAGCAATATCTAAATTATCACATTTAGCAATTTATTTTATTTTATACTTATTGTACTTTTGTTATCGACTTTGGTTTATATTAAATAAATAAATAAGATAAATTTGCAATAAATTCAGTTGGGACCTTTGGATATATTCGAATAAGGCGCGCAAGCTGTCAGTTGTGCGCTAGCGCGCTTTACAGCACTACAGAATCGTTTGCAATTGCGATAGCTGAATATATATCGATAACACCAACAACACAAATTGCCGCAGAGCAAACAACAACGCGTTGAATAAAAAACGCTGAAATTATAATGGAATTATCGCCACATAATCAAATCGAGGACAGAAAACCGACACTAACCGCCGACGGTCTGGTGCAAACATCAAATTCACCCTTCGAGCCAACCGCAGCAGCAGCAACAACAGCAACAAACACACAAACAGCAACAACAACAGTCTCGCAGGAGACACAAACATCGAACGGCATCGGAATCGGCATCGGCGGCCCTCTGACAGTTGACCAGCTGGACATCGAAATTCTGCCGATCATCTACGATATTGTGCGCTGGTAAGTGTTTCTCAGTGCCATTATTGTTGACAGAAGGTGTGTGTGGGTTTGCAGCAATGAGTGCAATAAACTGGCAAACAAAATAAAATAAATACTAAGTGTTGACAAAGGAGGAAAACTGATGAAATTGCTTAGACATGCTTATATAAGAAACACTGTTTATTTTCTTTTCTTTGTTTCGGCTTGCAGTGTAGAAAAAGATCCGCTCGAGAACACAGTTAAGCTGCGTGAATCACAGGACTGCAATCACAAGGTGAGTGGCATAAATAAAGTCGACTTATTGTTGAATTGTTGCCACATTTAATTGCAACATTTTATGCAGATCTTTGAGCTGCAGAAACGCTTTGAATCGGCGCGCGATCAAATTAAACAGTTGCCGGGCATCGATTACAACAAGGAGGAGCAACTGCAGCGCCTGGAACTGTTGCGCAGCCAGCTGAAGCTGAAACAGCAACTGATACGCAAATATAAAGATACGGAATTTTAGGACCTATAAGGAAAAATGGTGCTGCGACTCCTGATGCGTTATTTGGCCAACAATGAGCAGCTCATCCAGCGCATGGCCGACAGCTATCCGATGCGACGCGCCGCCCAATTGGTCGTCTCCCTCATGTATCGCACCAAGGGCATGGCCAGAGAGCGAGGTCTCCACGAGATGAGCCCCGAGAGATTTAAGTGGGTCCACAATTAATTGCTCACATTTCCATTGAGACATGATTCAGTTTCTCTGTTTCTTGCAGATCCTTTATGAATATGTTCAAGACCAATGTCAGGCAGGAGCTGGAGGGCCTCAAAAAGGAGCTGAAAAATACAAAAAAATAACTAAACCAACTGAAATTAATTAATTACATGTAGCTAAGACTTTAGGAACATCCACCAAATTTACCAAGCAATGCTGAAATGATGAACTCAATTTTTTTGTATTCTGAAATCCACCAGAAATTTTAGTTCGAGGAGCTCTAAATTGGGGGTTATAAATTAAACTATTTAATGCCAAAAGTTTTGGTGTAGAAATTTTAGTTTTTCAAACTGTAAATTTATTATGCAAATTTCAATACGTTTCAACGTCAAGAGTAACACACAGCATGCAACACACAGCATCTGTGTAAAGTAAAAAGAATATCAAATTAAAATCATGTCTTTTAAACTTCTACGAAATGATCAGGAAAAATTAAACGATTTCAAATTCAATTTGGTTGACTTTAACACTAAACATGGACGAAATCAAAAAACATATTTATTTTTCATTCATTTGCAAATTTCGCACAGCATACAAAGCGATCAACGTCGCTCATCGCTAGTGTTCACTGTAGCAAACAGCAGCTGCTTGATTCACATTCTTAGCACAACCGTTTCGCCAAATACTTGGGAGGAGCTTGAGCTTAACAACTAACAAATGTTTTTAGTTTTTGTTTTTTGAATACACACAAAATGCATTTTGGAACAGATTGTGATGTAAAATACAAGTATAAACTTCTAGTTCTGTGGTGGCTCCACCATCGGCGTGGCATCCACGTGGGCGCTGCTGCTGTTGCCGTTGAGGGGCATCGCTGCTGGTTGCACCCGATTGTTGCGTTTCCGCTTGCCACCCCGTCGGCTGCCCTCGCGTCGCTCGCCATTCTGTGGCTTCTGATCCTCGCCAGCTGCATCCTTGCTGCTGCTGCCGGCCGCCGCTTGTGATGCTGCTGACGACGATCCCTGGCCGTGATGACGCTGCTGATTGTTGCTGCTGTTGCTGCCGCTGTTGCTGCCGCTGCCGTTATTCCCATTGTGGGCACGCGACTGCATCTTGGCCGGCTTGGGTCGATATGGTGAGGCGGCTGCATGTGGCATCGGCTGCAGTATGTTGCCCACCGCCTTGGTGCGTCCCTCGCGAAAGACCAGACGCTGTCCGGCGCGTATGTACTCCGGCTGCTTGATGAACCGGAATTTGACGCGCGCCTTGTCGCCGGTGCGCAAACAGTCGCAGGACATGCGCACAATCGACGCCGTTTGCCTGATGCTGCCGCAGTGCACCATCGCCTGGTAGCGGGCCGAGATCGTTGTCGGATGATGCAGCACCAGGATTTCGCCCTCGAATTCCCAGCAGGCCTGCGGCTTCAGTTCCGGTGATACCATCACCATGCCCTTGCGCAAATACGTCCGCTTGATTTTCTTCAGCGCAAAACTGGCCGTCTGGCCGCAACGCACCCGCTCCACATTCATCCGCTTGCGATGAATGCTCTTGATGGTGATGGGCACAAAGTTGCCAACGGCATTCGGGCCCAGCATGAGGACATCGTTCAGCTTTATGGTGCCCTGCAGACAGGTGCCGGAGACAACGGTGCCGACGCCCGGCACCGAATACACATCATCGATTTGGAATTCCGCTGGCAGATTCTCGGAGCCGGCCATGCGAGTGCTCAACAGATTGAGGAACATCTTGAGCAGCTCAAGATTGTCGCCATTGACATTCGACACCTGGAATATGGGACAGAGGCGCTCGCTGACAAAATTCGTGGCGCTGAGCACCACATCGTCCTGGCTGCGCACCACCACCGGCACCTTGCGGCAGCCCTGCGATTTGAGCATCTTGAAGAGCAGCTTCATATTATCCAGCAGCACATTCGGCGGGCACATGTCGATCTTGGTGACGACCACAAAGACGGGCACGGCCAGTGCCAAAGCCAGGCCAAGATGCTCCTTCGTCATGCCAATAATGCCAGCATTCGCGCCAATCTACAAGAATACAGACACATAATATATATTTATAAGGGATTAAGGCAGTTGGATGTTGTCGGATTCACTCACCATCAGCATGCCGAAGTCGGGCGCATGCCCCGTCATGCCGAACACTGTTGTCTTCAGGTAGCGTTCGTGCCCCGCCAGATCTATGAAGGTGATGACCTTGGCGGACTTCTCGCATATCTTCACCCAGTCGAGGTGGCCGTGATCCGGTTTATTGACCACGTTGCCAACGCCATCGAAGCCGAGTATGTCGTTGCCCACGGAACTGGTGCGGCCGCTTTCGATTTCGTGTTTGTGCCGAAAGAGGCGCTGTCTAGCATGGCCACGCCCATTGTCCAGTTCGCCGTGTGTCAGCACGCCCAGCAGCGTCGATTTACCAGCATCCACATTGCCAACGACCGCAACGCTGCCAGAGAGAGGCCGATAGAGAGAGAGGAGTTAGTTACTGCTGCAGTGCATCCACAACCACACCCACATCCAGATCCATCCAATTGTCGCCACTCACCGTATCTCCATGAAGTCCGTGGTGTCTATATGCTTGCGTATTAGAAACTGTGCCGTTTTGCCCTTCTCGACGGGTCGCTCGCGCAGATTGACCAGGTCCGCATCCATTTCAACAGCCAGCTGGCGCAGTGTCTGCACAGATGCCTCAAACTCCTCCGCATTCAGGCCGCTGTCTCTGCCATCTGTCATAAGAACATTAAATCAATTCAATAACTCAATTTCCACTTTTATGTGCAACGCATTTTCCAACTAAAGACAGAAAAATCCATGTTTAATTTAATTAAAAATAATATAAACTATTTTTTAATGATGAAATGATGAAGAATCTTTGCAATTCTTATTTATTTTACGCTTGGAAATGCAGCTATTTAAATCAGTCCTTTAATATAAATATATAAATAAATAATTCAATTAATTAAATAAAAATGTCTATGTCGAAATTCTAGCTAACCTTCAACTCATATTTAATTGAATTGATATATCATATTCGATAATTTAAAGATTCCTACGAGTTAAAAATTGAATAATTTCAACACATTTTATCTCGATTCAAATTTCAGCTAGTTGCAATACGGAGAGCGATCGTTGTACTCATCGTATAATTACGCAAGATGGTTTCAGGAGCTATATCTTGAGGATAGAGATAGTTCAATAATTTAATGGAGTTGGATATAAATTTAATGAGTGCGAAACGGATTGCAGATGATTTGTTCTGTTTTGCCTGTCTGACATTATTTGGCGGGAATTCAAATTTTCTATAATCGTTTTTTAAGCAAAATTACTCAATATTTTATATAGTTAAATACATATATAAAGTTGCGAACAAAATAATAGCACCACTCACACAAGAAATGTTGTCAAAGGTGTCGTTTTTAAAATTTGTAATTATTTTTAACACTTTTCAACTTATTTAAGAAATGTTATGAAAGTCAAAGAAAATTAAAATAAAAAATAATACAAATTATAATTAAAATTATGAAAATTGGAAATAAACTATTTTTATAAAGTGTGTCAATGGTGTTATTATTTTTTCGCTACTTGTTGGATATTTTTCTTAAAAAAAAATAATAATATAGCTATATAATATAGAGAGATGTATATCGCTTACCTTCACCCACTCCCATTTCGTAGATTGTCTCGCCGCAGCTGTCCGCGATGCGATCGAGGATGCGTCGCTTGAGCAGCTGCCGCTGATCGTCTGTGGGCTGGACAAGGACATCCTTGCCACGGATGCTGGAGTAGTCGATGGTCAGCTGCTGATGCTGCTGCATCTGCTGCGTGGGCAGACCATCGACTGTGAAAATGTTGCTGCGTGCGCTCTTAATGCCCACGCCCACATTGTTGGGCGTTGCGCTCTGCATATTGTTCATATTTGCGGTAGTCTATCTAAAGTTGGCCAATATTTATATCCTTGGAATCATTGCCTTTCTGTGTGTGTATATGTCTGACTGAACATGCAGTATGTTTCTACGGGAGCGAACAAGAAAGAGAGTGTAAATTTTAATAAATATTAAGCAAGAGCATATTTTACAGTTAAAACCTAACCTATCCCACGCCAATTTGTCTTAGCTGAGCTTTGATCGACGTCCGCTTAGTTCTCATTTCGCTCACGAAATAAGCTGATCAACGCGGGAAACACCGCCTTTATAATAGCTGCTGATGAAATACGATTCATTGACTGATGAAATGCGTGCAAAATATTACACACTTTCAGAAACAATGATAGAGAGAGACAGAGGGAACTTCCAGTCATTTGTCCAATTGCATTTGTACACGAAATAACCGTTACTGCTTCTGTTGCAGAAAGAACATGCAATTGGCATCAGCTGATATGAAATTAAGATGGTTGCCCACCAAATGCGAATTTCTGTGTTCCTTGTGCAAAGTACCGCAATTTGGCAGAGACAAAATGCAATTTTGTTTTGTTTTCTTCTTTGCTGTTTTTATGTAAGCCATTTTTGTTGACGTACACAAAAAGCTAAAAAAAAAAACTGTTGTTTTTGTTGCTCTTTGTTTGTTGGCTTTCAAAACAAAATTCTGAAGCAAAGTATTTTTAGCGCCCACACGCACACAAAGTGCACACATGTATAATGTGTGTGTTTGTGTGTGTTTTGCATATTTTGACAAATCCAAAACACAACAAATTCCACGCAAAGCTTTTTAACATTATTGTTCTTTTGCAAATTGGCGAATAATTGAATAACAAACCAAAAATCAGCTGGGTGATTATTGAATTTAATTGCCCTTTTGCCCATTTCATTTGGGTGCAATTTCAATTGCAATTAAAAGTGAAAGGGTTGTTTTGATATTGAAATTGACTCCTGTTGCAGCAGCAGCCATCGGCCGCCGATTTTCTGTGTTATGCGGCTACTTACAGTGTTAGCGCCGTATGGTTTTTATTGCTGTTTGTGTATTTGCACTATGCACATTGAATTTTTATGAGATGCATTCACTAATATTATATACAAATGTACATAATTAGTAAATGCGTCCGAAATGTTTCTGACTTTTTGCAAGCCACGTAAAATGTCGTGGCGTTGCCAGCGTGTCGGACTGCATAGTGGCAACGTTGCGCGGCAATTATCGATAGCAATTCAGCCCATTGTTATCGAAGTGCGCGGCACATTTCAATTTGATCAAAAAGGGGAAGTGGAAGTGGAAGTGGTTTAGCAACCAACGAAAAACCGCAAAATTGTTATAACAAAACTAATTTAAGCTTTTTCTCTGATTATACTTAAGACTTTTTTTCAGCATTTATCGCGTTTTTTAGGCCACAATTTGATAACCGAACTAACCGCAATAAATGTTACTAGAAACTTCGCAGCAGAATATTTCAACTTTTTTTTAGAACATGACTCATGGTAAATATGTACAATTTAGAAATATTAAGCCAACATGTGTAAAATTATTTGTATGTGGAAAGTTCTCACCTTTGAGTTTTACTCGTTTTATTATAATTACGTATATGTTTCCGTGATAACTTGTAGTCATTGTTAAACGCCTTCATCTGTATTAGAGTGCAAAACGACGCAGTTGTTTAATAATTTAATTTCACTGGCATTAAGACAAAGTTGTTAAAACTTCCAAACAGCTGCTCGCGGCTTAATGCTAAAATTTCAATGTCAACAAGTTTATTTTCTATCTCTGTCTCTGTCTCTGCCTCGTGCTTCTGCTTTTCTCCCCACCTGGTTTCTCTCTCTTGCGCTCTTCACTCCAAAAGGCGTTGCTAGGCATAACACTCACATGCATAAGCCTTTACACAGAGATGTATGGGTGCGTACGTGCGTCTGTGTGCCGGCATAAAATGAGTTATGCAAGCCAGAAATAAATGCTTACAACAAATGAATGAATGAATGAGTTGGTTGTATTTTTCACAGTTCTTTTTAATGTGTATGGTAGTCTAAAAAAATAGTTTACAAATTATAAAAATGTTTTTAACAATTTTGGTACAATTTCGATTTGCATCAATTGTAATTTCCATCCAAAGAGTCGCTTCCGACGGTTTGTTTCCCAATGTTACAAATCAAAGGTTAATTTCCAGATCGGGTGAGAAATGAATCGGTTTTTAGTTGGCGGCGGGTTTGTGAAACGGTTATCAAATAAAACTCTTAGCAAGGCTTCTGCTTTCTTCTTACATATTGTGTTCCTATGTATTCCATGTGTGGGTTGAGGGAGGAAGAGGAGTAGGAGGAAAGAAGAGTAATGCTTATGCTAAAAATATATATTCAACACGCTCTCTCAGCACAAATGGTTGCTGCTGCTCCCGCGCACACAACTGGCAATGACTTATTCTGGAGTGTTTGTCTTTGTCGCATCACTTTGAATATACATATATAAGTGTGTGTATGTGTGCATGCACTCATCATATACAATATTGGAAACGTAAAACTGTAAAACTATGTGTGTATGTAAATGCTTGCTTGTTTTCTTTTGTGGGAGGCAAAAAACAAGAGAATGCGCTGAACGTGTATATGAGTGTCTGTGAATGTAGTGGAAACGTGCTTTATCGCTTGAAAATACATAATATATATATATATATTTGTTGTACATAATATCGCTTAAGCGCGCTTCCAGCTATAAACTAGTATTTTTGTTGTTTTAAGTTTTGAAAATACCCTTAATATATTAATATAGTTATTATATATTTTATGTTTGTTTTCTGTGTTGTTTCTTAGAGCTCACTTGGATGCCTTTATTTTTTGTATTTTTTTGTTATTAGTGTGTGTGTGACATGACCCCCAACTTGAAAGAAGAAGTACTTGTATGTTTTCGTCCACTTCCTTCTCCCTACTCCTATTCGTTCGTTTTGTTTGTGTATGTGTGTGCTTTTAAAATGTATGTGTGTGTTTTGGTTGTAGTTGTGGGTTTAGGCAGATGCCGCAACTTCACCAGATTTCTTGGCCTGCTCAGCACTGGCACCGGCAATGGCGACCTCCTCAAAATTGTCGACCAGATCGGGGACATCATCGTCACCAGCATCCGCAGCAGCAGCAGCAGCTGCGCCGCCAACGCCAGCAGCTGCAGCTACACCAGCAGCGCTGCTCTTGTTGGCAATTTCGGATGCGATCTTCTTCAGCTGGTTAATGTCCTGGGGGCCCAATTGCGTCAAAATCCCGGGCAGCATCTCGGAGATCGTCTTGTGCTCGCCATGGCCGGTGATGGCGAACGTGTTCGTTGGCAACGATGCCTGCGCCTTGGGATTGTTGAAGTGGATGACGGTGCCGTCGTTCTTGATGATGTTCACCTCCTCGATGCCGGGTATGGTGTTCACCGACAGTTTCTTCAGCGACGACTGCAACTTCTTGTCATCGGTTGCGGGGGTGGAGTGGACAATCTTCTTCTTGCGGCGTGGGGTGCCCTTGCCGCCAATACGCACCTGCGCCTGCAACTTCTTCAGCTTCTCTGGATTCATCTGCAAGTTGAGAGAGACGCACACACGCGTTCGCAATGTGCAAATTAATATGTTGTTGTGTGTGCTGGGTTTTGATTTTGGAATTACTTTGATATTACTATTTAATTTAGCACAGATTTCAGCCCGAAAAAAAACACGTGCGCCCAGTTGTAGTCAAATGTCAAAAAGAAATCGCCATGATAAAAATGGCAAAGCAGTATGTATAACTGTTCGTAGTACTGTTAACAAACACTAAGATTTGTGATTTCTATCGATACATTGCACAATATGCACTAAAAAATGCCATCGGCTTGGTGTTCTGCATTCCAGAGTATATCAATATTAATTTCAATAACTAACAATAATTATTTTCAACATTTTCCTATTGTTTTTTCCATATAAAATGCCGCACGATACAGTTAGACTATCGATATCGCACAGCTGTTATTGTGGGCACTAAACACAGTGCAGCTAGTCAGTGTTGTGTTACGCCCGCTGAACGCTTGCCATTTAAGGCGGAGCAGCTCTGCCAACTGACGAGTAGTCAAGATTAGCGCAATCTCAATCCCAATAATAGATAAGATAACGCGTATTATAAAGTTTGATTAAACCAACGAAACTCGTTTAACGCTTAAACGCAATAACCGTGCTCTAACTATTGCCAACTGACACGTGTCGATGCATTAACAATTAACCAGTATAACAAAGAGACACAACTGCAACAAGTGGAATTTTATTAATAATTAATAACTTAAATTTCGTTTGTGATTGCAATAGAAGCCAATTAACGTGAGTCTGTCATAATTTTTACACTCGCCTCTCTTAACATTTCATGTGTTCCAGCAGGCACTGGATAATTTCGAAGTTTTTGACGAGTTCGCAATGGATTTCTGGGGTATTTTCATGTTCTGCCTTCTGACGTTTCTCGTGATGAGCTGCTGCGGATATTGCTGCACGAGCAAGCGACGCGGAACGGTACTTTCAAGTGAGTGCTGCTAATCATATCAAAAGCTCTCCTCTCTTCCCATGACTCATTTGGTCAATGATGATGGCATGCTTGTGGGGCTGAAAGGGGATGGGGTGAGGAGGGGAGGGTGTGGTTTTACTGATATAATTTATACTGAATTCGTGTTTCTCTTCAATAACTTCATGACTAACAATTAATTGTGCATATTGTGTGACAGGGCTTAAGTTTGAGTATCATTTTCTTGTCAATTCATTTTCATTTACGATATGACTTAATCTCATTTATTGTGTCTACGCGGAGTTTTTTGTTTTTGTTGATTTTGTTTTTTCTGAAATTGTTAGACACTCTCTTTCGTAAACATTGTCGTACGAGAATCGATATATGTCTTATATACAATATACATACGCAGTGTGTGGACTTTTACGGTTGGTTGGCGAAATGAGTTTCAGCGGAGTTCTCTCCACATGCCATCGAAACCTTTTCATCAATTATTTGATTATAATATAAGAAATCAAAAATACAATTCGTCTTCCCTTCTGCTATACATATATATATATATATAGGCAAATGACTAATAATTATCTAATTATTGTGTGTTATCTTATCTAATGGCTTTATTCGACTGTCACATAGTCGCCTGACCTCCGTAATAAATTTAATTGTGTCACATTCAAATGCTCTTTAACGTTTCTGATATTTGAGATCAATGATTGCATAATTTTGTTTCGTTTTGGTTTGTAAATAATTTGAATATTATTTGCGTAAAAATATCCCAAATTTTATTTACCTACATAAATGCTGTCTGTACACAGAAGAATATGGAAAAGAATTTGTGAAATTATGGTAGAAAAAGAATACTACGATAATAAATAGTTTCATATTTTTCTTAATAAAAAAAAAACACATTTCTGATCTATACAAAGATTTTGCTACCTTACCTTTTAGAACAATTCTATATATTATCTTTATTTAATAAGTATTATATATAAAGTTTTCTCAATTCTCCTAATAGTATTTATATTTTATTTTCTTTTAAATATATTTTTAAAATTGTTTACTCCAGGGAATAACGTTTCAACTCAAGTGAAACTTTCGAACAAGGGTTCTACTTCTGAATTTAGAATTTTAGAAATATGATATCAAATATACATTATCAAAATAATTGTTTTATACTTTTCATAGTTGGGATACTTTTCATACTTGAGTTAAACAGATTTCACTGCATTGCATTTTCGTCATGCCCCAAACATTGTAGAGAAATTATGTACTTTATTTTTATGTACATAAAAAGTGATATTATAGATAACTCAATTTTCTTTTTTTTTACTTGATAATTAAGTAAAACCTTTAAATCAAGGCATGTGTAGAATGTCGTTCAGTACAAGTGCAACTTTCGAACACCTTTAAAGAGCGCGGTCGTTTTAGACTTCAACATGGTTTACATTTATTGCGACGTTTGGATACCAATTGTTGTAGTGATCTGTGTTTTTACCTTAATAGCTATTTTGCGAATTATTAGAGTGCGTAAAATGCGTTCGCAGAACGCAATGCTTGTCACTAGCGGTAAGCGAATTTCTATCTAAAATTTGTATACATTCAAAGTCCTTTCCCTCTGATAGTTGATATTTTAGAGATAATGTTTTACGGAATTTTACAAAGTGGAATTGGGTGAAATCTTATCACGAGTGCCACAAATTTTTGTCATTTGCGTTACTATTCAGATTATTATGCGTAATCGCTGACATTTACTAATAAGTTCTTACTTTGAATTCAAATTTATTTATGTTTGACATTAGTTCATAGATTGCCCGTCTTTGACGTCAGTCCACCTTTAAGATCGCTATAATGCCACCTGTTAATAAATTGATAAGAATTATTTTAAATATAGAATTCGAGTGAACATACTTATTAAAATGCTGTTTTATAATTAGATTTGTACTTGAATAATTTTGGAGATTTTTGCATATCATGTTCACTGTCGCACATGGCAATAGTGAACTTATATGCAATGATTACAAATTAATTTTTCGATCTGGTTTTCATGTATCTTCAATTAATAATAACAAGTTTCCATCGAGTTAAGTTAAGTAAATGGTTAATGGAAGAAAATTATCCGAAATTTCTTATTTTATGAAACAAAACTGAAATTGCTATTTCATAAATTCTGCATAATAAAGTTTCTCAATAGATATTTAGAACGACTGTTATATTTTTATCTGGCATCGCAGTTTCGAAACCTTAAACTTTGTCTTGAACAGCATCTATATTACTTTCTTCGAGTAAATATATAATTTAAATGATTTTATATTTACTTGAGCCTATAACTTATAAGCCGCCCCTCGTAAGATGCCACAGCGATCGGAATTTAATGAAAACTCCGGAGCTCTAATTATTTGTAATGCTTTCGTTTGTGATTTGACCAAAATATAAATAAAACTTGGTCACAAGCGAAAAGCCGTATAAGGAATCAATTATTCTAATACAAATTCAATGGGATCGGTTCCAAATTTGTTAAATATGTAACATGGTTAATCATTCAAAATGCATTTTAGCTTTTAATTTCATTTAAATCAAAATACACTCATAACAAGTACATAAATTTGTACATAAAATAATAACACATTCTAAAAGCCAACAACTTCGTGTTACACAAAATGGCTTAAATCTGAAGTCACTGAAGAAATGGTAACCAGCAAATCTGGTTTGTCGTCATCATTATTCGCTGGCAAGGATGGGTCTGGCTTAAAAAAAATTGTGCAACGTTGTTTGTCTTGCCTTCTTGTTTATTTCGTTCTTCAGTGATTTATAACAGCTAATGGCTGAGATAATTCCTCGAGAAACTTTAGCGCTACGTTCGACGTCAGGATCGAAATAGGAAAAGGCTTTTGATGTTAGCTGTTTGGGTACACCAGGCTCTGACTCTTCATCATAGATATATCGGCTTTGAGTGTATTTGCAAATAAATACAATCATACAAAATCATCCAGAATTTTAGAGAATTGCCACACTTTTGGCGCCAAGAAATCATTTTTCTAAAACGGCAGGAAAAGGCACTTTCTTAAAACTCGAATTCTTTTTCTTCTTTAAATCCATGGTAAATTGTTCTTATATTAAAAAATTAGATTAATTTCCATGTTTTTTTTTATTTATTATTTTAATATGTGTACGCAGATCGCTTAATTAGCTTTTTTTGAAAATTAAAATTTAAAAATATTAAACTTTAGTATTCGAAGGTTTCACATATATAAACATTTGAGCTAGTTCATAAATTTGATTGTTTTGGGCGATTATCTAAATTTCAGTTCAATTTGTTCTGTATATTTAAAAACATATATTTAAAATGCAGTTTTTGATTTATTCTCAATCCTGAGAATCCATAAGAGCTGATTACATTAAACTATCAAGTTTATTTTATTGTTCATTATACAAAATTGTCTAAAATGATGACTAACTGCTATTAAATACGCTTTAAGTTTATTATTACCATCTTGAGAGGCCTCCGTGGCAATTTCTTTGATTGTTTTTACTGCTGTCGTCACGATACTGTGTAATTTAATAATTATGTTCCTATGTTGATCACAGTTGACGTCAGCAGACGTTGCGGTATTTGGGATAATCTACATAAATAATGCTTATCGGTGGCGATACGAGATGGTCAAGACTTCAATTGATTTAACCTGATTCCATTCGGGCAGGCTGAGCAAGTGTTAAAAAAGAAATGCTTTTTTATACTTATTATAATCGATCGGGTAATTGGCAGTTGTAAATTTAGAGTCCACTTTAGTATTTTATAGTCTACTGCGTGTTGGGTTAATCAATTCCTTAAAAGCCTTGACGTCACAAACATCTAGTTGGCTTTGCCATATCTTATCTGATAAATGCCAAGTTAGCTAACCGAATGCTTTAAAGCGTACGCAATAAACACCCATCGGATTTATTTACTCATCACCTTTAAAGAGATGCACAACGCGTAGTCCAAAAGTGAAATTTAACTAAAAATAAATGCAAATCAATCGAATTTATAGTCTTAAATAAATCTATATATACCTATATCATATTTACAATGGCACACGAGCCCACCGACAAGGATCTGGAAATCTCCACAATTGTTCTGATCTGCTTGTTTTTCGTCGCCTTTACGGCCATGTTGACGGTCATCGTACGCAGCCTCATCAAAAAGCATAAGAATCAAACGAGTTATTCCATCGACAATTGTTAGTTAGTTAACTTACCTTCATTTATAATGTTAAGAAACAATTAGCTATAAATTAATTTTGTGTTTGTGCTATGCAAATAATTATTTTTAAAACTAATTAAAAATATGGAATAATTTATTACAATTTTTGTGTTTTTTTGAAATGTGGGAACGCTCGAAATATTTCAATATACGAGATCATAGAAAAGTATTACATAATGTTTTATTTATAAACTAAACATAAAATACATTGAGACATTTTTTTTTACAAAGAAAAACAAACAATGAAATGCAGATAAAGAAAACCAAATGAATTTCAACTGGAATATTACATTTATTGTGATTTTAAAATCTCTTATGCATATATTGTATTTCTCCTTGAGAGCATTTTAACTGACGCTTATCAATGTTGCAGACATTTTCATACTTGAATTACTCGAATGCTAGTGTAAATGCGCACAAAAAATGTTATTATTGTAGATAAACTTTATTTAAATAAATACATTTAAAGCTATAAATAAAATATCATAAAAAATGACTAAAGTAGTAAATTCAAACACTGCTTACTGCAATTAAATTTTAATGAATTTTAATTTAATTTTTACGTTTCTTTTATTTGAAAGTTACAGATATATTTCTAGAAAATTCAGTTGCATTGTAAATTATACATTTGCAACATTTTTTCTGGTTTACAAATCAATTTAATTTTTAATTTTTTGTTTCGTTTATTTTAAAGTTAAGTTATGAAATTTTATATAAATATTTAGTTCGTTTAGTTGAATTTTAAATTATGCAACTGTTTGCCAATAGTAGTATTTTATAGAGTTTAAATTTGATTCTTTTAAAAGATTTCTTTAAGAATTACATGTATAGTTCTGTAAAATGTAGTTGGATAGTAAAATATATAATTATAACCAATTTTCAGTATATTTTTTATAGATTTTTTTTAGATTAAACTTAGTTGTTTTTTATTTTAGCTTCAGACATTGCTTATATATTTATAAGTTTATAGAATATTTGGTTGGATTGTAATTTATACAACTGTAAACCATGTGCAGTGATACGGAGCTGATATCAGTCTGAAGCGCACTAAATATCTGATTATTTATAATTATAGATTTGGTGATAATTATGTTTATAACTAGCCTCAGATTGTTATCATTTGTGCAGAAAAGCTTTCCATTCAACCTGAGCAAATAATGAGAGAACGTAACTGATTCAAGTTGAGAGTAAAATTCCAACGTAATTTTGCTTCTGCCTGACGCTGACAATCACTTCAAATGACAGTTAAATCAGTTACCAATGGGTAAAACACACACACACAAATATATACACAGTCTATAAATATGTTTACGTTCCTCTTTGCGGCTGAAAAGCGTTGTACAGTTTGTGGGGGGTCCTTGTGTCCTTTATCCCAGTGCTGGATGACACAAGCAACTGTTTTTGATTTTCGCATTTATTTTCTATTTGTTTCTTGCATTGATTCTTATCGGCAACTGTTTTTCTTTCGATTGCCTCTCTTCTTATTCTTGGACGCTTGGCTTAGTCCTGTGCCAAATCGCATTGCAGTTGTTGGTTGCAAATCATTTGCATTTGTGATTTGGTTGTGAGCTGAACGGATATAGCTATGTATATATAGACATATGAATACAATACGAATTCGATAAGTGCAGCTAAATGGACTATCTGGCATTTCTGCCACTGGCCGTGCTAATACTCATAGTCGGTATAACACTCGCATTTATTCATTTCATTCGCTGTTGTTTTGTTGCCAAAATGTATGTGCAACTCTTTCGACAAGCCGGTGAGTAATGTGGCATTTACTATCTGAATCAGTGTCCTTGTGATGAGTGCCATTTTTATATATATCTACTAAAGAGAAACGAAACCCTGTGGAAACAGTGCAAAAATCTGGATAAATGTACTTTTTCAGACCATATGCAGTCTGCAATAATTATTAAACAATCCACACTTTAACAATAAAAAATAATTCAAAGAGCCCAAGTTTTTTGGACTCTCTGAAAATTATTTTAGATTTGTTGCCTTTTAGTAGACTGTGCAAAAAATCTTTTGGCGCCCAGAGTAGCTCTCCTTATTATTAATATTTCTAAAATCAGGGCTTTCACATTCTTAATTCAAGTGTAAATTTTTCTAAATTTTAAAAAAAGATTTGTAAAGTTCAGGTTATTGTTACTTGCATTCTTATTAAACATGACTTTTTGTTTATATAATTTAATTCTGATCGTGACGAATTTTGAGTAGCATACTTTTTGAATAGTATAAACAGAAAGTGCACTTGTTGATTGGTTTCCAATAAACTATAATTTATAGATATATTAAAAAGATAGAGAGAGTACGAACGGGCAGTTCAGTATTACTATTATCATTTATTTACGTTGTTAACTTCTGTACAATTTGGATTGCCTTTGTCAATGAGTCACGCCTATCAGTTTGATAAGGTCTCGTTTCACAGGAATCACAAGTTTTTGATCAATGCCCAATCTATGTTTGTATTTATAAATCCGAGATAATACAATTAAAATTGTAAATCAAAATTGTTAGCAGTTCCGCATAATCGATGAATAATTTTGCATATAAATGATTCATCGACTTACAATTTACGTATTTCAAGAAAACCAGGTTTGTCTCAGTTGCAGTTCTCAGTTTGTGTTAGTCGAACGCATTACTGGGGCACATGCAGAATTTGTTATGCTTAGTTTATACTATATATTAGAACTATAACTGTAACGATAACGAATGCTATACTTATCTAAATGCAAATGATTCAAATGATCAGGAACACAATGATCAATTTTCACTCTCAGCTTGTGTTGGCTGTGTTTTTGTTTTTATCGTGGCTTGAACAAGTTGTGTCTGGTGTATTTAACTCTGTATAAGTTGTAATTGACATCGAATAGCTACTACATAATTGTAAATACTTGACTTTTTAGTTTTAACTAAGTTCTGAATTGCAAAGGCTAAACGCAAAACATTCATATGATCTCGTAATGACAAACGTGTGATTGTCATTTGAAAAAACCGGCTTGAAAATGCGTTTGCGGGTTTCTCTGCAGTGGCCATGATCTTGTCACCAAAAATGAGTTGCACAAAACTCGAATCGGATGTCGGAAAATGTCCGCAGATGTATATATAATATAAGACTTGTTGGAACAACTGGTTTTTTACAAATGATTCTTACAAATTTTCCCATTAATGCTGTTGCACATCGCTGCTAGGGTATTTCCAATTTTATAGCATCACTGCGAGCAATCTATAAGCGGGGCTGCCAATCAAATATTGTCTCAGTTGCAGTCGTCGCGTTGTTTGCGTTAAACGCGTTAAACATTTTTTTTTCTCGGCTGGCGCTTAGAACTATTATTATAATGTCAAATTTAAATAAGATACCTTTGTACATTGGCGATGAAACTGTGTACGTCAACGATTTTGAGAGAGGCCTCTTTCATAATGATGGGCATCATGTTCATAAATATCCATTCGCTACGGGCGATAAAGTTTTTATGTGTTTTGTTATTCTCGTATTTGTTTTGATAACTGTTTGCTGTTGTCTAAATTTCTGTGTTAGCTGCTGTAAGCGTCGTCGACAACAAACACAACATGCTGAATTTTGTAATAGTAAATATCAAGGATTTTATTTTTGTATATATTTATAAATAAGCAACGACATTATTATGTTTTTAGCGTGCTCAATTTAGAATTTGTGTAAAGAATGAGTAATTGGATTATACAAGTGTTTGTGGGCTGTGTAAATAAAGTTATATATGTAGTTATTTATTCAACGACCTGAACGCAACAAGTAGAAATTGTGAGTTTTACAGATGATGAATATTTTATATATATAATCAATAAGTTGTGTGCTTATATGCTCTGATGCCGAAGGTACAAACGTATATTGAACCCCAAAACCAATCTGCCCGAATTACCTGATTTTGTCCATCGATAAAGTCGTGTATCTTAGACAATTTAAAAGCTAGAAAAGTTACCAAGCTGTGAAGCTTGATTACTTGGAATTCCCATAAAATATTGATGCAACATTTAATTGGTTACACCCACTGTATTCTTTGCCACCTATTATTAGCTGGTATTATTATTATTATCACTATAATGTTTACTCTGTTTTTGTTTTGCGGCTATCAGATCCACTTACGCGATATCAACAAATTCGATATTGGTAACACACTGTTGCAAATATCTGCACAAGAGATAGCTCAGCAACATGTTATCAGCTTGATAAGGATGACTGGCTACCAAAAATTTGATGGTAACTGTATAGTCGACGAACTGGCTAGAAAACAATAAACTGAGAAACCAGGGACAGCAGAACGCCTCCTTCCTGATAAGGAATATGTATGCCTTGTTTATCTGCAAGCTGATCATAAATAAGCATAATGTAAACATTTTAAATTCAGGAAGCCAAACCAGACCGGAAATAAACACAGAGCACTGTAAACAACTGAGCTGAATCTTAACTGACCACTGATTAGATCGCACCAATTGATTCCTAGTCGCGACAATCATTTCTGCAGAAGCTAATAAAGGACATAAGAAGATACATCTTCAGAACATTAAGCACCCTTTCTAAACGACCTCTTTCAGTTGGCAAATTTATTTATACTTTCAAGAAAACGGAGTAGAATTCGAACACGTATCAATTCTGGCATAATTGTGTTGGATTTATTGACCAAAAATCACTTAACCCAAACTAAATCAATTTTTATTCATTGAAACTTATTGGCAAAATGGAATAAACTTGGCAACGGCTGTTGACGCTGATCAGGAAGAGAAGATTTTGTTCTGCGAGTTTTGAAATTTGTTTTTATTTATTGTCGCGATTGTTTGCATTAATTGCGATTGTCGGAATATGTCGGGAATGTTTGGATTTTTCGTGTTGTGTCCCTTCAGCAATTTTGATAGTCATTCCCAATATTTTTGGAAATTGTCTAGACCATATTTTTTCATTCATAATTGTGAATGGAACTTTTTGTTGTTTCTCTCGAGTCCATAGAAAGAGAAAAATGACGCAAATTAATCAAATGAGTGAGCAATAGCTCAATAAAGATATTAAATGTCTGTGTATTACTTGTCATACATATATTTTGTTCGATTGGGTACATTTTTGGAGTTCAACTAAAACGTTCAAGATGAATGCATCTATTTGTGAAATCGAATACTGGTCATGTATGACACAGCGACTGCATCTCGATTGGAAATGTGTTGTTAACGAAATAATTGCATTGGTCATTCTTAGTGCTTTGGTCATTGCGTATGCCCGGCTTATTGACAGAGATTTTAACGAACCTCAAATGACGAAAAAGCAAATGAAATTGAGTTCAGTGAAAGTGATATCATTATAATTATCACTGGAAAAATTGAGATATTTTTTTAAAAAACCAAATTGTTACCTCAAGCAAACCTTTACAAAGTGGATATGTAAGAAATGTTCTAAATTAAATTGAAATTGAAAATTACATTTTATTTGCCGCTTATCGCGAGAACCACTTCAGTTTATTAACACTGTTCTAATAATAAGTATTTTCATAAGGTAATTAGACTCATCAGTTTGTGTAGCACGCATTAGCTCAAATAGTGTAGAGCAAAAGTGAATTAATTCTGTGGATTATCCAACTATATAGTTGGCTTCAGTTCAGTTAACTGGGAGCTGCCTTAAAATGCAGAACTATACATTACGAACTGGTTACGAGTTTGCTCAGTTTCATATATCTTCCAATTCATTTACGTTTGTGTACATTTGCAAGATGCTCCTCAAGCTGATCAGCTATGGCCTCGCCTTCGGTTTTCTTACCTATTTCGTGCGTTATAAGCGTCGCCATCGTCGTGTTAAATCATTAACCGATCTGAGTAAGTTGTAGGACAATTATCTCTATTCCTTGAACACAATTTTAATGTAATAGAAAAAAGAAAAAAATATACTGATAGAAATTACTTCTAACGACATTAAAAGAAAATATCGATCCAAAATAAACAAAATAATAGAAAATTAAATTAAAAATATATTAATTAAATGCCTTAAACTCTTAAAAATCAGATCAATGAAATGAACTTATAAATATATTAAATAAAAAAATGCAATTTAATATTCCAGCAATACAGTTAAAGCTATAAGCTTTAAAGTTTCAAGAATATTTTACGCTTTAGGACTAATAATATGCTCCTATTGAAAACATTGTGAATATTTTTCAAAATTACAATTAACTACAAAATTTGTAACTGTGTAGTTATCTTTATGATTGCTATGATTGTCCATATATTAATTGCCCTAGAAGTTGCCATTCATTGAATGACTTGCGCATTTGGTTATCGCTAGGCTAAGTTATGCATTTTGTTAGTCGTTTCCCGCTCGTTGCGCAGTGCGTATTGTTTTGGATTTGGATTTTTAAAATAAGCCATGGATAATACCGGTCTTGCGTGGATACTGTTTTTCACATTTGCCATATTTTTTTTAACCTCTTGGGCGGTATTCTTGACAAGAGGACGCAAACGTCGATCGGAGCTCATAGAGGGTCCAGGTCTGTCAACGTGTTTTTTTTTATATACCTAATATCGATAAATACGATAAATGTTTGATAACAACAAATTAAATATATGTCTTTTGAAATTCTAACCCACTATTCTATACCATATTGCTTATCAGTTGAATTGATAACTTTGGAAATGTATAAAAATGTTCACACAAATTTGCTACCTGCACTTGAACACTTCATTCATTCGTTCATTGCGTGCTCATTTTAGACAAAAATGTAAGTTTCGATATTATGTTTAATTAGTTTTACCATTGTATCTTTTTAATCGATCTATCTTGAGTTTTAAATTCGATGAGAAGCTATGGTATTGCAATAATAGAGTTCTAGTTCAAAAATATGGTAAATACTTTGAGGCTTATTTCATATATTTAACTGCTTGTCTGTGTTATCAGTTGTCAGTATGTTGATCAATTTGTTTTGACTTCAGATTCTGAATCATTTTAAGAAACGGTTAGTTCTAGTTTTGGGTAAATAGACTGTCTTTCATTCGTGCCAGCTCGAAATATTGCTTTTGGTCTTAGACCTTATTCTCTTGGGTGCTGGAATAACTTCATATATTATTTTCATAGCACCCTTATAAGGAAACAATAAATAAAACGAGGGGCACTTAGTTACTAATCACTAATAACTAGCCAGAAGAAAATATTTTAAATATCAGCAGAAGAGAATTTTATTTTGAGTGTTCAACTTATTTAGAGTGTTTGTTTGATAACTGTTTATTCTATTACCACCTTTGTTAGTGGCCTAATTGACGAGAAAAACACTTGACAGACAAATAATCAAGCGCTGAGGTGAAGGTGTTCGACTCTGAGAGACTCAGTAAATTGTGTAAAAAATATATACTCCCATCATTGTATTACCACCATTGAAATTCTTTTAAAAATTTGTATAAATGGAAAAATTCGGTGCACATTTTGGTATTATCCAAATTAGAGCACACGTGAATATCTTTAATTTTACATTATGTTGTCAGCTAACTGATATTATCCTTATCAACTGGAAACTGCTTACAACAGGGTACAACAAAAATATACGTTTGCGTTAATCAAACTATAAACTATAAAGTGTGTACGAGTATTTTGAGTGAGTTGAACAGTTTGTAAACTGCAGTTTTCATTGTCAACTCAAAGACTGCGCTTTGTCATATATACGAATAATGTCAGGTGGAATTGTGATTGGTTTATGTTTGGCATTTATAATGTATGTGATTATCGCGGTTGTTTTATATATGAAACGGGATTTACAGGCATCCTTAAATGTGGGCCATGTAATAAGTGAAGGTTAATTAATACTAAATCTAAATGAAAATCAACCATCAATGCTTGTAATTAAATTGATTTTGATTCATTTTTATTTGCAGCGCCAGTTGTGGTTACATCGGCCACACATACAGCGCCTGGCGGTTATCCCGTTACACAGATACCAGCCACAACCTATCAGCCTAACACCTATGGAACCCCATATCCTGCACAGACCACGGGGTAAATACTAGAAACCACACACATAATGTAAATACAAGCCACGTATGTATGTATATATATATATCTCCCCTTAGGAACGTGAGCGTGCAGCCGATGCCCATGCCCATGCCTGGAGTACCAATGCCTGGGTAAGTTACAACAGCACTTTATACATATATATTCAGCAGGTGAACTTACTATTTATGTCTAATTGCAGCATGCAGCCGAATTTGGTAGCATATCCGCCCATGCCAATGCCGCAGCCAGGAGCTGGAGCTGCGAACATGAATCCCCCCACATATGATATGGCCATGGCTAATTCTGGGCCGAGCGTTATGCCCGGTGGCTACGAGAAGCAAATGCCCTACAATCCCAACTATGCCCAGCAATAAAAAATCGTGTGGCAATTGCTTGGACAATTGTCTTGTGCGCACTTTCGAGCTGTTTACGGAACTTTTAGAAAACTACCTTCGAACGTACGCTTCAGAGTCGCTTAATAATGTTAGCTATAATTTGTAGAATTATTATACTATTTGCTTGCGGTATTATGGGGCATCCGAGAAGTACCAAAGTGAAGAGCCATCTTTTTGTATTCATTGTATTCAAAACACGATAAATCTTTTATAGTCGTTCACGCATAATTGTGATGTAAATAGATTAAGTTCGATCTATTTTTAATTTATTTATCATAAGAAAAAAAACATAATAAAAAAAGTAATAAAATTGTGAAATGCACATAACTATGTAAAATCTAATGCATATTTCTGTGTATTTCCATAACTCAACTCTACACCAGGTAATAGTGTATTTATTTAGTCATTGTTGTTGACAGACAATTCATAGCTTTACTTTTGATGTATTTAAATGGGTTATACCAACTTGATTTTGTTAAAGCGATGCATTTACTTAATCGAAACGAATTGATTATAAATCTGTTAGTTACGACTAATTCAAACCAATAAATTATATAAATAAGTCAACAGTTCTTAGCATCAAAGCTTTGTATTAATTGTTGCCACTGTGAAAGGGGTTGATTTGTGAAATGAGCTACAATTTGCTGCTGCAACTTGGGCCGCTGATGCTGCAGCAGCTTAATTTGACGGCTGCTATGCCGTTGCCGTTGATATATCTGCCACAAAATACAAGTATTGGCCACGATATTGTTAACGTTTTTCTGCCCACTTGGCTTAAGGATATTTTGAGCTAATGACGCCAAAGGTCGACGTGTGACTTTTGAATACTCGTGTGTTGATTTTGTGTAACCAATAAATGGATTGTAACAAAAGCGAGTTTTTATTTTAATTAAGAAGTAAATTCTTATATTAATAATCAAGATATGATCTTGAGGTCACCAGGCAAAAGTCAACATAATCGGACCGTAATATTACCTATATGGCATATGAGCAATTGGTCGAAAGATGACTTTGAAGTTGAGGGATCGACTCACATGAACACTCTGATACAATTTAATTACACTGGAGAAATACTTTTCGTATGATAATTGTTTCAGGACAAGTGACAGAAGAAATATTGATGTATTTATTTACCAGAATTAAATTTAATTTAATAAATTTACTTGCAATCGTTTGACCAGAAATTGATTTGAACGCTTGTGTACCAGATGTGACTGGAATTGACTTACAGATAAAGCCTTTAAAAGTAAGACTACGTTCTGAGAATTTAGTGGTCTGAAGTCCAAAGAATTCAATTATTTTAATACCGCAGATGAATAAAAATGTAGGAATTGCGAACAACGAAGAAATACCTCTATGGTTCTGAATATTATATTTGTTTTCTTTTTTATGGAGAGGACAAAATTCCAAAAAAAAACAAACGATAAAACCGGAAAGACATACGACATTGCCAGATCGACTCGTCTTTTGACCCTGATTAAGAATATATATACTTACAAGGGTCAGAGATGCTTCCTCCTTTTGCAAAAAAACACATTACACATTACTTTTTTCCCCATTTCAGGGAATTAAAATTATTTGACTTTTTACGTTTTAATCAGATTTCAGTTTAGTTTGATTTGATCATAAATTTTTGTAATTTTAAATGCATTTGGTTGCTGCTCGTACTGCAACAACTGCCAACAGTTTGTGTTCGTTTTGTTGGCACCTAGAGCCACCCTTCTGTGCAGGTGTGCTAAGTCATGCCACTCAAAGTCAGCGGTGCAAAGTTTGCCGGCAGTTCAGCATCGCGTTTGGCGTTGACAACTTCAGCAAACAATTTTTTATCGTTCTCTCGCCACACTTTCAACAGTTTTATGCGTTTTTTTATGTCACACCCAATCCCGGAGATGGAAAAAGAGGTTCGAGCAAAAAATGCGAACGCAGCTTGAAATGTCCGACAACCGCAAATGATTCCCAACCAAATGGGCAAGCATTACTATAAAAATTACAAAAAATAATTTATTAATGAATGAAAAATTCTCTGCAATTATTAAACAATTTTTCAAATTAATGAATCACATTTTTTTAAAATAAAATAAATCATTTTTTTGTGTGTAATATTTCATTTGTTTTTATTAAAAACCATTCGCAACAATTGTTTAAAGCTTGTCAACTATTAACATTTAAATATTTATTATTCATATTTATTATATGCGGACAATGGCTAATATATTTGTTTCTGGTTAGCAATTATTGTGAATAATTAATGCATACATTAAGGTTCTTAGGCGGTGTTTCAGCATTTGTAAATTTGATAGCATATAGCTAAAGGCGTTAAAGCAACTGCATATTTCGTTTAGTATACATTCGAAATGCCATGGGGACAACCTATATTAAAAACCAACTGAAAATAAACGCTTAAAATATACATGAAGAAAAAATGAAATAGAAAATTGATGCTTTCATTTTCGAAAATGCAAAAATATAAATCGAAATGCTAAATATACGGAAATATGGATTTAGGTATAGAATGTGCAAAGCATATAACCAATATGCATTATATGCAAATATGATATAAGAATATTAACAATATTACAAATTACATAAACAAAACTGCCAATTCATATTTGAGGCATCAACCATAAATACGTTTGAGTACGGTAAAAACTGTGTAAGTCGTATTGAGTAAGTTCTGAAATAGTTCCAATGTAATCGGTCGAATGTTGCCCAAGAGTATCTGAAAGTAATTTTAAAATATTCAAATCAAAGAAATATTTGATAGTCAATTCGTCATCAATCACCGATGCTGGCCGCTGTGCACGTAATATCATAAATAACAATTTTTTGCGTACTGCAATTCCAAAGGTGAACCATTCCGTGTCGTATGCCGCGACAGCGATGGCCAGGTTCTGCAAATGTAAGGTGAACTATTATTTAGCAAAATCCTAAGACTCCAGAAGCAATGCTCACCTGCTCCCTTAGCTCATTGGCAAACCAATATAGTGCCAAAATTTGGGCGAGTATCATGTTGATATACGCACTCACAATGACAACATGCGCCGTTGAGTCCACCTATAGAGAAATCACATGAGATAACTCATTCACCAACGGCCATTGAGAACCCGTTGAGCAACACTTACAAACATGAGCATAAAGAGCAGCGCACAGAGCAGCGCTCCAAAGGCCAAAAACTCGATGAGAAATATGTAAGTAGTTAGATTATTGATGTTCTGTATATAACTGAATGAAGTTCGATTAGTAGCACACCGAAAAAGCAAAAGAATAAAAATTGCACCCATTCTTTAGCTTACTCAATGATCCGCTGATGATAGATAATGCATTCGTTTATTTCCTTGGAGAGCTGCGTCTTTGTTAGCAGCCTGATGCCCAGGGAACGCAATCGATGCTGCAGCGCCTTGCACATCACAATGCCAAACATGATGAAGGCCACACACAGACTGGTGTACGGAATGTACATGCAGCAGCCCATTGGAGTGATGAGCATGTGGAAGCAGAACCACACTTGATAGTAGGGCGTCGCATACTCATTTATTCCCGGGAGTTTGCTGCCAAATGGCAACACTGCGGGAGCCCCAAAGAAATTGCATTTACAAAAACATTTTACACTACACTTAGAAACAAAATTGCGCGTTAAATTTCGAAACTTGGATTAAAATGAAAATATCTCTGAAAACTAAAAAGGTTTTTTTTTTAAATATTTTCTAAAAAAAAATTCTTAAATTTAGAAAGGTGTTTTGTATTAATAAACCCATAATTATTTAAAAAAAGCTTAATGAAATTCCGAAAATAGAAAAGATATTTGCTTCCTCGAAATTACAATTGGCGCCAAAATTCAGATCGATTTATATGATATAAAAGAAATATCAAATCGATAAAACACTCAACCAGAAAGGCTTTTTTTCTATTTTCAGAAATATATATCTTAATACTAGAAAAAAATATTTCTAAAAAGTATAATTACAAAGCCCTATTTTTATGAAAAATCATTTCTATCTAAGATAAATATTTATTTAAAATAAGAAATAAGTTAAAAAATTCAAAAATCTAATTGCTTACGGTTTGTGCGTTAAAAAATGTATAAAAGTTATTTAAGAAATATATATAAATATAAATAAAACAAACAATTTGTTACAAATATAAAAAGTTAAATAACTGTTTTAAAAATGTATCTATTGATAAAATCGGTTAAATAATATTTTGAGCTGCGAACTAAAAGCGATAAACTCCGTTCTTGGTATTGCTTAAGGTATATTTAAAAATATTGAAAAGAGAACTTTGTGAGTTAGAGCTTACCTCGCTCATTGGAGCTGAGTGGATACAGACAAAAACCAATGCAGGTGAGCAGGCCAAAGAACAGATTGCCGCGTGCCATAATCTGACCCTGTCGATTTACCCTTGACAACAGCTGTGATATGTAGGGATCATGCTGTCGCCTCAGCTCATAATAGTAACATCTGAGATCGTTTATCAGCTGCACATAACTCTGCTGATCGTACAAGAGCAAACATGCACGCAGCAACGTATTTATCCAGAGCACCAGCATATATGCGTTGCGTATGATGCCAATGAGGCCCTCGTTGGTGGTGAGTAGGTAGAGCAGCTGGGTGAGGACGTGGATCGTGGTCAACGTGAAGCAAACGTAGCGCATCACATTTTTATCGTAGAGCAGCGCCCAGAAGCGCAATATCTTCACGTTCATATAAACTAATTGTATATCCTCGAGCATATTTCACAGCACCGCCAAATACTCGACTATCTGCCTCTTAGCACAGACAGTGTACTTTTATAGGGCCTCCTGTAATTGATATTATAATATTTGCTTGACTCATGTTGCACCTTGCAACGGCTCCCAAGCAGAATTTCTGATGCAATAATTCTCATTTTATACTCTGAACCATTAAAACAATAAGTGTTAAGAGTTGAATGGTTTTGTGCAAGTGTATGGGCAGGCAGAAGGAAGCACCTTTGTCCCTATAATCGATCATGATCGATATAGCTATGTCCGTCAAGAGAGAGAGAGAGAGAGATTTCAATTTAAAATAAAAGTTCTCGAATACCCATTGCAGATCAAATTTATTTCATATCAGCACTTATCGATAACTGCCAGCGTTTCTGGAATATCGATATACATCGATTCCCGATAGCAATAGAAGCCACAAAAATGCATTTGAGTGTGCAAAACTTCTTTAAAGGGAAATTTTGCATGAAAGGTAGAACAATATATTTAACAGCTGGTTTCAGGGTATATCGTAGTCGAGCATTCTTATATGTTTTTTTTTGCAATTGCCAAAATTGCCGCACATGATTTGGCATTATTTTTGATTACCTGTGGGAGCAGTGAAAGCTGTGCAATTTTGGATTAAATTTGTTTGCGTTGCAATTTTGCGCTTTATCGATTACCCAAACTGAATGGACAGCTACATTGAGGAATATATGTATTGATATTTGTATGCGAGCATTTAGGAACCTATTTGCATTTATTACAGCCTTAACTAAACCAATTTATGTATACGGTATTTCAATTTAGCTTTTTTTATTTGTTTTATTTTATTTTCATTATTTATAATTTTTTTCATCGCATTTAATTTTCATTCTATTCAAATGCGATTACCAGACTAGTTTTTAGAATTTGATTATGAATGGGTATTTTGTTGCATTGATAATTGTAAGCGTAATGTGCTAATGTAGTTATCGACTATAAATTAACGTTTGTTTATTTACAGCTTAATCAGTTCATTAGTGCAGTATTATTGAATATCTTCCATAATGTTATCTAGCTTTTGACACAATAATAGCAACAATATGGACAATATGGGCTAAATATGTGCAAATTACATTCTTAATTATATTTCGTGGCACATTATCAATATGTTTATATTTTTCTAAAAGATAACAAATGGCATTAGTAATTAGATTAGATATTTCAGATATACCGAAATCGCCATCATTTAGGACATGCATATTTAGTTTAGTTCAATTGAAGTTTTAGTTTTAGCCGTACCTTTGATTACTTCAGTTCATTATGGCTCTAATTGTTTTAACAGTTTTGCTACTTGTAGTTGTGCTGCTCTACAAACTTTCTATATGTCCATATAAGATATTTAAGGAGCGCGGAATTGTGCACGAGCCGCCGAGACCATTTATTGGAAATATTAAAATTGGCGTTTTGCTGGGACGAACTCCGTTGCTGAAAATGTTAATCGATGAGTATTTAGTGTTTAGGCATCACAAGATCCATGGGTTCTACAATATGAGGGAGCCGTTCTTTGTGCTGCACGATGTCGAGCTGATTAAGCGGGTGGGCATACAGCATTTCGATAATTTCACCAATCATCGCTCTCTGATGACCATCGACTACATCGACTCAATTTTCTCGAAAGGCCTCACAGCCCTCAAGGACGATAAATGGAGGAAAATGCGCAACACTCTGACACCATGCTTCACGGGCAGCAAACTTAAGGCCATGTTCGAGCTGATTAATGAGTGCAGCGTGGAGGGTGTCCGTTATATTGAGTGTGAGCTGCGGGGTGCGAACATAAACGAAATTGAACTGGAAATGAAGGATTATTTTGGTCGCTTTGCCAACGATGTGATTGCATCATCTGCCTTTGGCCTAAAGGTTAATTCATTTGCGCATCAAAATAATCAGTTCTATACACTTGGCCAGTCGGTACTGCATATTTCTGGACTGGCTATGTTCAAAGTCTTTCTATATGGCATAATACCTAACGTTATGAAGGTACATATTTTCATATATATATATATAATTATAAATAAATATAGCATTTTTAGAAATTCGCTTGACAACCCAAATCGCCCTGAAATGTTTTCTTGTTTTTAGAAAAAATTTTTAAATTCTTAAGAAAATGTTGAATACAAGAAAGTTCGTGAGTTGAAAACGCCAAATCGTCAAATTGTATTTTCAAATACAAATGAAATCTTAAACAATACATCCTTAGTTTTAGAAATATTATTTTGTAATTAAGTGAAATTGCTATTGGCGTCAAAATAATTGCGATTTCCTAAATTTCCAAGCGTTTTTTTTTTGAGTGTGCAGATTTATGGCTAAATTAACTTTTAACTTATTTACAGTGCTTACGGGTCAAAGTGTTTGACTCCAAAAAAATCAACTACTTTATTAATTTGGTATTTGATGCCATGAAATATCGCACGGAACACAAAATAATCCGACCCGATATGATACACTTGCTGATGGAGGCGAAGCGTCAGTTTCAGCAGCATCGTCAGAATGAAATTCCACCGAAATCGGGGGAAGAACAGGCTGAGTTTAACGATGAGGATCTATTGGCGCAGTGTTTGTTGTTCTTCATGGTGGGATTTGATGTAATCTCGACTTGCCTCTGTTTTCTCACCTATGAGCTCTGCATGAATCAAGAGGTGCAATCAAAGTTGTACGACGAAATTTCGTCAGTGGAAGAAGAGCTGCAGGGTAAGCCCCTCAACTATAATATGTTGGCCAAAATGAAGTACATGGATTCGGTCATATCGGAGTCATTGCGCCTGTGGCCGCCAGCTTTTAGCCTGGATCGAGAATGTGGCAAGGATATTGATATGTTTGATGAGAACAACGAACTGATTGTGAAGTTCAAAAAGGGTGACATTATAAATATTCCCATTATTGCATTACATCGTGATCCGCATTATTTTAAGGATCCCGAACTTTTTAGGCCAGAACGCTTCTCAGATGAAAATAAAGGGAATATAAAACCCTTTACGTATTTGCCTTTTGGTCTAGGACCACGTGGCTGTATTGGTAAGCAAACTTGTCAGCACAAATTCGGGCATTTGATTAATTATAATTTATTTTCAGGCAACAGAATGGCACTGATGGAGGTAAAATCCATTATCTACCATTTAGTAAGCAAATTCAAGTTAGTACCGGCAAAGAAAACGGTTAAGAATATGATGCAAAGCTTACACGGTTTCCATATGCAGCCCAAAGAGAAGTTTTGGATCAAGTTTGTGACCAGAGAAGGTGCTTAGTGTTAGAAGTTCAAGTAATGCCTGTAATTATAATGTTCCATATAACAATAAATTGCATTATCTATCAAAAAAACCGATAAGATTACCGTCGAGTGTCGATAAACTCAAGTACGAAAGTTCAATTAGAGTTACGTACACAAATAATATGAATTCAAATCAGTTTGACTTGTTAATGATTATCAATGTCTGAGTGGTAACATTACTATGTTCGTATATAAAATCAAAGACTATTAAGTAGTTATTGAAAAAATTAAAGCTAAAATTAAAAATTTCCTTAAAAATTAGAAAACTGTTTTGGCTTTTAAAAATAATTTTAAAATATGAAAAAAAGTATTTTATTATGAGTATTTTCCAGAAATATGTTTCTAAATAATAGACAATAAATATAGAAACAATAAATAAAAAAGTAGAAATGCTAACCCTTTTTTTGTAGAAAAAAATCTATTCTAAAATTAAAAAAATAGTAATTAAGTTTGATCTCTCTACTGTTATGTGGGGGCTTAATTTTTATCTGATTTAGAGAAACCACTCAAAAATCGTGTTTTTTTCAAGCTATATTATATGCATTTATAATTTGTTTGTATGTGTGAAATCTTAATTTGTTTAATAAGAATATAAGTAATATAATAAACACTCTGGAAATTGTAGTCTCAAGAAGAGAAATACACAATTTTCCGATTTAGAAATATACTATCATGCCTTGCAAATTTCAACTGTTCGTTCGATATTAAATCATTCTTTACAAAACGATATGATATCTATATTATATATGAAAATAGCATTCAGAAAATGCACAGATAACACATTGTGGAAACAATAATTTCCAGCACAGTTCATTTTGTGTGTCCGCCCACATCTTTATAGCCTAGATTAAGGTAATATAATGTTGTTATTCACCGCTTGAGTACGAATTATTGATTTACCGCCGAGCAATCTCAAATTTCATTCTCTTACTTTTTTTTTAGAAGAAAAATAGTATTATGTTAAATGAAATATATTATGAAATACAAATACAGATAATTAAAGAGCGGACCGGCAATCAATCACTGGTAGGCATTTTAAGAGTATGCTGACCTCTTAAATCTACAATTAAACAATTGGAAAACTTGTCGGAATATTTATTTTGGTAGCGTTTAATTTTGTTTCTAGGCTAATTCAAAGAGAGTTCGAAGAAAATAGCGACGATTAGTGCACTTAGGGAGAGATAGAGAGCGAGAGAGAGAGAGAGAGAGAGAGAGAGAGAGAGAGCGAAAGAGAGAGAGCGAAAGAGAAAGACGTAGCGACAGATGTGGGGAATAGCAAATAAATACTCATTGTTATTGCGGCGTTTACTATCATGCCTTGCAAATTTCAACTGTCAAATCAATATCATATCAGTCTTTATACCATGAGCCGTATCGGAATACACATGCAAAACATAATGGATACAATTATTTCCAGTACAATTAATTTTGTGTGCCAGTTGACCTCTTTGTAGCCTAGCTCATGATAATATAACTTTGGGCTTTACCGCATAGAGTAAACAATCTTTATTGACCTTTGAACAATTTCAATTGTCATTCTCTTACTTTTTTTTTAAGCAGAAACCAAATAGAATTATGTTAAATGAAATATAGTGTGAAATGCAAATAAAGATAACTAGAGAGCGAACCGGCAACCAGGCATTTTATGAGTATGCCGATCTCTTGAAATTACAATTATACCGGTTGGAATTTTTATTTTGGTAGCGTTTAATTTTATTTCAAGGTTACCTCAAAGAGAGTTCTAACGAAAGAGCGACTATTAGTGCATGTTAGATAGTAACGCAGGTGAGAGCGAGAGAGAGAGAGAGAGAGAGAGGGGGATACACAGGGAGCAATAACAAATAAATGCTCATAGAGAGGAATATTATATATAGCTGGGTTATTGTTATTGCGGTAGTTCAGTAATAATTGAGAGCTTGACCGCGCTGGTAAGCAACACTGTATTTGGAGATATATATAGAACGCATATATAGTATTCAATCTAGAATCGTTTTTTTAATAAACGAAATGCTATTGATTGTGCTTACACTTGTGGTCATCTTGTTGGGACTACTCTACAAATGGTCGACATCCACCTATCACAAATTTGAGGAGCGTGGTGTGCCCTATGAGAAGCCAACACCCCTGCTGGGGAATGTACGCATTGGTGAATTAATGGGTTCGGTTTCCCATTTGCGTAGGCAGCTTGAGGAGCATGTAAAATTTCCGAAATCTAAAGTTTATGGAATGTATTTCCTACGCGATCCCGTTTTTGTTGTGCGTGATTTGGAGCTAATCAGGAATATTGGCGTTAAGGAATTTGATCATTTTATGAATCACCATGCATCTGATAAGTTTGAGACGATCTTTTCGAAGAGTCTGGTGCAGCTGAAGAATCGCGAGTGGAGAGAGATGCGCAATATTTTATCGCCCACCTTCACTGGTAGCAAAATGCGATCCATGTACGAGCTGATCAATGCCTGTTGTGAACTGAGCGTGGAATACATTGAAAAGCAGCTGAAACAGGAAGGTGGCAATTCAATTGATCTGGAAATGAAGGAATATTGTACGCGCTTTACAAACGATGTGATTGCGTCAGCCGCCTTTGGCATCAAAATCAACTCGTTCGAAGAGAAAGACAACAGATTCTATAAAATTGGTCAGATCATGACAAATATTAATTTCAAGGCGATTGTAAAGAGCCTCCTTTTTACATTTCTACCATGGCTTATGAAGGTACGGTGAAAAAAAACTCTAAAAAATAAAAATATTTTTTTTTAATTATCTTTATTTTTTTGCTTAGATTCTACGCGTCAGCTTGTTGGATGAAAAGAACATTGACTTCTTTAGGAACTTGGTCTCCAATGCGGTTAAATATCGTGTGGAGCATAAGATTATACGGCCTGATATGATCCAATTGCTTATGGAGGCCCAACGCAAGGCAAACGAGGCGGAGTCCGGTAAAAAGTTCACGGATGATGATTTCTTGGCGCAGTGTTTGCTTTTCTTCTTTGCAGGCTTTGATACGGTCTCCACCTGCCTATGCTTTCTCACCTATGAATTATGCGTGAATGCCGAGGTGCAAGCGCAGCTGTATGAAGAGATTTTATCGACAGAAGAGCTACTAAATGGAAAGCCGTTGGATTATGATACTCTAATGCACATGAAGTATCTGGATATGGTTGTATCTGAATCATTGCGCAAATGGCCGCCGGTAACAAGAACGGATCGTGGCTGTAATGCAGATATCGATTTGCGTGATGAAAATGATGAAATTGTGGTCTCCCTAAAAAAGGACGATCAAATATTTATACCCATTTTAGCTTTACATTATGATCCAGAGCATTTTGCAGAGCCGGAAAAGTTTATACCGGAACGGTTTTCAGACGAAAACAAAAATGATATAAAACCTTTATCTTACTTGCCTTTTGGCATTGGACAACGTAGTTGCATTGGTAACAATGGCAAATAATGTATTTTAAAACGGTTTCTTATCAAAACTAATTCTTTACAGGCAACCGAATGGCTCTGATGGAGGTTAAGTCTTTAGTCTATCATCTGCTAACCAAGTTCCAACTGACACCGGCAGAGAAAACTTCAAAGGATATGATGGGCGACATATTGGGCTTTCAGATGGTGCCCAAGAACAAGTTTTGGATTAAATATGTGCCGCGGCAAACGGAAGTGAAAAGCTCTTAAGTGATGTTTGCACCGCTAGCTTATTGGCTAGTTTTTCTTACATTTAATAATAAGACTAATTGTTTCCGCAACGTTATAATAACAACACAAATTATGTTCACAACTTTATAATGTTTATTAATTAGAATTTGCATTTGTGCAAACGACAACAAAAACGTAAACAATGTCGATGAGCGAGAGCGATACGACTAACTTTGACAGCAGCTGACGTCAGATCAGAAAGAGCTTTTTAGAGAGCAAGAGAGAGAGAGAGAGAGAGAGAAAGAGCTTTTATTGCTATGGGTGTGGCTAATAATGCTCTATGCTAAATTGCGTATCTAAGAGCAGCAAATGCTATAAAATAGTGGATTTTGTTGAATTCTTTACATTTTACGTATATATATATATATATATATTGAAATCATTTGCTTGAAAATTCATAGTAATTCACCTTTCAATTTGAAATGAAAATTCGGCAAAATCATAATAAGTGCAATTTAATTTAAACTTAAGGATTGATCGCCTTAAATTGCAATTAATGTTGTATGTTGTACATATCTACATATTAAGCCGTCACTTTAACTATTCTTAATAGCATAAGTGCTGCAGATAACGTAATTAACATTCCAAGTTAAAGTTTCTTTTGGCAACACATATCTGATGCACTTTGAGCGAATTAATCAACTGGTTTTCTAATTAAAACTTTTTCTTTCTGCTCTTCAAAGTGAATTCGCATACAGAGCTCAATGCAATTCATTAATCAAGTTAAAGTCAAAGGACTTGGCTCTGGCGCTTCATTGTTTATACCCTAAACTCAAAAGGATTGTTTAAATAAAACTTATAATGAAGATTTGAAAATGAAGGAAGTGAATGAATAAACAGTTTTGAAAATGTTTTTTTTTTTATGTAACAAACAAAAAAATCGTCTACGATCAGATAAGATTATATTCATATTCAGTATTAAGAGTCTAATCGAAAGACAGATATTATTAGTGCCAGAAAATTGCGTTTAAAATAATATAATTGATCACCGATTCCATACAATCGATTAAAAAAAATTATCAATCGAGAGATTGATGTACCAAATCTAATATGAATTCTCTCGTAAAGATAGCTCTTAAATAGGCCGAATTTTTCTACATTTATTTATGGGAAATAAATAATTATAATTAAGCTATTTAATTTTTATTTATTTATTGAGCTAACTACGAATGCATTTAAGAGATGGGCCTAGGATATCTTATTGTCTCCGCTACGAAACGAACGACAAAGTTTTGATTCGCAATTAATTACAAGTAATCGGAAAAATCTGTGCGTTTTCATTTATACAAAATTAATTGGGAGTGTCATCCGCACAGATAACGGAAATTGTAATCCTTGCAACTATGTCCAACAGCATATTAAGGCTAAAAATTGAGTTCAGCAATTATGTACTGAATATGTGGACTGAAAATGCTTGTCTGTTTGGGTTATATTCGTTCTGTCAAAAGATATTGCGATAAAACAATGAAAATGATTTCTATAAATAGATAGACTAGAGAGAGAGAGAGAGACTATTAAATACCAAAAACAATCGTAAAATAGTGATTTATAATTTGAATGAAATAACTTCAATATAAAATAAATAACTCAGATATAATTGGCATACATTTTAAATAAATGCTTATATTTAAAACTTCAACGAGTTAAATGGACAGGAGATTAATTTTGAAAGCATTTGTTTTTGGGACCCATAATATTTTACTTTGCTTTCCCATCCATATCACTTATTAAAACTGTTAATTCGTTTTTCAATTAGGGTAAGACAAAGTCTCTAAGCTCAGGAGCAACAAATTGTTAGACATATTTTGTTATGTCCAAATGGCCTCAACACTTGCAGCTGACTGAGAAGGCAGTTTAATTTGCTAAAGAAATTGTGGACAAAAACTTTTTGACATTTGTCGTTATTTATGTGCTTTGGGATATTTAGGAAAAAAGTTTTTGTCCAACTAAGCAGTTAATGCGATATTGATTTATTCGCTAGTCGGCAGCAACAAAAGCAGCAGCAGCAGCAGCTGCCCAAGATATTCGTGATAAATATTATGCAGCTGGCATATTATATAAGTATATACACATTTATATTATTTAAAGAACTGAAGCCAAAAAACTTTGCTTTGGTTTCAAGTAAAAAAAAAGAGAAAGAATTTCTGGCTACAGCTTTGGTCAAAGTTTCAAATACATGACTTCCACATTCTATGCTGGATAAAAAATGAGTAGGGAAGTTGTGTTTGAGAGTGCTAATTAAGAGATACTCGTGATTCGCCATTAAACGGCGAATTTTCCATACTGAATCGTTCAAGACCAACCGAGTCAAGGTCTCGAGATCTCAACTAGATTGGGAATTTGTGGTGCAAAGTAATAAAGACAGTTTCAAATGTTTATTCAATCATTGGGGGATTGTCCAAGACCTCTTTGACATCGGTTTCTCTGGTGACGTAGTACTAAGACAGTTGTCACATAACATGCAACTATGAGCTTAACTATGATATCGATAATTATCGATATCATTGGTGTGATCACTAGTGCAAAGAGGAAGAGCTCAATCGTTGTGGATAAAGTAAAGTGAGTAGGCGTGTTTGGAAAAGAGATATAAATTTGTTTTGACTGCTACACAATCAAATACTATTCCATTAATATTATTTTGATCTGATCATTTCTGATACAATTAAAGACTTTAATTTTTATTTATAATGTTATTGCTATCCCATTCATTTAAATTTTTACTTGTGTTCAAATAAAATGTTAATATTTTTCTAACTATATTTTAATTCCTTTTAAAAACTTACGTGTGCGGTACTATTATTTTTACACCAGCTGTACGTATTTGTATTTCTGTAATATATACATTTAACGTAACTCTAAGAATTATATTTTTTAAAAGCATTTATAGTTACATTTTAAACTTGTTATGCCTTATGTATTTGGTCAGGTAAGAAAAAGAAAGAAATTATAATTAATGGCAAACTTTAAACGTCATCTATTGCATACCCGGAGCCAACTTCATGCTTTTAGACTCTATAAAAATGGAAATGGCTTTATCTTCCGCCATTTTTGAGACGTAAAATTTGCTAGGTTTATAACAGGTTGCCGCGGAAAATGTAAATTTATAAATTCGCATATCTCCCACAATTTTAAACACAAAGTCACCAAACTTGAGAGGTAGGTTAATAAAATCGTCCCCCAATAGCTTCCTAAATTTGTAAAAGTCAATATTTCTTTTGCAATTTGAAAACAAAAGCTTGGAAATTACTCCAACAAATTCATATCACTGGAAAATATATGTTGGCATGGGAATAAAACCAGAGAGATGAGAACAGAAAGAAACGCAATGTGAACACTGTTATTAAATGATGAGTAGACATTTAGAGCGCACAGAGAGAATGGTGCGAAATATTTGAGACCGACATGTATATGACTATTAAATATGTTTTTATTCCCTGACAAAGAGTATATTAGTTTTGTGAAAATTATAATTATATTACTAATTCATATCTGCGTCAAGCGAAATGTTCAGATCGGAATCCTAAGCGCATTGCAAATCTGAGGAATTAATAATAACAGTAACACTAATACACGTTTCACTTTAAAGAGCAAAATTAATAAAATCATACAAATTTGGTTGCCGGTAATCAGATCATAGCAATCACTTTATAGTATATATTCGAGCAATCTACTTACGATTTAAATTTTCCAGGATCATTAGTAATGTTATAGAACCCTAATAACTACATTAATTATGAGAACAATAGTTATTACCAGTATATTTTTGGGAATTTTTTTTGATTGATTATTATTATTTTTTTCATAATGTCATAATATTTCTTTTTGGGATAACGCGTGTTTTAGTGATAGTTCTAAATATAAAATGTATTTATTTTATTTTAATTTTTTTAAAAAATCATTTATAACGCAACACTTTGAAAGACATAAGTGTACGTATAATTATTGATATTTATATATGTTATTTCAGTTAACAATATTGTGCTACTTTCAAGCATAAATCATACTTAATTTCAAAATATATCTCTGATATTTGCAAATAAAGTAGAAAATAATAATTTTGAGCGTTACTTGCTTATAGAAATTTATAATCATTCTTAGATTGAGTAGAAAGTCACTTCATAGTTAAGAGACAAGGGAAACGACGAATCTGTATGATTAAACTATTGACAAATATTGATGAATCTTGGTTATGATTCTTTCTTTAGAAGAAATCTGTATTTAAAAGTTCGCCCTACAGGGACCTCAAATTTCTGCAACTGCAACGAAGCCTAATTAAATACAAAACTTTCCACTTTTTGTGTCACTTATTTTTAATTTATTTGGGTTACCTCAATGGTTAATGCTTGTTCAAAAAAAATTTGTAAGATTTGGGATAAATTAATGGATGAAAATACACAAATTTTGGGGTAAGTCACTACCAAAAGTTTGCTTTATAAGGGAAGCCTTGGGTTATCTGCTAGACAGGGTATAAAAAACTGTAAGTGATTAAGTTGTGTGCTTTGCGTAGAGGCTTTGGGGGCAAGTTTTCATGAGCTGCCAGACAGCTGAAGCTAAAGATCTCAAATATCAAAGTGCGACAGACGAAAAAGTTGAAGTTTCTATCAAAAGGCAACAAAGTTTGGGCTGAAAAACTTGGACTGCCAAGTCGTGCGACAAAAGGCGCGAAAAAAAAACATGAAAATCTTTTTTAATTTTTTTTGCCTTTCTTGAATTTACTGTGATTTTGTCCAAAAAGGCAAAAAGTTGTTAATTATTTTCGCAGGATATTTTCGTCGTTGGCGAAAACAATGGCGCATAGCGCATAGCCAGCGACACTAAAGCATTATTTGCGAATCATTTTTCACTTAAGTAAGTCAAACTAAATGTTAAGCATCAATGGTCATATTTTGGCCAAACTGCATTTGTTAAACTGCAAGAAGGCATTAGTGCTTGGCAAACTGTTCAAACTGGTAATTTGTAACTGCTGTGGCGGAAACAGCAGCGACTGTTTTTTCTAATACTCTGATATCGAAGGCATAATAGTATATTGGTTTTGTGCCATGTTCGTCATGCTGTCTGACTATGCGTATGAACTTAACTTACTTCTGACATATACTTGTCTCGGCCACTATGGCGCTGGGAAATCGATAATCGCAAATCGAGCCCTTAAACAGGCCAAAAGCTTATATTTTCCGCAATTGAAGAGATAAAGTTACCAAAGTTGAGATATAGAATACTAGTCAGCTTCTTAAAAACATTTCTGTTCCTTTCCACCTGTTATTAGCTGTTATTATATTGGTACCAGAGTATTTCTAAGTCAGTTATGGTCGATTGCAATCTTCTCACTTCTTTTGACCTGTTTATTGCCAGCCTTTTGGTACTGACCAGTGCTAAAGCCAAGTCCTCGGGCTAGTTGGCAGTCGAGTTGACCGCCATTTGACCCATTTGCTTAATTATTCATTGCTCGGCATTATGACCATAAATAAAATAATATAATACTTTTGTGCACACACACACACGCACACACATATGTGCATGTCTGTAAGAATTACCGCTGTTCGCTGCAAGATAATGCCTTGTAGTGCATAATAAAATCTTCTGCATGCACCCTTTTGCCGTGTGTGTGTCTGTGTGTGTGTGTGTGCTGCGTACTGCGCTTAATATTTATTGTTTCTCTTTTTTATGGCTGTGGCAAGGGAACTACTTGCCTTTCATGCGTATAGCCACAAGATATTACTGCTCACGAGTCCATTACATTTTAGCAATTTACAAAATTTGCCGGCATCAAAATGCATTTGCACTGCAAGCTCAACGGGCAGTCCAATTTATTTCTAGCTGTAGCCAATGCATTTTTAAAAAGTATTACTAGGCATAATAAATGTAATTGAAAACGGAAGCCTAAAGCACTAAATAATATCATAATGCGATAAATATGTCTAAAAATATTTACTGTTCACATAGATTCTTAAAACCGTCTATTTGGTTAAATCACCTTATTATTATGAAGGTATTCATATAAAACGGAAGGTTTTGTTTCATTAAAGCTATTAAACCTAATTCGAGAATACATTTTCATACAAATATTGTACTCTTATTATTATTATTATATTTTATTTTATTATGTATCTATTATATTTTATAATAATGGTATTTTAGACTTTATATGTACAAAAATTTTAGATACTTTATGAATTAATTTAATTCAATTTGATGAAATTTACGATTTCGAAGGAACTTTTTTTTTGAAAAAGGAGTTTGCATAAAACGAAAAAAAAACGAATGTACTCGTATAATAATATTGCCATGTATTAAGTTTGCTTTGATTGTGTTTCTTCTAGCTTTTCTCAATCATTGCAATAAGGAAATAATATCCCCAAATTAATTTTATCCTTTACTTTAATTGTTTTTTGCTTAAAATTGTAATATAATTAATCGCTTTTAGTCTTATATAATTTAAATTTAACTTTAAATTAAATGAAATTAAATCGGGTTTTAGTCCAAATTAAATAAATAATACTTATGAACAAAGTTTAACATATTTTTCGCCCCCACTTTGTTGATCGAATTTGGCATAAGGCCATTTTGGACTTCACACCCACAAATGGAAGTATTAAACCTGTTTGTATTTAAATTTAAGTGTCGCTTAAGGAGTGCACTCGCTTTTCAGAGTTTTGATGAACTTTAATGAACTTTAGGTATTTCGTGTATTTATAATCTTAGAAAATGCAAAAATTAAATTCTTGAGTTACCACCTTGAGATGGAGTCATTGGGTGACATATTCACATAACTCTATGCAAATTCCTTCAGACAATGGGCAACCGCAATAGCAGCTGTGCCAAAGGCTCACAAAGTTCTCTGAAGCTCCAACAGTTCGCATACAACTTAAGTTGCCTGTTTTCTGTGTAAGCTGTTTGTGTGTGTGTGTGTGTGTGAGTGTGTGGTTGGATATTCATACATGCATATGTGTCGCACATATGTGTGTGTGCTTTGACGACAGCCTTTACACCGAAATACTCAATTAAATAAAGTTCTACTTGAAGCTGCACAACATTTATGAACGTGAGTGCGTGTCGCCAGCCGCCTTTGGTCCAGTTGCCCTCCTTGCACTTGCCACACATCTCCTTTACCCTAACAACTGTTAATACCATCACCACACATGACCACAACCAGCAAAAGTTTTGCGTGTGTATGTGTGTGTGTCTGTGTGGGGGGATATATAAACCGCAGAAACAAGTGCTTATATAAGTACAATATGTGAACTGCACATTTCGATTGTCAAGTGCAAATAATATAAAATGGAATTTTCCGTTTCCGGTTCCGAATGGCGTGAAGCGCGTGAATTCACACTCAAAACTGTTAAGTAATCTTGACAAGTGATTGTAGTAGGAATAAGAATTGCTTTCATTTTTCGTTTTTTCCTTTATTGATAAAAATCAATTCTTTTGCTGATAATAAAATGTACAATAAGTTGTACTCAGCAGCAACTAAAAGAACATTGACCAAAAGAGCAATTTGCGTCATTCACTTGTCAGTAAATAAATATAAAATTCTCAAAACGATGTAAAATATTTGAAAATGAATTAAAACAGCAAATATAAATCCTTTATGTTTACAACTTTATACACATGTAAATCAAAAATTGATATTTTCACACATTTTCTATAACTCAACCACAAATTAAATATGAAATATTTCGTATTTATTTGCACTTGCATTTAATAAGCCCACAATCATTTGAATATTGTGTGTTATAAAGCACAGAAATGATTTATTCAATCCCCTGATACGACGAGGCTCTGCAATTAAAACAGTTTACTTAATGGCCCAAAACGGGCGTGCCTCATGTGTGCATTGCTATATGTTGTATTAATATTCAAAGTGCTGCCTTGCAGCGTATTTGTTATGCCAGCCAATTGTCGGTTTTTGAGGTTTGGCTTATTCTACCCTTATATGAAAGTACTTAGTCAAATTGGCGATAAATGACCTAATAGGGCAACAAATTTAAATACTATGCAACTAATTGATATACTGTCGGTTGAACTCTCAATTCTCAAATGGCGGCTTCATTCTGATTGGGTTAAGAGAACTGTGCCTGGCAAAAAGCATACTCTGCCCTCTCTTAGCTCTGATGTCTATGCTCTTGGCTACTCTCTTTGATAGCAGGAAGAGAGCAACCTCAACACATTGTATGCTAAGCTAAGTAATCCTTTTGCAGTAGACAAATCGGATAGAAGATCTAGCTTCAATTTATATTACTTTATTTAAATAAGTAAAATATTGTTTCACTTTATTTCTGCACATTTGCAGATTTTTTTAATGAAGCCAACAATTATTTGATGCTCCGATGATAATATGATATAATATATAAATTATGCATATTATGCTGGCTAATTTATATAATCAAAGGTTTTCTTTTCGAACCGAAATCAATAGTCAAAATTGTAAATGTGTCACAAGGCACAATGAAACGGTTCACTTAATACCCTGATTAAGATTAAAGTCATATAAATTATATGTATATTTGAGAGAATGTTTAATATGTAAGCATCCCGGAAACAAATTCTGATTTTTTATCTCGTTTTTATTGTAATTATTAGGGGGCCATAAATAGCGACTGACTTAACCTGGCCTTTGACTTTTTATGACAGTCGAAAGTGCCCACTTAGGGAATCAAAAGCATAAAAAATAATGTTAATTTCAATATTTGTCGTATTAAATGAGCATAAAAGTCAAAAGCTGCGCATGTGTGTAATATATTTATGTGAAATAACGGAATTTGTTCATTTGAGCCGCCTGCTACCGTTTTCTTTTCACTTTCCTCTCGTTATACCCTTACAGGGTACATTAGCTTGGGCGTAGAATTTGTAAATTGAGGCGATACAACTTCGGTCTAACAAAATACTTATATACTCCTGATCAGTAACAAGAGTCCAGCCAATATTGCTTTGCCAGTTTGTCTTAGGAAAATAGAAAAAACCTTTATTATTATTATTTATTTATTTAAATAAATTAAAATTTAATGAAAAATAAATAATCAAAATATGTAACATTTCTAGGGTATTATGTAAAGAATTCATTTTTCGTATTTTTAGAAATTATTTAAAAAAAATCAGAAAATGTTTCTAGTTTTCAGGGTTATTTTTCGTTTAGAAAGTTTTTCTTTAAAGTATTTCCAATATGAATATTCTTTCGATTTTTTAGTATTTATATATTTATTGATATAAACTATAATAAAAATAATACTAGCAAGTAAAGGTTCTATTTTTAAAATGAATAAATAAATTTGGACGTGATCCAATGGACGGGTAAGCGTATTCAAATTTCGGGGTGTTGCAGATGACAGTTGTCTCCCAATTTTTTTATTCGTTTATCGTAAGTGCGTAAAATTTAAATAAAACGTGTCTTTATGTTTTGAACAGATTGTCGAGCAGCTGCTGCCGGCTGTCGGAGTGACGTGGCTTTAAAGCGGCCCTCAATCAGTCACTCAGTCAGTCAGTCTGTCAGTTTTCGCAGCTTTGGTCGCGTCGGGAGTCACGCACTCAAAAAAGAACAACAAGCACTCACACCCAGCTACCCACCCACACACACACACACATGCACATATGGCTGGTAGTATTTTACGCAGGATGCCGACAGATGGCAACACACACACACGCAGACAGACTCACATGCGTACGGGAAATGTGACAGGATGTCATTTTGCAACGCATCCGAAACATAAACACGTCGCCCTCTGCTTTTGTGTCTGCGAAAATTGTGCGGCTAAAAGGCGCCAAATGTTTGTATTTTCGCGTATGTGTGAATGTGTGTGTGTGTGTGTGTGTGGGGCACAGACCGAAACTATGAAAATGTGCATGGGATTTTTACTCGTTCCCCCGTACGTAGCCCGGTCATGTTTATTTTAAATACACGTAATATTCGCATTATAACGCTGAAGCTTTTTAAATATGTGCGAAACTTGTTGAGCTCCATACGAATATTGTGACAAGTGTCTTATAAATTTGTTGCTAATCTTATTTGAGCTAAGAACATATATATATATATATATAATTATCTTTGTTTAATTAGCATTTTTTCACGTTGACCACTAAAGGTGTAAAAGTATTTTAAATTTTACAACGCTTAAATGAGAGAGTTTATTTTAATTATAGTTAATGTACATTTGTAATCAAATCCCTCAAGTCGCCTGCCAGTGCTTATTATGTCATTCATTCAATTAACAAGCACATTTTTGTCTATTATTATATAAATACTATATATTTCTCATCCTACTCCATAGGTAACATTTTTTGCTTACTTACTTTTTGTATTTTCTCTCTCTTTCTTTCACTCTCTCTTCTCACCGATTTACTTTCCTTTATGTTTTGGTCTCATTTCTTGTGTTTCCACAATCCTTGCTAGATATTTCGGACCAATTACGATTTAACATCCCAGATTTTCTATGTCTGTTATTTTTATTTCATTTATTATTTTTATTTTAACTTAATTATTCCCTTTTAATTTCACATAATTTAATTACTTATTTCAATTTTAATTTTAAATTTAATTTCATTATTTTAATATTTTTTTTAAATGTTTGCCTGTTGTTAGATTACATTAAATAAATAAAATTAAATATAAAATTAAGTAACTATTCGAAAACAATTAAACTGCAATAAAAATTTGAATGGTTTTAAATCTTATATGGAAGTTATGAGAGAATATTGCATGAGTCGCCAAATTTGGTTAGTATCTTTGAAGCGACGTCCTTCAAAGCGTCCCTCAAGCGGCACCAGCCACTACAACAACAAAGACATGTTTTATTTTTGTTTTATTTCATTACTAAACTAATTTTAATTGTTTTCATTTTTTCTTTTAGTAAAATGCAATGTGAAATCGGTACACAAAATACACATTATTATTAATTCAAATTATACGCAATATACAGGTAAACTATATGTATCTCAACAAATACTTAGTTTTATGGTGTTTGCCAATTAGATTATTAATTACAGATGCACACAAAATGGAAATTTGGCATGCATTTTATTCGTGTGCGAATGCAAATGCAGTTAGAATTCTATATAATTACAGAAGAAATTAAATGCCAAGTAAGAAGTCATACCGAAGGCTGCGTGTGTTCATATGTGTGTGTGTGTGTGTGTGTGTGTGTGTTTGCTCCAGTTGGTAAATACAAAGTACAAATTGCACAAATAACGAAACAGTTGGTAAGCTCTCGGTGATGTTGCCGCATGTGCTGATGTTGCATGTAGCATGTGTGGCTGTTTTGCCTCCGCAGTCTGAAATCAACATGTGCACTTGGCGTGCCTGTGTGTGTTCATCGACTGTGTTCAGCGACTGTGATTGTGCTATTTAACAGTGCCTGCGGCGCATACAGTTTGTCATTTGGCTTATGGATTTGTGCATGCAACCTGAGAAGAGGATCTCAATACGCTTCTAGGTATACATTTTATTGTGACAAACGTACTGTGATCATTGAATTAAGTTAATGTTATTATATTTTGTCTAATAATATTATTAAATTTTGTTTAATATATATCTTATTAAATAAAGCATAATTAACTTAATATCTATCTACCTTCAAGATTTATCGTGTGTAATGATATTAAATTTGTATATAAGAGAAGCCAGATCTAATTTATGCGGGTCGGGAAGAACATACTCAGATTACTCACCTGAACAAGCGAGGAGGATTCCTCAAAGCACATCATAGCAGACTGTGTCGCCTTAGCCAGAAGAAGATGCAATCTTTCTGGCAACACATAGAAATCATCAAACCGACAAAATTTCTTGAATTTGTGCAAGAAACAGGGCTCAGAAAGGCTCAATGAAGACCCCCATTAATAATAATAATAATAATAATATTAACAATAATTATAAAAATAATATTAATACTTTTTATATATAGTTAAAATATTAATTCGATGTTATTAAAATTCTCGACTAAAATAAATATCCCTGCCCACTGTTCTTTCAGCCGACAAATCAGTGAAAGAACCACATCAAAAACACAAAACATTTTTCAAGCTTAAATTGGAAATAATTGAAAGGCAATGAAAGTTAGGCAATAGAACCATAATCTACAAAGGACGAGAAATGAAAATTGTATGCAATATCGGATGGAAATTATAACCTGTGATTTATATTGATAAATGTGTGCAAAATCGGATGAAAACATTTATGTTGCCTGCAACTTTCTTGCAAGTCGCAAGTCGAATTTCCTAAGACCCCTCCAATTATGTTCAATTATGTCCTTAAGAAAAGCTTTCACAAATGGCTTGACATATTTGTAATACCCCATTTAGCTAGTGAAAAGTGGCTGGAGCAAAACTTGTGGCTCCTCTGAGAAAAAATCTAGTGAAAACTAGCGTTCACGTTGCATGGCAACTAAATTAAATAAGCGCATCAAGTAAAATGTCTTCGGAAAGTTTTTATGCAATTTGTTGGCAGTAAAGGCAGACGACAAGTTTTTGGCTAAGTGATTCGCTTTGTGTGAACCTATTTAATTATTATAGGCCAAATGCGAAATGTGCGGCACACAATTCAGAAGTGAGCGAGGCAGAAATGTGATAATTTCCAGACTTATTTATGAGCACTTTATGGCCACATCGCAGACCTATTAACAATGTGCAGTCAAACTTAATTTTTAGCTCCACCAATGACCAAGTAGAAGAAATAATATAACGAGATGAAATGACAGAGAGAGAGAGAGAGAGAGAGAGAGAGAAAGAGAGAGGGAGAGCGAGAGGGAAAAACATATAAAATGTGAAAATTTATGTGACAGCATTTGAAATTTATTTGCTGCAACGTTTGCATGGCGACGATTTGTGTAGTTGGTGTAGTTGTTGCTGCTGCTGCTGTTGCAACAAAATACAGTTTCACTGACCCATTTTGTTAAGGGGGCTAGAATGCAGAATACGGCATACGGCATACGGAATACGGAACAATACTCATACGTCCCGTGGTGCGACAATGGACATGCATGCAAAGTTTTTCCTAGGCGAGGCGTTCAAACAAAAAGCAGGCAGTAAATGCGCAGACGATTAGAGCACCATTTGTTTCTATATATATATATGTGTGTGTGTGTGTGTGTGTGTGTGTCTGCCTGTATACAAGCAGATACATTCACACGTATATATAGCTGTGGCTGGCTGCTGTTATTTACTGTTATTTGTTTAGCTGGGTTCCTGTTTATTTTTCGGCTTATTTGTTGCCATTGTTGGCTGTCATTGTTATTATTGTTGCCTGGTCCAGTTTATGCTGCACTTGCGCCAACGTCACAAAATGAAATATTTAAGTGCGCATTAGCCCTCCCCCTCCCCTTTACTCCTCACGCCATCCACACCCAGCCCCGTACATACAATTGCTATCGCCATGGGGGCTCAGAGTAATTGCAAAAATTACCACAAGCACTGAAAGAGGTTGGATTCCAAATGAACGAATGGGAACTGCAATGATTTCTGTATCGAGCGGAGTGGAAAGAGAAAGGGACAGCAAAGATATACAGAGAGAGAGAGAGAGAGTGGGAATCTGGTCTGTCCTATATGAGAGACCAGGTCATAGCATATGCTGATTTCAATTGATTCTTGCTTTGCGGCTTCTGTGTGCTTCGGTTGCTTCGTTAATGTTGCAATGTCTGTATATGGTTTTGACTCTGGTCAGGTACCGCACGTATGGACGAGCATGTTGCATTGTTGAGGGCGAGGTCGGGCCACGCACTGGCTCACAAAGGCATATTTTAAATGCCGCAACTCATTTGACCATAAACTGAAAAACAACAGTAGCAACGACAATTAAAGGCAACTTGAGGGAGTTCTTTACTTTTAAAAGCTATTCAAACTTTTGGTTTATCAAATTGAAATTGATTTGACATTTAGCTTTGTTATTTTAACCGAGTTGCATATTTCATAAATTGAATTTTAAACTTTAGAAACAGTAATTTCCTTCTTCAAAAGTTTACATGGGAGTTGCGAAATATTGAAATATTTCCTTTTAAATACCCTGTATAAATACATTTTTGCAAGATTTATATAAAACATATGTATATATAAATTCGAAACGTGTCAAACATTCAGGCAGCAGTCAATATATTACCTTTAAGAACGTCAATAAAACACAATATTCTGTACTTTATGAACGTTTCTTCCTTAACTCAATTAATATGGAAATCATACAATAGTTTAAATAATATGTATTTTATAATATCTTACTCCAATCACAGGGAATTTCTTAGCCTAAAAGACCCGAGAGCAACAAGATTATCAATTTAAATACATTTTCTAGTTTATTACAAGTTATATGCTTGTAAACCTCTTTGTTCAAGCACTTGAAATTACTTTCTGTTTCGCTGATTGTGAAAATTCATTTTCCAAATGGCTAAAAACGTAGTACAAATAGTTATTAAATTGCTGCCAAGTACTGTGAGTGCACTTCAAACTATATTCAAGCATTGTATTTTGTTTTTATATATTTCTGAGTAATTTGAACTTTGTTCACATGTACTATTTCTATTTTTTTTTCATGTCCTTGCTTAGCTGTTAGCGTCAGCAATTAGAGAAAAAGGCTGGTCGAGTGTTTTGTAAAGCAATGGGCTCGTGAAAAGCTGCCTTGAATTCAATTAGTTCATCATTAATTTCATTAATTTGATAATGTTAAACTTAATTTTAATACAAACAAATACACACGCTGCCAACAACAAACTAAGGAATTTGCCTCGCGCATAATTTGCGATGCAAATTTAAATAGTTTTAGCGAAAATTCCATTAGGCATAGTTAGCAAGGAACTCATGTTTTGCTCATAGGCAAGGCATTTAAAAAATAAAATAAAAGTGGTAAAAGCATTTGTAAAAGTAGGTTGGCAATTTGTATATTCAGAGTTCAAGAATATAAGAATATTTTCCATCAAATGTAAAACCGGTAGATACTTGTGAAGTTAAATTTAGTGACCTTGAAGGCAATCAGATATTGTTTCTGTACATTTATTTATTTTTTCTATATTTTTAAAATGGATTAAAACTGTCAATAAATTTTAAAAAATGTTAATATTAAAAATCGGTAATATTTTTGTAAAGTTTAATTTAGTGAAGCTTGAATAATATTTAACATCTTTTTTCTTATACATTTTTTTAAAAATTATTTAATGCGGATTAAAAATTGTCAACACTTATTTTAAAATTGTAGAAAATACAAATTTTAAACTTTAGCTTAAAGTGCGACTTATTGCTTTCAGTCAGATACTAAGCAGCTAAGCCTCCATTCTATTGGGAAAATTTTTATGATTATTATTTGTATTATCTTGTTATATTCTATAGAAAACAGCTACAATTTGTTTTAGGAAAGGTCACATTTGGTCAGCTATAAGCTGTAACTTTTTTGTGCACAAGTTGTAAGAGCTTTGAGCTGTGCCCATTGAAATGAAAATTTTTGTTTAATTGAAGTACAATATGAGATGTGTACAGTTGAGTGCACAAATCTAACGACGGTTTTGGGGGATTTTATTTTTCCTCTTTTTCTCTTTTTATTATTACTTTTTTTTTATTTATATATATTTAGTTTATTTTTTTCGGCTCTTGTGTAGCGACACGTGAAAAATGTGAACAATGAGAAATGTTTGGCATCAAGTTGAGTCTTGATTTAATGTACAGTACAGTGAGCACAGCTGTAATTGGGAAAACCAACGAAATATGAACTATAAATAAAAAAATTCATAAATATGAGTGCAAATAAAGGGAGTCAGAGAGAAATGCAATTATAAGTAACTCTGTGTTGTTAGCAGCCAGCTTAAATAGTTTATTTTAGCTCAGCTATGATTGAAATGCCAGCTGCAGGCAGTTTACTCTATGGGTGTGTGTGTGTGTATTTGTGTGCGTGTGTGTGTGTGCTAGTGAGAAAAAAATCATAGCATACATGTGAGGGCAGCACATTAGTAACTGCATTATTGTGCGTTTGCTGCTGTTGCTGCTTGCTCTTGCTGCTGCTTTGATAGACTGTTGACTGTTAGCTGTTTGTATCGGATTGCATTGCCATCGAGTATAAAAATCAATTTGCAGCTATCAAAACGCTGCAGTCTCTTGCTGTGTGTCTTTTGCTAGTGCGACAATTGATCGATTTGTTGGTATTTGCCAAGCAATCGAATTTTGTCAGCCAAGCTGAAGTGGTTGTTTCAGCTAAACATAGTAATAATAGAAGCGTTCCACTAAGCTGACAGTGAAGTTAATAAGGCTCGCCAAATAGCACAAATAAAGCTGCATAAATAACTTTAGCACATGCGACGTATTCGTGATTTTTTGTTGTTGCTTTTTTGGTCTAAATGAGCTGTCACATTCATTTTTGGGAGCGAGCAGATAGTGGGGCCATAAAGTTTAAAGACAAATGTGCTGATTATAGCGATAGCACTTGATTAACGTGGCCGGGTTTGTTATGCAAATGAGCAGCAAAGTACTTGGGTGAATGTGTGAGGGGCAAATGGAGAGGGTAGAGAGTTGTACGACAAGGCGTCGTTCACTTGACAGCGCTAATGAAGGCAAAAGACAGCGGCGGCTGTCAGCGAAGAAACCGCTAACACAATCACGAAAGCAAATAAGCAAACAGTTAGTCAGACAGGCCCCAGAAGCCACCAGGCCCCAGAAGTCAGACAGTGACAAAGACGGGCAGACAGAAAGACGGACAGGCAGACAGACATTTTGGTTTTTGTTGGACATGTTTGATTATTGTTAGAGCTACTGCTTAGCGTTACTTTTGGCTTAATTAAAACGCTTTGGGCTGTCAATTGGCTGATTTAGGCCTTTGCGGCTGACACTAGCTGAAGCGCTGTTTTTAAGCCGCTTTAATTAGCCATATAACTCGCTTCACACGGCCTGCTTTGCCCTGCCCTATCCCGCCCTGCTCTGGCTCGTCCACACAAATTACTATACAAATTTGCGTTGCATACTTCCTGGCGTCGGCATTCAGCATTCACCATTGTAAAATTTGCCAGCATTCATAAGCTCCAGACGAACAGACAGACTGGCAGACACAATGACAGACAACAACTGACAGTCAGACAATTGCTGCTGCTTTTGGCCAGGCATTTTTTATATTTGGCTTTGTACGGCTGCCGCATACAACAACAGCATAAAGTATCATTAATAAAAAAATAATGCCACGAGAAGAATAGCGCATGGCAAACTCACACACACACACACACACATACACATATACGCACGCACAAACCGACACACATAAATACAAAACGAACTGCTGTGCCGCAGTGACAACAACGACAAGAATAACAACAACAACAACAACACGAGATCGTCTCTAATTGAATTTCTTATGGTCCATTAACTGTCAGTCCAGAAATCCGCAGAGTCAGTGGGTGGGTGTGGATGTGGGGTTGGTTTTGGTGGTTCAAGGTATGATACTTATGTAACACCAACTGAATGAGTAAGCAACAAAAATGTAAACGTGACAGTTTTTAACAATATTTAAGATGTCAGCATGATATATCGTTTAATTTATGTATTCTATATGTATTTTTGGTTGGGCGCAACACAGCAAATGGTGTCCTTCGAGAGAGATAAATTTAATAAAAACGTTTTGTGCGTATTTTTCAGATAAATACCTAAGTGATATTTTGTGTTTTGAGCACTTTTTGGCATATTATAATTAGCTTAAGGATGAGTTTCATCCGGTTTTGACATTTGCATGCAAATCAAGTGGAGAAAAATTCAATTTATCAACTGTAATCAATTAAATAATGGTTGGTGCTGCTATCAGAACTTCAACATTAAAGGAATCTTTAACATTGATGTAATCTTAGGATATTATTTACGTCAAGCTTTCAGCACGCATAACCGCTAAGAACTTTAGAGTCAATACACGTTTTGCTTACTTAGAGCAAGGGTCAATGCTTAATTCAAATTTGGGTTCATGTCTGCTTTTGCTTGTTTTAAAATAAAATTATGTAATATGTTGTATTGATTATGAAAAGAGAAATAAACCAACAAAACATAAGTACAATTTAAATAAATTTTATATCATTTAAATTTCAAAATATCCTGAAAGTGTCTTTGGTCAAAACAAGTTCTGTGTTTTTATATATTCTTCTGGTGATCTCTTTTTATGTCGATTTAAAATATATATTTTAGTCAACTTCATGACAAGTGTTTTATTATTTTATATATATGGTTTAATATATTTCAAAAAAGACTATCAGCGTATTTATATTTAGCCAGCTGTTAATTCGGATTTTTTCTTAATTAAAAATAAAAAAATAAAACTTACATTTAATTTAATTTTGTCTTTGCCACGACTCAATACTTTGCTTTTGCTTTCTTAAATTTAAATCAATTCTTAGTTAAGAGAAAAAAAGCAAAATTGAATTAAGACTTAAGCAAAAGCAATTTTTTATTGTAAATGCATTGTGAATAAATGCCATTTTGTATTATTTAACGTTGCAGCAAGTGTCTTTGCTCAAAATAATAATAACATTTAAATGAATGATATTTTGTATACTTAAGAAAACATTTAATAAATGCAAAATTGTATAATCTAATCTTAAAAATGACAAGTAAATGTCTTTTCTGAATACAAGTTTTGCTTCATATCTGCCAATGGATATTATTATGCTTTTGTATACATTTATTAAATTTAAATAAATGTTGTTTTTCATTATTTTCAATTTGCAGCAAGCGTCTTTCGCATTTTGGCTATAGGCAAGATAAAATGCGATTTGCTCGCTGCATCTGCACATTTACAATTTTCCGCTTCAACTATTCACAATATCGGGCTATAGCAGTAGTAGTAGTAGTAGTAGTAAATAAAATAAAGGCAAAATGCCACGATAGCAGCAGGTAATGCAGGCAATGCAGGTAACTGAATGCCGCCTGAGTACGCCTTTCTCATCCGGTTGATGCTGACTTATTTATGCAAATTTTTGTAGCATTCGCCTCAGCGATGCTTTAAGGTGTCTATTTTTATTATTTTCCTTTCTATTTCTTTTTAAATATTTTACGCAAGGCTGAAGTTGAATGCGAAGCTTCAGCGATTTGCTGGGACAATTTTTCCATAAATTTTATTTCCAATTTAAATTGGATTGAAATTGCAATCAAGTTTTCGGATGTGTTGGATTCCATTCCGACTTGCCGCAGTCATTTGGTCAATGATTTGTCATACGTACAAATTGGTTGCACCGTGCATCAATAATGAGCCATTACGTAGCAATTACGACTTACCAATTAGCCACCGTTCTAACCTACCAATTGGCAGTAACCGTAAGCCTTTAGCCATTGCCATTGCCATTGCCAGCAGTTGCCTGGCAATGCGGATTCAATTGTTGTGCTGCCGAACGCTACGTATACGTAATGTGATTTGACTGTGAGTCTCCCTCTGGGTAGTCCGTGTTGTGCATTTATGTGAGTGTGCGTGTGTGTGCAAATATGCGTAGGTAAATTGGCGTTAAATTTTAAGTTTTTTGGGTAGCTGCAATTTTTTTAGTTAGCTCATGGCTAAGTACTTGTATTTAACTACAGCGCCCGACGCGAATCTTTTATGCCACTAGTTGCGTTCCGTTATTCACTCCTTCCCCCTCTCCATCATCCCCAAATGTATGCCAGACACGTACAACTTTTATATTACTTTCGTTACTGCTGCTTGCGGGGTCCAGTGTCAACGGCAAGTGCTGAGCTCTGGCACCCTGGAGCATAGTTAATAATAATTGCTTGCTTGGCATTGAAAATGAACCTTCATCAATTTGGGATTACGACTAAAGACTGCAACCCGCTATTTTTTTCTTGGGTGGGGGGTTTATTAAAATTGTCACGTCTCTTTTTGATGCAGCAAAATAGTATACTTAGCTGTTTAGCTAGTTTTTTTTTTGAGCAACAGAAAATATTGTCCAGCAAATGGCGAAAAGTTTTTTGCACAAATGAGTTGTTTGCTCACGTGACGCTCCAGTGGCTGTCTAATTAGCTTAGCTTGAGAAGAGCACTTTGAGTTGTTCGTGGTATTTGGCCTTTAGACTTCCGCTTTAATAAATAATTATTTCAGTTTGGCAGCGGCTTTTGATGTTGCTTTTGGCCAAATACTTAGCAACCGAAGGAGCATATAATAAGCATAAGCACTAGTTCCAAAAATTGTTTGCCTCACCAAATCGCCAAGTTGTGTTTGCATTTGAGTTTACTGCTCTTGATTGGTAGCTGACCTAGAAAAGATCTCAGATTAAATTTGATAGCGTTTTTTTTTTGTACAGCTAAACTATTTGCTTTGATACTTGAAATGGTTACTTTAATAATGTATTACAAAAAAACATTCAACAAATATTAACACACTTTTCAATACAAAGGCGAATTTGTAGCGAAATAGTTTTTCAATAGCTTTGCCTTGAGAACGGAATTAATCAGGCATGACTTTCATTGGAGGCATGTGTACTTAATTAATTTCAATTAGCGTCATGCACACACACACACACACACACACACACACACACACACACACACACACAGAACGTAGCGAGTTCATTGATGGCTTTTCATAAAGCGGAGTTCTTTTAATAAGCGCCAACTAATTTTGTTTTTCTACTTTTAGCATTATGTGTTGGATATGCACACAACTTTGATGAAGCACAAATTGATTGCGCTCTTCGCACGTGTCTGTCAGTAACTGAAGCGCTGTCTCTTTCTGTATCACGCTTTCTCTCACTTTCTCTCTCTCTCTCTCTCTCTCTGTCTATTTTTCTATTGCTCACTGGGTGGCTGTGTGCTTCTAGCTTTTTGGAAAAGGCTTTGATATTAAAATTCCTTTGCTGAAAACAATTTAAAATATTCCATAGCATACTTTGTGGTGGCTCCTGCAGGCTGCTGCTGCCATTGCATGCTATTTGCATGTAAGCTCATAAGTAGACGTTGTAGTTGTTATTATTGTTGCTGCCATCTTTTTGCCTTTGCGATTCTCTAGAGTGCTGTCTGCGTGTTTTTATGTGCAAACAAATAACTCAGCCCGCATACGAATACGTATCTGTATCGGTTTGCAGATACTGATACGCTACCATTACATATGATTCTATGTGTTGCTGATTCCTTCTGCTGCCACAATCTCTATCCTCGCCTATCTTGGCAAGTGTAAAAATCTCGCTTTGACTTTGATTGACAGCATTGGGGATTCTCGGTCGTGTACCGCAGTCATCGTGTAAAAGTTGTAACCGCACAAAAAGCGCATGCATCGCATCGCCGATGCTTAAATACCCTAACTGATACACATTTTTTTCAGTTCAACTGTACGACTAGCTGGTAAGAATAAATGCCTTGTGAATATCATTTAATTTGAAGAATCCCGAGGATTCGAAAGATTTATTACTAAGACCCACTCTGCTCGATTTCAACAAGCCAATAACATTCATGGAGACAAAAAGTTAAAATAGCTATTTGGCTTTTTAATAGTTTTTAACGAAAGTTGGTTCACAAAAATTAGCTTCAGCGTCCCACGCCTCAACGATACTCAGAAAAATATTGTTCTAAAATGAAAATCTCCCTGAGGAATAGAAAGTCTTTCTAATTTTAAGAAAGAACGTCTAAATTAAAAAAAAAAGATTGTTTAGATGTATTTCAGTTTTATTTTCTGTTATTAAGAAATCTATTTCTAACAATGGTATAAAAAGTAGAAATGTCGAACATAAATCTGTTTTCTGATAGAAAAATCTAATTTAAATAAAGATAGGAAAATAATAATAATTAGTTTTTTAAATTTCAGGGTTGTTTTTATTCTGAGGGTAAGCACCATTCTGCTAGAATCCGATAGCATTCAGGGTAATGATGCGACTATTTGGGCTTTTAAGAGTTCTTGACGGAAGTTTGTCTACAAATCAACGTTCGGTCATATAGCCAGAATTCTTGTAAGTAGATTCTCTTGGAATTTTTTAGTGGCCACTCCATGAATGACTCACAATCAACGATATTATAGGATGGCTTCTCATCAACTTTTTTGTAAAATTTACCTCAACTAATTTGTTCGAAGATAATTTAATGTATGTTTTGATTCAGGATTAGGAAGACTTGATTTTCCTCTGAGCTGGCATAGATAAGGCCAGATCAACTCGGCTTTTAATTATGTACACCATATCAAGGTCATGTATGGTGTATATATATTATAGAGTGGGATATATTGTCTTCTGTGTGTTAAAAGCATTTGCACAACATTTTGCAGCTCAGTGTATCCGATTGCTTAAGAGCTACATACATAATTAATTAAAGGTGCCTGCACCAATTACAATATGATAAAAAGGTTGACTAAAATCTCTAAATTGACTAAAATTAAATGATCTATCCCAGGACATAAATATGATTAAATTCAATTTTATTCATATTTAACTTGTTTATTCATGTTGACATATCGAAATTAATTGGCAGCAAAATGCAGATGTTTAAATTTAATTTAACCGGGATTTCAATTTCGTCTAGCATGCCACATAATTAATGTTAATATATTTATGAACTCGCCACACTCACAATTTCAAATTGCAATTGTTTAGCTCTGTTGTTTCGCCTGCTGTTTCGTAATCATATGCAAATTCTAATTACAATATCTGTGTGTTGCGTGAAAATTGGAAATACACCTGAATTGTTTATTTTATGCAAATGCAAATCATGCTCGATTGATACAAGTGGAAATTTCGAAGCTTGTCTATGCTCGGAGCCAGTTGATTGTAATGTCTATTGTTCCATATTTCATGAATGCGAAAGCAGGGGTTTGGTTGCCGTCAAACAACAACAATTCAATTCGATGAATAAGCGAATTTTCAAACACAAAATACAACGGCAGGAAGCCCTTCACATTAATGTAAAAACAATTTAACAAGCTATATTTGTCAAATGTTTTTGAATTTAACATGGTAATACATACCATTTACACATACAATTAAATATTGTGAACAATGAAATATAATAAATATAAGACAGTTATTTAAAGCTCTTTTTTTTGTTGTATGGCACTCTTCTTCCCATCATCAGTTAAAGCAATTTCAATTATTCGTGCGTTGCGTGAAATTGAATTTTTTACTACTGCTGTGGTTCCTTCTCCAGAGGGGAACTAAACTGGTGTGTGCGTGTGTTTTTGCTTATTAATAAATGCAAAACTGTGCGCTAAAAACTACACAACTAAACTTACAAATGAAACATATAGTCCAAGCCATTGGAGGTCTTCTCATGCCCATGTCCATGTCCAGACGGACTAAGTCTGAAATATATTATTATTTATTATACAAGCTGCCAGACTGTTCTGCTGTTTGCACGATACACTCAATGGATTGCCTTGCAAACTAAACTCAGAATTTAAATTGTGTCAATTGTGCTTATTTTGTTCGAGTTTATAACCCTGGCAATGTGGTTCACCTTACAGTGCAGCTCTGTAATATCCGACTGAATGGACAGACAACCACATTTGTCAGTTGCAGTCGGACGTAATTTATGCACTTGTTCACAATTATGTTAATTGGATTTGAATCAGTACAACAAATGTATCCATTATGTAATTAATCTTTAAAAGTCATTATAGCAATTAATTTTTAAAGCTGTGTCAATTGAATATATATATTTTTAATTTTTCTTATACCCAAAAAATGGCTAAAAAGGATGTAATTTTTGTTCCGACACAATAAAGTATATATATTCCTGATTAGGGTCAACAGCTAGGTCGTTGTGGCCGTGTAATAATATTTACTTTGTTTTAAATGCGTTTTTTATTCCAACTATAATTGTATAATTATGGCAATAAAACACTCTGGCTGCAATAAGTGTATGTACATGTACTCAGTGCTTTTTAAGTATATGTCCACATTATATTCTCATTTGCATTTATTTGCACCACTTTAAGCATCAGTTGTGTGCCGATTAAGACACTTATGCGAGTCAACAACAACGACAACAATAAGAGCAACTCTGCTGGCGACTTGGGCCATGCGGCAAGCGCACGACTCTCGGCGAAACAACAAACAATTGTGGATGCCATCAAAAGTTACTCAAAAGTTCGCAAGTTGGTCAAGCATTCTGCAAATAGCTTGCCTCGACCAGTCACCGAGGCGATTTGAAGTATCCATCCACCCGCTTGGCCCATCATCAGTTGCCAATGTTCTTTTTTCTTTATTTCTTTTTTTTTTTACGCAGGCCAAGTGCTTTATTACTTATTCAAGTTCTCATTCAAAAGTTTTCATTAACTGTGCTGCGGATAGCTTGGCTGCCTGGCTGCCTGGCTGGCCCGGATATCCCAGGTTGACTGTCCCTGCTCCAGGTACAAGTGCTAATTGTTGAAGAGAAAATAGCAAATTTAATAAGTTTTTAGCAGTAGCTCGAGCTACCATTCACATCCACTGGGCGGTGAGTTATTCAAAAGATTTCTATTTTTTATTTTGATGCACCTTTAAGTGCATAAAAGTGCAACGTGACGGGGCAGTAGGCTATCTATGCAATTTGAATGCATTACGCCAACAGCCTCAAGTACCTGGTTAGCTGCGAATAGCACATAAAAGATTTTTGAATTTTAAATGTTTCATTTCTTAGCTTTACATAATGTCCATTTATAATTTTAAACATCAGCTGGTGTTCGCTTAGCTTGTATATTTTTTGAATTAAATTCAGCAATAAGAAGTTGGAGTGAAATATATTTACAATTTGTATAAATTTAAGAGCATTCATAATTAATGCAAATAATTAATTATGAGGCTGCACGTTTGCAATTTCATTAATTGCTCGTTTATTAATGTCAACAAAAAAACAACAACAGGAAAAAAAACAACAAATGGAAAGCGCATAATTAATGCCAGGAAATGTGCATAAATTCAAAATGTGCTCCGCAACCCAAAAGAAAATACTCTGCGGGCGAGGTGGGGAGGATAAAGCTGCTTGGTAAAAAGGTCAGGTGAGTGAGTGTCACCGGGAGTAATAAATACTGGCTGCCATATGTGCATAAAGGATTATACTTATAAGCGCGTTGCTTTATTAATTTGAATGCTGCATATTTTAAGGCGCGCAACATGCATAAATCAAGCGAAAAACACAAAAGTGCGTAATTTAAACATTAAAATTAACAATAAACTCCATGCGGCTATATTACCTAAGTTGTCGAGAAATTCAGGCCAGCAGGTGCTGCCAAAATAAATACCATGGAAATATAATATTTTATGTCTCACACACAAAAGCCAATAAGCAGCCGAAAGACAGACACAGTAACAGTCTGAAAAAGCATATACAAAAACATAAGAAAAATAAAACTTTTAAAAATAAAATCCAGTCCACATATACATAAATATGTCAGTGTGTGCAGCTATGCAAATCGAGAGTGTTGATACAACCTTTTATTGTACACAATTTAAAGGTAAACAAATTGGGTTTATAAAACGAAATAAATGTATTTCAAATTTGCGATAAAAGTTTGCAAATATAGTGTAAATGGTAGAAAGTTGATTGTGACTATTCTTGTAGTTAAATACTCAATTTAGATCTTAATATGCTGGAAGTCATATTAAGTCTGTTGAGCCTTTGGTTTACTTTATGCTTATTGAAATCAAATGTCAAGTTACTTGTTGTCAATAAAAATTGCGATTTCATAAATTTAAAACAATAGTACAGTACTTACTACAAACAAATCTTAATTTTGAGTAGCAAATTAATTACACATTTCATTTAAATTGAGCAATGCTCGTGGGATGATATCTGGTTTCTTAGTATCTTAAAGTAAACCACAAAGTTCACGGAGGTTGCGTTTCCAAGAATTAGCAACAACCAATTTGCTTTCATTAGCCGAATGCTGAGCATTAGGCGTGTCATTTCTATGTGGATGGTATTAAATTAGTACACCCCTAAGTACACCTAAGAAGTAATAGAGATTTACGGTGTACAATAAAGCGCACACAATGGAGTGCTCATGACATCAAAAGAGATTGCACCCTGGATACAATTGCCACACTCTAGAAAGCTGGGACTTCGGACTTTATGCTAAGTTTTATGGACACACATTTGACATTTGGGCAGCTTTCTTTGCCATTAAGACGTATCATAAAAAATTCTGAGCTACCACTACGTGGTCTGACTGTCCGGAAGAGACAGGGAGAAGAGACACATTGAGAAAGAGGGAGAGTTCGGGCTAATTAAGAAGTGCTAATGAAAAATCCAACATACATTTGAAGTTTACCAAAAAACTTTTGGCACATGTCCATGCAAGATGTAACATGTTTTCATTGCACAGAAGCATTTTGCATGCGTGCGTCAAGTTTTTAATTAAATGAAGTCTTTGCCCTTGTTTTCGTATTTTGCAAGTTTGCCCTTTGCATCCTTATATTTTATTTTCTGTTCGTCCTTTATGCAGCTGCAAAAACTTCCGACAACTTAAATTAAGTCAAGAAACTGAAAGTTGTAACTTGATTTTTGCATCAAATGCATGACAGTAGGAAAATATCTTTAAGATACTTGCTGTGCCCGCTGGATTAACTTCAGTTGATCAAAATACACAATGAGTACAATGAGAGATACATAAAACAGTGTAATGAAAATAAAAGAAAAAAATATAATAAAAAAACGAAATAAACAGAGAAAACTAATAACAAAATACAAACAGTTTGTGGCCATCTAGATTTGTGTGTGTGTGCGTCTCTGGTTATTTTTCTGGTCGTTGGGCAGGGGTGTAGCGGAAGTCTGCAGGTGCCTGTGCACGCAGTTGGGCTTGAAAAGATAGGTAAACAAAATCACGTTGGGTAAATATTATTCCGTTTGCACCGACTCATGAGTCGTGCGACAGAGCAACAGTCCCCACAGTTGCTTGGGCTCTAACTTTGGGGATTTGTTGTTGTTTTATTTTATTTTATTTTTTTTTCAGTCTGCTTTACGCTCTTGTTTTCCGCTTTTTAAAAAACAAATTTCAATTTTAATATTTCGGCATTTTGTTGTTGATTGTTATTATACCCTGGACCCATTAAAAGTAATTGAAAGGGGTATCATGAAATTATGCAGAAGTACGTAACAGACAGAAGTCAGCATCTGGGACTCCATTAGGCATATATAGCCTTGATCGGCATCAAAAGGAGGAGTGTTCTTTAATGTATGGCTCTCAATATATAATGGATAAAGATTTGGATGCAGGTTATATTGTAGTCTTGTTGTCTCAACTAGAGCACTCTTAAGGTTTTTTTTATATTTATTTGGGTTATTTTTGTTGCTATTGTTGCGACGTTGACATCAAAAGCGAACAATGATGAAATGGGAAATACGAAGCATATTTTTTGGATATAGAAATATTGTAAGAATTGTAAAAATTTGTCGATAAAATTATAAAATTCAACGATGGATGCTGAATGGTAAACTTCTTGACCCAAAACCACTGAAAGGGCTGACAGAGCGTAGCAAAAATAAATTTCAAATTATTTTTACATTTTCATATTTCTGCCTTACTCTCCCTATAGCTTATCAAATTAATGTATGTAATTCGAATTATTCTGTAGCATTTTTTGTACACGATTTTGGCAATTATCTACATCAAATAACATGGTAACAAATTGTGTTTTATTATTGCCAAGATTATCGTGAATTTAGCAAATCATTTCTCCTGCTGTGTATGTGTGCGTGTGTCGGGTGTCTGGTGTCGTAAATCTGAAATCAAAACTCAAAAATATGTACACTACCAGTTTGGATGTCAATAACTTGCTTGATCACGTTTCTATTGACAATGTGTACAACGTACAATGTTTTGTCATATTGACAATTTTCACATCGTTTCGTGCTTCACACGGATTCCACAGCCAGCATTTCCATATGTTTATTGTATGTGTGTCCTTATGTGTGTTTCCAAAGGATATTTTGCTGTCCAGTCATAAGTAATATTTTGGTATGCCAGCTGGAATTCTGTCAGCCGGCTGTCAGACTGCACTGCTCCTTCTCCTGCTGCTCCACCCACAACTGATGCGCCTCCTGCTGCATTCAATTGTCACTTGGATTTTGAGCACACGTGTGCACTATCTTTAGTTTTACAAGGCAACAGACTGTGCTCAACTAATGCATACCAAAATTTTCGACATGTCAAAGTTGAAATCGGTTTTCTTTACTACATTTTGAATGTGAATTCTTGTGCATAACACATGCGCAATTTAAGTTAGTAAAATATCTTTAAGTTGCTCAATGTAATTTTAAATTAGGTAAATTTTCTCATTTTCCGAGTAGTTGTTCATTAAATAATATATTATTATAACATCATAATTTTATCTGTGCAAGAGAGAAATATGGTATTAATTTATTAAATTGTTTAATTTGTGTGTTTGTTTTTCACAGTAATTATTTCTAAAATACATATAGGTATGGTTGAAATATTTACAAATTTTAAATAATCGGTAACAGTGGACCTTTGATTCAATTTTAAATTTATCGTAAGCTGAAAAATAAATAATGGCCTTGGGCTCTTGCCATCTAAGAGAGAAATGTTGCATTAATTTGAATATAGATAAAGTCTTGCTTGTTGCTCAATTGCTGCTTCAATTTTGTTTAAATAATTATATTAGAAATAAAATGAATAATTTTACGTTTGGTTATTGCCATCCAAGGGAGAAATATAATATTAATTTGAATACAGATAACACTTAGTGAAATTGGTTTTAAGGTACTGTACTGATATGCGATGCAAGACAGTCAATAAGTAAAACATTAGTCGATTTACTTTGCACTATTCCTTTGGCACTAAGCGCATTACACATACGCTCTGTGTGCCCAAGGGATATTTGTTACTGAGATGAAGCTGAAGATGAAGTAACGTAACCCACTGGATTCGCTTGGCTCGTAAAGCAGAATCGCACAGAGCTAACGTCATGTAAAATGCTTTGAAATACCAAATGCAGCAGAGAACAACAACAGCAACAGCAACATCAATAAAAACAACATACATGTAAGCTGCTAGAAGTGAAGCAAAGTGAAAGAGACAGAAGCAGAAGCAGATGGAGATGGAGAAGCCGCAAGCAAGCAATGTAACTGAGTAAACCCCTTTGGTGCTTTACTTTCGTTTTGGTGGCCACGAATTCCGCTATTAGAGCTGTTGCCAAGTACTGGCGAAATGAAGTGCAAAAGTGTAAAGTCGTAACAGAAATGGTTTTGCGGCTTAAAACGCATGGTGTTACAATTAAGGCAGACAGTTTTTGGGTGGGTATTCTTTGGGTCTCACTTGCACATTTTAAAGTTACTTAGATTTTTTTTTGTGTTCCCAGACTTGAGTAATTTAAAACTCGATAACATTTGACTGTTAATTTTCGGTTGCCTTTAATATTTTATGTGCGCAGCTCATACCAGACCAGACCCAGGCTCTTGAGACTGTAATCATAAATCAGCTGCCAGCTGGTTTTCGAGTTCATTCTTGCCGCTGTTCGCAGCTCAAAAAGACAGCTAAGTAACCAGCCAACGGTTGGCAACTGGCAACAAATTGCCGGTTTGCGGCTAGTTGATAAATATGTCCGACTTGCTTCACTTGTTAACCAACCTAACTGCCTGGATGCAGCAGACAGCAGGCAACAAGATGCTGGGTTTTCTGCTCTATCAGTTGCCTTAATTATAACGAACTTTGCTGCGACATCAAACATCAATTTTGGTCAACATAAATGTGTCAAGCTAGAGTTGGTTACACGACATTCAATGAATTTTGCAGTTTTTCAGGATCGGAAAAGTGAATTTGGCTTTTGCTCTTAGGGTAAGAACGAGGTTAGGGAATTATTATTAGGTATTAGTAAATGATTTTATTAAATAAAAATATTCTTCGTATGGCATAACTCAACTTTTCATCCAAATTTTTTGTTCATATTTTGTATTTGTTAGATAACTTTATTTGAATCTAATTAAACTATTAATAAAAAAAACTATTAGATCTGAAAAATAAGAGAAAGCTTCTGATATATCTTAAGCTAGTTTAGACAACATTGTGATTAGCGAAGGAAATTATAAGTGTAAAGTTGTAGTGTAAGAAAGGAAATATAAAATAAATTTGATAAATGTATTACATACATTTGAATAATTTCTTGATAGGTATTTAGTTTTAGGGTCAAAAAAATCGATGGTATAGGAATTGTTTTACTTCTTGGTCATGCGCTCTATGGATTTGATTTAGAAGCATAATTTATTTTAAGTTATTGAATATTTGTATTTATTTTTTTCCAAACGACAGCTCTTACAATTAAAGTACGCTAATAATTGATTTAAAAAAAGATTATTCTATAAAATATTGGTATTTATTTTGGTGAAATTTTTGGAGACTTTGCAAATCGAAGAAGCTTGCCCCAAATAAATTTGTTGTTTTGAAAGTAATCGGTATTTGGTCTGTGATTGCAGTGAACTTATTCTAATGCCGGATGTGACAGAGACAGGATCGAAATAGTTGCAAACCGCGTCGGAAACATGAATTCGGTCAGGTTCGTTTGCAAAAACCACGACAGTTAGTAGCGAAGCAGCATAGCAAAAGATGACCGCGGCCAGCGGAAATGCAGACTAAAACTTTAAGCAATTTTAAGAGTTTGCTTTTGTGCCTTGCTTTTAAGCGTTGGAGGTACAAATTAAAAAAAGGGAGAAAGTTGTAGTCGGTCGTAGCCGACTGTGTAATACTTTGATACCATAAGTAATACCAGGTGACAACAAGTAGCATGAAACAGGGTGGATGTGAATTTTTCCGGATTTTTGAAGGGTGTTACTAGCAGTACACCTTTCAAAAACATCTTTCAACCATATATGGTGATTGTAGCCTTATAAATATGGGAGATAGGTGGCTTTATAGAGACGTAGTACTCCAATATTTGCAGTTCGTCTGTCCCGGGCACCCGCCAGTATATGTTCCAAGTTTCAAGTCTCTATCTAAGTCTCCATCTAAGAGTGTCTAAAGCAATATACTATGATACCTTCCAAGTATCAATGTATAAAAACACACATTTGTGTTCTATCAAGATGAAGATGAAATATACCATATTTGTTAAAATGAAGACAAAATTAAAAAAATAAATTTATAATTGAAATGGATGCTATTAATTAATAAGTGTTATTAAGGGTTTTCTACTCAAGAATCAATAAAAGTGTGTAAAAGTGGCCGCACAAACTTGTTAAGTAAAGTTTACGTTGAGTGCAAACACATCTTTTATGTTAGAGTCATAGATTAATTAAAGTAATCCATAAAGCACTTATATGATACTAAGTTTAAGGGCTTGAGTATACAGATCTGGAGTATGTACAGACAAATAAAGAATGATCATATATTCATTAAAATACAATTACTGCAATAATAATATGTTAGTATTTATGTAAATTATAATTCATATAAGTCTTGTTACGCTGAATGTTAAAAAAAACCATAAAATTGCATACAAATATTACACAGACAGACATAGTGTCAAAATCATAATACCCCTTTGGAGAGGGAGTGTAAATGCAGTTTTAAATCATCGTTAAAATGGATTTCGTCAGAAGCATACTTCAGTGGCTGCGTTAAGAGAACGTTTGCGCTCTCAATTCAAGGGCTAATTGCCGGAAATAAAAATGAAAATCACATCCGGCGCTTCAGCTGCAGCGGAAACGAGCGTGGTAGTAACCAGAAGCTCTTGCTACACTGAATAAATGTTCAGCGCGTCTGGTTTTTAAACGAGTACATTTCTTCCAAAAACAGTATATATATATTTATATATATGTATATGTATATATATATATATATATATACATTTTTGTTTTTTGTTATTTATGTTATTCATTTATTGTGCAGTCTTCTGCTACGTTTGCTCTGCACATTTCAGATGCATCATGAAAATACACACATAATAATACAAAAGTCGCTCATTGCATTTCTCATTTTTATTTTATTTCATATTATTGTGCTATTTGTTTTTACGGCCAACGTTTCGGCTCCTTGCCAGCATACAGCATAAAGCATACGCCAACAATGGCAAATCATCATGGCGCTAATTAAATTTACCCATTTGAAATTCTCCCAGAGTTTTCAAACGAGAGAAAACTATAGTATCCGCACGGCATTAATTGGACTGTGCATAACATCAGGAATTAAATTATGCCGCTCGCATAAAGACATTTCAATATCAATTCGAAACAATTTGTGTATGGTGTTCTTCAACCACCCAGCATAAAGTATTTAAAGCCCATGAAATAATTTATATTGAGTGGATACAATTCGCCCACATTTTATCACACCAAAAATCAGTCTTGAATTTTAACAATTCGTGTTAAGTAGTCAATTTAAATTTTTTTTTAAAGTATTTATTTGTTGAATAGTCAGTCAATCATATTTTCGTCACGTATACGCCGTGCTGTCAAGCCCTTTTTCTACTTTGAACATTGAGCATTGTTGGGATCGCCGTTGTGTTTACTTATTGCCTAATTGCATGAATATTTTTGCATGAGCGTCGTTTGTTTATTGTTGTTGATTTGTCGAATTCAAAAGGCACTGGCATAAATTGTGCACCCGTTTATATACAAATTGGTTCAAATATTTACACTTCATTAAGTTCTGAACAACACAAACACATATTGTACAACAATAGAGCTCAATGTACGTTAATTAATTTGACCCAGTGCTTTTCACATTATGCCTTATAATGCTTAATAAGTATTGATTGTTATTCAAAGGCTGTTCCCAATACTTCTAAACATGTCAATGCTGTTAATGTTCACAATCGTTTTACTATTTCATATTACAAGTCATTTGCTGACTACCTTTGACTGACACTAACTGCCAAACGCATTCAACTCAAGTCGAGTGAAAATCTTAAAAGACAACCAACTGCCAACTGACCAGCTACTTGCCAGTTGCAGTCCTTCTAGCTGTTGACTGCCTTTCTCCCTTTGTACTTTACGGATTACTGATTCAATTCATTTTTATACTGTTTTTAGAGATTTTATTCTAGCTGTATTTTGATACCCTACAGGGTTGATAGCATTATATAATAGATAGCTGAAAGAAATTTCAATTTATTACTGCATTTTACTAACTCTCCACAACATAGCAAAATTACTAAATCACACACTTCATTTAAATCATTGGAAAGAGTCTTTAAGGATACCTTGGATGCCCGTAGATATCCATGTTTTTCTTTATGCATTTAATATAACCTGAGACTCTCCTTATATTTTATATGTAAGGATATTTCTGTGTATATGTATTTAACAGCATGCATATAAATAGATTTTGCATGGAGTGCAGCAAATTTGTTTTTGATTTCTGTCAGAACTGTCAGTTAGCTGCTTTTTCTGTTTGTTTTTCTCTTTGCTGTGTCTTTTTGTGCTGCGTTCTGCTGTGCGTGTCATTCATTTAAATTAATGCCATTAAAGTGTTAAAAGCATCTCAAATGTTCGCACGTTCTGCCAAATGCTTTTGTTCTTTGCTTCAAAATGGAATTTTCCACACAAAAAGGAATCGACTTAAAAAAATGCCACACACATAGACAGCATAAGTAATTAGTTGTGCGTGAGACAATATTTCAGCCATGCGAACTGCTGTAAATAATTTTGAAAAAATTTCTCATGTACTTAAGCTAATTTATTGGCCTAAGCATTATTAGTGAAACATGTCCGATTTGCAAATTAAATTCAGTTGAAGCTCTTTTTTAATGAAATTTTATTGAAGAAAAATTACTTTCAGTGCTGCAATTCTTTGCAATTACTTGATTATTTTTTTTCTTTACTTCTACTTTGCATCAATACAAATTTATAAATACATTTTCAATTTGCTTTCAACCAAAGCTCAGATACTTGCATATTTTATCTTAAAGTTACAATTTTTAAGCTATACGTTTTGATTTGCTTTTAATGTGCATTTAAATATTAAAAATATGTTTCAATTTAATTTTGTAATTGTATTTTTCTGTTTTGATTGCTATTAGTCAACATTTAATAATAGAGAACTGCTGCTATTGTAATACTACCCACTTACTACACAATTTTGATCTGATTTTGAGGACTTATTCTTAATTACGTTTCTGAGTTTGTATCACAGAGCTTGAAAAATGTAGTAAGTTATTTTAAGAGTTAAAAATACTCCATATTCATTTTCGATGCACACTGCGATTATATTGTATAACTTGCTGGTTATAACATACTCAAGTAATTATATAACAGGATTCGCAGAAGCTCACAAATGATTTACTGGTATTGCAAAACGTGATGTGCGGCTGACATCCTCGAAAACGTGTCCGCCATTTTCATCTCCGGCCAAGACGCCCACATATTTTCCTGTCTCTGTGTGTGTGTGTGCTGAAGCCATGTCATGCATAAAATAAATGTAGCACATGCACACATTTAAGTATATGTTATGTCACAATGTGTAAAAAATGCAGCTCAATGTATATATATTTCATTATAAGTGTCTTTGTCTACGTCTACGATTTAGCTGGCAGATATCCTCTGTCTACATGCTGACAAGCACACTTGATGAAAGTGTTAGATAAACATTCATTAATCTATACTCTGTATTTCGATCATCGCAGTACATTTGGTGTAAATAATAACTTATTTATCTAAGAACCGCGGTCTTTTTTTGTTAAATCAAAAATAGATTTTTTTAATATTTGAGAATTATATATAATTTGACTTGAAAAAACTTTACATCTTATCAAGATTCGAGCACTCGACCCGAGACAGCAAATTTCATTTCTTATTTGCGAATTATTTTTAAAAATAGTTCATGGCATTTCTAACTTTTATACTCTTGTTATAAACATATTTCTTAATATCAGAAATATAATCTGAAACTTTTCTTTTAAAATTGCAATTTATTTTTCTATTAATGTATATTTAGAAATTATTTCTAATATCCAGAAAGTTTTTTCTGGTTTTCTGGGCTATTTTCATTTTATGTGAATTTTTTAAGTTTCAGGGCGGTTTTTTTCTGAGTGTACTTAATAAAAGTACTTTGTCATTGGTGTTGCTGATATCGTAATTTCAGTTTCATGTCAAGACAATAAATAATATTTGCTACAAATATGTAAAAGGTAGACCAGACAATCTCTTATTACAGGTTGAGTATTCGTGAACTTTGAGCCTTGATTGCATGCTTAAGTTTTATCTTTGGTATTTTCTGATTCCTTGATTGTCTATGCGATTTCGCAGAACTGGTTGGCTTTTTATCTAAGTTCTGTGCAATTGAGCTAAAGTAATTGGCGCCCAGGCAATCAAATAAAGCAAACTTTTGTTCCAATGTCAGCGCTTAATTTATCGGGCTTTGCTTTTGTGCTTGTTTACGGCTTAACTACATTTTGGGGCTTATTATGCTGCTAATTTAACAGCAGCCGCTTAATTGTATTTGACGGGCTCTACTGGGTGCTCAGCTGAACAATCAGGATATACAAGTGAATGCGGGAGTTGGAGTCGGAGTGGGAGTGGGAGTGGGTGGTGCGTTGTAGTCTGGGTATTAGATGAGTCGGCTAATTGGCCTTGAGAACAATACAATATCAAAGTTAGGTGCTCAATCGACAAGCCACACGCAGAGTAAATAAGCATTGTCAATAGCATGCCGTAGAACCGCCCACTTACGTTCAATGTGCCGCCTTAGCTCCTACCCTCTTTCCCTGTGCCATTGTTGAAATCATCGCAGCTGAACGGGGAAAATTTGAATCGTTTTGTACATAATCGAAATATGAGAGAAACATTTTAAGTGCTTTTGTGGCCACCATTTCTATTCCGCACCCCCGCCACTATGCAAAAGTTTTTGTGGTATCATTTTCGAAACTATAGCCTGAAGTGCAGCAAGTGCAAGATTGCTGAAAATTTCAACAATAGAATAAACTTTTATGCATGCGAATTAGTTGCCATGATTTGAATCCTCTCAGGCTCACTTGAGAACGCCAACTTGCGCTGCTGATATCCGCAAATGAAATTTGACAATACTAGGGCTTAAATTATATCATAATGATTTGCTGTCAGCAGACAAAATTTGAATGCGAGAATATACGCAATAAATTGAGAGATATCTACTATTTAATATTAAATACTAATCAACGTTAAATACCACAAAGAAACTAAAATGAGCATTAGGCATGAACATAGAAGAGCTATAGAAAGCGATTAAAGGAATTATATACAAAATGTGTGCAGGTGGAACCAGTAAAATTTAAGCTTGCTGACGTTTGTATTTTAGTTTAATTCCAAATATGCTTCTTCTTTTTTTTTTGTTTTCAATGAGATTAAATTAATTAAGCAATTCTTTTTAGCCTGTCCCTTTGTCCTTAAAATATGTTTCCCATGAAAACACTTATTCTGTTATCACTTGCAAAACATGATTTTAATGTTTAGCTGTTAATGTTCATTACTTGCTTTTGAATTTTGGAGAATAAATTTAGTAGATAAAAATGAAAAAAGAAACTTTTCCTGAAAAATACCAGCAAAAATCAAATCATTTCTAAACCAGACGAATTTTCTTGCTTTCAGCGCAATTTTATTTTATTTTAAGATTATAAATTTCTAGTCAATTTTATTCTAAGTGTATGTGTTTATCTAAGCCATAAATCCGATCTGGGTCTACTATAAAATCTTCTTCTTCTCCATAATTTAAAAAATGGCTTCCTACTTATTTTATGTTTTAGTTTTTTACTAACATTACGGACATTTTGTGCACTGCTTTAAATTCTTATTGTAGCTTGATAGTTGTGGTTGAAAATCGAAATTCTTTAGTTAGTGAGTATTTTTTAATGGTGTACGTTGCTATAAAGTTGCCAAGCACAACAAAATTAAAGCAGAGTTTAAATGAAAAGATTTAAGCTTGCTTGCATTGTGTTTGCTCAACGAGACTATATCACTTTTAAAGGCTTATGGAATGCTTAAACCAATTGCGGAGCTTATGGAATGGCTGTTGTTGAATCCTTATCAAATCGTTTGCAGTGCAGACTTATTGCATGACATCAGTTCGATTAATAACTCAATTCGCGGCTTTAGCGCTTCCAAAATATATATAAAAATGAAATCGCAAAAAAGTCACCGAAACCACAGTGTTCGCTAGCAAACAATGGGTATGTGGCTCAATCACTATCCACTGGATAGATTCAAATGTATCTGCGAATGCGAGTTTCGCTTAGTTTCTGTTTCTATTTTTTCTTTTTTACATCGTGTTGGTTTGAAAAAGGGGAGGTATGTGTGTGTGCGGAAACTCAAAGAATGTGAAAATGAAAAAAAAGAAGAGATTTAATATAGTCACAGTTCATTTTGTATTCATGCACTTTACAAATTTCTTGTTTCCGATTCACAGAAGAGCTGGACTTCTCTGTGAGGGTACCCCATTTGTTTTATTATATGTTGACCACAGCTGCCTTGGCAATATGTGCAATTTCAGTATATGCATTTGCTTTTGAGTGGACTTTAATTTGACTGCTCTCCGCTTGGTGACTCTGCTCTTGCAAGCATCAACTCTTTTGATAGATAAACTTGAGCTATATGCCTAAGTTATGAATGCGACATATCTAAGTTATGAATGCGACAAACAGGAGACAGCTTTCAGAGAGCTGTGTCAGCTGTGTGGCTTTATTATCTCCAGCTGCTGCACTAAATGAATGGAATATTTAATGTTCAGAGCCATTATTCTAGCAAAAGTCTTATATATTTGGCTGTGGTTTCCCCAATATATGTCTCATAAATCGGACCATTTTTAATGAAAGCATTCGCACATGTTTTAAACTTTGTTTAATATGCATTTCTATTATTTGGTATTTTTCAATAAATTAAATCATTTATTATTTTGCAGTATTTAATGATATTAAAACATAAATAATCTAATATTTGTTCATTGCATTAATAATAAGTATTTAAATACATTTTTATTTAATTAATATGAAATATGAATTTCTATTTTTTTTTTTTTTCTTCTACAATTTATTATTATAATTTTGTTTTTCTTGTCTTTATTTGTAGAGGTGTTTAATCACGTTTGAAGCAAAAAAATCAGTTCCGCGAAGAATGCAAATATCGAAAAGGAAACACGTGCAGATATGCCAATGGCCGAGTGACAATCATTACGACTACGATGAACATAACAGGAAGAATAACAGCAACAATTGCAACAAAAACAATTGTATCTGAAATACGGAAGCGCAAACAGACACAAATGTAAGCACAGCTTATATGTGTGTGTGTTTGCTATATTTACATACCACATCACGTGTTGTTTCAACACTTAAAAAAAATAGAAAGAAAAACCTACCCTTATAGATAAAAATGTTGTGCAGATTCCTTTGTAGCTAAAGAAAATAATTAATCTTGTTTGAATATTTTGTTATTATTAATTATTTTCATTTATATTTTACATAAGAACTTAGCTCGACGTACGTTAACCTTGAGTCGAGCTAATTTAAGCTAAATTTACTCTTGCCATATACAATTTGTAATATTAATTAGGGACTATTTAGCTAGTTCTTTTTGATTCTTTCATTAAAAGCTGTTTGACACCACACTTCATCAATGCATTACTTATGGCTTGATTAAATCATAATACCCCATTTGAGAGCCATAAAACCCAAATCTCACATACTGAATGTCAAATGTTTTGTTTGTCTTTTGGCGCACGTCAGCGCCTCTTGTTTAAAACGTGTTTATTTTAAATGCAATTTAAAATTCAGCATAAAAAGAATAGCAAACAATAATATTGAAGCCAGTCACGTGTTGTGCTGGATTCTAAAATGGCATTGGCAATTGAGCAACAAATAGAGCCCAAATCAAAGGTTTAAGTCAGACACAAGATACAACAAAGCCGAGTGATTTAAGTTGAAAAGTGGCTTTGGCTTAACTTACCAAAAGAAAAGGAGACACACAGAAAGGGATAGAGAGAGAGAGGGAGGAAGAGTTCAAACTGACAGCACACAACTAGGTCAATATACTCAAAATTGTTGGAGAAAAAAATTGCCAAAGTGTTTGCTGCAGCAAGACAAGGTTTCATACACATATATATATATGTAATATGTATATGTGTGCTGTATATACATGTATATGTAGCTAACTGGGAACTTTCTGATTTTTTGTGTCATATCCAGTTGCATTTTGCATGTGGCCTTATCTGTCTGCCCTTGTCTTCAGCTATTTCTAATTAGCAAGTTGTGGTGGCAACGTCAACTATTTCGAGAATGCGGCTGGCAAACATTGCACATATAAACCATATAAGCCGTTTACTACTGTCTGTCTGTCTGTCTGACTGTCTGCTTGTCTGTGTGTTCATTGGTGCGTTTTAAGGCGCATCTGTTCGTAACTATATTATTATTGTGTACTAAATCTAATTGTGTCTGAGGCAAACGGAAAGTTCAATTATGTAAATGCTGATAACATAATATTACCCATTCGTAGCGTGTGCCAGCGAGGGGACTGTTTGCAAGCAAGCAAGCTCGTTAACTGCATTCCTTCTAGCTTGCAATTATCGTCAGTGTAGGCGGGTAGGAGGGGAAAGAGTGCTGACTGCTTATTACAGCTTCCTGCAATTATTTGCAGACACAATTTGTGATTGGCAGCAGACAAATTTCAAATAATGACTTATAAATGTGTGTATATATGTGTGTGTGTGTGTGTTTCTGGCAGATAAATCAGCGTCAAATAGTGAAATGTGTACGTATGTGTGAGTATATATGTACATATTTTCATATTATTTAAGTTAATGTAGCAGCCAAGACTGGGTTGGCGTGTGGGCCAATTAATAAGACAAAAATATGTACATAAATATATTTTATATATGTACTTTTCTAGGGCTTTTGAATAAGTGTCTCCAAACCGCAAATACTTGATGTAACTGATTAAGTTTTGTCAAAAATATGCATAGCAGCTCTGTAATACCTCTTGAGTCTTTGGTTGTGTGTGACTTAAGGTGACCGCAACCGCAGGTCATGTCAAACTTTAGCCGAGTACTGGCAATAAATCTACGTTGGAAATTCTAAAAGTTTATTTATATTTCACCTGCTGTGCGCCAAAGTATCAGCGACAGCCAAGAAACACATATATTTTCATCAGTTTATTCCCGACCTGACTCTGCTATTAAGTTTCGGGTACCCAATGGTAAGCTCTCCCCTTGAATTTGCCATAATGACACAAACTGAAATAGGCCAGTAACTAAATGATTACCATCAAAAGCAGTGTTTGTTTAAAGCAGTGTTTAAATTTACGAAATTTGCAGAAACAACAATCTAAATATTCCTTTGCTAATACTAGTATAATAACAGAATATGGAAGTTGCATCGGGGATAACAATAGCAGTAGCAAGAGTAAACAAATTCTATTGTGCTCTGTGCAGTTGTAGTAATAACAAAAAGGCGAGAGCATTGCAGCTGAACTGTGCCACTAATAAAGTAATCACATATTTGATTTGCTCGTTTGCTACCGGATTTCCAATGACTTTTCTAATGGAGTAATTTTAAGATTTCTTTGTGCTCTTTAGCATACAACTGAAGTTGTAGCTTTTCGGTCGTTGCATTTGAAAATTAAATGCGTATCTGAGCAGAAAAGCAATGTAAATTGTGCGCTGTCGTGTTACAAATCATAAACCAAAAAAGATAAACAGCAAACAGCCAACACACACACACACACCCGGGTCCAATTATGCAAGCTAACAGCGCAAAAGTGCAGACCACAACAGAGACATCATTAGTATGCAGTTTGTTGTTTGTATTTACAACTTTTTGTGTGTGTGTGTGTGTGTGTGTGTGTGTGTGGGCGTGGCTGGGTAAACTTTTGGCCACAAGTGACTCGCGCGTTGACTGTGAATCGTTGCTGTTAGTCAGAACATAAAAACATTCTACAAAAAGCGGCTTTAAAATAAAACAATAACAATGCACGAATAGGGTATATCAAATTGTCAAAAGGTCTGAAGTATGCACTCTTAAAAATGTTGTAAGTCTTTTATCAGTTATATTTAGGCACCTGAATTTTGTAAAAGATTTCTTCTTAAAATATTGATGTGCATTTATAATTCTTGAACACCCCCGCTAAAATACTTTTAATAATAGCAATTATATATATAGAAACAAGCTTGACTACGATATACCATGAACCCAGTCGTTACATGCATTCTAGTTTTATTGACAAAAATATCTGTTAAAAGTTTTTGCACCCAAATGTGAGCAGCTCTGCAAGTGCACTCATTTCTCATAGCAAGCTAAGTCATTGAAAAGAAAAAAAAATCGATAAAATAAACCAGACTTGATCTGCGCCGGGTATACGAGAACCTATATTCCAAGCTTGAAGTCTCGACTGTTGAATCTTATCAAGAATATATATACTTTATGGGGTCGGCGTTTTAATTTTCAGGTATTTTGACGCATATTTAGAAATTATTATTTTTATTTTATTTTATTTATATTTAGTCTTAAATGAATGGTTATAAGTTTCAAGCGACTTATTTTCCTGGTTGTATAAGTGCATTTTCACAAATTTGTATTACTGTCTTTGTACACCAATTTTGTGGGCAAAGGGTATTCAAACAATATAATCCAATGAAACCCAAATCCTAGTTAAGGCCTTAATTAAAATGGAGTGCTTGCAGCTTGTTGTTTTTAATCCTTATGTTAAATCTATAGCAATAAATATGAATATGGTATGGTATCAATACGCTGTGTTCTCACTCATTCAGCCATAAACTGCACTATTTGGTCCATTCATGAGTGTGCATTGCGAATTCAACGAGCATCTGAATGAAAGGCATCGCTTCAATCATTTTCAAAAGGTGCTTTCATCATTCAATATGTGGGTAGTAGGTCAACAGTTTTTTTTTTATCTATAGTTAAGCCAATACAATCAAATATGCAATATCATATGTTATGTTAAGGTCGACGAAAAGCAACATAAAGCAGTTGAATAATGACAGGCACATTTTGCAGGCCATATATGTAAATTGCTGGGCATGAAATGCAAATTGTAGAGTCTCTGACGAGTGAGTAAATTGTGCGTGTATAAAATCAATATCTCATATAGGCTCAACTTTAGACAACATTCAGCAAATACAATACATTATATGGTAGCATGGTAGAAGAATTATAGCATCTTGAGCGTCTTCATAAGTCCTACTGAAATAAATAGTGCATTGAAAGGATACTAGCAATACGAGATACGATTTTAATTTTACGATTTTTCAGCAAGGTATCAAACCGGATTAGGAATTTAACGATTGAAATTCAGAATCGGAATCAGAACACATATTCAAAATTGTTTAAAAAACCTCAATACCGGAACTGATATTCTTTGTCCAGAAAAAGGCATACATTCTTTTACACAAATTCATTATTAATGGGTTCACGGTATAGCAAGAAATAACGAAATAAAGGTACCAATACCTAACTGAATATCTTGAGGAAGTTATGAAAAATACTGGAATCTTTACCAGAATTTTGGATACTTTACGTTACAGTAATATAAACAGAGAATAAATTCTTTTCGGTTTGACACCCTGGATTTTAGTAATATAGGTGCATATAAATTACCTCATCTTCCAAACAGAGGACTTCAAAGTCTGTGCAGACTTCTGGTGGGCGCTTCGCCAATAGAAATAATGTAAGTATTAGTAAAGCCAGAATACAAAAAACAACAGCCCAATATCTATAATGCTTTTTTTGATATCTGGGATTCCACGGTATATTATACATCGCTTTGGTAACTAAATTCAACCGAAGGAAGTCATAACTTAATATATTGATGCTTAATTGTTGATTAAATTACGTACTTTTATTTTAATAACACTTAATGTCGAAGTCGTTGCATTCTCCAAAGTCCGCTCGGATTGTATAAAAAAGACCCACTACGATTAGGAACAACACAATTAACACAATTGACCAGAAGATAATACGATAAATAGTCGGAGTGATTTCAAATTTCTTTTCGTCCTGCGTATCAATATATGGTGAGTTACGATGTTTTGATATTTTCTTGCCCATTTTCTCAATTTGAAATACAGTTTTATTTCAATAGAATTTTGAAGAGTGCTAGGTTTCCTAGAAATCTTTGTGGCTTCAACGATTACTTGGTTTAAATTGCCAACACTTTTCGGAACAATAACTCAGTAGAACAATGAAATTTTATTGAAATTTGTGGCCATTAGTGCTGAAATGGCAGCTCGAGCGGAACCAGTCCCAATTTGGACAACAACTTTATTGTAACTGTAGAAACTTTGGCTAATTATTTAAGTTAATTGGCCTTTTTGGCCACAAAAAGTCAAAACAAACTCACACAGACACACAGACACACACAACACTACACAACACAATACAACAAAGACTATGAAATAATGTGGGAAGTCTGCATAGGAGCCCGTGTTGGCCTAAAATAGGTTAAATATTTGCACAAAAGGCCACAAATGTCTCGCAAATTTGTTAAAATTACTTACAAACAAAGTTATACAATTTCGACATCTTTCTTTCCTAGATGCTGGCCGTCAGGCGTCAGGAGTCGGGTCAGGGTCAGGGTTCAGGGGCTGGTCAAGAGGGTCTCATAAATTCCGAGTTTGTGGCATGACTTTTGTTATGCTCAATCAGAATGTAAATGCGAACGAAAGGACTCTTTGTAAATGCCTGCGGTTCGCTCAACGAGTGTGAGATACTTTAAACTCATTTCTGGCCATTATTTGCCCTAGTAATTGGTTGCACTCGCCCTGCATATTTCATGGAATTGTTCAGATGCCTTCGAATATCTACCCACACAAATTTCAAGGTGGCAAATGTTTGCACATCAACTTGCGGCCAATTAGATGTGTTTGCAGTCGCAGTCCAACTGCAAATGGCCAAGGTCCAACCAAAAATTGACAGTAGAGTACATTAGTCTTAGTTTCCCAATGGTATAGAATTCAACCCGCTGGCTAGCTGAAAATAAACTCAAGTGGAGTGCATCGGCTTACATTTTTAATCGCCTTAAGCTTAGATGTATATGCGCTTCTATTTATTGAGTAATTCAAACAATGACTCAATGAACTAAATGCTGCCCCGTTTACCTAAGCCTCACTGAAGTCTTCTTAATCTCTAACTGAGCTTTCATAAATGTGAGTGATTCAAACAATTGCAAATCAACTAGAATATTGTTATTCTCTATTTGTTTAGTTTTAATAGTGATGATTCGATTCAGTTGAATTTTGATTATGTGTACCCAAAATGTATAAAAAATATGGATTTCGACTAAATTTAATTCATGTGTATCAAAAGTCTGAAATCATTTCCATAAAATGCCAGTTCATCATATCTGAAATAAGTACGTGTCAAAATCAGACTCAATGCCAATAAGCTATTCGCTTAGTGTCAGTTGAATATTCGAAACAGCTTAAAAGTACAAAGCATGCATTGAGAAAATTAAATTTCGAAGAATCACATAAGGAAAACCTTAATTAGACAATGAGGAATTGGACTCAAATAAGATTTCAAAGTTTATTTAACCCTCTAATGCCCAAGAGGGCCTTTAGATGGCTCTCCAAAATATCCCTTTTACTGAATTATTTTGTTTGTTGTCTCATTCGTAGAACCCAAAAAATTGATTTACTGCCGCATGCAACATATGCCAATGGTAGTGTTAAAAATCCAAAACAAAAGTGAACAAAAATAATGATTTTGAGACCATTTAATAGGCCCTACAGGACAAGCGAATAACAGCGAAATAAAGTTAGGCCGCCTACGAGAGGTCTCTTGGGCGCTAGAATAATAATCAATATTATATATTATATTATATTATAGTACAACATTTCCATTTGATTCAATGAACTTGTTTCTTTTGTCACTTTAAGCTAATGGTCATTGCAAATGCAGTTTGACTGTATTGCCAAAGACATTGTGTGAGTCTTATATAATTTATAACTAATTGCATTAATGAAGAATGCCCAATACTACTTAATCATGCCATTTGACGGAATATCATGTGATATATGTGTTCATTACATGCTACAAGATGTGGCTGCTGTTGAGACTTGCTCGAAATGTAGCTTTTTGCCGTGTCTCGTTCAGAGACACTCCGGCTTTTGGTTGTGTCTGTTTGATGTTAATGAAAGTTTCCGTCGTGCAAATAAGGCCAAAAGCATGGAAATCAGTAAAACAAATTGCAATCTGCTTTTTATCGCAAGCTGCACGACACAAGAGACAGAACTCAAGAGCTTCACTTTACCCACAACCTCATCGATTGCTGCTGCTGCTGCTGCTGCTCCTATTTTGCTGGGATGTATGTGTGTGTGTGTGTCTGTGTGCCGCTATATGTGTGCTGTCCATGTTATTGACTTGCTCATTATGGCTCTCCTATGTTGGCAACGTCGTCGTTCGCCAGCTGCTGGTTGACTGTCGCCTTGGTTGCGATATTGCTTCGCTTTGCCTCTCTTCGCTTCGCTTGGGTTCAGTTTGGTTTGGTTTGGTTTTCATTTCGATTCATTTTCAATTTAGCAATGCCACAAAGCATGGCACTTTTCAATTCCTATCGTATCGTGGCATTTGCAATCAGTGCTCATTTTACCATAAATTGATAATTTTCTATCGGATATACAATTTCCGAAGCCCGCATTCAGAATACTCGCACAATCGCAGAATCGCAGTCGTTGACCCGCCGCAGGCTCAGCGTATTAAATTCCAAAGGCGCAACAAAAGTAAAATTATTCAAGTTAAGCGTAGCCTTAACAAATTTAGAAGGCATACCAGAAAGAAAAAATTTGCAAAGTCTTTATTAAAATGCAAAGTTCCAGTTGTTTACAACAACACAAGCCACGCACCGTCCAGGAAAGCCAGCAGCCAAACTTAATATCCAACTAGTAGACAACTATCCAACTCGCTATTCAACTATCCGACTAGGCAACTGTTTATTTTCAGTACACTTATTGCCTGATGCCTTATTACCAGTAGCTGGCCTCCAGCTTAATTTCGCGTTCTTTGGGTCTTAGCTGGCAAGTTTTTCCCCCGGCCTGACGTAAATTGTCAACAAACTTTGCGCAACAATAAACTTCCCGTTTGTCTCGCGTCGCAACGTCCAGAAAAGTAAAATAACGGCTGGGAGTAGACAAAAACCAGAAAACAATAAGTCTTTTTTCGGATTCGTACTCGGTGCATTTTTGCATTTGAATGCAATGTGACTTTTAGCAGCATTTACACAGAGCTCAAGCCGAAAAAGAGAGCTGCATAAGCGGCGACTGAGTTTGAAAGCGTGGCCACTCCCCCCTCGCACTGTCTCCCAGGAGCTGCACAGATGCAAATGTGAATTCTTGATCTCTTTAGACAAGAGTCATGATTGTTTTAGCTTCTGTATAAGTTGGCTTATTTTACGTTTTTGTTTTTAGCCTTTTTGTGTTTGATTAAAACACACAAAGTACTTCTCAAAATTCGGTGCTTTTTTATGCTAAGCCAAGGCTTAGTGATACAATTCTTTTATTTATTTAAAGGTTGTGCAATTTCTGTTCTTACAATAGTAAGGTTTGCTTTAAAATGGCGCTATATTTCAACTACTTTATTTTAAAAACGTTAGACCCCACTATTTCTCAAAATAATAACTTAATTTTAAGCTTCTTATAATAAGATTATCGTATGCAATTTTAAATAAGATTTTTATTTAACAATTCAAAATATTTTTTAAATTAAAAAGGAATAATTAAATTATATTAAATAATAAATAAATATTAACAAAGTATTATAATTTAAGTAGTATATATTCTTAAAAATTCATTTAAATTAGGAAAATAACGCTTTTAATATATTATTTATTATTTGCAAGCATTGGTTTTGATTTAACTTTTCAAAGAGCCTTAATAAGTATATTAAAAACTTCATTTAAATTAGATTTGAAAATTAATCAAAAAATAAATAGATGCATTTTTGTTCAATACAATTTTAATTGTATTTAAGTAAGGCTTTTGACGGAATAGGTTTTGAGAGCTGTTTCTTGAGAGAAGAAGACGAAAAAGATGATAAGGACATTGACGTGAAATACAATAAACTATTAATTACATTATATTAACATTATATTAGTAATATCATTAACTGTTATAATAATAATTAACTATTAATTACATTGTATTAACATTATATTAGTAATATCAACTGTTATAACAAAACCGCCACATTTATACTCACATTTACTCACATATTTGCTGTTAAAATTGTGAAAATTTCACTTGTAATTTGAGATTAATTAGTTCATTTAAATGTACTTTAGATTTTTTTTTGGCAAATTAGCGGTTGCACATTAGAAGCTCAATTAAATTATCCAAAAATTTCTTTCTCTCAATTTATTTCCATGTGATTCAATAAATACAATTAAATTCAACGAAGTTTCAGGTTAAACGCTTTTTAATAAAGTCTGAAACTAAAATTGAAATTGAAATTAAATTAAATATAATAAATTATTCAGCACATTTAATTTGGTTGGCTAGTTGTATTATGTCATTATCGTCAATAATAACAATAATTGGGCACATTTTTGTCACATGTGGAAACTTTATGCTTACGCTGTCAAAACAGTTGCAAAAGTCCTGCGCCAGGATATCTACTTAAGTACTTAAGCACGTATCTATGGGTTTGTGTGTGTGTTTGACTACAGTGCGTAGCACATGTAAATTTCTGGCTAATTAAAATTAGCATATTCCCTTTAGCGTCGCACAGCAGGATGTGGCTCTGGTCTTGCCACACCGCATACGTTGTCAGCAGGACTTAGGAACTTGGTTAAAAAAAAAAAAGGAATAGCTCGCGTTACCAGCTGATTAAAAGGGAAAGCTAACAAGCATTTGCTCTTTGCCTGCGGCTCTTCGTGTCATTTGTACGCCGCATTTGAGTCGTAAAAGTTTATAGTTCTTTTTTACGTCTGTTGTTGACTTCGTTTTTTTTCCGCTTATATTGTTTAGGTTGAGTTCCTAGTTTGAGTATTTTTTAATTAAATTGTTGTTAGGTTTTTATGGCCATGCTCTCAGACGCAGCATGTGTGTGAAATGTAAAATGTAAATATTGCTTGCCATTAAATTTGTGCCGTAAATTAAAATTTAATTTAAGACAGCGAATTCGTATCGATTGCATAGCAACGTTTAATTATAATAATTATGTGTAAGGACTGGCATACATATTTAATAGAGCATACAAATGTCTGAAAAACACATAAATATTTCTGCTGAAATTGTGATCATTTTTGTACAAGTTGTGGCTGAGTTCACCCGAATTATTCGGCATTAATTTGGTTTTGGATTTGGCTTTCTATATAAAATTGCTGAATCGAAATATGCAGCTATTTGCATGTAGATTTATAAAGTTGCATAATCGGGATATGCTTTTTGATTGTCACCTGAATTAGCTGACAAAACTCAGATAAAATACAAAAATGTATGCATTTCGAATTGAATTTGATAGCCAATTTAACGATGTATTTTGAGACTGCCTTGGTTAGAGATAAAAACATTTATATTATTTTGTAAAATTTGATGTGGTTGATAGATTAGCCTTCAAGAAAATTCAGTTACCTTTCGCGTGGCTTCTTATTAATTGCCGGAAGTGCGAACTCACAGAACTCCAGACTCTGCGGTGCTTAGGACCACAGAAGCATGAATAGATTTGCATTTTAAATGTGTGCAGCATCAGCTTTCGGTTTTTATTTGTGCTCCTTTCACTTATTTAAGCGTTGGCCTTTGTAAATACTTTTATAAAAATACTTATATATTAAATAAAAGCAAAGGCAAAAAGCGGAAGGTGAGTTTGGGGCTTGGGGTCATTTCCTTTTGATTTTGGCTTTGGTTTTTTTTATATTCTTTTTGTCGGGGGCAGTTTACACTAAATTTGATTTTATACGCAAAGATGTTCTTAGGTTAAATGGTGCAGAAGCACTGCAAACTGTTGACTGACCTAAGTAAAGCTAAAAAAAATAATATATATATATATATACGTATATATATATAAATTATATTGTCTGTATGTGCATGTATGAATAAATTTGTGTGGGTTTCCTCAAGAGTCTCTTGCGCGAGCAACCCAAATGTCAAATGTTGTTTTCTTATTTTAGTTTCGACAGCCAGCAAATAAACCTCAAGCGCATAACGAAAAATTGAAATCAAATAAGGAAAATTGAAATAAAAAGCTATGCATATTTTTGTTCTTTGTGGCTCTTTCATCTCGCATGGCAGCCTTGCATTAGCCTGAAGTCTTGAGTGCAAAAGTGTCAACAAAATAAATGCATAAATAAAGATCAGTGCGTCAATCCACAATGACATTTTGCCAACCTGCTCCCGTCCACCCAATTTACCCAGTCAAAAGTCAATGCTCAAAAATATTCAATATGAAAGTCAAGCAGCAAGAAGAACAGTGGGGGAGGGGGGGTGTGGCATGGCAAGAGGGGTAAGTGAATCAAGAAAAAAAAGCGCACTCTTCCATTATTAAAGTGTGTGCTCTCATGCTTGATAAATTGCAGCTGAGCTTTTGCTTGAAGGATTTGGTGCAACTGTAGTGTGAAAATGTCTTGTGCATATTCGACAGACCTCCAGACTGTCAGACCGCCCAGACTGTCAGACATGTCAAGCAGCCAGCTGGCATTGTGAAATGGAAATTCAGAGCTCAAAACTCGCAAAACTCTTTTCCTCAGCTCCGAATTGTGAAGTCTGCAAAAAGGTATTAAAAAAATAATAGCATACTTTCCGGTTCACATTTTACAGTTAATCATTTGAGCTTTGTAGTTGATTCGCAGCAGCACTTAGACTCCAAATGGCTACCCACTGCACAAGCTGGCCAAAACAATAGCCGCAACAACAGCAACAACAGCAACAACAATCAACCAGCTACAGTTGTGTGCATTGTTGTCTGACTTGGCTTTCAGATTTTTCACTTGTCGCTTTCGTTGATTTTGCTGCCTTTGTTGGATCCGTGGCGTTAATATATGCAGCCATAAATCTGCGCATTCAGCATTGCTCAGACTGATACTGTTATTGTTGCTCTTGTTGTTTTCAACAATGACAACACTCGTGTGAACCGCAGCAGTGCGTTATCATGCTGCTCATATGCCAAAGAATTACGCGGCTCTTTTTTATTCCCTTTAAAGTGGATAATATAGTTTACATAACAAAAGAGTATCATTAGTTCATTCATAACGTACACTGAATCCATCAATGAATACTGGTATTTCGTAAATATTTAAGCTGTTCTAGAACATGTTTAACACCAATTCCATCCTATAACCGATTACTCAACATTTGAATTATTCATTCGATCGCGTAACCAAACTCAATCAAAATGATTTCCTCTACTTAGTCTATATATACAATCAACAATTCTAATCAAATTGCATGAGAACTTTTATTTGTATATATATTACTGGTAGGGTATTGAGGGTTCGCAAACTGAATATACCTATACCAAATTGTTGTCTTCCTTTCTTCTTCTCTATCCTGGCTTAAAGTAATATTTTGCCAGTCACTGGTCGATAAGATATTGATGCAGCTGCCGGAATCGTTAAATTTAACTGTTGTTAAGAAAAAAAATGTTGCTACAAAAAAAATTTCACATCAATTCATTTATTGTAAAATACGCTGGTTGTGGCCAGTTTTTCTTTTGAGTCACTTAATACGTAAATTACATAAAATTAATGTATACAAGTATATATGCTTACAGTTATATATGTATATATATTTATAAATATATAATACATACATATTTATAGTTTTTTCTTGACCATTTATTGACTTATCGTAAGTTAGCTGCAATTTTTAGCCCCTAAACGTTGCAATTTTATTATTATTTATATAATTTATATTTTTTGGTATATGCAAAACGGCAGAAAATAGTTTTTTTTTTTGTTTTTTGTTTTTCATTTTCGAGTATTTCCTTTTACTGCTATTGGTTTTTATTGAGTTTGTGGTTGTTCTCGTTATCTTTGGCATTTACGTTGGTTGTCGCATAAGTAAACCAAAATGAGAGTGAAGCTGACAAATGGTTGTGCAGTTACAGATTTGTAACTGTTAGCAAGCACGATATGGATAGGATCTGCTGATAACATTCATAATAAAACAATTACACATACCAACTTTGAATTACCATTAGAACTATACTTAATGACTGTTTCAAGCCTTCACAATGTACTTGATATGGACGCTTAACATTTAAACACTAGAGCACAGAAGCACACAAAGTTTCACATAAAAATTCACAAATTTCATAAAAGCTTGGACTTCATTTTTTTTTATTTTTTATTTTTATTTTTTTTTTTGGTTGCGTACTTTGTGTGTCTGAGTGTTGACATTTGTGTATATTTATTATTTGTCTGAGATGCCTAAACTAGACTGGCGTTGACTTAGAGCTAACGTTATTATGGAAATAACTGCAGACATACACGCACCTATTTGTTTTGCTCGTGATATGCCCAAATAGAATGGCGGCAATATGTTTTCAGATATTTGCTTAACTTGGGGAGCGGGGAGTTCAAAACATTTGTGTATGCGTGAACTTATGCCTCTAAGAGATCTGCTGAAAGACAAAACAAATATGTTCGGGTTGCATATATCCATGGACAGGTTGCTTGATTAACTAGATTACGCATACACGTCGTGTACTCTATTGTTAAGCACATTTCTTTACTTTCTTTTGTTTTTTTTTTTTTGTTGTGAAGTTTTATGTCGAGGCTAGTAAGCTCTATTGAAATAGTATTAACTACAACTTAGACAAATGGTTAGCTATGTACACAAGAAACACATCAAGAAACACGCATCAAAACTGCTTAATTAGCTAGAGCGAGTTTCCTTATCTTTTTCTTATTCGTTTTCTTAATTTTTGTTTTTTGTATTTGTATTTTTGTTTTTTTTTTACTTTACACTGAGCGTGTTTCACACGCACGCACTCCAAACTATAGTAGGCATGGCTCTGGTGGTTCACTGTGGCTAGCAAGCTGGCTGTTGGCAGCTGCTTGCTTACGCCTGCGCAGAGGCAACGAACTGCACCACAGTGGTTGGCCGTGTGCTCGTTGGCTCGTTGGCTGCTGTGGTTGTTGCCACTTGAGGAGGCGCCTCATTGCCATTGCTTGGCGCACACTCGTCGCTGGGGCGGCGCTTGACCAGCATTTGGCTTGATCTGACCGCAATCCATTCGTTGCGGCCTGCATCAAACCAAGTCAGGCCGAGATTGTAGCGCCCATTGAGATTGGCGTGCTGGCAATGAGAGAACCACCAGCCACCCTCATAGTTAGCAGCACAGTGCGTCTGTGATATATCGCGATCATCGTCAATCGCCGAGAATTGCATGCCCTGCTGATAATTAAGTGCATCCGATGCATTACCACTGTACTCGCCAATATGCAGCCGATACCCATCCGATCGGGACGATATATAAAAGTGCTTGTATTCCGCCACCCAATTGTTGTCGTAGATGTCCTGCATTTGGATACGCAGCTGCGTGCAGTTGTTCACCGTCAGATGATGTAGCTGCTCATTACCAATCCAGTACTCGCCTCCCGGCGTTCCAAAGCCCTGAGCATAATCTGCCCATGAGCGATTGAAATCGGCGCTGCCATCAAAGCGACGCTGCACTGTCGTCCACCCATCTCCGCTGCAGTGTGTCATCATCGGATGATGTTGACCGGCGGGCGCTATTAGGTGCAGGCCATCCGCATTTGTCGACAGCTCGCTGCAGTCCTGCGGCAGCTTATTCACAATTGCCTCATACTGTGCCTCAACGTTCTCCAATTCGGCCACCAGCGTCTCGGCCAGCTCACTATCAGTTCTCAGGTCTGACGCCTGCGGTTGATTCTGGCTGGTCTGCTGATAATACGGACGCTTGTGCGGCTTGTTGAGGTGTGAAAGCTGTGTGAGAGAAAAGGTAAGTTTTCAATACATTATTTGTAAATAATATATCTTATACATGTTTTTTTTTTAATATAATATTCAAAAGTTCACCTTCACTTATTCCCCTAAAGGCCAACTGCTTTCACTGTTCAATATTCACAAAGAAACTTAGTGTTTGTACACGCTAATCAGGCAATTATAATTTCGAATTTTTCATTGCTCAATACCGTAAATTCAGAAAAAGTTAAACGGATTTATCCGAAGAATTTATAAATTAAATATTTCGATATATTTTTTAATAAGGATATAAAAGTATATATGCAAAAATTCTTTGTAAAATTCCGAATCAAGTATTTAGAAACTATCTAAAATGTTTGTGAAATCTTTAATTACTAATGTTTTATAACAATTTATGTAGCACATATAAAGAACAACAAAGAATTCAATATTTACAAGAATCTACACAGGAATTAAGAAAAGAAATATCTTGTTTTTTAGAATTATAATTTCTTCGTTGGTGCCAAAAGTATTCGGAGTATATAAGAAGTGGCAACTCCCCCATCTTCAGCTTATCCAAAAAGAATCGCAATCCTTGCGAATCAGAAGTAAATTGTCGCAATGCTTATCAGTCATTTGAAAATGGGAAACGGGAAGGTTTTCCATTTCACGAATTGGACTTTTGAAAGTGAACACGGAAAGCTTTTTCCTATTTGTTGCCAAAGTTATAGCGTTAATTTTAATTTTAGGTTATCGACAGTTGCCGATACCGATAGTTACCGATTGAATAGTAATCGAATAATTTAGTAATTTGGCATGACATCAGAAAATACTTATAACTTGATCACTTTGGTCAAGGTCACTTTCCCGGATATTAATTACCCACCTTATTGTGCAGCTCGCTATGGACAAGTGATTGAACGCGATCCACATTTGTTTGCAGCTGCTCCACCGTGCTGACCAGCTTCTTTACACCATCGCGCTCGTCCTGGAGAGCGCTGACGCTAACGGCCATCGCCTGCAGGGAGCGTGCAGCGTTCTTGCCCTCCTCACGGACCAGATTCTGCTCGGAGCTAATTTGTGCATTTGCGAACTCCAGCTTGGAGATCTCATGACGCAGTTCGGGTATACTCTTGTCCATTTTGCTTTGCAGTCCCTCCACGTCCTCCAGCAGCTCCAGCATCGATGTGTGCAGTTTGTCCAGCGTTGCGATCTGACGGCTCAAATTGAAGTTGGCATTGGCGATGCGATGCTGCTCCAGCTCTATGCTGCGCACCCTCTCGTCAATGTGATGGTACTTTAGCTCGTTCATCTGCCGCCGCAGGTTGCGCTGCGTCAACTGCAAGCTGTGTATCTGCTCCTGCTGGAAGCGGCAATGGCGACGCCTATGATCGGCCAGCTCACTGCTCGACAGTGACTGCAATTAGAGAGAAAATGTGCTTAATACAGATTACAGAACCAGAGTTGTTAAAGAGCTATTTTTTCATTGCATATTGCAACCATTATTCAAGTCGATCTTGTGGGAATTATGGTATCAAAATATTATTGAGCTTAAAATACATATAAAAAAAAGGCATAAACCGAATAAGTCGATATTTTGAAACTCTTGTTTCAAATCCTATTTCAAATTCTATTTATTTATACGAAATGGGAAAAGAGTTTTTCGCAAATAAAAGTTTTGGCAAATATATATTTTAATTTGTGAGTATTGTTGGCGACTGCAAATTGCCAATTTCCAGCGACCACTGTTTGGTTAAGCTGGGTGCTTAATTCTACACAAAGCTTTAAAGCTGCTTTTAGTTAAGCGCATTTATCGTCTGTCCTCTTCCTATAGTTGTCGTTGTCTTAGCTTACTCATAATATGCATGTGCACTGGATTATGTGCGGGGAATTGAATCCTAAATCCATTTATTATAAATGCATTTTGTAACGCACCACAGCAGCGCCAAACAACTTTGTACTACACACACACAAACAAATACACACAGAATAACATACACAGCTACACACTCACACACACACACAGACACACACACACATGCACACACAGACAACAACAGATAGCGAACATGCAAGGATGAAAGGCGTGCTCAACAATAATGTCAGCGGCAGCCCCACGCTTAAATCCCCGCCGTTGGGGAGTGTGCAGACACACCCACCGGCATACCACAGAGCGTGTATGTGTCACACACACACGCATCGAGACATTTAGTTGGGGCAACTTGGCAGTTTTCTATGTTGGAGCCATGCAAGTTCATATATGGGTTTTTATGCCCTGCACATCTCTCAAATTCGAAAACAAAGGGATATAAAAATGTTGGCAGGAGAAAAAAAAATGTTTAAAAGGATTCTAAATTTCAGGGTTTTTTGTTATATGTGCACACTGAATTCTTATATCTTCGATTTTGTTATATTAATTATTATTAATATTAAAAGTTACATTACTTATAAAGTGGTGCAATTGAATTTGATTCGATCTCGCGACCCTCGTTTGCAAATGATGGAAAATATTTTTCTGAAAAATAAAAGCCTTTCTCATTTTAAGAAATGTTTTTTTTTTTGTATGTTTAAAAATGATTGCAAAAACAAGAAAAACTAAATTTTAGGGTGATTTCTTTCGGAGTACACCTTTAACATAAATATATTTATTTAGCTTTGTTCCCTCAGATTTCCCATTTAAATGTCATCTTTAATTAATAATGATCAGACAAGAAGCTTATCCCTTTCCTATGTGCAAGTCCTGAGTATGTTCTAGTCGGGATTTCACGTCTAAACCAGTCTTACTTAAGTCTGACATATGTGTACACATACATCAAGTTATACTAGTATAATTTAACTGAGTGACAAGCGTTAACCAAGGTAATGGCATTTGGGTCACATTTGTGACCTGTGAATGCAAATGTAATGAATACGCTTGCGGCCCAGCAACTGATATTGCCACAGATACAAACGCATACCCCTATACAAATTATATATATATATGCTTCTTCCATTGAAACAAATAATATTATTTCGTATTTCATCTACGCTTTTGTCTATTCACAGCGTTCGTTCCAACATCGCTTGTAATTGACTAATAAAGCATCCCGCAAATACGAAGTGAATGGAATCTTCTGCTAATGAATATACACATGGTGAGCGGGGGTGGCATGGGATGGGCTTTGGGGGCGGGGGGTGGCGGGTGGTAGTGTGAATCATAGCAAAGTCGAAACTTTGCTGCTTAATTATGCGACACACAAATGAAAGGAAATGAAAGCTATTGTGATGAAAGGAAACGCCAACAATGGCAAGAATCAGAGGGGCGAGAGAATGAGACTCTAAAGTTTTTATTCAACTTTTTCTTAGTAATATTTGACTCGAAAACTCAATATATTGAGTAAGTATCAATAGCAAATTTGCTTTTTTACTCATATTATTAATTACCTAATTTAAATAATCAGTTTTTTTTAGTTATTTTTCTTCACATATATATTACTAGAATAATTATTTTAGAAAGTATTGCCAAAGGACTCCTGCCTTTATTAAGAGAATGGGAATTGTAACTTTTATAAATAAATGTAAAAATATAATGTATTTTCATGTTTTAATGTAGAATTTATTTATATCAAAAAACACTGTATACAATTGATTATAACTTGAATATCGGATAATTTGTGGCGAAGGTATGGGAAAGGGAGTTTTAGCTTTTAACGCTTAAGACACGATTTTCACGAAAGGTTTTTTTTTTAATATCTATACTTCAGACATACCCCAATTACTCTGCTGTACTGCCTCGATATTCACTCACGATACATCAATTATTTTGTTATTTATCAGCACGATCATTTTACAAGACGGTTTTGAAAAAACTTACAAAATTACATCCTAATTTGAAAAATCCTAGTCATCACAGATAAAATTCAAGCTATTCTCTTCTGCAGGAAAGCTATCTGCCACCAACCAGAAAAATAACTGAATAACACGTAGGTCCTTTGGGAAAATCAAGTAAAACGTTTAGGAGATATTTTTGAGAAAAATCCTCTTCAGTGGCGTTGATGGAACAAATATCCACATCAGCATTTTATATCGTTTGATAAATAGTAGCTGCCAATCGTCCTTTGAGAATAATAATATAATAATAATTATAATATTTATAATGGAGCATATATTGAGTAATCTTATAACAACAAATCAATTATTTTTGTAAATTGCAGTTTTCAGTATCATTGAATTTTAAGATATTTATTGTTTGTGAACCTATTTTAATTAATTTTGTTTTTCTGGCTTCAGATCTGCATATAACTCAACATATATTCATATTTAAATTGATAAGGACACACAAGTCATTTAATATATAATATAACAGAAGTAAGAATTATAATTTTAGATGCAATAAACACACTTATTCTGAAATTTTTCGAACACATAATTTGCTTCTTGTCATTCGAGTAAATTATGACAACTGAGTTTAAAAATGAGCAATTCTTTTAATGTTAATAAGGTTGAAACTGGATATGCTGTAATATGCAATGTAAATAAATATGGTATGGACTCTTCAGAAAAAGCTTAAGGCCTTTTTGCGATAAAAATTGCCTTTAAAGAAAAGTAAATATTTGCCAAATTTAAATAAAAAAAACATGAAAACAAAAAACTAAAATCGCTTCGCATATAGAAATTATTTGTTTATTTTGTGCGCCTTTTGATGGCTGTTCACTTAATTATTCATGTCTCTGTTGGATTGTGAATTGTGCGACTACGCGAAACTTGTGCTGCCAATTTTCAGTTGCTGTTTGTGCTTACTTTCCTGCTCCAACGCACGTCTCTAAGCTTTGTGGAAAGAGCAGCGTTGCTGTTTTATGTGAAAGGTCACGAACATTGCTAATACGCCATGTTCGACAACGCAACCAATACATATATATATATATACTATGATATATATGTATATATATGTATATATATATTTATATTATATGTAGTGAGTACATGGCAGAGGCAGAGGTCGGGCGAAGCTATCAAAATTCGGCGCGTGGAAAAGGTGATATACCGAGGAGATTCGCTGAGGGCGACGTCAACAATATAATTAAATGTGATTTATGTGTTGGGCCCCACGTTCACTAATACCAATTAACAAACAGTCAAAGCGGAGGGCAAAAACAATTTTAAAGACATTTCGTGGCAAGTGACAGCGGTTCTAATTGAAATCGAAATTGAAGCATAAATATTTTATGCCAGGCAGCGTGTGTGTGTTATTACAATTAAGAAATGCTAATCGGGGAACAAGAGCAGCCGCTAGCCTAATTAATTTGCAAAGCCACATCACACACACACAACACACACTTGTATAAAATGCATAAAATGCTTGGTTCGTGGGGAGGATTAAAGTGAATTTGGACATGTTGTACTCAAGTGAAGGCTAACAAGGAATAGCTATTAGCGACAGCTATGCAGCAGCCACATCCAGGGAATGACTCTATGTGTGTGTGTGTGTGTATATGTGTAGTGGTGTGTAGTGTGTGCAGTACATATAAAAAAAGCTACTTCGGCTGCTGTCGTTGCTCCGCGCGAATTGTCGTAAAAATGTAATAGGACTTTTGTGTGCCGCTCAAAAAGTTGCACACACACACACGGATACAGACTATACACATATATATATATATATATATATATATATATTTATATGTATATATATATATGTGTGTGTGTGCCACAAAATGCCATTAAGTTAATGCGCATTTAGGTACCGCCATTTGTAACAACGATGTCTGTTTGCTTATTTCCTGGCCAAATGGCAAACGTGTGCATAATTTGAAACTAAATATTCGCAAATATTGCAGTGCAACATTCAAAAATGCTTAATCAAAAACTAGAAGAGCTCTTTAACTGAAACTCAACCCAAAGCAATTTTAAATAAAGAAACAAAGTTCAAGCAAATAAAATTGAAACAGCTCAAACCAAAAATAAGCATATATGCATTAATATATTTTTGTGGCAAGTATATGCGGCATGTTGGGGCAGCATATTTACAGCCAACGTCGCTTGGGAAACTTGAGAGACAGCTTCGAATAATAGAAACATGAGGAACACACACACACACACATACACACACACACACACAATCATACATTGATATAAGTGGCACATATGAATCTCAAGATTATGCCAAGTTTCAATAAAGATAATTTCACTCATAAAATAAATATCAACTACGAGTACCACGTATATGCATGTAAATGAAACTCACACACCGCCTTACCCACCCAGACAAGAAAAGACCAGCAAATACAAGCACTCCGGCAATCAAACAAATTGCCAGCCGCAGCAGAGCAGCAGCAAGGCGGGCATTGTGGCAACAACACCAACAACCTGAGGGGCGAACTGGGGCAAGGATGTAACATAAAACAAAAGCCAGCACAAATATCAACATAAATAAGGTAAAATGCTGGAGCCCACTCGGCTGCTCCAACATACAACAAACCAATTCAAAGAAAAAACCACCAACAAAAAAAAAAACAACATACAAAAATCGCTGTCAGAGTATTGAAGATTGAATACTCTTTTTATTAGATGCTATTCTAATCCTACCTCTTTTCAAATATATATTTATTTAATGTCGACTAATATCAGTTGACTCAGAAAAATACTACAGTTAAAAGTAAATAAAATATTTACAAGATTTCTGGGAGTATTTTAATGCGAAATGGGCCAACATGAACTATTGTAAATACGTATGTTTATGATGAAGAATTTGTATACATATTAAGACATAGGAAGGAGGCGTGCGGACTTAAAATATAACTATAACAGAGATATAGCCATCCTTTCCGACAGTCGAGCCTCACAAATCGCACTAAAGAAGACGTAAATTATGTCTAAAGTGCTCCGGATAGTACGGACCAAACTAGACCAATTCAAAGTACACAATATGGGAAATAAAGTGGCGGCAGAGCAGGCAGAAATGGGGGCAGAAGTGCCCATAATAGGACCAGAATCGTATTGTGGCACAGGAAAATACACAATACGGCAAGAACTGAGAAGCGAACAAAGACATCTGCGGCAATCAAGCTGGGCCAAGAGACCAGGTATAAGAAAGGCGAAATGTGTTTAAGGCAGCATTAATCAGAAACGATTTAAGCAAGAAATATCCTTCGGAAAGAAAAGTCAGGGCTTAAACTAGGACTAGGTACAATCTGTATTGGCATCTGTCGATTATGTGACAATGATAAGGAATCCTTAAAGCACATCAAATCGGATTGTGCTGGCTTATACAGAAGAAGGTGCATTGTCTTAAGGAAGCAAATCTTATGCTAGGAAGACAGGAATCCTTAACCGAAGAAAATTTCTTGAATTCTTGCAAGAATCAGGCTTGATAGAGCTATAGTTAGGGGGCACAATAGATATAAGTAAGTACTTAATAATAAAAAATAATATATAAGAAAGCTTGGAGAAGTCTGCTAACAAAAATGCTCTTTGCAAGGGTATAACAAAAAAACCCGAAAAACAATAAAAAAAATTGTTGTGGCCTCTGTTTTGCGTCTGAAACCGGATCCTGTTGCCTTTGCAGCTCCTCCTTCAACTCTTTGTGCTACATATCCTCTTTCTACTCCTACTACTGGTCCTGCTCCTGCCCATTCCATGTGTGTTTTGGTGTTTGTGTGTGACTCCCGCATTTGTTTGCCTGGCTAATTTAACAGCAAGTTTCTCATATGTACAATATATGTTTACTCGTATATTTCCACTACTTGTCTGTCTGTCTGCCTGTCTTTGTTCGGCAAAGGCTGCTGCCAACATCAGTCGCATCACATCAATAACCAAAGATAAATATTTGCGTTCAACTGTTGCTAGTGACAGCTTCCATCATGTGATTTGTTTTCCCAGGTCTTGAGTCCTGCTTATGTCTTGCTATCTGCAGAGCATTTGCTTTGTTATGAATCTGCACAAATTGCAATTAGAACATCTTCTTTCTTTTTGGGTCGACTCTCGGCTGTGGCATCCTCGTGCTGCCAACTTGTCACTGGCAGCTGCTTCTTGAATTATCTATATGTATTTATTTGTGACGGTCTGCTGAAAGGCCTTGCCATCAATTCGGGTTCAATTAGTAGCAGTCAATTTGACTAAGTGCCACCAGCATCAAATATTCACTTTTCCATACATAGAGCAAGCAGAAGATACTTTTAAGGTCAACCCCAATAGCTGTCAAAATGATGGCCAATTACATACACCGTATCGGACACTTGTCGATAACCGAAATAAATATGGCAGCTATTTAAACATATATAATACTATTGATTTATAGCTGAGTTGCCAAATTGGCATATTGGTAAGCTGTACAATTGGAAACAAATCTCCTTGAGATATAAAAGCTCACCTAATTATATTTAACTTTATATTTCTAAAAAAAAAACCGGGTCTTTCTTTTCTTATCTCAGTATTATATTTGTCCAAAATTTAAAAAATAGATTTGAAAATTCCATGGAATTTTTGTAAGTGTACACAGAATTCTTACATTATGATTTCAGGTCGATTTTATTTTTCAGAGTGTTTTAAGTGTATTGCAATTTAAAACTTATAATATAAAAGTTTATAATATTCCATCTATATCTGTAAAGCCTTTGTTATTATCAAACTGCTACAAAAAGTTCGTTGAGCTGTAGAACTGAACCAATTTCGACCTTTTGTGACCACTTTGTAACCACTTAAAATAAATAAATTTTTAATTGTTTTGCGGTCTAGTTTAGCGCGTTTTGCTTGCGCTGAAAATAGTACGGATTCCATTTTTTTATACCGCTTACAATGAGTAAATTTCAACGAGAATGCGTCCTAGTTGCATTCACCCGAAACATTCCCATGGGGTTTATTTGCCACATTGTTATTTTTTATTTTATTTTTTTTTTCAATTTTCTTCTGTTTCATTTTTATTTATTTCCATTTTTACGTAATTTAATCAGAAGCACACAGTTACTCATATAATGTATTTCTCTTTGTATTTATATATATTTGTACACATTTGTACAGCCACCTGTGCAATTTTATTTTTTATCCTTGCGCATTGTTCTAATTTAACCTAATTTCTGCTTTGCTGCGCTTTTATAATAAATTTTTTTTGAAAATTGCTTTTGCCAATTTACTCCCATTGTTTTCATTTTTTTTTGTTTCAGCTAGATATACCCACAACAAGAACAACAGGTTTTGCTTTTGGGCGACTGCTGTAGGGAACATTGGTGGCAAATGCGAATACAAAAATAACAACAGAGAAAACCTAAAAAATAATGAAAAGGATCAAATTGTGCTGAAGCATTGCGCGCATCATAAACGTAGAGAAAAAAAAACAAATACATATAACAAACTGATTATCAAGGCACTCAAAAGCATCTGCTGCTGCTGCTGCTGCTGGCCAAGACTGGAATTGTGAGTGGTAAAAGAGTGGTTAGAGTGGAGTTGGGGCCAAGTGATGGCAAGACAAAAGGCAGCAGCCGTCACTGGTCTCTGACAGCGCAGCTGAGCAGCTGGCGTTGTTTACCAATTCCGTCTACCCTTCACTCTCTTTCTCTTTCTCTCCCTCTCTCTCTCTCTCTCTCTCTCTCTCTCTCTCTCTGTCTTTACTTTTTTCTTTCTGCTGTCCCTGCTACTCTCTCTTTATCTCACTGCCGCCCTCGTTGTGCCTCCAAAAATGCTCTGGGCGATTAAAAGGTGATTTCCTGCTTTTTGTTTGCAATTTTCAGCAATTTTATTCTATACAAAAAGTACGTGTATTTTGCGAGCAGACGTGCCCTTAAACATTACATTAATATATATATATATACATATATATAGGTGTGTGTGTGTGTGTACGTGTACGTGTATGTGATTCAAGAGTGCCTGTTGTGAAAGCCGCTTAGAGCGCCTGACTGCACGCCTTATCGTTTCCATCGGTTTTATTGGTTTTGTTTGCCCTTTTTTTAATTTTTTATTTTTAAAGCAATTTGTGGTCAAAATTTTTAGTGGCTGATTGTGAATGTAATTGCTTTGTGTGTGCATCGAGCTTCACTTTTCAATCAGCTAGCACAACAAAGACTGATAGAAGCATTGAGAGGGGGGAGAGAGAGGTAGGGAAAGCCACTTTGCCACTACACCTACCACCAGCCGTACCCCTACCCTTGGCAAGCAAATTTTGAGCTAAGCAGCATTGTGACGAGTCCAACAACTTCAAAGCAAAGAGGAAACATTTCTTCAAAAATACACAAGAAAAAAATAAATAACATTCGAGTGGTAGCATCAAAAAAAAAAAAAGTGGTAAGGAACAGAAGAGGGTTAACCACAAGCAGGTGGCTCTAAACCAGTTTTTGTGTGTGTTCGGTTTACTTCACTGATATATTTTGTGTGGCAACCGCATGCATATGGAAGTCACATAATCCCTTTAATGAAGTTTCCTCTTTTTCCTCTTTCGTGTCTTTCGCAAAATTGTATTTTTATTTTATGCATCGCCCGCATTTTGCTCACCCCTTCATGGATGTTGTGGCTTTACCTGTTGGCTCAGATATATATGAAAGAAATGCAAAATTATGTTTCCTGGTTGTTTTTTGCTATATTGGCAATTAAAGGTATGGCTGTAAACCCTTTTGAAATTGCAATTAATTGTGGTTTGAATTATTTTTTCTTGACAAGTCGAACAGATTTTAACAGATTTTATAGCGCTAAGAATCTTTGTAGGACGAGGCGCGTTATTCTAATATAATGTAAGAACTTTAATATAATACCTTAATAATATACTTATCTTGAGTTGTGGAACTGAAAGAATTAGTCTTGGATGTCTTAGCCCATCTCTTAAAAAAAAGAATCTATCAATAATGCTGATAAAAACTCAAAATATCTTTATTTGTGGCATTTTCAGACTGATTTGTATATTGCAGGGTATTCCAAAATGCGACTGTGCGCTTCAGTATTTCAACATTTTACTTGCACTTCAAATTGCGCGCTTTATTGACTTTAATTATAATTAAAAGTTGTTAGCATGTTGTTGCTCAGTCTGCGCTGTCTGCGATTTATCTGACCTTAATGTTAATGATTCTGTTAGGCACATTAGCCGGGGCAGGTAATAGGGAACGGGACAGCAGAAAGACTGAGGGACTGAGGGTCTGAGTGGTTGCCCGGGGCGAGGCGTTCGCATTAAATATTAAATATGTTGACGTCCTGCGGTGCGTATGAGTAATTTAAGCAGCATACGAGGAGCCATTAAAAAGTAAGGACCGACCAACACACACACACACACACACAGGAGTTGAACTCGTGCTCGGGCATTTGGCTCGTTAGCACATCGTGTCTCAGATGGCGCCCCCTCCGAAAAAAACAATGGTATAACAGTCAGGTATAAAATAAGGCATAAAATGGGCAGATAATGGCTATGGGGTGGCCAGAAACTCAACCAGGGCGGTCGCTTTATGAGCGCACTTAAAACAGCAGCAGCAGCAACAACAAAAAGAAATTTCAAAGCCATAAAACCTGAATCACTCCACCTGAGTGTGTGCAACTGTGTGTATGTGTGTGTGTGTGTGTGTGAGTGTTGCGTGCTTATATGATCATTAGCATAAAGTTAGCCGCCTGCTGGGCAGACCTCTCCAGTGTGTACTCACCTCATGGCTGACTTCCTGACTGTTGCTCTCCACTTCAATGCTGGCCGACTGATCCAAGGACTTGGGCATCGCATTCAGCTTGGCATTTAGCTGCCTGTTTAGCTGGTGCTTGTGCTCCTGCTCCTGCTGCAGCAGCTCCTCGCGCAACTCCTGGACAATCACCTCGGTTTGCTGCTGTCGCTCGCGCTGAGCGGCCAGCTCCAGTTTCAGTTGCTGATAATCGTTGCGTATTGTGGCGAGATCCTCGTAGGCAGCCCCGCCATGCCGCACATCCCTGGCCACGTTGCTAGCGGTGCGTTGCAGCTCGACCAATTGTTTGCGTATCTCCGATATCGACTGTTGCAGCCACTCGACAGTCAGCCGCTCCTTGTTGCCGCTGTGTGTTGCACGCAGCGTTTGCATTTCGATTCTGCAAATTAAAAACAAACGGAAAAAATAGAGCAGATACATTAGCATTTTTTTTTTTAACTCTATGCATGCAGTTTGTTGTTGAGCAGTTGAATTACCCGAGCCGGCAACTACACTCAGCAAAAGAATCACCATGAAAAATAGACTATTTTTCTGGTATTTAGAAGTAAGTTCTAAATATACCAAACAAAATTCTTGAAATTAAAACGGAGTTTCTTTTTAACGTTTCCGTTATTAAGAGATTAATTTCTAAAAATTTGAAAAGAAAAACTTTCCTTTAAAATAAAAACAAGTCTTAAGTTCCAATTAATACAATTTGCACTCTTGACTGCTGTTTTATATAACAATAATTTAAAAAGCTAATGTAAGAATATTTCTTATACAAAAAAAAACAACATGGAAATTGTTGAAATATGTTTGAATATCGCAGCAACAATTTATACTTAAGTATTGCTATACCGATTAATATCGAAGCTCTGAAGTTAAGTTTTTCTCAATTCTTCAACAAGTAAAGACGCACTCGTGCATAATAAAGGTAATCCTTAATTTGAAACTGCGTTTCAATATACATTCTTATATAATTCGATATTTTCTAAAATTCAGACCGCTTATTTTTCCGAGTGTAGAAAGAGCAGCAGCATGAATATGCTGCGAAAGTGCGCTCGAAAGCGTGGCAGTTGCGGCTCATTTTAATTGACTTTGAAATGGGCAACATGCGGTGCGATGTAGGGATCTAATTTAAATTGACATTTTCAGGCAAGCGAACGTTAGCCAGATAAGGGGATTAGGGCGTGAGGCTTACAAGAAAAAGCAACATCATTTTCATGCAGTTTTTCAATTAGGCACGTTTTGGATGGTATTGTTCGGGGGGCTTCCACAGTGATTTCACACGTAAGCAAAGCAACTCTTGCAACTTTAGAAATAAGTGCTAGAACAAATTTTCACATACAGACACACACACAAACAAATCACATCCAATGTCAACTGCAATTCACAGAATGGAAATAGAAAATATGTACAGAGAACAGCTGAAAACTTTCCTACCACAAAAACAAGAAGCAGCAAGTGCCAGAGCATGAGAACATATTGTTTAAGCATAGGAAAATAAATATTTTTCACTGTCTTTGTTTTTCTTCTTTTTTTTGTAGCGTTGCCCAAAACGTAAAAGTGAAAATGTTGTAGCACTTGTGGCAGTTGGCAGGAGCCAGTTTCAAAACTTGAACGCATTTTTGTGGCATTTCAGACAATTAAAGTAGTCAGTCGTGGAGTCGTCTCAAGTACCCAAAACTCCTCCCTCGTAATCCGTCAAGTTGGCTTGCGTAGAGAACTTTTGAATTTTGTTGTGGCTCAGCAGCTGCTGTTTTATTTTTCACTGTCAAAAGAGCAAAGCTACATGAAATTTTCATAAAGAAAAGTTTTCTTCAAAATAGCATGTCTGGTTGGAAATGTTGCGTATAAGTAATATTTCAATTTGCATGTTGTTGACTTATGCACGCTTGCATTTGCTGTAGTAAACTTTACGACCTTTTCTGGTTTTCAATTTTAGTACAGTTTTTTATTTTATCTTGTCGAAAATCATCTTCTTAGGTTAAGCGTGTATTAAATTTGGTTATATATTTTTGTATTGATTTACGTGGGTTTATTTTATTAAAAAGCTTACCTAACTACAATAATCTGGTTTTTTCTTTCTAGATATCTAACTAACTGGAACTTAAGAGTTACTTGCTATGAAAATAGTTTGATTTTCATTTACAAAGTTCCAATTTGCGAAAACGGAAACGGAAGCGTAAATTCGAGCTTGCCTGTAAAGTTGATCAATTCCGAATTTGTTATAATTGTTACATTAGCATTGTAATAAATCTGCACAAATAACGCTAGCAATTCTCAGCTCAGCTTATCAATCAAATTAAAAGAAAACACATCACACACAGTAAACTATTGTTGGCTTTACACACACATACTCGCAGCGATATACCAGCTATGAGAAATTTGCACAATTTTACGCATGGCTGCAACAGTATATTTATTTTATTTTATTGCTGAAAGCAGTACACGTCAAGAAAAAATTGGAAATGCTGTCAATGACATGGAATCAAATTGAAAAATGCACAACAAAGCGCGCGGCTCATGCTAGAGAAAATTTCACGTGAATCCGGGGTGAAAATTGTTCGGGTGAAAATTGTGCACATTTTAATTATCGAAATGGAAGCTGGACAGGATTGGCAATGGGCAGGACAATGTGCTGAATGCGCCATTAAAATTAGACCAAATCAGTAAAGGCAAATGGCAGCCAGCTTAATAGATCCCAGGAGCTCCGGAATTGCTGCACCCCTGCACTCCAATAAAACTGTATGCTTCCACATAGCTTAGATGGCTCGTGTCCCAATCAGATAACGACCTGGAGGGGCATGGGAGATGGGCGTTGCTAGAGGGGGCAGCGGCAGGGGGCAAAGGCAACCTCGAGTCACATAAACCACAGTTGACATGTCGTTTGACTGGCCCTGGCGAGTTCCTGTTTATGTCTGCCCGTGTGTGCATGTGTGTGTCTGCACACACATGCGTTGTGTGTTGAATTATTTACGGTGTCACTGACAAAGTTTACGACGTTCACGACATGTCCAAACAAACAAACAAAAAACAGATATATATATAATATATATATAATATATATACATACGGCAGCGAGACTAACCAAAGCTATTTGTACAGTAAATTAAGTGAGCGCCATTTTTGTCGTTCTGTGCTCTAGATCAACACGCTGTGTGTGTGTGTGTGTGTGCGTGTGTGTGTGTGTCGATGAGACAATCATTATTAGTCAGCCAGTCGACAAATAAAACAAACAAATCACAAAAAAAAAAACAAAATAAATAATAAAATAAAAATAATAATAAACTTTGGGCTTGGCCTAGGCCAGAAATCAGAAATTTCTACGTGCTGCCGCCCAGCGATTTTTTCCTATCAATGCTAAGCTGCTTAAGGAGCTGGATTTTTGGACGGTTTCTTATTTGTTTAAATTAACTTGTGCTGTCTCTGGAGCAAATACAAACAGGGAAAATGCCATAACGAGTAAGAATCGTTACGTGCGTGTTGTCGACAGTTATATGCCCTTCCTGGTATTCTATTTGACATGTAAACTTTTTTTCAATGGCAATGGGCATACAGGAGATCCTTCAAAATATTTAGTTGCGGAATCGATAAAAAATATTCAACTTCTTAACTGCTTAAATACTGTGAGAGGGTTCTTAAAAATGTAGTGTTCAAAAATTGGTATAAACAGAAGATAATTGGAGATATCATAATGATTGTTATTAATTTAATTATTAATGGTATAGCCAATATTTAAATTTTTCTTGTTATTCATTTTATTAAATTTGTTCTCATAATTTGGTTATTTTTCAGAATTATTATGTATTAAAAAATGTAAACAATGAGAAGATAATAAAATATATTATAATTTAAATATTTAATTTGGTTTTAATTAAATTTAATTTATTTTTTACTTTTTGTATTTATCTTAGTTCGACAAATATTAGCCGACATTAAATCAATAAGTATTTGATTATTATTAATTTTATTATTAATTATTATTAATTAATTAATTAATTATATGAGAGGGTTTTTAGAAATGTATATACACGGAAGATATTAAAATTCGTTTTAATTATTATTATGAATATTGTTATTTTCTTTTAATAATTATTTCTATTAAATTTATTATTATTATTTTCATATTATCGATTTCGTAACATAAAAACAATGTGGTAGAGTATATCACAAAGGAAATCATGCGAAATTCAGCGAGTCGCAAAAAGTGTTGCCTAATTCAGAGCGCTGCTAAATTGACTTGAGGCGTCTCGCAAAAGTGGGGCATGTGTGTGAGAATTGCTAATGCGCTACGCCCACAAATTTAACGCACACCAACACACTGCCAGTGTGCCAGTGACAGGCACTCGCAGTGCTGTGAGTTGAAAAACTTGAACGAAACTTGACAGCCAAAGTTGCAATTTGCAAGTTGCAAGTTGAGAAGAACGAATTGGCATTTGTGGGCGACTATGAGCTAATAATGCTATCAATTTGCGGACTCACCTCAACTGATCCAATTCGCTGCGCATATCCGCATCCACGCTGGCCGCACTCGAGGTGAGCCGCAGGGATTTGCGTAAATTGTGCTCCAGCAGCTCGTAATCCTCGCGCCGACGCGTCATCAGCGCATTCAGTTGCTTCGTCAGCAGACGCACCTGGTCGCCCAGCTCCAGGCTCTGCTCACCCTTGTTGCCGCCGCCGCTGCTGCTGCTGCTGCTGCTGCTGCGTGGCTGCAACACCTGGGCGCCATTTGAGAGCAGGCCCAGCTCGCTTTCCTCGGATTCGTTGTCGTTGTCCTCATCGTTGACAAAGCGCAGCAGCTCCACACTGGATGGTACAGTGCTGGACAGTGCTGGAGCTGAGCTGGTTGCTTGCGCATCGCGCAACATGTTGTTCACATCGCTGATGACGCCGGTGGTGGCGCCACGCGCGCTTGCCACCACTAACAGCATCAGCAGCAGCATCGATACAATTACGCGCACCATTTTCGATGCGATTTCGATTGTAAATTCAAGTCAAGGTTTTCTAGATGGCTTTCAATGAGTTTCAATTTAGAATTGTTTTGGCATTTGGTATTTATGCAAATGTTGGCCACGTTTCATAGCGGACCGCAGCTAAACACCTTATAAAAAATGCGGCGCTAACAATATTTGAATTATGCGCGATTAATGCTTCTTCTTCTTCGCCGCTCTGTGCCTGCCGCACGTTTGTTTAGCATTTGCCACTTGGGGCTGGCCTTTTATTGAAGCGGCTTTACCCGAATCAAAAACACACACAAACACCACAACATACACAAATACACACACACACTCGGACACACACGAACGCTAAGAAGTCGACTCAACTTGCTTGAGAAAAGATTGTCTGACTTTCACTTTGTGGCTACTGCAGCACTTCGCGTACGAGGCAATTGGCGCGACAGTCGTCGTAGGACTAAAGCGGCGCGCAACAGCAGCGTCCTTTATATACGCCAGTCGTGGCCGAAGCGTCGCGTCACTAAATTCGAAAGAGCGCCGAAATGCGACCCAAAGAGAGAGAGAGAGAGAGAGAGCGAACGAGTTGTGGTTGAAGAGTATGCAAAACTGGAAGTTAACCGACACTAAGAGAGCGAGAGAGCATAATACTAAGAGCAGCATTTGCCCTTCCTCGTGTCTTACTATGGTAACTAGAGTCTGCTTTGTGAGCAAAAGCCAACTATCATTAATTGATAATCATTTTTGTAATGATAAACAATTAAATTTAACTTAATTTACAACAGGAATATACTCATTTTTTTGTACCTTTTTAGCTTTTTAGGCTTGCTTGGTGCATATGTATGCTGAATATCCTTCTGCATATCGTCCTGGCACTTGGCGTACCTGCGATCAACTTGCAAACAAAGGCAGATGTTTTCCCATCTTTATGTATGAATACTAAATGTCCTTTACAACAGTAAGGTTCTATTTGAGAAAATACCTTATGGAAATATTTACTAAGTGAATTAATTAAAAAAATATGTTCATCTGAAAATTGTTATATTTGAAGTATTTTCGTCTATTTATGTGTTGTTCTTTTGGTTAGTTTTTATTTGAGCGAGGAATAAAATGTGTTTCTTAAGAAACCACCTCAAAAAGGTCAACAGTTTTTAAAAGATTTGATATCTCTTTTCAAATGGGGTCCAACTGATTATTTCAATTCTCAAGAAAATAGTCACATATTTTATATATATTTAATGAATACTTATCATCATTAAGAGCAAAAATTTAAGCCTCTATATTTATAGATTAGAAGTAAACATTAGTTAATCCCAAAAGTATATACAAAATTTGTTAAATATACAATTTTTGGCACCTAAAACGTTGCTTAAATTAATTGTTCACATTCTGCAACACTCAGAAAGTATTGTCTGTTGCCACATTTCATTGGGAGTGTTGGAAAGTGCAGTTTTCGAATGGCGAACAAAAGCTGAGTGCTGAAACTAAGCGAGCCAAAAAAATGTACTAAAAAATCTAATTTATTTAGCGGCATTGTTTCCAGGAGCTCGTGTTGAATTTGCAGCATTATTGTTGGGTCAGAATGGAATATGCCAAAAATGGCGCACTTTGTCGCCATGTGAAGGGTTCCTTTAAGCCACCAAGGAGCAAGCAGCCTACCGTGCAGTGGAGGGGGAGGGGGTGGAGGTACGGCATGCCATTCGGGTGGTGCGCTTCACTGCACACGTCAAAAAAAAAAAAAAATGGGGTGAGTTGATGGCCATGTCGTGTTGGCCACTGCAACAGTTTGCCAGTCTAACTCTCCCTTTCCCTATCTCTATTCCTGTATCCCCCTCTCTTTTTCTCTCTCTCTCTCTCTCTCTCTCTATTGGTCTCTATCTGTACCCTATAGTTGGCACTTTGTCTGCGCTGTGTTTTGCAATTTGCAATATTTTCGCTTTTATTTTGTAATGCAAACCGTGTTGGCTTGTGGACGGAGGGAGGGAGGCACGGAGGGTGGCAAAGGTGAGGGGCAGTGCTGACCAGCAACATCAATGGGTTTATAATCAACTGCCAGTTGCCAGTTGAAACATGAGTTGCTGTTGTTGCACATATTTTGAGCGTTGCATGCTATTTAGCTATATGTGGATATTTTTAATTTTAGTTGCCTTTTGTTTTGTTGTCAATTTGCGGCGCGGTGTTCTAGCTTGTTGCACATTGCATTAATGCAGGCAACTCGTGCGGCTAACAGCGCATCCGGCGATTCCCCATACCCAACATACGCCAACCCTAGACCATTAACCCCTTCACAATTGTGTGTGCCGCAGTGGTGCTGATGCACTCAGAAGAAAAGGGTGTTTGAAATGTAAATAGTTTTTCTTTTTTTGAATTAAGTATTCGAAAAAAAAAGTCTTAAAACTAAAAGGCTTTTTTCAATTTTCCATACATAAAATATTTTATTAGGAAATATGTTTCGAAATAATATATATTGTATAAAAGTAAAAAAAATGTTTCTAAAATGTAGGAAAACCTTTGCAAATTGCTGTCTCCGATCGCGAGTTGGAATCTGTGGAAAATTGTAAGGCCTTTTTGAATATATTAATTGAACTATCTAAGAACTAAGAACTATCTAAAATGTTTGCTTATCTGAAGTTTTAAAATACTATTATTAATAATATTGTTCTGTGGTCATATTTACAAAACACCCTGGAATACAAGAACCTGTTCTGAATTAAGAAAAAACAGATTACATTTTTTTTAAATATACTTTCTTAATAATAAGGTGAGCTGCTTTTGGCGCATTTGTATATACTTTTTCGGCAATTTTTTCTCTCAGTGTACTCTTTGCGATGGTGGCGGTTCTGGTGTTGCTTTCTGTTGCCCTTTCAACTCTGCGACTTGCAACTGTGCAACTTTGCTACTTGCTTCCATTTGCATTGCACTGCGTGCTTTTCTTTTTTGCCCATTGCATTGTCGCCTGGTTCCCATTGTTGTAGTTGTTGCTATAGTTGTTGTTAATACTGCTATTGTTATTGCTGGTTTTTATGGTGTTGTCTCTCTGCCAGCCTGATGCGGTTCACGTTATGGTCAGACCATATTAAGCTAATGGCCTGTAAGTAAACCTTGCCGCCTGTCGTTATTGTCGCTGCATTTAAGCCGTTTACTCTCTACTTCGAGGTTGCGAGTACTTTTACATTCGAGTGCTTTAGAATTTTATACCATCAAATGCCATATTCACAATATTGGTTTCGAAGTGCAAAAGAATGTATTCTCATTCTGGGAATTTATTTGTATTGGCGGGAGAGTGGTTGTAACATCTAAAAAAATAACTAATAAAAACTGTAAATAAAATTTAAATTTTAGCACATGTGAACGAGCAGCCATAAAATTATTAATTAACAAGGTAATTCATGGAGATGGGTTCACTTATAGAAATGTGATTGGTAACTTAGATGATTGAAAATTAAATAATAAACAGCTTTAAAATGATGAATTAACAAAAATACTACCTTTGATTTATTTTCGAGAAGTTTACAAATAATAAACTATTTCTCGGCTTATTAATTAAATGGAGTTTAAAAAATATTAATGAAGAAGAATACTCATAGAATTGAGTTCGCTTACAGAAATTTGATATCTTAAGAGTTTGACAATAATTTAATTATTGTAGAGCTTACGATTCCTCCTTTCTTAACTTCTCTTAAAACTAAATTAATTTCAAAATAATCCGAAAAGCATCCACTTACAAATAAGATATAATTTAATTTTAGACAGTCCAAATGAAGTAAGCTCATGCATTTTCCACCCAGGTTAAGTATTTGCTTAAATATATTTTTTTAAGATATATTAATATATGAATATATATTCTTATATGAAAAAATATTTTTAAAAAACACTTAACCAGGAGCCAGCGAAAAAAATAATTAAATTATAAAAAGCGCTCACCAAATAATAAAGGATCATCCGCAGCTACAAATGTATATATTAAAATTTTATTAAGTAAGAAGATATAAGCAAGTTGGCATATGCAATAACTATCATAATTAAATAAAGTAAGACTTAACCGCTCCGCTTTATTGGGTCAGAATATTTAGCTTGCAATACAAATATTTGAATGCCGCTAAACCCAATGAGAATAACAATCAATGCCTTTGCAGAGGTGCATTCAAATTAGAGCAGGTGTTTTCTGAGCTGTTTACAGCAGAATAGCGTGCTTGTTTTGATACGAGCAGAACGCCCCAAAGACTGTTGATTGTTTGCATAAGCATGCTGGCGCACACACTTAGACACACACACCACAGAACACAACACACACAGTGGAACACGCGCACTGTCTGTTGACCAATTTGGCTACGGCGACGCCTTTGAAACAGAAAGCTGCAATGTGCGTGAGCCGGTTTCTGCTTTGTTTGCCACACAGTGCTGCAAAGACGCACGCGATGCGGCGGGCAACAGTTACCCAAAAAAGTATCTGCGCAGTCGCAGCTTGAAGCCTGCGCACTAATCATCTGAGTGACAACAACAGCAACAGCAGCAACAACAGCAACAACAACAACAATAGCTGAGCAATGCCAACCGGCTGCTGGCTAACGGCAGGTGCAAAAACATTTACCACTTAAACGAAAATTTCCTACCTGATTTAATCTTTTTTGCCTCGCCGTCAGCCTTGCTGCCCCTCGCTCTTCTCCCTTTGTCCCATTGTCGTGCTGCCTTGTTCTTGTCTACGGTGTTTTTTGGTTGCCAAGGTTTTATGTCGCCGACGCTGCTGTTGTTTCTGCTGCTGCTGCTACAGCCACTGCTGCTGCTGTTGTTGCCGCTGCTGTTGCAGTTTCTGGGTTTCATCGCTTGCTCCTTGGCATAGCATGTTGCGTGCACGCTTCGCTGCTCATACACAGACACACACAAAGAGAGACACAGAGAGAGAGAGAGAGAGAGAGAGAGAGAGAGAGAGGGAGAGCGAGCACATGATGATGTTATCACTCAAGGCTGTTGCCGCATGGCTGATTCCATTCCGAGCTGGTGTGTGCATGTGTCCTTCGTATTTGTGTTAGTGCTTTTGTATTGCTGGCAGCAGCAGCAGCAACACTACCAAAAACTAAAAGCAAAAGCAGCCAAAGGCAGGCATCGTGTCGAGTTCTGTCTTTAGCCAGAATTTCATGCTGCGTTCCCCTAATGAATGACCCACGCGAATCTGAATGCGAAACGCTGCCAACAACGCCTGACAGCTGTCTCTGCTGAGATACAGAGAAAAAAAACAAAATGTCTAAGCAAAAAAAACAAAACAACAAAGAACCAAAAAAAACTGAACCAATTAAAAAACCATAAAATCCCATAGCTATGGCACAGACTCTAGCTATGTGTGGTCGTCGTTTTGTGTATATTTGTGTGTGTGCCGTGTTAGTGTGTGTGTGTGTGTGTGTTAGTGTGTGTGTGTGTGTGTGTGTGTCCGTATTCAGAGCCAAAAACGACAGCTGCATCTACAACGCACATCCTACGCAAGCGCAAAAAATCAAGTTACCCGTATGAAAGACGTTACAATTTAGTGACGCAAATGCAAATTGCAAATCATTTTAAATTAGCGTATTTTTAAGTGCAAATTTCCAAATAGTAAGCATAGTTTATCTGTGTAAAAACTCTGTATAATTGATTCGAAATAAGCCTGGTTCGAATAGTATGTTGCTATGCGACAGCTTTAGCTTCAGATACCCTGTAGGCAAAACTAAAAAATTGTCATCATTGATGAATGTGAAGTTTTGTAAAAATAAACCTTTTTTTATGTTTGATAGAGAATATATTAGAATATACAAAAATATACAAATTTACAATTTTGGTATACTAGTTCCAAAAAGACTCCTAGCTAACGCAACATTGAAGGAAACTCGAAATATGTCCTTAATAAGCTCATCTTCAGTCAGCCCAATAATTATTCGTACACTTTCCACTTCATACTTGAGCAGCTGTTATATGCGTATTTCCATTACATTGAGTTATACATATATATTTATTTTTTAGATCTCAAGGAAAACTATTTTGTCACAAAATAAGCAAATATCAAAGTATCTTTTTTGGTTGCGAGCGCTAAAATTTTTGCAGATTATTTATATAATTGCAATTCACTTCGATTTGATATCAGTTTCGTAGAGACTTTCATTTAAGTTGAAAAAATATAACGACTTCGTGTTTTTTTTATATAATTAAATTTGAAATTTTGGAATTTTTTATTTAAGAATATTTAGTTTTAAATTTGTTGTTTGTAATGAAATTATTAATTTTTAATAATATTTAAGATGAAAGCCCTTGTCAGATAGGACTGTACTAAGAGTTTGTGTAGTTTTGCTTCAACCTGAAACATGCGTTCTATCACCTGCATCTACCCGGCTTAAGTGACTGGCATTTCTGTAGGGTATAAAAAGGATGTTTTTCAAGTATGGCCTCGTCTCTAAAAATTCACGCAGCTGTCGAGTATTCGACTGTTCGGCCAACAGATTTTCAACAGCAGTTAATGGACAAGGCGAAAGACAGCTAGCAGGTGGAGTCATACCAGCAGCAGCAACCGCAGCAGGATGACTTTAGTTAACACACACTCACACACATACTCACGCACACACTCAAACACTTTGTGTGTGTCTGCTTATATATACATCAAGATGTCTAGGCACATCGTTAACAATGCAACTGCAAAACTGCTTGCTGGTTTGCAGCTGCTCTTAAGCGTGGCCTACAGGATATCAATCTCCAGTTGCTGGGGTTAATCCCAGTGCAGTTGGTCTACTCTAGTTTCTGATAGTCAAGTCAAGTCAAGTGAAAGGTCCTTAACCTGCTCCTTACAGCTTTTTCTACATCAATCATCGTCACGCAAATGACATGCAAACGAAGAAAATGCATTATGGAGTTAACTGGCAGGATTTACCTAATATTTAATCAAGAGTACTTCACAGTTGGAAGGAAGCGTTGCTGTCGTATACAATGTATGGGGCTAGTGTTTTGTGGTGAATTTTATGTGTGTTTTATGAATGTCATCATCTACAATCTGACAATATTCTGTACATACAACATTCGTAGGGAATGTTGCGAGTGTTCAAAGTGTGCTTCGCTTAACTCATCGCATCGCATTTCGTATCGTTGTAATATAAAGTGTAGTAAAATATTAGTGTCACAAACAGCTGATATTTCAAGAAATCAAAACACCTATTTTAAAATACAATTGACAAATGTTGACAGGCTATTAAAATTTAATGCTGAAAGCGAAATACAAATTAAGTCCATATTAATTTTAAAATTAGTTTCTAATATATATCGGGTTGTTTTGCACAAAAAGTGGTTACAGACTATTTTATATTTTAATTAATTGTCTTATGATTCATTTGGCAAGGACAGGTGCAAATAAGTCGATCGGCTGTTTTATTTAAAGCTTAATTTGTCTACTGACACGTCAACAATAACACAGACTCATAATGGAATCGTGAGTTGTTAGGAATGAGATTGTTAAATATCAATCAATCAATCCGGTTGCCGTCACTTATGCCGAGATCAAGTCTCTTCTGAAGGAATTTAAGTGTTGGCAAAAATACTCGTTACCATTTATTTATTCTTATCGCTTATTACTATATATTTTACAAGTATTGCATATTTCAAAAATAATCCTTCGTAATCATGCTTGAGTTACATATAATTCACCCACCGACCCACAACAAATTGGGCACTGCAGCTATTTGCAAGTTTACAGCTATCCATTTAAATCACGTGGCAGACAGCAACTGCAGCCTTCAAAAAACTGAAAGAGTTAATAAAAAGCTGTAAACAACACTCCAATGGCCTCTTGACTCACCCAAAAAAAAAAGAAGAAAGCAAAACTGATTAAACGCTCAAAAATGAAATAGTCGACGATATATTGAAAAAAACACTGCACACTCGAAAATCTGTGCTTTTGTTGTTATTGTTGGCAATGCAACATCGAATGCAGCACAGATGCCGCCCAGATTACGAACTTAATTGCCCCAGTGCAGGATATGAAACCGTTGCACATGCGACAAAAAGCAATCCACAAAAAAATTGTACAGTTAAGGGAAAAAAAAACATGTACGAATTCTGTAGTCGAGTGAGCTCGACTGCGGTATACCCTGAACCGAGCTGTTAAATTATTCTATTCTAGTTTTATTGTGAAAAATATATTTTAAAAGTTTTTTAAGTGCACTCATTTCTTATAGCAAGCACAGTCATTGAAGAGTAGAAACATTTCGCGCCGGGTATACGAGAACCTATATTCCAAATTTGAAGTGTATGAATATGTATACTTTATAGGGTCGGATGCTTCCTTCTGTCTGTTACATATACTTGCACAAAACCATTATACCCTTCTTAACCACTTTTAATGGGTTCGGGGCATAACAAAATGGGGATAGCGCAATGTTTACTGGCTGCAACTGCTGCCCATGCCAATAGCAACAGCAAAAAGAAAAATATGTGAAAACAAGTAGGGATGCTCCAGTAGAGAGTAGAGAGGGTTCTACTGGGAGATACCCTTTTATGCAAATACCTTTACCTATCATAAGTCATCATCATATATATATATTTATGTATATGTATTGATTTATGTATATACAAAATCTCTAGCTTTCTATGGTGATAAATGGGGAATAATCAATTATATGATAAAATATAAATATACCAAATTTAAATATAGACATATGATAATTCCTATTCATCAATTTTTACAGATTATCAACATTTGTTTTAGTTTTATATGTAGCCTGATTCCATTATGCTCAACATTCACATTCTTGACATTTCACGATTCAATTATGAGGCTCCGTTTGCGGTAACGTGTGATTGGCAAAATTACCGAAATAAATAAATAAATCAGCTGATCCTGGTTTTAGATTCTGTCTTTACAAAATTAATAATATGCTTTCAGCACAAAATTGGTATAAATTATACAAATAAAATCATTAGTAAAATAATTGTTATATTTGTAAATAGGCGCTTATCTATTTTGAAATGTCTATTGATATTGATATTGTTATAGTTTTCAGAACATCGATATTAAATGTGATAAATAATCCTAAAAATAGGAAATATTCGCGGTGAATTTCAAAAATTGGCAACATACTTTACGAATGTTGAATGTACAGAATGCCTTCTCTTACGAGCATAATTAGAAACAAACTTCACATACTTCAAAGTTGAATCAATCTATTACGTTGATTGCAATCGGGAATTAATCGAAACTCGATATGCGTATGGTATCTGAAAACCTTTATTCAAAATTTGAAGAATGTTGCTCTTATAGTGTGTAAGATCAACATATGTGTCTGTGGCTGGATTCCATACTTTCTAATGCTTCATTATACCCCTTTTGCCTATTTTCAATGAGCACATGGCTTCAAAACCAAAACAATGAAAATCGTCTGTGGGTAATCGTTGAATGCAAAATACGAGAAATTCGAATGGAATTTCGAAATGGGCGGATGCGATTTCGAGGTCTCATGCAAAAAGGCGCCGCTTTAGGCGAATTTATACGAAAACAGCTTTTGAATTTTTTATGCACCAGCGGGCTAAAAGCGCTGCCCAAAATATTATGGCTACTGACATTTTTAGACTTAACTGTGAGTGCACATTTCATGGGAATTTCAAGTTAACTGCCAAATTCGAACCGAATTGGTAAGTTAGGCAATGCCCTAAGCCGAAAAACTACAGCATAATATGAATGCATCAAAGTGTGGTAGAAGCAGAAGAAGGTAGAAAATGTGATATATAAATTTCAGCGTGCATTTTTGTAACTAAAATCATTCTAAAAAATTTACAGATTTCAAAATATATGAACATTTTAAATTGGTTATTTGAGTCTTCTTTTACGTGCAGTGTGACTTGCCACGGAGCTACGAAGATTCTAAGGCAAAATAAAAAAGCAACATCAAATTTCATTCTAAATTCCTCCTTGTTGGATATATTATTAATGAGAAAAGATATTTCGGAAAAATAGCAATAAGAGTTCATAATTTTATATGTCGAAATTGTTTCTAAAATCAAGAAAAGCGTCAAAGGTTTTAGACATTTAAACCGAAACGTTTCAAATTATGTTGAATCTAAGTGGGACATGGAAATAGACATGGTTAACTTTACTTTTTTATTCTTTACTTATTGTCCAAGTTTGGTGTGTCGCTGACATCAGAATTTATTCGTATCTAGTTTAATCTGTTTTAAGGTATAGATAGAGAGCAAAAAAATATAAATACTTTATTTGTAATTCTCAGCTAAGAAACCAAACATATTTGTATACAATTAAATTCAGGCCATACGTTTGCCGTCAATCCAGTTATTTTCGATGGTTTATTATTAATGCAAGGTTAATGCAAGGGAACTTATACAGGATGTATCAAAATCAATTTGACTGATTTTTGGTGTAGAGCCTTCATAATCTCAACTCCAGGGCATACCAGTGCTGGTACTTATTTTCAAGCTCAATAGCCTTTACCGTATGCATTGTAAATCTTTCCAATTTAAATCAACCTAAAACGTTTGTCATTTTGACTAATGGCTTATCAAAACCAACCCAATAAAAAAACGGAAAACCAAAAAAAAAAAGAAAAAAAATGAATAAACAGAAGGCAATGCCAAAGGAAACTCCTTTGGGTTTTGGCCGCTTTACAACTTCGAGTGTTTGACAAAATTTATTGTATCGTAAATTCCGAATAACACAGAAGACTACAAAAAGAAAACGAAAAATATAAATAAAGGGAGCACAAACTTTACACAGCTCGCAGCTCGTAAATTTTCACGAAAATTTATGCAAACTTTTGTGAGAAATTCGTGATGTTTTCGGTCCTAAGGTGATTTGCTGTGAGACATGCAAAAATGGCACGTTTGGTGCAGGAGTACGATAGACTATAATGAGCCGGACATGCACAAGTGACCATGTCCTAAAGCGAAAATTCCATTGAGCGCAACGTCTTTTTGGGCGCATTATAAATTAACAAGCAGCAACATAAATATTTCAACGTGCAACGACACCAATTCGATGCCGTCTGTTTGGAAACCCAATCCTAGCCCATATCAAGGAGCCAGAAGGAAAAGAACAAACAAAATGGAAACTGTGCGCAATGATGAAGCGTTTAGTGGCGGGCCAAGCTTAAGAACAATAAAAGCCGGAAATGCTTAACAGCAGCACAGCCAGCAGCCGGAGTGGGAGCCACAAAACAACCTAACAATGACAAAGTTTCCGTTTCTTTTTCTTTTTGGGGCAGTTATAGCTTGAGCTCCTGCTCGGAATCTGTCCACGCCCACCTTGTTGTGCATTGTGTCAAACTGCCGTACAATAAATGCCAGCAACAACATTAACAACAACGCCAACAATCCAAGAATCCAACTATGGAGAGCACGGCAACAATAAGCCACCTAGCATATGAAGGCGTCTGCCTCGCAAAAATATGAATCGCGTGCGCTCGGAAAAGGGACTCTCAAGAACAAAAGCACATGACAACTAAAAGTTTTACCGTACTTGTTATTGTTGGTGCCATTTATACACAGTCAACGATAAAATGAATAAAAAAGTAGACAAAGCCTACCCTATAAACTGAAAACATATTTATGGAATCGTCCTTTTGGGTGGTTTGACTGCGCAACTTTACTCAGACCTGAGCAAAACTAATATCGAAAATAAAGAGACAGATCTGATAACTGAATGTTTTTAAAACTCTACTATTTGATATACATGCTAAGAATATATTTAAAATTGTCTGACTACAATAAAAAAAAAATGATTATATATAAAATATAGATATAATATAAGATAGGGTATGTCAGAGGGTATTTGGTAGCCAGTGATTCAGACATTCTTCGTTTGTTCTTTTATGTTTTGTTTTCCGTTTTGCTGTGCGTGTTTTTGTGTGTGTCTGTGTGTATGTAGGTGTTGAGTGTGTGTGTGTGTGTCTGTCTACTTTTGTTGTGATTTATTTATTTTGTTCAGTGGCGCTTTGTTGTCACTTTATGCTTTTATTGTGCGCCCGAACCCAGAAATATCAACAAACAAGCATACGCCGCGTGGGCTGCCCCACTCGTCCTGTTGTTGTTGTTGTTGTTGAAATTTTCTTGTTGCTATTCGCTGCTGCTAAGCAAGAAATCATAAAGTTAAACTTTTCTTATTACCTTTACAACAGCTCGAACTCTGTGCGCTCAAGAGTCATTAGAGTTATTAGCAATTGGGCCTCATAAATTTCAAGAGCACAGGGCGAACAGGTCAATGGCTTCAATTAATAACTGTGTAGCAATGATTATGAGTGTGTGTGCCAATTTGATTGGCATGATGTATGAGGCAGCTTAAGCTGCAAATATGGAAAGTAAGAGCAGCAGCTGTGGCTGCCAGTGCTGCTGCTGCTTCTGCTGCCAATACCCCATAAGTGATAGCTGAATGGGGGCGGGGCAAGAGGCCAGGAATAAAGTCAAATCATAAGCCGGAAATCGTTAGGTATATCACCTGCTGCTCAGTTACAGCTAAAGGAAACAAATGCCAAGCCCAAAGATGAATCGAAATTGAGGGTAAGCTGCCTCCGTGTGTGTGTGTGTGTGTTGATATTGTTGTGTCTGTGTGTGTGAGTGTGAGTGTGAGTGTGTTTGAGGTTTCCTGCGCATATCCGTTCGATTTGCAGCTCGAACAAAAAATGTGTGAGGATAAGGACTGTCAGCTGCCAGGCTGAGCACACACAATGAGCAGGAGCCTTGTTTCCGTTTGCCAATAACATATGCGTCGCCTCAACTGTTATCCTTTTGAATTCGTTCATTCATTCATTTATTCATTCGTCCATTGTACTGCTTCCCTGCTTTACGTTGTGTTTTTTATTATTATTTTTATTATTGCCATTTGGCTGCTTCTTAAGATTTTTTATTTATTTTTCTTAATTATGCACACGAAAAATCACTTTTGTTGGCACTGAACTTTTTGATGACTGCAGCGGGTGATGTGTATGTGGATGCGAGTTTGGGGAGAGTGGACTTGGGGGTTAGGGAATGGTAGTTGGGGTTCGGGAGCGTGGATTGGTCAACAGTCGGTGTCTGTTGTTGGTGATAAACAATGCCGTATGCTGTATGTGTCCTGGCAACCGCACATAAAATGCCAACTTCATCAGTTGGAATCAGTGCAGGGAAGCGTCATCCACACACGACGCACACACGACGCGCACACACATGCGTTGCAGCATGCAAAACGACTCGCCCACACACACACGTACAAGCAAACTCATTGATAGATTGGGGCACGTAGTCAGGAGTCGCCGCACGGGGCTCGCTTACCGCATTGTCCTGTCAGCGTCATTGAGAATGAAATATGAACAGCACAAATGTGGAAAGTGTGGACATTGAACAGCCAGAGGACGTTGTTCATTTGTAGGATTGGTCAACGTGGCGGCTGCCTGGCTGGGCATGTGTGTATCCTGTGTGTCCAACTGATGCGTGGCAAATTGCATGCGGTAGCGAGATGCATGCAACAGCAGCGACGACATCAGCTTGGAACATGGAAATCATTTAAAAAATGTTGCATCCGAAACGCTCTGCGTCCACTTATTCATTTTTGTTTGCTGCAACCGCAATTTAAGCGATGACAGTCAACGCGCCACGCCCACAACAACAACACCGCCGAAGCTCGCCCACCCCCAACGGTTAAATTATGGTCAACAGTGTACGACTTTGTAAATCTGTTGTAAGCCATGCCATTTAATTTCTGACTACCATTTCAAGCGTTTTAATGAGTTTGGACTTGTTAGCCCAAAAGCCATGAAATTAACTTCTCATTTAGGGGAAACTCGACAGCATCACTCAGTCCCAACTGAACCCCGTCTTTACAGCTTGTAGTTAGGGCCATTGTCGACCGCACATCAAATTCAACAAAAAAATTAACGTAATTTGTTGTATTGCCATACTCTTCACCGATTAAATGACCAAATGTGAACTAATTCTTTGAAGAAATATATAGTCAAAAGCAGTTATCTATAAGGCATCACTATAGACTCATATCAATCTCAATTCAAGCACAATTCCATTTTTTGGATAGTTTTTAATACATGAATTTCAAGAATATGAGCAATTTAAATTTTCAGGACTCTGTTTACAATTATTTAACATGGAGATCGTGCATCCTCCAATTTAATTAAACATTTTAAATTTATTAACTTAACTTTTGTAATTTCCTTTAGGCTTCTGTTTGAAAATGAAAACGGAAACGGATTTGTGGTTCGGTAATTTGTTTTTATAATTTAAATCGAATCCCAATTGTAAATATAGTATATTAAAAAAAAAAAACTTGAGCTGCAGCTAGCGACAAACATATTTTAATGGTTTTCTTTTCACATGCTTGAAAAAAATTTTAAGCTTTATAAAGTTGAAATTAAAATATATAATATATATAATATTTATAATTTAGAGAACTGTCGCTGAAAAATCTGTAAAACTTGCATTTCAAAGCGATAAGTGAAACAATGATGCAGCTTACAGAGTATCTCCTAAGTCTAACATTCTCCACTAGAAAAGTTGTACTTATTTTTTATGACTTTCCACAACCAAGTTCCACATCGTTAAACCTAAAAAAATGGCCAAGTGAACATTTTATTGGGGTGCGTATCCAGCTCTGCAAATAAAGTATAAACTGAAGCCGTGAAGCTAAAGTTAGGGTTCAAAAATAGCTGAGTCAAAACATATACATTACATGAAAACTACGTTAAATTAAAATGAATCTGCTTTTATCAAAAATATGAAAACTTACAGAAGTACAAAAGGAAAAATAAAAAGCTTTTCGCATTAAATGATTTAAAACTATGAAAGAATTATTAATCAATTGCTTTTTTGTTCTTGTTTGATCTTTTATGACCTTCGCAATTGCAACAGTATTTTATTAACATTGTTATCCAGTTGTTGGTCTTATGAATGCTTTAAGAGATAATGAACAATTTTATTTGATTAAACAAATAATGAAAAAAAGCAAAGCAAGCGTCGAATGAGCATGAGAAATTTTGCGAAAATAAATGAATATTATAAATGCATTGTTTTCAATAATTCAATGTTTTCACTTCTCGTAATGAAGTCATTTCATTGCAAACATTTTAATCCGAACAGTAATTAAGTTCAGGTTAAGAGAAGGTTAAAAAATACTTTAGCGTAAATTATCTTTCTGGCATAAATGTCTCAAAGCTGTGGTGATATTTGAATCACAAAATATTTAAACTAAATTTTACGTCGTGTTAAATGAATGCACGTTTTAAACGTACATTAAATTAAATGAATTTAACAGAACTATTTAAATTTGCAACACCTTTTCAATTTTGATCAGATATTCAGACTGCTATCGATCAAAACCATAATGCAGACCTCAACGTTTGACAGAAACTGTGCATTATAAACAAAAACTACAGACGGGTGGTTGTGCCATGTGTTGGCGTTTTGGGGAAGGGCGAGGAGTGCAAACCGCAGACAAATAGCTGGCTAAAACCAAACTGCTAACGGCTACTCTGGTGTTGTATAAGTATGTGTGTGAGTGTGTTGTGTTCACTCGAAAGTTCCTTGTCATTGAACCATGAATTTTACACGAGAGCTATGTGAGCGAGAGAGAGTGGAGAGAGAGAGAGAGAGAAAGAGAAAGAGAGGGAGAGGGAGATAAGGGGGAGGGCATTCATCAGCAGCTCAACAACTGGAGTGCAGTTGTCGCTCCGAAGTCGTTACTCATGCAGACAGTCTCTCTCCAAACAAGAACAACACCAAGAACCTCACGTGCTTGTGAACTGCGCGTATTTTGTTATGCAAAGGGGCAGACGACGAGCCGACTGGGTCGCGACGACTGCGGCAAGTGGCAAGTCCATTGCACGCGACTCTTGCACTCAGAAAAAAGTCGACCAGAAACTCAACTTATTAAAGAGAATGTATATTCCCGAAAACCAAGCTCGTGTTTTATTTTCTTAAATCAGTTTCGAATTCTGACAACAACTAAACTCTTATGTAGCAGTCGAAAGAGTAACTTTTATGAATAATTTCTGAATATTAGGAAGAATCTTATGCTACTTTTTCGAAATACTTTCGATTATAAAAGAAAATTATTTATTTATTATTATTTATTTATTTCTAAAACCAGAAGTTTTTCCTAGTTCTTAAGGCGATTTTTATTTAAGTATATTTTTTCTATATTTGTGGACGATTATTTTTCTGAGTGTTTACTGTTTGATTTGCAGCAGTGGGGGAAGGTGATGGGGAGCAGGGGTTGGTCGCAAGAGAAAGAGGAAATGCTGTTGTTGGTGCTGCTGGCATTCAACAGCTGCAGGTGCTGTAAAAAATGAGCATGTGGCAAATACTTAAATATTTATATTGAATTTACATGAAATCGTCAGAGCGAACTGGACATCAACATCAGCGACAAGCTCGTTCATTGGAATTTAATTAAAAAAGTCATCGCTTTAGAGGGGTGCTTTATAGAAGGGTTAATATAGGGTTTTTGTTTTTTGTATATGTTGTCAGTGTTGAGCACATCAAATATGCTGCGGCTGAATGATTAATGCCAATTTAATGGACATTAATTGAAGTTTCGTTGCATTGATTGATGGGGAGAAAAATGCATTTAAATCAAAGACTAAATCGAGAAAAAACACATTGCTATGGAATGGACATCGAACTCTTAATTCTCTTGCATATTTACAGATGAAGTACAACTTTTGTTTATTGTTTTTCTTATTATTCATTCACCTTTCCCCTTAAAAATTAAAAAAAAGAAAAGGATAATGGTTATTTACTCATTGGAACAATTTTATACAAGAAATGAGTTTTTCAAGGGAAGATATGAATAATATTTTTATTTTTAGCATGGACGTAGACATGGGCAATTTAAAAAAATTATATGTTCTCTAAAAGATGCAATAAAAACGAAATTATGCTGCTAATTGTTGGAGATTTGGGGTTATGGGTGCAGGCTTACTGATTGAAACACTGGGCCCACGACCATTAATAACGCTGTGGTAACTCTACGTACATTGTGCATACAGAACTATGTAAAAATTGTTGCAAAAATTAAAATTTTGGTAAAATGATTGAATGCATAGATAAATGAGATGTCCTGAGAGATTAAGAAATAATATAATAAGAAATATATAATATGTATAGATTCTTTGGTATAATTGGTGGACCTATTTAACCCCATTTACGAAATTTGACTAACAATTTTTTAATATCTTTCCATTTTCAGCACCTTACCGACAGGGAATGTGGAACGATCAATATATTTAATTTTTTTTTGTTTTTTAATTTAATTTTTATAAGAGTTTTGAATTTCAATAAAATAAGATTTTTGTATTGAATGCATCTCTTATTTGGAGTCTCTCTACGCTCTTGTATTGTAGTAATCCCATATCATAAACAATGACGTTCACATAGTGATCTGATCCGAGTGTCGGCGTCTTATGAACTATTTGCAGCAAAATTAAATTAATGACTCAGTTCCTTGTCCTGACTAAATATATATATATAAATACGAAATATGAGAAGTGGAATTCAAAGGAAAACAATGCGTGCAACAATTACCCTCAAAACCCTTCGCAATTGTTTGAGCATGGAATAAAAGCCAGCTGCAAAATTCAGCAACAGTTTTGGTTTAATTAGTATGCGCCGCTGCGGTTAGCATCTTGGTATCAATATCTGTGGCTTTAATCTTAATTACACTGGCTTAACGCAGACTCAGTCGCAATTATGGCAAATGCAAATACACCCCAGGCACACACACACACGAGGCAGTAGTTGGGTGTATGCTATTATTAAAAGTGCATTTATGTAATGGGCGCCTGAGAGTCCTGCAGCGGGCAGGACCCCAGCACTTGTGGCACTTCAAATTGGTCACGCAGCGGCAACAGCCACAGCAACAGGAAATAACGCTGCAAACGGGGCTAACAGCCAGCAGAAAGTAGCTAGCAGCTGTCCCGGCAAGGATAACGGCGCATGCAACAACGGGGCGTATAAGCTATCAACTTTTATCATTTATCTGCAGCTCGCTCGTTGAACTTGTTGTTGGGCATTAAAATACGCGCACTCGAGCATTAAATGCTGGCTCTGGCTCTGGCTCTCATTATTGAAATCGACGTCGATGCACTGCGCATTAATGCGAAAATTATGCCGAAAATATGAACAATTGTGAAACACTGGCAGTCAGCCAACTTCTCTTTGTGCGTGCGTGTGTGTGGTCCTTCTTTTTATAATCATTATGCACTTCGTTGCGTTTGCCCTTTAAGCAATGTCTGTGTGTAATCGGAAACCTTTTGTTTTGAAATTTGATCGCTCATACGTACATTGCCTGTCGTCGCACAACTGGCGTCATTTATTGGGGCACACTTCAAACAACTGGTGCAGAAATGCACACGCCTCCAACAGATGATACCACAAACCACAAGCACTACACATATACACTCTCTCCCTCTCTCACTGACTCTATCCCTATCCCTCTACGTTTATCTCACTGTAGCTCTATATCTGTCCCTGCATATGGTCAACTGTTTGGCCACAAGCCTCATGCCGCACCGGCTGGCCGCAATTTATGAATTTAACGCCGCCCGCTGTCAACATTTGTTGGCTGCTGGCCTGCAATTAATTGCAAAGTTGGTCAAAATTGATATTCAGTTTTGGACACTTTAATACCCTCGCAGGGAGTGTTATAATTGTCTCACGAAGGCAACTATGAACATTAAATATGTACACTCTGCTCACTTCCTAAACATAACTTTCAAAATTTAGAACAGCTTAGCAACTTAAATGTAGATAGTCAACAAACTTTCTCTACACACTTTATGAAATTATTAACATTAATTCTTTTTTTTTTTTAAGTGCAATTTGCATGAGTTGATTTCCCTTTTGAGTAACCGCTTTCAAAAGTAACTTGCAATTTGCATTTGGAAAAATAGAAAATATGCATTTGCAATTATTTTTAATCTGTTTTGAATTGTTGTAGAAATCTTACGTAATTCTTAAATATATATTTCGTGAATACACCTCAAAGTTTAAATGTATAACAATTATCCGCAAAAGAAGCCCGATTAATTAATATCACCTTGGAGAAGATCTTCAATTTAAAAGCAAATACTGTTTTAATAATATAATATATCTTCAAATCGTGGAAAGCCGCTTACTATATTCTACATTTACTACAAATTTCTGCAAATTCATTAAGTTGATTGTCAAACTAATGATGATCAAACTTCTTTCATGTTTTTTTCGAGCACAAATTGCCCGAGCTTTGTGGCAGGTGATGGAATGCTGCACCAAATTGAATTTGCATTGGACAATTGACGCCAACGACCTTTGCTGCTCTCTATCGGACAGGTGGGTACGGCGGAGGGTGGATGGTGGTAATTGCAGTTTGTGGATATTGTTTGTTGCAGGCTCTGGCACTGGCTCTAGCTTCAGTTCAGCTCCGTCCATTGCATGCAAATGTCAAAGGCACTAAAGCGCTTAACGTAATTTCTGACATGGCATGTGGCAAAGTTTGGCATCAAGTTGGCCTAAACCGATTGGGCAAGTTACAAGCCATTGACAGGCGAAATGGGTTAAGTTGAGTTGAGGAAAGTTCCATGCCTGCAGCGTGGAGGGGGCAGCAGTTGAAATTGTCAATAGCAGTTGCACGCAACGTTCAACTTCATTTCGTTTCCAGCTCGCCTCTTGCCCGTTCGCTTGTTGCCTGTTGCCTGCTTATGTCATGTCCCTTATACTAATCCTTTTTGCAGCTGCAATCTGCGACTGTTCACAGGATCACACGGAATATCCTGCCAGCCAGCCTGCCTACTTGAAACAGCGAACGCAATACATCAAAATTTGGCAGGCTGGCTGCCTGCCACATCGCGATCGGTGCGCAGCGGTGGCAGGCAGCTGCGTCTCTCCCTATCCGACAATCGCTCTGTGCTCTGCACTGTGTGCTGTGTGCTGATTGTAGGGGCCATCAAACAGATTGCAAAGCACATTTGCAACATGCTACGTGCCCCGTAAGCTGCAATTAAGTTTTGTTAATTTTAATGAAGCTTTGTCGCATCTGCTGCCTTCAGTCTTCTGCTTTCTGCTTTTCTGTTCGCCTCTGCCGCTGCTGCTCCTGGGGTAACGGCAAAAAAATAAATAAAAAATACCAACCAGAAGACTTGCCACAGCCGCAGGCCAACATATTGTAGGGATTCAGCGTTTTGGTTTCCATGCGGTGCGGTTGTGATGCGCTCCTCTTTTTCTGGCCCAAAGCAATGCAACAGCTGCTGCTCGGTTTTAAGGGTTGTTTCTGTGCTTGTGTCGCTTTTTTTTTTGCTTTTTTAGCCATGCCGGCAGGCTTTGGCTTAACTTGTTTTTTTTTTTTAATTAAGAATATCTGGCTATGATCATTATCTTGATTTTGTGTTGTGAAGATTAAAATTACATATTTTTTGTTTATAATTACGAAAGACTAATACGTTAAACATAGTGTTTCTTAATTAGTTTAATATTAATAATACTCCTTATAGAAAAGGTAAGGGTTTATTTTCATTTGGTTTCAAGCTTTTTCAAGACTCGCACGATAATCTTTGCCAAGTAAATGTGAATTTGGCAAAAATTAAAATTAAGTATTGCCAAAACTTGACTTGACTTAATTGTTATTTATTCGTTTTACTTACTTATGTAAGAAATAATAATTACATGTTTTCTGTTTGTAATTAGAACAATTGTGCATTAAATATAATGTTTTTTAAATTTTTTCTACTGAGAACTGCTAAGAATTAATTAAATTATTTTTATTTTTAATTTCTATATATAAATTTTATAAATATAATATATAAATTTTGTTTATGTCGTTTAATTTGTAATCCATTGATTATCGTTTTCTTTTCATCTAGACTTTCGATACTGTTTGTATTCCTTAAAAATTACTATTTTTTATTTTTCTATCATACCAAACTCAATCATTAAATATAATGTTTTGTCGTGGTGTACATATTCGCACTGGTAATGTTTTTTTGGGACGTGACTGTAACAACGATCAGCCTGTAAGCACACATGTAAACCGGATAGAAATTGTGTAAATATATTATAAAAACCCGGCATAGAATATTACTTAAAAAAATATTAGTGTATAGGCATCTTCGCGAAATGTGGCGGCTGCCATAAGCATATTTTGCCAGGGCGGCTACACCAATCATTCAAATTGTGATCACTAACAGAGTGCCAGTGCCCTTTCTGTAATTGAAGCTGCACAGTTGGCACTCTGTCTACTATTTTTTAGTTATGTGACACGGCAGCTTACTTGGTAGCAAAAGTACGCACCCCCTTTTCCCTGAGCACAGTCGACCCGGTAGGCAGAGTACGCCTCCAGTTTGCTGCACACTTCAACGTGTTTGTTACAGTTTATTAAATGAATTCGTATCGAAGATAATTTGTAAATGATAAAAATAAAGTACTGTCAATAATCGAGTGTATTTTTTTTAAGCTTTAGAAAACACACTTAAAACTTTTTTATCTAAATCTAAACTCTTCCATAAGATTTTGTATTCTCGTTACCAAAAATTAAAAGCAAGCTCTTCGAACATTTTCACTTGACTTGATTATGGTTTGTTCACTTTTGTTTCTAAACAAATCCTAAATGTGTTCTCTCGACCATAAACAATTTTTGCAAGAATCTCGAGCCATTTCACCTTGTAATAGTGTTTGCCGCTTGACTGCAGCATTAATAAAAACTGATGCTTACGTTTTGCATGTGTGTGTTTGTGTGATGTGGTTTGCTGCAGTTTCTGTTAACGTTCGCAGTTTGGCCAACATTTGCCGGCAACTTTTGCGGCGTGCAGCACAAACTTTTATCCAAATGCAGCAAATACGAAAAGCCAAAAGCCGTTGCCATAGCCACCATAAGGAAGTCCAGGGCCATCAACAGCAACCGGGCCAACATAAAATTGCAAGCGACTACAAAGTGGTTATTTTGTTTGAAGTAATCCGCAAGAAGTCGTTAAAACTGTCGTTGCCTGCAGATTGATGATGGTTTCACGTGTCCAATGCAGATACACAAGTTGCATCCCAACCCATAACCTGAAGCCCACTTACATCCCTGCAGCCCTGCAACTCTATTTGTGATAGAAGGTGCTGCTTCAGATGTACCGAGCAGTTCCTCAACATGTTTTTGTATATACATATATGTATGGGGATATAATGAGGCATGCCACTATGCGATTGGCTTTAATATCGGTACATGATTTACATCTCAATGATTTTCTAGAGCTTTGACATGCAAATAGTGCAAGTACATATAGATAAGTGTGTGCTAAGGCAAGTGGAGTACACAAGATATTCTCTCCATAATCCGTGCTGGCTGAAAGAAATGCTGAAAATGCTGAAAATGCTTGGTGTGCTTGAAATGCTGCCTGCCTAACACATGCTGCACTCGTATCGCATTTGCCCTTTGACACCTGATAAGTGTCGCTCTCAAAGCGTTGCCAACCAAATGCCTCTGACAAGCTATGCACAGCTGAAATCAAATATGCAAACCGAATAAAAATTGAGAGAAAAACCCCTGATCAAATTTGAGAGAAATGTGGAGGCGGCAGCATGAACGCATCTAAGCAGATTCTTTTTTAACTTTCGACAAATTTTCAATTAACTTTGCCCCGCCAGGCATACGGCTTGAAGCCTTTTTGTATCATGTGGGCGCAGCACCAGTTGAGAAAACAATAACAACAACAAGAACTCGACTGAAATGATACGCAGGGTACGGGTAATAAAGGGTCTACCATTTTCAACATGCGCATTCGCCCACCAAATTACCATATATAGAAAGAAAACCTGTCGTCGAGCGTGAAACTGTTATGCTCATTGCCACATCATATTTAGTGCTCCTATTATGCATAATTTGTGCCCTTAATACCCTATAATTGTGTCACGAAATGTGTAACTAATAAATGAGGGCACATTTGTAGTCCCATCGAGTGTAGCCAAATTCTTGTAGAGACTTATCTAACATAAAAAAAATATTCTGCGTTCTAACGATTTTTCCTAAAATATGTGATCGCATTTCGATTTACAGAAATATTTACAATTATTGAGATATATTTCTGTAAATTAAATTTCTTATAATGTATGCCACCAAGAAATGACGATTTAAATACAAAATATTTCAATATTTTGAATTAACAAACATGAACATGCGACTGCAAGGGCATTTAATCTTCAGCAATTTCTTGCGCACCCAACTATTGTAAATTTCTTTGTTTTTCGCTTGTGGCAAATGCGTGAGACGTGACCGAGCAAATGAAATCAATAAAAATCAAGTTACACTTTTACACCTGACGTGACCCGCTCAGCTTAAGCAGTAATGCTGATTAGTCCGATAAGAGGCCACACTCCTGGGCATTAATATTGTGTAGCGATAAAGTCGTTTGACCCAAGCGACTTAAGTATATGTAATGCAGCCGAGCCATACACTTAAGTGTGTACCTTAATTAAAGCACATTGATTATAATAGTTTGCACTGCAATAGTGCGTTCATAATTGTGTGTGAAAGATAAGATGGGAACTTCGGACCATGCCCGAAAGGCACACAAAATAGTAAAGGAATGTGATGTAATCCATATTGCATTGCTTGTTGTCTAAAGATTACAAGAGTTTCTACTTAAATCAAGAGATAATGGCTATCTTTATTATTATTATTCTGTTTTACCCAAATCAAGAAAGAAGGTCAGGAAGCACGTCAAAGGTTGTTAAAGCGTATTCACCAGCATAATAACACGCACAGTTAGTGAGTTCTTGGAATACAACAACAAACAAACAATAACTAATTTTTTTACAGATTGTTCCTATGCTCAAGATATCTCCAGGCCAAAGGACAGACAGTTTGTTGACATGTTCTATCGAATAAAAAATTGTTATTTTTGCTGCGGTTATTTAATATTTATTTAGTAATATATCATATTTTGTGTAATTAAAGTCATAAGTTTGAGACTTATTAATTATTGCGCTAGTCACAAACGAGTCTAATATAATTACGTTTCAAATAAAAGTGAATATTTAAGTCAAATTAGGGTAAAATTCATTGTTAACAATATTAGCAACATAATTCAACTAATTTGTCATGTCTTCGTTGTGCTCAAAAGGGTTTTCTCCAATTTAGAGCTGAGCTGTAATTTTCAATGCGTTGTGCTACGTTTTAAAGCGTGAACATTGTTTAATTAAACAACACAATGTATTTTTTGTCAATTAACCAAAGCTAAATATTAATATTTATTTTCAAAATCATAATCGTATTAAATAGTTATGCCAAATAATTATAAAATAAAATATTTTTAATTCAGTTTTTTGCTTATGTTAGCAGCTTCTTTTATTATGTTTAAATAACCTTAACATTTCCAAGACTTTGGGGCTCCGTTAACCTTGTTACCACTTCATGCAAAGCTATTAGTCAGGACTCAAAAGCAGTAATAGGTAAATATGAAGGAGCATGCAGTGTAAAATTACCATAAAAGTTTCGCAGAGAAATAAACCTAACTAGAACTGCTTGCCACGCTCATTGCAAGCAGTACATTCCATGCTCGCAGCTCGCATTGGAAGCAGTATAGTCACAGCTTGCACGTCAGGTCAAGCAGTGCACAAAAATAACACATACGCCGTATAGTTCAATTTGGAATGCTCATCATATTAATATATATGTATGAATTTGTTTATTAATTATAAGTAAATTCAAATGCTGCATTTTATCGACAATACTTGACAGCATCAACCGTCAATCCACTTGACCGATTTCAATCGAAAATGCCTTCATCGGCTGCTTTGTCAACGAGCGATTTAAGCCCCTCGGTGACCTCGACGCCTACTTCAGTAATTTGATTGGATGGCAAGAAGAAGCCGAATGTGCCCTTATCACGCAGCTCCACCGTGCAGGTGAATGGAATATTCTTAACACCATACGCCCAGTCCTTGGCAGCCCCCGATACAGGATCTGCAAATGGTCAATGACATTTTAAATGCGACTCAATTTACGCAACAAGCAGCATTAACAGAGAATAACAATAACAATAATACTTACAGTTCAACAAGCCGCTGGCGCCATAGGTAAATTCAGAGCCATAGGCATCCTCGGCACCATCCGCAAAGGCGGCAGCAATGCGCATCATTTGATCGTAGTTGGGCGGGAATTCGGTAGTCGAATGGCCGTACGGCAGCAGGACATACTGGCCGTAGGCATGGAAGGCCATGTAGGCACGAATGTATCCATCGTCGAAGGAGCTAACGAAATCCTGTAGAGCGAGTATTTCGCGCTCGGTGTTTGGCTCATCGCCGCCAAACCAATGATCACACGGATCTTCAATATTCCAGCCAGCGCCGCTCCAATGGAAGTCGAAGTTGCGATTCATGTCGATGCCATAGCAAGGACCCGTTGCGTTCGCATAGCCATTGGGACGGCGATTCTTGCGCCACAGTCGCTCTACCTCGTGCGTGTAGACAAAGCCATCTGGATTGACCATGGGCACCACGATCCAGTCGTACTCTTCGGACAGGCGCTGCATCCCAGCATTGTCCGAGTTAATCAGCTGATTGAGAATGTAGGTGACTGTGGCGGATGATATCCATTCCATGGCATGAATGTTGCCCTCAATGAAAATGGCCTTGTTGCCCTCACGCTTCGAGAGTCGCACGCTCTTGATGGGGCGACCCTCGTATGAGTGACCTATGACCTTACACTCGAGAAAATCATGAGCGTCGCACTGCTCATCGACCCAGTCGTAGATTTTGTCCAACGGATGATATGTTTCCCAGTCCATATCCGCATCCTCATCATATGCCGAACTGTCTAGTAACCTAAACCAAAGTTCATTGAAAAGTAAAAAGTGTTTTTATTTTCATATCTTCATGCACTTCGTCTTACTCTTGTAAGTCCTCAACGATTATCTTGTAGTCCACCTCCAAATCTTCCAGTATTTTTTCAAAGGCATGCTGGAATAACGGACCCACAATAACATCATAGCTGCGATTTGGTCCTTGAATATCATGCAGTATGTGAATCTAAAAGTAGCAAAATAAGATTTAGATACAATCCGATTCTGTTCGCAGTACCTACCTCTATGGTATGATGGACTTTTTTAAACTCCACCAGCTGCTCGTCATCCTCGATAAAAGTCCTGTAGACTTTGAAGTGGTCGTAGCGGGCGGGCAATGGTTTCCTGGCTGCAGCGTTGGCCAACGCTGCCAAGGATAACAGTGCTAAGGCTAGCAACACTTTCATACTTTCTGCTCCTTTGTTCGCTTATTTGTTTTGTGTGTTGAACGTTGTTGAATCAACGTTCTCTGTACTCTGTGCACTCTGGCCATGCACTGTCTTTTATATGGAGCACTTGGCTCTCATGTCGATTAGCTGTTAAGTGCATACTTCGAGTGTCGCAGACGGAAAGTGCAGCAGGAAAAAGTCAGACGATGATGTGTTATCTAATAAGTTATTGATAGGGCAAACTTTTGATCAATCATCTGTCATTCTTGTGTATTACGAGTCAGTGAGTGGGCGCGTGTATGTGTAGGTGAGGGTGCATGTGGGTGTGGGTGTGCCTGTCACACTTAACGTGTGCTTATCTCAATGCAGCACTTAACCTACCACAAAGTAGCAGACAACGTGCCAACAAAGTTATTTCGACTGCTCGTGTAATGCTAATTGTAAATAACTGAGTTTAGATAAGAGAAAATTATTTGTTATGAATAGTTTTGATATCTCAGTTAATCAAAACAATTTGCTCATGTTAAAAAGAATGAACAATGATTGTTTATGAATAGTTTTGATATTTCAGCTCCTCAGCACAATTTACACAGTTAAATAAAATGACTGCTTTTATCTTTTATCAAAGGAGAGTTTTAATCTGCCAAACATGTTGCTGATTCTAAACAAAGCCCATTCTAAGACGCATATTTACAAAAGTAATTGATAAGATATGCTTCTGACTTTGTAAAACTTGCCACTAAAGAAACACTTGGATCAGTGGCAAATACGGCTGCACTTGACAAAGAAAAACAGGAAATGTGCACACAATTGAAGGGCATTTGTGGCGGATGCGGCATCTTGCAACGAGTGGAGGCAACTTTGAAAATTCCTCTTAATTGTCTGATTTCAACAATCATGTTTGAATTGTTTAAATATTGATTACAAAACATTTAACTTGTGGCCGTAATGCAATTATCAATTATCAAAATACCAAATACAAATACGAGACGAGTTTGCGGACATTTCAGGAATTCAATTGAGTATGCAAATGCATTTAATTAACGGCTAAACAATAGATTAGCGGGCATTACTATTATATTAGGCAATTACAAGCTTAATGCAAATGAAATTGACATTTTAATTGAAAGTAGTCACTTAAAGTCTTTTCGGCATGTGAATAATTTATAAGGTAACAGCGGTCGCTTAACATAAGCGCTTAATAACAGGCAGCCAGAGCCGCAAAACAGGTGGCACCGTTTAACAGAGGGCTGCTCAGAGCAAGAGAGTGAGAGTTGAGAACGGCAGAAGAGAGCAGAGATTAACAGCGAGAGAGAGAGAGAGAGAGAGTATAACAGAGATAAATGAACAAAAATGTTAGACTGTTGACGTATTGTTGATGGCAAAACGCTGATTGCAAATTGAAAATTGTATCAAGATTTTATATGGCCAGATAGCGCTCTACGCTACAATGTCCTATAAAAACCTGTCTACAAATTTAGCGCTAGACTTTTATGTGTAATTAAGCAACGCAATGATTACACAAATGAGATTCGAGGCATTTGTTAATTAAAAGCAAGTAACAAATATGCCATGCCCACCCCACACACACCCACGCACCCCTGACCCATGACCCCTGACATGGCCAGAAAACACGTGCTAAATAAATACGAAAAGTTGTTAACAGCAGCAGCAGCAGACTGTCTTCCCCTCCCCGCCGAGGAGAGAGGAGTGTGTCGTAAATTTACACGCGATTTTCTTTTCTTTTTTTTTATACCCCTACATAAAGCAAGAAATTGAGGACTGAGTTAAAGCAAGCTTCCTTTGTTTATTATCTGCTCGTTCTCGTAAGTTGATGTGTCGTAAAAGCGCTGTTAATTAGCTTTCTCGAGCAATGAAATGCGGTTTCCTCTATATGCATTTCACAATATTCAACTTAAAATTTTTGCGCAATTTATTACGCATACGCTATGTTGGCTATGCTGGCTGGCTGACTGTCTGGCTGTCCAGGACATGCACACATATGTACATGTGTGTGGATGGCATAAAGTTTGTAGTCGTCGCATAAATTGACTTTCTTGTTTGGCTTTGGCTCAACGACGCATTCAGGTGCCAGGAATAGCTAAACGTGTCTCAGCCAACTCAAATACTTGGGGTCGTCTGCTGCTGCGAGTGGTTGAGATGTTTGTACTGCCGGCTTTGCCTTGCCACAGAAGCAAATATTTACAGCTGGCGGCTGCCTGCTGTGCTTGGGCGCAACAGCCAAACTTTGTGGCCCTCGTGTGCATAGTTTCTGAGGCCTCTGGCTTATACATATATGTGCGAACGCTAAGATCGTATATACCCCAGACCGTGGGGCGCCCCACGGGTGCGACATACATATAGCGTGTGTTGAGGACTACCAGCAGTGAGTCGGAAATATTCATAAAAAGCGCACGCAACAACAAAAATACAGCAGCAGCAGCAGCAGCTGGGACAAAACATAGTTTGTCTTTTAGCGCATTTATGAAATGTGCACCAAAATACATGTGTCTGTGTGTGTGGGTGTGTGTGTGTGTATCTGTCTGGTGTTGTTGTCAACACATAATAACTTTCACTTCGGTTGCTCTCTAAGCGGCTTAAAAAACTGTTGAGCTGACGCAACTGAGTCAAACTGGCAACTGCCAAATATTTGTTCAGATAATGAAAGTAATACAATCTGTATGGGTGTGTGTGTTTATGTATGTATATGCTAGTTGAGAGTTGAACAATGTGGGGTGTGTGGCATCATCAGTTAACAGTTTGTTACCAACTTTTGATTTTACTGTCAATTCACTTAGCAGCGGTAATTGACCCGAATGCCTCCTTGACTCGTTTTTCTCCTTGTCTCCTGAGTTGCTTGCCTAGCTAGCTTGCTAGCTACTTGCCATTAAATCAATACAGCCAAATTCAATTTGCTAACACACACGTGCCCCGAACACATAGACACACACACACACACACACACACATAAACAATGGCAAATATGAAAAAGGCACGTTTCAGTGTTTTTGGACTTTGTTTTTGCATGTCATGTGCCGCCAACTTTGAACTCTGCACAGTTCCGTTTATTTTTTTGTCTTTGGATTTGATGGTATTTTATTCCCGACTGTCGTCGTTAAAGTATAGTAGTAGAAACTACGTGACTATCATCAAACATTTACTATTTGCAATAAATGTCAGTAGCTTCAGCCGAATAAATATAATAACCATAACAATCAAATGAATGCCAACTGAGGCACTTCTCCCTGCACTTCGCTAGTCTCATAAAAAAAAGTTATGTCATTTTTATTAATAAAAGCGTAATGATATTACCTGGAATTGGAATTTGAGTGTCGAGTTATCTATTGGGAAGAGGGTTGTATAGTACAGCATTGGATATATCTTTATTTGGCAATTTACGTGTTTGAATATAGGCCACACATGTTAAAAATCTAATCGTTCTAATACACAATTGATTAATAATAAGCTTCCATTTAATGACATAATTGATTCTATAGAAAACAATTAATATTTGTAATATAAATTATATAAATAAATTCTACATTTTGTGTAGTAATCTGCTGAAATTGTTAAAATAGTAAATATATTTTCCCATTTCTCCTGTATTTTCTCTCGCACTCTTTTGCCCTCTCTCCCTTCTTTTAATAATGTTTGCATATTTTCCGATTTCCCCAACAAATTTTCTCCCAGATTTATTATTATTTATATCCTCATGTTTATTCATTTTTAATTTCCATTTAATTTAATTTGTAAAATACATTTTTATTTTCTAAAACATTTCATACTATTTTTAAAACGGGCAAGATTTTGCGCAAAAGTGTGTAACAGGCGAAAGGATGCATCTTCGATCCCATTGAGTATATGTTTTCGTGATAAAGTCGAGTCGATATAGCCATGTCCGTCAGTCCGTCTGTATACCCTAGTTTAAGAAATCAATTCAAATAATGAAGCAATTATAAATCAAAAACAATAAACAACTTCCTGTCCTAGAATCCCAATTTCCCTAGTACTCCAAAGGTAAATCGTAGTCGAATTCAATCGACTACAGCATTCTTACTTTTACTTCGTGACCAGTTCTTAGACAACATTAAATAAATAAACAAATAAATAATAAAGTGTGCTAAAGCAAGATACAAAGTCGCAAACAAAGCTAACTTATTCAAATACTACTTTTCTTTTATTTACATAGAAGATTTTCCGCATTCACAATTTGCAAGCATATTGACATAAATATATGTTTTCGAATTTTGTTATTTATCCTTCTGATATGCGGTACTATAAATATAAAGATAAATGTTATCTCAGTTGAAGCTGCTGCGATTTTCAAAAGATTCATTGTTGCACCGATGAGTACTTAACTATCTCTTAGTGTCCATTAAAGCTTTCAGCAATTAAAATTACTCCAAGCAGTTTTGCGTTCACAGGATTAAATTTCATTTTCAGAGAACAGAGAAAGATTTTAGTATTCAATTGCACAAATGATTGGTTGAATATACATCTCCATGTGTATTTTATTTGCTCAAGTGACTCACATTTCCAATTAGCTCTTTATTGCATTGATGATGCTCAAGTGTTTGAGTATCGCATTCAACGAACATCATTCGGACGAATTCAATTATGCAAATCAATTTGTAATTTTATGACAGTGTCTAAAATATATAAAAGTGCTTTAACATGCACAAATCGATTTGAGCGGCAAGCATAACATACTTAGCTTAACAAATCCCACAAAATGGCCAGATATCGCTGCCGTTCAGACGAATCCAGATTTCTGCATGCTGCATTGTTTCAGTGCAATCGTCTGTGGTTAATCTGACGCTATTTGCTCTGCCGTTGCCTATCTGCTGGGTGGTGCTCTCTGCTCCTGCCCCTGTCTGGCTGTCTCCGTCTGTGTCCCTCTGTGCCTCTGTGCTTTCAGACAGGCCCATAATTTAGGTAGCTTCACAGCCAAGGCTAAGTGCTTTCAGTGTTTGGGCTGTGATTGCCAATGCTGCGATGGCTTTGTCTCCATCTCTAACTTCTACTCTCCTGCCTGGGCCATTGTGCTTGGCAAGATTTATGCTCGGCAGTTCGCACTTTCACATGCTGTTGCCCCATCGAGGTGGTTTTTAAAATGCCGCACACCGTATCTTTCCCGTTGTGTGCAATTTCTATTCATTCCATTTTACTTCTCAGTGCCATTCGAAAGTCTGTTTGGAATTCATATATATTGAAATTAACGCATGGCCATAAAAAGTGCCATCAATTCAATTTTTATACTTTATAGAATACGAGTATATGTGTATATATAATTATATATATTTCATAAATGTGACTGAAATTGATTTGATCATTAACCTTATAATTCTCTGATACCAAAAGTATACGAGCATATAAGTATTGCGAAATGTCCATTATGCTGGCCACTTTTTGTCGACAGAGACTTGAGTCTTGAAAAATACAGTCGTCTGTGTCCACGTAAAAAAGTGTTAAAATCCTGGTAATTTGGGCACTGGGAGCAAGGAAATCGACAGTATGCCAAATTACAAATCGATAAAACCACTTATCTATCCCAATTTTAAAGCTAGAATCATAAAAAAAACGACATGAAATTAAGAAAATCGTCCTAAAAACAATGAAGAGATTGTAGATACACGAAAAAAGATTAAAATTAGAATAGTCTCTTTTTCTATATTTCAGAAATGTCTTCTAATATTAAGAAATACATATCTAAAAAGCGGAAAACTAGAATCACCAAAATTAAATGATAAAGCAAAAGAATTGTTTGCCAAGTGCGACCAGCATATATATCACTGCCATCAGAGTATTTCACAGTCGTCTGCAACATTCACATTTATTTTATTTTATTTACATGTTATCTTGATTTACATGTTTTCAACACAGCATTTGCTTGTAGAATAATTTTATTATTTCAAATAAAAATATGTTGATAATATTTTTTGGCAAATATATTGAATTAATTTGCATATTTTCTTTTGGTTTATTTGAAGCATTGTTTGGCTTTTCATTCAGTTGCATGAAGTGCAATTAGTTAAACAAGTTCAGCAGGGCAAGTTTGTGTCCTTGTTGAGTTTATTGAATTGCGTAAAACTCAATTATCACATATTCAGGCTAGGTGCACTTTAACTGTGAAATTTGCGAATACGATAAGATACGAGAGACGGAGAAAACAAAGACGGATAGCAAATTTGATTCTTCTTCTTCGACAGTTCTCTCTGTTTCGGTTTATGTTGGCCAAATGTTAATTAAAAAGCCCAGATGAATGCCTGGCCACCTGGCAATCTGGCAACCTGGCTGACTGGCAGCCTGCCTAAAGACACTGAGCATTGCCATTATGGGCCATTCTATTTTACTTGCCTGACCGTTTCCCGTTTTAGATAACTAAGTTCAAGTCGGTGCTTATGCCGCTGACCGGCTTATTGTGCTTAAAAGGGCCAAGAGCCACCAGCAATCAAAAAGCCGGCATACGAGTAAAACAACAGATAGTTCATATTTCTGAAAATTACCCACATTGGTAAAACTGAGCTCACACAAGCAGAGAAGTCAAGACAGTAACAGTGCTCGGGTCGAAAGTTCCCAACTATGCGATGCTCTACATCCACAACTTTTATGTATTATTTTTCTTTTCTAATTCGGGTAACTCAATATTAGTTATCACACTCATGTGAAGTTGTTAATTGGCGAAGGTCTGACGAAATAATTATTTTTCAACTAGTATTAATTTCAAAATACTGAATAAAAGATTGAAATTAGTTGCAGTTGAAAATAAATATTATTGTCATGTTGTAGGCAGTGCTGAAAGCCCTGAAAATATTTGTTGCACACAAAAAAGGCTTAGTGACTTTATTTTAAAAATTCCCTTTTCCTTTTCTTAGTGGTAACAGGGTATAAAAACTGACAGCACAAAAACTATTCTAATTAAATTGTTCATACGTTGAAATACCCTGTCGTAATCCGATGGAATTTGTTAAACGTGTGTAACATGGTTTTAAATTTAAAATATGGTAAAGTCCATAATCTGAATGCTGAAAGAGCGACACACAATATTTGTATAGCTGAATAGATATTTCGAAAAGAAAACATTAATTATTTATTCCTTTCCTATAAATAAGTTTGAATCAAAGTCAATAATATGATATGTTAGAATATTTCATTTCAATGAGCCTCTCCCTCAGAGTTTCAAATATTCAAATATTCTCAAAATTTCCAAACGTAGTTACGTCTATGAACATCACTTGGCCAGCACTCGAAAACAGGGTATATGTGGTACATATATATCATGCTCACACATAAGCCAAAATTCTATATATACTTTTTTTCCCATCATATTTTTTGTCATTTCTGTTTTCAATTGCTGTGGTGCTTGTGCACACCTATACACACGAGTGCACACACATATACACATTCTAGTAGACGGTTTGTAAGCAAACACATACACTCTTAATTACACTGCACATTTGCACTTCAAGTGCAGGGCAACCCAGCTTGACAGTTGCTGATGGGTGGACATGGCAGTCTAACGTTCATGCCACGTTGCACAAACACAAAAAGACCACAAGCAAAGTGTGCACAACATGCCATCCTCATCCTTATTCAAATCCTTGAGGCAAAACCTTGAATTGTCATTGCGAGTATTACGGAATTGCCAATTTTTGATATATATATGTGCATGATTCCATTCGGCATAGCTTAAAGTAAGCTGGCAGTCACAACTGTTGCAGCCAAGAAAAAAAAAAGAAGAAAATAACCAATTTGTTTGTCTGCGTGGCTTAATGCTCGCACCTGCGACTCGCTTTAAATTCATTTGCCTCTTTATTTATTTATTTTTTTTTCCTAAAGTTATTTTTTTAGCTATCATCCGCCACTTGTCCGGCTGCGGGCTGCTGGCTGCTGGCTGCGCGCATTTTTCTTAATATTCAACGTTTTATTTTGATGAGCATTCATTTATTTTCATTGCTCTCCCTCGTGTGCCCTGTGTATTACTTAAATGAATTTAAGTAGCAAATTTGAAATTCAGTATTAAAGCAGCTGCTAAACTTAACTAACTTATTTCAGTGCATACTTCTGTTGAATTAACTAAATGCGGCCTGTAAGCTGAAGTTCAGCCAATTAACAACAACAGCTGCTGATAGCTTAACAAACACTTGTGGCCCAGGTGCAAATTTGAAGGTAAACACACACACACACAGACAACTGATTGAGTACGTTAATTCGCATTGGCTCAAGTGATTCCTAGGGAAACCAAAATTTAGTTCAACTCAGCTTTAAGTCCTTTATTAACCATTCGCCGTGTGTGTCAATCAAATGAAAGGAATTTCAAGCATTTCACACGAGTCAAAAAAAAACTTTGTTGAAATTAATCAAAATCATATATGTTACTTAATTTGATTCAGTGGCTGTTCGGTGATTTTCTCTTTAATTGATGCATCGCAAACTCTCGAATACAAACATAGGCTGCCTTAAAAATGTGTGTGTACGTTGCACAGTGGCAGATGCCACAACACACAGCAAAGCACTTATTACAATGCCCGAGAGATACAAGAACTTGTTCGCCTTCAGCACGCTCGATATGCGTGCAACAATAGCTCTGTGCAGAAATTGAGCGAAAAAAAGAAGACACTTAAAGATGTGGCTAGTGGGGAGTGTCAAACTTGTAGATATCCACTAATGGCGTTGAGACTTTGCGAAACATTTTCTTGATTTATGAATCTTTTTATGATTGGATTAGACTAATTCAGACACTTTTTGAATTTTGAGGACATTTTCAAATATCGATTGTGATGATAAAGTCTATTTATCAAACTAAGTTATTTTCTAGCTGTTCACTTTAAGCAATTGGTATATACGTTATAGTTTATTGACCACAACTATTATCTGAGATCATTAAATATAATATACAGAAGAATTCCTAAACTATTTTTGATAAGATTGTGGATTTGACAAGGTTAAATTTTGCTTATATTCATGCACCGATTTGATGATTGGATCTAGTTATCAAACTGAGCTCTTCTCCAGCATTTTACTTTGTAGTTTAGGAACCGCAACTCTTATCTGAGATTAATTTTTATATATTTTATACAGATAGAGGCTTAGTGATATGGTACAAATGAATACAAACATTTCCTGCCTAATTATAGCTTAGAAATTTTAGATGAAGCAGAGAGGGAAATATAAGGAGAAAATTGTGCTACGCATATTTATTTAAGCTTTTATAAATATCTCTATTTATTTCTTTACATTATTTCCAATGTTGTGCATAAGACAACATTCGTATAGAGACTGTTCAGTGCTTTCACAGATGCAGAGTATAAGAAGGGGATCAAAAGGTTGATTTGACATAAGAAGAAAAAAAGAAGAAGAAAACAAGAGAGTAAATGGAAAACACATCTTCATCATTGAGTGTGCTGGCAGCTAGTCAACCTTTGGCTTTCGGCTTGGCAGCATTGGTGCATTAGTAAATTGAAAGCAAAGTACGTTGCCATTAAGTAGACGACGACGAACAACAATTTGTATTCGTGCATTAAAGACACCAACATAAATACGCACCCAAATATGACTCTAACCATATCTATCCTACATATATATATATATATATATATATATATATATTTATACGTGAGTTTGTGTGTGTGTCTAGCTAGACATCAAGTTAAGTATTCGAGTTGAAGAAGCTTTTCAGCACACTCGCCATTCAATCAAATCAAGTCCTGAATACCACTTGAACTTTGCCATTTGCTTTAGAGAATCACCTAAGCCTAATGATGTGCTCATTGACCGCATTTCCATCCAGGTTATGTGTGCCATACATACAGATATTGTATCCGGCATAAAATTCTAATGCAGCTGTCTCCATGGGAAACGGGATAAATGCTCGCTGAACTTTAACCTGAATTAATTACCAATCACTTGACAGCAATGAAAGAAATGTTTATAAATTTACATAACGAGCGCAATTTGAAAGTTGCCTGCTCACGCTTTTCAGCCCAGAGTTTTGGGTCATATTTAATCAAGTGTGCATAATGTGCTTTTACCGAAGAAAAGAAGAAAGAAAAAAGTGAAGCCGAACAGTCAAACTTAACACTTTGCTATTAAAAAATGAATGCTTACAAAATGAAAGAAACAAAAAGGCTCCCAGCAACAAGAATTAATCAAGCGCGAAAAAAACCCTTGGCTAAAAGTTTGGCAGCGTCATTCCTCTTTGCTCTTTTTTTTACACTCTGTTCCCAAATGGATCCAGCGAAGGGTGGGGAGGTCAAATCTACAGAGCTTAAATAACACACCTTTTAAGTTTCAATAACAGTTTTGGGCACACTAACTGCATAGTCAAAGATCCGTTGTCCGTGCTTTTTTTTTTTTTTTTGGCTCTTTTGTTTTTTAACTGAGAACAGAGTATCAGGCAGCTAGGTTTTTACTTATATATGCATGAAAATTGGTGTCTATCGGAGTGCTCTTAGCATACCGTTTTCATTCTCATTTTCATTTTCGGAGCCATTTGCTGAAATGAAAATGGTTTGCTTGATACTGGCAATTAGGCGCACGAGTCAGCAAAAAGCGCGTCGCAAAAGAAAATGCTGTAAAACAGCAGGAAAAAAAGTGGGAAAACTAAATGGAAAAGCCTCCCCCAGCCCCCGTCCACCGAGAATCTGTTGGCTGGCTGAGCATAAAGCAAATTGGAAATTTACAAGGCTTACAAATGTATAAGGTACGTCGCATTATGGAAATTGTTCGCTGCACTTAGATACGTATTAGGATAGGATTTTAATGCGCACTTACGTGCAACAAATTACGTCTTTAAATGGAAAAAAATAATCAAATGAAACAAGGGGTTGGCAACCAGTTGAATCCTTCTTGTCGATAACAAGCCGAACTGTTCAATTTCAGGTCATTTTGTAGTTGCGAAATGAAATTGTCAAGCATAAAATAAACCTGAAATTGAGATAAAAGGGTCACACAGCAGGGCTGTTGGGTAGCTGGGCAGCTGGGTAGCTGGGCAGCCGGGCAGCCATGCAGGAAGCCATTCAGTTATTTTGTCAGCTTTGCAGCAAACAATAAATTGAACCTTATGGCCACTGACAGCCGACTTTCGGTCCACACACCAAGTACGCACAGGCACAGCCAATCATTTGGAAAACCCAATTCATAAGCTCTGACACGGCATTCCTAATATATTGAATGTGTGTGCTAAAAAGCTGCAAATGACACAAGCTAAACGCAATAACTTTCGATTAATCGGAAATACGATGTGAGTATATTATTATTATATTTTTGGTATATTTGCTTTGCTGGCTCCAGGTCAAGTTTTATATGATTTTTTATTTTTTATATACTCAAATTTACTTGAAGGCTGTACAAAAATTACACAACAATGAACATTTTATGTTTTTATCATAAAATACTTATTTATACTTTCTTTTGAAGCCGGAAAATCTTTTTTCTCAATTATTAGACTGGACTTTAAGGAAAAATACTTTTAATATTTGTAAATAATTAACTTTATTAACATTTACGGTAAAAGCGAACTTATAATTTTGGAAATATCACTAGCGCCCATTTGTCAAAAAATAGAAATCATGTAACAAAAAGGATTTATATAATTACTAAGTACGTATCACATTGAAAAAATGCTTATGAAAATCAGATGAAAATAAGCTTATATTTATACAACCTTACAACAAAGTAAAATCTGCATTTTATTTTACAATTATCAGGCATACCCAAGCTTTAAATAGACTTAAGTTTATTGTATTTTCCAAGTCATATTAAATAAAAAGCTCTTATTGCCTTTGGCAGCTTTGTCTTATTTTTATTAACTCTTAGCTTGTGTCATTGAGCATTAAGCTTTGACATTGGAAATTTCAATGTGAATGCGTGCCCATAAGCGAGTAAATGATTACAATTTTCAGGCACTCAAGTCGGAAATGAAGTGCCTGAAATTTAACATAATTTGTAATGCGAATTCGCAGCAATCTGTAATGATGTTGATGGAAGGCAATGCAAAGGAAAAAGCCACAGCCAAAGCCAACGCCGCATGACCACAAAACTTACAACGAGAAACTAATAATAAAAATGTTAAGATAAATCTTTTTGGCTTTAGCCTTTTATTTTATTTTTTATTTTTTTTTCTTTGCGGTGCAGTGAAGTTTCAATTTCTCGCCTTTTTCGGGTTCTCTCTTTCGCTCTTGTTGCCTGTCTCTGTTTGTGGGTTATAAAGCATCTCAGATTTATGCTGTGGCTGTGTGCATCAGGCGCTGATTCTATTGTGTCTTGGATATGAACAACCCTCTTATATTTTATGCGCATAATGGCCAACTACAGCAACAACAGCAGCAACAACAACAACAACAACTACGACAACGCACTCATAAAAAGGCAAAGCAAAATGTTGCCCGTAAGTGGTTTTGGGTGGCTTGGGCGGTGCTGAACTGCCAACGTGGCCATCAAGCTGACGCCTGTGCCTGGCCTGAGGTTATTTTTGTTATTTTCATGTTATTTATACAAAAATTGCGCCAGGGGTCATTCTCGGTAGCTGTCATTGAAGGTGTTAAAGTTCAAATTGTTGCGTTTTATGATTGCGCCTCACTCTGACTTACAGTCCATTTTTTCCCTCTGTGTGTGTGCTATGATTACTAAACATCACAAAGAGAACCCAATAAAGTGCAGACTTCTACTATTCACTCCACGAAAATGGTGTTTCATATGCAGCATGTTTCCATCAAGAGAGACTCAGTGGTGCTCATACTTTACCAAATTTCAAGGTTTCATTCAAAGTAAACCCTTAAATCAATTTAGCAATAGCAGACTTAAAAGCAGTTAAATCCACAAAGTTTGTACAGCTGGTTAGCAAATACGCTCATACATAAAATAAATATGTATCCACACAAATACTGATGCGGCTCGTTCTTCAATTTATCAAATACAACAAGTTTTATATTTTAAAAATGCCACAAACAGTTTTCTATTAATACCTTCTAGCCTTTAAGTGATTTAAAGGTTATTAATGAGCTGTGCAAATCGATTTAATGTGTAAATATTGGCGAATGTAAGACTTTGGTCTCTTAACTTAATTTTGTAATTTTAAATATTAATTTTTAATTTTATATAATTCAATTTTCAGCTTTAGTTTTTATCTTAAATATTTTATAAAGTTTTAAAAGTCAGACAATTTTTAAAAGAAAATTGCATATATATATTAGAGAAATATATTATTTTCTATTTAAATGTACTTTTATCTATTCACTTCAAATATTAATTAATTATAATTATTTATTCACTTTCAATTTTTTAACATTTCATTAATGACTTTAATTTTTGAATCCATTTTTTAAAGTTGTAGAGTACTTAGTAAAAAAAAACTATTTAAGTAAAAAACAAAATTAAATTGTTAATGGGTTAAGGGCATTTTGAAACTCTATATAGGATATCTTTGCATCATTTACTCGTGCTTTTACTAGTGCTTTCACAACTCCTTTTATTTATTTATTTATTACTCTTGTTCAGCTTGGAATGCTGCAAAAATATCTGATACATTTTTCGCAACACATAATTCCTTCCGTACTTGCTGATACAGCTTTTCTATACATGCACACATTTGTACATATATCGCCCTTTACATGCTTACATATATGTCTGTGTACATCTGTATGCGGACAACTGTGCTGGCGAATCGTATATTAAAGGCCAATTAACGTGTCCGGTCATGAAGTTAATTGAATTTACGCACATGAGCGCATGAGCTCATCCAAGCATATTTACATATATTCACATTTAACACATTTGCAAAACTCGTTATCTATCTGTAATAAAATAACAACTGCCAATAAATAAATGAAAGAGGTATGTTATATTCAATTATCGTAAGTACAGTATATGAAGAGATATCTTTGGGTTGATTTGATTCATTATCTACGTGTAAAACCACAACATGTTTGTCAAAGGTGTTAGGTGTACAAAAAACGAAAGGTACTACGAAAGTAATTTAATCTGGTTGAATGCTTTAAGTATCTTAAAGTATCTGAATTGTTTCAGGTTGTTCCTTGTAGTAGCCAGTACAATTTGTTGCATACACTGTACACCAAATGGGTAAATCAAGATATAATAGGGTTGTCGTAATTTATGTAACATATTGTTTTAGATTACTTTTCATATATATTTATATTGACCATATACATTTGTATACATCAAGATATCATACAAAGCTATTTCGACCAAATTAATTAATAGCTTTAAGGATTTGGCACTAATGTACAAAAAGTCTTTTAATGCGTAATTTGACTTAAATCGAGAAATTGTTTTCTTACTTATGAAACATTTGGGTTGAATTAAATATTTGAAATCATGTTCGCATTTTATTATTTCAGAATGGATGTCTACGTAAAAATCAATAGGAATTCTATTCAGCTTTGAGGAGCATGCATTGACAAATCAGGTCCCTAGCTGATCCGAAGGTTTGTAAGGCTGAGTGCATTATAATCCATTTGGATTATTCATTCATGACTTCCCTCCTACCAGGGTCCCGTTGTTAAAAAAATTAATGTGAGATGCATAATGTAGTACCTGAAATTCTTGTTTCATTCAACACTTGTTTTTCTGAGTATCCTAATTGTTACACAGTAAAATCAACAATAGTTCAGAACATAAGTATTTATATTATACAATTATATTTTAATTTGTTTGTTTATATATGTTTATGGCCGCAGTAAAAGGTTAAATTAACTACGTATAATAAATCATTTTTACATAGGGTATTACTCAAGTCGGGTTAGTCTCAGAGCAAGACTCTTGCGTCTTTAGCCTATCAATATGTATTTACTTTCAATTTTTGGCTAAAAAATCATTTATTACAAGCTAAAGCAAAGACTTTAACAGGCACCACACGCACATACATATATATATATATATATATATATATATATATATATATATTTGTTTATCTACATATATACATGTATGTATGTGGGAGTGAACAAACAGAGGACTTCCATACAGACTTCTGTCGCTTATCACTTAGGCAGCATTCGTGTTTTCATTTGCAATAAGGAGACCGATGCGAAGCTTTAGAGCAAGACAGAGAGTGAGAATATAAGAGAGAGAGAGAGAGAGAGAGAGAGGAGTGATAAAGGGAGGGTGGTATAAGGAACAGAGAAAGAGGGCTAACCAAAATTGTTGTATACAAGAAGCGAAACAGCGGCGCAAACAATGTAAACAAGCTGGGCAAAAAACCAGGCGACTGCAAACAAGACCAAGACGCAGAAAAGCGAAGAAATTTTCTTGTTAACAAATTGCTGAACATTTGCTTTTGAAGACAAATTACTCGGTGGCGAAACAAATTGCTTTGCAGCTGCTGCCGCTACTGTTGTTGCTGCTTTTGAAAGGCATTTGGGCCAACAGGATGGGCACATTTAAATTTTTGATAAATTGGGCAGCACAATTGATGAACTTGAACTTGTATAAGCTGCTAATGCGCTGCCTGATCTGATCACACAGTTAACTATTACACATTGCACTTCCGCTCGAATGCTCCCACGCACAGAGTGCACAAAGGGAACACATAACATCCACCAATTAATGTGTTCACAAATTCAAGCAACAATGATTTTACAATCACGGCCAGTAATAATTGCGGTAAAAGGATTCCAATACCTGCCCCATTGCGGCAAGCTGACGGCTTTAACTGACTGCCTGCATTACACATTTTCAGCTGATAACTACAAATTTCAATGAAGCCTGCTACACAGCTCTCTCTATCTCTCTCTCTCTCTCTCTCTCTCTCTCTCTCTCTTTGTTAGTTATTAACAAACTGGCAACTGTAACTGCAATTCTTGCAAAACGCGCACTCAAAAAAATCTACGTGAAGAAAGCCGCCAAACATTTCTTAAAGCCAGTGTCTTTTGTATCTGAATTCATGTAAAGATTTTCTTAAAACTTAGAAAAAAAATTCATAGATGCAGAATAGATATAATACTTAAATTTTTTTATTTTAATGTTACTATTAATATTAGTATTTTAGTTTTTCATATTTACACAAACCTAAGATAGTATTTAAATTCTTATAATTAAATTTGAGAAAACTAACTGATTCGTGTTGCACCGGTTGATTTGTATTTCAAACTGATTTAATTCCTTAAAACACTAATACTGGCCTTGTAAGGCTAGCATTGTTATACTAAATGGACTGATACATTGGGGAATATATCTTAACCCAGAAATTCAACTGTTTTATTTCAGACACGAAAATGTCAGATTTATTATCCTTGAAAATACTTTTCTGACTTTTCGTTACAATCTTGAACGGAAAACATGTAAATCATAATATTGCAGCCCACACAGCAATTTTCATTACGTGTTTCTTAATTTTAAAAGGAATTATTTCTACATATTGGAAATATATTTCTTATTCATACAAAATAATTTAGAAAATTAAAAAAAAATTATTGTTTATTTTTTCTCGTATATTTATTTACCAAAAAAACCGTTTTTTTTTTTTGGTTTTCATGTCGATTTTAATTTGAAGGTGTTTCTCTAAATTTCAAGGCATTTTTTCTGAGTGCACGTGCATTAATTGTATTTTGGTGGCTTAAGCGCTATTTGTGATTGTGGCAACCAAATTTGCTGCTCATTTTAGGTTGTGGTGCCAAAATTGAGTAATTTTGGCGGTTGCCACAGCTCGCCCCACCCAGCGCACATTTATCCTCCCGTCATGCATACGTTCTGTGCACATTGCAAAACCGCATGGACTGCAATTTCCGAGGGCAAACTCGGTGTGTTGCCCTGGCGACAAGTGCGGTTTATCGTTTTGCAATACTTGTTAGTTATGGCCACACACAGTTGCAAAAGGGCCAAAAAACAACGGACAGGTGGCAATTAAACGTTATATTATTATTGTTTAGATTTTCGATATTGCTCCGATTTTACCATACATCGTATAGATCAAACCCAATAGTAATTAACACTCTAGTCGCATTTTGAAAATGAATTGACAATTATATTTTTTGAACTTAATTAAAGCTGCGTTAAAGTTTAAGCTTTTTATTTAATATTATTTTATTATTACTTTTTATTAGAGCAGCTTATTAAATAATTCTTAACTTACTGCCAAGTTATATGAATTTAATTATATAATGATCCTGCCCAATTTGTATATGTACATGCCAAGTTTACTCTACCCTCCACTTGGCAGAGCTACCTTTCGGTCTATGAACATTGCAAAGCTATGTTACCATGGCGATAATTGTTATCCTTTAGTTTGCAAAGATGAGTGGTTGTTGTCATGCACCGTTGCACAACAATCAACTGGCATTTGGCAATGAATGACAATGAATCGCAATAAGGGATTCAAATTACTGATTTGAATATGATAGCTTAGAAGAGATGTGCATTTGCATGTATGTAAATGGGAAATTAGAAATCAACATTTTAAAACAACAGATAGAAACATGGTTCAAATGACCATTCATGTTTGAAAAGTATAAAAATCTGGTAGCAATACCGGAATCTTTTCAAGGAAGTATTGTAAATGAATAATAAAATTGTGGTGTCAGTGGGAAGCTTTGATGCCTCCAAGGACCTTCGTGTGATTTTGTACCCTGAACACATTAAAAATGGGTAAAAAAGTTCAAATGAAGTCGGATCTGATTGTGGTTCTGAATTTAAGTCGGGCAAAAAAAAAAGGATCCGATTGCAGTTTCAGTTTCACACTTTGTCTAGAAATTTAAGATTTAATGCGAAATTTGGAGCCTACGTGATTTTGCAAAATTAAATCTCCCCGCTAGAACAGTAGAAATAAATGATCGTATTTTCATTTTGTGTTTTCCATATGGACTCATATGTCAATAAAAACAAGAGAAACCTTTGCAGTCGGGCATAACCGACATTGAAATACTTTGATACCATAAATAATACCAGCTGATATAAATATTTATTTTCCCCCACGGATGAAATACTAGCTGAATACATATTCGAGCCGAAGTTCTCAGTTCATATGAGTAGCAAAGGGAAATAGACAACATTAGATGAAGTGCGTCGTATGAAATCGCACATCATAAAGTGATACACCGATGGATCTCTCACCAATCAGGGCACAGCACTTGGCGAATGTGTGGTGAAGATAATGTCAGGATTAGTTCGTGAGGTTCGATCCAAGATAGACCAACTCGGAGCACACAATAGGCTCACGCCGGGTCACAAGGATATATGGGGAATGAAGCGGCTTACGAGCAAGCAAAAATGGGGGCGGAGCGGCCTCTAACAGAACCTTATCCCTTTTGTGTTAAAGGAAATCGCACAATACGACTACAACTTAGAAAGCAGAGGCGACAACGGAGCTGAGCAGATCCATCAGGCGTCCGTAAAGCCAAATGTCATAAGCAATTTAATCAGGTACATTGTGATATTGTAGGACAATGGAGACTAAAAGTCACCTATCTAAACTAAGTATTTTTATAATATTTTTAAGTGGGGAATATATATAGTATCCTGCGGATGCATGTTCTGAGCTTAGAAGACGTGGAAACCGTTAAAACCTTGATGAAACGGCTATAGACTCAGAAGGCTGCACTATAGATTTGTTGGGTCACAGTGCGTGAATCCCAACAATAATAATACACATATATATTAACAATTATAATTTCAGGATTAGTTTCAAACGTTAAGATATGCATTTGAAAAGGTTTAAGCTCTCTCCATATATTCATTATATTTATTTTCACATAGTATTGCGCAACTTAAAGAAGCAAGGTGACATACAATGGTTACTATGTCTACTTTAAAAGCAGCACATCGCATTGAGTCCGATAGAAATGTTCAATTTGCGATGGTCTGCCGCACAGGTGTGTCTATTCGCAGCCACGTTAACGGGCCAAAACTAACCGGTAAAATCAGCTTCCGCATGCCTGACTCTCAACATGCACATAAATTTAACGGCTAAGTGATCTATTATGTCTGCGTGTGTCTGCGTTTCGGGAATGAGTGTGTGAATGTGTGTTGGTTGGTGTGTGTAAATAATCTTGTTTGGCATCATTATAGCAACGCATCCAACGCTCCCAGTCACGAGCTAAACCACGTAAACAGAGAACCATCTATAATAAACAGCTGAGCAGCGAATAGATATAATATTTAGAATGTATCCATGTTATGAGATATCTTCAAGCGATGCGTTGCTTCAACACAAACAGCTGTCATTTTTAACACTTTGGCTGCTTCTTGGCAAGGAGTTGAACCTTTGATAAGCAGGGCATTAATAAGTCAAACTATAGTTGACTGGCTGATTGAATGGGTGGCGAGTACACAGAGTGAAAAAATGATATGGCTGAGCGCACAACTTGGCCGTTGGTTGCGTCTTGCATAATAATAAACAAAGTGTGGATTTTTTGCTTCAAATACCCCTATCGTTGCCGCAATTTGTGGTAAACAATGCGGCCTCAATATGCTAATGAGAAATATTGATTAAATTGGCCGCTCAATTTGCATAATTTTACGTGTTGCAAAAGTGTTTTTCTTCTTTCTTTTTTTGCTCTTAGCTGAAAAATGATTCAAACGGATGCTCGTATTACATATATACATATATATATATATATATATATATATATATATATATATATTTATATATATATTTTTATATATATATTTTTATATTTATATTTATATATTTTAGTTTGATGATCCAGCTAGTTAGTTGATTTGCTAGCGCACTCATAGATTCACATTAACACCCATCACACACTTCCAACAACAATACACAGAATTTACATTCAAGGCACCACATAATATAATATATGTATATGTATATAGTGCACACATAAATATAATTCCTTTTGGCACAGCTGCCAACTCGTATCGATTTATGCAGCGCACGTGCTCCATGTGGGGAACCCCCTTTTTCATTTAGTTCGCCCTGCTGCATCGAGTCACGATCCGTACGCTTATTGGCATTTGTTGCACTTTATAAAATCCGCTTAACAGGTTTTCTTTTTCTCATTCTGATTGGTACATCTATTGATGTTGTTGCTGTTGTTCGAAGCCATAAACGCAATCAAAGTAAAACTACATCGACATTAAACATTAAAGCTGCAGGGCTATTGTTGCTGCTTAAAGCTCACATCAGATAATAAATCTTCTATAATAGCACATAGCAATAGCGAAAGCGCCATGCTCTTCAGTATTGCTATTGAAATATCAGTTATAACGAGCATAACGCACATGCAACATGGAGAGCAAGTCGAGCATCAAAGTGCTGCTTAATTGTGCTGCATGCTCGAGATATATAAATATAAAATATAAATATAAATGCACACACTCATTGAGAAATAAGTACACATGTTTCATGTAAGCGTAATATTTAATTTAATATTTTTATCGAATTGATGACTGGGTAATTGTTCTTTGAACCTTGCTCACAATTCGCTCAGTATGTCAAATGTTCATTGCATACTTACCGGCGCATTCAGTTTAATAATCGCGTTTTTAATTTGCACCATTGATGAACACATTGCGTTGTTCCTTTTTCATAAATTATATACATTATATAATATTTTGCTACTGAAAGTTGCCTTTGCCGACCTTTGCCCCAATTAGAGCAATTATTTTCGCTTTTGAAGCTGCAAATTAAAACAAGTGAGAACTGTGCCGTCGGGCGTACCCGACTGCGAAGTACTCTGATACTATAAGTAATATCTTCTGAAAACAGCTACCATAGAACAGGGTGGGTATAGCCAAGAAGTACCGATCTTTCATGGAGATTTTTGAGTAATCTACCGTCCAAGTTTTCCTTTAAAATTGCGGTAGATATAGGCTTTTGCAATTTTGGGGTCGGGATAGGGCGTGACCGGTAAAAAATGTTGGAAGAGTTTCTTAGTAATCTTTCTGGCAAATTTGGAAACTTTAACTCTTAAATTACGGGAGATGTGGGCATTGGGAATTGTTGACGCAGAAGTGGACATAGTCAAAAAAAGATTTGGAGGACATTCTTAGTAATCTACAGGAAATATAGGCATTTATCGATTTATCGAGCGGGAATGAGCGTGACCCAAAATTGTTTCGAAGTGTGTTATTAGTAATATACCATTCAAATTTGGTGAGCATAGCTTACAAATTGTGGAAGATATGCGCATTTCAGATTTCTAAAGCCGAACTATCAGTAAGTTACCTTCCAAGTGTGGTAATTATATCTTTAACATTGTGGGGGATATGTGGTTTTATCGATATACACTTTCCTCAATATCGGCTTAATGAGCGCAGGTGTCAGTTCTTAAAGGCGGCTACCAGTAAAACTGACGGACATTGCACAAAACTAATATACTATGATACCTTCGGTATCAGAGTATAATGAAGCGTCAATTTATGAAAAGTATGTAATACTGCTATTAATATTATTTCATTTTACTTGACTTCCAATCAGCACAAATAAAGAGACTTTCACCTAGATTTGTGCCTGCAACAAATGCAATCTTGAATAAGTATGTAAATTTCAATTGAATTATTTGCACATAATAATACAAAATTTGTAATAAATATAATATAATAATAATAAATATAACTTTGTTGTTTTTTTTTTTATAAAGTAGATGTGAGAAAGAGAAACAGGCAGAAGAATGTATGTCCGAACCCTTAAGATATTCTCTTGATGTTCTTCTATTCATCTGTATAAATGAGCCTGCTACAAACTAACTAAACTAAAAATATTATTTCTCGTCAGCCAAATTCAGATGTAGTTTATTTAATCATAAATATCTGCCTTAGTCACGCACATATCGATACAAATCGATTCACAATAACAATAAGATAAATATTTCCAAGATATTTAAAACACCCAGAGCTGTTTCTACTAAATTTTTTATTGTTTGTTTACTTCTTAAGTTTTGTTTTATCAAAATACCAGTTGCAGGGAATGAGACAAACATGGCTCTCACTGAGTCCATTCGAAAAAAGCAGGCAAATTAAGCACCTCGGAGTCACATTTGACAGTAGATTAAATTTTGCCAAACATGTCTTGAATACGATATGAAAGTGCTCCAGAGCGCTTTATACATGTCATAGCATAGAGGAAGGGAGGAGGGATTCGTCATCAAAGATAATGAGATGGCTACACCCGATGGCCGTAAGGCCCATTCTCTCATATACAGCTAATCACCGTGGGGAGGCAAATACAAAAGTGAAAGAGAATGAACCATCGCTACATCGCACTATTTTGCTCCAGCAAACAGCAAGTCTTCTGATGATATCGATTGAAGGGGTTAGAAGTAAACATGTACTTGACCATGGAGATGCCAAAATTCTATCGCGTGAACTCCACCCAAGGACACAATCTAGATATGATGTAAATGCTGAACACCCATTTAAGCAAAGTTTCGAAGCTTACATGTGTTGTAGAAAGTAATAGGAATCACTATCATCATATCAAGCAATTAAGTTAAAATTATACAAACACACTACGATATACTCACCGGCCTCTTGACGGGACACAGTGGAGTAATCACTACTATCATATAACTTGAACCCTTGCCATGGAGAAAAAGAGAGCCAGAGGAACTGTTTTTCTTGGTCTATAAGACCAACGATTTAAAATTAAAGGAGCAATAGAGATATCGATTTTGAGAAATGCCGATGTCTCTGCTTGTGTTGCAATTTTAAAGTACATTTCAGCGTGCCCAGTTGTGTAATTGGAAAATGAACAATAACTGATTGCTAGGCAACAATAAGTTATTTGCTAATTTTATGATTATTTACTACACAGAATTTGTAAAAAGTCCTAAAATTCAAATGTGACCAAAAGTGCCAACGGCATCTTCCGCTTTTCCATATTTTGTTTTATTTTTTTCTGGTATGCATGTTTTATTTAATTTAAATTGATTGAATTAAGGTTACATAGCTTCGTTGGAGGCATTCAAGTCTATTTAAAGATTTTAATTAATTTTTGGTGGCTTGTTAATATTTTGTAAGGAATTTGGTTCTATTTAAAAATACTGCAAATATTATTTGAATTTAATTTATAATGTATAAGCTCAGAATTAAGTACTCCCATTGCGTTTATTATGACAACTAGTGCTTTTAAAATCAATTATTGTATTGACATGGAAAATGAAAATAAATTGAATTTGCCATTATCAATTGAACAGTTTGCAATCAATTGTGAGCTGATGATTGCATCAAATCAATTTGTCATAATTATGCTGCTGTCTGACAAAGGCGCCAAAAGAAAAATTCATAAATAATTCTACATATACACTGTTGATCTGCGAGTTTATACTTTGCACTTAATCAGCACATTTAATAACTGCCACGTGCAGTGTCACAGACTTCGACTTGGAGCCAAGCATGAATTCAATATAAAATCGTATCGTCAATCAAAGCCAGGTCGCATGGTCTGAGTTGGGCCGTGGACGGATCGAAGTCAGACAAAATAAAAGCCCAACAATGGCGTCGCCACTTGACGGGCATTATTCAAATATGCGAGAGAGATGGGGAAATTGTGTGAAACAGGGACCGGAACTAAGTGGAGGAGGGGGAGAGGAGCCTGTCACATTCGCTGAATGTCACGCGCACTCTTCAAGTGGTTGTTCTTGTGAACGAAGGGGTGACGGGTCGGGCGGTGTTGAGAGGGTGTACCAATGATGTCTGGGTCCTAGTACCTTTATAAGTACTAGCACCCCACAAGTATGAAGATGTGCTTGTGCCCCCCATTTGGTGCATCTTTTGCAAAGTACACTCCGCAAAAAAAAAACAAACAAAAATTAAGAAAATCAATTTATAATTAAAAAGAATTACAAGGTTTTTGTAGTTTTTTGGAGGTGATTTCTAAATCTACGAATACAAATTTCTTAAAACTAAAACACTTAAAATAAAATTTAAATAAATAATAAATAATTGAAATTTTTCCTTTATTATGAAACATATTTCTAGCAAAGGTATAAAAGGTATAAATCTAAAATCTTGCTAATAGAAAAATATTTTTCTAATATTCAGAAAAAACTCTAGAACGAAGCGAGATCAAATTGCCGTAAAATCGTAATTGTTTTCAAAATAAATCATTTAGAGTTATAAGCTGTAGAAAATGTTTGCAAAAAATTAATGTAAGAATTTGATGTGCACATACAAATACACAAACAGTCTGGAATTCAGCATTCTCTTTTCTAAATTAAAAAAAAAAATACACCTTTGAATTATGAATAGAGCTGATGCAAAGCTACGATGACTTGTTAAATTTCAGGCAGTGTATGAAATGCAGATTCTGTTGCAAAAGTTCCATTGCGTGTGGTATATATAAATATATATATATATATATATATGTAAATGTTGGTTTGAATATGCACACTCAACACCATAGGTATTTTCCCCTTTTCCTAAGGGCTATAAAAATTATGACTGCTTTGGCAATTTCACTGCACAAATGAGCAAAACTCGTTTAGAGTTAAGCAATTTATGGCACTTTTTAAATGCTTTATTAAAAGACATAAGTTAAGCACAAAAGGGAGCAGCTTATGAAAAATGCGACAGAAATTTGGTTGAGAAAAATTAAGAAAAAATATAATCAAACTAAAAACCCGACCAATAAATACCCTATGTCAAGTACATTAAAATTTTAAATATATGGAAAATCAGTAACTCCTTAAGTCTAGGAACACTGCCAATGGTCCGCCGTTGCGTTATTGGGTATAATTGGCTATATAAAATACAGTTCGCACTGAGACACATAGACACAAACTATATACATATATAAATATATATATATATATACATGCAGACGTGCAGCGAAGGCCATTTTAAATGAGTTTTCAGTTGACTGCTGGAATTTACAGCTGGCCAAAAAAGCAAAATAAAAAAAAAAATAGGAACAAATATCTGGCTCTAAACACTTCTGGCAAGCGCTGAGCGCCGTTAACGTTTTTTATGGCCCGTTATTTAATTTATGGTTGAAAATACATTTCAACAACAAAATGCCAAGGCGCACCTGTTACACATTTACAGCAAGCAGCAGGCAGTCAGCAAGTGGCAACAACATCACAGGCTACAACAATGGCAATTAGACGGGGCACACAAGCAACAATAATGTATTCATGGCATTGTGTGTGTGAGTGAGTGTGTGTGTGTGTGTGTGCGTTTTTGAAAATTGCTTTTAACCTTTTCGTTATTATCAGCTGAAATATGAGCTGCGGGTTTTTAGCAACTTTGGTGCTTTTGCCACACACATTTTCTTTCATTTTTCACATGTGTAATTAATTGCTGAAAATGCGCTGCTTTTTCCATATATTGTTGTAATTGTTGTTTGCTGCCAATGCCACACACGGCTACAAGTGGTATGCAATTAAACTTTTGCTCAGCTGATGCAGCTGTAAAAAGGGTTTAGAATTTGAGGCAAAAATTGACAAATATGAAAGTTGGATATGATTCACAAGCGCACAAACTCTCGCACACTTACACACACACACATACACACACACACACATTCGAGTGGCACACACATAGCAGCAGCAGACACTTTTGGCCAAGCACTACTTTGACGTTGAAAATGTCAACAAGCAAGTATAACACAACAGCAGCAGCAGCAGCAGCAATAGCAACAATTCAGCACTTGCACACACACACACACACCCACACACACACCCGCACACACACATAAAGTTGTCAACTGCACATGCAATGTGCGAACGAAAACTTTTCCCTTTTACTGTGCGAAGCAAAAGAAAATTTAATAAACGCCAGCGTTTTCATATCAAATCCATGCGACAAAAATCCACACAACGGCAGGCAAAAACTTGATTTTCAGGCATGGAAGTAAATAAAAGAATCAAAATAAAACACACAACAGGAACAAAAATTAATACAAAATTCAATAAAGTTTGTTCTCAAGAATTTCATATGACAGGCAACGCACAAAATACTTAGCAATAATCCCCTTATATGGATATGCATATGTATATCAGGAGTTTTGCATCCGACAACCAACACTCGAGACAATCAAAGCGAAAACGTTTACAAATTTTTTGGGGTTTGCTAACACTTTGATACGCTTCACAAAGGCATATTTGGATGTGCAATAATTAAATTGATTACTTTTTTATACCCTTCAATCCTCAAAATGATACGCAACTGCTGGTTCGATCAGCTACAAAATCTTTTTGAATGCCAATAAGTATTTCATCGCACAATATTTTTTTCTCGATATTGCATCTCAATCTGAGCATATTAATTGTCGTGAATTTTCTTAAGAGTTGCTTTCACTTAGTTGCTTCCTCAAGCTTCATGAGCATTTCGCAATAGTCTTACTCACATTGAGTGTATGAAAGTGCATGCTCCAAAAATCATCGTGCTCTCTGCCACTTGCCACTCATTCGATTTTGCTATCACATCGAATTGAAGCAGACAGAATTGAGCGTAGAGCAAAATTGCTGAAATTTCATTGTGTGCTGTGCGCTGTGCGATTTATGTTATTATTGATTTCGCATAACACGAAGTTCACAATCATTGAAAGGCTATGCAGGTGTGTATGTTGGTGTGTGTGTGTGTGTGTGCTACCAGCACAATTGATTCAAGCAATTTAATATTCATTTGTGCGTGTAAATCAGATTTGCACATGCAAACAGCCAAAATCGACAGCAAATAATTGATTCGTCGAGCAATGTAATCAGTGTAAAAATAATTTCGAAATGCGTTAAGCGATGACAGATTTTAGGCATTTGAGCAGCGGGAATAGGCTGAGTTAAGGATATAGGCTTTGGCAGCGCAAGTCAAGTGTTAGACACGTGTTCTTCATGTGAGCCAAACTTAATGCGTGTTGCCTCATGCTGGTGCTGCTTGCCACTTGCTACTTGCTACTTGTACTGCTGCCGCTGCTGCTGCTGATTTATTATAGCGACCTGATTTATTAATCAATTTCATGCGCCAGCTTCAACATAATCAGATTCAGGGACTAATTTGATTATGATTTATGGCCTGATTACACTGACACTTTCTGCCTCCGTTGACAAAATGTGGCAGCCGTGGCAAATGTGGATGCGGCATAGTTATATGTTATATACTACACTACTACTACTACTATTGCTGCTAATAAACTGCAATTATCTGCTTTTAATGAATACAAGTTGTGAGAGAAATGTTAAGCCTCTGTTAACCGTATCCACTCCTGTTAGCAACCACTACGCTCTCTGTTAACTCGTAGCTTGGGCCATCTGCCAAGCATCAATATGCATTCCAATCAGCTGCTGGCCGGCTGCTGGCTGGCCAACTTATGCATAGCAAGTAATATGAAGCATACGACGCGTTATCACGGCCAATGGCACGTTGCTTATTGAAAATTATGAGCTCAATGTGCTCATCATAATGCCGCACAGATATGAATGAATATGAGCTAATGTATGTATATTATAGCATGCCGCCCTCTTCCCCTAGTCACTCTTCCGCACTAACTGTCCCCGTCCATCTCTGGCTGTGGCAATTTATGAGCTCTGCTACAGACACTAAAACTCCACTAATTTACCATGTTTCATGCTGCAAGGCAGTTGCCACTTTGTATACACAGCGACGCGTAGCGTTTATTTTTGGCTTTATTTATTTGCTAGTATTAAATGTCTTTGCCTATGCTGCCTATGCTGTTCTGTCTCCGCAAGCTGCCTCAGAACCCCAACACCTACATGCCCCTCCTACTACACATTTCCTGCTCAATCATTTGCAGGACAGCGACTCCGACAAGCAAACAAAAAATCCATTTGAATTTGTACACAAATGTTCATAAGTCTGCTTTCGCTCGTCGTTGGCACAAATGTCTGTTTCTGGGCTAACAGCCGGCATTTGTGTGGCTAATACTTCGACAATGTCTACATATGTCTGAGTTCACGTATATAAGCATGTATTTACCACAACCAGATCACAGCCATTGAATTTGTACTTGCTTACGAGCATCGTGTCGCTTGTAGTTTCAGAGCGCATTTATTCACTCAACCAAATCGGTCGACAAAACTACTGGAAATAAGCAAATAGTACAACTTGTCAATAACACATTAACCACATATTATCCTGCAAAATTCAATATTCTGATGGCTCCATCAAACCTGATTCGATTAACACGCCATAATCATATTCACAAGTCATGTAAAAGTTCAATTTCACTTTAAATGCTTGCTTAAAGAAAAATTCAACTTTCCAAATGGACGGACTTTGTTATAATGCGCACTTTTTAACTTTTCGAATTCATCTTATTTTTATGAGATTATGAATTGAATAGTTATGTTTGACATTTGAAAATTGAGTTTATAATTAAATTGAGGAAATAGCTGTCTACATATCGATCGGCTTAGCTGCAGACATAACTCCATTTCAATACATATCAAACACACAATATTTATTTAAATATATCAATAATGGCATGACTGAGTACAGCAATATTATTTAAAAAAATATACATAAATAAAGAACAGATTAAAAATAATGCCAATGACATGTATTTTGCTTTTTCAAATGAAAATTGACAATCTCTTCTGAAATCGATAGCTCAAAACATCTATGTTCAAAATGAAAAGCTTTAACGTTTTCGCAAATTGAAGCACGTCTGGTAATTCTTTTGTACGTGTGTTTGTCACTGAACTCCTCTTGGACCGAATTCGAAGAAAGTTTTTGAAGGGATTAAATTGGACTTGGTAGGTGTCGCTGCGTTGCAGATTTTATTTATTTTTATTGTTTGATGAAGCGAGAAGATTGATTGCCAAATGTCACTTAGAATATAGTTAACAATAAATTTGAATTTTTATGGAGAGCTTTAGCATTCGAAGCAAATATCTACCCAAATATCTTTCATGTTAAGTCGTATAACTTTGATCACCAACATGATTTCTTGCTTACAATCAAAAAACAAGAGCAATGCTTTATATTAGTCTGACCATTTCGAAGTTAGCTAGGGTATTCAAGTAGAGAATCGAATTTGGCTCTGTGAGTGCTGCAAAGACCAGAGCACAAGGACATTGTCACAGCCCGCATCTTCAAAGCGAACATTTTAGGTCCCTTGAAACTCAATTGGTACATTCAACTTGAGTTGTGGCTAAATGGCTAAGAGAGAGGCCCGCATCAATATGCATTTTTCATTGTTTCAATTTCAGTTTGAATTGCCGCTGTTTTTGTTGTTGTTGTTCTAAGAAAAAAGTAAAAAGTTTGCTCATTTTGCTTGATGACATTTTTGTGGCATTATCTTTTGATTACTTCATTTCCTTTCATGCGCCTAATGTGGCACACGTGTCCAAGGACAATTTATGTTTACTGTTGCCTTGGCCTCTAAATCAAGTGTGCTATTCACAGTTTTTGAACTTCTTGTGGCTTATTGCTGTCTTGCTTGCTGTTGGTGTCTTAGCAAATTATGAAAAGCCTAACTATAAGTCACATAAGACTAGCCAACTCAAGTCGAGGCAGTTGACTCTATTTTGAGCCACTGTCCGTCCCACATTTTTCTTTTCGTTTACCCGGCAATAAACTTTGGGCAACTCTTTCAATTTGTCGAATGTCGGTGTGTGTGTGTGTGTGTGTGTCTGCGTGTGGGCGTATATTTATGTGCTTGTGTGTGTGCTTGGGTTCTGAAATGACTTCTTCTTTAGTTGGCAGCTTTCAGAACCAACTCGCCTGCTCAAAAGCACCTTTAGCACAAATTGCTTACAAAGTGTTTTCTTGTTGTTGTTGTCGTTTTGGTCGGGCTTTCACAAAAAAAAAATAAATAAAAAGACAAAAAAAAGCAAATAAATAAATGGCTGAGCAGTAAATCTTTGTCGGCTTAGGTTATTGAATATTTCATGCTTCGACTGATTTATTATTTATTTCTTTTTAATGCCCTCCCGAAGGTCAAAGCAAACGATTTTCGATGAACCTAAAACCAGTTTCGATGACGTCCCCCTCAAAAATAGGAGCGACCGGCTGACTGTGTCAGATTTGGTTCATAAATGTGGCCATTGCTCGAAATGTTCATCCAGGTCAGCCATTCACATATCCATATCCAGTGTCCATCCGGAGTGTCGTATACTCTGTGCCGTTTCCTGCCTGCAGCGGAAATGCCAGCTACGATTTCCGCCTCGCTGCTGTTAATGCCCCCGCTGACAACAAAAGTCACTTGACACCCCCTGCACCCCCTAACCAACCAGCCACCACATCTGACTTTTAGTAGCTTTCGGTCGCATAATTAGAGCGCGTCCAGCGCCGACGCATACCTAATTAGCACTTGGTTGGCTTTTAGCGCTGCATTTGATGGACCAAAAAAACAGCCTCATTACACTCAAAAAAAAACCGCTCTGGATCCATATTTTAAAAAATGAATATTTCTAAAGTCCAGAAACATTTATTATCTTAATTCAAGATTACATTATTTCTTTTAATGAAGATGGTTTTCATCAAAGAATCGACCTATGGTGGGGGAAGGTGAAGGCATGGTCCAACTAGAATTAAATACATTCCAAATTCGAATTTAGTCTTACGAAGGTTCGTGTAAAATTTCAAGTCTCTTGTTTAAAAAATGTAATTAGTGCCAAAAAAAATAGACTTTTTGTACATGGTGCTTCGTTAATAGAAATTTTTGAATAATAGAAAAAAGATTTCCTAATTTGACAAAATTCTTGTTTTGCTTATTCAATATCATATATTAATTCTAGAAGCTAGAAAACCGTTCTAGTATTTAGAGTGATTTTAATTTTGGGTCTTTTTTGTCAGGGTATACGTTTGTTTTGCTGATTGGGGCGTTTCTCAAAATTACAAGCCAAACAAATACGCCCAAATACCCTCTGGCTCCGATCCTTCTGCACTGATTCGGCTCAATAATGCAAGCGTCCTGCCGGCGAATATCCTGTCCTCCAGCTAACCCCTTCATCAGCTCGTCCACACCCCCAACAGCTGCGACCACTTATTGTTTGCCCCTGCGGCCGTGGAAGCTATAAAGTGCATAAAAACGCCGATTTCCGGCAAGGGGCGGGCAACGTTCGTGGCATTTGCATGGCCGCAAAGTGCAGCAACCCCCGCCGCACCACAAGCAAACACACGAATTGCCACGGCCGCCTCCGTGCAACGTTGCCCATGATTCGCACCTCCGCCAACATATATTGAGGCCTGGCCACGAGGCCTATCGGCACTTTTTTTATCCTCCGCACACAACTATTTTCCACGAGGCCAACAAGTAATTAAGTCAAATATCTTTTCTGCATTGCATTACGCATCGGACCTTATATATAATTTCTCGATTGAGGTTGAATGGAAAACAGCTATGATGATATTTAAAATACGAATTTTCTATTTTTAATTACATCGTTATAAAATAATGAAATATAATCGATATTCTCAGTGGAACTATTTCTTCCTTTAGATATATTTTCATTACTAACAAATCTGTGGTAAACTTGTCTTACTCCACAATTTCAGATATTTGCCTATATCATCTTTTTGTTATGTGCCAGTTTTTGTCGCGCACTCTGTCTTTCTCTATCCATTCTTAACTTTTATTTTGTTCAACACTTAGCTACTGATGCATAACAATTTTTCGTCTAATTGGATTTTTTACTTACAATAAATTTAGGATTATATTATACATATATATATTTCAATACCGCCAGATTTTTTTTTAGATTTATCGGATTTTCTATATATTAATTTTTAATTTCAAAATGTTATTTTGTTATTAACTTTTTTATCATTTAATTTGCAACTTACTTCTAAAAGAAACTTTTGTTTTAAAGTATTGATCTATCCCTACACCGTAATCACGCTCGACATACTCTGTATAATGTCCCTATTGGACCAGGGGGACATCCCGATGAAAAGAAATGTGTGTATGAGACAGCTGACGTCCTCGTAGAATGTCGCTTTTAGGAAGAAATCTTGTCTCAGCCTTTTTCGGTACTGCAAGCTTTTAGAGAAGGAAAACAAACAAAAATATCTCGGGGTCACTTTTCGCAGAAGACAATGCTTTTGGAGCCAACAGCTTTTCAGGGGCAACAATAAGCTGCCCCAGCACAGTAAAACGCTAACCTACAAGACCATTTTATGGCATACAGGTCAATAGCATTGCAGCCAAAACGCACTTAGAAGCCTCAAGTCCTCAGTGGCGCAGACGCTCGAAGTTATTTCTCGTGACGTCTTCCACGTCGCGATAGTCTGGGATATTCTAAATGGCAATCGTTAAAGTAAATTACCAAACTTATTCAACACCAAAAGATGCCTGCCAGAAATCTGCTGAGGAGATAAATCGACTGAAAAAGAATAGAACTATATTCAATTTTTTAATGTTTGTATTTAAAAATTCAAATTCAACCTCCTATATCCAGAGTATAAAGAGGAGGAGGCAAGTCAACTGCAACTACAACTATTTCGTTAAAAAATTGTTTAATTTTTAAGCTTGCACAATTTAGAAATAGTTCCCCCTGAATTATTAACAAATCTTTCAGCTAAAGTTTGCCTATAAAACTGTTTATTTTAAGCGCAAGTAAAACTTTTTGTTATTGTTCAACAATAGTTTGCAGGACCTTCACTTGTGGGTGGGTGTGTGTGTGCATAACCGGAGTGTGTTTGTGTGTATATAACCGTAGTGTGTGTATGTATGTATATATGTGTATATGTAAATCGGTCGTTGCGCTTTTCAACTTATACTGCCACTCCAAGCAACACTCCCAGCACCACCCCACCCACTCGCCTACCCACCACTGTTCTGTGGCTGTTACAGAAAGTGCTGAGTGTTTTGTTATTGAAACATATGAGTATTTTTACATTTGCTTACATTGTGCCCCCCCCATAGACCTCGCACACTGTAACATTGAGGTGGTGTACCCTGTATCGAAACAGGATTTTGAGAGTATGTGGATAAATGTGGATATATGTGGAAAAGCGGATACTCTAGTGAGAATCTAAACTGAAATCATTTAAGTTTAAAAATAAGAATTATATTTAGTGTTTTGAATATATGTATGCAAATTTAATTCATTTGTCTCACGAAACTAATATTATTAATGATATATTGTCCTAGATTCAAATTAATTCAAATACGTTTCGCTGTCTCTCTTCATTATTAATTATGCATTATTATATTCAATTTTCAATTTTAAGGTATTTTATTGTATTATTTTAAGATATTTGCATTTTATTTTAGTTGCATACAATCATATCTTATTTTCTGTATATTCCAATCAATTGCCCTAGTGCACAGCCGAGTATTTTTATATACCTCAATTTTTCCATTTTAATATGTTAATTAATTCTATATCATTCTCGCTTAAGAACTTTATTCCAAATTATTTCTTTCCCATTGATTAGTTCTGAGATGATTCTATTTCATAACATAATTTTAGTTCTTCTAATCAAATTTGAATTTGAATTAAATCTTTACAAATGCAGTTCAATTGTTCAGCGATTTTCAGGGGTGACTTATAGTCCTGCATAACTATTAAATGATAACCAACTTCTTAGTTAGTTGTTGTACTTCAAGTTAAAGTGGCAAACCAACGAGAATTGTTAGTCAAACAACAACAGTAACAGTAACAACAAAAAGAAATGTAACACAAAACACTGCCAAGATGTGTGCTCAAGTTTTCCTGGCCGTATAACGACTCGAGGAAAAAGAAAGAGAAACTTAATGGTGGGATGGGTGGAGAGGAGCTGGTGAGGTCCTAATGTATGCGCTAAAAGCCTTAGCAGCTGACAGCACACCAATTGTTAGGCGGTGTATTAAAAGTTTCGAGGCTTAAAGTTTATCGCAAAAAGTCGTCGGCGTCGCGACTGCTGCTGCGGGGCCCCAAAACTTTATAGTATGCCCCGTTCAGTGGCATATAAAATGTATTTACCTCTTTCGCGCAACCCAAAAGTATGCAACAGCAGATACACAAACACACAATACACCAAGCTTCACACACAGCTTCACACACAATTGCGCTTTTGCATATTCGTAAACAAAAACAGCAAAAGCGAGCAACCGAGCAACCGAGCAACCGAGTTGTCCAAAAAAAAACCAAACCCAACTGTAGCAGGCTGTCGTGAGCCAGCGGGTAAGCTGCCAGCCAAACCAGGTCAAGAGCTGTTAACTTGAAAATTACACAATTTTTGCATTTTGCAATGTGTTGCTCGCTTTGTGTTAAGCTGTTTTACGCCCAACTCAAACTGCCCCCTTTCAATAGCGGGCGATGAAATTGAATATTTAAAGCCAAATCATTGCCAGCAAACCAATTGGCATACAAAAAACGAAAGATCAGCTATTTTAGGCAACACGAAGATTACATACCCTTACAGACCGAAGTTCCCATATGATATAGTGACCGGATCCAGCTGGCTCTGATATTTGTTATCTTATAAAGTCTTATTTAGTTTACTCAAATTTTGGATACAAGAGACAAACATAGATCTACGAAATCTGTGAGCGTGCTTAACTTACTCCACAGGTTCAGAGATTTGCCTCTTTCTTCTTTATTTTCAGTGCCATTCCTTATCTCTCCCTTTTGCCCTTCTTCTTACTATGCTAATAACATTTAACAATCTTTGGTCTGATTTGGTGTTTTTTGATGTTTATCCAATCCTCTCAAAGAATGTTGAGCCAGCTTGCATTTAAGTACCGCAGATTTAATATATCCTTTATTTTATTTAGTTTCTCTTTAAATTTTAATTTAATAATTTACTTTTTATTGTATACAATTTAACTTGTAACTTTCATTTTAATTTGAATTTACATTTTGGATTATTCCTTTTTTACAAAAATTTTAAGTTTATAATAAATTTATAAATAAGTGAAGCCTGTAGCAATATTTATTTTTTTGTATCCAATAACATTAATAAGTAAAAATAAATAAAATTCAAATAAAATTTTATATTAAGTTTCAATTTAAAAAAAAAAGAAATGTTTTTCAGAAGGATATTTCTAAGTCGGGTTTCACAAGATAGCGTTAAAGCCCGCAGAGAAACAGACTCGACAGATATAATCAAGATAAAAATAATATGAATGAGTTACAAACTTCACGTTAAAAACAAAAAATATTCCTCAGAGTATTAAAATAGGGCAAATTCCAAATAAACGTATCCACAAAACATGCTACACAAAAGTCACTATGCAACATGCTGCACTAGCTGCTCTTTTTGCTCTTTCACATGAACAACTGCTACATAAATTGCATAATTCAACAAAAAGCATCCACTTTGCTCACATGGAAAGTTTGTATTTTTTACAGCAATTAAAAACGCAATCGTTATCGACATATGCTCTTAGTGAAGCATGATTTTCTCTTAAGCTTTTGTGTGTTTCTAAATTGCACACTCTGAAAAAAAATGTCTCTGGAAATTTTAAAATCGACATATTAAAATTCAGAAATACTACTACTAATTCAAGCGTATATTTATTAAAATTTAAAATATAAATTTGTATTTTCCATAGTATTGTCGACGCATTTAAAATTAATTCAATAAACACGCTGAATTCTAACGGCTTTTATTTCTTAAAGTTGTCGCCTTATTTGGCATAACAATGATCTCATATCTGTGGCACTTATCTAAATATCGTACTGATACATCAAGAAGAAAATTTAACATATGTAAGGATCATTTTACATCTGTCTATTTTGTTCTCAACAATAAGTTCATTATGTACTTGAATGCTTTCTAAACGCTTAACATGTGTTGTCTTTCTCTTCAAATAATGTTCATTTTCGAACATTCTGCCAAGGACCGGCAAAATAGTTGGCGTACGATTTAATTATTTTGTAATGGCCCGACAAATTGTATGGTTTGCAGTTTTCATGTTACATTCCTTAGTTCTTCTGTATGTTTTTAAATGAGGTCCTAATGAACTCCAAACTATTTTTGGAACGTCACTGACTATTCTTAAAATTTCTAACTTGCGCTCCAAGTAGATGTCAAGGTGAGCTACTAATATATTATCTTCAGTTCTTGCAGTGGGAACCTTAAAAATCGAACTTATTTCCTGTTCCGTGTAGTGCTTTTTCTTTTGCCTTTTCTTTTCAATTTCTCTCTTTTCATTATAAATGTGAAGCATCGAGTGATGACTTCTGTGGCACATTGAGCATAGTTCCTTGTTACTGCATCTCACATGTTATTCACATGTTTTAACTTTCTTTTTCATGTCTGTCCATTTCTTACAGCCTCAAGTTTTTTCGATATAATGTCCAATTACTTTATATATTCGACAATGTTCTTTAAAATTGTTATTTGGTTTTTTAAATGTGGGCTTTGCAAATTCTTGCACTGAACTTAGAGAGCTCAATCTCTGCTCTAAGTAATCAATTACATCGGACAACTTTTTAATTTCTTTAATCTTTTTGACGTGGTCTTCAAACAATTGTAAAGCTTCTTTATTTAAAAAAATGTGCTTCTATTTTTATAATATGTATTGATTCATTAAATATGATAAATCTATTAAGCTATTCAGCTGTTCTAAAAATATATTTCTTTTTATTTTCATACCACTTGATATGAAATATTATAATTTTCTGCAGAACCTATTAGCAACTGAGAAACCATGCATTTTGCTTCTCCTCTTAATGCGGTTTTTAAATAATTAAATGTAGGAGGTGGACTATGACCCTCTCTTGAATGAATTAATTCAGAAAATTATTATGAAAACAGGTCCAATTCGTTTGCCACCTCAGCAAATATGTTTAGCAAAAAAAAAAATTTATTCGGTTATATCTAATGATTGAGATGCAAATATTACTAAGATCTTAGTGAAGAAATATTTAGCTCTCGTATTGGAAAACCTTGAAATTAAGATTTTATAATCGAAAGTTTATTATTAACATTAAACTAACTTAAGCGACATTGTAATTTGCGCAAGATTTGTAACACAAGAAAGAAAAATTATAAATTAAAGTAAATAAATAAATAATGTTGCTATTCCTTTATTACTGTTATTAAATTAAATTTTTGTTAATATCATCGTTAATGCTAATTTTTACTTTAGTTATCTTCAGTAATGATTGCTAGCAAAAGCAAAAAAAAATACTCTGTGAATTTTTAAGGTATATTTGAACTGGAACCATATTCCAATATATATGTTTCTACTACTCTTATTTTGACCGCTGTTATATATGAAGCAGGTCGTTTAGTTATACTACAACATATAATGCTATTCAAGAACTGTGCGTGTGTAAACATAGCTCATTTTCTTACTTGTATATAATGTGCTTAATTGTCGCTTCAGACCTGTTTTAAGGTGTGCCACATTTGCTGCTTGTGCTGCTCTGCTGGTTTCTGTTTTCAGGTTGCCGGTTGCATTTAAGTAAGTGCCTAACAAATGGCAAACTTGAGTTGCGCCCGGGGCCAATGTGTTCAGATGTAGATGGAGATGAAGATTAATTTGTATGCTAAGCAACTCGAGAGCAGCAATTCAGGGGACTCATATGCGAAAAGCACACTGGCCGAAGGTAGTATGCCCAACTCTCAATCACTCACTCTCTGGCCTGGACCATAACAATGCCGCAAATATTTGTGGAATTTTTTTTGATACGAGACGAGGAGCCGGATAAGAGGGGGAGTATCTGGGGGCGGTTCACGCAGACATTGTGCCAAATGAATGATGAATGCTTATAAATGAGCGAAAGGGCAACATGCGACCTTTTAGTGTTGCCACTCCTTCCACTACTGGCACTGCTGCCACTGCTGCTGCTGGGCCCAGCTACAGGACATTGCCACGAACGCTGTTTGCGAGTGCGATTTGTGGGCGCTGTGCATATTTATGACTCGATGGGGCAATTCAATATGTTGCTGTGCCATTGACAATGATGTTAAGCCTTGAGTAGCTCAAGCGGATCAGTCAAATTGCATGTTATTAAAGTATAACCGCAACAGAGCTGACCTGCGAGTCGTATGAGTAATGAGTCAGCTTATTAATTAAATCGTCATTTAAACTGTTCAAGGAGAGGGTGCTTATGTGTGTAGCTTATATTTCAATGTTTATATACATATTCACATATATAGGTATATTTTGACCCAAATTGCTGCGTGACATCTTAGCGAAATGGGAGCGCATGCCTGCGGAAATCTTCATTTGGTATTCGCGAGTGCTTCGCGTTTACTAATTAATGTCGCCCGAATTGTGGGAAACTGACGCGACCCCCAGTCACGTTTTCATTTTTCATTTAGGCACACAGAAGAAAAAAAACAAAAAATAAAACCAACTAGAAACTTTTAACAATTCTGTAGGCAGCAAATTTCAATTTGTAGCCAAAAACTTTAGCAAGCACTATCATTAGCCGCCAGCAGCGGTTGCTGTTAGCCGTCATTAAAAACAGTTTAAACAAGCAGAAGCTAAAAGCCCTTTTTAGAGGCTGGTGGCATCGAAGGCCTAGCGTGGGCAAACCAAAATAAATGTTGGCTCAAATGCAGCTTGACTTTATACCGGCAGCAGTAGGCCATGAAATACACCCACACACAATGATGATATTAATAAATACAAACAAAAACCTAATTATCCACTTTGCCTTCTGATTTATTTCTTTTTTTTCAAGCTGGGAAATTTAAGACAACATTTGCGATTCATAAAAATTAAATACATATGTATGTGCTTGTTATATTCCATTTTGAGCTAAATTATACGGTCGAAAATATTTATTACAGCCTAAATCCATTTAAAATGGGTAAAATGGGTTTAATGGCTTTGTGCAAATGTACGTAACAGTCAGAAGGACGCATCTTCGACCCTCGAAAGTAGATATATATATATATTTTTGATAGGGATCAACAACTGAGTCGATCTAACCATGTTCGTCTATCTGTCCGTGGTTCGTCCATCCTTTTATATCTATATATGCACGCGGATTTCAGAGACTATGGGAGCAACAGATTTCTATACTGGTATATAAGTACTCATGCACCACGAGCATACCAAAGCAATTAATTTTTTCCGATAACTCTCAAGCTTCGCGATTATCGATACAAATCGATTACCGATAGCAACAAAAACATGCAGCTGGCATATTATTCATCACTTGTACATCACAGGTTTTCCCGTAGTTAACAAATCACTCAGACTTGCTATTCTTTTATATATTTACATGTTAACTATACTTTTTTGCATGCATGCACATAGTACTAAATGCGTTAAGTGCGTTGGGAACATTTCACTGCCAACATCAATGAGAATCAAATTCTACGTACAATCCATTCCATCATAGTCTGAAAGCAATCGTATGGTTCTAAAGAGTTGAGGATCAAAAACACTATACGGGTAAAGGATACAAAGGATGCGACCGAAAAGGTTTCAAGACTTGCAAGAAGAAATGTTTGTTTGTCTTTCTGTTTTGTTTTCCTTTGTCTGGCTGTGTTAAGCTCTAAATTTTTATGTAATAAGATGTGCTTATGGCCAGCGGGTGGCAAGAATATGTGTAACTTTGAACATGCTTGTATGTTTCTATATTTGTATGTTTGTACGTTTGTTGCATGAATATATGTATTTATGTAAGGCAAATAAAATGCTTGTTCTTTTGTTCTGTGACTTTCGCTTTCGTTCGCTTTCAGCTGTCTGCAGCTGGAAAATGCAGTTCTCTCGAGTGCCCACAAAAGTATGCAATGGATAAGGCAATGGCTGTGGGCAATGCAATTTCAAAAGCACACACACACACACAAATGCGTATGTATGGGTGTGCCATAACGAGGTCACTGCCTTGGTACAAAAGTTGTCAACTTGAAAATAACACGTTTTGAAAATCAGTAAAAATACACATACATTTTAATGGTAAGCGTATGTGTGAGTGTATGTGTGTGTGTGTAGGCCGAGTGTGTGTGCTTTTGATGTGTATGCTATGTATGTTTGACTACAGCTCAGCCAACTATTGCCCTTTATTTGCGCTTATCAGCGTGTAAAATGCGCAGTTCAAATGCAAATGTGCAGCGTAATTAAAATTGTGCAAAAGCGTGCATAGTTTTCCCATTAACTTTTGTGACCAGTCTTCTGATTTATTTAATTTTTTTTTTTTCATTTTTGACCGCCACAATATTGAGCTAATTTAATACCGAATTCACATATCATAAATATTACATATATATGTATATTTAATGGTAAATTGTTAGCTCGGAATATTGTATTTTTCATATAAATATTGAAATTTTATATAATCTTTAGCCTCGACTCGAATCATTAGTTGCAAGCTTCCCCGATTTGGGGGCAAGGTGGTCGTAGCAACGAAATATTCTAACCAATCTTCGGAGGGGATTTCTGGAAATCTAGCTACCATTTTTGCTAACTTTAACGCTAAGACTTTTGGAGATGTAGAGATTTTAGATATTGAACGACGCCTTCGATACAAGATTATAATGCATTTAAGAAGTTTTTAATTTATTTCTTAATAATAATATCCATAAGACTATATCCATTTTACCATGTAATTTTGATATATCTCAAACCACGTTATTAATAGGCCATTCTTATACTCTTACTATTAAAAAAAGGGGGAAAGAGCCCTGCACGAAAAGAGCGCTGTACAATGAGAGAGCTGTTAATGCTGGCAGCTGCAGTTTAAACTGTGGATATGTAAACACTACTAACAATAAGTTATTTATATTAAGCCACACAGGGCTCCAAATTTATGTATGTAAACAATTCATATTCAATTAAAAGGGCTATGTTAATGAAGTTGTGTAAAAGTAGGTAACGGGTAACATACTCCATTATCATATATAAATTAACATCCGTTAGGGGCTTCAAGAAAAATTAATTAAAATATAACCAGTGTTTTAATTGATTAAGATTATTAAACTAATACACATAATATATTTAACTTTTAGTTGAGCTCTGCTTACTTGTTATTTGTTAATAACTGACATTTCCAGAGACGAAAACACATTTCGCACTGGCTTAAGAAGAAAAAGGCATCCGAAGCAGCATCAACTAAAATTGTAAGTGGACTGACATCAGTCGACGAGCAGTCAGTTTAATTGATTTGAAGTATTAAGTCAAGCATTATAATTAGCATTTGCCAAGATTATTTGATTGCTGAAAGCCATGAACATTAGGCTGCCGAGGTTCAGTTTACATTTAGTGATTGTTGATTACATTATAAATTTTGTTCAAATCGCTTGGGTTTTAATTCGAGGAGTAACTGCCCACTGGCCACTGGCCACTGCCCACTGTTTTGTGCCACTCTGACCAGTTGCCACAAATAAAGTCGTAGATATATTTTGAAATAAAGCTGCCGTTATCACAAATTGACCTCAGAAGCATTGTGCTATGTTCGGCTGTGTGGCAATGTGGCAGCAGCATTATGGGGCAATAATTTGAGCCAGCTGTGCATGGCCAATGGTTGCGTTTGGACTTTTGTTATGGTCTATGCACTGTTATGGACTACGGACGATGCACGATGGACGATGGAATCCATGGACCATGGGCAATGGGCAATGGCTTCGTGCGGTCACTCAACCAGGCTGAACATTTTACAGGCTTTGCTTCGCTTCCGTTTCCGCACACACACACACACACATACAGCTGCACACATACACAGCATAGCACACACACAGAGTTAAGTGGTTTGTGGTTGCTGGCAGCGCGTTGATTGCGCTCTGGTCCAAAAATCTAATAAAGCGCCAGCATATGAAATGGTGAATAGTTTGGGTTATTTTATTATTCTTGTTGTTTTTTTTTCGGGAGGCAAGGGGACAGCCAGCACATGTCAATTTATGCTTTATTAAACCATATTAACAGGCAATCTGGCAAAACCGAATGTTGATTTCCGGGCATTGCTTTTCAACTCAAACATATTTTGAGTGCCATTCGCTAGAAACAATTCAATTTCGAGTCATATAAAAATTCTAAAAACGCAACCGAACTGCAACCGATTAAGAACGCACAATGAATGGTGGCGGCGATAATCAGCTAACGGTCCACTACAATCACCGACCGATCAATCGCAGGCTGCAAATGATACTGCAGGACCTGCACATCTGGCAGCAGCCCCCTGTCGAATATTACAATCCAATTGGGGCCCTGCAGGACGACCCAGTTGACAATGGCCTGATGAATGCTGAAGGTATATTGCCTGCTCGTTCGAATACGGACGTTGATGATTCCGGCTTTGAATCGGGCAGCGAAAGCGATATGTTATAGCCCAGTTAAATATATGTCAAATGATGCATGTGTCTCTGCCAGTCAAGTTGCGTACATATTAAATTGATTGAACATGTGCCAGCGACTTACCTTAAATCAATAAATGTCGTAGTTTAACTAAAATTGCAGACTCATTTATTATATGCTGGTTTATTCATGTCAATTTGATTTGTTCTCGAACACAAAATACATTTTACTCATACACATATATGTGGATACGCAATTTGCATGTGTGTCGTTTTTGTGTGTGTGTGTTTGTGTGTGTATGTGTGTGTGTGTGTGTGTGTGAATCCTGTAAATATGCATACATATATTTATGTAAATAGATTACTTAGAGATTTTGCAGATACAATTACTTTACACATACAATATTCGATATATTCGCAAATATTTATTTTGTATACATTGATAATACGGATAACGAGTATACGAATTCAATTTGTTCTTGTGACAGATTATTTTCATTGATTTTATGATTTTTTTTTTGTTTTTTTGATTTTTTGTTTTATCTGCTTTCATTCTTGTTGTTGTTTTACTTCAATAATGCTTTCTGGAGTTTTATTTCATTTTTATAAATATACAAGTTTTCATTTTGATTTTGTTAAGTGAATTTATAACTTTGGTTTTTTTTTAAATAAGTTCTTTTCTGGCTGTTACTTTGCAGCATTTTCATATATAAAATTGGAGTTCTTATTCCCGATTTTTTTTTTATCTAGTATCGATAATTGTGCCTACTTTTCAAGTATTTCTTCTTAAATTACAATTAATTTTTAAAGTGAATTAATTATTATCACGACTAATATAGTTGGTTTCTTCATTTCTTTTTTTTAAATAAATAACAGGCTCTGGGTTTAATTCAAGTCGCCCCGCATAGCTGCAAATTAATACTGAATTATAACTAAATTACATAAATGATTGTTAGTTCTTGTCTAAATTTTAATTTCATTTCGTAAAAGTTTTATTTCTACAAGATATGGTGTTTTTCTTAGCCCCTTGGGCAGCTAAAACCGATATATCTAACCATATATTATATGATACTCGTAAATATGTTTTATTAAATTATTACGTATTTCTATTAATAATTAATAATAATATTCAAGAAGCATTAATTCAGTAAACAATAAATACTGCGCGATAAATAGTTAAAAGTAAATTATAAAAAGTCGTATTACCTTAAACTATTGGAAACTGATTATACATATACATAATTCATTATTTGTCATTGTTCAGTTTTTACGTTATGGATTTGGTTGCTTAAATTACACCACGTTCGGTATATATGTTCTCGTATATAAATATATATCGTAAATCATATTTATTAAATAAAAATAAAATTGGTTTAGTAGTCTGGCGTGCTCGACCAGACAATATCCTGTATCCTGCCAAAATTGTCTGGACCTACAAAAAGATCTATCGAAACTAACGAATTATTTTGCAAGACCACTTAATAGTTAAATATTATTCTCAAAATTGTTTTAGGCCAAGGAGTAGAAAATATATTTCACTGTAGGAAATTACAATTCGTACGTATTTAGAATGGATACAGGGTAAAATAAAACGTATGTTAGTTTAAATATATATTGATTGGTATTTGAATATTATGTATATGTATGTAGATGTATATGTATATATATATGTATATGTAGGTATTTTATGTTGCTCAATTTGTGGGCTTGAAGTACATCTATAAATTCTTTAAAATTTCTAATGGTGTATACATTCATTTTCATTTGCAAGAGGAGAAGAAGGTGGTGGAGATGAGGAGTACGGGTAAGTAAGGTGTGTAGTTAGAGGGGGGCTTGATAGCTTGCAACTGCGATAAGTTTTGTTGCACACGTTGTTTGTAAAATGCATAAACATTTATCTTATAAACTAGACATTGCTCTCAGCAATTTGATTTGTTTCACTCAACACACACATATGAGACATAGTTATGTAAGTATGTTCGTGTGCGTGTGTGCGAGTGTGTGTGTGTGTTTATGAGTATATACTAAGTATGTACGTTTGTATATCTTGTTGTTAGGTTGTTGTATTTGTTTGAGTGAGTGCTCAACGCACTCATGATAGGGAGGGCTTTACATTGAAATCCATAAATTGAACACAGCGGCTGCTGGGTAATGTTGTTGTTGTTGTCGTTGTTGTGTATGCGAGTATGTGTGTGTTTGTGTGTAATTTGTTTCATACGAGTTACTTGCTGCAGTTGAAATGTTAATTAATACAAATTTTCTCTTGAAATCCAATTAAAATTTAATCAATTTGTAATTATATCCTTTTTATCATTGTTTTTTTTTTGTGTTTGTCTTTTTGTTGTTTTAATTTTGCTTTTAATTTGTAACGCATGCCAGTTGCAACTTACAGCACAAACCCGTAACCTCAGTAACCAGTCGCATCGAACAGGTCGGGCAGCACCAGTGGCGGACAGTTGTGCGGACTGCAGGTGACGCTGGGCAGCTCGTCAGGTGTCACAGCATCCGTGCAGATGCACTGCAAACAGTTACCGGTGTCCTGTGGCAGAACTTCGCCAATTTTATACAATTTACCTGCAATGGCAGACGAGACGAGGAATGCACAGTTAAAATGGGGGAGAGTTCACTATTGTCATCAGTGTTGTTGTTGTTGTTCTTGATGTATTTTTGGCAACTTACCCAGAACGTTGCACATACGCCCCGCTGGCAGAGGCGTTGTTGTTATAATCGTTGTCAACGTGAAGGGCGGCAAATTGTACTGATTGCTGCTGCTGTTATTGTTACTGCTGTTGTTGCTGCTGCTGCTGCTGCTGCCGCTGCTGGTGATGGGCATTGTTGTTGTTATTGATTTTACTGTGGTTGTTGCTGCTTCAGCTGGTATTGGTGTTGATGTGGCCGTTGGTTGCATTTTTGTTGGTTGTCTTACAGCGGGGCTTACATCTGAAGTTTGGTTGTCATTTGCAATTAAATTCGTTTCTGTGCTGGCTCTGGGTAACTTCTGCTGCTGCTGTAGTTGCTGCTGCTGCTGCTGTTGCTGCTGCTGCTGATTTGGATGCACATCTACAGCAGTTAGTGTAATATCAATATTGACAACGCTGCCATTGAATTCGCTGCTGTAATCATTGTAAGAGCTACGGAAGAATACAGCATCCGCATTGTCAGCTATGTTGTTGCCGTGTCTGTTGCCATTGTCTTTACTATTGCTGCTGCTGGTGGTCCCGTTTCTGCCGCTGCTGCTGCTCCTGCTTATGCTGCCAACATCATCGATTATTGTTGATGCTGATGTTTCCTGCTCAATTGTAGCTTCTGCTGCAGCTGCAGCTGCTGCTGCTGCTGCTAAGTTATCGTCAAACATATTTGTGCTGTCAATATTGAGTTCCGTCGATGTCAGCCAGCGATGAAATGCATCATCGGCTTCCTCAGTTTCCTTATCCTGCTGCACACTCTGCAGTTACACAGTTGGCAAATGTGATTATTTTAATATACACAATAAATGCAATTTAATGGATCCAATCTCTAACCCTAATGTCTGCTAAATAGTGTTGAGGAACTTCTTTTTAATTTCGTTTCAAACATTAAACTCGAATAAATAATGAAACAGCTGTGCCATGAAAAATGCAATTGCACAAAGCTGCAACAAATGTCCAGAAGACGAGGGATGCTTAAAAACTTAATTGGCCGCACTTTAGAAGCACTTGGGGCACGGCTGCATCAGCCAGCAGGCACTGAAATTTGCTGTGGCTTGTTGGGTTTTATTATACTCTTGGCAGTGGCCATTAAATATTTTGTTATTAAATGTGCAACAAATTGAAAATACCACTCTAACTCCAAAAGGTGTAAGCGTCTAGCAGATGCCAAGCTGAGTTATATGTGCAATATATCTGTCAATTTCAACTTTGAAAAGGGGAAATAAAAATAAAAACAAATAGCTATTAAATGTGAGTTTCTGTATTCTTCTGTTATATTAAATAAAATCTAGCAACTTAACAATAATTGCTTCTTACATTTTGGCAACTGACTTACATTTTTAGCACTGCTATTGATAACAGAATTTAAATTACCGAATTACTAATATTTCTTTAATGCCGACCAATTTCAGTCGACACAATAAAACTAAAAAAAATAAATTAAATTAAATTAAATATTAAAATATAATTATATAAATTAATAAAATAATACGAAAGTACTTTTTATTTTAAATTAATGTTAAGAAATACACATTAAATAATTTTAAAAAAAAATTATGAATAAAATGTAATACTTATGTTTTATAAATTTAAATAATAGAACTAAGACAATTTTGAATAAAAAATAAATAAAAATCATATAAAATTAATTTTAAAATAAAATGAAATATTAATGTCTTTCAAATTAAAATTAAATCAATAAAAAGTTGCACAACATACGAATTAATTCAATTAAATTAAAAAAATTTATATATGTGAATTATGAATTATAATTAAACAAATAAAAAAAAACATTCAAAACATCAAGGCGAATTTTAAACGCAAAAAATGTAATGGTAATTTCTAATGGTATTTAATTGTTTCAACGTTTCTTGTATGGATTTGGCAAAACCAATCAAACAAAAGTAAAAAGATTTAACATGAAAGGCCAAATGAATATTGTATTCTCGAGATAAGAAGTTGAAAATGTTATAAATGTTTAAAATAGAGCAATCATGCTTCTGCAAGAGAGTTTAGTCCGTTGTTAACATTTCTTTCTTGTCTGTATTTTATGTTATTTGCTCACTTACATTTGTATTGGCCATCACAAACGCTGTGGCAGCTTGTTGGCTGCGGGGCGTTGTCACCATTTCTATTGTGGTTGCTGTTGCTGTCGGGTTGGCAATGTTGTTGCTGTGACTGGTGCTGCTGCCCGTTGTTGTTGCGGTCATTGCAGGCCGTTTGGTTGGTGGCTCGGGCAAAATATCGCTGTCGGTTTCCGCCTCATCAAAGTTTTTAACAACGACCAAGTCTGTGCCGAGAGTTGCCTTTTGCTGATTCTTCCGCTGTGTCTGCCGCAGTTGCTGTTTCTGCTGCTTTTTTAGCAGTTGCTGCTGTTGTTGCAGTCGTTGCTTTTCGTGCAGCAAATGCTGCTGATGATGCTGATGCTGATGATGTTCATGCTCCTCCGTTTTGTAGTCGTAATAAAGCAGAGCCGGCAAGTTTTCAGGAAAATTTAATATTTTACTGGAAGAATGCGGCTGATGGGCGTGTAAATGTTGCTGTTGCTGGTGTTGGTGTTGTTGGTGAGGCGTCGGCAATTGCTGCTGATAATGTGTTTCCTTTGCCGCTTGATTAACAGAAATTGCGGCCACATGGAACTCCTGCTGCTGCTGCTGCTGGGAAGGTTTCTTATGTTGTTGCTGTTGTTGCTGGGCCATTGCCGGCTTTTGCTGCCGCTCATGTTTGTGTTGCTTGATTATATTGTAGTTGCTGCTTTCGCTGCTGCTGCTGGTGACGCCGCTGATACTGCTGCTGTGGTTGGCAGCACTGTCGCTCTTTTGTTTTTGTTGCATTATGTCTGGCTTTTTATAATCCGGCGCCTGCTTGCGGCTATGGTAAACTTCGTAGTCATTAAAATTCTTTTGATTCTTGTGATGCTTGTGTCGCTTGCCAGCTTTCCTCGTCGTTTTGTGCACTTTTGTTGATTTTCTCGTTGTGGTCTCATACCGATACGGATCCGAATAGTCGCCGCCAGTCGTCCCCATCGCCGTCGCCATCGCCATCGGCGTCGCCGTCGCCGTTGCAGACGCCTCCCCTCTGTTTACATTTGCCTTATCTGCGCGGAAAGTGAAAAGTTTCATCTACATTGCGGGCCTTAAAGCACATAAAACTCAATTCAGACTAACCGCATTTCTCCCACCAGCAAAAGATTTCACCGTCCATACACAGGCAAACCTCACAGGCATCCAAACGCGGCACCTGCCACAAAGTACAAAAATAGTTTTAAAAAAACACAAAACAAGGGTTAACTAAATTCTACAAAAACCAAAAACAAGCAGAATACCAAATTCAAAAATATGGTGTATGTGTTGTCGCATTTGGTTGATTTTTAATAATTCTCACACCAAAATATGAGTAGCTGCAACTAAAGCTGAAACTTTATGTAAATGTTTAAAATTCCTGTTAAAACCTCAACACGAATTTGCCAAAGAAATTTAGAATATTTCATTTTTGAAATGGACACTAGAAACACAATTAAATGTGGAGACCTCAACATTAAATGACACGTGGCTTTAATTATTACATTCTAATTATATTAGATATGAGTAGCTGCAACTAAAGCTGAAGCTGTGTATAAATGCATAGAATCCCTTTTAAAACCTTTAAGTGAATTGGCCAAAGACAAAGACTAAATTAGGATACAAGAAACACAGTTATACTTTGAGATCTTGACATTAAATGAGACATGGCTATAGGTAATTACATTTAATTTAAATTCCTTGATAAAGCTTATTACTATTCAAGGCTTTCTGCTGCAAACATTATATACATCAAATCATTTACCAGGTCATAACAGAAGTGCTTACAACCAGGCCAACTCCCTAAAAGTAGCAGTATTCTTCATTGTATCAACTACCCAACCATTCTTAAAAGAGCAAATCTTTTTATATTTATCACCCAACACGTGCACATACTACTACTTACTTGTACGATTGAATTTCATATTTATCTGTAAGTCGGCATTTGTCAAGTATATGCCTGATTATACAACCCCAACCACATTATTAAACGATTCAGAAAAATGGCCAATAACGAATTGTTAGCGGCTTGAGTTATATTCCACATAATATGTTATTTGAAGCATCAACTGTCCTCCAAAGTGGAGTAATTTAAATTGATTATGTAATGCAATGTAAGCACTCTATTGCAATAGATAAAAAGTTGCATGAATTTACACTCAAAAAAATAATGGAACCGACAATTAATACAAAAAAAACATACTTTTGGCGCCAAGTGCAGCTCAGCTTATTATAAAAAAATTCAATTTCAAAGATATATTTTTCCAAAATTTATAAAAAAAAAGATTTGTTGTATAACATTAGCTTTATTTGTTATTTTCTTACATTTCAAGTAATATAAAAAGGAATATAAAAGTACAAATTTCCACAAATTATACAATCTCCGAGCAACAACACAATTTTATATAGAAATTTTTATTTATATTCGTTCTTTGATAAAACCTAAAAATACTTTTTTTCACATATATATAAAATAATTAAAGATCGAATCTATTCTTATTTAAAATTAGCATTTTAAGATTTCACATATACAACTATTTTCAGAAATTTTTTAAATTCATATAATATCATTTTGAAAAAGCTTTTAGCTATCGCTGAAACAGCAAATTTAATTATTCATTCATTCAATTGTAGAGAGCTAGTTTCTAAAAACAAGAGTTTTGCATTTCTTAATAGTAGAAAATATATCTGAAAACTTGAAAAAAACCCCTTCTAATCTTCAAAAATGTCTTCTTCGTATATATAGAAATGTAAAAAAAAAGAAACGAGAAAAACTTTTAGTTTTCAACGCGATTTGCACTTTAGTGATTTCCAAAATTGTAGTTCTTTTTCTTTCGAGTGTACTTATATTCACAGCAATTATACAGCTATAATAAATTCTTTACCAAGCCTATTGGTGTAAACGCAAACTATAAATGTGTAATTTAATGCGTCAGCTTAAAGGAGAAATCCGTGAAAAGAACCGCAACCGCAAATGAATATTCGCTCAGGAAATGCCGAAAAGTTGAGTTGAAAACACAGGTGTGCATAAGCCAGTTGTGTGTGAGTGAGTGAGAGTGTGTGTGCTAATATGTGTGTGTGTGTGTGTGTGTGCAACGGCTTACCTTCTGTCCGTGTGTGTACTTATGGCCATTTGTGAAACAAGCAGCTGCTCGACTATGCGGCTCCAAGTCATCCTCAGTCGCAGAGCTGGCAGCAGCTGCTGCCAACTGCGCTTCGCTGTCAGCATCTAAGTTGGAGTTGGTGTTGAAATTGAAGTTAGCGTCGCCGTTGGAGTTGATTATGACATTCGAATTGGAGCTAATGCGGGATTCGATGTCCGCTCTTTGCTGGAGCTCAGCGTCGCTCAGCATTTGCTCGGAGAGCAGACGTGCATCGTATTTGGCCTGAGATTGAGCCTCGTCCAGGTCGTAGTTGAAGTCGTCCAGGTGCTCGTCTAAGTACTCAAAGGGCAGGGCTGTGAAAGTGTGGGGCGGTGCAGAGGGGGCGAAAAGGGAGCAAAAAGAGGAGAAAAGCAAATAGGCGAAATAAGACGCTGTTGATTTGGCTTATTTGTCTGGCGTTGTTGTTGTTGTTTCGGTATCTTGAAGTTTGTTTAAAGCCCCGCTTGCTGTTCTAAAAGAATTTTGTGGGCTATTATTAGTACTAAGCTGCAATCAGCCGGCTGTTGCCACCTTTCAGCAAAGCCATAAACTGCTAACTGTTAACTCGGCTTTTCTTCTTAGGTTTTATTTTTGTTTCTGTATGCTGCTCACATATTTGATAAATTATCATAAAAAATAATGAAACGCATAACATTTGTGAGCACTTGGAAATAAATCAAGGCGCGCATAAGGCACAAATACACATACACAGACAGAGATTTATGTTTATGTGTATGTGTTTTATGGCATTTGTCATTAAATCAAAAGGCTGTGCTCATAATGACATAAAATGGAACCCGCAAAGTAAATCAAAAATGGCATATATGAAACACAATTGGAGCGTGGTCTCATAAAATCCATCACAATTTGTTTGGCGCAGATTTTCAATACAAGTCGCTTAGAAATCTTGGACTAGAAATAAACGATTTCTTGGCACGATCTCAATGTTTTTTATTTGTCAACAGTTGATTAAATATATTTAATATAATAATAAATAATACATATAAAATGTCGGTTAAATTTGTATTATCAGTAAAACACTTGTGGAAATATCGGTTCCTAGTTAGTTTATAAATAAAAAAATATATTTTTTAATGACTTTTTATATATTTCTTTTAAAATAATTTGCATTTTTTAAAACTTAAAAAAAAACTCCACAATTACTGCATGAACTCTGTGAATGTCTCTCTGAACACGAGTCCCGATTTTTTTCAATGATAATTATAAACACTTAATCTGGAAAACTAAAAAGTTGCATTCAAGAGATTTGCTACACTTTCTTAAACTTGCCACATCACTTTAGAAATTTATTGCCAGCTTGCTCACTTTCTTCCAAAAATGAAGTTTCAGTACGAATTTTGATACAGGCCTTTAGACAATCATTAAAATCAATAGTTTCATGCAATTTAAATCACCGAGGAAGAATAGAATTATGCCTTGGCATAATAAAATATAAATTTTATTGTAATTAATAATTTATTTAATGAATTATAAATAATTATAATTAGCAGAATTAATTGAACTTCTTCTTATATTTATATTTTGTCCAAGATTTCTAAGCGTGTGTGATTAAATGCTGACTGTAAAACGCTTATATAAAATTTCTCTGGCTTAAAGCTAAGTGCTTGGAACCCTTTTGAGACTTACCCTCGGCCAGGTGCTGTTCAAGACGCAGTAATCCAAAAATGTTGCAGCTGTGGCAGAGCAGCAGCGAGAACCACAAGCAATTGATGCTTGTCATGCTGATGCTACTGCCACTGCCTCTGCCTCTGCCTCTGCCTCTGCCTCTGCCACTGTTAATAATCCCTGGCATGTTGTTCTCACTTCCGATTCCGTTGCCAGTGCCTTTACTTTTGCTTTTGCTTGAGGATTTCATGCACTTAATGGCACATTCTGACGCACTGTGCTCACAAAATAGACACGCAACCTTCGCACAAAACCGTTTTTCGTTTCTCGCTTTTCGTCGTTTGTTTGCAGTTGGTTTTTCTATTTATTTATTTCGTTTTCTTGCCGTCTATTTTTGGACAAGTGTTGCAGTTGGTTGTTTGCTGCAAGTATGTCTTGTTATTTTTATCAAACCAACACGCGACACACTTTATACACACACGTACAAAATATATAGAGCAATTACATACAAGCAGATAGCTGCCCGCTTAAGTGGGCAACACTATTTTTTAGTCTTGCTTACGCAACACCCGTTCACAATGAGCTATTTATTGCCATTAGCACTGGTTATGTTCAATTCATTTACTAAATTGGTAATCGCACAACTGTGATTCGACTGTGCTACGTGCCATGCACCAACAACTAACTACCCCCATCTAAACCAATCCAATCCAGCCAACAAGTGTTTCCTCACTTTCACGCTACGTGCTTTATGTAACTCAAGCTAAACTTGGCCAACAGACACGAGACGCGACTCTCAAAGGAGGCAACAATGTGGGGCAGCTGCGGCGTGTGCAAAGCAATTTCAAATCAAATAAACGCCATTAACTAATCAAAAGATATCGCTAATGGCTCATTTTTCAAGTGGCGGTCAAGTAAAAATAGAACAAAAATTAAAAAGCCAATTAAAATATGCAAAACCAAAAGCGATCAATGAATTTAGTAGGAACTAGCCTCTATAGTACAAAACGACTTAATATAAAAGAACACATAGTCAGTGAACGGTTGAAAGATCTACCAAAAACGACCAAGAAGGTTGTCCAAGTTGGACATTAATAACAATAATCATAATAATAATAAACTTTGAACCAATGTTAACCAATGTCTTATAATTTGTGCACTCACAAATTTTAGAAATATTCAAAAAAATGTATGTGCTGTGAAGGAGTCTTAAAAAGCAAGAAAGATAAGAAAGCGAGAGCAAAAATGCGCGACAATGCCCAAAAAGGAAGGAAGGATATTGATAAAAATAATCATTATAATATCCGATAGGCCAATTTTAATAATAATGATCTGATAACTTGTAATATACTCAAATTTCAAATGTTTAATACTGGCTTAAATTTATATAATTCAAAGAGCCTTAAATAATTTTTTAATGTGTTTTGATTTGAAGTCATATCATAGCCACATAAGCTGAACACACACGTCAGTAATGCCCGACTCTACTCTATCGAGGGGGACAAACGATTGAAAGGATTGCCAGCATAGAACAGGCGCTAATGCAGAGCTCAAATTCGCATAAAGTGTTTACCGGCAAACAATGCGAAGGTAAACTAACTGTCAGAGTGCTTAATTTATGGCATAAAAGGATCGAGGTGCGGCTGGGGGAAGCGAAAGGTGATGCGGATTGAGAGGCACATAGAACTAAGGCAAACAAAACACTTGAGCTAAACAATTCGCTTCGGGCGAATGCGGAAGTGAAAAGCCAAAAGCAGAAAAAGGCAAAAGAAAAAAAGAAAATAAAAATAAAAATAAAAGGAGCAGGAAATCAGAATGTGGAACGTGAAGTACACGGCAGCAGTCGTGAGAGGCAAACGGAAATTCATTGCCAGACGTTTGAAGTGTGAGAAATTAGCGCAATGCACACACACACACACACACACTGAAACACACACACGCACACACACAGACATGCAGACTTAATGTCTGGCCATCGGGGCGTATACTCAATAATTGAGTGACATTTCATTTAAAATAACTTTCGCTGCACATGTGTTCAGCCACTGATTAAATTCCAACTGCAATTTTAATTCACACACATTTAAATATATATATATATTTTTGCTAATTACACAATTTAATTTGTTGCTTATCAAATGCAGGTCAGGCAAATAATGCACTCAGTATTCACGTCGTCTGTCCGTCTGACTGAGTGACTGACGAATTGTATGTTTGATAGACTGACACACGCGGCATCTGTGTGTTTATCTTGTTGCCGTAATTCAGGTTCAACGCTGCGTCGCCCACTGTGTTCGCCAGATGCTGTGCACTACGTATTTAAGCAACAGCAAAAGCGACAGCATCCAACAACTCAATCTGTTACGCTCTTTTTCTCTCTCAAGCGAGCGCTCTCTCTCTCTCTCTCTCTCTCTCTCGGAGTTTCGGACTTTTGCTCTCTCTCTCTCTCTCTCTCGTTGTGGTCCTTTTTATGAATGAGTTTGTGTGCGCTAGACACAGCTCGGCTAAGCGCGACAGTTTGAGCAGCGTTTTAACAGTGAGAGCGCTGTTAAGTCGCTGTTAACTAAAGTATGCTTGTGTGCGTGTGTGTGTGTGTGCTGTACGCAAATTGCATTAAAATGAATCAGTTTTGTGCAAACATTTCTCAGCGCTGCCGCTTTGTGCAATTTACATTTTGGCAGCCATTGGACAAGCTGCTGTTGTTGCTGATGCCATCCATTAAACAGTTTCAGCTTTACGCACAAAAGCATGCAGGCTTTTATTTTCGTAAAGTGTAAATATGTAAATGGGCCGGCGCACAAAACTTGACTGAGGCTGACTGACAGGCTATGTGAAGCCTGAAACTGAGGATGATGCTGACGCTTGTTAGACATGACAATGCGTGTTTGTGTCAGGATAACTGTCAACTGTTGCCTCACTCGCTCTATCTCTTTCTCTCTGATTCTCACACTCCCATGCCCCTCAATGTTTATTTTGAGTCTTCTTGTTTCTCATACGCTTTCAACTGCTAATTTCTTTTATAAATTTCATGTGCTGCATATTTACATAAAACTCGCATAACAATCATTTTCATATTCATCAAGTGTCGCTGTCAAACTTCTCTTCCCACACACACACACACACACACACACATGCATATATGTATGTCAGGTTTAGAAATATGCATAAGCATTAATTCCGATCGACACGCAACAGTTGGCACATGTCGCATTTGTGATATACGATATACGTTTGCAACACATGATATTATGATATATGGCATAGATATCTCAGCAATGACAACGCCATCGATTTGTTTCCGGTCCCAAAGCCAGACCAGCTAAGCGAAAATCAATATGGCCTGACATCTGAAAAATGTCAATTGCCTGCAATATTTTCACAACAACAACAACAACAGCAGCAGCAGGAACAATTTTCCTATGTGGAAATTATGAGCCATAACATCTTGATAGCATTGACATTTTTGTGTTTATTGTTGTTGTTGTTGGACATATTTGATTGCCATCATAATTTAACTTAGGCCAAGCATTTGCTTACAAAATATCGAAATACAAATTTCCCAGAATTGTGGAATTACATTTTATGTGCATTTCCATATGACAATTAAATAAGCAATTAATCAGAATGCAGAATTATTCCTAGCGAAACGAGCATATCAAATGAATATCCTTTTCACAATAAATAAATAATTATAATAAGTATGACATGGACCCCGGCTAAACAATTATATCTACAGCCTCTTATCTACAACTAAGTTAAATTCAAATATTGATTGCTATTATAAGTAACAGGGAGAATTTAGAAATAGTTTTTTCATTCTCATTCTTTTTAGAAATCAAATTTCTTAATAATAACGTAAGCTATCCTTGATTTTCAAAGCTTTTTTTTGGCTGAGTGTAAACTAATGTACATAAAAAATATCATTTCTTATATATTAATGAAACATTTAAAAAATATCGCTGCAAAGTAAATGATTAAATGTGCATATTTTTCATATAATGTTTAACTTTGTTTGTTATCTAAATCATTAGTGTTAATAATTAATAATTATATATTATATATATTAATATATTATCTAATTATCAGTGATTGTAGTCAGTTTCTCTCTCTTAAAACATTATTTTGTCACAGACATAAAAAGAAAACAAAACAAACAGAAAACAAAATCACACTGGGACTTCGAACTCCTAAACATTTATATTTCTCGGGAAATATAGCTGATAGATACCACAATGTGTACTTCAAAAATATTTAAATTTACATATCCATAATCTTAGGGTAAACTGCGCTGATTTTTGCCATTTCGCCCTCAAAGTTGCGACTCGAAAGGAACTTGGCAAATTTGTTGGATATGCAAAAAGGCCTTTGCCGTTGTGGCTCGAAAATGAAATCACTTGAGTAATTGTTTTAAGGCCAACCCCTTTAACACTACATTCCCCCCACTATGTATATAAATCCATTCATGGAAATGCACAGGCTGGGTCAAATTTAATAAAAGTGTCAAACGCTTTTGTTTGATTTTATTAGGCATAATACTCGGTATTTATGATTATATTTTGCTCAAATCCTTGAAATCCTTTTTGCCGTCCAGAAAAACGCACAAAGTTATGCCATAAATATTAAAATAAATTGTTCTAAATTTTTAAGTACCCCGAAAGATTTATAAATTAGCCAAGTCGGCTCAGCGGGCAGCCGGCCATAAAAATGATTCATTTCATTGGACATGTGTTTCCTTTTAGTCAAAGCCAAGACAAGTGCGATGGGGTTAGGGGTGAGGTCGGAGCAAGGCTGTGTCTTAAGCTTATGCAAATTAAATAACAATTATAAATTCTAAAGGACTACTTTCTGTGGGACCCTTTTGGGGGCGAGGTCAGCAAGTAGAACAAAGCTCAGGGCCTGTAAATGCAGATGACCGTATGTAAATATTTAAAATGGTAAAATACTGACACCACCCCCACCCCCAACCCCAGTCTTCCGAAGAAATTGTCGTTATGTAAATTGCCGAGCAAATTTTGCTGCAAACTGCCACAGTCACTTGTCAATGGCATTGTGAGTACTAAGGCCGGATTTGAATGCGGCAGCAAAAATGGTTATTGCCAGCTGCATTTATTTGTTGTGTGGATGTGTGCTTTAGGCCAGTTTACTTTTGGACAGCTTACCGATTCAGGTGCTTTTAATTCAATTACCATGTCATAGGCGAAACATTCGTTTAACAGACATGCCACAAAAGCAAAACGTAAATAAGCCACAAATATCAAATTGTTTGTAATTCGGAATTTTGGACAGGAATGCAATTTCAACCAACAACAAAATGTGGCCAGTTTGCTGTTATTTGCCATTTATTGCATTTTATTGCTTTTAAAGTTATTTAGATTCCAATATTGATTGAAGCTTTAAATAATAAAATAAATGTGCACAAATGTGATTTTTGCATGAAAAATTGTGTGTCGCGATAAAAGCACATAAATGGAGTGTTGGAATTGCTCAAAGTTTTTGTCCAGTTGCCAAGAAAAGTTGACAAACTTTATCACACACACAAACACAACAGCACACACACACACACATACGTGCATATAGAGAAAGTTCTCCGAAACGAACTACGAAATGAAACCTAGTTGTATCATAAAAATGAACTCGCAAAACTTTTCATTCTCCACAAAAGGAATTTTTATCGCACATTGTTCTTGTTCTGTTTCGAAAGTTGTCTGCTCCTGGCTAAAATGACCTACAATGAGGCCGCTTGAAAGCAAACTGGCAATATTAAAAATGTAAACTTGAAATCAAATCATTTGCGCATTTCAATTACAAAGAAAAACTCTAATTGCAATCCCAAGTTGGAAGAAGCAGAAACAAAAGAGAAAAAAGCGTATTTAAAGAACCTGCAATTAAGAATCGTGTCGAAGAATTACAAAAACAAAAAAGGGATTCAGGCAAAAGAAGCGTTGGATGAGGAAGGTATAGAAGATTACTAAAAGCAATTTGAAAACAACAGCAGCAGCAGCAGCAACGAAAGATAAAATGCTAAAGTTACCCGGCTTCAAGTTGCAAGTTGCAAGTTGCCAGTTGTCGGTTGCCATAACAACTCTGCCACAGCGTGCAGCAAAGTGGCCGACTTGAAGGCCACTTCATTGGCAACGGCATCAACGTCATATCAGTCAAACCAGCTGCGGGCCAGCAATTCCAACCTATCTGTCAGAGAGCTGCTTATGAACTACTTACAGCCAAAGTGAATAAATACATTTATTTACTAATTATATTTAATGTGAACAAAAAAAAAAAAACATTTTTAATTTTAGCTTACAATTTAATGATGTTGAATTAAAAATGAATAATTAATCATTAGTCAATGCCAATAAAATATAGAGTTTATGAGAACGCTTCTCAATCTTATTTTGAGGCTTACTTAATATAATATTTATCAAAAATCAAAACTAAAATAAAATTCAAAAGTTAGTTGAATAATGTGTTACAAAATGAAGAGTTGCTTTTCCGATATTAGTTTAAAAATTTAAATTATATATTTTTAAGTGCAAAATGTTTTATACCCTTGTTAGAAATATATTTCTTAATATTAGGAATAATTTCGAAAAAAAATATAGAAAAAACGCTTTACAATTTCAAGAATTTTCTTAGAAATATTTTCTTAAACGGTAGAACATTCTGTTAGTTTAAATTTTTTCTGAGCCTTAACAAGCTAGTGGAGAGTAGAGCTGACTCTAGTTTCGCACACATTTTAAGTTAAGTTTAATTATTTATTTATTTAATGTTGTTTAAGGAACTTATGGAACAGCCTACGCTGTTTTTGCTCAGCGCAAGACAATGCGCCACTTGGCGTTCTTTTAAGAACTTGATTGAAGTGCATGATAAGCGCACCTGCGGCTGCAAAAGTCTTATGATACGCTAGAATGTAGTATATATGTATAAGAAGCGGCATGCCACTTGGCTATGGCATTTGAAAGTCCTCGAAGAGAGTATCCAATTCAGCTTAGCTGCCGCTTAGGCTTAAACTCTTAGTGCTTGGCTTATGAATTATGCATTGAGCGCAATAAAAATGTCGTCAGCATAATAATAATTAGGATTAAAAAAAACACGCACACACTGAAAATGACCAAATGACCTGCAGCGAGTCCTTTTGCACGTAGTGAAAGGGTCCATAAACAAATAAGCAAACATTTTGCAAGTTCCCCACCTGAACGCAATTAACTTGGATAAACAAAAGAGTTTGAGTTTTCATTCGACTGTTTTGTTTACTTTGCATTAACGGGATTTCCATTAAAATTAACCAAAATGCGCAATTTTTGGGACCACTTTCCACCTTCCTCCCACAAATATTGACAGCTGTACAACAAATACTCATTACTTGACTAAACAAATGTCCGACTCGCTTTTTTTTGCTTTTCTTTATTGGTGGACATAAAAGAAACATATATATAAAATGCTGTATCAAAAAAAAAAACAAATACAAGTTAGAATGCTGCAATCAAGTGAACTCGACTACAAAATACTCTTAACACTACTGTTAAATAAATTATAGTCTAGTTAAATTTGTTCAGCTATCATTAGTATCATTAATATGTAAATTATATAGCAATTGGAAGTCGCTGCCTTCAAAATGTACACTTTCATTGTTATTGGAAATCGATGTATATCAATATGATAAAATGAAATAAACTTGATCTGGGGTATACGAGAGCGTATATTCTAAATTTCTAGCTCCGTCGACTCTTTATGGGGTCGGAGATGCTTCCAGGGCCTAATTCGAAAGTCATAAATTTTGAATATTTTTATTATTTTACTCAAGAATATATTTAATTTATAGGGGTTCAGATATATTCCGATATATGTATATCTCCTGCAAAGGCTTATTTATCTCATGGCTGTAGGGTATAAAAATAGTATGTAGCAGACCTATTTAGTATTTATCGAAGATATCCTTTTCTGTATGGTACAGTCTTGTTGTACCTGTTTATTACTCGTTTTATGTACGCAGGGTATTAAAAGAGGCAGCTATTCAGCACAGTCAAAGCTCTCTTGTGTTTTATGGCGCATAAATCAGAGGTAATGTGACAGCTACAATTGCAATTGAATTGCCACGCAAGTTATAGACCAGTATATGACTTGCATGAGACCAAAGATGGGCTCTCACATAAGAGCTGCCCTCATTTTATTAACAAAGCTGATAAGTCTTTGCCCAAAGGTTCTTTCACCATTTTGCAGCCGCTTTGTGTGGGGATTTAATTTAATGAATAGCTGCAAGCGTGTGTGGAATTGTTCAAATTTTAATTAAGTCGAAACTGACATTTAATCAACAATACAACAATTCAAAAATTAAAAATTATGTGCTATCAATTAAAATACAATAAATTCTTCAACATTACGCATACGCCATATGAAACAATAGCCGCCAGCGCTTGTTTGTATGTGTGTTTGGCTCACTTGTTGTTTGAGCGCTGAGCAAAACATGACACAAATTGAATTTATGTACTTATTAATGCATGTCGAGAAACAATAATGAATCTCGCTGGGAGCAGTGCTTGGAGGTATACATAACAACTCGCTGAGTCAATTAATCGCACTGCAAATAGTAAAAGCTCCTTCTCCCTCAATTCTCCACTTCCTTTTTTCTCTCTCTCCCAGTCTCTTTCTCGCTCGGGCTCTGTCTGATTGGTAGATTGTTTAAACTTTTAACAATGCAGTAATTGGGAATCGCAACTTGGAATTGCAACAGCAGCAGCAGAGAAAACAGTTTGCAATTGTGACATTGGCCATGTGCAAACAGCTTTAATAAAATAAAAACCAACGTCACCCAAATAAAATGCTGCGGCAGAAATCACAAAAGCAATCACTGTGCGAAATTGTGTCAACAGCAGTTTTCCGCAGCCATGAAAAATACTTTACACGTGCCATGATATATGCAATTTGCGTCGTACACAAATGCTACCACTGCACACTGGGCCAGTTCGACATTTTTTATTCGAAAATTGCAGTTACGGCATAATGAAACAAATTTTTTAATTAAATAAATAAACACATTTATCACAAATTAAAAATTATTAATTAAGATTATATAATTTTTTGTTTAACAAATAAATAAAATGCACAAACGTGCGTGTCAATCGGAATAATCGGTAGGAAAGGCCATTGTATTATTATTTATTATAATTATTAACCTACTCGATCTATTGTGCCCCACCTGAGACTATAGCTCCTCCATCAACCCCAGATCCCGCACGAATGCACGAATATTTGTTGGGTTGAGGGCTTATAGGTCTCTGCAACTCATAACATGCATCCCTAGAATGCTGCATCTTCTTTTAGTTAAGATGACTCACTCTGCTAGGATGTGTATCGAGGATTCTTCCTCGTTTTCGCTGCTATAAATATAATCGCGTCAGTATATCCGGTGAATATCCTTAGCCTGTTCTTCCCATGGTGATTACTTGCTTAAATCGTTTAAGATTAAAGCCACACAGAAGACATCTGGCTTGTCGGAGTTCTCAGCTCTGTTGTCGTCTCTGTCTGTCCTCGTTTCTAAGTTTCATTCGTATTGTGTGCCTTCCTATGCCACAATGCGGTTCTGGTCCTGTTAGGAGCCTCTCTGTCCACATTCTCGCTTGCTCGCCAGCCACTGCGTTCCTCAAGGCTATTGTATAAAATAAATGTTTTTTGTTTACCAAGATATAATAAGCAAACTTTCTGATTATAAATGTTCTGTTTTTCGGTCAGCATTACAAAAAAATGTTTGAAATCAGCCTATTATATCATACTGCTCCCATAATTCATCATATTTATGCCACAAAAATGGCTATGTGGCCCAATGTACGCTGTTGGGTAAATATATCCATTTCTCTTTGTTGCTTTTCCAGTTCGTATTTAAGTATCGCTACTGCGTTATAATGATGTGGTGGCCACTGCAACTGTGGCAACTGTCGCTCTTAACCATTTGCCTGCAATAACTTTGGCGGCACTGATAAAACGCCAAAAGAATGTCCTTTGCGAGAGTGCTTGAAAACGGATATCCTAGCCCTTTGAGACTTTTTTAATAATGTGTGCCCAATGCTCATAGATCTGTGCTAACCATGTTTACTTATAACAAATGTTTATTTAAGCAACAAAATTATTATTTAAGTCTTACCAATGTATTGTAGATGTAGATTTACTAAGTCAACAAATATAATAATTTAGTCGGGTGCTTGAATATACTATTCACACTTAATTTAATAATACAGAGATAAAGAGAAATTCACAGATCAATTAAAATACACTACTTGACTGACATAAATAACGTTGACAAATATTAACGATTTCATTTCACGATATTCATTACTTTTTCGATGAAGACTAAGGCTGTTTCACCCAAACCAACTCATTTTACCTGCAATTGTTTGTAGAAGGCCTCTAACTGCTCCTTCTGTTTCATAGGTTTAACATAATCCATTGAGTTTCATTTAAATAACAGAAATTTCCGTACGTCAAAATTATACATTTTCACTTAACATTAACTTCCTAAAACACGTCACAGCAGCGACTGATGTTTACATTATAAATTACCGCTTTATACTAATTAATTAAATTAATGTAATTACAAAAAATAAATAAATAAACAAAACAGAAGTAAATAAGAAGCAAAAAGGAATCCAATTTTTTCATAAATATTAATTACAGTACCTGCACAACGATTTAAAAAAAAACATTAGTAAAAAAGTAAACTTTTCGCTGCACTGTAAACCAGTGCAAAATTTCGGAAGCAAATAATCAAATTATTTTGCATTTAATAAAATGATTTAATTAAATTTTATAAATAGAAAAATATATAGAAAGCTCTATATTATATAATGTATCTGTTTTATATATTGGATTAATTTTAATACAACATCAAAAATTGGTGGCATTTTCTTTTTCCTGCATTTAACACACAGTCAAGAGTCAGGCTTATACAAAATCTGGATTGTATTCTGTGTTGATTTTCATTTAAAATATTTGTCCTTATTCCTTTTGTCGTGCATGTGCTCTATGCGGGACACGCTGTCTGGCTAACAATATAAAAAACTTTTCACTCGACCATTCAGTTAAATAATTGCTTTGCAGCTTAGTAGAATTTACGGCAACAACGTGGCAGATACACGCCGGCAGCAGCATGTGAGTTGAGTGAATGCAAACTGTAAATAATAAATGTTTTAAATATTGTGTAACATCCAATAAATATGGCGGCTATGGTCGATGGAAAAATGACTGTTGATTAACATGCCAAATCCACACACATACAAAATAACTGTGAAAAAAAAACCAGTTAATTAAAAAAGCAAAATCTGCACCATGGCAAATTACTAAAAACTAAAAAAAGGATAATTGCAAATTTCAATTAACCCCACGCTAGCCTTAGGTAACTTTATGAATTTTGAACGAAAATTTCCACTTATGTGAAAATGCTTTGTTTGAAATCTCTATATTAAGAAACATGGATAATAAATTAATACATTTTAGTGGTTAAAAGACACGTCCGTAGCTATGTACAGAAACCTATGAAGGGATCAATTGGAGCAAAATACATGATAACAACCAAAATAGAAAATACAGTAAAATTATTATTTATAAGTGTTAGCCTTGATCTCATGCTGTATATAATAACTGAATACTGTTAGCTATATAAGGGTAGTTTATTAAGTAATAACCACTCGAAATTCATAGAGAAAAGAGGTATTTTATTATAGAATCAATATAAATAAAATTGTATATAACTAGCTAGAAAATATAAACTAAATATATATATATATATATAATTCGTGAACAGTCATTAGCACATTTTTGTTGACGCTACTAAAGATGTGATAATAATTGAATACTTTTAAAAAAATAACATTTTTATTACGGTGTAAATTGATTGTGCTGTAAAAAAATATTTGTCGATGGGGAATGAAACAGTTTAAGCTCAATGTCCCTAAAAGCTTTATGCATACATACACTCAGAAAAAAATCGTCTTAAAATAAATAAAGTTGGATTAAAATGAAAATGGCCTTTACAACTAATTACCAAATATACAACAAAAAAAGTTCTTAAAATTACAAAGACTTCTTTCTCATTTTTCAACGATATCATTACAATTTCTTAATAATAGAAAATATTTCTAAAAGTAAAAAATGCAAATGTATTTTGTTTTAATTAAATTATTTGAATTTATAAACTGTGTAAACTGCTTTTGGTGAAATCATCAAAAATAAAACTAACGTTTAATTTATAATAAAATATAGGTACAAAAATAAAATAATTAATTATGACAAATTCTTTTTTAAATTTCAGAAAAATGTACTCAAAATAAATGAACAAACAACTTTTAGAAATATAATTTTTGAATAAAAATCTGAGTTACGCTTGGTGCTAAAAATATGATGAATTTCCTAAATTCATGGCGATTATTTTTTTCTGAGTGCTTACGTACGACATATTTTTTTATTTCCTATTTTTGCTTTTAGGGAAGTGTGGCCAGCTTTTGGAGCGTTATATTTCAATTCATTCTTGTTAGCAAAGTTGGTCGTAAATTTCGCTGACAAAAAACTAAAGTTGAGGCACGTTTCAAAGCCATTCCCTTAAGCTCTGCCGCACTTGTAAGCATAATTGATTGATTGATAGTTGGATGAGCTTGCATTGACCAAGCAGCTGCTCAAAACGCAAAAAAAAAATTAAAGTAGAGAAGTGAAAAGAAACTACAATCAGCAAGAACATTAAATCCAACTTTTACTGCCAAATGCTGTACAATTTAGCACATTTTATCTTTAATTAAGAGAGAGGCATAGATAATCTCTCCCGGTTGCTACCCCCCCTCAGTTGTCAGCAGCTTTAATGATGCGATAAGGCTGGCCTTAAACTGACATGCGGCTTGTGACTTTAACCGCAACGAACTTTAATACTGTGACCCCAAAAATAGATGAAACACCAGAAGGCAAAATACCCCAAAAATCTTTTCACTTTCACGCTTAAAATTTGCGAGCATTGCAAATAAATTGAATTACGAGCGCACAAAATAAAAGCTAGCGCCAAAGGGCCCCAAACTGAAACGACAAATATGCAAATGGACACTTGGCAATCGACCGCCAAAGCATATGGCTCCGAGGAGGAGAACTGCAAGGCAAGAACTCTAAACTTGGGCCAAAGCGAGCATTCTTGGGCCAAAAGCGAAATCCCATTAAAATTCAATTGCCTGTAAATGAACTGAGGTTCTGAGTAACGGAGCCAAACTTCTTGGGCTTGGGATGAGGGCTGAAAAACGGAGCGTACGATTGCTGTTTGTCACTTAATTAAGGTTAATGTGAGCACAGTTGCCCACTAACTGAGTGACTGACTGACTGGCTGACGGAATGACCAACTGAGTAACTGACTGACTAAATAACTAAGTGACTGGCAGCAAGGATTAACTTTGGATTTGTAAACAAGTTTCATGCGCAATTTAATTTCCAATGAAAATATCCTGTCAGCCAGCTGTGGGCAACATTTATTGCATTTGACTACGGCTTTTAAGCTCCAGCCCCCAAAGGGGGCGCCTAGGGGTGGGGGGCTAACAAATATAATGGGCGATTGTCTTGCGACAAAACGTGCGACACAACACAAACAGATTTGCCCACTTCACGCTTAGTGCCCCTCATGTGAGCCACAAATGTCAGACAAAATGACACAAAATCAATTTTAAAGTTTTTTTTTCGGTCTAACACAACTTAACGGTCTGTAAAATTATTTTAAAGTTAGCAACAGCAAATTTAATTACAGTCGCAACTCAAACAAACGGCTCTAACTAAGCATTGCCGACTTTCGTCACTCCCACACACACACACACATCCTCTCAACCACAAACTCACACACCCACACACACAAAGAAAGATACTTGAATTCAGAAATGTCAAACAAAAGTTTTTCCAGCCGCTGAATGTATGCGCATATCTAATGTTCATTTGTTGCATGTCACTTCAGTGTTCGGCATCCTATGTGCCACAATTTGAGTTTACTTGCCTGTCAAAGCACAAACCCATATCATATTTCCACTCAAAAATAAGAGAAAAGTAGCCAAAAGTTGCTGTTATCTATTAGCTTAACCACAGAAGAATTTGTCACATCAAATACGTTGGTAATTTATTTAACTTAACTCTTAACTTGTTTTTTTTTTAAGAAAACAAATATTACTTCAGGACCAATTCAAACATTTATTGGCTGTACATAAATCGCAGTTAACATATTAATATTACTATACTATTAAATTACTGTTACTATTAAAAGTAATTGTAACAACAAGGCGACACTTGTCATTTTTGCAATCTAAATCGAACTTTTCCAAATTCATATTCTCTATTTTAGTTTAATATTCTATAGCACGAACTACATTGAGTTCAAATGAGATTGGAATCAAAGACCCTAACTCAGTTTTCTTTACAACGAAAACTACAATGTTTTTCAAAAACGTATCAAAATAAAAACCGACGTTGATAAACCAGAAAAGTAGTTTCTAAAAATAATTTAAAAATATGGGAAAAATAAGTTCATAAGAATAAAAGCCTTTTTCTATTTTTCAGAAAAAATTGCAATAATTAAAATATAAAATGTAGAAATGCAAAACACTTCTTTTTAGAAAAAAATCCCTTTTCTAAATTTCAGTGCGATTATTTTTGTGTGTACAACCGAATGGACCTCTTAACGGGGGAACCCAGGAAAAGAGAAGAGTGATACGATCAGAAACAGAAGGAAAAGTAATTAATTGAAGTCTACTTCGATAAAAATACATACCTTAACTATAGTTATTATATATTATAGTTTTAGCTATAATTAGTATTCCACTGAAGATCTCGCAGAAATTGTTTTTGTCCAGATTTAGATCTGTTATACAAAGAATTGTCTGAAGAAGGTGGCAGATAAGAACACATTATAAAAGGTCCACAACCATGAATTCTTAATTCAGCAGATACAAACTCAATACCAATATCTAAATACAGGCACACAGCACGCCGTGGAGTGCGATCTTCTCTATACGTAGAGAATTTAATAGGTTTCAGAAAAGGCAGCGACTTGACAAAGAAATTTTAAAGTATTTAGCTATAAAGTACTAAAAGTTTTAGTGATATCAGAGACAACAAGATGTTGATTTAAACTAACTGCTGAAGAGAAAAGTGCAATCGGGGAGCGATTTTCAGTACAGTAGTATTTTTAGCATATCAATAGGTAAACTGAATACATTCCCTAAGAGTTTTGTTTACTGCACAAGGCAGCCAATATAAGCAAAGTGAAACTGAGACGCGTGCCGTTGTTTCTGCTGTTGAAGCCCCAAATTGAACTTAAGTTCCAGCTGGAGTTCCCCAAATGCGCATAAAGGTCGTCGACAATGTTTTGCCCCATATTCTTATTGGAAATACTTGGCCAAAGTATTTCGCATTATAAGCGCCTTCAATGCTTATCAGCTACTTGAGCTAAAGTTGTGTCAAACTTTGAGATTTTCTACGCCCAGATAAGTGGCGACGGAGCGAGATGAGGAGCAGAGACGAGGCAATGAACTATGTAATGATTTCAATGTTTTGGTCAACTCGCTTTATGGCTCGCACACTTTCTGTTTTCGCAAATTGTGTGTGCTTGGGCCGAAAGGCCAACAGATTCAATACAGCAGAGAGCAGAAAGATAAAAAAAAAACAAATTGGAGAAGAAAATAAAATAAAAGTTGGACCAACTTAAAAAGGCAGTTTTATTTTTTAATGCTGTTGCTTAAAACTTTTCTCATTAGTCACTATTTTTAGCGGCTGTTTAATTGTTACACACTCACTCACACACACAACAGCAAAACTTCCTGAGTAGTTAAAGTTGATTTCAATTTTTTCATTTTGTTTCATTTTATTTTATATTTTGTTATATTTGTGTACTTTTGAGCGCAAGTCAAACAAATGCGGCTTTCGTTGCGCAAGATTTGTGTAAACAAATTAAACGTGCTACCAACCTCCCCCAGGTAAAAAAAAACAACAAAAAAACTAATGAGCATCGGGTGGCAGCACAGGTCTAATGAGGCCCAAATAAATAACGCTGCAATAACAAGGTAGGCCAAAAAAATTAAATTTTTCTTTTAGCCTCTTTTCACTAAGTATATTGGCCATTCGCACGCCCTAAGACTGACTGCAATAAACATGTAGCAGGAATGTGCAACGTCTGCGGGGTTGTAATCTAGTAATTACACACACAGTGAACAAAACACGTCAGCAATGTCTTCAACTGCCGACTGGAGATGACAGTGAATCCTCTTTTTTTATCGTGACAAAAATAATCACGGCTCAAAAATTAAGATAGATTATGATATGCAAACAAAATGAAGAATATCGATGTAAATAATAGTAATAGTAATAGTAGTTAAAACCTGACTGAATAAAATCCACTTTGTTAGGCATACATTAAATAAATATATTTACCCATTTCATAGACAGCAAATATTTAATAATTAGACAAATTAATTTAACTGTAATACAATCTGAACACGCCAACATTTACCGCCCATATAAGACATAAGTAAGAATGCTGTAGTCAAGCCCGACAAATAACCAAATTTGGCAATATCTCTCATATCTTGTGGAAGGATATAGCTATATCGATCCTGATCTAGAATATATACATTTAATGGGGGTCGGAGATGCTTTCTACTTATGCACAATACCATCGTGCCTTTTTTGCCGATTTTAAATGGGTTCAGGGTATATAAATTATTATTACAAAAATCCCCTTTCTTTAACAAGATATCCAGAGTAAACAAAACAGAGCATGTTATTACGGAAATGATATATATTCAAAATATTATATTATTAATTATTAAAATTGACCACTATATTATACAGTTCCTATACTTTTTGCTTACCAATATTCCAAATATATTGATATATCAAATTTTCCAATTACTTATATTATTATCATTCGTAAATTGATACTAGAATCAATCTATAAATAGATGCGTGCCTCTATCAAAATGTCCAAGTTTCAAAATATGAAGAAAAGTCACAAAAACTAATATACTACAACATAAGACACACTTTGAGCTACAATTTCCAATAATTACAATTTGCCACGAATTGGCGGAAAGTAAGAGTTTCCAATCCAAAATGGTTAAACCTTTTCAATTTTTGTATAAAGCAAAACAAAACACAGAAGTAAAGTAAAAATTTAACGATTACAAATCAATGTATTGCTTAGTATTTATATTGTACAAACCTTTGCCATTACTTTCCATGATTAACATTTAGTTTTTAATTGAATGGTGTATTTCTTACACATCTTGCCACACAAATCAGCATTTATAATACTTATTATTTAAAATTACGATTTATTGATTTAAAGACATCGAATGGCAATTAAAATTTAAAGTACCAAGTTGATAAAAAAAATGACTTAACGTAATCGAAATACTATCTGGCAGCAACGAGGAGCAAAAGAGAAATAAAAATATGCAATTTCAATAGTACAAACAATATTATTGCTCTTGCTGATGGGGAATGGTACAATTAAGTACTGCTTAAGGTATTTAATTTTGTCAACACAGTTAATTAAAATTACCATTCATTAAAAAAAAAAATTTCAATGCTTGAGAAAGTGGAAGTATGAAACTCACCTTTAAAAAGTCGCAATATATAATTTTTTCGACTACCTAAAATTTGTATTTTAATTGTTTGGAATGTTTTCATCGCTAAAACTTGCATTTTAATTGTTTGTAATGTTTTGTTTGAATTTAGAATTAATTTAGAAGTAAATTAGAACACAAAGGTTAAAGAACCTTATCCAAAACCAATATATTGTTTCGTTCTGTTTAAAATAGTGCCAAATAATGTGCCGTGATCTCTGCAAATAAATGCGACACGAGTCCATCTCTATAGCAAGCGGGAAACCGGGGGCACGCTCCTCAGCTCCGCGCTTCTAGGCCACAGCACTTTGACTCCCAGCCACCTTGCATAGCTCTCAACAAGTTTAAGCACTGCAATTTCATCTATTTCGCAAGTGTTTCCAAGGCTCAGAATGTAACAAACAGTTACTCAGTCAGTCAGTCAGTCAGTCAGTCAGTCAGTCAAGTTTTGGGAGTTTGCCAGCCCGTGAAACAGGCAGCAGCAGCGGCTTTTAATTAAGTGCATGCCTGGCGTGGCTTGCAGATATGAACTCCTCTGGCAGCTCCGTTACAATTTACACGAGGTTATTTTGAGTTTGTCGAATATTTAAATGCATATTTACATATGTAATATAAGATTTGCCGTTGTCTGCTCGTCTGCAATTGCAGCATTAATTTGGCCAAGTGGAATGCTGTCAGATAACAATTTGCACACGTGCAACAAATTAAATTGGAATTAAAATACCTGTCAGGGCATTGTCTTGAAGTACACCACAATTATAATTGAAATGCTGGCAAGCTCTTAATGAGCGTAAAATTAATTAATAATGGCAATATGTTGCCAGCCGAGTTGAAACTATTAATTGGAAAATACATTTTAATCACTTTTTAAGTAATGTAACATTTTCAAGATTTTTAACTACAATTAGTTTCAATAATGGGTGCAACGCATTTATTTAAATATTGTTTAAACATATGAAAAGAAACTGCAAATTGGACATTAAGCTTCAACTTAAAAGTAACAACAAAAGTAAAATATAGCATATGTATTTTATTAATTATTTGTTAAGCTAGTAACTATTTTTGGATTCATTTTCTAAGCATATTTTGAACGTGTACATGTAAACTGTGTTTAAATAAAGTTTAGTTCGAGATATGTTGAGTCTTATCGAAAGAACATCATTATTCTTTAACCAGATGAGCTATTGAATTATTGATTGTAATTTCAACGATTTTCAGTTTATTGCTGGCTGGATGAGATAGGATTTAAATTTCAATTCCATTTTTCTATGGCATTTACAATTATTTCGTACTTCTACTTAAACTTAATAATAACTTAAGATCAATACACAATAAATAAATTGTGTTGTAAACATATAGCAAGCATATGGCTCAATTAAGTTAGTTATAAGCCTATGACTATTAAGTTTATAACGTTCTCAAAATGGCAAACAATTTAAAATTAGCTTGGGTTTCTCTGTGTTGCATTCTGCTGGGTATTCATTATAGATTCTTTTGCAACATAAATCCAACTAAATCAGAATAAATATTATGGGACAACTGTACTGTGGACACAACTAGCTTAGTGCTAAACTATTAAGGTATATACAAAATATCTGCTTACAATTTTACAAAACTTAATTATCATACAAAAAACACTTACATACTATAGCCTAACGTTTTGTATTGTGTTAGATTTTGTAAGTAGTTGTTTGTTGTTGCGGTTGTTGTAGTTGTGGTTGTTGTAAGTATTGTAGTTTCCTTTTTAAGGCACTGAAATTATGTACACTTGACTGAACTTGTATTTAGACCTGGCTCCTGGATCCCTGAGCTCACTATGTGCTTGGCGGCTTGCCGTGCACCCGAAATCGATATAAACACGTGTAGTCCGGTTGGCCATGGTTCGACTCTATGCGCAGCTCGACAATCTCGAATGGACGCTTGATGTCGACGTTTTGTACGGCAAAGTATTGTAGCGATGCCTTATTATCCTGATACTCATATTCACCGAACAGCACTGGGTCTTGATCTTTCTCGTGCTCCAGACCCTGCCAGACAGCGATTAGTAACGATTACAAACTGTTAACTATTAACTATAACTTACCCAAACGGTAAAGTTGCGCGGTGCGGAATCAATGCGTCCCGTTGGCGACAGACTCTTGGATATGTGCTCCAGCGTAAAGCCCGTGACATAGACCAAGGAGTTTAGCTTCAGGACTGTGTATTGAACAAAGTTGCAGATAATTATTCATTTCATTGACGGCATTTACATACCCAGAAAACCGGGAAAGCCCTGAAAGGCCCAACACTCGCCGGGCTGAACGTTGGGCGAAATGGCCACGCGGGGCGTATTGGTTGGATACCAAAGCGGTATGCCAAAGACAGAGATTTGCGCCGATTTGGTCTGATAGCTTTCCGTGCAGCGTGTCGAAAGTATTTGGCCGCCCGCCGACTCCAGAGCAAAGTCCACGAGGCCCGTTTTATCCGCATCGTAAACGGCCAGGACGGCCTTCACAATGCTGCGCACCTCATCCTCGTGCAATTCCGATTTGACGACCTGACTGCTCCCATTGTACTTGGCCTCCACAGTGAGGAGTATCTCCCGCTTGAGCCTCTCGCTAATGTCGCCCATCAGCACAAGGCTGGAGCGTTCGATCTCCGCGCGTATGTTGTTGTCGGTGCGCTTGTTCAGCTCGAGTAGCTGCTGCTCCAGATACTCCTTGGCCACGAACATGTTGCGCACCCAGCTCTGCAGATCGACATCATTCAACTGGCCACCGGTCGCCTGCTGCTTGAAACCCAGAATCTCAACAAGCGTCAGTTTTACCTGTTTGTTGAGCAACGCAAACTGTGAATCATTTAGTGATGCCAGCTTGGCCTCGATTTCGGCGAGTAAGCCGCTAAAGCGCTGATCCTGTGCCAGCTCATGCTGCTGCATGCGCTCCAATAAATCATCCTGGCTGAGCTTCAGACTGCTTATCGACTGCTGCAGATCCGCATTCTCCGCATGCTTATCCGACAGCGTCAGCTTAATAAAGGCTATCTCCCTTTTCAGCTGATCGACGGCAGCCTGACCAGAGCCCTCCTCCGCCTGCTCCCTCACTCTGGGTTGTCCCTGTTGCTGCAGCAGCGCCAGATGGATGCGCTCATCCACAAAGGTTGCCAGGCCGGGTGTGCTGAGCAGACGCTGCAGCAATTGTGGCACATCGATACGCTCCAGCAGCAGTGTATAATGCGTTTCCTCCAGCTTGAACTCTGCCTTGATTTGTCGCGTAATCTCCGCCAACTGTTCGGGGTTTAAGCGTAGATTCGCTGCTTGCCACTCGCCCGACTGTTGCAGTTGCAACTTTAAACGCAACGCCAAATCGGCCAGCTGCTGTTCACTGAACTGCGTCTTTTGCTCAGCAAATTGTTCCAGATTCTCGCGAATCAACTTGACAATAATTTGTATTTGCTGCGGAGACAATTGTTGTTGTTGCGGTTGTTGTTGCAACTTTAGGTCGACCAGCTGTTGCACGTAGCTATTGACATGATTCAGTATATTCTCATACTCCTCCGGCGTTAGGGTCCGTTTCAAGTTCTGCTGCACTTGCTCCATTTGCAGCTTAATGGCCGCAGCCTCCTCCTGTGGCTGCCACAACGATTTGACAGCAGCGCCAGCGTGCGACCAGTGGCCACGCAGTGTGGCAAGCAGGGTCAGTGGCAGCAGCGCCTCAGTGCGCTGCAAATGCTCCAAGCGACGCTCCTCGGGCAGCAGCAGCCAGGCTGTAAAAAATAGAACAACATTAGTTGGCAACAGTTGCACAGAATAATCCGAATCCATCCTTCCACATTTGCAACTTTTGAACTAGGGACAAAGTTAGGCAACTGTTTATTTTTTATTTTATTTTATTTTTTTGGAAAAGGGGTTATTTGACGCCAGTAGCAAACAAGATGAGCACAACAAATGCAGAAGGATAGAAGGATTGTTCTGTTCTATGGCCAACTAATGTTGATCTATTCTTTGTTATTGTTCTTGATGTATTTGGTGTATTTTACTTACCATTTTTCAACTCGCAATCGCGGCGATTTTTTAGTTCAATAAAATGGCAAATAAAACAACTATTTTCATTTTGAAATATATTTGAGAATGTTTGCATTTTTTTCTTTTTATTATGATGTATATCGAGAGGAGTTTATGAACAATTACGAAAGCAAACAATCTAAGATTACAAACTGAACGTTGTTTGACAACAAAAATGATGCTTAATCGTCGAACCCAACGAATTCTGGGCTGCGTTTTAGCTTCAACTTGAGTCATGTGATTATTATTCGAAAATAATAATAACAGAAACAGAAATTAGAAATGAATTAGTTAAAAGGCGACCCAAAAAACACAAATGGATGCAACAATTGTTTTTGACAAATAGAAAAATGATTTAAAATTAATTTAATTTGTTTTTGTGATTAATTTCTGCACATTTGAACAGCGGTGCTTCTCTCTCTCTCTCTCTCTCTTTCTATCCTTCTCCATGTTGCGTCATTAAGTGGGTGAGGGGGGGATTGGGGGAAGTGGGGTGTGATGTGTGTGGGTGTGTGTGCGATGTGTGTGGTGTGTGTGTGTGGCACGTGGCAGGTGGGTTGGTCAATTTAAACAACGAAAAATATATGGCATACAATAGATGATCATACATATATATATAATATATGTAACATGAAATGACAGAAATTTCTTAAGGAAAAACTAAACAAATGCTTGAATTTGTACTTGAATTGATCTTGGCCTTTAAAATAGAAAAACAAGAAAAATAAGAAAACTTTAAATGAGCAACTGTTGCAGCAGCTCGAAACCAAAACGATAGCAGAATTGCTGCAAGTATGCACTAAACACGCTCGTAATAGACCGGCTCGTTGTCGGAATTTTGAAAGAATTGACGGCGCCAGTTGGCCACATTCTGGCCGATTGTTTTCAAATACAACAGATAATCATCGGCCCAGTCACGCACGCGCACCGCCTGCTCAACGGCCTGCGTGCGCATCGAATCATATTGCTCGGCTTTCAAAAAGGCGCCAACATCGATTTTGGGCAATTCGGGTAGTGTGAATGTGTTAAGCGTTAGGGATTTGGGCGGGAAACTTTCATTCGGATGCAGATAATAGAACACACCTGTAAAGTCGAAAGTCGCAATTAGCCAAGTCGCAATACTCGAGGAGTTTATTATTATGCTTAAATTGTTTTTATGTTGGCATGACACTTTAATCATTCTGTTATCATAGTCGGACCATATTATCTATATTCTATTTTTTTATTTTCTTTTAAATTTGCAATTTTGCAATAAAAATTAAATTATTAAATTATATTTTACATCATTTCCAACTTTAAGAACTAGCAAGTGTCATTCCAACGTTAAGTGAAACATATAAACGTGTCTGTGTTTTGAGCAATTCGTACAAATTATGCACACATTTTTCATATCAATTGTGACAAGAACATCAGAAACAGAAACAGAAACAGCAACAACAACCACACTTGGTTGCTGACGTCATGCGCTGTCAATGACCAGTTTCTTCTGTAGACACCGAGCACAAGGTGAACTATGAATGTGGCATTAGTTGTAGACATGATCCAAGGTCAGTTAGCCTTTGGCAGCCGTTCAATGTCAGGGCGCCGACGTTTATAAATTCAATTTTACATATACAGCTATGGACAGATAAATAGGACCAAATAGAAAACACACTTTTTGCATATATTTTTACAATACTTGACTTTTTACAGCTTTTTGTAGAATTCTAAAAGATCTGAATTTCGTCACATAAATTGCAAAAGATTTTAAAATCAAATCTTATGTGAAAAAATCACAATTTATGGGTTATTCTTGTAATTATTTCATTGATTTTCGGTAAGTCTGATGTAGTTTGTGTTTAACTGAGTGAAGAAAATCATTGCCAGCATTGAAAATATTATTTATTCTAATAGAAAAAATGTCTCAATGCTAAGTGTATGCAATGTATTTGCATAAATAAAAACAAGTAATTTGTATTTCATTAAAAACAAGACTCCAAACCAAATTCGCCTCTATAGTGCAAAAAAGTAAAGATATTGCTTCTTGGTCGTCGTCGATATAAATAATGCAAATGGCTTTAATATAACCAGTAAACCAATCTGGAGATTAAATCTATAGGAAAGAAATTCGCGTTATGGACTGGCCGTCTTAAAGGTCCCATCCCTTTAATCGAAAATCTTTTGAATATCAAAATTATCAATAAAAATCCCAATTATCAACATTATATTATTAATTAATGTGCTATTTAAATGACAAAACTATTTTAATTAATTTATTGTTTTTTTTTTAATATGATGTATAAGTTTAATAACAAAAATCAACCTCAAAAGTTGCGTTCCCTTATTAATTAAGAATGTCAATTTTATCTGTGCTATTTACATGTCCATGGCTGTATGCATTTTGATCTATGTAAAATATCACTCACCCGTTAATAGCAGCAGGGGCAGCAGAATGAGTAGAAAGAGCAGAAAGCGCTTCTTGGACTTATTCTCCGTGCTGTTGGATCGGAGCAGCCAAGTGTCTAGGTGGAGCACCGATGCAATTCCAAGATAAACATAGCGCATCAGGCTCAACAGGGTGCCAGCGATGAATCCATGCTGCGTCTGCTGTTGCCGTCTGCTGACGTAATATTTGTGATATGCTGCTGATTCCGAAGATGCCGATACATTGCCGATTGTTCTGATTCGTGTCCACATGTTGCTCATGCTGCTGACAATGATGCTGATGAAACGGGCGAGCCACCATCCCTGCTGCTGCTGCTGTTGGCCAAAATAGTGCATTTGGTCCACCTCATCGCCGGAGTCGTAGTTGAGGCGTGATGTGGTTGTCTTCGTCTGATAGCGACGACGGATATACTCCTCCTGGGCGGGATTCTGATGCACCATGTAATCGACACGTTCATCATGATGCGCCAGGCTGCGACGCGACATATTCGGCATCGCCACAATCCCTGGCGCCAACTGGCGACGATGCGGCGACAGCTCCGAGTACGTATAATCCGTTTTCGGTGTTTTGCTGCGAAACATAAAAAGGATTAGTTATCTAAAAATATATTAAGCTAAAATTGCACTTGAACTGTCAACTTTTTAAACGTTAAGCAGCGGAAGACTCTCACTTGACAGCTATCGCAGAGTTTTGCATGTTTATCGTTGCTTGAAAACCAGAATTGTTCAACTCGCAAATATTATTCCAATCTCTAGACAAACTATATTAATAGGCTAAAAGTTGCAACAAATTAAATTGTAGAATATGCGAAATAGATTAATATTTTTAAAATAGTTTTAAATAGTTTTTTGAAAATTCTAAATTTAAATTTGTTTTTATATGTATATCAACGCTGATTACTTTAACTATTTGTATAGACAAATAGTTAGAAAAATGTATGATTAATTCTTTACAACAGTTTTAAATAATTATTTTAAAATTCTACAAAATTATTTGAGTTAATTTTTTTCTCTTTTTATTTACATGAATTTCAATTCTGATTTTTGCAAACAATTTATAATTGTAAAATATGGAAAATTAATCGCAATAGTTTTAAAGTGTTTTTCAAAATACTAAATAAATACAAATTTCTCTTTTGTATATGTGTATCAATTGTGATAAACTTAGACTATAGTTGTAATTAATTATGATTTTACAATATGTGAAATTCACCAACCGATTTACAATAGTTTTAGCGAGATATTTTAAATTAAATTATTTCTTTTCTATATACGTGATTAACTTTGAGGATCAATCAATCAAGTCAAGTGCAATTTGAACCTTTACTTTACTTTAGGTACTCACTTCCAGTACTCGCCCGCATCTCTGTACTCAAGGTAGGCCAGATGATCGCCGCTTAAATTAGCCGGGGAATTACCATTAGAGCGTCGGCTACGCTGCTGATGTTGCTGCTGCTGCTGATGCTGCTTCTGCTGTTGTTGCAACTCGTGCGTTGAGTTGAGCACATTTTGTTTAGCCTCCAGTTGGCTGCGTGGCGTGGAAGTGACAGCAGTGATGATGTTTAAAGCATTGCCCAATTGCTTGCTGGTGCTGGTGAACATGCTGGTCACCGTGGACGTAGACGTGGACGTAGATGTTGCCGTGCTGCCTGCTGCTGCACTGCCGGACAACTGTTTGCGTATGTAATCCGGCGATGTTTCATCGCTTAAATAGTCAGAGGTTAGATGGGTAAATGCTTTTGAGCGCGTGGCTTTGTTGTTGCTATTGCGACTGTTGATGCTGCTGTTGCCGCTGCTATTGCCGCTGGTGCTGCCGCCTGTGGTGGTTGTCATACGGGTCTCTACCACGTGCTCCTCCACAATGGTTCTGCAAATATGTAAACAGGTTAATAAAGTTGGCGGAAATCAAACAAAGCATAATAAACGCACGACATGTGAATCAAAACAAACTACAAAAAAAATAGGCTCGTAAAATGTTTTACAAACAGAAACTCGGCTGACCTTCAAACTAGCCCAGCCAACCAGCCGATGGCTTTAAGCAATGACAGCGATAAATAAATACGATTCTCTCATGGTCAAGTTGCCCCCGCCTCCATCCACGCTCATGATGTCGTCATCAGCCAAACGAGTAGAAAGAAAAGGCAAACCACAAAGCTGACGTTTGAATTTCAATTTGCGCGCCAAAACACATTGGAACTCAACCCAACAACAACAAGCGGCAGCCGATAAAGCACCCTGTATGGCAGTTTGAATTCAAACATATTTGCATTAGTGCTGAGCGAGCATTCTTTTGTATTGTGAATTGTATCTGCCAGATATGAGTCACTGCTTAACTGAATTTCAAACTGAATCTTATACACATTTCAATTTCATAACATTTCAATAAGTTAATAACCCAACCTGTGCTAATTTGAATGCACATTTGTTATTTATTTCAAATTTATTAATGGTTATTAGTTGTCTTGTCACGTTTTGATTATGCCGTGATTCACGAGCAGTCACAGTGACAAGCTCGCTCATCACTGACTTGAAAATATATTTCAGCTGCTCATTTGCTCGTTTCGAAATTAAACTGTAGCGTCGAGTGTGAAATACCAAACACATGACGTCATGGTCACACACACAAACACACACACACATAAATACACAGGGGCAAGACATGTGCTTGTGTTGTGCTTTATTTTTATGACGCTTGAGCAGCGTTTGCTTTTGTATATTGCGAAAGTAACAGTTATTTATTTATTCTCTCCAAATGATAAAGCAACGTGATTTAATTGGTTTCTATTTTTAGATGCTTATGCTCGATTTATGTATGTTTTTTGTATATAAGTGTGTATGTATATGTATATGTATATATGTAAGTACTCACTGCACATTTGGCGCCATTGAGGATTTCTTCTTCTTATGGTGAACATGACCCTCTTCCCCCGCATGCTCGCAATTCTCATGATCGCAGCTGGAGCGGAGGAATGGCGTCTTGGAGCGCGAACGTCGGCGCGTTTCGATCTGGTAAAGTTCGTCGCTCATCGCTGCTGCATACAAACCACAAAAAATAAACAATTAACAAGATTTCTATGCGTGTGTGTGTTTAACGGGCGTGGGTTGTTTACAATATGTGCACAAACGGTAAATTCACTTAAAATGTGATTTCGAAAATATATGCAAGTGTGAGTGCGTGTGTGTGTTTCTAAGTGTCTGTGTAAAGTTTATCATATCTTTAATGCTTTTTTATGCTCGAGTGCGCCCCTTAAAAACATTAACATTAGAAATTATGCAATTCGTGTGGAAATGAGCGCAATTGTTCGAGTTTTAATTAGACTGCAATGCGATGCTAAAAATAAATAAAACAAGCAGCTGCAGCTGCAAGCAAGCAACGCGTTTTTTTTTTGCCGGTGCGAAAAAGTCGGCAAATGCGAAGCAATAAAAAATACAAAAAGGCAATAACACTCTGTGTTAACATAAATGAAGCAAAAGAGGGGAACGAGACGGAAACAGAGAGTAAAAAAGCCAAGCGGGGTGGGTGGCAACGCCATAAACAAACCCAAGCACGTTCAATGTTAATCAATAAAAATGTATAAATTTTCTTTCATTGCGGGTTGAAAATGTGTGAAAATTCAAAACAAGTTTTCCGGTCAGGCATCTGCGTCATCAATCGACGACGTCGAACACACACACACAACACACGCACACACATTGGCTTTGGAATTAAAATGTGAGAAATGCTTACATTTTTTTCACATTCACGTTGTTAAGCACAGAATTACAGTTTTCTTCCAAATGGGCTTTTGCACAATTTGTTTTTGGCTGGCGGACGCGACGTTTTATAAATAGACTTTGCGCACCACGAAAAAAACACGTCCACATCCAGCGACAATCTATTTCGAATGAGTCGAAATTCGAGCATTGAGAGCGATAGTTGCCGATAAAGCGCAAATGGTTTAACAGCGATGATTTTGCTGAGTGTTGTTACTTATCGATGAATTGAATAAAGAAAGAGGACCAAATAAATATATTAGGATATATATATTAAATAATTTAAAGCTAAATCTTTGTGACCAAAGGAAAAATTTCACGGCATTATTTAAAAGGTTTTTCCATTATTATATTTATTATAATTATAATTATTATAACTTGAATTAATAATGTACATGAATTCATTGAAAAGAAATGGTTAGATAGATATACATATAATTCAAATTACAAAAGGACACATTTGACCGGAAAGTTTGCAATATTTTGCTAACAAAAAGCCGCGAATCCTTACGAATTTTATAAAAAAAAATTTCACAGTGTATTTTAGCTGAATGAAGCATCAAATATAATCATTATTAATTTGAAATTTTGTAGTTGTTTACGTATATTTATTTATTTTATATTTTAATAGTGGACAGTAAAAAAGATTTATTTATGATTTCATTTGGCCCATCGCATTATTGGTAATACAGCTCCAAGTTCATTCCGTCATGGATTTCATCTGCAAATGCAATAAGTTCTTAATGCCAATAACAAGAATATATACATATAAAAATATCTACGTACAATCAGATAGGCGAATTGGATCCTTGTAAATTGTGTACCATTTTTTCAGAACAATCTTCTCGTGTTTTGTGCCCGTCTGCGCCGCAATCAGTTTTTTGAGGTCGCCAACTGTGTCGTCGGGATTGCATTTAACACGCACCTGCATGGCGAGTGGCAAGCGTTATTAATTAATTAGTTTAGCGTTAGCACAAATATATTACCTTTTTGCCCAGACGATCGTTGCAAGTGATTTCAATCATATTTTACGTGTTCTGACTTCGACTTTCAGTGCGACAACAAAATACATATGTTTCGATAACTGCATGTTGAGACCATGGCAAATTAATCGATATATGTACCCATATGTTAAACACGTTGCCAGACTGCCGCAAAGACTAACTAACTAAACAACGCCAAATCGCTTTTCACAAAAGTAATTGAAAATCGCAAATATGTCCATGATTCCATTCTTTCCCAATCTCAAGCCTTCGGTGGCCAATCGGTATTGGTTCGATGTGACCTCCGACGAAGAGATGCAAACGAGGCGATACGAGGATGAGCGCAGGAATTGGGTGTGTTCAATGTACATAAAAAATCCAATTCTTCATTAAAAAAGACAATCCGTTTTTGCAATTATTTTCAGCGAGAGTCGTTGAAAACAGCCGCAACGGACTTGCAGCCGCTGGGCAAAGTGCACACAATAACCGGCGTTGAGACGGATGACGAGGACGGTAAGTGATAAGTAATAACTTAAACTAAAAACCAATTCTATATTTTTAATTTCCCAAAAAGCCAACGACGACAGCGAGGACACCGATAGCCACGATGAGGAGGACGACGAGACTAACGATCGCGTTATTCCTGTTACCCAGGACTTTTACTCGACCGACGATGTACAGATGAATGAGGAGACGTCACCCACAGTTCCATACACCATTTAGTTAATTATTCATTAAAGTTGCGTTTATAGAGTTCCCTTTACAAACTGTATTAACAAGTTTCGTTTACTTTAATCTTAAATAAATTATAAACATATTAAGCAAAATAAGTGAATAGTTGTTATATAGCTGACCAAGCGGATCGATCAGTCGATTAAGGGAGCGGATTCACAAACAAAGCAGCTAAGGGAGGATTAACAATTTCCCTACTTGTGCAGCGCAGCCGTCTCAAGTTTGGGTGCCGGCTTCGAAGCCAGGCCGGAGAGTAATTTCTTGATCTCGGCAATGGCACGACCCGGATTGAGGCCCTTGGGACAGGTACGCGTGCAGTTCATGATGGTGTGGCAGCGATAGACGCTGAACGGATCCTTCAGTTTGCTCAGACGCTCCACGGTCATCTCGTCACGCGAATCGATGATCCAGCGATAAGCCTGCATCAGCACAGCCGGACCCAGATACTTCTCCGCATTCCACCAGTACGATGGACACGATGTCGAGCAGCAGGCGCACAGAATGCACTCGTAGAGGCCATCCAGCTTGGAGCGATCCTCGACAGACTGCAGATACTGGGCCTTGCCCTTCTTCTCGCCAGCTTCGTTTCTAAGCCGATCAAACACATCAATTACATAATATGCACCTCAAATAATAATACTTGACTAGGAAATACCCTGTACCTAAAGAACCAGAATTGCCTTTCTCTCTTTGCCTCACACTTTGAATGAAAATTGATTATTAAATATCTTCTGTCTTAAATTTCATGCTCATGTTCATACGAAAAGCGCTCTATTCCAAATTTGAAAATTGAAGAACATTATCGAATAAAATATTAGCACAATTTTTCAAATGTGAACTTAGAACTTAGAAATAAATAAACAACATCTATAAAGAATGCATAGGTGGTGCTCTTATTTGTTTCACAACTGTACAAGAACAATAATTCCAATGATTCCAATTTAAAAATTCGAAAACCAATTTATTTCGCTAAAGCGAAAATTGATTTTTGGGAAAGTAAATGTTTTAAATCAACGAATTTGTGTTTGTAAAAATTAACGTTTTTCTTTACTTAATTCCAATAAAGAATTTAGAGTTAGAAATTTGATTGCCGCTTTCAGTTTGGTGAAATTTTCTTAATTTAGGCTCGATTTTTTTGTGAGTGTCTAGAATGTTATCTTATCAGATCTTATCTGAGATATCCCCAAATTCCAGTTCTAATCTACGCCTTTTAGATGGGCACAGGGTATTAACTAGTCGGTCAACTACGCATTACTCACTTGCGCTGAAGCCAGGGCTGGATATTCTTGTATTGCTCATAGAAGTTGTTCATGTCCGGGACCAGATCCCGCACCACATACATATGGGGCAGGGGATACACCTTTAATGGCTTCGAGCTGGTCGCATCGATCTTGCTGATGCAGGCCAGGGTGTTGGTGCCGCCAATGTTCATGGCACACGAGCCGCAGATGCCCTCGCGACACGAGCGCCTAAACGTCAGCGTCGAATCCATCTCGTTCTTGATCTTGATGAGGGCATCCAGAACCATTGGGCCGCATTCGCGCATGTTGATCTCGTAGGTCTGCATGTAGGGCTTCTCGCCGGCATTGTCCGGATTCCAGCGGTAGATCTCGAACTTCTTGATTTGCGGTGCCTGCGACTCCTTTGGCTGCGCCTGCTGCTCCAACTGCCTGCTGTTGCTAATCGCGCGCAGCTGGAAAAAAAAACCAAAATAAAAATACCAAAATTATTTCACCGTTTTCTTCGCATTTTGTTTTTTAGTCACGCCATTCTAATTTGCTGTTCGATGCGAAAATGTTTACATAATCGCCGCCAATTGTGATAATTTTAATACCCGTTTTTATGACGATTTTAGTGGGTTTAATGATGTTTTCGGTTGTTCTTATATAATATTAGTGTTTAATAATCCCCCCTGCGGAAAGGATCTCCTCACCTGGTGACGTGCTGCCAAGGAGCTGGCACGGCTCAGGATTTGTCTAGCTTCGTTGACCAACATTTTCAGCGGTGTTTTTGTGGTAAAATTGAAACGGCACTGCGCTTGCAATTGTTAGTTATTTTGACAAACAATACGTTGTTTTCCCTTGTGGAAAACTACAAGTTACAATCTGGAAGTGGCACGACCAATACCCGCGCAGCAGCGTTGCCAGATCACAGTTATCGATTGCGAGTTGCAAAAATTATTAAAAATATAAATATATTATGCCAGCCGACTTTAATTTTTAGATAAACGCGCTTTAAGTATTTTTATTAAGCTTTAAGTATTTTATTTAAAAAGTATAGTTGTACTTGGCAAGCAATGGAAATTGTAATTTATTGTACGTAGTTAGCTGACTTGGCAACTCTGCGGCGTTAGTACCGATTCAGCAGACTATCGATAGCATAGCAAAGTGTGACCATCTGTTGCGATCTTATCTCAGTTAACTTGATTAGAAATTTGAATTCTTTATTTTTGTTGTTTATTTATATTTGCAAACTAACACAATTCAGACAGCTTAACTAAATGTAAACGTGACCATATGTTGGAATTCTTTCTCAGTCAAGTTATTCATAAATTTAAATTCATTAATTCGTTATTAACGTAGATTTGCAAAGTAACACAACAATTAAGGCAAACTAATTAATAATAAATATTAAAATGGCCAAAATGCTCTTTAGATTTGACTAACTGATTCAACGGCTCCTTGGTGGGTTTGCTGACTGACTGGTTTCTCGACACTTGATTGGAGAACTGTGGGTTCCGCCCCAGTCGTCGTTCCAGGCGGGTTCAAATCATGATGTTGCATAGCCGGATAAGGTTGCATGCTATTGCCAGACATTATATATGGAAAAATAAATATGTTATTAGTTATTTGAGTGAACTTCAATATGAATTGAACCTACCCTGGCGCTGGAGCTTGCATTCCCGACATTTTCATGGGCAACTGCACTTCAAAATGGCTATAAAAAACAATACGAATATTAAATATTTCAATAATAATATATATTTGTATACTAAATATTAATGTAAACCTGTAGTTCTGGCCTGGATACACATAGTTTACTGGTTGCACACTATGCTGATATGATGGAGGCGGGTACTGCTGAGCGGGATACCTACATGGTGCTGTAGAGCAAACAAAGAAATCCAAATGAAATTCAAGACAGTGCAATAAAACCGAAGCGTACTTGTAGAGATGATAGCCATCGATAAAAGTCTATTTTGAGAATTATTTTCACTCACCACCCTCACTGATTACGTAGCCAACATTTTGCGTTGATTGTTGTTTGCGTCTTATTGACACAATTGCTGAAGTTACGACAAATATCGAAAATGCGATTATGAAACCGATTAAAAATAGTTCCATTTCGGAAACTTAGCGCTATTAAACCAAACAAATACCCAATTTGAGTTGACAAAACGAACTGAGTGTTAGCTCGTCAATCGCGTTAAGTTAGTCCCCGTTCGAGTCTTATCTATAAACAATAACCAGTATTGATAAAGATAAGCAATATCTGTTGGCTTCTAGCGCCCGCTTGTAAATATAACAATAAGCCACATTTGATAGGGGGTTCGTCATAAATATTTTGAGAAAATGAATACTTATAATTATTAATATTAATATCACTTCAATCTATATCATTATCCGTATTTTATATTGTAATTTTGTCGTGAAGTTTGTAACGCTTTGAATCAAATGTCGCCGATCCCATTTAGTATATATAATCGGATCCGTACCATCGAATCGAACTGGCTCCTCAGGCAATCTAGGCAAGTTGAACGTTTATTTAAAACTTTTATTCAAGTGCACTTAGAAAAAACACCATTTGAAATTTATAAAGTCGACAAATTTTTTTGCGGTTCGAGAAGCTCACCTAATTGCTAAGAAAGTATATTTGTAAAAACCACTATTTTGTTTTTGATACTTCTCTAATTTAAAGGGTGTTTTTAAAATAAAGTTTATTATTATTAAATATTAGTATTTCAAGAATTTACATAAGCAAATATTTCAAATCACGCTTTTATGATATAATTTCATCGCCTTACGTCGATTTGAAGTCTCGACCCTGGAATCATTACGTGTTTCCCAATTTAAGAACGATTTTTTTTAAATTAAGGTAGAGCATTTATATATTTTTCAGAAATATTTTTTTAGAATTTAAAGTATTTCCTACAAATAGAGGAATAACCTTTTAATTTAAGAAATTTTTTCCTATATTTAATTGTTTTTATTCAAACATGAAACTTTACTTTTAAAGAATTGAAAACATTTCTGAAGCATAGAAAAAAATTCTTTTTAATTTTCACTAGTCTATAAGGTAATATTCCAAATTTCTGGGTTATTTTTATTCTCAGTGCACGTAATGAAAATGTGAAAGCAATCAGCTGGTCTAATATAGATAGAACTTAAGGCCCAACAATTTGTAAAATGCCAACTTTTAATTGAGCGTGCTCTGATAAAAGTCAACACTTGCATTGAGAGAGAAAGAGAGAGAGAGAGAGAGATTGTGAGTGTGTGCGAGGGAAAGGGAGTCTCTAAAAGAATCAAATGAATCAGCGACATTTTAATGGCACTTGCCAAGTACTGGCAAACTATAATAGAAAACTTTTGACATTGTATTAATGCTGTCAAGTCAAGAACAGCGCGACTTTGTCAAATGGTTATCGACCTTTTGTTGACTCTGGCGTAATATTTACATGAACAACATAGAGATAGATATACTTATACATATATATGTATAGAGAAAGTGAGCGCAAAACTTTGAGGCTCATTCTCACCTAGGCAATGGCAATGTTTAAACTGAAAGGCAGAAAAACCGCACTTGGAAAGTTAAAAAGTCCGAGGGAACCAAACCAAAGAAAAACCCCAACTTTTACAATATGAAAGCAAACAGAGCAGTGAGCACAAAAGTTGAGGGTGAAAACAATAAAAACAGCAACAACAACGACAATTGTGGGTAAGTAAACAAACCTCTGCCCATTCACACAAAAAACGAGAATAAAAATAAAAAAAGAAACCCTACTCCGGCATCGCACTCAAGGCGAATGTACATAAGTCTAAACAATGCGAAAACTTAAATAAAATGTTCGGCCAGGTGAGCCTGACTCCTGCCCCCCCTCAGATCCCAAAGCACACACACAGAAAACGGCAACAGAACGCCATAAGAACTGGGCTAACAAAAGGATAAAACTTTGGCCAAAATAGGAGGTGGGCTGGGCGCCTTGTTGTGTAAATTGTTTTGATTGAAATTCGAGTGTTGTTAGTGCATGCAAATGACGTCAATGATGAGCGCAGCTAATTAGTCGAGCGTGCCACGCCGCCTTTAAAATTAACGGCTCAAATGAAATCTTTTGCTTTGGGGACAAGTACAAACAAAAAAATGATTGCTCTGCAAATCACTAGAACACTTTCGAGGGCTACTTGGGCGTGCCCAAAAATCCAGCAACGTCAAAATACGAATTGTTGTCATAGGTACACAGTAGATTACATACCCTTATAGACTAACAAATTTATGGTTAGGAGTCTGAAATATTATTATATTTTTGTAAGTTTTAAGCAAGTTTAATTTATTGTTGAAAGTATTTTTAAAAAAATATACCTTTTAAACAAATATTTCTTATTTGATACATATTTACGGTCTGGCTCTTAACTGAATATTAAATTTAAGTTAGCATTGCAAAACACATATTTCCACAGATTGTTTTTATGGTAACTATTTGATAAAGTGGTCCGACCTGGTCTGCTCCGACCTATGTACTGTCTTCAGCAAAAAAAATGGGTATTATCATTATATTTTTATTTACTTATTTATCGTCGACTAATATCGACACAAAAAATACAAAAATTAAACAATTTTATTAATTTCAGAGGACAATCATCAAATGTTTATAAATACAATGAACATAACATATTAACATTGCCACTTTTCAGACGTCTAACGTTTATACTATTATCTAATAAATTAATTGCCAAGAAGTTTTCATAGTTAGACACTTGATTTGAGTATCTTTGAGATGATTTGCTAATTTATTCTCATAGGGTCGTTTAGGTCCTTATGGAAATTAAGCAGGACTTGCAATGAAAAGTAAAAAATAAATAGACACAAATAAATTAGATATAAAACAATCAGCGCTTAAATGGGGTAGAATACTTCTCCTTCTATGCATTACAAACTTGAAAACGAAATGAAAATACCCGCTACAAGGGCATAAAAAAAGGTTGGCAAAATCAATACAAACTGCTGAAAGCGAGTCAAATGAATGGGCTTCGATAGATGCTTAGATTTGCCAAATTGAGCGAACCACTTGATAAATGTTTGTGGTGCTTCAAATATACATTTATACTTACGTCTGCCACATTCAGTTTATTTCCGTTTTTTTTTTTTGTCGCTCTGTTGCCTTCTCTACCACACTCTGCGAAAAAATTTACACTTCAAATTATAGCTAAGCTAATTTCCGAATATGTCAATCGCAGACATATAAACGAAGCAATTAAATTATCTATTTAATATTCTTAACAATTACTTTTAAACTAATTAGAATTAAGCATTAAGTCCTCTACAATGATAACTATATTTATGTATTATTAACCTAATTATATTAAGCTCTGTTCGTATATAAGTATCTATAAATAAATAAATAATAAGAATAACTGTATCTGTATTTGGGAAATAAATTTTATATTAATAAAAAACAAATTAAATTGATCTGCTCATGAAAATTAAATTCTATTAAATAAAGTGTATCTCTTTATTAAAATAACATTTATACATCTACAGAAATTTAGAATTAACAAAGTTTTAGAAAATTCTACATTGCAATCAAGAATCTTAAGTGCCTCACAACCATTTTGCTTTAAAAAATCACTTTCTAATGTGGAAAAAAAATGTAAATATAAAGTTTGGCGTCAAATTAATGGTTTTTTAAAAGTTTAACTCTAGCTATTTTCTGAGTGTAAATGTGTAACAGTTGTTGCGTGTGTTATGACGCACACACACACCCATTTAAATATGACTGCATGTGTATCTTTTCAGATATATCCATGTATAGTGTACATAATATATGAATGTAACAGCTTGAATAACTTTGTGTCTATCAATAGAGAGACAAACGCCACAAAAATACCATTTGGATTTCTCACAATAACTAAATGCCAGACAATATTGTCAAAGTTGTTGTGTACTATATTAAAATGACACTCATAAGGCGTCGTTTCCCCGGAGTGTCATAAAAAGCAATACATAAATACAGATATAAATATATATATAGACACACAGACACTAGACAGTCAGATAGAGCTGTGTAATTCAATAGCCTGACTCTGCTATCTAAATGAATTATTTATGCCCGCTTAGTGGCTGTGGGTCAATTTTGTAAACATCGATTTCTGCTCGTTGTGCCTTTTGTGACATTTAATATATCATTAAAAGTGCAGACGTCAACCACCCACTCTCTGCACCACTCGTAACTATCGTGCAGCATGTTAGTTAGTGCTTGTCAATTGCCACAAATTGGCTACAAATTTGTTGGCCTTTCAATTATTACGCATACGACGCGTGCAACTGTCGACAGTCTGGTATTCGAGTGGTTGTGTGCATTTGTTAGTGCGTATTTAACTGGCAGTTAAATTGACAAAGTGTCATTAGAACTATCTGAAAGTGATACTTGCAGCGTGGATTACGTCTCTTACATAACCGCTGGTCTGTGAGTGAATTAGCAGTTGAAAACATAAAAAGGGCAAACATTGAGTGAATTAAATCCTGTTTCGAGATTTCCTTTAATCATTGCTTAAATATCATCTAAATAAATATGTATATATTATTGAAGTATTGATCTGGTTTTTAAATCAATGCAGTTTTAAATTTTGTGACTTTCAACTTCATTAAATATAGTCATTGGCTGCATTTAGACTCGCCCTTAACAAAAATATTCAGTAAAAAGTATTTATTAAACTATTTATTAAATGGCGACTAAATACCACCAATTTGAAAAAAGGTTTACAAAAATTAAATTTTAAAGTTAAATTTACAATTCAAATTAAAGTTCCAGAAAAAAGTTGAATAAATCAAAATTTATTGGAAGTATTGGGGAAACACAGAAAAAACCAATCAGACCACAAATATGAAAGAGTGAGTATGAATAATTTATGGTGCTAAAATATATATATACGAAAAGGTTATTTTCGCGACAAGAAATTTAGAATTGAGTTTTTACTGACAGAAATTGACGACTTTGAATTGATTACTTAATTAAATCTATTGCAATTAATACCGTGTGCTACAACTACAATGGGGAGCAGAAAAATTATTTCTTTGGCACATCGACGCAGCGGAATCGATTTCACCATTTAGTAATTCAAAATGAAATAATAAAGATAGCACCTAGCATGACACGCTGAATAGTAGGGCAAAGGGCGGAAGGGGGCAAAGGTCAATAAGGAGGAGTCTATCAATGTATAGAGGTAATTCAAGAGGTAAAAATAAGAACGTCTTTGGCACAGATTCTAGTCTGCTTAGGTTTATCGGATATTATAGAGACAATGCTTGATAAAACCAATATCTTGAATAGCTTTGTTCACACTGAATTTAATAAAACTATAAAATTTGAATTAATGGTCACAAAGTAAAATGATCTCAATTACTTCATACATCTTTCAAGTGGTATCCCGTCAGAATGGAAAATGTTATTAAAGAAAGAGATTATTCCACAGACTTGAGTAAGCCAATGGCTCTGAAAATATTAAAACAGTGTCTTACTTTTCTTAATGTAAAAGTCGATGTTTTTATGATGAATTTTAGAATGAATGTTTCCAAAAATAAAGATTTTACATTTGAACTTTCTTACCCTCGTTAGAAATATATTTCTTAATTATAGAAAATTGATACCTATATAAAAAATCGTTTATAATCTTAAGAAATTCTTTTTTTTTTATATTAGGAAGAAATTGCTTAAAATAAAAAATATATTCTGGCTTTTAGGGCATTTTTCATTGCAGGGCGATATTTTTCTGAGTGTATTGAGTCACAGCAAATACCTTACACTATCTATAGTTCACTGTAAGCAGCTTTCGCTTGAGTTAGTGGCAACTATTTTTTGCCCCATAGGCGTGAGTGAATGTGGCATGCGGCATTTGCAGCTTGTGTTATTGCGTCGCTTGAAAAGTCTGGACTTATTTCTATTGCGACAGGTGTCCATCTCGTAAATGTCCATCAAGGGCGGAGTGTAAAATCTTGTTGTAATTCCAGCAAGACAACTTTATGTGCGCTGTTTGTTTGATGTACATTTTCATTATATGCTTTCGAGTGCACCAAATTTGATGTGGCCCAACAGAAGCGAGGCGAAACGGAATAAAAAACTTAAACTGCAAAAATTTTAAAGTCCTGGCAAAAAAATGGTTGGCATAAAAAATGCTTGTGAAATCTTACACCTGTGTGTGTGTGTGTGGGTGTGTGCGTGCTTTTCAGCTGTTGGCATAATATAGAAATACTGAGACAGATCCTGTGACAGCGTCCTAAGTACTAGGTGCCAGGGAAATCGCTGAGCTTGTTTTTAATTTCAATCAACTTATGGGTGACAGGCAACGTCTGTGTGTGTGTTGTGGGTGTATGAGTGCGCAATTCAAGGATATCTTATTTTTTATTCATAACAGCTCAAAAACTATTTCTCCAGCTGAAGGTGGCAACTTGTCGTCACAAGAAACGACAACGACAACGACAACAATGGCTTACAACACAAAGTTGTCAGTCAGCAGCGCACAAACAAGATATCAAAAGCGCATCAGGAGGCCCAAAGGTATTATTGTTGACGTTGTTGGAACCTGATATGGGAATGGATGCTTCAGTCAGCCAGTCACGCAGCTAGAGCTCAGATAGCATCACGTACCGAATTCAATACGAGACTACGACTGGGCACAGTCCGGGCACGAACGGCATAATTGAAGCTATCTGTGCCTACAACCCAAGACCCCAACCACAACTCCAGCCAAATGGTGTCAACTTTAATATTGTCACCATAGATGGCCCCAAACGGTAAATGGAAGTGCTTAGATATCCTTGGAATCTGCATAATTTCTGACATTTTAGGAGTGTCGATTGCGGCTGTGGAAACAATGCGCTCGAATTGTTTGGCGCAAGTCCTTTTTGGCCGCATCTCAACTGCCGGCAAATGACCGTTTAAATGTTTTCGAGTCTTTGACTTAACTTGGCTTAAGTTTTGTTCAGGTTGCGTCCGTAAGAGCCATTTACAGCTCAATTTCCCTAACAAGTTTCGTGATTAAACTTTAAATTTGTGAGCTTCATAAACTCCATATGGCTTTATGAATGTAAGTCTGCAATACCCAAAAGTATAAAAGGCTTAAGCTTAAATTGCTTGAATATATTAGGCAGAAAATGCGAATGCCATTCGGACAAAGGGAAGATTTTATTATATAATAAATTTGAGTTAAAAGTTTGGAATTTTTGCTGCTTCCAAATACACGTAAAATTTTATAAATCTTTAAACTCTTCTTTAATAATATAAAGGCCTTTTTTTAAGATGTACTTGCCAGGAAATCTGAATGTTCAGCACAGATAGCTTGAAGAAACAAGATGGAAGTGATATCTAAGGCATATTTGCATTTTATTTGTAAATAAAAAACGGTTTATTTAAAGCCAGTAAAAAACATGTTCAAATGTTATATATTTGTTTCTACATTTGTATCAGAAAGGTTATGGACATGACCGAAGATAATGCTTTTTTTTACCAAAGCTGGGTCGGTTTATTCCGACGTGTTTGGTGGTGGATATAAGAAGACGAAAATTTTTAAAGTTACATTAATATATTTACATTTATATATTTACAGAATATTTTTTCTTTTTAACTCAATTATTTATTTGTAATTTACTTAATGAAATACACGTTAAATTAAAAAGAATCACATATTTAGCATGATAAGATAATATATTTTTAAGGCAATTTAAAAAATTAATATTAAGTTGCGGCATTCAATTAAATTCACTGCATTTAAATGAAACATATTTTGAGAAAACGGTTTGGAAATGCCACACTTATAGTTAATTAAATGTACATCATTTTTATTACATAAACAACTGATTTGGATCTTTTTGGACTTTAAAAGGGGGGATTTGACATCAATCCCTTGCGCAACTCCCCAAATACATGAAACATTTGCTACCAGTCTAATCTTGTCGAGAAATGTTGCTCCACATTAGTGGATCCTTTGATTAAATTTTGCACTTTATTTTATTTATTTTATGTTTGTAAATTTATAGGGAAGAAGCTTGTGCATTTAATGCAATTTAGCGGAGTGTCTACTTCATGGGGTCGGAGACGTCTCCTTCATTCAAAAATTAATTATACAAGGCTACATAAATGATGTAGTACAAGTAGACGAAATAAACTGATTGTAGAATTTTAATATGAGTTTTTGGTGAAGTTTATTTTTACATTACATGCTGGACAAAAACTGTGTTTCTTAAATTTAAATACAGTACTTGACTGGATAATAAATCATTGCCACAAATTTATTGCTCATCATGCCGGAAATTATCTGGGCGGGCCACATTCTTATTAATTATTTAAAAGAAAAAACCGACGAATTGTTCCAAGGAGAATTATATGATAAATGATTTGAGTCCAGCCCAATTGCGGACCTAGCCATATATAAGTAACAATAATATATAGCTTAAGAGCTGTCAGGCGAGTAAGATTGTCTGTTGTTTGAGATTTAATAAACATGGTAGTAAACATGGGCGTAGTAGCTATGGGGGCAGAGCGAGGCGCAACTTAGCATGGCATTTTTTTACATTAAATATTATTAATCTTCATTATCATTATACAAAAAATTGAAATTCAAATATCCATCATGAAATCTAAATAATTTATTAATTTGTTGCTTTTTACAAATTTGAAAAAATTCTAAATCCTATATTCAATTTTCGTTTTACAAAATGTTTAGTTGTCTAAAGTAGTTACTAAAATAAATGTGACCGGGGCAACAATAATAAAAAAAAGGCCACGGCTATCTCGGGTTCCTGTTTGAGAGCATTAACTATATCGCAGATTTTGACCTAGTTTCCTGCAAAAGTTTCCATTTACCGATCCCTTCGTCAAAGTGCTTAATCGAGTTGCGTCTAATATGATATGATAAACACGGAATAAACTAACAACGCTTTTCAAGCGCTTGGTTTTATCAAGCGTTGCTCAATGCAAATTACTGATCTTTTTTGAGGAATTCACAATATCTCAATATATATTCACCAAGTCCAAAAAAATTCTTACTATTTGCTCCTTGTAGCGCTCAAAACAAATGGAATAAATAAAAATAAACAGTGGCACATTTATATGCAAATCTAATCATTAATTTATTTTCTACAAACCTTGAACAACATTTTTCATAATTTTTGTACAAATTAACGACCGCGTTAAAAATGGCCGAAAATCGATTTTATTGTTGGAAACAAACAGCTAACAAAATACTAAACTAATTGTTGATTTTTATTGGCAATTACAGAGTATACTTTATGAATGCATGGATCAAATTAAATTAGTATTTATAAGTTCAGCGTTATAAAAAATGTAATCAAACTCTGCTCTATCAACGGAAACATTTATTTAAAAAGCTCTTAACTTTAATGGCCCCTCAATCATATTTTTCTGGTCATAAAATGAGCATAAAAACAGTTTTATTGCTGACCTACTTAAAATGAAATAGTGAACAAATTAAAGTACACTTCATCAGTTCACCACGAAAAACTTTTCTATCATCTATAAACAATTATCTATCTCCTGGTCGTAAACTATTCACCTAAATTATATAAATAATTTCAATTACTATGATTGCGGCAAAAACAACTATAAACTCAGCATATGTATCGCAAACGTTTTTTTTTTTAGTAACATTATTTATGGAACAATTTATTTGATCATCATTTATTTGAAGTTTATGTAAATAATACAAATTTGAAACTAGGTTTATGTTATTTCCAACAATTGCTGCTGCTCATTAAATTATTCAAATGAATTTACATATCTAGCTAGAATGTTTTCATTAAGTCCTCATAAATAAATGATGCGATAAGTAGGTCAAGAAGACAATCGCCAACCAAAACGTCAACTGAACTTATGCAAATATGAGCCAGGGCAAACTAACCTTGAGTATACCGGGATGAGTATAGGTATGATGCATGGGTTCATATATAGGACACGGAGTAAGGACAAGGCAAATATTTACACATTTAACGGACGCTGACGGCTTTGATTAAATGGCCAAACAAAATAAAACACACCAAATGAGCGAAATCTGGGCAACACCAGAATTAAATACGAGGGTCGAGTAAACAGTAAACGAACCTTGTGTCGTATCTAACAATCGGCAAAATTAACTCAATAGATACTTCTAATTAAATATTAAAAAAAAAAGGTTTCTAGCCTAGACACAGAAAGCCCAACATTTATTGCAAAGCTTGGGGAAATCTAAAAAAATACAAATCGTAGCTAAAATTGTTAAGTGTTAGTAGCTTAGTGCACAGGAAAGTAACAAATTAAGAAGGGGTAGATAAAGAGAGATATAAAAAGTGAGAGAGTAAATAAAGCTGAGATAGGCAAATCCTGCAAAACCTGCAGGGTAAGATACGTTTGCCACAGTAAAACACGCTCAAAGATTTCTCGCAATAATTTTAATATTGAAAGTGTGATTACAGCATGATAGAGTTCTAGATACTATATAAGGAATAATTGAGTTTACAAATAATTTTTAAAAATGTATATATGTATATATATGGTAAAGGGATCTTGATTGGCCAGCCCTCGAATTAATATTTACTTATGTGATGCGGCAGAGCGGGCTAATCAAACAGTTGCCAACAAAACAGTTAGGCAAAGCCAAGACGAGGCGCCCACACAATACGCTATGCAAACAGGCAGACAGCGGCAAGAAAATCACAGTTATGCCCCAGCTCCCCTCGCAACAGGCATCTGTCTTATGTATGTGGGGCGTGGTTTCCCTACTAGAAGAATCTTAATGCGATTTTCATGCGAATGCGATAAGCGTAGCATAAACGCAATAAGCTGCAAATAATCAGCAGCAAGACAAGAAATCTACACATTATATATTCGCACACACTTACGCACACACTGGCAGGCACAGGCACAGGCACAGGCACAGACAGACACACACACGCACACAGACACCTGCCCAAAGTGGCTATAAAAGTTGGGCACGCAGAAAAGTATGCTACGATTTTGGCTTGGCGCTTTAATGACCGAAATGCTTCAGTTATTCCAGATACGGTTTCAGTTAAGGCACTACCTAAGTGGGGGAGAGAGAGAGAGATAGATAGATAGAGAGAGTGGGAAAAAATGGAAAGGCGGGGGTGTCAGCGGAGTCGTTTATTAAAGCGTTGACTTCAGTTTCTGTTTAAGTTGTTGTTGCAATGCAAATGTATGTAAAGTGTTGAAGCGATGCCAAACAATTTAGCCGGGACCCCAAATGAAGTGAGAAATATTAAATTAAAGCCCGCTGGGCAGATATACACCTAAACTAGCTACATACATATGCATATACTTTAGCCAGAAATACAGTTGAAACTGCTTCTTGGCTGAAAGGCAGCTGAGCATCTGGCCAGCTAACAAACAAATACAAAAAAGAGGCCAGGTATGGGCGTCAAAGGTAAACAGAATGTAAATTGCTTTGGCGCTTTTGTTTTGTTTCTTTGCTTTTTTTTTGCTTTTTTGCTTAGCCAATGCCAATAGCTGATAATGGGGCAGCGTCCAATGCACCCGCTGTGAATTGTTTGGTTTCTTTTTTCCATGCTAAGTCGAAGAACCCATTAAGAGCTACGTCGAACGGTATTGAACCTGCCAGCAGATTTTTGGCTGCTAAATTAGATTGAACAAACATGCGGCGTATACGCAATTTGTTAGCGGCACATAAGGGACTGAGCTATTGCTTTCTATTCAGCAACGCACATTTAGTGCCTTTTTATGCGTAATGCAAATTATTTAAATTTATAAATTATGTAATTTATGCGCAGATGTGCCTAAATTTAGCACAGGTTATTGCTCTGACTTTTGTTCGGGAGAACATAACATTTAGTAATCCACCGAAAGTAATTTTCAGTTATATATACTATATATTTATTTACAAATTTATTTATGTGGTAGAAGTTGCATCCTTCTCCCATTTTTCTGCTTAGCCTTTTAAATGTGTTTAGGGTATACGAAGGGGCAACTCTTTCATCTTCTGCTTCTCAGCTAAGAATCGCAAGCATTGCAAATCAAAAGTAAATAAACCGAATGCTTTTCAGTCATTTGAATAAGCCAAAAGTTGGGACACTGCCTAATGAGCTTAGTGAAATGTGTTTTAAAATTAACTCTTGGCCAGCAAGTTGGTTGGCAGCTGCTGTTCAGACATGCTCATAATTGCGCATGTAATTTGACAAGCAGCTTAAGCTGGCAAAGAGTGAAAGTGAAAAAGATAATTTGGACTGCTTCAATAATTAACGCACTCAGAATCAAGACACAGCAGCAGAAGAATATGTAGTCAAGCAGTCAGACAACATGGCACAAAGAAAATGTTAGCCAAGCGGGCCATGAAATTCACCAGAACATTACCCACTCACACACACATATATACACACACACACACATACGAGCACACCCATTCACTTACCCACAAGGGAAGAAAGATGCACGCTTCTTGGCCAAATGGCAAATGTTGTCAGATGCATGCTGCAGAGAAATCCGTTGCGATGCTTGTCGCTTTCAGTTTGTGGCAAGCAAACAACTGCAGGAGTTGGTTTTCTTGAACGGGAGGCGTGGCACCGCCTGGCGACATTTGACACGTTGACAGCGCCAATGTTGCCACTAAAAAACTAATTTCTCGCTCTGCTGCGCATAATTTTATGCAATTGTTTTAGATTGAATTGCACAGACTGTAAACTATGCGAATGGTTAGATGACCACTCTGAGTGCCATTGCAAAATATGCTTCGTACTTGATGTTTTTAATTGAATTTGCATATTTGGAATGCAGCCAGCTCTTAGAGACATCACTGTACGGTGTTGCCTGCAATGAGTGCACAAATATCACAATTAATTACATCACATTCGTAATTTCTTATTGACATTTCATGCAATTAACTTGGTTAATTATTGCCGGCTGTGCACAGGCGTCAACTACACCACATGTCGTATACGTAATGGTTAATACTGAATCGTCATTATAATTAATGAACGTTGCGATGCTATTAAGACCAGACATGCTTAATGGTCCTTAAAGTATATGTATCACATTTTGTATTCATTTAATGTGGACTAACAAAAGTTCACATATTAACAAAAATAAGTTTCAAATAATACTAAAATTTCCAGTTAAATTAAATAAAATTAAAAGTAATTAATTGAAAAAAATTAGAAATAATAATAAAAAGTATAATAATAATCATAAAAATAATTAAAATTGTAAATGTAACTTAAATATAAGAATAAGAATATAATTAATAAATAAATCTGTGGGTATTAAAGGTAAAATAGTCCAACATTTATTGCATTCCTTTTTAGGTAAACCCGGAAAAACCCAATCAATCCAGAATTGGTTTAAAGTTCGTAGCACAGTACTAAGGGAATTTGGTAAAATGTTAAGAAGGAAAATGCAGAAATAAGAACATAAGTCAGAGACAGGCAAATCCCAGCACAAAGTACTAGTTATAAGCTGTTGAAATCTGTAGTATAGAAAGATTATATGCATAAAATGGATTCAGCTGAGAGCCCTCCAGGCATTTGCTTTCTCACGATAAACTCGCATGCGTCAAGTTGAGAGCCAAAGTTGCCAAACCTACTAGGAATTTCATACGAAATTGAACTTTAAACACACTTTTGGAACTTTGCTGTAAGCCAGCAAGCATATTTAATATAAATTATACACAAAATAATCAATACAAAAACTTGAAAGATCGAATACTTTAATTGTTGGTGTACGCATCTGAGATATGCGGAATTTAATATTCAAACGACTTTCCGCTAACAACAAACAATAAGTTGCCCGCATACTTTTGGCAAGTACTCAAGTATTTTGCCAAATATTTGCCACTTTCAAGTCAGTTTAATACCAACAATAATTCAATTTACGAAATGTTGGGAAACCAATTTATTTGGGCAATAGAATTTGAGCCTTGTAATATATCAGCTATTTAAAGCTTGGCATGTAATATGCAAAAATACGTATACAAACTTTGCGAATGTTTGTTTGTGTGCGAATAGCGGCAGGTACAATTGAAAATTGAGCCAGTAAATTAGAATAATTAAATGGCTTTTATATTGCTGCGTTTTGTGTTAATTGTTGCTATAGCACCTGTGCTAATAAATATAAGGGATCCTATTATATTCTATTCTATTTTATTTTAAGTTGCAAAGGCTCCGACTTGAATTGTATTGTTTAAGTAATATCTTTAATTTATTACCTTGATTTTCGATTATAATGCGAATTAAAAATAAAAAAACCGATTACATTTTATTTAGTGTGTACTTAAAAGAGTTATTATATTATATGAGTTAGGTGATATCAAAGAAAATCACGACAAATTTTGCACAGCGCAGAAAAGAATGCTATGAAAAAAATATGAAAATCTTTGCAAGAATCACTATTTATGCCGTTTGATATTGTTGTACTTGCTGAGAGTGTGTTTAATTAGCATATTTGTATTACGATTGTCGATTTTCAGCCACGCCTATTTGCCTAATCAAATTACATGGCCATAATGCAGATACTCGCAGAGATATTTAAGCTCAGTTTAAGAGGCAATTTGCGTTAAACGTTGATTGAATAAGCATTAATGCAACTAGAATCGATTATAGTTTTCCGTCCAACTCACACACACTCACACACACTCACACACACACACACACTCACACTCAGACTCAGACACATACTCATACAAGCAGAATGACATCAACTGACAATCAGGCTATGAACACGTGCGCAGCCCAACTGACTCATCGATTTACTATACTCAGAAAAAATATCAGTCTGATGTGTAGATTGTGCTAAAATATAGAAAAAATAACATTGATTTTTGTTACTTATATTAATATTAAGTGTTAATGTTTTAGCATAGCAATTTTAACCGTCGACAAAAATTTCATTACTCGTTTCTGAATTTTAGAAATTATTTTTTCTAATTATAAGTGATTAGTTGTTCTTCATAATATAATATATTAATGCAAAATAAAAAGGAATTTTTTTTCACTATTCAAAACAATTTTTTGTAAAAACTCAGAACATTTTTCTAGTGTTCATTGCAGGTTGAATATGCATTCTAATGCGAAGAATTCTTTTTTCATAATTTAAATTTGAAAAAAAATGTGAACATTTTCCGGAATTTCATTTGAATGCGATTTCTTTTTGAGTGTATTTACTTGATTAAGCCAAGCAGGATTGCTGCCACCTGGACACGTGCACAGCTGCAACACAGCTCAACTGCTCAGCATCACGACAACAATGTAATGCGACCAATGTGCAGTAGCAACATAAAAAAAAGGTAAAGAAAGGCAACAACAATTTAAGCAGCTAACGTCGTTTGCTGTGCTAATGGCGAGCTGTACAGGAAATGCCATTAGCACAGTTTTCCCGATAAGAAAATGCATTAACGTGACTTGGATGTTGGCCTAGACGGGCAGTTAACAAACATTGCGGTCTTATGACACCGGCAAGTGTATTAAGGGCACATTTATCATAATTAACAGCAGTCAGCCAGACAGGCAGGCCTTCTCATCATCTGTGTCGATGCCAGGCTGCATGCGAGTCAGTCAAAATACGACAATTCAACTGGCCAAAATTCATGGCCATGACATGCCTGGAATACCTTTTGCTTAAAGCTGCCCAAATGACGAAATGCCGAAACGCCAGGCAAAATGTCGAGAAGGAGCCATCAAATACCAGAGGACGACGTTGGCAACTCATAAAAAATGCTACAGGACTCTCACGCCCAGGGGAAGGTCCACAAAACCAGCCTATGAGTGTAAAAAAAACAATAGAAGAAAAACCAAATGGAAAATAAAAACAAGGAATTTATGCGCACAGCGCCAAATGATTCATGTGGAAAGAAAGGCACTCGTGAGTGCCGTAAATATTGTTGCACCAACCAAAATGTGGCAAGGAAAAAAGAGACGATGGAATCTTTGCTTCTCTGCTCGAAGTTTTCAATATTTCAGGAATGAGTTCAGCTTCAACTCTTAAACAAATACCGTCAATTTGCTTAATGGAAGTATCAGTGTGACCAGATATAAGACACATACTTCTGACATGCTTCTTGTTGTTTTTGTTGTTGTTGTGCATATTTAAATTGACAGTTTGATTGTTTCGCAGAACGATTCCATTTCATGTGCAATTCACGCGAATAACTGCCTCGGAGGGAGCTGAATAAGTAGTAGTAGTAGTAGTGGTAAGGGTAGTGGGAGAGGCAACAACTGTTGAAGTGTTGCCGCAATGCGTCGACTCACCAAATAAGCGCTCAACAAGTTTGTTGCACGGCAGCATTAAGAGCACGCAGAGAGGGAATTGCGAGAGAAATAAACGAATGTTGCGGCTACATGTTGCCACAGATACTTGAAATGTCTTGTAAATAAATTAAAAATAAAAAAGATTAAGGAAAATTCTATAACTCATTTTTCAATATATTTCTTAAAGTTGGTAGATTGCATTTTGTCTACTGTAAATAAATAAATTAACAAATATAAGAACAATTTATATATTACACACAGAATGAGAACTGATTAACAAGATTGGAAAATACTCTGTCTTGCTAGTCTGCTCTATTGTAGTATTTTAGAAAATCACCAATAAAAAAAGTTTAAATTAATTAATAAATGTTGACTTGCATTGCAAAAATCTGTACTTAAATATTAACCTTCTAAAGTTAATGGCAAAATCGTACAAGTTGCATAACCTCATGACAGTAACCATAAAATGTTACCAAATGATTGGTTCCTTATTGTGCATTCAAAATACAGAATAGATAAAATAACACAGAGAAATAATAAATCGTTGTCTTTATCGTCTACAAAATGCTATAAGCTAGCTCGCTCAAGTGAATATTGTTGTGGGGTATTTCTTTGTACATTGACAAATATGCTAAACCACATGTCAAAAATGTAATGTCTTAATATGTAAAATAGTTCAACCTTTATGGCAAAAATTGGAAAACCCAGAAGGAAACCAATGCAGCAAAAATGTTTATGATTATACAAATCAATATAGAAATAAGTCGAACATGCAGCATTATTATTTTTATGTCTAGGAAAAGAATTAAATTACTTTTAAAAAAAATTACAATGTATTTCGTGTGGAATCTAAAAACAAAAGGTCTGCTGAAATCAAAAATAGATTGAATTAATTTTCTCGCCTTTATATGTATATTTATATATATATATAAGTTCATTATTTTGACACCGTTGAACATAATCCACACAGGAAACAGTTAGTTAACATTGTGGATTTTATTTCGAGACCTGTTTTTTCTTCGAGTTTTTCATTAGCGATCTTTTTTATCTGTAAAATGTGCTTACGTTCATATTTGCTGACATATTTGGTGGCTTTAAGTTTTGCAACCCAACTGCTGGCGTTATTTCTGTTGCCAACAATGTTCTCGTGCAGTTTTGGCAACATGTCCACCCGTTAACCTTAGCAACACGATGGTAGAGTCACTGCAAGCACGTTTTAGCTTCCTTTTGCGTGGCTTGCCTATTTTCTTAGCACAGTTTTTGTCTGTATGTTGCTGTTGCTGTCTGCCGCCAAAATGTCGAGTGTCGTGGCGTCGTTTTCGTCAGGCGTCTGATCGGCGCCTTCAGCTCCTGCAAACCGAAAATGGATTTCGTTCGCTTCGTCTAACTCGTTCTATCCAATGCTGTCAAATGACGTACATTTGCCATGCACATCAAATTTCATTTAGAAGGACATGATTTACATATATTTATATTGATTGTTTTTTCTTATTATAATTTCTTTTTTCTTTTCTTAACTTTAGGTTACTATACTTCTTTTGAGATTGTGCTATATTCAATAAAAATAAACACATATGTGTGTATTGTCTACCTAATTGTCCACATGATATTTCAATTATTAACATGAGTTTCAAACCACTGTAACAATTGCCAAACTTGTTGCTAAAAACGCGCCAAAAAATGAGGCAACACACATACAGACACACCACGGAAAATAACACAGAAATGCCTACCGCAGCAGTCAACACTGCAGTCATCGCGATGAGTAATTTTCACCACCCGAATACGTCGGCAACCTCCACACCTACACCAACCCCCAACCCCAACACCCGGACAGAGCCCAGCTGTCAGCAGTGGAAAAACTCACCTGTTAGGCGCAGGATGCCTGGCCAGATGCTTCTTCTTGTTCGTATTCACACCCCTCTCCTGTGGCCAGCCGAGCCAATGGTGAATTGAGCAAGTTTCTGGTCTCTCGCACTCTCGGCACCAAACAGTTGCGACGCGACTAAGGAACGTAACGGACGTGTTAACGCTTTCAAAATCTCAACGAAAAGTTTCTCAAATAAAATACAAATTTTTCAAAAAATTGGAAAAAGTTTAAGTTCTTAAATAAAAAAAAAAAAAAAAACGGGAATTCAAGAATATAATTTTCATTGTTCTTAAAAAAAATGAATTAAAAATAAATTAATTTAAATAATAAATATAATATTTATATAAAGTGCGAATCGCGTGTTGAATTTCTCCATTGCGAATTGTCAGTCAAAGTTCAGTTTGTCGTCATCTCTCGAACACATCGAACGTGTGCAAAGAACGTGAATCGAATCGTGTTTATAAATAATATAAATAATTAATAATAGAACTCATTGAATCGGTAAACAAATGTAGATCATGCTCAGATAAAAGCTGTATATAAATTAGCATACCCTTTTAACTTAACCCATAAATATATATATATATATATATACATATGCCATATATTAACTGTATATTATGCACGCAATAACCAGACTAAAACTTATGAACCACCTTATTAGCTATCATTTATATAGATAATCCCAATACGTAGAAGTATATTTAATAAATCCTCAAGTTCCTTAGACTGTAGTCATTAATGTTGGACGAGGTGTATTTCCATTTGATAAACGATTTAAGTTTGCGGCTTTATTGCTTTTCACTCCTGACTATCTTACTCACTGTATACTATATCCACCGGATCTGGCCAATGGGCAATCGGAAAGTAAACCGGATCGAGAATTTGCCACGTAAGTATTCTTAAGTTTTTGCAACCTTCTTAATCAGTTGGATTCGATTCCCTGCCAGTTCAATTAGACAGCAACTGTCTACACTTTTCCACTTCAAAGTTCAATTAAGGAAAGTTTTTTTCTGCTGAAAAACTTGACGGGATAAACATGAAGTGCAAGTTACATAAAACAGCTGTTGCCCTCACACTAATTGCATTTTGCACTGAAGCGAAAACTTTACCAAGCAAATCCTTCAGCAACATGTCAGAAATTGCTGTAGTTTTCGTTGTCTGTTTCCGTTTCTCGATATCATATCAAACCGTGCACAGACCGCGGTCTGATAAGGCTCTTATCAAACTACACCCACGTAGCACCAGCACAGCTTGATGATAAGGTAATACGCTGCAATGCACACAGTCATCACAATAGCAAACAAGCACAATATATAAATATATATACACATATATATATATATATGTATATTGCTTTCATATACGAACACATCTGAACACAATTCGCAACTCGTCACTTGATATACTCAACGGAAATATAGAAATATAAGAAATATAACTTTCAACAGCATACGCAGTGGAGCATAGAGCATTGTCGACAAGGGATTGGGAAGTAAATTGGTGTAATAAATGTAGCATGTTATTGAACACAATTGAAAATAGCTTAAATAAATAGCCTAGCACTTTTTATTATTTATTATAAAGTTTTAATATAAATTATCACACTCACACATCCGGCTGCATAAGGCTTTTTTGTTTTATTTGGCTTTGAGTTTGATTTCATTTAGAACTTGTATAAAAAAAATAAGTAAGCATTTTATAGTCGAGAAATTTTACTACAAAATATTCTGAACCCTATTCAAATTATTATTGCAGTTTTAGGAACAAATTTAATTTTCAAAGGGAATCAGAGCGCTTCCACAATTACTTTATTAATTTCACACGCAAATTTAATCAGATGTGGAAGTGTTCTCATTTCATATCGCTGGAACAGATACAAAAGGAATAAATAAAAAAAAAGATAGTTTCAGAGATTTGCTTTCTTTCTTTATTTTTTCTCTCTCACTTTTTATCTCTCTCTCTCTCCCCCTCCGTCTCTTCCTTGATAAAAAATAAATTTGATATTCGCGTGGTATGTAAGAACTTATTTTTTAAATTTGAAGTTCTTAGCTGGTATAGCCTCTGAGATTATTTTGTTCTTACAGACGGACAGACAGACAGACGGTTATAACTGTTGATGCTGATCAAGAACATATTTACAAAATACTTCTAACTGTCTGTTACATATTTTTGCACAACTTCAATATACCCTCTCTATCCATTTTTATTCGGTTCAGGGTATAAAAATTTGTAGAATAGAAGCGTGGTTTTGAGTGTTATTCAGATATTATGTGACACAATTATCTAGCTGGTGCTTGCAATGAGAATTAATTATAAAGCTTTCAGGAACTGCTTGCAATGAGAGTTTTTCAGACAGCATTAAGTATACGTAGAAAACAATGTCATATTGTACGTCAGCGCCTTTTTGTTAAAATAATTCTGTACATGTCTAGAAAATTGTGATAATATGCTCGCACACACACACACACAAACACATATATGTATATATATTTATAAATATATATATATATATATATATAGAGAGAGAGAGAGAGAGAAATCTCATGAGCAAAACTTGCTTTGTTTAGGGCCAACATGCATTAAGCCCTCTAGGCAGCTGTCAGCAGTGGGCAACAAGGCCCATTAGCACACACATTCACATACACACACTCGCACACACTCACACACATTCACTTACACACACAATGGGAAGTAGAGAACCCTTTTGACTGCTTTGGAGAGTGAACAGCAACAAAAGCACTGTGCATTAGTTTGGTTTTCATTTGTAGCAAACTAAACATATATTGTAAAATACACAATTGTAGCTGCCTCGGATATTGTTAGCCATTGGCTTAAGCCCTTTAACTGTAATGCCTTTTGCCTAATGCAATGACCTCTAAAGCTTTCTATTAGCTTGATTTGTAATGTGTATAATTTAGCAATTTATTTTTGTGATTTTGTTACCACAGTCTTAACGCCTAACTGTATTTGTTAACGTCTTCATTTACAGCTTCAACGCGGCGAGCAGACAGCGATTGGGAGCCATGTTTATGCTGTGCTTTTAAGCCATGACATGAATAACGAAATTAATTCAAATCACGTTAAATGCAATTTGTTTACACTGTAAATTGCATCTATTTGTTTCAGTTTTCAACTTATTTGAAAAAAAATATTGTGACAAGTCGCGTACAACATTAAATTATCAACAAGAATGTTCCACTTGTTGTCAAGTTCAGTATTCAAGGGAATTATAAATTGAAAGCCACAATCAGCTTCAAACAGGGCCACAACTTTTGCCATCGTTTTTATTTTTACGTTCACAATTTAAGCGGGCATTGAAATGCAATATTTATTTAACAACTACAACAACAGCAACAGCTTTTTGGCGAAGGATAAACATTTTGGGCTCCTTACATTTGTGTTAATCTAAATAAAAAAGTTGTGGCGTGGTCGGGCATCAAATTTATTTCAAGTTTCCAACTCATCGAAATTTCCCAAAAATAATTTCACCTACGTAAACCAAATATTCTTAAAATAATAAATCAAATAAAACTAAAATAGTAAGATAATCGCTAAATATAGTTACTATAATTATCAATATCGAAACAAATATATCAAAATGGCGATGGAATGGATAACAGCTATGGACAAACGGTAAGTGAAAATAGAGATTTCAAACAATTTGTATTATTCAAATCCCAAAATTGCTGGTCTTACACTGGTATCAGAGTATTCCGCAGTCAGTTACGCCCGACTGCAACGTTTTTCATATTTTTTCAAACTTTTTTTATTTTAACATTATGTGTATCGGTAGCATGCCGGCGGCATATCGTACAATCAATAAAAATGTAACCGGGTATTGTAAAAAAGTTTGTAAAAATACCGGAGTCTTTTTATACTTTTTGAAGCAGTATTCGAACTAGACTTAAATTTCGGTTTGCCAGCCAAAATATTAATAATTTAAAGAACACATTTTGTTCACTTTAATGCTTTCATTAACAGCAAAAGAATTTAATTGCCCACAAAGTTTTTTTTCATACTTTGTGAAGCATGAAAGCAATTTATCAAAAAGTTCGAAAAGTTTGTCTTAATGTTATAACGAAGCGTTAAGTATTTCTGTAAAATAAATTACCATTTATTTGAAAGATAAGGAAACAAAGTAATAATTGAAGCTCGAGAGACATTCATTTGATTCAAATTTAAGCTACACATAAATTTTCAATTTTCCACAAAATTTTCTTGCCCAACAAAAGTTGTTCTCTCTCTCTCTCGACTTTCTCTCCTATACACACAGACACACACACAATATGTTGGGCGTATGAAATCCATATGTTACATATGAAATATTTATTTCATGCTCGACACTCATCTGTCAAAAGGCAACAGCTGTGTCATTCATTAATTCATTCGTTAACTCGGCAAACGGGAGGCAAATCCAAATTAAAATGTTGGACACGGCTAGCTAAGAATTAAACGCTTTATTAAAGTACTCATACAAATGGCACTTAAGGCCCGATTCATGCTCAAAATGCAATTAGTTTATAAGAGCTGCTGGTCACTTTTTGAAGTCCCTCCCAACCCTGAGGCCAGGACCTGCTATGGTCCTTTCCAGTTGATTAGCGCACTGAAGCAGCGAAAATTGAGAGCTGGAGCATAACTTGAATTGAAATTGGAGGGATTCGATTTTCAAGGGCCGCACTCAAGCGAAAATTCTGCTCATTACGAGCTATTTGCAGTAGTCTAAAACTGCACACTGGGCCATTTTTCCTTGCATAAATTCAACACATATTTTGAGTACAATTCAAAGTTTCAATTCGCTTAGCAAAATACATAAACACAAGTCAGATGTTTGGTGAGCGGATTTTTCTAGCTTGCTTAAATATATACATTTGCATGAATAACTAAATTTTAATCATGGAAACGAATGACATTTAGCATTAATTAGAATATAAATGCTTAAAAACACATTATTTTGCAATTGTTATTTTTATTTCTGGAGGCATAATTGCATTTTATGTTTTGGTAATAATTGTTGCAACTTTTTGCAACTTTATCGTACAAATATGGTAAAAATAGTAAAACTCCTAACTAAATATGAAACTATCTTTCGTCAGGTTGGGAATTTTATGATATGGTGTCCGGTGAGGATGGTTTTTTGTCCAGATGAGATATTAATTTCTTCTTAGATGGGTGGTAAGTGTAGGCGTGGTCGGATTGGTCTTAAGGTTTGCCTAATTATTATATACTGGGCACCAATTTTCGAGTTTACAAAAAAAATAAGCAATCTGGCCCAGTGTGCAAATAGATCCAATAGGCGAACACTAGATCAAAATAAAATAGCTCCGTATTTTATTTTCGCAGCAGTTTATGGAGTAGAAAGCATCATTAGTCCAAGTGGCAAAGCGTTTCGGGACTATTACTTTGGGGCAGATGCTACTTGAATTTCACTAAAAATCGCTTGCATGCAATCAAAGGCTGTCAGGGGCGGTGCTGCCACACGCCCACGCAATCAATCCGAACTTGCCCGCTGGCGGCTTAAATGAACATCGCATCGTGCATAGCAACCTGCCAAAAATCCAGGATAAAATCCAGGGTCAGCTAGCAAAAAGGTCAAGAGCAAGGGGCTCTAATCACACACACACACACACACAGACACACAGACAAACATAGCAAACATACACACATATTCAACAGACTGTTTGCTTTGTGATTTTGCAACGGTTTCTGTATATCCAGCAAATATTTGTACTTTCCGCATTTGTTTGGCTCTTTTTATGTTACATTTTAATTCGAACACTGCCTGAAACAATAAGCACGTACAGTTCTCGCTTTCAGCAGTTGCTACTGACAGCATCAAGGATTTCGTGTAAACGTGTTTGACTTTGTGTAACAAGTCTAAGGCTTCCATTGCTAATATATGTTGGCACACACACTCCTCGCCAGTGGAATATGACACCCCTTAAATCAGATTATTTAGATGTCAGAGACTTGATTTTTGTTTATAATCAAAGTAAATTTAATTGTTTTAATTTTACCGGACTTTTGTTATATTTATGGCTATATATTAAAAATAATATGATTACTTTAATTGTTCCCTACAAATACCTAATCCCATCACCTCAATATATTTAAAAATGTATTTAGCAAATGCGTCGCCTTCAAAATTCCTCATTCAAATAAGCAAACTCTGATTAAGAACATTCTGATTATTTTTAATTTAAAAATTACATAAATATAAGCTAATTAAAGTATTTTAAATTTACAAAAAGAATAACGTTTTTCAGTACATCATTGGATAACAAAGTGCTTGTCACAAATTTGAACTATATATTAATTTATGTGTTTCCCAAATATTATCAATGCTGTTGTCTTTATTTAAATAAAACAATTTCTGGCAAAACAAAAACTAATTGAAAGTAAAGCCCATATTTCTGCACCTTTTGTACTCATATGAGATGTCAATCTAAAATCTAAATCCAAATAGCCAAATATCCTTACAGATTGATAAGTTTATAAGAAGACTAGATTGATTTGTCTGTTAGTGCCAAGAGCATAATAATATATCACTGATAACATTGTCCACTACGTCTTCTGCCTGTTAGACTCATTCGCATAGCACCGCATTCAAGTTTGGCCCATGATAAGAAAAGGAGGAGCAAAAGGAACGTCGTATAATTCACGTATTTATTTTGCAATTTCATGCGAAATTAAGTGCATTTTTTTTCATGAGGCAACTTCATTTGCATTTTAGCCAAGTAACGACTGGCGATAAAGCAATGTCAGAGAATCGAAATTTTCGCACCACAATTGCCACAAAATAAATGAATTAATTTTCGGGCAAAATTAATGGTTGCTTCTGCAAAGTCACGCAAGCAAATCTTTAGCTCGTAATGCGGTAATTCTGCTTATCAAGACCGATCTGAGGAGGTTAACAGCGCAGCTCGAGAGCAATCAGGACAGATAGGACAGACACACAGGAGCAGACACATAGGCCAGCTACGGTGGCCAACAATTGATATTGATGTGGTTGAGTTTACAAGTAGCTCTAGTCTGGAGAAGAGTGTCCCTTAACCTGCTTTCAGCTACACATGTGCGGTTTGGCGCATATTTATCATACGCCACGTGTGCAGCTCAACAAGAGCTTTATGCATTTTTCAATTTAAAGTTATTTTCGACTGTCTGGCAGTTTCTGTTCACCACAGGACAATTATAAAAAGGCAACTTTGCATTTGGCAAAACCACAAAATGCTATTACAATAAACAACAGGACGCCTGAGGCCGTGCCCCTCAACTCGCTTCCGGCATTTTCGCCGCAGCCCAAACACTCGTTTCTCTATAAAGCATGCTCCATTCTCTCCAAACTCACATAAACACACACTCGGAAAAAGTGAAAAAACCGCCATAAAATTAAAATATTTCAGAAATCCCCTATGCTCTTTAGAAATAATATCTAAACGATACAAATTTCTTAACATTGTAAAGGCTTTTCTATTTTTCAGAAATATTTTCTATTATTGGGAAATATATTTCTAGACAGGATACCCTTATTTTTAGTAAAAAGTCCTTTCTAAAATTCAATATAGAAATCTTTTATCTAAATTTAATAAAAATCAACAAATGAATTACGAAATAAAAACACTTTAAATATAAATTCTCAATAATAAGGTGAGTTGCCCTTGGTGCCAAAGTTTTCTCTATTTTCTAAATGTCAGGGCGACCTTTTTTCTAAGTGTACATACCATAGAACAGACGTGGCACTTAGCCGTGCCGCTGTTTGGTTAACGACAGCAACAGCCAGCAACGCCCAGTCGCTGAGGGCCCTTACACAATAAGGCCTATAAATTATGTATGAGTGCGGCCAAAGACAACTCTCCCCCAACTCCGCATACAGCTACTGCTGCTGCTCCTGTTGGAGCTGTTAAGCTTCCGCTCACCTTCAACTGCGCCAAAAAGTAGACACTACCATATTAAAGTGGCATCCTGTCACACAGCCACAGACACACACACTCACATGTTTAAACACACATAAAGACTAAGTGGGGCACCTCAGTGAAAACAGCTTTGTTGATTTTGATTTAGAGTAAAAGTTGCCTTGTTCGCATCTGCCCATTTTATGGCATTTTTAATTAACTTAAAAACACAAACCTTTCAGCTAGAATAACTGTATGTTTCATTTTTTATCATACCATTCAAAATAAATACAGCTGAGTGCCAGCATGAATTGAGTTGCTTTGCTCTCAAATGTATTTGGAATGAAAAACAAAATTTAGCTGACAAATTTTGAGTCGACCAGTTATTGACCTAAGTCTTTTCCATAGATTAAATATGTGAACTATTCTAAAAAGATAATGGAATATTTAGTTGGTAAGATAAGGAGTTTCTAGTTGGAAGTTGAGAGTCAGCTTTTTGGTTCGATGTGTAGTTTTAATCTGCTTTCAAAGCAGATTTTCTCTTTTGTTGCTGATTTCGTATTCACAAATTTGTTAAGGTTATTTTATCCAATGTTAAAGTCACGGTTTCAGCACCTGGGCCTCCCACCTGGTCCGTAATATTTTCGTTTATACGAAAGCTCAGCCTTACTTTGAGGAAGCTGAATCCTTGACCTAGGCATGAATTGTGGCTGTGGCAGCGCCACTCTTGGAAAAAACTGAGAAATGTTAAGAAAAACAGGCGATTGCTAACACGTCTAAAGTTGTACGCCTGGCAATTAGTTGCTGGCTATACTTGACTTACACTTTTCGTCTGCTTTAGTTAGAGCTTCCGTTTCCGGCGACGTGGTTTCTCTTCCACAGACCAATCTTACAATATTTATTTTTACATTTTTATTTTAAAAATATAAACATGGCGAAAAAGGAAGCGAACGTATTATTTGCATATTTATTTCGAGCCCCCTCCAATTCCAAATGGCTTTATGTTTTTTTTTTTTAATATCCAGCATTGTTGTATTTTTATTTTTCTTTCTTCATTTGCATTTCTCTCGATGGCATTTTTCCCGTGGCTTTGTCCACTGGCAGTCATAAAACCAATACAACTGTAGCACTCTGAATGGCACTCACTTAAAAACTGCAAATGCTCATATTCATTCGCTAAGTCCATAAGGAATGAGTACTTGCAGTTTCAAATGAGTGCCATTCAAAGTGCTTTTGTTGATGTGTTTTATTTCTTCTCTGACACAGTTTATTGCGTTATATTGTCCGACCCCGCACACAGCATGCGCCTTGAGTTATAAAGTCTCTCAGAGTTTAGCTTAAGCACTGGAATAGTCCATAAATATTTTTAAATTATGTTTCTGGACAGGCTTATACTGCATACTTTTTAATTGAGTCAACTAAATGCAATAATAATTAAAGAGAGTGTGTGCGCATTTTAATATTTTGTTTTTGTTTGTTTGAATTAATAACACAATGCTAATTTTGAAACGTTATAAAGTTTGTTTCCAATATATATTGAGGCTAGAAGCAAATGCTTAAGCCTTATGAAGGTTTGAAGCCAATTGCTAAACCAAGAGTAACTAAAACAATCGATAAGCTCAAACTGGTGTACATATATGATTATAACTTACAATAAGCTATTTATATTAAGACACACGGGCTCCGAATTCAAGCAAGTTAACAATTAATAATCAATTAAAAGTTCTTTGCTGCTGCTGCTGCCAACTGAGAGAAAGCCTTGAATTTTGTATTTACCCAAATCGTTAATAAAACCTTAAAGAGCAGCAGTGAACAAATTGAAAGAAACAGAGATCTAGGTAAGGAAATTACTTGAATTGTTGCTAGTAAAAAATATTGGTATATTTAAAAATATACAACGTAGAAAAAGGAGAGCATTTGTATTTAAAATGTTTATTTATATATGTTTATGTATTAATTGTTTTGAAATTCATATTCAATATTCTTTCTTTTTCTGTACAAAGATTTTGCCTTTTTAAGCAGCTACTAGTTAGAGAGTAATCGATAATAATCGACAATATTGGATCGAGCTTCAACACAATAGTTGTGTTTCCACTTAAATATACCTCAAATTAACATTAATATGCGTCCACCTCTGATTACATTGTATTAGTCCCTATTATTACAGCAACCATTTAACAACAAGAAATTGGAATTATTTGTTTAGTAATTCATGTAAACTTGGAAAGAAAGTGCTACGTAATGAAGATTCTTTAATAAAATACGAAATTTGTTTACTGTTGAAATTGCATGTTTTATTTATTAATATATTTTATTTCTTTGCTCATTTGCAGTCCTTGTGATCGTAACTTACGTGACGTGGAACTAATTTCCTGTCGCTTGCGTCGCGTGGAGCCGCTGTGTCGCCTGCCAGGGTCAGCCTTGCAGCAGTTGGCAATGTGTGGTTTCTACGAGGACTTGGAGAAGGGCGTCACACGTAAGTGTCATTATTAAATTAATTATGTACGTGGCACAGAACACCGCTCATCCCAGCACCAACTACAATACTCCATTATACATTTTTAAAGTCAATATTTTATTCCTTTAGAAAAAAAATACACCAATTTTTTAGCCACTATTTTTATAATCTGATACCGAAGATAAATGAGTATATTTTGTGCGAGAAGAATATATTTCATGCAATGTCCGTCATTCTGTCGGTCCGTCTGAATGAACGATAGGGACTTGAAACGTGGAACATATACTGGTCTGTGTTATGAGATTGATAAATTTGATAATCGCAAATCGATAAAACTGTATATCACTGTACAATTTGAAAGCTAGACTAACCGAATTTGTAAAATATACTCGTTGGACAGGATAAATATTGATATATTAAAACAAAGCGCATAACATTCGTAATTTTAAAGCTATTATTATTATTGACTCTGCAAATTTAAACAACACATTAATATTCAATAGTTGAGGTACACCCATTTGCCCATCGCCAATCCCACTCTGGAATCAGAGTATTCCGAAGTCGGTTCCATCCGACTGCAATGTTCTTACTTGTATTTTTTTCTTATTTTCCTTTTTTTTTATTGCGTGCAGTTTTTCGTGCTGGGGAGCAAGGACGATTCTGGTATGCGGTTCTGGGCGGTTCACTGGAGGTGCGTTACCATGCCCATGCCGATGCCGACGGAAAGGTGAGTGCACCCAGATAAATGTGAAATATGTATGTGGCATGCATACAACACGTACAGAATACACAATACATATAGTATATGGGACATGAATGGAGCGCTTTACAGGCACAACGACTGTCATGCCATGTAAAAACAATGCACGGCTTGAACAATATAATTGACGGCGATTATATCGATAGGATGCGGGCACAAAAAAATGGTTATGCATCGACGAACTGGCAGCGGGTATGAAGATGGAGAATGGGTCTGTTGCTCGGCGTGTTCAATATGTCGATTCGATTGCCAAGTGGGTGCTGTGGTTGGCTCTGTGGGTCTTGTCAGAGCTGTGGCCTTTTATCTGTCGTAATGGGTTGCCCAAAACTGCTGACAGCGCTATTGTGCATCCAGGTCCTTGGCATGTGCCAGTGTCATAACATTTCTCTATTTTTGCCAACGTTTTTTTTATATTTTTTCATTTTCCAGCCTTTTGCAGTTTTTTCTTCTTTCTTTTTCACTATTGTGCTGGCCGCACACAGCCACAGCACATTAATTTCCGCTCGGATATTGACCAGTCTTCTTTACTGGCTGTCGATGCCATTTTGCTAACCACTCTGCACACTCGGCCCATGGTCGAGTACACTTTTTGCACGGTCTCGAGCACGAGTACATTTCCCCCCATCGCTCCCGCCAAAAAGGTGTCGGCTAATTGAAATGGGCGCTTGGCCAAGCAAATTAACTGCTCGCAAGTGGAAGTGTGTGAGAGTTTGGAAGTGTGGGAGTGTGTGTGCTTCTGTAGTGTGTGTATGCCATAGAAATTTGAGAAATATATGCAAGTGCACCAAGAACGAAGTTTTGTTGGTAACACGATCTCTAAGCTATTCAGCGCTGTGGTCGCCATCATTCCGAAAGTGAAGTAAACTAATTTGGCCAAATTACATTTTTGGCTGTTGTGAATTTTTAAGAAATTTTAGATATTGCTTTCATTATGAAATTGCAGATTTAATGCGGCTTCCTAAAACAACGATTTTTTCAGTTGAATTGATTTTTCACGCCCTTTGAAAAATTAATTAATTGTCCGAGTTTGAGTTTTATTTAAATGCCGAAAATAAAACTCATTTAAATTCAATTTTGTAGATATTTTTATTCAGAAAATAATCAACTAACAGATAGCTGAAATTTGTTATAAATCATTTAATTATATTATAATTTTATGATATACGTAAAAAATGCTATAATTAATCATTAAAATACCTAGGTGCTATGAATATCCGATTATTTACGAGATGTTTATTCTAAACATATAAAAAATATTTAAAACCATAAATTTAAATTCACCATTGCAGAAAATGTAATGGCTTTGTCTAGCAAGAATGTTGAAGAAATTAATTCGATAGATAAGTGTGTAAATATATCCATTTCCATCAGTTCATTTGACTGTGTTACAGCAACGTACTCAAATGGAAATGATAAATCGACTACTTTATGGATTTGATTATATTCTTAAATAAATAAATATATATATGCTTAGTCATGTTGTTCACTGAATAAGATTATTCGATTTTCAAAAGCTTTGCAATAAAAGCGGCTAAAATGAAGCTCAGCCTTCGGGGGGATTCCTTGGTTGGGCTGCCTTCCAATCAGTGTCCACGTCAACATTTTCTGATCTAATTCTATGCACGTATTTGCAGAATTTTTCACTTGATTTATTTAGGCAGAAACATTAGAAACATTTGCCAGTGGCGAGCGCTCGTAATTACAGGCCCATAAATTATGCATATTTGGTGAGCTCTAGGCCATATTCCGGGCACCCTGTGAAAGAGCCGAATGAAAGAAACTGTATTTGACACTTTATTAAAAAATAATACAAAAAAAAAAAAAAATGAAAACAAGAAGAAGACAAAGAAGGTAATTTTAATGAATGAACTGAGCGCGTTGAAGTTGATGTTTCTAGCGTGTGACACGCAAAACCCAATTTCATTTCAGATTTCAGCTAAAAATATGTGCGAGGGAAAAGCCAAAAAATTAAAAACAGAAAATACAACGCTGAGCACACAACAAACAATCAAATGAAGGAATCCGAGAGCGTCAAGACCTATCAATAGCCGCACAATTAATTTCTAGTGTGGGCCACGAGGGGGGGGCATACTGAAAAATATAAAAACCATTCGAGTTGAAATTTGAAAATGGAAATGGAAAAGAAAAGAAACAGAAGCTAAAATGTATGTGCGACTTGCAGTCAGCGACCATTTGGTGTGAGTTCCGCTCAACCGGATTTCCAGACACCCGCTGCTAACGTGACACAGAGCAGGGTTAGGGAGGGGAGGGTGGTGCGGGGGGAGGTCAAATGTTGATGATTTGAGCTCACGGAATAGCAGCTAATTTTGATCTAATGGTATACGAAGAGCAGCTGGCAAAAGATACAAATTGCAGCTCATTTATAAACGTCTCAATTTGACTGGCCTCAAGTCAAAGGCGGCCATGTGGGAGTGGGCGTGGCCAGGCACACCCACACCACACACACACACACACATTAAGTGAGTGCACCTGTTAACCGTTATAATTAAATAATATGACAGTGCAATGCCCAAGAGCAATATTTTTGCACCCTTCAACTTCGTTGCTTGTCTGTCGTAACTTGTAGCTTGTAATTCGTATCTTGTATCTGAAAACTGTAGCTGGCATGTAAGCCCGTTTTCCAAAGTTCGTTTGGAATTACACGATTAATCTTTGTAGAGTGTTGACGCCGACAACATGACTCCAATTAAAATGATTTTATAATTATAGTCGGCGTGCCTGGCCATCAAATTAGCTGCGCTATGTTGCAGCCCAAACTCATCAAAACTAATGAAAATATAGAAATATGTTAACCCACATATAATTGGATGGTCATTAGCTTGCTGGCAGGCAACGCAGTTACTTCCTCTCAAATATATAAAACATTGATGACCACCCAGCCCGAACCGCATATCAATATCCCAAGTTCAAATTCTTTGACAGCCAAACATTTTTTTTTTTATGGTGAAAGCATCAAATGTCAACGATGGTATTTTGTGGGCGATTCAGATCAATAACTTCAGAAATGCTGGCTGTCTCACAACTCATATGCGAGCAGTGAAATTTTAAGAAATAAAAAAGAAAACTTATTTAAATATTACAGCTTTAAGCAGCAGTAGCAGCATCAACAGAGGCAGCAGCTGCGGCAGTCCGCAATTTCCGTCTCTATCAAAAGCCGGAAGCATTCCAATTTTGGCCAAAAAAGAACCGCAGACCACAATGAACAGGCAGACTATACAACATATACACGAATCGAGCACACAAATTCAAACATAAAACACACACACAAACATACTTTGGCCTCTTTAGTGGCAGAAATAACAACAGCATTTAGTCTGGCCCCATTTGGAAATCTTTAATTAGTTATTAAGTATAGAGCTGTGCCAACTGACTGCTTGGCCAACGTGGTCAGTTTTATTGACATCATTTGCATATGCCGCTTCCAAATTTAGAAAAACCAGTAACTTGGCATTTGCCTTGTAATCAGAATTAGACACTGGCGAATAATCAAATATCAATCGTCAATCAGTTCGTTATTGGTTAACAGTGAGAAGTAGGTGGCAATTTCCTCTTTTCTATCCAATCAATGCATTAATTAAACACTTTCAATATTACTAACTGGCATTTAAAAGCTGCGAAAACACTCCATGTCTCTCAGCTAAAGCGCCAACTGATGAACTTTTTCAGTCAATTGACGATGAAGTTGATAGACGCTGATTGCAAAGATTATGCACATCACTTTGGGGTTGACAAGCGAACGCAGCCAGAGAAATGCCACTTGAGACGGCAATAACAACGATTTGTCGCTTTTCATTAAAACAGATTATTTATATACATAGCAGCATGCATGCTGCAAGTATGGGTGTGTATCTGTGTTTGTATTTGTTTTGGGCAATGGAAATGCAAACAATCAGAGCAATATGAGCACGTTTTGTGTTTGAGTTGCTGTCAAACAAGTTGGGCCCCGGCTAATCTTGTCATTGCGATCGTAGACGAAGTGTGTAAGTAGCCCACACACAAATATCCAATATATTTCTGCTCGGCAGACGTGTATGAGCTTGTGCGCGACCGAATGTATCTTTTGGATTGTCTTGCTGCCGCCACAGAAATTAATACGTGCTCAACACTCCAGCAGCGCACACACAACTCGCTCGACGAGTCTTTCGAGTCTGCGTCTAAATTCGAGTCTGCGGTTTCTGTTCGAGGCGCCGGCAAACTCTACTTTCTGCACGTAGTGCATTAAAAAAAAAAAGAAAACGTTGGCCTTAGCCCAATCAATATTGGTATCGGTTTCGGTTTCGGTATAAGCCTTATCTTGTTTTAGTTTACGAGTCAAGCATGGTCTTCATAACCATCCTCAACGAGGTAGTCGTCGTCGCCGAGTGGGTGTCTTCAAATCGCGGGCGTGTGTAAATATTTATTTTGCAAAAGCAAAAGCAAAAAAAAAAAAATAATAATAATAATTAGAATTGCCAGAAATCGCAGAAAATACGAAAAATAAAGTCGTAAAATTATAGTGGCTATAAAAGCAACCTGAAAACAAATACGAGTTGCATTGCCTGCAATGAAATAAATGTAAACACAACACGATGCATGTTTTATAATTGTTTATGCAACAAGAAATTAATAACAACAACAAAATGCAATAGTTTTAAGCAATTTATGGCCCGAATGAATTATACACACATACAAGCATACCCCGAATACGCAATGATTTCTCATTTCATGTTGAGTCAATGCAAAAAGCGAAACGAGAAGCGAAATGCAAGTGAATTATTTATGAGTGCAGCTCGCCATTCATTCATATGAAGGCTAACGAAATATTGTAAACAAAACAACAAAAAAAAAAACAATTTAAATAACAGCTGAATAAACTGGAACTTATGGATTAATCCGCTGTATATGGAATGCAAAAGATTTGCTAGGTTAGTATGATATTTACTTAAAGTTATATTTTTACATTCTTTTAAACCATTTTATATTTTTGCCGTAAACAAAACAATTGTCGTAAAGATAAGAAAGCGTCTAGTATGATCTTCGATTTGGTGTGAGAGCGTGGGTAGTTTAAGAACTAGTTGGCAAAAGCAAATGGGTTTCAACTTGACTCAAGTGTTTGCGTGCTGAAAGCAAATTTAATGTCAGTGGGCAGTCAAGGAATTTATTAACACTTCCGGCTACATGACTAAAAAAAAAACCATAAAGAAATATCGAAATAAAACTTTTCAAAAATTATATAATCTTAATTTTTATAAGAAATGGTTAAGCGCACTCTCTGAGCAAGAGCAGTTAAAAAATATGCTAAATCGCCTAAAATGTTGTAAAGATTTGAAAAGGCCGCCTTTGCCGATATTTGCATAATTTTGCAATAAACACCTGTTATGAATGAATGAATGAATTTATCAGTTGCCATTTTATATAGTTATTCACTTGATCAGTGTTATAAAGAGTGAAAATGTGCTATTAAGTTAGACTAACTATAACCAAAGGCTATAGAGATATATAAAAATAAACATATCAATCAATATTTGATAAATGATAGCCTTATTATAATCACTGTGGGAATCCAGTGTTTGTGTTTCCGTTTGTGCATTAATTTCACCTTTTAACTGGCCAAAGGGTACAACAAGTTGAAACAAAAGGCGCTGACCATGGATATGATGGATGACAATTTGTGTCGCTAAACGAAATGCCAACCAGACGATAAAAATGCATAGCTGAATAAATAAATGGGCAACAAGATAGATGGCTCGACAGCCAATAGTATTATCAGTCACATAACATTGTTGGTAGACAAATAAAAGAAAATATATTCAAATTGTATAGAAATGCAGCTGCTTATATAAATATTGATTATAATTGAAAATCAAAATATTGAGATTTATGTGAACTTCTTAATTAATATTGATGATAACTAATTGAAATGCTCGCTAGTTTTATTTTGTTTTATTCCCCTGAGCTGAAGTAACAATCCAATTGGTGCGCTGGCAGGGAGTGACTGTTGCAACAACCTTGACGAAGGTCAAAGTGCACTGTGGCATAAGCCCTGTTGAGTGGATGATGCTGCTCTCTCGGGCGCATCAAATACTAATAAAGCTCATGTTTTATATTTTTTATGGATCAATAAGTTTGCGTGCCTGCTGGAAAAGGGAAAGCCGCATGGGGATGGGGGAAAAGGTAACCGGGTGGAGCCCGGAGCCGCATCCACACCAGCTGAGATCAAGGCGCTTTTAATAATCTTTAATAGGCTATATGCATGTGAGAGTACGTATCTCTGTGTACGGATGTATCTGTGTGAGCTGTATAAGCTGTGTGCTGCTGCTGTCTGTTGTCTGCGGGGGCGTGCTGCAATAAAATTGCCACATGCCCCACACAGCTTGTGACTAGGTGTAGTATGCATAGCCATGCTTATGGCGTGCTTATCAAAATAACAGCACTTTTTATTATTATTTATCCCACACACAAAAAACAACAACAACAACAACACGAAAGAACAGCAACAGCAACCATCAGAAACTCACACGGATCTTGTGTGTATACTTTTATTATTATTAATTTCATTCACATCATCTTAAAGCAGCAGCATTTCCATTTGATTTTTTTATTTTCCCGCACATGTTTTTGCCCGGTGGAAAGCCACAAAATAACACAAAAATAAACTTTCAATGTGTTTTATCCCTTTGTTGATTTAGCTCACAGTTAACACCTGTGACTGTATCTTCCCCTCTACCTCCCTCTATCACTCTCTCTCTCTCTCTCTCTCTTTCTGTCTGTATCTCTGTATCTGGCATCCCATCTGCCGCTTGCTACCTTTCATTTATTTGATTGTTGTGTTTTTGACAAATTTTGCATACAACACAAAGTTTGCTAATTGCTACAAACAAGTTGGAATTCAATTTACGGAAATTGGGTTCGTCTCTAACGAGCGTTTCAATTTAAAAAGTTTTAAAATAAAAAATGCATACATTTTTTTGTCAATAAAGGTGCAAATTCAAAAAATGGAAACCACAAAAACCATTTAAATTTATACTTTTCGATTGAAATATAATAAATCGCATTTTAAATTCAAGTGGGTTTTCATTGATTTTCAATTGATAGGTTTATCATCAACTATGCGCCGAATATATCATCAGACAATATGGCAATAATTTAGGTTACCTATCGGCAATTGCTTTAACCGAATTTCCAATGTTGAATGTTTATTAGATAAGACTCATCAAATGTGCTAAAAGCTTAGCCACTCGAGGCAAATGTTTGTTTTATCGGCCTATGAAATATCTGATATTAGATAAGCTCATCAAACAACCTTCAATTTAATGCAGAAATAAATAAATATAGCATGCGTATATAGTATAAAAAACCACCTTAAATTATGCAAATACTCATAATGTGTTGATAAGGTGATAAAAAAAATAGTCGCACACTGAGGCGCAAATCTTATATATATATATAAATAAATATAAATATACTGTGTGTATAAAATGAATTGTGACTGCTGCGTTGTTGTTCTGTTGTTGTTACCGTCAAGCACAAATATTACCAAATTAGAGCGCAGCAAAAAAAAATAAAAAAAAATAGGATATTGTGGAGATAGAAAAATATGAAACGTGCTGCTCATAAATTTACGCACGTTCAAATTCAAAACGTGTCCAAAATCATCTACGCACAAATATAAAATGCCGCCCACAACACATGCAAAATTCAAATTCCGCCATTATTTCGCTTGTATAAACATACATATGTTTCTCTGTGTGAGTGTCTGTGTGTTTGTGTGTATTTGAGGTTTACAAACAACAACAATCAACGTATGAAAACATTCATAAATGTGGCTCTGGATGTTTTCCATGCCAATAAGCTTAATGCCAGCATTTGATGTCAATTACCATAAATACTAAAAAATAAATAAATAAAAAACATTATAAAACCAAGCAGCCCGAAAAAAAATACTCTAAGGTTTAGAAAAATTCTTTGGTATAATTGTTATATTGTATATTGTTAGAAAAAAAAGGAGAAAACATTTTAACTTAATCTGATATATTTTGATTATATAATTTGTTCAATCAAAATCAGGCCGGAAAGGTCATCTGAAGTGATGCGAATCGCACAGAAAGAGGATTATTTGATTCTGATTTATTTATAGGGGCGAAAATGATGCCCGCAGAGCGGAACAAACAGCATGCAAAATTCATGACACTCTCTGCTGGTGTGTAAAAATGAGAAATAATATGCAACATACAAAAATATGAATAACGGAGGCGTTGAATGTCGAAGCTCGAATTAGATATATTTGAGGCTGAAGCGTAGCGTAGACGGTTGGTTAACCTTGCCATAAACATTTATCAAGTTCACTGCCATTTCAAATGTTTCGCATTGCTTTGGAAAATTAAAGATGAAAAAAAAAAACATAAACAAATTGAGCAACCCGTCTTACTTTTTGCTTGCCGCAAGTTAGGAAAGCAATTTTGTTGAAGTAGTCAGAAAACGAAGATAAAATAAAAAACCAACAAACAAACTTTCTGACAAGCAAAATCAATATTTATCCAGTGAAGAATTTAAAATTTGTTAGCTCGGAATAAAAAACCGAATGTATCAAATAAAAAGTGGAGTTCAGTTGCGCTCTATATACTGAATTGATTTAAACAATTTTTGTTATTTTTCAGCCAAATGTTTTATTCCTCACCGTTGCTGTTCGCATTTGCATTTGGGGCCAAAATTCAGTAGCTGGTTGCCTGAGGACCCACTTTAGCAGCGAAAACTTCAAAAGATTTTCCCCGAACAAAAAAAAAGACAAAACCCAATTGGACAATTGTGAATGGCAGCAAAAAAGATAAAACAAGTAAAAATGTTACAGTCAAATGTAGCCTGTTGCATAATACTCTGTTAATCTGACATTTAAATTACCAACTTCAAAAAACTGAATACTATCAATTTATTTTGAGCGGGTAAAAATGTTTTAATATACATTTTGTGTATGTGTGATCATGCTTCTTTGGTTATAAAATTTTCAGCTAATTTTAACAAAGTGTTTTTATATACTACATGAATTTCTTACTGAGTGTTGCCAAACCTCTTCCTTTAGCTATACTTTATTTGCTTATAGAAAGTTTAGCTTAAAAGGCAAAATAAAGATAAAGCTAGCTTTAAATTGAAATGTATTTACCAAAAACAGTTGTAGCCTTTGACGCATTTAATTCGGTTTGCACGCTTGGCATAAAAACTGCATCTTTATACAAAGACATGTACTGAACCGATACAGAATTAAAGTACGTGTGTGCTCGAGGCACAGTCAAAACATATTGATTTTCTGCTGACCAATCGTGTGTGAGTGCGTGTGAGAGTGTGTTGATTTTGTAGAATATGTTTGGGTTTTTTATGCCTGTGGCGCACATGTTTATGTGTCCGATGCGGCGTTGCGCAACGTGGCCAAATAAAATTTCAGTTAACGAAAATAAACGCGTGGAGTTATGCAGCGAATCAATCGCAGAGCAGGCTGAGCAGTGAGGGAAGGCACGGTGCGATTCCCAAGGCAAAATAATAAATATAATGTGGATTTCACTGACATTTCGGTACGCAAGTGAAGAGTTAATGTGTAAAGTGTGTGCTAACATTTCTAAATGGCTTTAAGTATATTATTGGAACCATTTATAAAATAATAGTCATTTACATTATAAAAACACAAGGAATAAATTTAAGTTTGAATTAAATTTAACATTTTGTAAATAATTACTCACAAAATAAAATATATTTTAATTGAAGCTATAACTATTAAGATATTTTTTTTATTTGTTTTTCATTTTGAGAATTTTACCTAACTTTCCTTAAAAAAGGATTTGAATTTTATATATTATATTATTATATAGAAAAAATAACTTGCTAATTTTAAATGTCATTGAACTATTTAAATAGTTTTTACCCCAAATGTTGCCTTTTTTATACTTCCTAAGAACATTACGGTTAAGAGCAGCTAAGCTTCTGCCAGGTAATGTTTTCTCAACAATTCTCCTCTACGATAATATTTCATTTTAAATGACTTTATAACTTTTTGTTTGTTTGCCCCCGCTTTGCTGACACGCTTGCCTCTTGCGCAAATCTTTATTTTTGCATTACGTTTGCCATACTCCCCTCCAACAGACACCTACGCAAACCCATTTCTGAAGTCACATGGCGTTGATACAGCTTTATCGAGGGCTCCACGCGGCTTTCACTTCTGTTGCCTGACAATTTAAAATCGACATTTTTATCACCCAATAACCCAGAAAGTTGCTCTGTTCGTTTTTGTGGCATCGTAAAGCGGACAGTTCATATAGTTTGTGGAGGTTTTGTCATCGTTTTGCTGCCGCTGTTGCAACATAAATCATCATTTGTCAAGCAAATGTCCGGTCTCGGTTGAGCTCGGTTAAAGCAGCCCACTGGGTCGACAGAGCAATTTGTGCGGCATTATTGTCGAGACCCTGAACTGTCAGTCAGGCAATCAGTCGGTCAATCAGTTGTAGAGCAAACAGTTCATAAATAATATACATATGTGTGTGTCACATATTTAGAATAGTAGTTGCATACATTGTTCGCACAAATGGAGTAAATTGAATCAGCATCTAATCAATATCAAAAAGTCGTCGCATTGCCTGACAGTTGCCCCCTTTGCATCTGTCACATATAGCACGCTCGTCACTCCCAATCCCATTCCCATCATGGCTCTCGTTGTCGTCATGTCAAACAATCAGAGCATGGCGCGTGTCTGGAACGGTTGGTCGGAAATCAATCAGCATTTCATGCGATGAACTTGTCAGGGCAACAAAGTTGAACGACTGTCACAGCTGTTGTCGCATTGATTCATTCGTTCATTCATTCATTTATATCCTGACAATTTTTAACCACCAATCTGACAGGGCGTCCTTAAACCACACCCGATTGTTTGACAGCTAATTATTTGCTCCGTCACCCAGCGCCAAAAATAGATACTGTTGTATATTTCTAAAAAATTGCGAAAGTTGTATTTGACATCCTGGCACCTTAATGACACTGGCTGAAAGTGGGAATTAGGCAAGCAACTTAAGCTGAAAATCGGTATTGCTAAAAAATTACAAAAGTTTTATTTGACATCCTGGCACATTTATGATACCATCTAAAAGTATGAATTGTGCTAACAACTTCAACTGGAATTATGATGAAAGAAAAGGAAGTAGCTTCGCATAAGTTGGGTGAGTGAATGAGTCCAATACTAAACATAATTCCCTTTCAGAACTTAAGGCGAAAGGTATAATCTTAATTAAGAAGCTTATCCTTTTATATGATCTTATTTTAAAATAATTTAATGAGCTCAAAGCTTAAATATGCTCTTAGATTTTTGTCTGGGCTAAGCAGATATATACGTTATTTGCTCTCCAAATCTTTGCTATTATTATAAATTTTTTCATTTTAAAAATTAATTTTCTCATTAATAAATAATGTTTATTTTATAAAAATTGTGTGCTCCACTTTAAATAAATATATGATTTAGAAAGTTAAAACTCCAAAAAGCTTATGCATATTCAACTATAACATCATTCTTCACTCAGTGAAGTGATAAATAATAATGTAGGTGTCATTTACAGCTAATGTCACTCGATCCGAGCTGATTTTTATTCTCATATTGATTGGACTCATCTGCATTGGCAACCGGAAGGAAGCCGACTCCAATTTGCTTGCCTGCCTGCCTGTCTGCCTGCCTGACTGACTGACGCATGCAATTGACAAAATACTTAACACACACGCACAGCGAATTTTCGTCATTTTTTTTATGATATTTTTTATTTTATTTTTTTTGCTTTATTTTTATTGACGAAGTCAACGCTATCCAATTGGGACAACAATTGCTCGACTCGACTTGAGTCGGATTTACCTTCTCCATTTCCATTTCCATTTTCATTTTCCTTAAGCCACTAGCAGCTGCAGTCGGCCCCCTTTTGTGTATGCGACATGTGTGTCTGTATTTGTATTTATGTTTATGTTTGTGTGATCATATAGGAGCATAGTCATAAAAAGGTATGGCCTGCCCTTGAGCCTTTGCCCTTTGAACATGTCTTGGCAGTCGAAATGGGTAATCACTTCTTTTTACATGATGCGGATTTCTTATTGTGATTTCGCTCTGAAATTTACATAATGTGGCAATGTCTTGATGCTGCCACGTCGCTTTGTCAAAACACTCGCATGGCATAACAAAATACAAAATACAAAATACAAAACAGAGAGCTCCGAGAGCTGTGTGTGGAGCTACTACAGGAAATGCGCACTACTCCCCATTCACAATTCACAATTTGCTTAAAGCGAATGCTCGGGGTAGCTTCCAGACACAAACAAAACTAATTTATGCATAAAGCAGTGAGACAAACAGTAAAGTAGACAGACAACGAGACAAACAGACATACGAGAGGTAGACAGCAAACACACACACACACACACACACACATACACACCTTGAATTGGCTGGGGCTAAGATGTTAGACCCTTTTTCTGGTATTTGCATTTAAAAGAGCTGTCTTCGCAGCGGGCTTAACACCTCCTACAGTCTTAGCTCTCAGCTCATTGCCCCTTCTCCGTTCCTTGCACTCCGGACAATTAGCTGGCTGTTTACACGAATCCACAAGATGCTGGAGCCTGCGCTTGCGTAATTAGCAACGCTGCTCAGCTCAAGATTTTAGGTGGGGGCAAGGCAGAGCTCTGGCATGGAGAATTGTTGGATGCAATTGTTTGTCTGTTTGCCAGCACCTTGACAGCAACTAAGTCAACACAAAAGACGACAGCATCAAATCAACTGCGCGTCTATCTGGCAAAAGAAACAAAAACTGTAGTTGCAGATTCAGATATGAAGATGCAGCCACAGATGCAACCACTTTTCATACCCTATAGTCAGCGAGACAAGACCAGTCGTACACTAATGTTATTATATATATTTTATTATTATATTATACATTATAAATTTAAATAATTTAATTCAAAAAACATACACCTTTGCGGCGATTTGAACTTTAATTTTTCTTCATTACTTGCTTCTGAATTTCAGAATAGAATTCAACAATAAAAACCCTTTCTAATTTAAAATACAAATTGTGTCGCTTATAAGAAATTATTTATACAAACACGAAACACAAACACAGAGATATTTTCATTTTATGCCGATCTTTCTGACTGTAGTACTTATCCGTGTATGGTGCGTAGTTATTATTTTTAAATATAGCTGCGGAAGAAAAAGTAGAAGAATAAAAATAAAAATCTGCCTTTGAGTGATTATTTTCTGATCACTTTGTACTGATAATGATGTAACGATATGCTCAGAGTTTAATCAACATATGATATTTATTCACTTAAAGGGTACTTAAAGCTACATGATCAAAATTAAGAGAGAATAATTAAAGTAAAATAAAAATATATATATATATTTATATATAAAATCTAGATTATATTTATAAGTAAAATGGTTTAACATTTATAGCCAAAACATTTTAACATTATTGACCAAAAATTGCTAAGCGTTAGTGGCTTATTAATAAAGAAAATAACTCGTTATGAAGTCAGAGACATAAAGATAAGAAAGTAAATAAAGAAAATGTTGGCAAATATGTGAACCTGTAAACTAAGCTAAACACCTTCAGATATAGTATTCAGATAGTAATCAAAATTTGACGTGAAGTAAGCAATTAAACTAGTTTGACAAAAGGACATGGCTAGATTGACTCGGCTATATAACCTCATGAACAATATAAATATTCTTTGGAGTATATCTCCTTTAATACGTTAAAATTGTGATATTATATTCAACATATATATCTGGAGCGAGTATCTTCTGGTCGAGCATTCTCAATTGCAGTATTATATTTTTTTTTTTAAGAAATTTCCGAGGTTCGCTTTTATGCACGCCTTGGTTTGGCTTACACTTATGATGTACTCGCATATATAAACTCGTGCAGCTCTTATGTTACATTTAGATTTGCATTTTTATTTAGCGCATAAGTGCAGTCTAGTTGTACTTCGCCCCCCCCCGGCAGTGGCCGTACTTCTTATGGTTGGTTGATTCTTAAAGAATGCATTCTTTTTGTTTAACTCTTGCATTCATTATGGCGATGGGTAAGTAACAACGTCGCCTTCTTGTGCTTGACTGACTTTTTTTTATTTCTTTTGTTAGTCAGCATTAAATTCACATGGACTCGGCACTGTGGCATCTTAGAAGTAGGGCGAGGGTGACTGCTCAAGGTCAACTTAAAGAATGTTGCACTTTGTTGCAATGCCCTAAAGCATGTTAATGACCAACGTGCTGAGCTTACTTTTGGAATCGAAGGCAATTGCCGTTGAATACAACACCTCTTCAATGTCATTTATAATTGAACACTTTTCACACTCAACTCCATTGAAAATCCCTTTGAGCTGCTGCAGAAAATAAAATGCAACGCATATAACTAAAGAGATGTCAACTGGACAATATATTCGTTGGGAGTACGAGACCAGGCTTAAGCCGTACACGTTAAGCGGCTGTTGCTGTCAGTTGATGAGGTCACAAGGACAAACCACAACTGACAGCAAAAGGACAGACAAGCACAATAAAGTTTACACAATAATAAGCTGAGAAGTGATGAAAAGTCAATCACAGCCATAATCATAATATATGTTAAAGTGAGCCATTGTTAAATGGCATGGTTAAATGGCAGTCCATGTGGAAATCTATTCACTTTTAACTAAGTTATGAGCATCTGAACTATCGTTAAGATATCAACATTTTTCACCGAGTTTTCTGGCCACTTTGACTAAATTTAAGTCAGTTACAATTTGCTCTTATAAAACAACACTACGCAGCCAATACTATAAAGACGTCAAATCGACAAAAAAGTGAAAATGTCAGCATGTCCAGCAGCGAACGCAGGTCATTATTTCAGTTGACTTCTCTGCGACAATATCCCGGGTAAATGAAAATATCAGCCTTTTATGAGCATGCGTGCATGGGTGCGTCAGGTACGTATCCTTTCTAGTAGGCCCGAAAGGGCTATGAATGTATGCTTCCTGATCAGCAGACCCTTCAATGTGTGCGAAGATAGCAGCACCGTTCTATCCTTGGCTTTTTGTATGCGAGCTGCCACTAGATTTTCAAACAATTTGGCATGTTGAGACAAGAAAACCCCTTTTAAGATTTCCACTAGACATTGTCGTAACTTGTTAACAAACAATGTAAGCCAACCGATTCCGTTGTACTGCATAATCAGAATCTTATCAGTGTACGAGTATAAAAGCTTAAGTGCGCCGAATTATTCGGCTCTTCATTCTGGACTTCGACTACTTTCTTATGTGCTAAGAGAAAAAACGGTTATCTTTGGCAAATCGAGTTCATTTGCTAAGAGCTAAATTTTTGTTGGGAGTTTGATGTAATTCATTACATTTTTTGTAGTTTAAAAACTAGTTTAGCTCCGATCAATAGACTTAAATTAATGTAACCTGTACGCTAGTATATCGAAGGTCCACAATTCCATATTCTACTATCCAACAAACGTAATTTTTGTCGATTCACGGTGATATTTTGGTATTACGATTTGTCAATGCATGGAAGACCGGAGGGTTAAATACCTGCTGTTTGCCCCGCTCGTGCTCAGTGTTGATCACAAAGTCGTTGAAAGCAGACCGAAAAATGGTGTTTTTAATATATTTGTTCGTCGCTGTATCAGCGTTGGTGACATATTTTTTGCACTACAATTTGAATTATTGGAAAAATCGAGGAATACCCCAAGATCCACCTCATCCCTTCTATGGAAATCTGGTCGGATTTAGAAAAACTCGTACACTTCACGATATTTTTGGGGAGTACTACAACAAATTTCGAAAGACAAATCATCCGTTTGTGGGCTTCAATTCCCTGCAAAAGAGGAGCGCCTTTATAATGGATATCAAACTGGCCAAGAATATTTTAATTAAGGATTTCACAAACTTTACTGATCGTGGACAGTTCCACAATGAACTCGACGATCCGCTTACTGGAAATCTCTTCAATTTGGATGGCAAACGTTGGAAAGAGATGCGCCAAAAAATATCGCCCACCTTCACATCTGGCAAAATGAAGTTCATGTTCCCAACTATTATTAAAATATCCGAGGAGTTCGTACGTGTCATGTTTGATGAAGTGCCAGTTAAATCCGGCGGGTCAATCATCGAAATCAAGGATCTTATGGCTCGTTTTACCACTGACGTTATCGGCACATGCGCTTTTGGAATTGAATGCAACACTCTTCGCACTCCCGAATCTGACTTCCGTAAAATGGGTCAAAAGGCCTTCACCGAAACCCGACACGGAACTTTATTAGGGGGTTTCATATTCAGCTTTCCTAATCTAGCACGAAAGCTGCGAATGCGCATGATTCCTGAGGATGTCCACCAGTTCTTCATGGGATTGGTTAATGAAACCGTCGCATACAGAGAGAAAGAAAATATCAAACGTAATGATTTTATGGAAATGCTAATTGAACTGAAGCAGAAAGGTAGTTTTACGATGGACAATGGCGAGGTGGTTTCAGGATTGGATGTTGGTGAACTGGCAGCTCAAGTTTTTGTCTTCTATTTGGCTGGCTTCGAGACCTCCTCTTCAACAATGAGCTACTGCTTATATGAACTGGCACAACATACAGATATTCAGCAGAAGTTGAGGGAAGATATTAAGAATGTTCTGCACCAACACGATGGAAAACTGACCTACGAAAGTATAAAGGCTATGAGATATTTGGATCAGGTTATATCGGGTGAGTACTAAATCTGGAGTGTGTCGAATTCATAACTCACTTTCACTGCCTGTCTCAACAGAAACTCTTCGCCTATATACGATTGTGCCATCTTTGATGCGCAAGGCTCTTAGCGATTATGTTGTTCCTGGTAATCCCAAATATGTTATAGAGAAGGGGACTCAAGTTACAGTGCCCGCAGCCGCTTATCACCGAGATGAAGACTTTTATCCCGATCCGGAGAAATTCGATCCAGATCGATTTTCAGCTGAGAACGTTGCAGCTCGAGACTCTGTTGAATGGTTGCCGTTCGGCGATGGTCCAAGAAATTGTGTGGGGATGCGTTTTGGCCAAATGCAATCACGAGTTGGTCTGGCCCAGTTGATTCAGAACTTCAAGTTCTCAGTGTGTGAGAAGACCGATATACCTCTTAAACATGACCCCAAGTCGTTTGTGCTGGGCACAGTTGGCGGCATTTATGTGCGAGTGGAGCGAGTTTAAGATTACAACGCAAAAATATTGTTTTATTATTATAGCTGTTTACAATTATTTGAGTAATAGCCCACAAATTCTCAATGTAAATATATTTAAAAGAAATAAAGGAATAAATCAGCATAATACATACAAAAACATATTGACGCTAACGTCGATTATCATGCCATATTTTTCTCACATATGCGCTCGCATATTTATGCATACATGTATCGATATTGGATTATCGATAAAATAAATATGCGCCCAATATATCTTATAGTCTCTAACATCTGCGTGCTTATACAGACAGACGGACATGGCTAGATCGACTTGGCTCTTGACCCTGGTCAAGAATCTATATACTTTATGGGGTCGGAGATGCTTCCTTCCCCCTGTTATATACATTTGCCTTTTTACCCATTATAACGGGGTATAATCAGGGTATAAAAATGTTGAATTTGGAAAATGTTTCATTTACAGCGATCATTATTTGGCAATAGACATATACCTGTATTTAACTTGTAATTATATAATAATTACCTAATATTATTATTTGTGTTGATAAACTGAAGTTGTCATGTAAAGAATTATTTGTCAAGCAAAAGATGTCTTTACAGATCGAAATTAATTATATATTTGTAAAAATGCAAAATCTCAAAGACTTTGTAATTTCTATATGAATGCTTTCTACTTAACAGAGAATATTTCATTTATTACAAAAAATATGCATTTTTAATCAATTTTGTTTCTCTATCTCCTTTTTATACTGTATAAGAGTATAAGAGAATTGTACAGACATATGGTGTGAGTCCGAACTAACCAAGTACCCCAATTGTAAAACTGTATTCCGGAGAATCGGGAAAGAACTTATTTGAAGGATGCGTTATTAATTTCCAAGCTTTGTACTAATAATTATTTATTCTGTTTACTTTTTACTTGCTCAATTCTTGTTCAATATCGAAATCGAATTGCATCAGGATAAATTATCAAACTAAAAAGAAATGTATAATTACCGTAGCCTAAGACTGTATTGACATCTGTAACATAACATGTACATAACATATGATATCAATAGCGACACCGCTGTCGTCGTGGCTGTGTGTGTATGAGAGAGAGCGCTGTTAACTGACGGATACAGTGTAGGGCCACTTAACATAGTGTGACAATGTAATTACATTTCAATCAACTAACATTGCGCTATTTATAAAACACCGCGCAGGGCGTCAAACTCACATATTCAAAAAATTTAAACGAATTAATGGTTTGTTGCTGATTCTGCCAACTAATATTTAAATTAAACGGAATCAGACCTTACTGAAGCCCCCTTAAGCGACATCAGCTTGCATTTTATTCTCAAATCCTCTAACGACAGCGGAGGTAAATTCAATAAGGTTAGTGGTAGTAAAGTATACGAACCAACACCAGAATGATGAAATTATTAATTTGCAACCGATTCCGTCGTACTGCATGGTCAGAATCTTATCAGTGTATAAAAGCTTAAGAGCGCTGAATTATTCGGCTCTTCATTCTGGATTTCGACTACTCTCTTATATTTTAAGAGAAACAACGGTTATCTTTGGCAAACCGAGTGTTAAATACCCTTGTATACCGGAGTTAATCTGCTAAGGGTTAAATTTTTGTTGGGAGTTTGATATATTTCATACAATTTTTGTTGTTTTAAAACTAGTTAAGCTTTGATCAATAGACTGAATTTAGAAAAAGACGGATAAATACCAAGTTTGATTAAAATTGCTTTTAAGCTGAGTCAGTTCTGTGCATTTAAGTCTAAAAATGTGAGCAGAAGGACAGACGGCTATATTGACTCCGCTAGTAATACTGATATAAATTGGTGAAATGGAAGACGTGTCCTTTAAATTCAACAAAATTAAAATAACCTGTACGAGGGTATAACGAAGGTCTACTATTCTATATTTTACTATCTACTATCAACACAAGTGTACTTCTCGTCGATTCACGGTGATATTTTGGTATTACAATTTGCCAATGCATAGAAGACGGGAGAGAATTAAATACTTGCTGTTTGCCCCGCTCGTGCTCAGTGTTGAACACAAAGTCGTTGAAAGTAGACCGAAAAATGGTGTTTTTAATATATTTGTTAGTCGCTGTATCAGCGTTGGTGGCATATTTTTTGCACTACAATTTGAATTATTGGAAAAATCGAGGAATACCCCAAGATCCACCACATCCATTCTATGGAAATATGGTCGGATTTAGAAAAACACGTATAGTTCACGATATTTTGCATAAGTACTACAACAAATTTCGAAAGACAAATCATCCGTTTGTGGGCTTCAATTTCCTGCAAAAGAGGAGCGCCTTTATAATGGATATCAAACTGGCCAAGAATATTTTAATTAAGGATTTCACAAACTTTACTGATCGCGGACAGTTCCACAATGAACGCGATGATCCTCTGACTGGACATATCTTCAATTTGGATGGCAAACGTTGGAGAGAGATGCGCCAAAAACTATCGCCCACCTTCACATCTGGCAAAATGAAGTTCATGTTCCCAACTATTATCAAAGTGTCCGAGGAGTTTGTACGTGTCATGTTTGATGAAGTGCCAGTTAAATCCGGCGGGTCTATCATCGAAGTCAAGGATCTTATGGCTCGTTTTACCACTGACGTTATCGGCACATGCGCTTTTGGAATTGAATGCAATACTCTTCGCACTCCCGAATCTGACTTCCGTAAAATGGGTCAAAAGGCCTTCAGCGATACCCGACACGGATCTTTAATAATATCCCTCATATTAAGTTTTCCTAATCTAGCACGAAAGATGCGAATGCGCGTGATTCCTGAAGATGTCCACCAGTTCTTCATGGGATTGGTTAATGAAACCGTCGCATACAGAGAGAAAGAAAATATCAAACGTAATGATTTTATGGAAATGCTAATTGAACTGAAGCAGAAAGGTAGTTTTACGATGGACAATGGCGAGGTGGTTTCAGGATTGGATGTTGGTGAACTGGCAGCTCAAGTTTTTGTCTTCTATTTGGCTGGCTTCGAGACCTCCTCTTCAACAATGAGCTACTGCTTATATGAACTGGCCCAGCATACAGATATACAGCAGCAGTTGAGGGAAGATATTAAGAATGTTCTGCAGCAACACGATGGAAAACTGACCTACGAAAGTATAAAGGCTATGAGATATTTGGATCAGGTTATATCGGGTGAGTACAAAATCTGGAGTGTGGCGAATTCATAACTCACTTTCACTGCCTGTCTCAACAGAAACTCTTCGCCTGTATACGATTGTGCCTTTCTTAATGCGCAAGGCTCTAAGCGATTATGTTGTTCCCGGTAATCCCAAATATGTTATAGAGAAGGGGACTCAAGTTACAGTGCCCGCAACCGCTTATCACCGAGATGAAGACTTTTATCCCGATCCGGAGAAATTCGATCCAGATCGATTTTCAGCTGAGAACGTTGCAGCTCGAGACTCTGTTGAATGGTTGCCGTTCGGCGATGGTCCAAGAAATTGTGTGGGCAAGCGTTTTGGCCAAATGCAATCACGAGTTGGTCTGGCCCAGTTGATTCAGAACTTCAAGTTCTCAGTGTGTGAGAAGACCGATATACCTCTTAAATATGATCCCAAATCGTTTTTGTTGGGCACAGTTGGCGGCATTTATGTGCGAGTGGAACGAGTTTGAGATTAAAATACTGAAATATTGGTGATTAGCTTTGTTGTTTTATGAGTCATGCGTTGTTTACAATTATGTCTTAGCTCTTGTTCAATTATTTGTATGTATATATGTATACATAATTATACAGAATTAAACGTAATGAATAAAAATGTTGAATGTAAGAAGTTTGAGCTTGACCACCGAAAATGTTTGATTATTGACGGTGCTGTTTATTTGGCTATAGAAATAAACCTGTTTTGAACACTTAGTGTCGTAAAGGTACCAACTACTATTGTATCTGTTGATAAAATGAAGTAAACAAACTAAACATATATCGAACTAAAGATGTCTGTAAATATTAAATAATATCCCACAGAACATGGTGGATTTAGCAAAGAAATACCAATCTTTGAAAGAGATTTTTAGTAATGTAGCCTCCAAGTTTGCCACTAGGCTTTTGTGAATGTTGGGAGTGAGTGGGTGTGGCTCAAAAATTGTTTGGAAGAGTTTCCTAGTAACCTTCTTTTCAATTTTTTATCGATCTCTTAGGGGAGTTACTAGTAACATACTTTCAAATTTTGGTGACTCTAGCTTACAAATTTTGCAAAGATATGCGCATTTCATAATTCTACGGCCGAATTTCCTGAGGGCGGCGGCTGTGGGTGTGTTCCAAAAATGTATATATGTAACGAGTAGTTACAGTGTGATTTCAGTGCTGTTAGGTGGCCACACTGGTTACCAGATCTAATAGCAGCATACGCATCAGTAATAGAAGGAAGAGTCGTGAAGCGCTGCGTCGTAAAAGTCCCGAGGACCATAAATTGTAAAGTTGTTGGTGCGTCGAGGAAATAAGTCGTTGTTTATAAAGTCGATTCTTATATTTCACTGTATATACTTCTAACTATAATACTAATAATAAACAGGACATAATCAGTCCTACATATATATATATATATATATATATATATATATATATATATGTATATGTATTACGCTTATCGATTTTATCAATTTCCTTGCCGCCTAATAGACGTAGCACTCCAATTTTAACACTTGGTCTGACGCGGGCACAGACCAGTATATGTTCCAAGGCTCAAGTCTTTATCTCTAAGGGTTTTGAAAAAAGTTCATACAGACGGAGAGATGGTTTTGTATCTCTCCGTCTGTATGAACTTTTTTCAAAACGCTTAGAGATAAAGACTTGAGACTTGGAACATATACTGGTCTGTGCCCTCTGAATATCAAAGTATAAAAAGCATTTATGAAAACAAAAATGTATTTTTAATAATTTTGTATATGTATTTGTATATATACTCCTAACAAATGTAATATGGGTACAAAGTTATAATGCAATTCAATAAAAGTATGTAACAGGCAGAGAGCAGAATGTTCAAAATCATAAGGTATATAAATTATATAGTTTCAGTATTGCCCGTAATTATATATTTATGTCATTTCCATATCCACAGTTAATTATTACTATCCAGGACCGAACTCAGTTCGTGACCTTATAATGACCACATCTATCAAATTTAATTAAGTTCAAATTAAAATCTCATAATATTACCCATTAACATCCAAACATTACTAATGTCGATATAATTCCTCTAATTCGATTCTAAGCTTATACCGTCGATAGAACGAACTTCTATACAGAAACTACAAAACATAAAACACATTTCATAACAATTGCATAATATACTGAATACAAAAAATTGGCCAATTAAGCTAGAACCGGTTTTTAAAAAGAATTAATATATTGAAGAGCGGGTTGTTAGTCAAGCTCTCACGACTAGAAAGTTTTAACCTTTTTACGACATACTTTTGACTCTCCATTCCGGTTTTCGATTTAACTCTTTTATGTAAAGAGCATGAAGCTTTACAAAATTACAATTTATTAAAGTTCATGGAAACAAATTGTGCTTAAATATTGAACAATTTCCCAATATTTATAAATAAACAACCATTAAAATACACAAAGCTTTCAACCAGAAACCAGATTCTACTATCTACTAAACCAAATTTTTTGTCGATTCACGGTGATATTTTGTGATTTCGATTTGCCAATGCATAGAAGACGGGAGAGAATTAAATACTTGCTGTTTGCCCCGCTCGTGCTCAGTGTTGAACACAAAGTCGTTGAAAGCAGACCGAAAAATGGTGTTTTTAATATATTTGTTCGTCGCTGTATCAGCGTTGGTGACATATTTTTTGCACTACAATTTGAATTATTGGAAAAATCGAGGAATACCCCAAGATCCACCACATCCATTCTATGGAAATCTGGTCGGATTTAGAAAAACTCGTACACTTCACGATATTTTTGGGGAGTACTACAACAAATTTCGAAAAACAAATCATCCGTTTGTGGGCTTCAATTCCCTGCAAAAGAGGAGCGCCTTTATAATGGATATCAAACTGGCCAAGAATGTTTTAATTCGAGATTTCAACAATTTCGCCGATCGCGGACAGTTCCACAATGAACGCGATGATCCCCTGACTGGACATCTCTTCAATTTGGATGGCAAACGTTGGAGAGAGATGCGCCAAAAAATATCGCCCACCTTCACATCTGGCAAAATGAAGTTCATGTTCCCAACAGTCATCAAAGTGTCCGAGGAGTTCGTACGTGTCATGTTTGATGAAGTGCCAGTTAAATCCGGCGGGTCAATCATCGAAATCAAGGATCTTATGGCTCGTTTTACCACTGACGTTATCGGCACATGCGCTTTTGGAATTGAATGCAATACTCTTCGCACTCCCGAATCTGACTTCCGTACAATGGCCCGTAAAGCACTTGTTGAATTGCGCCATGGACCTATGTTAACGTTTTTCCACTTTAGTTTTCCTAATCTGGCACGAAAGCTGAGAATGCGCATGATTCCTGATGATGTTAACGAGTTCTTCATGAGATTAGTTAGGGACACCCTCGCATACAGAGAGAAGGAAAATATCAAACGTAATGATTTTATGGAAATGCTAATTGAACTGAAGCAGAAAGGTAGTTTTACGATGGACAATGGCGAGGTGGTTTCAGGATTGGATGTTGGTGAACTGGCAGCTCAAGTTTTTGTCTTCTATTTGGCTGGCTTCGAGACCTCCTCTTCAACAATGAGCTACTGCTTATATGAACTGGCCCAGCATACAGATATACAGCAGCAGTTGAGGGAAGATATTAAGAATGTTCTGCACCAACACGATGGAAAACTGACCTACGAAAGTATAAAGGCTATGAGATATTTGGATCAGGTTATATCGGGTGAGTACAAAATCTGGAGTGTGGCGAATTCATAACTCACTTTCACTGCCTGTCTCAACAGAAACTCTTCGCCTGTATACGATTGTGCCTTTCTTGGAGCGCAGGGCTCTTAACGATTATGTTGTTCCTGGTAATCCCAAATATGTTATAGAGAAGGGGACTCAAGTTATAGTGCCAGCAGCCGCTTATCACCGAGATGAAGACTTTTATCCCGATCCGGAGAAATTCGATCCAGATCGATTTTCAGCTGAGAACGTTGCAGCTCGAGACTCTGTTGAATGGTTGCCGTTCGGCGATGGTCCAAGAAATTGTGTGGGGATGCGTTTTGGCCAAATGCAAACACGAATTGGCCTGGCCCAGTTGATTCAGAACTTCAAGTTCACAGTGTGTGAGACGACCAATATACCTCTTATATATGATCCCAAATCGTTTGTGTTGGGCACAGTTGGCGGAATTTATGTGCGTGTAGAACGAGTTTAGTTCAACAGTATGTAAATGAGTTTGGAGCAATGTTGTCATGCGGCGAAATTGTTGTCGTTGTGGTCACATTAAAACTCAAATTTAATTACATTTAATAAGAGAGATTATCTAACATGTTTTGCCAGTGTATGTGTTGTTACTATGCATTTCATACAGAAATATATATAATTAAAATGAATAATACCAAGATAATCGCCTTTCCAAAACATACTATGAATAGTACTTAGCTAATTTTCAAGTTATTTCACAAGTTGGCTACTTGCTGCTTTCTTTATCGGTGTGATAAGAAAATATATTGTATTTGCTTATCTATTGCTGTCTCATTAATAAAAAAGATTAAAAGACTAGATATACTTGTTAGGTACAGGTGTTTATTTACAGGTGTTTATCAGATACTTGTACTATCTAAAAATAACTTTAAAAACAGTATAAACATTTTAAAAGAGTCTAGCGTAATAGGCATAAGGCAAGACTTAAGAGAAATCATTATTTCTTTATCGTTGGTCGTTGGTTATAGCATGGCTAGTGGGCGTTCTGCAGCAAATTCAATTTACTCAGTATACTCATACTTCTTTTAAAATAAATTCCAAAATTCAAAATTGTGGGACATACGGAAGGTATGTCCGTGGAACTAAAGCACGTACAACAGTGCGAAATGGAAATAGTTTTTAACTCTTTTGCTCTTACTAACTTAGTCTGTAGCACACTCGTTTTTTTCAGTCATTTTAGTGTGCTACTCTTTTTTATTTTCACTGAGCTTTTCTTTCGTTTATCTGTGCAGCATTTTACGCTTCAGATATTTGTGTTATTTACATTTGAATGATTTAATGCAAAGATGCAAAAGTATTTGATAGAAGCTCGTGCTCTGCTGAAAAATATTCCAGTAAGCAAAGTTTTGGTCGCTTTAAATTCCAGGCTTTCCGAATTGTAAGGAATGAATATGTATTTTCATGCATGCTTTTGTGTTGCAAAATGTCTCTGTTTGAATTTTGACAACCATTCTTAAAGTTAGCTCAATGGGAAATTTGTTTTGAGATGTGGGTTATGTGTGCGTAAGCTTAATCAAACAATTTCAAAAACCTCTATATAGGGTTGCAGTATTTTTAATTTGCATTTTAATTATCTAATGTCACCGCAACATGCAACACGTGGAAAATGAGGCATGTGCAGAAGCTAAATATTTTATAAAACTTTTCGCGAACTAAAGGCGTGGAAAAATGTAATTTAATGTGCAATTTTGTAACGGTCTAACTGCAAATGTCATTAAAAATAATTTCACACATTTTGCGGTCTGCGCAAACTTTTTTCATTTGTGTACATCTGTCATCAAATGAGTTAAGTGGCTGCTAAAGAAAGGTTTACGAAAATACATTTTATTTGTAAGAACCAATTAACGATAAATTATAAATAAAAATTAATTACAATGACAATGCTTGAAAACATTCATATTCCATTTTTATACCGATTTTTTGTAACGATAAAAAAATTAGTATATAAATTTTATAATAGAATTTATGGTGTAGAGTATATATAAGTGAATAACCCTATAATAAAACTGTTAATAAACATAAACAATAAATAAACATAAAAACATAATCTTTATATATTCAATATATAAATAATTGATTGCCAGTTGCTATCCACAAAATAATATACGTTATTAAAACGAATAAGCCCCCAACAAGAAATTTAGATAAGCAATGATACAAATTTATATATAATTAAATTGCGCTGCAGTTATTAAGCTAAAAACAGTATAAAAAGTACTTTTTTTTAATATTTGAGGTCGTTGCTTGCATTTGCTTAACAAAACACAATTCCAGACAATTTCGCGCTGCTTATGCAAATAATTCGCAAGGGTATCAAGTATCTTACAGATACACGCAACTCGTTCATGAAATACTTCAGCCACAGCTCGCTGCCTACTCATTGTGAGCAGTCATTGACTTGTTTCGTAGCAACGCTTTGAGATGTACTCCACCTTCACTGAAACTGGCTGAAACCCAATTAATTACTAGTCTCAAACATTGCTTTTAGTTGTGTTTTGTGTTTAGCGCTCAACTCATAAGGAACACGTTAGTTAGAGAGTAAAAAACGAAATGAAAAATAAATCAAACAAAAGCAGACAGCTGTAAAGAGGGCAGGTTGTTCAACCTTAACATTGGCAACACCTTTGACTAGCTATGCAGCTTTAGTAAGCTGAATGCCAACCAGCGTTGCTTAATTAAAGGAAGACTTTTTGGCTATAAAATTTACTGCTCAGTTGCTGCAAATTACTCGACAGCTGATTGACACTTTGGAAGTTACACTGCACAAATATAACAACATCTTGAGAATTTAATGAAAAATTAAAATACGCAAATAGAGAAAAATTGTAATTATTTCTTTATTTCCAGAGCCTAGCTTAAAATTAAGAAATTAAAAAGCTAATTGATTATTTCATATCTGCTTGGGCTTTCAGTTATATACTAATTGTTTAAATAACTAATATTTAAATAGTAAATATTATGTTTAAATCGAGTACGTTTATTATTTGTGTATATTACAATTATTAATATAGTTAAATTAATGTATATAGATATAATAGTAATCTATAATAATAAACTACAGTAATTAATAATACACTTACTCTATTCAGAAATGTTATTTATTATAGTAAGTGTGTATTTAGGCATTGGACTGTATATTCATTTTCTGATAGAAGTTAATAATTCAAATTATTTTTTTTTATGACAATCGTTTTTTTTTTTTTTTTGGTTTCTTTAGTAACACACATTTTGTATTTATACTTGAATTTGTATTTTCTTACTTGATTTATATTCTTAAACGTATAACAGTTTGCCTTCAAACACATCTCATACTATATTAAGTGCAGTAGAAGGGAATAAACTTGTTTTTTTTTAAATATATTTTGTTGTTACAATGCTATAATTAAAATTATTTATTATGACAATCATTTCTTCTAATGAGCTAACAAATAATTAGTATTTACTTGAATTTATACTTTGCTACTTGATATTTATTTATTTATTTTTAATTGTGTAATCACATGGATTATGGGTTGATAATTGAAATGAATTAATTTGATAATCTTTTTTGATGAAGTAATACACATATTTTGTAATTATACAAAGTAGTACAAAGTACTATAAATTCTCTGGCTTAATTTGTTTTAATTAATTTTTCATTGTGTAAGCACATCTCATATTCAATTTTCCATTAGCAAGAACAATCATGACAATGGCTACTGCTTTAACCCAAAGCTAAGCCGCTCCCACACCCTTTCAGACCACAACAGCCACCAAGAGCAGTAATGTTAGTGGGGAGTGCATTGCCACAGCCACAGCACAGCAGCAGTTGCAATTGAAATTGCAATTGTTGCAACAACTGCAGTCAGAGACGGAAGTGTTTGCCAATGTGGGCATGTAAAATTCTTGAAGCGCAGCAGCATTTGTTCCCTCAGCTTAGAAGGTCGGTGGAATGGGTAGTTGCAGTTGCTGCCTGCCAGAGCAGTGAAAGCTGTACACACAACAACAAAAAAAAACAACCAAAACATAAACTGCAACATGACAGCAAAACCAAACAGAGCTGAAATGTTTGTTGACATCTTAGTTTGCAAAAATGTTTATATATATGTATGTTTATATGTCATCGCTGACCACTTGAGATATGAGATATGCGTATTTTGCATGGCTGATTGAGGCTGCTGCTGTTGCTGTTACTGCTCTAATTTGCGACACGCCACAGCAAGTTGTTGCTGGCAGTGTTGCTGCCACACTTCAGCAACTTCCATCCGCGTTGCACAAAGAGCAACAGCACACAAAGGCAAACATAAAAAAACACACACACACGCACACACCTGAGTGTTATGTCGCCGTCGTTACTAATTTAAACTCTGCCGTGCGACGGCGGCAATTTCCAACTTCAGTTCAGTTTACGACGCGACGCCGCGCGGTTGCACAACTTGCCAAGCACATCTCGTAGCGCGTTTCAGACTTCGTGCCCAGTTGGCTATAAATTAAAAGTGGTACGCGTTAAAAAACAAACCAACAAGAATTCATAATATCAATAATAATAGTTATATATATTACAAAACCAAGAAAATCGGTTACACGACCAAAATGAGTTGCACGCAAATGTTATTTTGCCTATAGCTAAGCCGGCGTTATCGTTATAAGCCGCAAAACATTTGCTTGTATTAGCACTTGAACAAACAAAAAAACAAATGCACAACAACCACAAACTCGAATCCGAAATACTCATTACGTAGTTGCTGCGTTTTATTATTTTACCCCCAAAACCGTCGGTCACACGTTTTGCGAATTTCATTCAAAAATATACAAACACTCGCAAAAGACAACAATAAAATTTGCATGCATGTGCTGTTGGTTGTCGGAATTCAAAAGTTTACATAAAATATGCAAAATATGTCGCGTAACTAAAATAAAAGAAAGAAACACTATAAAAGCGAGAGAGAAAGAGATAATAAAAAAATGTTATTTCGCCGCAGTTGTACGTATAATGTGGAGCAATCAACGCGACATTATGCAAAGGTAAAACATTGCATTGCATTTGCAAATATAAAAAATATATAAAAAGTACGTGCTCACATTTATGTCAGATGCAGATATAAATATACATATATATATATATATATATATAGGTTACGTGTACATGTGTGGGCGAATGCTTGTCTTGTGCTATCTTGGGCTTATTCAGATACAAATAAGTATCTTTCTTTGATATGTCCACCCCTGATTGTGGAAAGTGCTCAGCTTTCCAGTGGATGTGTATGTGGATTGTCATTCAGTTTTAAAAGTGGTTACCTATTTGTAAAGGATTTTATTCATTGACATTTTTGAAGCCTTTGACTATTCATTGGCGGAAATCGAACCGGAATTCAATTTCAGAATTTCTTAACAGCATTCAGAGACAGACATGTGGAATAGAAGACCTATCAATTTATCATCAAATCAAAACATCATTCAATGTATAAGCACGATCATTACAACATGACCGAAACATTTATATGCAGCTACACTTCATTTTGCATATTTATTAATTTTCAAGGGTATGGGAAAATTTTAATCTATCATCATTTATTTATTTTTGCATATTTATTAATGTTCAAAGATATAAGAAAATTTTAATTTATTCAATAGTTAATTATGTCTCGCTGCCTTTGCGCAAAACAGACGTTGAAATAAAAAAAAAAATCATAAGAAAAGCGGAAAAAGAATTTAAACATTTACCCAAGACTATAAGCCACATAAATAAAATGAAAAGTTCTTGAATAATTATTATAAACCTTATTAGAAGAATTAATATTTATTCAATATAACTTAAAAACAAAATCCCATTTTGCTTCTGATAGGCAGATAAACATATATTTCTTTACACAATAATTTCCCTTCTGATTTATTATTGCAACATAACTTTGCAGATATATAACAAAGATATTCAATATTTTAGTAAAGAGTCCCATAAACTTGTATATAAACTTGTATATTGACAGTGGATAATTGTTAAATATAAAAGACCTGCAGCAATTGCTGTGCATTTCTTTCGCATCAGACTCCAATTAAAAAGCACAATAGCCTCGTCTAATCTGGACGATAATAAAGATTACCAGAGAGCGACTGAAAAAGAAGCAGTTCAGTTCAATGAGCCTTCCAATGCAATCCAATCCAACTATCAATGGGATTTGTCCACAAAGCGAAACAAAGTGCTAATAGGGGTGGTAGAAAATCTATTGAAACAAGAAAAGGAACAATTGTCGAGTACGAAATACCCTGTAGGCACGACAGAAGTACACAATATTATTTCCATTTAATTAAGTTCTTAATATAAATAATAGACATGATACTTCTATATACAGAACCATTACAATCTTGATTCGGTTATGTTTTCTCTTATAGCCTCAATACAAGTATATTGATTTATTTTTAAGGGATATACAAATGAAAATTCAACAAAAACAGAAGCAAACAATAAGCAAAAAAAAAAACAAGCAAAATGAAACGTGGAAAAATCGAAGACGGAAAAAATGCAAACATTTAGCTAAAACAGAAAGCAACAAATACAAACATATAAACAAGCATAGAATAATAAACACAGAGCTAACTAAGTGTTACCGATTATTTAATATATTTCAATAAAATCCGATTTATCCGATTTTGCAGATAAACATATACTTCTTTGAACGTTTTTATTTCGATTTTGTTTTTATCGTTAAAATTTCATTTAATTGCTTTTCCAGTAATACTCAAATTTTATAATGTTTACGTAGCGGTTCGCAACATGTGGGTCGACTCTAAAAGCTCCCCAAAGATTTTATCTAAATATTTGGCAAACAAATTTGTTCGCATTCAACTGCGGCTACAACAATTAGAAAGCCATCCAAATTTATAGCATTTCACTTCCACAAAGGAGGTCAAACTGCTAAAGAGCGGGAAATACTTTTGGCTTGTCAAAAACACAAGTCGCCATAAATCAAATCAAGTTAATGAAAATTTCAAATGGGACGCGAGAAACTCAAGTCAACAATTGACCAACAGCAACAAACAAACAACAATTGTAATTACACAGCACAGAAATAATTAAATTATGTTTTATAGCGCATCTTAAATCTTTGATGCTGCTGTGGCACTTACCTCCAAAACCCACTGTATGTGTAATAACTGTAAAGAAAACTCCAGCACAACACATTAAGATACACACACACACACGCACACATTCAAGCCGTCGACTAATGCGAGTTTAACAATTTTGCGGTCGTGTGTAAGTCTTGTTAAGCCAATTACATGCACTGCCTCAGAGCCACAGCCCAAAGCCAGACTTAAGCCAACTGAAATGAGTCTGGGCCCTCGAGTGATGCCCAGAAGACAACTTCTGGGAAAGACAAAACAGCAACAAGCAGCGCTCAAACCGCAGATGCAAGCTTAGAGACAAACAGAAGAAAAAATTACTAATGAGAAATGCTCAACTCTGTGATACCACTTAGAATATCTGCTGTTCCAGTTCTACACACATATAACTGAACAAATTTAGAGATTTCAAATTGTGTGAAGTTAATTTATTAAAAAGACATTTTAATCTAAAAATATTTATTTTGTTTCTTTTATTTATTTTATTCAAATTGAACAAGTGGGAAGATTTCAAATAGTGCGAAGTGCGTGGAACAAAATACATTTCCAAAATGTACAAATCAAATTATTTAAATTAAAATGAAAAAATAAAAGCATTAAGTAAAGGATATAATAAGTCTTGTAGATCTTTATTATATTTGTCTATATACTCATATATAAAGACGACTTGTATGATGTATATATGTATATATAAATATAAGTGCGACTTTTACAAGATGCAAAGATTCATGAATTTTATGAACATATTTACTTAATTACTTATTTATTCTATGACGAAAATATACATGTTTAATTGTTCAGAAATTTAATCACTCGTCGTTTGCATAGGAGCGTTGGAGGCAAATATCTCCTTGGATATCAATATTTCATGCCTAAAACATGAATGTTCTTCTGCCAAATATCCATTTACTACAAGTTGAACATTTCTTATAAGCCGCAAAATCCCCAACACTAGCTCTTAAGCAGAGGGAATAAAACAAAACTATGCAGAAATTGTGATGCTTTCGAAAATGAAATGTCATTGCAATGATGCGGTTACGGTTACTGAAGACTATTTGTTGGATGGGGGAAACGGAAAGCTCGGAATGAAATTGGGCTTTTAGCTATGTGGGCTGTCACATCATTTCCGGTTTTAGATGTTGACAGCTTCCGTTCTGAAAATATTGGCAAAACCTTATGTGCAATGAAGCGATTACAGCTTGTGAGCAAATGTTTGCTAACTATCTGGCACAAGGCATTCAAACAAATTGTGGCACATTGAGCAATTAGCCCATACAGACAAAGGACGCTCTCTGAAATGTAAACACAACCGGGCAAAGTCAGCTTCCATCTGTGTCGGGTTGTGTCTGAGCCAACACCTGCCGCAATAATGTTTTATCTACAGCTGGAACTTAAACTCATCAGCTTTTAACTTGTAGTCTGTAGACCACCCGACACCACATACAGATTTCTGATTACCTGGCTCACCACCAACTTTTTTCCACTTCATCTTTTTTGCAGAGCTCCGTCACTTTGTGTAATCTTGGCGTGGGCGCCACATTTGGTGAATCAATACTACACGACCTGCCACGGGACAGCACCGTCGTGACGAAGACAACCTGCGAGCTGCTGCGCGTCGAACAGCAAGATTTTCGACTCATCTGGGAGGTAAGCGGACGGAATGTGCACAAATACATACATACAGACATAAGCACCTGTGTATACACATATATTAATATTCCACTGCATGTCGAGTGTTTCGTGCAATGACAGGGGCTTAAAATTACACTTCAACGAAATTCGATGTTAGCTGTGTTTCAGGAAAATTGAGGTACAACACTCAGATAAAAAAGAAAATCGCTTTAAAATTAATATCACCTTGATAAATTGATGCAAATTCTTGTTGGTTTTAGAAAATCTACTCTAAATAAATATACGAAATATCTTAATATCAGAAAAGCTATCTATTTTTCCAGAAATAATTTCTTTTTTATTGCTATTTATATTTTAATTATGTGAATCTACCTATCGATATGTGAAATCGTAAAATTTGCATGTATAATAATGTTTCTGAGCAATAAAAATAAAATAAGAATCCAGAAAGTTAGGCATATATTTTTTTAAATTTTAGAAAAGTCTTCTCTGAATTTAGAAAGACAAAATATTTTGTTTTAAAAATATACTTTCTAAATAATAATGTGAGCTAGACTTGGTGCCAAAAGTATATCGATTTTTTAAGCTTCTCGGCGATGTTTTATAATAATAATGATAATGATGAGAATAAAGAAGTCTGTTACTTCATTGAATGGTGTAATGTACTTCTTGTTTGCTTTAAAATGTTGTATACTTTAATTTGATGTAAGTTCATTTATTTTCTTTTTGAAAGTTTTGGACTGTGTAGACTGGTCGCCTGTCAGACTTCGTAAAATTATGAAAATCGCCTTAAAATGATAGTTACCCTGAAAACTAGAAAAAGGCTGGTTGTCAATATAATAAAAAATCTTTAAATTAGAAAGGATTTTTTCTGTTTATAAATATTTTATATTATTAAGAGATAAATTTATAACAGGTAAATATGCACAACCTGAATAATAAGCTGAACCGAAATTAGCGCCAAAAAATATGGTAATTTACTAAATATCAGTGCGATATTTTTTCTGAGTGCAGGCACTTGTCACAAGATATTTTATTGATATGAGTATATTACACAAAATAACACAAGCATAAGAGAATTTCATGAATGCTGTAATAGGCTTCCACACTTTTCCTTTGTTACTCTGAAAGCTTTAATTTGTTTGACTTGGAGTTCATTTAGCTAGTGTCATTGTATTTAGAAAACGGCAGAGGCGTCGCTTTTGATACTTATCTTAAGCATTTGTCAAGCCCTCATTAAAATCAGCACCCACACAGCAACACACACAAACTCACACCCACAGACACACACCCACAAGTAGAGTCGAGCGTTGCTAATGAGCAGCTGTGTGCTGAATATTAGAAGCTCTGGAAGGCTTCTTGTCTTATCTTCCTGACATGGCTGAGCATTTGCGGTATTTTCATTGTCAAAGTATTTAATTAAAATTGCAATTAACAATTAATGATGCGACCAGACTAGGCATCGTAACCCAACCAAATCAACCCTCAGGACATGAACATATGCCAAGCATTTTGAGCCAAGCAGCATTTCTCAAACTGTCGTTGGATTATTGTCGTCATTTATTATTGCTTTTCTGTATTTTGGTCAATTACCAAATTGAATTAAAGTCTTATGATTAGTTGATTTAGGGGATGATCGATGGCATTAGTCATTAATGTAAATAAATAATAATGCGCAACTCACTGAAAAGACGCAAAAAATTAATTTGGATTGCAATTATGTATTCACATTTAAGGAGAACAAAGCTAATTGAATTCGAAAGGACTTATTGAATACTGAAATTAACTTTCTTGCAACTAGCTTTACGACACCTCGCCCCAATTTAGTCTTTTACAATCAGAACCATTGTATTTGCATTAAGCTCAAACCCAAAATGAAAGCCACAGAATTCGGGAACAAGGTTTTCAATTCCAATGTCAAAAAATATCAAAAGTTTGATAGATACCAAATACATTGTAGAGACTTTACAAAAGAATCCGTTTTTAGGGCGAGCCTCACAAACACACACACCGCAATGAACTTCGCCCTTGGGGGAAGTAATGCTCGCACATTGAATGCGAGCACGCACAAAAGGTATAAGAATCACACACACATACACACCCACACACACATACACACACACACACACAAGATGATGAATGCATATTTACCTTTTGGGTTACAACAACAACAAAAAAAAGCAGAAAGAAAGCTACTAAAGCAAATAAAGAGGAAAGTTGCCACAAATTGTGGCCACATTTCCTAACCCACAGAGAGGGCACATAGTTGCCACTTGCCTCTGCAGCTGCTTCATGGCTGCTGGATGGGGGTGGATAACAAAGTAGCTGCAGCACGCAGCGCAAACATATATTACGTATACGCAATGTGCAAAACTGAAACATTGTGGCACACACACACACACAGACTCTAACAGATTGTGCCTTAAAATGTTGCATTTGTGACTGCCACATCGTCTGGTAAATGCGATATAATCAGTTTAAATTGAAAGTATATTACGCGAAGAGTTGTTACTGCAATTTTTCACACCCAACTGCGAGTTGTTTTGTGTTCTGAGCCTGTGCAAGTGTCTGGGAATTGTTTGCTTTGACAGTAGAAAAATCTAATCTTTGAATGATAAAATTTATATATGATTTTATTAAAAAAAGCAACAACAAAAACGCCAATCATCCAAAAATCTAATTTCAATCATACACTCAGACAAAATCGCTCTGAATTGTAGAAAAACGCCATACTCTTGGTGCATATTAGCTTCCTTGGAACAGCTCAATTGAAGTCTTTAAAAATGTTTGGATATTATGGTTTCAGAAAATTTTTATCATAATTTAGTGGAAGTAAGAACTCGTTTCTTTTTTAATTTGTGTTTTATTTCTAATAATACAGTAAATCATTGAGGCATTTGTGTGACGTGCTCACTTTAGGTGACGTTAAGTAAAATAATTCAAAATGTATTTAAACTTCCTGTTGGCAGCAGCAGCAAAGACATTTAAAAGTTGTTAACATATTTGAATTTGGAGCCCTGCGTGGCCTAATATAAATAGCTTATTGTCATATTAATTACATATTGAACTGCAGCAGCCGACGTAAGGAGCGCTCTCTTTGTGCAGCGCTCGCTCTCTCTCGAGGTAAAGTGAGTTTGCTAGTTAGTTGTATCGCATAACTCTAGCTTATCGATCGTTTTATAGTTATTCTCGTTGTGAGAAGGTTTAGCGGTGGCTTCAAACCTTAAATGTCGGCCGATCTATCGGTTTTAGTTAATTTCTTGTTGTTGAAAAGACTAAGCTTTTGGCTTCTAGTCGAAAGGTTTAGCAAGTGGCTTCAAACCTTTAAGAAAAGACTAAGCATTTGGCTTCTAGTCTAAATACACCCAATAAAGTTTATAACGTGGAAATAACTTAGTGTTGTTAATTGGAAAATAAAGCTTTCAAAAAGCTGATAGCGCAAACAATTCCATTACGCATTACATCGTCAACTACATCTACACATGCAACTGTTGCAAGTAAATACAACTATCCGATGCATACATAATTATATACACATATGTATTATTTAGTTTGTTATGCCACTCGCTATGTGCTTTTTGTTCTAAGTTGCAGTTGCACATGCACCCAACTTCAGCATGTGCTTGCACACAAATAAATAAATAAATCTATAAAGCGCTTGTTCAATGCAACATGCAATGGTGCATGTTGTTCAGCTGGCCCCGAGTGCCGTTGCGCATTTCTATTATTTATGGACTGTGTGTTACGTATACCACCTGTTTGCCAGGGTACGATTGCTTTACAAAGCTGCAGGCGATTCAGGCAGACTGTTGAGAATTATGAAATTTAATGATGCGCTTAAATGTCCCAAATAAAAATGCATATAAAAACATTCGTTTGGAAATAAGCGAGTCTCGCTTTTGGCTTGCAATTGAACTACAAATGAACAAGAACTTTAAATTTCGTATTTCATATGGAATTTACCACATGCTGTATCACAAGCTTCCGATCCCTGTTTCCGCTGCCAGACCCTGTAAGTGAAATTGAAATAATTGCGTTTGACACGCAAATTGCATGGTATTTGGCTGCCATTTCAAATTTGCAACTATCGCAATTACGATGAGCTGCAAAAGGCAACGCTTAAGCCAGAAGACATGGGAAATGCATTTACAACTCTTATTGAAATTGATTAAATTCTATTATTAATGGATTCATTTCCGTGTTTTAATTATTTTCAATAATTAATTTTGCTTGTAACTTTAGTTAGTAGTATGCCTTTGCACAGTGTTTGAAATTGAAAAAATATATGAAATTGGCTTCACTTCAATAATTAAATCGCATTTCCTTAATAGCTCATAAGCAACAGGCTTAGAGTAAATTGGCCTTCAATTAAGCTGCTTGCCCTCTTCAAGGCAATATGGCCAAAAGTATAGTCCTAATTACTTTCCGAGCAGGCGTCACAGAGCCAGCACTCAACGGGTATTATATTTATAGCCAAGTATTCTATTGTGTTTCAAGGTAATTGAAAAGGAACCCAACGGTCTACCTCGCTCATTCCCACTTCGACATAATTATTGGATTCATCATATCTAACGACTATTGTCGCATTCGCTCATTGGTCCCGCTGTGCGTTTTGATAAGTGAAATGCTTTTAATTAGCGTACACGCCAACGCCAAAGTCAACGCCAACACAAATGCTGTTTTTGCTGCTTATCAGTTGTGGCAGTGCCCAGTGTTGCCAAGCTTCAATGGGAACAAATACAGAAATTCCTTGGCATGCGGGCCACTTACCCTTGCCCTTGGTCTTGCCCTTGTGCTTAACCCTGATTGTTTATGAAAATGTCACCACAATGAGCAAATGGGCAGTTACACTGAGCAAAAAATCACGTTAATATTAAAAATCACTCTGAAATATAGAAAGTTGTTTTTACTGTTTTGGAAATAATGTGTAACCATTCGAAAAGAAATGTTTTCAAATTAGAAAGAGTTTAATAATTTCTTAGAAATATTTTCTCTTAGTACAAAATATATTTCTTACGAAGGATACGTCCAGAACCATTAAAAGAACTTCATTCTAAAATTCAGCAACATGCAATTTTGTATATATATTCTATATTTTTGAAATTATAGAATGCTAATGTTTAATTAAATTAAATTTGTATTGCATGTAAGTGTATAATTCTTAATTGAAATGCTTATAGTATTACTTAGTTAGGAGTTCAGGAGTGTTGAATTATCAAAAAAAAATTGTTCAAAGCCTAACTATTTACTTAATTTTGAAATTTAAGGCTACTTAAAATTATACTTTACAATATTAATTGAATAATATGATTATATGTTAAAGGATAATATATGTTATAACATTGTTAGATTAACTTCTCGACGCTTTCCTTTATGCAAGTTAATGATGGATTGATTCCAAGTCAGACTTAAATCTTTAATATAAAAAAACTCTGTTGTGGGAATTCTGTTGTGGCACAAAAAGGCGGTTTTTCTTTCTGAGTGTATTAAAAGCGAATCGTTTGTCGGGCACTTTGACAACCCTAGCAAGTGTCTGATAAGGCAAAACAATAGCAATGAAACATGCAGTGGCAAAGCGAGAATCAAGTTATCAGTGCGCTCGACGACGTTTGACAGAAATTACCTGTATATCAGCTTGTGGCGCTTAGCTAACAAAAAATATCGAACAAAACATAGAAAAGAATGTGCAAAGGAAATCCAAAACGACTAAAGTGAAAGTGAAAGTGAAAGTGTGTGTGTGTGTGTGTGTGCAAATGTTAGCTGGCCATCTTTTGCGACAGCGTGAGCGCGAACATCGTCAATTCAGGCGTCGTTCTGGCCAAGTTGTGGCCAGCGATGAGGCGGTGCTGTGCGTGCTGCTGCGCTATAGTGATAGAGACAAGCAACTGTTTGAGCCAACAGCAACAACAACACCAACAGCAATAACAACAACAATGGGAGCTGGCGCCACTTCCGCTGCTGTCAAGTTGCGGCGTCGCGTGCAACGTCCACAATCAACGGCATTTGAAATGAGCAATGTACGCGTCATCAGCATTGGCTGTTGCAATGAGCCATAGCAACAACAACTAACATAAAATATACTATATTTATCTACAACTGTTTATAAGCACAACAAAACAACAATATCTAACCCATTATCTATTTGTTATTGCAGAAAAACAAGGAGTTGATGAATGACATTATTACAAACTGCAAATTAAAGAATGGTATGTGACAAGTGAACAACACTTTTAATTCTGCATTTTAAATAAGAATCAGCAATTCAAATTCTATAATATACAGAAAAATACAGTTCCGTAGGCCCTCATTTATAAATGCGTATTTTCATTGTTATATTATTAGGATTTGGTCCCGGCGTACAGCCTGCAGCTGCCACATCGCCCACAAAACGCCCACTGAGTCCTGATCACCCGAATCCAGCTCTGCCCATTACAGAGGTAAGCAATTAGTCCTTACAATGTATATCTGTGTGTGGGTTTGTGTATGTGCATGTGTAACTACAATAAATCACAGACGCACACACACAGACACACACACTCGGATATAGCAATTATTAATAAATACAGTGTCAGAACCATAGTTGACATTGAGACAATGTAACTTGTACTTCTTGAAAATGAAGTTAATTTGCTTCTGGCAAAGGCCGACCGGGTGACTGATTGAGCCATTTATCAATGTTGCACACATATTTTTTGTAGAATAGTTTATTCAGAGAAGAAAAAGAAAATTATTTGAATTTACTAGTTCTGGCAAAGCAAACTAAAAGTCGTATTTAAAATGCATTTATTTTATTCGTAGCCTACACAATAATATTTATATAGTAATATTAAATTTAAACTTTAATTAAGTTCCAATTTTATATCTGTCATAAAAATATGTTGAATTGATTCAAAATTCAGATTAGTAATTAGTTATTTCTGATTTGCTGTATTTACGTAAAGCATTCCTTCTGTATTCTATTACATTCGATGTCCGACTACGAATATCGATCCCGGAATTACCCTTAATACCTTTTCCTTCGTAAATTATTTAGTTTCATTTCCAAAGCTGATACTGATTTGAAAATAAGAAATGTATTTTGTATTTGTATTTTTTATATCCTTGTTACAAATACATTACTTAATAATAGAAAATATTTGTGAAAATGGAAAAACGCTTTTTTAATTTGCAGAACATTTTTTTCTGTATACTTAGAAATTATTTGTTGAAAACAAAAGAAAAACTTTTTAGTTTTCATTTCTTTTCTATGTGCAGTTTATATAACTATAGTTGTCTTAAAGTTGTCTTATTATCCTTATATAATCCTTGCAATTTTTTTCCAAATGCCAGACGCCGAGTCCTGCTATGAACCGCATGGGCTGGGCGCTGCGAACATTATTGGTGGTCGATAACTCAAGCTGTTTGAAGGATCGTAAGGTGAGTGATGGCGTAATGGCTGGCAACTAACTTTGCGAAAAGCCAACACATGTATGATGTATGTAATCAATTGTAACGGCATTTACGGTATTTCTTGGTGCTCAGGTTTCGGGCAAGTTAATACGCAAGTGTGCGCCCGGCACGGAACTGGTCGATTGGCTGGTTAACTTAGCCCCCATTGTGCACACTCGGGCCCAGGCGGCTGGCATGTGGCAGGCGTTGCTCGAGGAAGGCGTTCTGACACACGGTGAGTGTGAAGTGCGAAGGGGGTTTGCGATTTAACGGACATGCCCATTGGCTGTTGCAATTAATGCAGCAATTAACGCGCTCAAGCATTTTAACACATTGTGTCACATTTGTTGCAGTTAACAAGGAGCAGCCGTTCAAGGATAAATGCTTTCTGTATCGATTTCGCTTGGACGAGGAGGGCGGTGCACCCGCCGCGGGCTTACCAGCTGCTGAGGATCTTAGTGCAGCTAATGAGCATATACGTGAGGCATTAAGTGCACTCTTTCAACGTGGTCCAGATGCCACATTGCGCATGATATTGCGCAAGCCGTAAGTCCATTATTGATTATACTGCAGCATATTTTGTAAACGATGAATTGGTCTCATAATGGCAAATACCAAAAGCATGCAACATTAATAATGCTTTAAGCCAAAATGGTTGTTTTCGTTTGTAACCGCAAAACACACACACAACAAACGTTGTCATGCATAGCAAACATGCACATACAGGGCGTATGATTGATATTTGCCTGCCTTTGGCCTGCCAATTAGTTACATTGTCGAATTGCAGGCAGAGAGACCACAATTGCTGATATTTGCTTATAATCAAATCTCTACATTTGCCCACACACCACACAAACAGTTCACATGAGCGCACACCCGAGGAACTGGAGCTGGTATTCGAGGAACTTGTGCACATAGCAGCCCTCTCCCATCTATCGACGAGCATCAAACGTGAGCTATCCTCGATAATTGTATTCGAGGCCCATGCCCAGGCAGGCACCATATGTAAGTATAGTTTGCATTTTAAATTCGTTAACTGAGCAATTGAAATTGAAAAACTGCAGATTAAATAGATATTCGACAAAATTATGATGTTGTGTTTTTAACTTAAATGCATTATCCGAATAATAATAGGATTACTTTTAGCTAACTTCTTAAATAGTTTGTGTTATTTTTAATCTGTTTTATTATTCATTTTAGGTTATTTTTGTATTGTTTTAAATAAAATAAATTTAATCTTAAATGATTACAGGCAACTGGATGTTGCAAAGGAAACTTTTATTTCGCTTATCCTTTTTATAATACTCACTATTTCGATGCAACTGATGTAACCGACTGAGAATATATATATATACATACATAAATATACTTTAAATACTCTCTACATAGGTTGATTGGGGAAATTCAAGTGGAACTAATAAAAAAATTCTGCGAAAACGCTCTCAGCATTTTAATCAGTTTTTACTGTTTATCCTTTTTATGATTTTGACTATATAGAAAAAGCAGCTGTTATCAACAGAGAATATATATGTATACATAAAATACTGTCTGCAGGGGCTAATTAAACAATTCAAGTGCAGCTAATTATTGTACAATATTATAAGAAAAAGCTCTCAGGGTTTTAATCCGCTTTTTCTATTTATACCTTTTATGCGCCCCATTAAATTAATGTCAACAACGCGAACCACAGTATTCAATCAAGGCGACGAGGGCCGCTCCTGGTACATATTACTCAAAGGGTCTGTCGATGTTGTGATACATGGCAAAGGCACCGTTGCCACACTGAAGACTGGCGATGATTTTGGCAAATTGGCTTTGATTAACGACGCACCCAGGTAAGCAGACGAAACTGTAAACTCTTTGCCCTCTGCCATTCGGGCGAATCCGTTTAAATTTGTTTTCCCCTTTTACAAAGTGCACAACATTTTAAACTGTCAGTTCGCTTACTTAAAAGTTTTTTTCAAGATAAAAGTTTTTAGACAGCTAGCAAAGGCAAAGCCAGACCATCAACAATTCGCTGTAAGTCGTTTTCATCTTTCACTCAGTGAGTTGGGCAGCTACTTGTAACTTTACTTTTGGACAAGTTACAATACAAAATAAAAACATATAGTATACATATTTACAATGGGGCCACAAGCAACACTCTTGCACTTGGCCAAGCATACAATGGGGCCAAAGATTCAACAATTGCGGCCGGGTAATAGCATTAGATACTTGGCTGTAGCTGCTCAATGATAACAAGAGCAACAGCCACAAGAATATTTGATAACAGCAGCCATTGTGTGGCATTTATAGTCAACAATTGACGATTGAAATAAAATATTTGCACAAGAGAAAATATGCTAGACATTAGTCAAACATTTTCTGAGAAAAATAGCCACTCACGAGCCAATTGCCATTGCTCAACAAAAACAAGCAATCAGCTTTTAACAAAGTCATATAAAATGTCTTAATATTGAAGTTTCAAAATCCTATGAAAGTTTTAAATGAATTCGTTGTCAGCATAATTTTGAATTTCTCTTTGAGCTCAATTGTGCTGTTTTAATATAAATAGACAAAATTCACAAACATGTATTATTAATTTCGTTAATGTGTCTACCAACTTGACCTGAGCGTCACTTGAGATAAAAGCTTTACCAGCATTCAATTTTAAATTCAGAACTTACACAACTACTAAATTAAATATTTTACTTAAACTGAAGTATTTTTAACTATATGCGAACTCTAAACTAAAGTTATTAGCTCATTTAATATAAGAAAAAAAATACTTTTAAAACTTATTTCGGGCTTTTTGTCTATCATGAATAAATCAATTACATAATCCTTTTGCGCTAATAGCAAGCTTAACTTCATACACTGAATTCAATGCTATTTAAAATACTTTAAAAAGAATTAAAATGAATAGCCAACAGCAGTGTTGAATATGAAATGCAGCTCTAAAGTCGATTTGCAATGACGAAATTTATAAAGAATATTAATTAATATGCTTGGCTTTTATCCAACATGCATCGATTTCCTTTTCTAACCGCTGAAAATGTGCTTTTCATGGAAAATCCTCTAATTGCATTGACGCAAATTTTAAATAGTTTGCGAGCATGTAATTAAAAGTTTGCATTCAAGCCGGAATACTGTGACACAAGTTCTTCGAGCTTTCTGTTTAATATTTTGATTAAAGCACGCCTAATACTTCTTCAAATTGGGAAATAAAGTAAATATACACAACAAAAAAATCTACTTTCAGAGCTGCTACAATCGTTTTAAAGGAGAACAATTGCCATTTGCTGCGAGTGGACAAGGAGCACTTCAACCGCATTCTGCGTGATGTCGAGGCCAATACACTGAGATTGCAGGAGCACGGCAAAGATGTTTTAGTGCTCGAGCGTGTTGCAAAACAACGAGGACAGCATTCAGCATTCAAGTGAGTGGCAATTGTTTAGCAAATGGACCCATACCCAAACCAACCAGACGCCATTCATCAATTTTTAATGTTCACCCCACAAATTTTAATTGAAATCGCGAGACGCGGCAAGCGCACCAATTTGATGGCACTTTTATCACTTAGTTGAACGTGACTGAATTACCATTCACTATTACATATTATTATATACCATTAAAACAGATATACCGTGATGTCGGGCACACCGAACAAAATGCTCGAACATTTGCTTGAGACGCGCCTGGGACAGACGGTCAGCGGCATGGATCCATTCCTTGATGATTTTCTGCTCACGCATATCGTATTTATGCCCGTGGTTCAGCTCGTCGATGAATTGGCCAACTAATATCCTTTTTACAAAACAAACTAAATTCTTAACACTATAGAAAAACACACATAAATATATTTTTTGCGGATAGACGCACAGTTTAGATAAGATTAGATCAGGAGACCCTTACATATTGTATGCTTATAGGTGGAATCTGGACAAATCCTTCAAATATCCTATGTGAAACAGTTACCATAAGTTCCAGTTGTTTCCATATCCTACATTCATCTATCTATCGTCTTACATTCAGAAAAAAAATCGTCATGAAATTTGGAAAATCGGTTTACTTTTGGTGCTTATTTTAAAGGAATTATATTTCTCAAAGCAGCATATATCTAAAATATTTAATTCAACATTATTTAAAAAATTCACATGTATAAAATTTTTAAATAGTTTATAAATTTAAATTGAAAAAAAAACACTTATTTTTTTGAGGGACTTCTCTCTGATTCTAAATTATAGAATATATTTTTCAGGGTTCTGCATTTCTACTTGTTATTTTTTCATATATTTAAAAATTATTCAGATAAAAACAAATATTCATAAATACTTTTAAGTTCGATTTTAGAGCGATTTTCTAAATTTCAGCACGGTTATTTGATTTGAGTGTGACAGAATCTTTTACGATTTTTGAATATAGAAAAGACTTTTAAAAGTATACATAAAGTATACATACAAAAATGATTTAAAAAGTTTCGTAATATTTAGAAAATTGGGAAGTCACGAAAACCTTTAATTTAATATTTAATTGCGTTTTGTCGAAAAAAAGCCAAACAATAAATGTAAGCTTGAACTGTGAGGGATATGGGAAACTTACATATTAGTAAACACTGCTCAGATAACCTCCATTATTATTATACCTTTTTTGTCAATTTGTAACTGCTCTAGGATTATTTCAATACTTTTCCATCAGAAATCGCTTTAATTTCCCAAACAGTTCAATAGCAAACTTGCATCTACTGCAAAAGACTGCTGATGAGGCATTTGTGATGTTGTTCTCAATAGAAACTTTATGATTTGATTTACAACCAAGTTCAAACAAATAATATTATACACGATATAATTGAATTTCTTGAGTCACGTTTTGAATATGCTGGCCACGCGCCATCGTTTACCAGGATCTTCAAACTCGGTCAGCAAGTCGACGTTAAAGAGCTTTTCGCTTCCAAATGCTCCACTTTGAACGCAACACTTTAAAAATGCAAACACTCTGCCCCACACTCCACACCCCATCCCAACTTCGGCCCCGTCCCCGTCCCCGGCCCCGCCCATTGCCACCGCAGTCTATTAAGCGCTTGGCTGAAAACCAACTGACACAGGAGTCACGTTCTTTCCTGGGGTGGATAGTAGATGAGATGGCGGAAGGATGAGGACAGGGGGAGGTCAACAAACATATCCACAACGACAGCTTAAGTGTTGGCAGCATGCAAACCACATACACACACACCACACACACACAGACACGTGGGCACACATACACACCCAAAGCCCAAGCATGAAGTCAGGTTCGTGACTGAAAAATGTCAAGTGAAAACAAAACACAAGAATGGAGAAATATTTCTTTGCCACTGCTAAAGACTTAATGCTCTAACAAACATATCCAAAATCGTATAAGAATGAATTTCGCTTCACTTCTACCACAACTCCACATCCAAACCTTGACCTTGATTGAATAATAAGTCGTGCGCCAATACACACAAAACTTTTCCGTTCCCGTTTTTGACAAAAGTTTTACCTTTCCGTTTTCGAGCGGGCTACATTACGCTCAATCCAATTAAAATCCTAAAACTAAAACTGCTGTTCTAATTGATGTTGTTCCATTTTCAAAATGGAAAGCATTTCCGTTGTCGCAAATTGGAGCACCCAGAAGTCTGGCTTGAAAGCTTTTCCGTTTTCGAAAATTGGAACATGCCTGAATAAATAAAACCGGGCAGAATTATACTTAGCTACTACACTGTAGATACTTATCAAGAATATATACAATTTATAGGTATATAAGATATCGATGTGCGTGTGTGTTGAGTTATTCATATAAAGCTGAAAAGCCTTTTCGTGTACATGTGAAAGCTCAAGCAAAAGCTTGAGCAAATCTGAATATGGTTTAGGGTCTTTTACCTTAATGCGTTGCAAAATTGGTCAGTATTAAGGAAACTAACGAAGTGACACACTTCCTTTTGGAGCAAAGCAACTGTTAACGTTAAAGAGACAAAAGCCGCAACCTGGTTGAAAATGACCTATACACACGCCCACAGAGAGAGAAACACACTCATGTACACACACAACAACAACAGAGTCCTTGGTTATTGGGTCAACAATTTGGAAATGTGTATGTAGTGCAGCAGCTGTTGAGGGGGGTTGAATGTGGGGTTCAATGATGCTTGAAACTAATCTCCAATCTGCATTGGAATACGTGATGTGCTTAAGGAGAACCCACTTTCTGACCCAACCCACCACATTCAGTTATTGTGCGTGTGCGTGCCAAAGCAACAGATTTGCAGGATACGCAAAATTCGAGTAGTGTGTGTAGTCCTTTAAGTTCAGAGATTTGGTTACCTTAACCGCTGTGTACCTTCCATTGTGATGCGCATGATGAGGCCCAAACGCCCGAGGATCGGGAGTACATCATCAACTTTAAGAAGCGTGTCATCCAATTCATGCAAAAATGGGTTATGGCCGTGCGACACGCCGCCTTCGAGGAGCCAAGCGTATGCGATTTTATCGAAGATCTGGCCGCCGAGGTGGAAGCCGATCCCGATCTGAATGAGGAGACGAGCATCATACACAATGTGCTAACGCAGATGGCCAGATATCAGGAGGATCGCAATCAGAATGCCGGCCAAAAGTGGAAGCTGCCCACAAATGGACAACCGATTTGCCTATTTAGCGGCAATGCGACGCCATCAAAAACAGTCATCCGGCCGGACGATGACAGTGAGTTGAAATTCAAACTGCAAGTGCAGATGATTGCTTAATGGGCGCACTTCATCACATCATCCCCTTGTCCCAATTTGCAGTCATTTTCCGTGTGTATTGTGCGGACCACACCTATTGCACCCTGCGCTTTCCCATGCACACCACAGCGGAACTAATCAAGGCGTGTGCCGCCGACAAGCTCCAATTGAACCGTGGACCTGACGACCTTTGCCTCGTCGAAGTTAAATCCAATGGCGAGCGGTCCGTATTCAAAGATAATGATGTTAGCATACCGACGGGTCTAACGCTCAATGGCCGCTTGTTTGTCTCCGTCAAGGATCATCTAGATGCTTTGGTAAGTCAACACAGTCCCCTCCACAATCCGCACCTTCTCCTCTGTTGCCTAACACTTTTATATTCTTTTCGACACAGACACAGTTGCCGGAGCAGGAGTCCGCCATAGATGGAGTTGACATCGATTTGGAACTCTTGAGCACCAAAGAGCTGGCCTATCACATCACAATATTTGAATGGGATTTGTTCTGGGCGGTGCATGAGTACGAGCTGCTCTATCACACCTTTGGCAGGCATCATTTTGGCAAGGTACACTTAAAGAAAAAGCTATTTGTTATCCATACGCAAATTGAGTTTGCGCTGTCATCAAAATACTTAAAACTTTGTCTAAAGAATTTATTCATACTCTGTTCGGTAGCTGAGGCAGGCATTCATTTTGGAAGGAACAAATTGAAGTGCTTAAAATGTTGTCTAGGGTAAGGATATTTTAATCTATGGAAAGATAGCTTATATTAATTGATTCAGAATGAGATAAATATTTTATCCATATCCAGACTTCATAAGAAGACTATAATGGGATAATTGTCAAAAATTACATAATTATAAATATAAATGAATTAAAAAATGATCTACCAGAAAACAAATGTTTAATTGTAAGACTGATCGGAAAGCATAAAGTTTTTGATAGTTTGGAAAATCATTAGTGTAATGACAAACATTTATTTTAAAGCACCAGAAAGAAAGTACTCATAAGTAGCACACATTTTTGACAAGTGTAAGTTAGGCACATGTTGAGGTACATAGCATAAGCCTGCCTCGTTGCATTGTTTGGCAGAAGTTTGAATGACAAATCGACTAATTAGGCTGAAAGTGCAGGCAGAGACCTTTACACCCGGGCAGGGAGGCGAACGGGGGTGTTCCTCCTAGCCGGCAAAAAGTTTTGCCGTCAACCATTTACAAGTCTAGCATTTGTCATGTAGCTGCAAATTGAGTTTTGGCACGAGTTGTCTGCCAGAAATTGTTAAGGCAATTAAAGCTTGCCAAGATGTGTTGCCCAAGTTTTATACTAATGCCAACTCTCTCCACAGATTACGGCCAATTTGGATGTGTTTCTGCGGCGCTTCAACGAGGTGCAATACTGGATTGTGGCCGAGCTCGTCTCCACGCCGAGCCTCAGCAAACGAGTGGGTCTAGTGCGTAAATTCATCAAGCTTGCCGCTTAGTAAGTGTTACAAATACAACAATTCTCTGAACTCTATATGAAAAATGACTAATCAATATTTTCAATGCACAGCTGCAAAGAGTATCAGAACCTGAATGCATTTTTTGCAATTGTGATGGGATTGTCGAATATGGCCGTATCGCGGATGCATCAGACCTGGGAAAAGATACCATCGAAATTTCGGAAAATCTTTCAAGAGTTCGAGGCACTCATCGATCCCAGTCGCAATCATCGCGCTTATCGTGTTTTCGTGGGCAAGCTGCAGCCGCCGCTGATTCCCTTCATGCCGCTCCTGCTCAAGGACATGACCTTTGCCCATGAGGGCAACAAGACGAGCCTCGACGGACTGGTCAACTTTGAGAAAATGCACATGATGGCCCAAACAATGCGCACCATTCGCTTCTGTCGCTCGCGAAACTTGGGTAAGTTTCATAACAATATTAATCAGAGTGTACAGTATATAAATTCTTATATACATTCTGATTCGACACGATTTTTTATCGTTCCATCTAGTTGTGTTTCTTATATGTGCTGTGATGTGTTCTTAACATTTATTGCCTGTGGATAAGTGTTAACTGTTATTATAGCCTGAGGCTTGAGTGAGACACAAATGCTGCTTTTATTTCTTCCAAGCAGTGAATTTGTGATGAATAAAATATTAATACTCTTAGACAACTTTCATATTCAATTACTTAAATTTTGGACATGTAGACTTCCTAATTGGCAAGAATTGCTTTTTAATACTTAAAACTCAGAAGTTGATCTAAGCTGAATAGAAACTGAAGCCGAATTAATTTGCGTACTTCTCAAAGTAAATTACACGTTTAAATTATTTGAACTTAAATACAACAATGCTGATATTTAAAGTTCAATTGAACTAAATTCGAATTCAGTTGACTACTCCTCTAATTTAATTACACATTTTAAATTTATGAAGTAACATTTTTTTTGCTTTCGTATATTTCAAATACCCGAAACTGCTGATCTTTGTAAACTAGTTATATATTTTACCCATAAGTTTTAAGTAAATTAAAATTATTTTGTACCATTTGTATTTTTCAGTGTCGACTGAAATTAGTTTACATGAAATAAATAAATAAAAAATACAGAAATAAATAAAACTCCTCATTATTTTCAGGCCTGGAGCCACCGTCACCAAAGAGCGAGGGGGAAGTTCGCTCGTACATCAGCTGTTTTCGTGTGATTGACAATCAGCGGGTTTTGACCGCCATGTCACAGAAGGTGGAACCGACCCGGAAACTAAATTAAATTAAACTAAATGAAACAACCAACAAGTCGTCGTATAGTCCCTTAGAATTAGCTCGTATTTAGTGTCTATAACGCGTATTTAATGGGCTTAAAAAAAGAAGACCCATAAAAACCGTAATCAACTGCAGAGTTATGAGCTTAGCTAAGCTGTTTTTTAGCTGCCCCTTTAGCGACCAACCAGTGCATTCTGAACTAAGCGCCGAAACCACAAAAACTAATCAGCTAACTTTATTCATATTAGCCAGAATCAAAGTAAAGTTTATGTAAGCTTGGCAGAGATACATAAATATGTTACAACATCAAAAACAACTATCTCAATTTTCCAAAATGAACTGAAACAAAAAACAAAAAAAACAAGAACACTTTTTGCTTTAAAAAACATTTGGCTTTGGGTAGGACATGGGAGTAACCAAATTCCCAAGCCCAACGAGCGTTACAAATAAAACAAACAAACAAACAAATGGGCGTGTGTGATACTAAACATTTAGAGAAAGCAACAACAACAACAACAAAAACAAAAACAATGTACTAAACCTATTTCCTACAACTTTACTAAACAATAACGAACAATAACAAAACGAAACAAAACAAAACAAAAAACAAAAGAATAAAAATGTTATACGAATATCCATTTAAAATTCATGGCTATGCACATTGTCCAAACGAGAAGGATAAAATAAAAGTGGAGTCTATTTTTTTAATCAAAAATACAAATCATACGAATATTTGGCATGTCATAAGAGTAAGCGACTTACCTGTATAATCAAATCTAGTTGAAGCTAGTTAATAATAATATAATATATATATATATAAGTTATGTAGTCGTAAGACATTTATTTAAATTTTACTTTCTCTTTTTGTTTATACATGTACGTTTTATCTATACAAGAATCATTAATAAAATACAACCACACATACATTTACGGTCAGTTACTTTCAGTTGTTTTATTTTGTATAAAAAACACATATAATTTTTCTTGATTTGAGTAAATAATACAACAAAAATATGCTAAGTAAAGGCATAAAAAACAAAAACACTGGAGAGGGACCTTATTAGTTGTAGTATATGTACAAAAGAAAATGGCTTCATTCAAGATGTACTTATTTAATAGGAAATACTTTAAACCGAGAACCCACAGAAAGTTCTTAAGGCAAGTGTGACTTTTATGGGGCCTATCTACTAAATTTCGTGTCTTTTATCTCAAAGTTCTAAACTCCTATGCAGGTCTTATAAAAGGCAACACTTGATATATATATATATTATGTATGTATATGGAAAATTAGTAAACCAAAGTAGTTAACTTATATTTATAGACATTGTAGTATCAAAAGAAACCAACTCCTCTCCCAAGAAGGTCTCTCAAACAACGACTTACCACTTAGACAAGAACCGCTACGTAGGCAACTATACCCTACCAGACCATACAACGTAGTATATATATATATACATATTTATATATATATATTTATCAATTATCTATATTTCTGCACTATCTTTTATAATTCTCGTATATCCAACACAATCAATCAATGCACAATAACCCACAAAAGATACGAGTTCAGAGGTTTCTCCCAAAACAGTTGTACGAATTTTTAATGCAATTTTTATATAACTGCGAGTTTGAAACGATTGTTTTTAGTTTATTAGGTATATAATCAAATTTATTTTGAATTACAACAAAACAAAAAGAAAAGAAAAAACAAACACCAATTTAAAGAGAACTTAAGAGATTTCAAGCCTTTAATTACTTTATCTACCAAACGAAATGGGGAATTTCTGTCAGAATCGTCCATTAAGAATTGCTAATTAACAATATTATATAATCTGTACAAAAACAATTTTCCGATATGTAAACTCATCTAAATATGTAGAATACATGTTTATTTAGATGTAGACCAAAACGTTGTCTAAATGACACCATATATGCTTACCCATAAACTTAGATCTATCTAGTTTAAGAAACGTTTTCAAAACTTTTTGTGTCAAATATAAAGATATACAGCTATAATTATATACATATATTTTGTAGCCTTTCTATGTTAGGACAAAATAAAGTAATTATTAATCAATATATATATATATATATATATATATATAATACTAACAAACGAAAGAAGAAAATTTCAAATTTTGAATTGTGATTCGATTTGACAATCCTAAAAGAATTTCTACAATTTTTGTTTACATTTATACAAAAGTTTTGTTTTCCAACTTTCTTTTTAGCACTTTGCATAAATTTGTATGAATCAGGTAAAGAGATCCAAGCTATAGCTAAACCTACATAAATACCTCCGCTTAAACAATGCAGGCACTCTACATTCAAACATCATGTTTGTTTACCAATTTAAGTGAAGAACCAGTGAAAATTGCAGTAAATGTTCAAACCATCTAACTAAATGTTCAAATCAATGTTTACATGTCAAACGAATACAATCTTGACAATTTTACTCAATCGTATGTATTTATGTATGTGTGAAGCATACCTTTAACATAATTAATTAAATAGACTAGTTTTAATGCTCATCGGAGCTCACAGTAAGAATACAACACCAATAACAAAAAACATTATTAAAATAGACTAGAATTAAAAATAATAAAAAATGCTTATCAAAGCTCACCGTAAGAATAAAACACCAACAAACAATATTATGAAAATAGACTAGATTTAATAGAAAGAAAACCAAAATGCTCATCGGGGCTCACAGTAAGAATACAACACCAACAAAGAACAAGTAGACGGCCAAAACAACAGGCAAAATTTAAGATAAAACGAAATACAAATATCTTAAACAAATAACATATAAATACATACATATATATATAAATGCATATTTGTCAAATACAAGGAGCAGCTCTTTTAACCGTTTATAGTGATTAACAAAATCAAATAAATTTATGCAAAGCTACAAATATTTCAACAATAACCTTTAAATGTTACAAGCAACCTAAGCATATGGACACCATATAACTTTCAATGTCTAACATTTTGAACTTTAACAAATAATCAAATAAAAATTTTATGTGTTAGCAAAAAAAAAAACAAAGCAGAAAATTAAATTCAAGTTTAATTATTATAGCGCTTCAAAAAGCTCGTGAGCGAAAGCTTTCGAATGGGAAAAGTCACAACTCAGCTGTGATTTCATCGCATGACTCAACGAAACATGTGGGCTAACTAGTTGTAAAGGTGGGACTGGAAATACCCTGTGCTGAACTTATTGTTTTTAATGCATTTCAAATGCTTGAATATATAAATAAAATACATATCTAAAATTAAATAAATAAAGTAAACAAAGCATCCGATGTGCAGATAAGCAACAGAAACCAGATGATCAACACACCCACATAAAGATAATCGTGTAGGGTATGTAAAAAAATGCAGTCAAGTTTGACTGAAGAAAGAACGACGCGCCAGTTGCTCATCAAAGCTTGAACGTGGTGGATTTGAGTCGGAGAAGAAGGAATTACAAGTTTGTAACCAATTATCATCGAAATGGCAAAACTAGCGCCAAAAATAAAGTTAAACAATGGCAGAGAGATGCCCATACTGGGCCTGGGCACCTGGCGATCATTCGAATCGGAGGCGTATCAGGCGACACGTAACGCTATCGACATCGGCTACAGGCACATCGACACCGCCTTCGTCTACGAGAACGAACATGAAGTGGGTCGAGCAATAAGGGAGAAGATCGTCGAGGGGACGATTAAACGTGAAGAGGTATTTGTGACAACCAAATTAGGTGGCATTCACCACGATCCGCAGGTTGTGGAGCGTGCCTTTCGCCTCAGTCTGAGCAACCTGGGTCTGGACTACATTGATTTATATTTGATGCATATGCCAATCGGGCAAAAATTCCACGATGACAGCAATGTTCATGGCACCTTGGAGCTGACCGATGTGGATTATTTGGATACGTGGCGTGAAATGGAGAAACTGGTTGATTTAGGTCTCACGCGCAGCATTGGCCTGTCCAATTTCAATGCGTCGCAAACGGAGCGAGTGCTGCAGCACTGTCGGATCAAGCCCGTCGTCAACCAGGTCGAGTGTCATCCGGCATTTCAGCAGCAGCAGCTGCGTGCCCATGCAAAGGAGCATGGGATTGTGATCTGCGCCTATTGTCCTCTAGCGCGTCCGCAGCCGGCTCGCAACTGGCCACCCTTTTTGTATGATGAGTGTGCGCAGCAGTTGGCCAAGAAATATGGTCACACTGCGGCGCAGATCTGCCTGCGATATCTCATACAGATTGGCGTTGTGCCGCTGCCAAAGTCATCGAATAAGTCGCGCCTTGCCGAAAATTTCAATTGTTTCGATTTCGAACTGACACCAGACGATTTGTTGAAAATGGAGACATATCACAAGGGTGTGCGCACGGTTCCATTCAGTGGCATGGCCAGGCACAAGTACTATCCATTCAACGACGATTTCTAGTTTTACTAATTCAATAAGCTCAGATTGTTTATGCATAAACACAACAAACACACAAATAAATACGGAGTTGCATATTAATAAGCTTATAAACGGGGTCGTTTGATAAGCAATTCTTATCTAGTGTAAATGGAATATCTTACGTAAACCTACTAGCTAATCAAGTAATATTTCTTTCTTTTAGAGATATTCGCGACGCATCAAATTCATGTCTGCTAAGTGTTGTCATTTTTGTCGCCTGAGATTTTGTAGTTTCTGTCTTATCTGCTGAGTGATTTGCAGTTGATTGCGAAGTGGAAACTTGACCTTGATTGCAAGTGGCAGTATTAATAAAGCCTAACGTTTCTCCTTCAGAATGTTTGTTGTTTTTCTTATTTGCTCAACAATTATTTAAGTAGGCTGTTCAGTTATTATTTGTTCAGGGTATCAACCAGTTAGTCTGTCGTCTTATGCTTAATTTTTTTTGTATTTAAATACTAAGTGCTTTTTAAGGTGACCATTTGCTATTCAGCTAATTTCTTAAATATGTACACACTTGTGCAGAAAACAGCTGTTCCGTTTATTTAGCCTTTCTCTTTGGAAGCTTGTTAAAAGTTCCTTAAAGTTATGTCAATTATACTGAGAAGCAATCTGCGCGCAAACTGGCTTCTAAAGGTACCAAGCTGATTATCTCTCATTATCGTCACATTAAAACGTGTACCAATATTTTGTATACAGCATGTTTGCTATAGCTCCAGCGCCAAATCGAGCGGCGACACTGCCAAAACGATACCCAAAAATCTACTCGAGGATAAGCAAACGGCTAATTTGCAAAAGGAAAACGGCGCCATTTTCGACAAGCGACCATTCAAACTGCATCTGGATAAAGGTGAGTGTTGCACTCCAGCCGGGTGGAAATACACAAACAAACAAAATGTTTACATAATCGACAAAACACATGTTGCAACTTCCACAGATAAAACGTACAGCTGGTGCCTGTGCGGCAAATCAAAATCGCAGCCACTCTGCGATGGCACGCATAAAAATGAATTTCTCAAGATTAAGCTGAGGTAAACAGCTGCCTATAAAACATATAGAATATGTCTGAATATATCAGCTAATTTTATATATAATTACAGGCCCATACGCTTCAAGGTGGAGCAGACTGGCGACTATTGGCTGTGCAATTGCAAGCAGACGACGCATCGACCCTTCTGCGATGGCACCCACAAGCAGCCCCAGATCCAGTCAGCCGTTAAATAACTCAGCATAGCTTTAAGGTTGCATGCAACGAACGCATTTTGTAGCATATTGATGGGATGAAATGAGAGGAGAAATGCACGAAAACAATTTTGAATCAAGCAACACTTGTTTTATTTTCTAGATTATAGAACGTTATTTATACACACATAAATAAATGCCTTTGCAGCCCAATAAACATGTATATTAAGTGATATATATATATATATATATATATATATGCATGTAATGTATAATATTTGTAAATATATATATATATGTTCATGTTCATGTGTATGTTTGTTCAAGCTCAACAAAATATTTACAGCGTTTAGTGCTCATAGAAAATGAAAATAGTTATCCAGACAGATGCATAGAAATTAACCCAAGAGAAAAACTTATAAAACACAAGCAAATGGAACACAATTGTTTTCTTTTTTGTTGTTGCTGTTGTTTATTTAAAGAGTAAATCCTAAGTAAATCAGTGTATTTGTTTCAGAAATTAGATAGTAGCTTTTGTTTTTTATTTAATTTTTAAACGTTCGGATTTTTTACACATAAATTATAGAACTAAAAAAAAATGTGTTGAGAGCAAAAAATGGCTTAAATACTACTGCACTCAATAGTGTATGCATTTGCATCGAGTGATGCTGTTGTTAATTTAATTAGATTGAAAATTCCAAATGCCATCTCATCTGCATAATTACTAAGAGATTTATTTTCACATTTTACAAATCTACTATGCAGCAAAACACACTCAATAATAACGACGAAGGAGTCAATAAAAATTATAAATTCATCAGTTTATAAAAAACGACTTTGTATGACACACAGCAAAAACCGAATTTGAACCAAAACCCAAATTATTATCAATTTAATTTAAAGTTTTTCATTTTAACAATTTGTGTTTCACATCAAGTCTTTCTGTCAGTTACTTTTTTGCCACGCCTTTTGTTTATTTCTTTCGTTTTTTTTTTAATTTTTTTGTTTTTTATTTCTTCTACTATAAACAATTTAGATGCAATATGTTGGTGTTCAATTTACTAAATAGCAACACAGCAGGCGCCGACCGAACACAGTTTGGTTGTATGTTTGTTTGCTTGCTGCAAGTTGCATGCTTCGAATATTTTGAATGCCAGACATTTAACATAACACAGCTTTGTCTTTAACAAAATTGAGCAGTTTCAACGCATTTGTTTGTATCTGTTCGAAAATTCGTGTTTCAATCGGCCAAAAATTGCTTGTCGCCATTTCGTAAATGTTTAAATTACGTAATTACTAAACCGAATTGAATTACTTGTTTTGTATCAATTGTTAATAACTAATGTACATGTATAATGTATATCTCATGTGTATTCTTTGTTATACAATACATTTACCAGTGCTATGATGTGTGTGTGTGTTGTGTGTGTATCTTTGCATGTATATTGTGGTTTCTCGATGGTTACTTGGTTCCTTATATAGTTGAGTTGTTCTTGTTGTTGTTGCAGTTGTTGAATTTGTAGTTATTTTTCATAAATTTGGTTTTAGTTTAGGTTTTAGCATAGCAAATTGTGTTAAATGTATTCTCCGTTCGAATTGTAATATGTATGCAGCAAACAATTAATCATCGAGGGCTGTTGACTGTTGTTGTTGTTGATTATAATTAGTACTCTTCGTCCTCTGGTGGTGCATCGTCTGGTGGCGCAAAGCCATCCTGCGATGCCAAAAATTAGAAATAGTATTGATTATGCAAGTTGTGTGCAACCAATACAAAAGACTCTTTTCTCTCGCTTACCTCAGTTGCATAGAGTATGTCCAAAATCTTTTGAATCAGCTGTGCTGGTTCAGCCTCATCGGCTTCCTGGCAACTGTGGCAGTTAAAAGACATGTTAAGAATCGAAGAATTCAATAAAGATTAAGTTGAACTTACAGTATTTCAATGTCGCGCAGCTTGGTGAAGTAGAAATCGCGCTCCTTCTCCAGACCCTCCAGATTCAAGCGCATGTCCATTACCTAAATAGATGGCGACATATCAAGTTAAACAGTTGCTTAATGTTTCCTTGTGGGTGACTTACCTGATTGGAGAGCTCTTCGATCTGATGATTGGAAGCCGCACCAGCCGCATCGTTCTTCTTGACAGCTCCCGTGCCGGCGATCATTCGATTCGGCGGCGTCGCATTATTTGTGCGTGGCGGCACCTTAGAGACTGCTTGGATTGGATAAGAAAATTACGTTAATCCTAATATAAATGTACTTAAATATAATTATAGATTTAACAAACGTGAAGCACTCGCGTCAAATGGCTAGCGTTCAAGTTGCGCTTTCTGTCGTGTTTTGTCATTTTGTAGTTTTGGTGCATTCAGTTTTGTTAAATTATAGAATTAAATAAATGCGCTTATGAGCTAATTTCAACGTGCCACCAAATGTAGAATAATGTGTATGTATTTTGATGTATGTATGTACAAAAATGTATCTGATGATGAGAGAATTTCTTTTTGCTTTTTAGAAATTAGGCGAGAGATGATGGTTTGGACTTGTGTGTGGACTGCAAACTAAGCCGAACCAAAACTAAAGCGAACCCAAAACCAAAACCAAACCAAACCAAGAGAACCTACTGGGCTTTGTGGCTGTCGTTGTTGCTGCCGCTGTTCGTGTTTGTGCCGCCGTTGGCACACGCCTATAGGAGCTGGCAACGCCGCCGCCGCCGCTTGTGCCAGGCAGAGATTTAACAGCACCGGAACCAAAGCCCATCGGCGCCCCTTCGCGCACACCGCTAGCATCATAATCTCTGCCATCGTAGTTGGCGTCGAAGAATTTTTTGAACCATTGTAAAAATTCGAAATTATCTTGGAAGCGACCCTTTATCAATTTGTCAATGGGTATTATCTAAAAGTAAAATGTGTGAGAGAGAGAAAGAGAGAATAATATGCAGTGTTTTGTTGAATGAAGTGAGAAAAAAAAAATATAAACAAAAACTAAACAACAACAACCAAGACTGTTTAAATAGAAAGAAAACTAAGTGTTAAATTAATATTAAAAATTATAAATGAGAAATGTGCACACTCAAAACAAAGAGACAACTGTGTGTGTGTTGTGTGTGTGTGTGTTGTGTGTATGTGTGTGTGTTGGGTGCTGGGATGCGTATGCTTTTTGGTGGGTGCACAACAGTCACAAATGTTGCCAATGCCATTTTTTGTGGTTTTTTTGTTGTTGCTGGTTTCAAAATTGATTTTTCTATTTTTGTTTCTTATTTGTTGTTTTTCGCGTGCTTCACGTTCGTTTTTATGTTTTTCTTTTCTTTTTTTTCTTTTTTTGGTTTTTTGTTGCCCACACGCACAACACAAATATTGTAAAATGATAGTAGACGAGACAGTTGCGTATACAGCGACGACCCATCACCGTAACCAGCTTCTGCTATCATAATTATATCATCAACACCAATCTCTCTTATCGAGCGAGCCCATACCCGATTGGATGCGCAATGCTGACATGCGGCTATTATTGATCACATGCTGATGCTGCTGCTGTGGATGTGGATGTTGATGTGGATGCTGCTGCGGGCGACGATGCATTAGATGCAGATCATTGTTGGTGCTGCCCACACCGCTGCCGCTGTGGCTGCCGGATCCGTTGCCCAGCTTGATGCCGCCCCGCTGGGCCTGTGGATCGTAATCACGCCCATCATAATTGGCATCGAAAAACTTCTTGAACCATTGCAAAAACTCAAAATTGTCTTGGAAACGTCCCTTAATAAGTTTATCAACGGGTATTATCTGTAGATGTTGTTGTTGTTATTATTGTTGTTGTTTTTTTTCCCAGCAGTTGGCGATGTCAATGTTGTTGATGTTTTTTCGTTGGTTTGTAACGGAAATGTCAGTTAGTTACATACACATAGGAAAGTTCAACTTTTAATGGTTTTTTTTAACAATTGGCTCCACCCAGCCCCAAAAAGAGTTGCATTTTTCTAATTTAGTTTAAGAACAAGTACAGAAATCAAAAATTGACTTAATTATTACACATGATATTTATGGAGATGTGATCAATAATTGCAAATGATTTTACATATATAATTCGTATAGTCAGTAATATGATCACATTTCCATAATTATCAAATCGTACAAAGTTTTACTAATATTAAAAAAAAATCTTTACATTCGCAATTCAAATATTTGATACATTACAAAAGAAATTTGGTTTTTTTCTACTAAATTTGAAAACTGAAATATGAATATGCTTCTTCTGAAACTCTAGCTGCGAATAATCTGATTAATATTAGATTCACTAAATACAATGATTATTGTAATAAATGTGTCCAGTCTAATGTGCACAAGGAATCAGCGCAACACACACAGCTCAATCTCAATTTAAATATGTATAACAATTAACTTTGTAAGTGTGCAAAACTTTGGTGTTAGAAAACAACATAATTTAAAAATCGAATAAATATATAAGGCTGGGAAATATACAAAACATATATATTTATATATATATATGTGTGGATATAAGCTAGAGCTAGATCTACAATTTACCTTATCGACGGACATTTTTTTGAAGCCCGCCTGCAAGATCTTAAAGTTCTGTATGTACTCATGCTCCAGATTTGTACGGAATTTGACACGCTTGACGGGCACTGAATTTGGGAACAACATGTCCATGAACTGACAGTAAGCGGCACCTAAATATAGACACGATATATAAATACATATTGAATAGGTGATCGGTGATCGGTGATTCGATCGATCCATCTGCCATCTACTCACCCGTGCACAGTTCCTCAATTTTAGAGAACTGCGACTGGAGGCAATCGTTTACCCAGGCCAGCATGTCATGACGAGACAGATTCTCGGACGTCACATTTGTGGAGTACACGTTAACAGCCATATCTCTGTGAATCTCTCGCTGTTCTTGCCGTTGCTGCGAATTAAAAACATATATATATAAATTGTATTTCATAATTTAAGTGTGTGCCATACATAAAAGGAGAAGGTGTGTGGGTGTGTGTGTGTGTGTGTGTGTATAAAGCTGGTAATTACGGCTCAGCTTATAATTGTTGAAATTTTGTATTTGGTTTGTATTTTGTTGGTTTAATTTTGGCGTGTGCATTGAAGCGTCGCAGATGTGCGTGCCTCAATATCAAGATCACGGTAATCACAATCAAATGCAACATCTGCGGTGGAATGTGGCATGTGGCATGTTGGCACGATTGTTTGTTATAAGTACATTTGTGTGTTTGAACATGAAAGTTTACCGCTGCTTTTCCTTTTAATTGTTTTATCTGTTTTTGTTTTGCCAAATGTTTTTCACTAATTGTCTAAACCAAACAAAAAAAGTGGCACTTGGACTAAATCGATGAGAAACTACTCACCGATCTCTAATTCGTAGCTAATTGAATAAACAGCGTTTGCCTACGGTTTCCAGATTTGTATTAATTTTTGAAAAGAAACCTTTGAATGTTTTTAAATTAAATTTTTTTATTAATTTTTTTTTCTCAAATATTCGACAGCTCTATGTGAACAACACTTTCGAATGCCTAATAGCAAGCATAGATCAAGGCCTGCTTGAAATCCTACCCACACAGCAGCTCGGCTGGGCAGCTGATCAAAACGAATTCAAATAGATTATATTATGTGAATTATGATAAATTAGCATAAATATTTACTCCTACTACGCTGACTCTTCACAATTGGTATTAACAAATTACCGAACTCAATAAACAATCAGCAGCGATAACAATCACAGAGCAAAATACAAGTACTCGTCTACGAGATACCCTAGTTGGCCAACACACATTCTGATTTATATCAATGATTAATGTCGTTGAAGCAAATCAACTTTTTAAATGAAAATTCCACGAAATTGCAAAGAGTACAGAAAAACATGTATTTCTATGAGGATTATGTATATATATATAATGTTTAAATGTTTATATTATTTTCAATACAACTAAACATAAAAACTGCAATGTTTTTTTTAATATTTTAAATGGCTTTTAATGCGTTAATTGCTTTATTTTGCTTCAGACAGCTGTTCTTTTTTTCCGCCTATTGGCAGCAGTGAGTATGACTTGAGTTCATAGGAATCACATCACCATAGAGTATGCTTCTAGTGCTCCGCTGGTCAATTGTGCATGACTATAGATACCCTGTGGCCACACCTTTTCTTAGCACACACACTTCCTTATAAATTACAACATATAATTCGAATGTAGAGTAGAGTTGTACTTTTTTCTATTTAGTTGAGGAGAAGCGACATGCAAACGCGCCCCACGCTGCCAGCCAAGACAGAATCAGGCAAATTTGAAATTGGAGTGGAAAACGCACACACGAGCAACAAGCAGCGCAAATGCAACAAGAAAAACACGCACAGGCAAATATATATTTTGTATTGTGTATGGCGGCGATAGCAGCGCAATCCGTGCGAGACTGGAGCCAACGAACAATGAACTTGGACTGTGGTGGGTTGCAGCGACTGCGACTGCTTCTACTGCGACTGCGGAGTGGCTGTGGCTGCTGTTGGGCGGTTTTGGTTTGTCAACGCTTCGCTGCTGCCGATGTCGACGCTTCTTGAGACAGTCGGAAGCCAGCAGCCAACAGCAGCAACAACAGCACTGAGCAGTCAGCAGAGGCAGCGACATCGGCAACGGTTCTTAGTCACTGCATTGCAGGCTAGAGTTGTGATTTACTGTTCATGCCAAAGAAGTAGTTCAGTCGTTCAGTTGTTCAGTTGTTGATGAACGAATTTCTTCGTTCACTTAACTATTTTCGTTAATTTAACTACGATTATCGTTCGTTTTGTTTCGCTCGTTATATTTTGTTAAAAAACATATTTATAACCTAATTATTTTCTATTCATTTTCATTTCAAGAAAGTCTGATTTAAATGATTAGTTCGTTCATTTAGTTAGGTGAGTAGTTCAATGTTCAATCGAACTAATTGCGAACGAATCGAGACAACTCTATTGTCGACATCTGCAGCTGTGTCAGCGTTTTAGGCATTTGGCATTATCAAGAGCAGATAGAATCAAAAAATAAATAACATGACCAATGCCACAACGTGGGCCTTAACACACACACCACACACACACACAGAAAATGGAATTAGCCGGCAGCCGAAATGTGCCTATAAATATCAGGCCAAGTAGTAAATGTTTGAGTGTGTGTGTAAACTTTTGCCACGTTGTGTGGCAAGTGCATTGAACCCAAAAAAAAAATATAATCATTGCAGTTTGACTCTCATGCGGTAAAATACTCTGTTAACAGTGTAAAAAAAAGCTGCAAAAATATTCATGACAGCTTTAAGCTAAATGCTATTTTGTTCTTTAATATTTGTTGCAAGTTGAAAACAATTTGTGTTATGCAAACACAGAAAGCAAAATATAAAAAAAAAATACTCCCACTCATATTGCTGGGAACAGAGTATAAAAAGGGCGCGCTGCGATAAAAGCTATAGTTGGGGCAATAGCCGGAACTTGACTGTGCCCCGTATTGTTGCAAATGTTGATGTTGTTGCTTATTGATTGAAGTGCAGGCAAAACTGCCCCAAATACACAACAAGTTGGAAAAAAAAACAACTCATTATGAGGGATTTGTTTTGTTTGCTGTGTCGAAGTCTGATGATGATTATTACTCTGTATGTGTGTGTGTGTGTGGAGGGGGTTGCCTCTGATTGATGTGTGTGTAATTGCAGCGGAAGTTGTGGCAAATGGCACATCGTTGCCAACCAATTAAGTAACCGCAACTTATCACAAAAAGATGACGTTTCAATATAAATTTAACATTTGCGGCACGATATAAATATCGACATCGATTATCGGCAAGTGTTTGTCATCGATCACACTCATAAACACACGCACACACACGCACACACACACAAAATGCCGGCGAGTTTTGAGTGAACGTCAGCGTTGGCGTCCGCTAGCTCAGCAATTTTAAGAAGCCAATCAAATTAGTAGTTAAAAGAAAACAAGCTTGAATCGGTAAAACACACACAGACACATACATATATATATATATATATATATATATATATACATATCACACATACACACGCATGGACAACAATGTGCGGGGGTTGCCAGATAAAACACACACATAACAAAAGTTGACAAGTTGACATACTGGCAATGACGTCATGCTAATAAATTGATATCGGCAGCAACAACATCGCAAAGAACACCTGAGCGGCACAGGAAATGCACCAAAAAATACGGCAACGCCAGTCGCAAAATTGCATTTTTGCTTGTGGCAGGTAGCAATGTGTGTAACGGCATCGACTCGGGCAGCAGCAGCAGCAGATTAGCCGCAAAGGCCTCTTGACGATTTGGTGTGGAATTTTTATGACTGTTCCTGTTGCAAACGTGCAGCAGGCGCAGAAGCCACACACTCACACATTTTATTTTTGGTCACACACACATATATAGAAAGGAGACAGACGCGCCTGCAACACTGGGCGACATTTAAATGCGTACAACACGCACACACACACATACGCATAGCATGTACAGAAGATATTTTCTGCTATATTTTGTGCTCAAGTGTTGTGCACTTGAAGTTTTCGGCAAGGCTATTTTAAAATCGCCACATATACACGAGAAACTCGCATTTTTTTTGTTGCCGTTGAACTTTCTTTTCTGCCGACGCCGCCTCATCTAGATTTTGCCATGCACACACTTAAAAGATGGAGAAGCAAAAAAAAACGCCGCAGCCGCAACATTCACCAACACACACACATATATATATAGATACACTTGGAAACAGGCTTTTCTGCTGTTGGCCGTTGTTTTGAAGTTTAGTTCACACTCACCTAATTAATTGTATTTTGGATAATCGTTGATTTAACTTAAACGGTACCTTATAATAATTCAAAGTAATTAACGACAAAGGAATCCAAAATTCTATGACGAACCGTTTTCACGTAGTGTTGTCGACTGCTCTCTAGTGTTGCCCAATCAATTTTGCTGCAGTGTTAGCAGCGAGTGGAACACTGCTAGCGTCGTCCAGCTATGTTAATGCAGGCGATAACGATAGGTATATTTAACATTTAACATTTTATGCAATCGATTTTTATTAAAAATTTAAAAAGTTTGCCGGGCCATGCCCGCGAAAAACGACATTTAGACTTAACACTAATAAATGCAACAGTTTCAACAGTTAGAACATTAAATGCCCACGAAATGCAATAAAAATACACACTTTTACATGCGGAACACACCAAACTTGGTGTCATGGCCAGCGTTATTGAGAGCCGCCTTCAAACTGAGGCCGAGCACCTGGCGGGTATTCGCCGGATCGATGATGCCATCGTCCCACAAGCGAGCCGTGCTGTAATAGGGAGAACCCTCCCTTTCAAACATCTCCACAATTGGCTGCTTAATTTTCAGAGCCTCCGCCTCGCTAAATGCTTTGCCAGCACGCTTCCGCTGATCCTCGGTAATCTGGGCCAAAACATTCGCCGCCTGAGCACCGCCCATGACAGAGATGCGTGAATTGGGCCACATGTAGAGGAATCGGGGTGAATAGGCGCGTCCACACATGCCATAATTGCCGGCGCCATACGAGCCACCAATGATCACCGTCAGTTTGGGCACATTTGCACAGGCAACCGCTGTGACCATCTTGGCGCCATTCTTGGCAATGCCATGCGCCTCCGCATCGCGACCAACCATGAAGCCTGAGGAGGGATTACAACAGATGACAAGTCAATAAATCAGTCAATCAATCAACTCACCCGTTATATTCTGCAGAAAGACCAGGGGAATCTTGCGCTGCGCACAAAGCTGAATGAAATGGGCTCCTTTGAGGGCGCTCTCCGAGAAGAGGACTCCGTTGTTGCCCACAATGCCAACGGCGCGGCCATAGAGCTTCGCAAAGCCACAGACCAGCGTCTCGCCGTAGAGTTTCTTGAATTCCGTGAAGCGACTGCCATCCACAATCCGAGCAATCACATCGCGCACATCGAAACTCTTCGTCAGATTTGGGCCAACAATCCCGTAAAGCTCACGCGGATCGTAGAGCGGCTCCTCCACAGCAGCAGCAGTCGAGTCCAGAGGCTTTGTCGCTATGGAGTGGAGCAGTTGATCGTTGTACGCGTTTGTTGCCGGCGTATTAAGATTGCTGACAATCTGCCTGGCCAAATACAAGGCGTGCTCATCATCCACCGCATAGTGATCCGTTACGCCGGATGTCTTGCAATGCAGATCGGCGCCACCCAAATCCTCCGCAGAGACTTCTTCGCCCGTTGCCGCCTTTACCAGCGGTGGTCCGGCGAGAAAGATGGTGCCCTGCCTTCTCACAATGATGCTCTCGTCCGCCATGGCGGGCACATAGGCTCCTCCAGCGGTGCAGCTGCCCATGACGACCGCAATCTGTGGAATGCCCTGTGCCGACAAGTTTGCTTGGTTGTAGAATATTCGCCCAAAGTGCAGCTTGTCCGGAAACACCTCCGCCTGGCGTGGCAAATTCGCGCCTCCCGAATCCACCAGATAAACGCAGGGCAGCCGATTCTCCTGCGCCACTTCCTGGGCACGCAGATGCTTCTTGACCGTGATGGGGTAGTAGCTGCCACCCTTAACCGTTGCATCATTGGCCACCACAACGCACTCCGTGCTGCTCAAATATAAGAATCGAATATTTAATATGTATTCCATTTTAAAATTATTTTTGCCCTACCCGCAGACTCTTCCTACGCCGGTGACAATGCCCCCCGAATTGACCACCTCTTCGCCGTAGAGCTCGTAGCCGGCCAGCGTGCTGAGCTCGAGGAAGGGCGAACCCTTGTCCAGCAGCAGATTGATGCGCTCCCGCGCCAACAACTTGCCACGCGACGTGTGGCGCTCGTTGGCCTTGGCGCCGCCTCCTGTCAGCACTTGGCTGGTCACATTGCGCAGCTGTATGACCAGCTTGCTCATTTCCTTGGCATTGTCCTGCAAGTGTTGCACAATAAAATTATGTACACATTTACAGTTCTTTGAAAGTTCTTACCTTATATTCCGCTGATTGCTTATCTATTTCGCTGCTCAGCACATTCGCATCACCCACGTGTAGGAGACGAGTTTGGCTGCGCCTCAGCTGGCTGGCCATGGAATGCCGCAGAAGTTGGGTCAGTTGGAGCTTCAGCATGCTGACGGACCGGCTAAATGCAATAATTTAATGAATATGTTGGGGTAAAGATCACAGCGCTGTTACGTCAGGTGTGCAAGCGCTGGTCACACTGAATGCGCGATCAGCTGTCAGTAGCATACCGCCATCTAGCGCGAATAGTTGGAAAGTCCAAACAAATGTGAGCAAACATTTTATATAAATACGACACAAAGCGCCATCTATTTTTCGCTTTCTTAAAACCAAATTTCGAATGCTGATAAAAATAACTGAAAATATTAATATTAATTTAATTTATTCCCCAACTTTGAGCTAAATATCGAAAAATATAAGTAACCACTCCGCTGTAAATGACTTGGCTACTGACGATTTAAAAACTAAATAAATAGTAAATAAAATTTCAACATTTTGTTTTTGGACTTTGGTAAATTTATTAGCTGTTTTGGATTGAAGTTGTGAGCTGACAACGCAATTGGTTCATTCTAAAACTAGGAGAACGACATAGGACATACGACAAACGTACGATATATGCTTATAGATAGTTTGCTACACTAGGCGGTTCTGTGAACATTTCAAAACTTGATTGTGCACGACGCTCTAATTTCTATCAGATACGTACAGATACAGATACAGATACACATAAACAAATATTTGATTTGATTTTTAAACATTAGTGGTAATTTAGGTATTCAACGCTGCTATTAGACAATCACATGACAAACATAAACATTGGCTTACTTAATTATTTATTTAGCTATTCAAATTCCGTTAATTATATAAGTTTATTCAGGCTAGTTGTAGTAGGTAAATGTAGATTTTTCCTTAAAACAATAAAAAAATTAGATACTTTGAACTGCAAGAATATGATATTAGCCAGTAGCCAGTAGTCGGTCTGGTACTCTGATCTGATATCAATTTTGTGTTGTGTTGTGTTCATTTGTTTTGTTTTTGGCTTACTTAATCTTAATCTTGTGTAGTTTCAACTTAAAGCCGAGCACCTCGCTCAGCACACCCGAAAGGGCCGATAGGATGACCACCTTGATGGTTGTGAACAGATATGGATTGGCACTGAGACCAGAGATCTTGAATGGCGTCTCGAGCTCCTTTAGCAGATCGGCTGCCAACTTTAGTACGCTATTTGAGACCATTAGTTCCTCCTTCTTTTTGGGTTTTTGTTCGATTTGCAAATACAAATTGATTTGTTCGGTTATCAGCACCGACACACTACGATATTTATGCTGGATCTTCTGGCCCAGGGTCATGAAGCGCAGCAAATAGATGCCAATCGTAATTGACCAGATGAGCGCCTCCAGCGTCAGATGTGTGTGCAGATTAACCGAATCCTTGAGCCACTCAACGCTGAGAAAGGCCAGCAGCAGCAAGGTGACTATAAATGCCGCAGATACAATTATATCCACGGATCGCTGCGGACCGCGTTTCTAATAGTTCAAAACAAATTAAGCAATTAGTAATTAGTATATATATATTAGATAAATGATTACCTTCAAATAGGAGCGCACACTCAGCCAGGTTTTGATGTTGCGCACCTTGTTCAGGCGAAAATGGGGCAGATTCGACTTGCGTGCGCGACGCGATGAAGTCAGATGCGAAAACAGTTTGGCATACAGAAAACTAAAACGAGCAAAAGAATGGAATATCAATTTTCAAAATATCAAAAATATTATTACAATCTTAGTAAATAGACAAGGTTTCCATCGGCTCTATGAAACAATTCCTTTTCACAATGTAACTTTCTGAATAAAATATATTTCATAAAACATTCGTTATCTAAATATCAAATATGTTATTCTAATTTTAGTAAATAAACGAAGCTTTTTCCGACATTTCTATTTTTTACAGTATATCTCTTGTTAATATATAATATGTGAATTTTTAATTAGAAGCAAGTTTATTTTAGAGACTCTGCTGTCAAAGTCTGTTCAAGTCACTTCCAGAGTAGCACCTTACCCTTATTGTCTCTCCATCGTATTGATGATGATTGATGATTGGGGTGTCTTAGATCCCAAAGCTTAAGCTTGACAAGCATATTTCTTCTGTCACTAATCGAGCCTTTGCCGTTTTTTTATATCTCAATGGGTCTTGTGCATCATCTCTTAAATTAAAGGTTCGTCAGGTTTAAATAGAATCGATACAAACAATTCTTAAATGGTGTTCTACTAATAGCTTAATTATCTACCATAATAGACTTTTACTAACAAATCTTTCTTATCTTTCCGCTGATAGTGTTGTAATCATCTTACACAAACTAAAAAGTTGCGGAATTGATTATCAAATCAGGCAATTTATGTACAGATTTATAATATAAGTTTTAAAGAAAATTTCCAAAAAAGTGGTTCATGGTTCCGAAATAATCAGCCAAGTTATTATTAGTGGTTAATGGTTTAAGTCCCTATTAAACCTGAAAAATGTAGTTACATATTTTTAAAATGAATTTAAATAAAAATTTCCTAACAATTCTATTCGATATTTTCCAGTGATTCATGCAACAAATCCCGATTAAGCCCACAAAATATAATTGAGAGATTCATTTGAATCGGTACATAAAAGAGCTATGCACATTTTCAGCAATATGGCATAATTAAGTTTACCGTTGCTTGAAGGTGCGCTCCGCCACAGCAAATATGATGAAAAGGATGAGCGTCAGGCAAAGACGTTGAGCAAAGCCCAAAGCCAGCACGGTGCGTTCCAACTGCGAGTTGCCGAAGGCGAAGCCGATTAGTGTAAAGAGCGAGGACGATGACTTCTCCCACAGCAGCTGTGGCATATACAAATAGCTGATCTCGCTGGCCTTGTCCGCATCAATGGTGATCTGTAAGCGAATATTTGATTTTAATTGCTAATTGATGCATTCGAAAAAACACTTACCTCGCACAGCCGACAGAAGGTTGGTATCAGCGTCAGCAGAAAGGAGAAGAACACGCCTATGTAAATGTAATCGTTGGTGACGCCCAGCGAATCGACCCGCTCAATAATGCACGAGGCGATCTCCAGCACAGACATCTGCGCCTTTTTCGCATCACGCTGATCCCAAATGGTGCAGCTTACTAAGGGTGAAATAATTGAATCTCTTATTGCATGCATGTGTAATTCTTATCTCAAATTACTTAGAGTTCAGGCTTGTGCGCTCTTTTACTTAATTACATATATATACATAATATATATATTTAATTATATAAAACAATTATATTAAAAACATTATTTACATACAATTATAAATTCATATATGATGTATAATTATATATAAAATAAACTATAAAATAATTATGTTAAATGATTACTTATTTTACAATTTCTGTGCTAGTTTCTCGAGCTCTTCTAAGCAGATCAATGATGGAATCAATCTAAGACAGATGTAAATGTGGTTCCTGAATATATATAAATATTAACCTAAAGCTTGGAATTAATCTGCATTGATTTGGAATCTCTTTAATAAACATTAATCACTATACTTATATAAAAAAAAGCAGAATGCTTCAGTTTCAAAGATGATTCATTTCCTACTTGCTGCAGATAATCATGAATAATTTCGAATTCTTTCCTTGTTTGCTTCTTTGTCTAGTTATGTTCGCATTTCTCATGGTGTTCACTTACTGCGATCCAGGCTACTGTGCGGATTGAGTATGGTTGTGGGTGTAATGTCCAGTTCTGGCATCTCCTCATCGCTGCATGCTTGATGCTTGTAGCCGCCATCGGATTGATCCAGTTCAGAGGTGTAGCTGCAATCGTCACTGTTGGTGGTGACGCCCAGCCAATCAGTGGCAGATGTGTTGCACTCCTGGGTGCCAGCCGAGGCTGGACTCGATATAATGTCCGCATCATCGCATTCGTCCGACTCGGCACAGCTGCTGGTCGATTCTCTGGCGAGTTTATCTGCGCTTGTGGTTGGCGCATTGCTGCTGCTGCTGGCGCCGCCACTGTTGGTATTGGTGGTGCTGTTGGTTATGATGGTGGTGCTGTTGGTGCAACAGCTGCTGCTGTTCGCATTGAGACGCAAACGCAGATGACTGGCCGGTGTGACAATTGTTGGTGTGTTCAGGTTGTTGTTATGATTGTTGCTGCTGGCATTGACATTGGCAGCATTGTTGGGCGAATGATTGTTATCCTCGCCGCTGGAGCTCTTATTGTTGAGACTCTCGAAACCATCGTCATCGCCAATGCAGCGACGCGTCCCATAACTGGCCTCCAAACTGCCGGCCACATTGCTCAGCTCAACGCTTGACGAGGGCAGCTCATTCTCCTCGAAAGTGGCATAGATCTGGATGGGTGTGTGCCAATTAACATTGCGCTTCTTATGTGGACTGTCCGGTGGCTTGAGATCGTACAGCGGTTCGGTGAGTGTAGTCGTGCTATCCGCCGCTGCTGCTTGATGCTGATGCAGTTGATGATGATTATTTACTATGGCTATGGCAGTTGTGCTGGGGCCGCTCTCCTCGCTGGCAATTGGAACACAATTGCATTGCTTTAGCTCGGCGCCAGCTGTTGTTACTTCAGCGATAAGTGGCGTCAATTTGGCACGCCGAGCACTCAATGAGTGATTGCTGCTGGGCTGTGAAATGTCCGCATCAGATTGACGCAAGCTACGAATAAAAATACACATAGTTAGAATAGTTAGCTATATAAATTAAGCTGATAAAATAAAGAAACTTGCCGCACAAGCTTCTTGCGTCGCCGCAAACGCTGCTCCCTTGGCGCATTGCTTTTGTCGCCAAATGTGGACATGGAAATGCGACGCAATTTGGTTTTGCTGCTGGCACCCGAACCAGCCGTATTCGTTGCGACAATTTGCGAGTGTATTAAACTAATCAGTAAACTAAGCGCACATGGTATTAGCAGAGCACTAAGCATATCAGCACTCTCCTCTGTCGAATGCTGCTGCTGCTGCTGCTCCTGCTGCTTGTTGTCAGCAACAGTTGCAGCCACATCATCGAGAATCGTTGCATTCGCTGCCTGTTCGTAGACGAGAGGCGCAATGCGATTGCTGTGCAGGATGTATATGGCCCAGTTGATCAGTTGGGTGATGTAGAGGCACAGTATAAAGCCGAAGGCATTTGGCGTCGTCTGCTTGACCCACCATTGTGTGTAAAGTGGCAGCAACAGGTAGCGCAAGATCGCCAAACGGATGACAGTCAGCAGGGTTTGTTTTGGCTTCGCTTTGGGAAATGTGGAGCCTGTATTAATAAATATCATTAGAAGAGAGTTAAATCTTGTTTGTTTGTGTGGTAAACGCACCTCGCACTAGATCCACATCGATTAGTTCCGTTTTTAGTTTGGTGTTCTTCAGGTTGACGCTATTGAAGCCATCCAAAATGCGCTGCTCGACGGTTTTCTCCCATTCTTGTTTATCATAGGTGCCGATGCGTTTCTGGTACCTATCCAAAGTCATATAAATCAAACGAATTATTTGCTTAATCAAATAAAAATGTTTTGCAGTTGCTCACCATGCGACAATTTCATCCAATTTCATAGTAATAATGACATAAAATCCGCCTAATCGTCACGCGCCCTGCTGGAAAAGCAACAAGTCAAATATTTGTTATTCAACTCTTAACCAAAGTAGAAGTACAATTTACTGAAAACCAGCTACGATTGAAAAGCCAATCAAACAAATCCAACATGAACAATACCCGTTGATTTCCTGCACTCTTCACTTATAGAAACATATTTTATCAACTGAAACCTAACAGTTTGTTAATATCAAACCGGTTTGTGGCTAAACAAGCCGGGCTAAAACATATGCTTTAATTACCAAGAAGGAAATGATATCGCAGAAGCATTAGAATACTTGATAATTGGTTTTAATGACACGTAATACAATAACAACAGCAACAACGAAAAAACCCATTGGGAAACCCATTCAAGTTCTTTGCGGAAAAACAAATCGAAGTTTCGATACCCTTTAGAGTAAAATTTAAAAAATATTGGAAACTAAATAAGAAATATTCTCAATAATAACAATTGGAAATTTCCCCTAATTTTCCGAGAGATGTTCGACATTTTCCAATGAAACTATTGCATAAGTCTGTGAGAATGAGTTTAAACTAAATTTGGCATAGTTACGCTCCTTACTATGTTCAGCATTAACAAAAGATTCAGCAGTATGGGAAATAATAATAATTTATAAATAATGATCATGTTTGGCAGCTTGAAAGAAAATCACAACAAAGGCGGAATTGCAAATCAGCTGATAACTTTCACCTTCACATTGAAACGCGATAAAAAGCTTTCTGTTGCTGAAGAGTTGCGATTATCAATGTCAAATATGCAGTCGTAAAAATAATGTTTTTCTTTTTCTGTTTGTGTTTTTTGTTTGTTTTGCTTTGTATAGAAAATTGAGAGGAAACACGAATTTTGATTTTTGTATTTATGGGTGTCTGTCTGTCGTTGGGGCGCCTCTGCTATGCTGGCGAGTTCAAGGTGAGCCGTTTCTGCATGCAATGTGCATTGGGGCACTTTTAATTAAATATACATAGTATATGGTGTTGAATCAATCCACTTTACATTCATCGATTTGCAATTTACCTGAAAATTTGACAAATGCTAATCGATTTTTATACACCTCCAAAATGGGCGCGCGTTATCTTTGGCACTGTTGACAACACTTGTCGTGTGTGTGTTTAGACTGTGAATTTAGCATGCACTACGCATACCAACGTTGGTTGTATTGGTTGGTCCTGTTGCACTTGCATTTATGGCCGAAATCAAAACAATTCGATTGGAATACAGCACGAAACGACGACGTCTTCCTCCTACGAAACTTGGGAGATATGAGTGCAGTGCGACCGAATCTTGCAAGCCACAAAATATATCGCACAAAACTACAATGCCTAGACGGGCACACTTGAAAACTATCGACTGTTACTTACCGTTGGCATGAATCGATATTAAAATCGTCACGCTAATATCGATACACACTATTTTAAATTAATTTTACTTGCACTTTATCAGAAGTGAATACAATTGTTAATATTCAAGAATCCATGAATAAGTATATTTCAGCATGTTGCTATTTTGTCCAATCTTGAACTAACCCATTATAAACATTTAAGCCATTATGGCTGTATTACTTATATGAGAATAATAAATTAATTTATTCATTCGCTGTGCTATGCATTCGCATCTCAATAAATCGTATATGTTTGGGAATAAATAGATCTCATCGTTTGCATATATTAATCACACAAATTTTTGATTTTGTTTTGCTTCAATGCCGCAATGTGCTCGCAGCTGTTGTGGCTTGGAAACACTTACGCATTTCACAATTCCTCCTTACACTTTCTTCCTCTCTGTATATACCGACAGTTGTACATACATACACACATCATACATACATACACACAATGCGTACTTTGCGTGTTTTGTTTTTACAGGAAGTTTCGTAAGACCACCGAGCGTCTCTATATATATACAAATATACGTATGGATGTTTGTAACTGTGGGGATGCATAAACAAAGAATTGCAACGCAAAGCAGACGATGCGAAAGTCTCTCGCTCGTTGCCCAAGAAATTTCACCATACGCTTTGTACGATCTTGCAGCGGGTCGTTTCTCGCTCTATTTCTCATTCCGAAAGCTAATGCCAAAAAGCTAAAATGCCCGAAATATAAGATCCCTAAAGCTCGCGACTGGGTCTCTTCAATGGTATAGAATGTTCACCAAAAGACTTTCAGTTGCGAGCGGACCTCTGCACGGAGTGGAACAAAATTGAAAAACTGAAAAGAGTACAGTCCGCGGAAAACATTCAATTAATAGAAATATATAAATACATATATATATATATATTTATATGTACATATATATATATATATATATATATAATCTAATTTTCTCACATATACCCTATATATATTTTTGACTGTATATATATATATATATATGCGCACAAAGAATATGTATTAGTGTACGCCAAAGAAATAAGATTTTCAACTAAAAATAGTGCCATAATTTTGAAAAAAAAAAAATTATAAATTTTTTAATAACGACAACGCAACTAAACGACGAATTTTCAATTAACTAAAAAATAAATAGATAAATCCACACACACACACACACCACACACACGCACGCATGTTTGAGTTCAGAGTTTAAAAAATAAAAAAGAAAATAAAAAAAATCGCAACGGCCAAGTCAAAAAGTTGAATTGAATAGAACGTATTGAAGGAAATCGAAAGATGACATTCACGCGATTAAAAACTCTGACATTGCTCGTGTGTACGTTACTGGCACTGAGTTTTCCCGGATATGTGAATTGCGCTAACAAGAAAGGATCGCAGCCAGCTGCTGCGGCGCCGCCGCCGCCACCGCTTGAGCCGGAGGCCGTCATCGAGGAGGTCAATGCCAAGCAGTTGGAGAAGCTATTGGCCGACAAGGATTACGTTGCCGTTTTCTGGTGTAAGTACACACACTCATACACTCACACTCACACACACATAAATATATAGATTTATTTGTGTGTCTAGTAATGGGCGAGATATGCGAGATCCGGGCACAGCGATAACCATTCGATTTAATCTGCTTCACAACGCACGATGGCCGTGCGACTCGAAATAGTAACAGAAGCCATATTATATAAATTTTCTCTAGTGAAAATTCTAAAAATTCGCATACAAGTGAAAATATGTGAAAAATTTCGTTGTACGAAATGTCTCGAGATTTTCATTCGGTTTAGTTTTTTTTTCTTTGGTTTTTTTGTTGGTAGTAGTCTCTATTCGTTTTTTTCGCTTTTTGTTTCTATTTTCCCCCCCGGCTGTCTCTTTTCGTTTCTGTTTATGAGCAGCAATCGCTTTGGCTGTGAGAAATTGCCGTTGTTTTTGTTCTTTTTATTTTAGTACTATCTGCAATATGTATCTATCTCTGATGTGTGTCGTCAGAGTAGCTTTTGAGGCTTTGGATTCTCAAAAAAAAAAAATTGATTGAAAAATTGGCCAGTAAATAAGCTAGCCAATGGTGGCGCCCCCTTTAATTATTGTAATTAGCTATCGAAAATGAGGCTCATATTTTCCCCAAAAGAAAACAAATTCTCAAATTTACTCTCTTTTTGTGCCAAAGAATTTATTTTTTATGGGCTGCCATTAAAATTTTAACTGAATAAATTGCTGGCACATAAAATATAGAAATTGTATGCAAAACTCGCATAAACAAAACGCTGCGTGTTAATAATTCATCAGCTTTAAAATAGCAATGTTAACATATTTGGCCAATCACCTTCGGATCTTGGATATAGTTACTTTTCAAGGAAAAGTCGAAAAATTACTTCAATGCCGTAAATTAATTAAAAATCAACTTGAAACGATTTCAAGTTTATCAAATGCATTTGTTAATGCACGAAAATAATTAAATTCGCTATAGCATTGACATTTCACAATTTTCCAAAATGTATTCTTGTTGACACTGAACTTATTTATGCACACGAAGCCTCAAACAAGCAGTAAAAGAAAATCCAAATACTAGAAATGAACCGGAGAAAAGCCTACGCAAATGGCAGCTAATAGAATTTTGCTTGTAATTCGCCAGAGCGAAAGTTTGTTTATTAGTTCGAGTAAATGCTATTGATTTTATTGCAGTATATTGCTAGCGGATACCATTCATCTGTGTAAACTGGAGGCAAATATAATTGAAATCAATTCAAAGCAAATCAAATAATGCGTATACGTAATATGGATGCAACATCTGTTCGTTCTTGATTTGATGCCCGTAAAAACCATAAAAGCAAATCCACATACTTATGTACACTAAACAAACGAAGTTCAACAAGTTAGTCGAGTAAGCTCGACCAGCAGATACCCTAAACCTAAGATATTTAAACTAGCAAGTTGAATATGTATAAAGGAAATACTTGTGTGTAATTTGATAAATAGTAATATACAAATTCCTTTCTTGCTGCCTCACTGATCTTCTTATTTTCTTCGGATTTGAATTTTAATTGTTATTATCGGTAATCGATTCTTATCGATATTAGCTCAATTTATGAAGTTATCAATAAACGGACGATAAAATCAATCGACCTCAAATTTGTACAGTTGATCAATTTTATGGTAAGAATTATTCTTACTGGTTCGGAAAGCTGTTTCTTGAAAATGTTGGATTTTATTGTTATCGGTAAATTATGATCGATATTTCAATAACTTTGGACGACGTCGATAAAATAACGATAAAATCAATCGATCTTATATAATCAATGTAATGTTAAGGAATATTCTTACTGGGTAGGAAAGCTGTTTTTTTTTTTGTTTAATTTTGATGATCAATCAGCGATTCTTATCGATATTCGCGCATTTCAGTATGTTGTCGATAAAATAACAACAAAATCAACTTGATCTGGTATGGTAAAAGAGAACTTGTATTTAAATTTAGCTCTTCTAAGCTCTTATAAATAAAAATTCAGACAGACCTACAGGACTCCATAACTTATGGGCTCGGAGATGCTGTCTTCTGCCTGTTACAAACTTTTACACAACTTATTTATATATTTATATTTATATACAACTATATGAAACAAGTGCAAATCTATTTTAACTGGCACACATCGTTGCCAAAATAAAACCCGAACAAATTTACTTTTATATAGATGCAATTGTATAATATAGGGGCATGCAACCACCCGAAACCGACGCCGCCAACACATCAGCAACGGCTTTTTGTGGTACAATTCATTTCCCTAATAGTGGCCACATCAATTTTTATGAATTAATTTACCAAAATTCTGTTGGCAGTTGTGCACACATTAATAGCTGACCATATCCACACATATATACCATATATACCTCTTATGTATATACCCTGTTTGTTAACCATATACAATAATAATGAAAGCAACGCAAATTTCTTTTGCTGTTGTCATTTCATTCACTAGCCTGGGCTCTGGGCCCCAGAATGCCATCAGCGGTTCTTGCACTTTAGTGTGTATTGTGAGGGGATAAGGGCAGCGGGGTGGAGATGATGGGGGATGAAGGGGCAAGTATGCGTTGCCGATGATACATCCTGTATCGCTATGAATAATCGCTGCGGCATTTGGCGTCACATGCGACAGTTGCCAGCCGTCAATTTATGTTGGTATCTTTATGCACTTTTCCGAGAATCTTAAAAAGATAGTTTTATAATATGACCAATTGTTGAATTGTTGTTGCTTACAGATGCGCGAAGCTGTGTGACCTGTGATAAGGTTTTGGCGGAACTCGAAAAAATCGACGATGACACCGATTCATTCGGTGTGGATTTTGTTAAAATTAACGACAAACGACTAGCCAAGCAATATGGCATCAAGAACTTCCCAGCGCTCACTTACTTCAGGTAAATGAAAATACAAACCAAAAAAAGATTAACAAAGATTGAAAATTTGAAAGTTGCATTTTCCAATTACTGATCCGATAGGGAAAAGGAGCCCATCATCTATGATGGTGATCTTATGGATGAGGAGGGCGTGCTCGATTTTCTAACCTCGCTCGAGGCAATGGATCTGCCCGATCGAATCGAGGAGGTCAACGCAAAGATTTTGCTCAAGATTATCGAGGATACCGATTTTGTTGCCGTCTTATTCTGTGAGTACAAATAATTCCTTGCTGCAAAAACACATTTCTCTCTCTCTTTCTATCTTTAACTTTATCTATGATTATTATTTATACTTATTGGTGGAATATTTTGATTATTTATACTTCAAAGCAGTTGCAGTTTTTAGCGTTCAAAAAAAAAAACAAAGTGATAATTAAAGCAAAAACAAATCCAATAAAAAGTTAAGCTCTCTTGTGACTAAAATTCATACAACTTAGGTACAATCGATAAATACTATTTTACCTAGTTATGTATTTAGATGTAGATATTAACTTTATTATCTTGTAACTTGTAACTAACATAAGCAAAACAACGGCGGCATCTTAACTAAAAATATATTTATACTGTATTTATCTAAGTACTTATATACATACATACATAACGGCGGGCGGTAATTGTTGCCCCAGACATTCTAAGCATATTTACATAAGCCAATATATATGTATGCGTTGTATCTATTCAAACGATAACAGGTCCTGATCATGAAACATGCCCACCCAGGGTAATGGGTAAGTTTGTGCATATGTTAATGGGTTGCCTTTGACTTGTGCCCCCCCAAACCACTCAAACCCACCCAAAAACCTACTTTCAACCTAGTTTCCGATTAAAACCAAATTTAAACTTATCCAATTCATCATATTTTTGAATCCAATCAAGCAATTTTCCCAAAAACTGTAAACTACATATGCACAAAACCCTCACCAACCTTTGCACCAAAATGTAAATATCTTTATATATGTAAATATATATAACACTTTCTAACTGTTTGCCTATATATGTGAACCGCATTAAACACTTGCTAATCTTCAACGTGCTAGTATAACTAATTCTATATAATGAGCAAAATGAGCAAAAAGTTCACATTTCCAATTAAGAAATTGTTTGTAATCAGCCAATTTACGTAGCTATTTGATTTGAGATACAGATCTGCAGGGTTCTGATTATCACAGTTTTAAACACAGTTTATAAAAAGTTCATTGTAAAGAGGAATAAATGGATGTGCTTTGAAGATGCCAAACATTTTTTATTTAGTATTTTGAGTAACATAGCTTTTCATGGCTCTCCAGATATACCAAAAATTGTGTTATTGAAACGAGAAAATAGCAAATTGGCCTTCTTACAAAATAATTACAATTAAATTGTTATGTAAACTATTAATTTTAGATATCATTCCGAATATTTATATATTTTTTTAAGTAGATATTTTAAAAATGTTTTTATTGTTATATGAAAATAGTAGATTGGTTTTTTATTTATTATATATTATATTTAATTTACAGATCTCACACAATTTTTTAAAGCATTGTTTTGATTTTCATAGTCTTTCGTGTGGTTTTCTCCTGATAAGAAACCAATTATTTTATGGTTATGGGAAAATAGTACATTGGCATTAAGAAAAACTAGTAAAACAAATATATTGGTATTTAAGAAGCCTAATAAAGCACGGATATTACAAGCTTGAGTGCCCGTCTAGGGACCATTTAGTACATATATACCATTTCAAAAACAAAATAAAATAAGGCATAAAATAATTACTCATCAAGCTCTTCAATTTATATTTTGAAACATGAATTGATTGTGTGACGTATTCTTTTGAGGTGATGTTAAGCGACAAAAAATAGTACGTATTACGATTTATTTTGCTCTGGTAAAAAACTTGCAATTTGTCAAATTCTGAAATTTATAATAAATAAAAATGGCCCCAAGCAAAGTTTATATATTTATAACCAAGGAAAGTCTAAGCACACATTTTGGGGCTAAATATAAGAAATGTATATATATGTATGTGTAAATGTATATATATTTACTATATTATTGGAATAGAATTCTGATGTTAACTCATCATGTAGTAGAGCATTGTGACTGTAAGGGACTTTTGGTAGATAATGTAAATATAACTGGCAAACAAGTTGGCAAATAGAAAGAAAATACAAATATTACGTATACGTACAAAAATAAAATGACAACAACAAGATGAACGCGATTCAGAAGGAGCAGCAACAGCTCTTACAAATGAATGTCTGGGCTCAGCGCCAGACCATGTTTGCAGCCCGGCGGACGCAACCAGCCCCATCCAACGAGTCTTATAGAAAACAAATTAAAAGAAAAAGCAACAACAACAACAACAACAAGAAAAAGAGCAACAGCAACAGCAACAAACACACAACTCAAAATGTGTCTATTGGTGTCTGTTTTTATCAATTATTAAGAATAAATTTCAGTTATGATATAATTGTTAAAGACATTGGAATAGATCGGCAGCATATAGATAGAAATATATGCTAGCAACAGTTTATGGCTAAAACAAAGGAAATGAACATTTCGATAGAAAACATAAACCAATTGGCTTTATTGCGAGCAGTGGGGGGTTGAGGGCAGCGACACCAAAGTGTAGCAGTTTTATTTATTTGTTTTTGTTCTAAGCTCTTTTTTTCTCTTTGTATTTTTTTCAACACATCAGAGCCACCTACAATTTTTGGTTTATAAATAGCAACTCAAGCAGTTGGTTGGCCAACAAAATGATTTTTCGTTGCTGTTATTTTTGCTCAATTTTCAGACAACTAACTGTATATACGCGTGCATATATAGACGCACATGCACACACACAAACACACACACACACACGTATATACATACATTGTATGAGTATGTACGTACTTGTCTGTATGTATATTTGAATACGACATGTATTTTTATAAAGCGCAGACAGCGCACAAAGGTCTTCGCATAGATGATCAGCATGTAGGTGAAACAAGAACAAGATATTCTGGCTCCGTCTGTTCTGCATCCATTGTTTTCTGCCTTTTTGTCGAAATTTTTAAGCGCATCGACAAACGCACATGAGTTTGTTGGGATCTCTCTGTTCTATACCCTTTATTTGAATACCCCCAATTCAAAGTGAATGTTAAGAACGAAAAATGTATGCAAATACCAACAAAGTTTTTTCTTATTAATAAGAAAATTATAATTTTTAAACATAATTAAAATTAAAGATCAAAATTTTTGATATATAATTAAATTAAAACTTAAAATAAAAAAGAAAATAAAATGTTAGTGCAACGATTGGGGAAACCCAGAAAGAAATCCAATCAGTAACATATTATAAATTATTTATTATAATTCATATTTTTTATGTAAATTTTATATATATATATAAAGTGTTTTAGAATTAAATTTATAAGAACGTACACATTAATTCTAAATACAAGAGAATCAAAACGAAAGGATAATAATTAAAATAAATTATAATGTAGACTAAAAGCAGAGCAAAATCAAAATAAAACTAAATAAAATTTGAAAATAAGTACAGTAAAAACGTCCTAAAATATTGGCCAAGCTAAACAGAAAAAACAGAAAACTAATGTCTTATGCCGTTTACAGGGTATAAAAAAACACGTTTGATTGTTTTTTTTTTTTTTTTTTTTGCTTAAAACTGCAGACAGACAGCCGTTTTAATTGCTTTAGCACAGAGCAAAACATCAAGATGCTGGCACTCACGAGCCGGCATGGATGTCATTATGGGCAGCTCTTTAGCTGCAGCCAATGCAATTTTACATAATTAATATATATGTATTTATGTGTGTGTGTGTGGATTTAGTTGTGCGAGTAAATGCGGCAAGTGTGCGCTGTAGCCGACTGACTTGCACTATTTTTAGTATTTGCCCAAGTCTGCGGCAAATTCATTATTGCATTTTGCATACTAAACGTACAATTTCAGCAAAAACCTGTCAAAACTATAAACATAAACATGTTTAGTCACTAGCGCAGTAACATATACACAGAATATGCATATATCTGTGTGTGTGTATCTGTGTAAGAGTGCATGTGTGGGTGTGGTTGCGGGTGTGGGTGTGGGTGTAGGTGCGTGTGGCCTTGCCACCTTGACAAAGCACACTCACCCAGTGAAAATAGCTCCAAAGAAATTTATTCGCTAAAGCTTGAGGACATTTTATTTTTTTTTATTAAGAATTTGCTCGGTTGTCAAGCATAACAATTCAATATAAATCATTAAACATTAAACAAGGCTAAGAGTTTTGAAACTTAATAGCTTATTGTTTATTGTTTAACTTATTATAAATTATATCTATACATATAAAAGTACATACATATATATGTATTGTGCATATATAATCAAATAGAGAAACGTAAAGAAATTCATAAGATATAAATACTTTTTTATACTTAAAGTTTATTGAATTGTGCTGAAGACAAAGCTGGCGATTTGTAAAATAAATATTTGAAATTGTGATATATATATTACGTATACGTGCCGCATGCCAGAAGGAAAGCTCAGTAAACACAAACGCAAAGCAAAACTGATAAATGTCGGAAGCGCAAAACAGCAAGGAGCTTTCATATGTGTAGTTAGAAGTAGCGGAAAGGTAAATGTCGAACTTATCCCAATGCATTTTATTTATAAGTAAATTTTGGTTACAATACCAATTGTTCAATGTTTTCATTTCCGCTGCAGGGGCAAAGATGAAACGCAATTCTCAACAGGTTGTAAACAATGATTATACTTAAAATTTCACTTTTGTATACAAACGATTTAATGCGATGGTGTAATGTGATTTTCAACACCATTGCTGGCAACACCAAATGAAGCAAAACCATTTGCAATTGCTCAGAGCTCTCACGATTCTATTCTTGTCTTGCATGCACCCAAACGTCAATTCGTTCTCCTTTGTACTATTAACCTTAACCTTTCAACTGCACACGAGAATGGTTCGATAATTACGATACTGCTGTAATTATAAACCAAAAAAAAAAATATAGCACATTGTGTATTACCCCAACCACAGCCCCCAAGCAAATAAATACTAATGGAACACCCTACTATATTTGTTGTGCTAGTATCCAAAGGAAAGAAAAAAACCAAGTCTAATGTCAACCATAGCAGGAGTTACAGGGCTTGAGAGAAAACTATATCTAATCTTTGCACATCGTTTATCAGATAAACAGCAATGCCGCAAGTGTGCCAAGGCCTTGCAAGAATTGGAGAATATCGACGATGAGGCCGACCAGCTTGGCATTGGTTTTGTGAAAATACACGACGAGGCATTGGCCGATGAGTACAACTTGGGCAATCTGCCGGCATTGGTCTATTATCGCCACCAGACTCCTATCATCTATGAAGGTACAAAACACCAGCTCAATTACATGTAGAAGTTGTTCCCCACATTCCTCACACATCATACAATCCATATACAAAACAAGCAAACAAATAAAAAAAAAACAAGTAAATCAGAACAAATCGTTTGATTGTTTCTGTTGTTTAATTATCAAAATGTGTGTCTGTGCCGCAGGTGAGCTGCAGCGTGAGGAGGATGTCTTGGAGTGGTTGGTGCAAAATAAATCGACCGGTGATGAGGATGATGTTATCGAGGATGTTACCTCAAAGACTCTGTCAACGCTGATTAGCAATATTGATAATTTGGTTGTGCTATTCTGTATGTATATTGATCCGAGATATAGATATAGATATGGTTGCATATGTTTATCGATCACATCACATATCATCTATAGATGATCATGGCAATGATGATTCGATGACCGTGCTGGAGGAGCTCGAACAAATCGACGATGACTGCGATAAGCATGGCATACAGTTTGTTAAGATCGATGATGTCAAGGCGGCGTCCGATTACGGAATCGAATCGGTACGGGACAGAATTGCATCTAAATCGTTGAAGCGCAGCAATATTGATAATGAATCTATGATTTGTAGATTCCGGCAATTGTATATTTTGAAAAAGAAATTCCAAACGTGTACGATGGCGATCTCATGGATGAGGAACAGATACTGAAATGGTTGTTGGGACAGTTGGAACACGATGAGATCGAGGATGTCACCGATGAAATGCTCGATACAATGATTAAAGAAGGACGCGTCATTGCAGTGCTGTTCTGTAAATATACAAATATATTCAATACAAATAAGATTATCTACAAGAAAAACGTATGGCGCATTTTGATCATCTGACGTGTTTTGCAGACGACAACAACGACAAGAAATCCCAAAAGGTCCTTGAAGAACTTGAGAACATTGACGATGAATGCGACGCTTTGGGCATTACTTTCGTGAAAATCGACAATCCCGAGGAGGCCGTCGAATATGGCATCAATAAAGTTCCTAAACTGATATACTTTGAAAAAGGCATTCCAACTATATACGAAGGCAATCTGGAGGATGAGGAGAAGCTATTGAAATGGCTTGAAGAACAAACAAGTTCCGATCAAATCGAAGACATTACCGATGAAATGTTGGATTTGATCATTGAGAAAATGCCACATGTTGCTGTGCTGTTCTGTAAGTGATTTCCCGCACAAACCAAATAAACCGGATACCCTATTTCAGCTGTAGATAATGTATAGATCGTATATATATATATACATATATATAATATATATATACATGTATAGATATTATATGTTGTACTTTGTAAAACCGGGATGTGTCTGAGTGTCTGCCATATAATCGTAACAAAGCAAAAGCTGCCTTCTGCTCGATGTGCTTATCAATTTATTAATGTTAAAAGCGCTTCAACTAATACATAAAAAAAACTAAACCGGAAATTCTCCAATGATTTTAGTAACAAATTCGGGTATTTATATTATTAAATTCGGTTAGTTAAATTTATTTTGGAAAATATTTCGTAGTATGAAATCAGTTGCAAATATAGAGAGCTTTTCAGTAGTGAGGGTCTTTAAACCTTAGAAGGCCTGTAAAGCGTTTTCCATTTTCAATTATCAATAAATTAGAACATGAGAATAATTGATTACTATCTTTCACAGATGACAAAGATCAAAAGAAATCACAGAAAGTCCTCGGTGAATTGGAAAACATCGACGATGAGTGCGATCAGAACGATATTGCATTCGTGAAGATCGATGATGATAAGGAAGCCAAGGAATGGGGTATCGATGAGATACCATCGATTGTACTCTTTGAACGTGGTATTCCACACATCTACGAAGGTGATCTGATGAAAGAAGATGAGCTACTTGGCTGGCTGGTGCATCAGAAGCGTTATTCCGAAATTCCCGAGGTCACCGACGAAATGAAGGACAAATTGGTCGAAAACACTGAACATTTAGCGGTTATTTTCTGTACGCAATCGAAGCACATATTTAACCCACTGAACTCCAACTCATTAATGTGATTATTTGAATTGACAGATGACAAGGATGACAAACAGGATATGCGCATTCTGAATGAACTGGAGAACATTGACGATGAACTCGAAAAGGAGGGCATCGTCATCGTGCGCATCGATAATGCCGCCGAGGCCAAGGAATATGGTCTCGATCATTTGCCCGCACTGATTTACTTTGAGAATAAAATACCTGCCCTGTACGAGGGTGATCTGATGAACGAGGATGAGGTGCTCGAGTGGCTGCTGGTGCAGAAGAAAACGGCAACCATTGAGGAGGTCACCGATGAGATTCTCGTCAATCTGATCAATGAGCACGAGTACGTTGTTGTCTTCTTTACGGGTCCCTGCGAACCGGGCGAGCCCTGCGATCACACTTTGGCTGCATTAGAAAGCATCGACGATGAACTGGATGAGGCTGGCATCATATTTGTTACCACCGAGGATACCGGCATATCTAAGAAATATAACGTCAAATCTTATCCACGATTGGTATTCTTCAGAAATCGTGATCCATTGCACTTTACGGGCGATTTGGATGACGAGGACGAAGTCTTGGCCTGGATCACTGATGACGAAACCCTCGAAATTCCCGGCAAAATCGAGGAGGTCAATGTTAAAATGCTGGATAAGATTTTGGCCGAAAACGATCATGTTGTCGTGTTCTTTTGTGAGTAAATTAAGCATTGTAAAATGTACTTTTCCATTTACGAAATGATCTTCCACATTATAGACGCCGAGGGGGATAAGAAGGCCCAGAAGATCCTCAACGAATTGGAGAACATCGATGACGAATGCGAGGAAAAAGACATCGACTTTGTAAAGACATCCGATGACGATATTGATAAGGAATACGATTTGCCCGGTTTGCCGGCACTTGCATTTTATAGACATAAGTTTAGAACAATTTACACCGGTAAGTAAATACAGATAACTTCATTAATATTATATAGATCTTAAAATGTTGTATATACGAAGGTGATCTGATGAAGGAAGAGGAAATCCTCGAGTGGGTTATCGATTTGCATGAATCGACGGCTGACGTCATCGAAATGGTCGATCGGAAAACGCTGCAAGTGTTGATCAACGATGTTGAACATCTCGCCGTTTTCTTCTGTAGGTTCTCACATCAATAATAATGAATATTTACGGTAATAAGAATAATAATGTTGAGTTATTGCCATTGGCAACAGACGACGATGAGTGCGAAACGTGCCCTGGTATTCTGGAAGAACTGGAGAACATCGATGACGATACCGATAAGCATGGCATTCAGTTTGTCAAATCGAACGATGTTAAGCTAGCCCATGAAATTGGCATTTTCGCATTCCCTGCGTTAGTCTACTATGAGACAGGCGTTCCGATCATGTATGATGGTAAGCGAATATATTCAATATATAGTCAAAACTCATGTAATCTCACCAATCGTTGTTTATTTCCTTTTTATTTTTTTTTTTTTTTGTAGGTAATCTCAAAAATGAAAATCGTGTGCTGCAGTGGTTAATCAATCAAAAGAGTAAGCGTTCTTGTTTCAAATGTTTTCTCTGCTTTCTAACTCACGCTCATAAGCCAAACATTCAATATCAAATCAGTTGAGCCCACAATATCTTGGCCGAACTAAAAGAGATTGCATATCAAATCCAAGCAAGTCGGATATATCCAAATATCATTCTACCCGTTTATAGCCATCATAAAACGAGCAAAACGTAATGAATACTTTTGATATATACGCTATATACAATAGGCAACGATGACGATGGAAGTGATGAGAAAATAGTTAAGTTGAGCTATCCAAAAGAAAGTGATCTGGATAAGAGAGCGAAACTAAAACGCCTACAGCAAACGATCCGAAATCAAAGATTACGAAAACATTCGAAAAATGACGATGACGATGACAATGGCGATGACGATGACGATGACGATGACGATACTGACAACGATAACGATGACAATGATAATGATGACGAAAATGACGATGATGAGGACGAAGACGATGACGAGAATGGAGAAGATGATGAAGACGAAGACGATGACGATGACGAGAATGGAGAAGACGATGATGACGAAGGCGAGGACGAGAATGGAGATGATGATGATGATGACGAAGACGAGGACGAGGACGAGGACGATGATAATAATGACGATAATGATGACGATAACGATGACGACAATGATGACGATAATGATGGCGAAAACGATGACGATGAAAATGATGATGAAGACGATAATGATGACGATGACGATGACGACAATGGTAACGATAATGATGACGAAAACGACGACGATGAAAATGATGATGAGGACGATAACAATGACGACAATGGTGACGATAATGATGACGACAATGATGACGATAATGAAGACGATAACGATGACGATGACAATAATGATGACCAAGACGATGATGAAAATGATGAAGATGAAGATGACGATGAAGATAACGACGATATAGAAAACAAAGACGATGACGAAGACGATGAGGACGAGAATGGCGACGAGGACGAGGATGAAAACGACAATGAGGATGACGACGACGATGACGATGACGATGAAGATGGAGAAAATGACAATGAAAACAATAAGGATGACGATGACGACGATGATAACGATGACGATAACGACGACGATGACGATAACGATGACAAAAATGATGACAATGACGAAGAAGAAGACATCAGCAAGCAAATATATAAGCATAAAGCCAAAGGCAGAACGATACATCGGCTTTCTGATCTTTGCGCGGGTCATCTAATAGATGAAATAGGTAATACGTGAATGTGAGTTGCCATTGCCGCACTAACTGAAGTTGTTTATTGTTGTGATCTCCTCCCTGACCTGCAAAACCAAAAACCAAACAAAACACAAAATATGAAAAACAACTCAGATACTCCAAAGAAACTCACACTACACCATATTAATTGTCTATCTACAGACGTCGATAAATGGAATCCTAAAAATGCATTTCACAAAGGTAACAAAAGCATTTACTCGCGATATTGTAAATGTGTTGCGCATAGCTTTTGTGATAAGAAAATATATATAAATTCATCTACACCCATATGACAATAATAAACTGAAATTGGAGATATACTATATATATATATATATACATATATATATATACACATATATGTACACACACACACACTAAAAGTCTCGTCAATGTTTGCCCTCGTGAATGTATTAAGACCTATCCAAAGCTTCGATCTACCTACAATCTTGTATGAAGTTCCCAATCTTAAACTTCTATAAAAAGTGAACAAATTTGGTAAAATAATTTAAAAAATAATGCAAAAATCATAGCTGACACAATGTTTGAAAATATATTTTAAAAAAAACGATTTTAATTTGTTATATTATGAAAAGTTATAATTTAATTGTTTGTTCAAAAAAAAATATAACAAAAAATGGTTAATAACTTCATTATTCTGATTATTGACATAATTATATTCTCTACATAATACATAAGCAATTGTTTTTATCTGTTAGTTTATAAATAATATCGAACCGGCTCTGCTTTATAATTTTACAACCAAAACCAAAGGCGTCTTTGTGCAACGTGATAAAGTAAAAACTAAACATAAACCAAAAAAAATATATATATTAAAAACAATTACGAAAAATGTACAACGATCCAAACAATGAACTCTAGTATAAAACTCAATTAGGATTGAAAACCTGTACAGTCAGCATCAAAAGCATTTTGTCAGTTATTAGTTGTGTAGCAAAATTATTGTTGAAACGAATTTAAAATATTGTTCATTCATAAAGCACGCTTTTATACTCTAGAAAGAAATCAATCTATCAATCTATATGCAAAAATTAAAAGAAAAAAAATACAATGAACATCGTACTAACTGCTCTTTGTGGTAATTTTGAACGTGTTGAAAAATAAAAGCATCTTTTACGACTTTTATTTCGTATTTCTCGCCTACTCTTTATGCATTTTTGTTTACTTTTGATTATTTCGTAATGAACTTTCTTGTTAGTGATTTCTTTAAAAACCAAAAACAAAAAAAAACAAAAAAACAATTTTTTAAAGAACTAAAACAATCTGACAAAATGTTTTTGTTTGTTTGCTCACACAGATGACGAATGTTTCTATGTTGGATTGGGTCACGACGGCCATTCAGCTAAGCGCGGCAACAGTTTTGTGCCCAACGATTACAAACCATTCCAATGCTGTCCAACCAAATTGGAGAAGTCAACGAAAGTTCCTAAAATGACGGCCCAACGCATCGGACACAGCGATGGTGAATCGAGCAAACGTCAAGGTGGCAATTTCAAATTTGCCGCCACATCGAGCACTCCAAGCAAACCAGCAGCCAAACCAGTCGCCCTCAAGAAGCAGTCCAAGCGCCGCGACGATGATGACGACGACGATGATGATGATGATGATGATGATGTGCCCCTGGTGAAGGTGTCTTATGCGAACAAGCGATCTGGCCAAGCGGCCAAGAAGCCCATCCCCAAGCTGCAGCAGCAGCAGCAGCAGGACGACGATGAATCACTTGAGGTGCAGAAGACAAAGAAGTCGTCGAAGAAGTCGGGCAATAAGCTGAACGTTAAAACCGGTACGTCGCGTTCCCCCTCAAAATATTAAAACAAGAAAAAGAAATACATACATACATATATAATATTTAGTTTTCTTTTTTTTTTTTGTCAAAATTGTAAGACACAAACTCGTTTGCAGATTGTTCCGTATTGTTTTTAATCATTTTGCTTACACTTGTAATTGTTGTTGTGCACACACACCACCCACCCAACACACAAATACAGACATATCTGGATGTAATTTGATTTGTATATTTCTCTCTCTTCTCTTTTTTTTTTGTGTCTTGCAGGCATTAATTTTTTGCAAAATCGACTAAAAAATTTGTATGACCTCGTTTTTCAGGATATCTCTCTGTGGGAGTAAGGCAACAATTTTAAACTGAATAACACATAAATAAAGCAATTCAATGATTGTATGATTCAATGATATGCAATAACTAAAGTAGCACGCATACGCAGTGTTGTCATGTTGCCAAAAGGCAACAAAAATTACAATACAATACAAGAAAAAGAACAATGATAAAAACAATAACTAAAGCGACAGCACGAAAGCAAAGCACGCATATTTTTAAGAACTAAGAAATCTGCTGTAAGAGCCTTGAACAACAGCCAGTAATTCTATAAACATAAATTGTAATGTGTGATTTTGTTTGTGATTGTCATTATCATAATTTGTAAGTGCAACATGCATCCGAAAAGACAACAACAACAGTAACTTAACTCATCTGGTTGTGTAATACTAAAACTTAAACTACACTGTGCATCATGAGGAATGGGTTTAGTTTTGGAGGAAGAATGCGTTACTTTAATATTAAATATTACTCATACGTTCGCCGACACCTGATCAAATGTAAATGTTAAAAGAGAATTTCTTGAAAGCAAAACTCACAAATGAAACCAACATGAACTGTTACACTTTGTTCCACACGTACTGCAGCGGTTATAGCAAGTTGAAAATCAACTGGCCAGCATTACTATTAAAGCCTTAACTATTGTTATTAATAGTAATGCTGGCACGCAACTCAAACTACAATTCACTAATTTACTTATCGTAACTTTTGGTACTTTTGCACTTTTGACTACTCACTTTTGAGGCTGCCTGTCTGTAAAACTAAAACTAAAACTAAAAATAAAACTAAAACTACAATTGTAAACTAAACTAAAATAAAATTTGTTGCATTTTGTCAATGGATATCAATTGCGCAAATAAAACTTTGTTCAAATATAAAGCAATTACTGCAACAACAAAACTTACTATTAACAAACAAATATATATCAAATTCTTTAGATCTTCAGGTATATATTTAGCTAAAAAAAAAATTCTTAATTAACAATAAATACAAAATATCGTCAATAACTGAGCATAAACTTTTTGATACTACTTACTACTTTTTTTTGTTACAATATACAATTTACCTTTATGTATGTAGCTAGTATAAAAACGAAAGAAAAACAAAAATATTTTTTAAACATTTTTACAATGAGTAAAGAGAAAAGCAAACTAAAAAGCAACTATACTATTTACATAGCTAACTGTAAACTGTGTGCTTGTATACTTATCATGGATACTTGTATATTTTATAGCTAAACTCATTTTCTCTGTTGTTGTGGCAATTAAAACACAAGCAAGCGCATATTTAAAATATAACAAAACTCGCCAATATATTCATCATACCATACAGTTCGTATACTTAATATTATGAATGGCTGTCAAATCTCTGATTGGATTTGTACACACTGGCCTCGCACAATGCTCGCCATATTGTTTTTTTTTTCTCACTTCTGAGAGCCAGTTTGGACTCACTGTTAGCGATTTGTTATCGATATTTGAAAAATATCGAATTCTATTTTAATTTTCATTAGCTTATTGTGTAAGCCTTTTTCACTGAGAGTCACATTTGTTTTGTAAGAATTTTCAAATATGTGTTGTTGAACAGCAGCTGTAAAGATAAAGAAAAACAAACAAAAATAGAAGGGAACTCAAGCAATGTATTTGTTAAAGTTTTATTAACTCTTTTTAAATGAACTATTTATATAATTATATACATATGTAATAACTGGAAAATATTTTTGTAATATTGAATAACGCAAAGAATCAATTGTAAATTTCACATGAATAAATAAAAGAAAAACACTTACAAATTAGGTTTCTACTATAATTAAGCGTTCGCACAAAAAAAAAAAACAAAGAAAAAGAATAAAATGTATAATGTTTTGGTTGTTTTTGTTGAAAGCATTAAATTGATTTCAATACTCGTCAGCGGTTCTTGTTCTCAGCTATATAAAACGATTTGTTAAGCTTATGTATAACCAAAAGAGATTTTGCATTATTCTAGAAAATGTTCAATACATTTTAAAAACAATGTCATCCAAATTACCACTGCCTAAAAAAATGACCCAATGTTTTTCGTGATTATTGCGGTAATGACAATGGAAAAATACACTAAAAATAGAAACAAACATATAATTATTTAGCTTAAAAAGAAAATTCTATTGATTGATTGACAAACTGCAGCCTACAGGTATGTTGAAAATTATCATCAATAAAAAAATCACGAATTATCTCATGATGAGCACTATAATTACTAAAAGTTTATTATATTTGATGTGCAGGTAACTTGGATAGTAACGATGAGGTATTCAATTGGATACTGGAGCAAAAGGCCGATCAAAGCATTGAGCTTATTAATCGAGATCAACTAATTGAATATATAGGCACCAAAGACTTTTTAGCGGTTGTCTTCTGTAAGTATGCACAACAACTAAGGTATACTAAGTATAAAGTTCTAAAAAAAAAACAAATTCAATCGATATATTTATGAGAGTCTGACAATGCGAGCCCACTAAAAACTGTAACTGCCCAAAAACAAGCAAAAATCGAACAAAACAAAAATTGTTTTTATGATTTCCTCGAAACAATTTTAAGGGTCATTTTGGCAAATGCGTATCTGAATCTTTACAGATAAAGAAGATGATCCTGACTCTCCGCGTGTGCTCCGACACATTGAACTGATCGATGACGAGGCTATCGAATATGGCATTTATATTGTGAAAATGCACGATAAGCTGATGGCCAAGAAATATGGCTTCAGAAATCCACCTGGTATAACTTATTTCCGAAAGGGCAAATACATCAACTACGATGGCGATATCGATGATGAGGAGGAAGTTCTCGATTGGCTAACAAGTCCCGCCAACATGGAGATGACCGATCACATTGAGCAGGTTAATCGCAAGATGTTTGAAAAAATACGCAAAAATTCCGATTATGTGGCGGTGATATTCTGTAAGTATATCTAATAAGTAAAATTCGATCGAATATAAACATTAGTTACATAATTATGTATATATATATTTACAGACAGCGATGAGTGCAAACAGTGTCCCCGCGTCCTGGCTGAGGTGGAACACATTGACGATGATGCGGATAATGCGGGCATTGATTTTGTCAAGATCGATGATAAGCAAATGGCCAAGGAATACGGTGTCTTCGCACTGCCAGCCATTGTCTTCTTTAAGCCCACATCTAAGGAGCCAGTTATATACGCCGGTTTGTACTAGTAAAAAAAATAAAATATAAAAACATAAATATAAATATATATTTGTATATGCATTCAATAGGTGATCTTTATGAGGAAGAACAAATCCTATCTTGGTTACTTACGCAAAAGGATCCAAGTGGAGATGTTATTGAAGATCTCGAAGGCGAAAGACTGGTTCACTTGATTGAAGAGTCTGGCTCCATAGCTGTGTATTTCTGTAAGTTCAATAAAAACCAAAACGTGCGATATTTAATTAACAAATACAGAAATTTGATTATGTGTTAAGTTTATCAAGCGTTTAACAGCTGCAATCGGTTTGGTGACATGCATTCATATCGAGCACACAATTCTTCGAAATGTGTGGCATACTTTGCAGCGCCTCGAAACTTGTCCATTATCTGTCTCATTTCCAAACACCTCGTGTAACATTATTACGAAATTCAAAAAAGTACTCGATATGAATTATGCTCACTCTTTTGCGCAAACAGTTTGCAGTCAAAATCTTGTTGGGAATTTTCGTAACCAATCAAAACTTATTACTTAGTTTAAGCTACTATATATTTTATCAACGCTCAATTGTATCTAACCAAAAAGACTTTTTACAACATTTATATTTCTATTTAAAAAATTTAAACAAAAAAAAAAACTACACGTAACATCGCACTAAATAAATACAACAACAAAAAAAATAATAAAACGTAGGGAACAAAACGAAGTGTGATATTTGCAATTCGAAAGCGGTGCGCAAGGCGCGACTGAAAAAGGAGCGCGAGCAGCAGCAACAGGATGGCGGCACCGCTAGTGCGGCCGCCGCCTTTGGCAGCGATCCTGAGGCAGCAGCCGCTGCCGGCGAGCCCGGTGGTGCTGGTGGTGGCGATGGTGCAGCAACGGATGCCATGGCCAGCAAACATGATGATGGTAGCGCAATACGTGACAAATTTAATAACTTTTGTATAGACACCACAAATGGAATGAGTCCAATAATGTTTAACCACAACCACAACAAATACACACACAGACACACACACACACACACACACACACATACGCACATGTACATATCCTCCATATGTATGAGAATGTCTTACCCGGTATTATGATGTAGCGCACCTCAAAACTTCAGAGCCCCCAAACCCAAAACACCGAACTCTATATTACACTTTCCCCCTCTGTTTTTCCGTCACACACACGCTCTCTCTCTCTCTCTCTCTCTCTCTCTCTCTATTTATCTATCTATCTGTCTCTGTCTGTTTCTCTGTGCGTTAATCTGTCTCACTTTTGCTGCGTTGTGCTACGTTCTATGTTTTATGTATTATGCTTTTCTCAACATACACAAGTTTCCACTCTGTTCCCCACGTTGTGCTAAGTGTAGTGCTTGCTCGTAGTGTTTTCAACTTCCCCCCACTTGTTTAGTGTGCACTCTTTGTTATAATATGCATTTCCCCGTATTCCCCCAATCACTGCTCTCCTAGATGCCGATGGGTGCGAACAGTGCACCAAAGTGCTCGAGGAACTGGAGAATATAGACGATGACTGCGATAAACATGGCATAACATTTGTCAAGACACGGGACTTCTCCGTCGCCGATGGCTACGGCGTACACGAATATCCGGCTCTGGTCTACTTCGAGGGTGGCATACCAAATGTTTTTGAAGGTAAGAAAACTATCATATCAGATATGCATCATTAGGTAACCGATATGAGTTTTAATACCATCGTTTTCTGAACTTGTCGTGTAACATAAAAAAAAGCATTAAAAAGTGCTTCAAGCATTTTTATCGTTCATCGGAGCACCAAGGTATCTCTAATAAACATACCAAGATAATCCTAATATTAATCTGATCAAATGAGAGAAGAAGAAATAGTTAGTTTTGCATTCACGGCAAATTAAATCTACAGCAATACACAACATATTACATGTCTGCTGCTTCTTTATAAAATTGTGTCAGATTTCAATATAAAAAAGTGTTATATTTTTGCAAATTTGAGTATCACGTTCGTTTTCCTGTTACCGCAAAATGGAACCGATTTTTTCATCGTTTTAAATCCTTTTGATTTCCAGGTGAACTCAGTGAGGAGGAGGAAGTCCTCCAATGGCTTATAACACAGAAAACTGAAGATCGCATTGAGTTAATCACACGTCAAATGCTTGAAACTATGGTCGAGGAGACACAATATCTTGCCGTATATTTCTGTAAGTTATTCTCGCTCACAATCAACATAACTTTTCATAATTATCACACAATATCAATTATATCCCTTGGCATTCCACCACCACTGCACGACCACAACACAAATATCTCTCTGCACAACCACAACACAACCAAACCAATCAAAAAATCAAAACAATATTTATTTCCTGCCACACAAAAAAATAAATAAATAAAAAAATCAAACAAAAAAATCGGTACCCAATTAGTGCCGACTGAGCGGAGGGGCAAGCCACCCGCTTACTGTCGGAGTTTCTGCTCACCCTCTAGTCTTGTAGAAAGCAACCTGACCACTACCTCCAAACACTCATCCAGCCAATTCGTACAAAACTACATTTCACGTAAAAGAAAACGTATCCAAAAACAAGGTATTCCGTATTCGTATTCGTGCACACAAATCGCACCTTTCAAAAATCAATTGAATAATGCGCATGTTTTTCTCGAGCTCTAACAAGATAAACTACTTCTATCATATTATGCCTAAAATACTGTTCTCTTCCACAACTCTTTTACTAAACCAGGCTTCTAAACGTATTATCGACCAAACTAAATGAACCAGTCGTTAAATTAGGCCATTCCTTTTCGAGTTTCGTATAAAATGTTGCGAATTCCATTGTAACAATAAATAGAGAATTTAGTTTGGGCGCGAATACCTTTTGTTTTGGCGTTTTCTCTATCCCACTATTTTCTATGCGTGCCTATCTATAACTTATCTAACTTATCTACTACATAGCGTACGCTTCACATTCTTAAGTCTTACAATAGTATTTGCATTCTTATCTAAGATGTTCATTTTGTATATTGCCAGACAAAATCAACTGTAATATCTGTGATCAGATATTGGAGGGCCTTGAACTGATTGATGATGAGTGCGATGTTTTTGGAATACACATGGTCAAAATCCAAGATCCTCAGCTGGCCAAACGTTATTCCATCAAAACTTTCCCAGCCTTGGTCTACTTCCGGTAGTTTTTGTGCAAAGCCCAATTCAAAATCGAATATAATTTTTGATGTTTATTTCTCAGCAATGGCAATCCACTGCTCTTTGAGGGTGATCTACAGAATGAACAATCTGTGCTTGAGTGGTTGATTGACGATGATAATCGTGAGTTGGCCGATGAAATCGAGGAGGTGAACGAACGCATGCTGGATCGTCTAATGGCTGAATCTACTTTGTTGGTGGTATTCTTTTGTAAGTAGAATCTATGCAATATACAATTTTTGAGTTATAACAATTATCATATATCTGTAGATGATGATGATTGTGCTGAATGCGAAGAAATTCTTGAGGAGCTTGAGGAAATCGATGGCGAGGCTGATATGTTTGGCATTGACTTTGTTAAAATTACCAGCGTTGAAGCAGCCAAAAAATATGAAGTGGTCAATATACCATCTCTGGTATATTTCCGGTGAGTTAAATATTGAGAACTTTCAGTGAGAAAACATTCAATTAATTTGAGTTTCTATCGAATTATAGAAAACAAGTGCCTGTGCTATACGATGGCGATATGCATCAGCATGATAAGGTCATCACCTGGCTAACATCGCAGGATGTATTCGAAATTAAAAACGAAATCGAGGAGGTCAATCGCAAAATGCTTGACAAGCTGCTCGAAGAAAACGAATTTATTTCCGTGTTCTTTTGTAAGCAAAGAAATCGCTGGATCTGCTGGATATATACATTTCTAAACGATTACTGTATTTTTATTAGATGAACACAATCAGCCTGACAGCCTTGCGGCGTTGGAAAAACTAGAAAACATTGACAGCGAGACCGATAATCTGGATATAACCTTTGTGAAAATGGCCGATTCGCGCTATGCCAAGAAATGGGGCGTTACCAAACTGCCAGCCATGGTATATTTCCGTCGCCGTTTTCCTAGCATATATAGAGGCAAGTAAAATCGGTTGTTTTAATTTTCGGTAGCAATTTAAGTTTTCTACAAGTTAAATCACAATTTTAGTCTAATTTAATGCTTAGGATAGCTATTTCATTAAATACTTAAAGCCATTTTAGTTCCTTCAGTTTGGTTTATAGAAAAGAGTTTTATATATTGCAAAGAAATATTTTAGAAAATATTTAAAAAGTATATAGAAGAAAGGATATTCACTTAGAAAAACATCGCTCTGACATTTTAAAATCGACCTGAAAACTAAATATAAATATACTATAAACTAAATGTAACAATATAAATATATCAAAAAATACATACATTTTTCAGAAATTTTATACAATATTAAGAAATGTATTTCTAGCAAAGCTGTAAATAGTAGATATGAAAATCCATTATTTTTAGAAGAAAAAAAACACAATATTTTTAAAGTAATCTGCAAAATATAGCGTAGCAAACTAATGCTATAAATAACCCAAAATTTAGAAATATTTGTTCTAAATTGTAGTAAAAATCAGTCTTGAATTAAGATAGGCAACAGCCTTTCTTGTCGATTTTCCAAATTTGAAACTGATTTTTTCTGAATATATCAGATATCGAAACACAATAAGGAATACCAGTTTAGTTTGGAAAATACATTTTCATCTGGTCATCTTTATATCTTACAGGCGATTTGCTCTCGGAGGATGAGGTGCTCGAATGGCTGCGCAAGAATCGTTTCCGCCAGCCGGAACTGAATATATTCATGTACGCTCTGATAGCACTGGCCGTGGCCTTTGTTGTCTACACCGCGTTCCTGCTGCAGTGCTTCAAGCCGGCACCACCGCCACCCGTGCAGCATCCGAAGCAGTCGTGATGGGTCGAGTGGGTCAAATGTGGATGCTGCTGGGCTTATTTCTGCTGCTGCTGCTGTGTAACTAGAAATTGTTGAAGAACATACGATATTGCAACTACTACAACAAGGGCGTGCCCGCATGTAGAGCACAAAAAACTGGAAGAAGGAGTGAGAGAGAGAGAGAGAGAGGGAGAGCGAGAGCGAGAGAGAGGATGAGAGCAAATGAATTAATTTAAAAGCGAAAGGAACACACACACACACACACTAGACACAAATACTCACACACAAATGCGCAGACACACACACACAGCCACACATTATCATGCATACATTAAATAACGAACTATCATCATGGAATCGTCTAAATTAGACGACTTTAAGAAATGACTTTAGAACGACAGTGCCGAATATACTGCCCCAAGTATTGTGCGAGAGTCCCTGGTGACAGAACATTGCAAATATTACATACTATATATTTTTACATATACTACATTTACCTTTGAGAGAGAACCGTGTTTAATGAGTCAACTTTCTGGCTGCTTCCATAATTAATCAATATCAATATGAATATAATTTCACGTCACAATTATGTACTTAAACATTTTAACAAATCAATCAATAAACAATGAATTCAACGCTCAAGTCATAGTAATTACTTTTAAAATTATATTTAAATACAATTACAATAATATTATATGATATTAAAGCAAAAATCATAATTTCTACAGTAAACTATTACGGATTAATAAAATAATTAAAATAAAATTCGTGAAACACATTATTGAAGCAGTTCCTTTCAATTCAATAAACTCCGAGGAAACAAAAACTTACAATTCTTATATAAGTATAAAAAAAAAGAATGAGTTCACTTTGCCACTTAACCTGCAACTGAGGCGTGCGTTGAGTCTCCGTTGGCAACAGAACACTAAAGCTTTTCGCATTGAAATTTCAGGCGGACAGCCCCATGACAGTATTGAATTATGGGATGGTAATTATAAATGTACTCGTGCTGTTGTTGTGCTATCAATATTGTGCCAGCCATTTTTATCTATTTGATAGTAATTAATTTCTTTCTTGTTTACTAGGGAGATATCACCGCTGAATTATCTACCCACACACGCTGTTGTATTTTTAGGCTTTTTTTGCAATGTGAAGCTATCAGTCTGAATTTTCAACAGCGAACCTGCTGGCGTTGTTATCACATGAACACTTAAAGGTCCCGCCTTACTAACTCAACTGCTATCTCCGTTTAAATTTCAGGCTGGAAGACAAAGACCAAAGACAGCAGGCTCAATTGATTATAGTGACACTACACTAAAACAAACTGTCAAACTATATATATATATATATATATGTAAATCTGACTGATGTTTAGAATTACACTAGTAAAAAAAAATAATATTTTGTATAGTTTACAGTAAATTGGTAACGAGGTTTTTTCTCTATTTGAATTATTTCTATTTTATCACTCAATGATATAGTAAATTAGTGCAATGTCATAAATTCTAAAAAGTTTATTAGCTTATACCATTTAAATAATTATACTCTTGAGATGAACATAAATTCTTTTTTCCTGTATCAACATTAAATACAAAATAATAAATAAAATCACATAGCCAATTGAATTTCTTCTTTTTGTATAATATTTTCTTACAAATATTACGAAAGAACTATAACTTTTATGGTAAATTTAATAAGATATTCATTTAACAATGAAGCTGTAAAAGTTACTCTGCTTGTTTAAAATTTCTATTACCATTTTTAAATTGTTCACATAACTTATAAAAAATAAAAATGACAAAAATTAGAATGAATTAGTTGAGAAGCTAAAATACCGAGACAAATTAAATGCTTAATAATATAAATAAATTTATAACGTAAGAAAGTTAAAAGGTTAATGCAAAAAAATTAATATTACAACAGGTAGGAACATATAAATTATTTCAACAATTTTACTACAAATATTACACTTATAATATAAATATTATTACCAATTATGAAAAGTAATAAATGGAATGTAATATTAAATTTATCGCTAAACCTTTCCATTTTCGTTTTTAGCAAAAATCTTCCGTTTCTATTTTTGGGTGCTCCACTTAATGCACAATTTTGTTCGTGAAATGATAATTATATTTTATAATACTTGTTCCTGGAATTTTAAAATCATCTTTCATAAGCCCATTTCGTGTGGTTTTACTGTGGCGTAAGTAAATATTCAGCCTAATTAATTTAGTTTTAGGCTTTAACAATATTTAAGAGCTTACGGACTTAAATCCAGTACTTATAAAATAAATGCTCGGTGTGTGTAACTAGCACTAGATACGCGTTACTGCAAGGTATATAAGGTGCTAAGGTGCTTAGATATCATTTTATATAGAAATCGCTTGAAGTACAGTCAACACCATGAACGATCACGACTTGTTGGTGGCCAAAATTGTGGTTATTGTGGTGATGCTGCTGGTCACATTAATCTTCTGCTTCTTGCCGTATGTGCTAGACCGTTGGTTCAAGTGGACCAGTCGGGCTAAGAGCAATGCCCGCGAATTCTTCGCTGTTCTTTGCCTGCTGAACTTTGGCGGCGGCGTTCTCATTGCCACCACGTTCATCCATATCCTGCCGGCTGTGGTCGGCGTTGTGGGCGCTCTGCAGAAGTGCCACATGCTGGCATGGACGCCATTCGCTCTGCCCGAGATGCTGATGTGTACCGGCTTCTTTGTGATGTACGCCATCGAGGAACTGATGTACTTCGTGGTCGGACGAAGGCAGCGACAGAAGAGGAAGGCAAAACAATTACAGCTGCAACTCAATAAGGAACGGGCAATAGTGCAGTGCTGTGAAAAACAAGTTCAACTTAACCAGTCGTCAGTCGAAACGGTGCAAGTCGAAACGGCGCAAGTCGAAACGGCGCAAGTCGAAACGGTGCAAGTCGAACCGGAGCATGTCGATCTGATGGAAGTCGAACCGGAGCAGCCCAACTGGATGCGTGGCCTGGGCATTATTGTGGCCCTGTCGCTACACGAACTGTTTGGGGGCATGGCCATTGGCCTGGAGGAGAGCGTGGACACGGTTTGGTTCATGTGCGCTGCCATTGCATGCCACAAACTGGTGCTGGCCTTCTGCATTGGCATGGAGATAATGATGGCCCACACCCGTTGGCTGATTGCCGTCATCTATCTGCTGGTCTTCTCGATAGTCACACCCATTGGCGTGGGCATTGGCATTGCGGTCACTGAGAATTCCAGCGCGAATGTGCCGAGCATTCCGGCGGGCATCCTGCAGGGCATCGCCTGCGGCACACTGCTCTATGTGGTTTACTTTGAGATTGTGGCCAAGAATCATGCTGGCTGGCGCATATTCCTATGCTCATTGGGTGGTTTCCTGCTCATGTTTGGTCTGCAAATTGCAGGTGAGTGTTGCACCCGAAATATTCGCATACAATTATAATTAATCTGAACTTTCCCATTGCAGTTGTTGAAGCCGCTGGCAACAGCTCATATGTATGTCCGAATTGATTGAACAACGAATACCCAAATTATATAGGATTTATATTCATAATCTCCTTAACCTCTCGCTACTTAGAGCAAATAGCTACAAAGTCTTTAGAACTCGACCTCTTCAAAAAAGTAGTTCATGTGTATTTTCGAAAATCCAGTATTGACCTTCTCGTTTATAAATGTTTAAATATTGTATATAACCGTTTTTTGTATATTACAAATAATTTTGTATATTGTCAATGTAAACATTTATTATAAGCATGTTAATAAAGCAGCTCAAAGTCTATATTATTAAATATTGGTAAGGCTTTAAACTTTTTTGAAGACTGTCACAAATTAATTTGGCGCTTGGAGCTGAAAGCTCAAATTTACAATACAAACTACAAGACAAGAAGGAAAAGGTTTTAAAACACTTTCATGTAGCCGTTTGATTCTATAGCACCTATTTGATATTTGTAAAAAATAATTTGTTTAATATAAGCGCCATTTCTTGAAAGATTGTTCCTATGGACCCAAGGTATGCCAACCCAAAACAAAAAAATATATCAAATTTTATCAAAATTTAAACTGAGAGTTTTGCGCATATAAAACAGACGGGTAGACAGGTATGCCTATATCGAATATATATATATTTTATGGGATCGGAGATGTCTCCTGCAATGCATACAAACTTAATGACAATATTATAATACCATCTACAAGGGTATAAAAACTATTTCGATGGCTCTCTAATTCTTCGGTTTTGGTCCTAGAATACATTTTCCAAAATGTTTCGGTTCCTGCTTAAAGTACTTGTCAATTATGACTCGAAGCTCGTCGATTGTTACAGAGAGAGCACGTGCACGATATTTTCTGTAGTCCTGCGGCGAGACTCTCACATTAAAGTAATCCAAGCCAGTTTCACCAGGCGGTATTGGCCAGTCGACCAGCTGCAGCACTCCCAACTTTGCCTCAAGCAGCATTTCCTCATCCAATTTGTCGCCCAAATCTTTTAGCCAGTCATAACAACCGTCAAATACTTCCAATGTCTTCGTAGAATGTGGATCACGATAGCTGTTGAATGTGAAGAGGCCATCATAACCGATTCTGGCATTCGTGCCATAGGCCCCATTCTGCTCACGCACCACCCGCCACAGATACTTGGCCGTCAGAAGCTTTGCTAGGACACGCAATCCAGGGTGATCCTCATGCAAATAGGGTACGGCATAAAAGGCTTTCGAGCAGTAGTTGAGAGCTATATTCATTTCATACTGATGATAGCTCGGCCTTAGCAAATGCAATTCCGTTTTGTTTTTCATCTTCTCGAGGCTGGGCAGCCTGTCCAAGTATCTTTTGTAGTGCTCCAGGACGATTGGTTGTTGAGCCTCCGAACTATTGATGGCAACACGCATGTTGGCCTTGTTGAAAACCCTCGAGCCAATAGCACACAATTTGTCGCGAATCTCTTCGATGCTATATTCTTGTATATAGTTCTTCATGAAATCTATGTGATCGACACCTAATAAATGGGACTTCAATTTGGCAGCATCGCTGACCAATGCCGCGGCACCCATTATGGCATACAAGTGTCCAGAAACTAGAATTCCCACTGATAATTTCGAAATGTAGTTCTTGATGAGCATCCTAAGACGATCCGTATCTACGATCCTGAAGTTGAGCATCAACTCTTCGCACAGTGCAAACATATCGGGAACGCTCTTATCGAGGGCATAAGTCGACATTAACATTCCCATTCGATATTGCTTATAGTCCCTAACATTTTCTATAACTTTAGCCTTGAAATCAATCCCGGAAGTTTTTGAACGAAGCAGCTTGTCGAAATCGCGAAAGTTATGCTTGACTGTCCCACAATTTTGAATAATGTCACAGAATAGTGGAACGAGCATGATATCATCTTGACTGAAGCCGGTAGCATTCAAAAAGGAATAGAAATAGGTTATTCCATTGGTGGGCACCTTGCACAGCTGCGTGGGCACACCTTGAATCAGCTCATCCCATATCTTGGGAATTTTCAGTGGCTCCTGCACATCTTGCAGCGTTAGACATGGCAAACAATTGACATCTTCGATCAAATTTTGTTCCTCTTTTAACTTAAGGCCATTCTGATAAATCGCTTCCAACTCATCGGAGTCAAGGTTTTTAAGCTTTTGTTTGAGCACCTTTTGTGTTGCCTTTTGGAAATTCTGCTCGTAGGATTCATCGGCCGACATGGTTATTGTCAACTTGTGTGTATTTTTTAGAAAATATTTTTCAACTTTTTGCTGCAAATAGTGCTTGTTCTCTTTCAAACTAGATCGCAGCTTGGCAATATTATCCATAACCCGCAGATTGGCCACAATATCACCGCCATGATTCCACAATGACATCGAGGTATAAAAGACGGCACAACCAAAGTCAGGACCCTGATGCTTTACCGCCAATTCCATATTGTGCAGAACACTTTCCACGTGTTGCGGCTCAAAGCCTTCGTTTATGATTTTCAGTACAGTTTGCTCATATAGCTCATTAAATCTGGCAAAATCTTCAACCTTTAGATCTTGAAGGCCAACAAGAAAATACGTGTCTCGACATCTTAGAAAATAGCCAGTGTTCTTGTTGAAGCCACCCGAGAAGTTTGGCTCAATCAGACCCTTGTAGAACGCCGAGTTGGGACCGCGAATCAATAGTTCCGTAAGAACATTCATTTCAAAAGTACCCTGAACATCGGTCCTATCGCACATTAGCAACGCAATCGAAATTTGATTTTGCCTCTCTGGAGAACCGCCCAGGATATCCAATCGACAGGGAACGTGTATCTGGCGGGGCTCCGACCACCGGGGATGGGGTGGAATGTGACTGAAGGCAGTGTCTATGGCATCCTTATTAGCGAAATACTCCTTATCGATATATTCAAGTGACTTCATTGGATCGAAGGAGCCGTAACAAAATATGCGTCCATTGCTTGGATGAAAGTATTTGTTGTAGTACTGCACCAGATCCGAGTGCTCTAAATCGGGAATTTCCAGTGGATCCCCTCCATTCATATAATGATATGCTGTATCTGGGAGTATGCATTTAAAAAGTTCTCTTCGTAATATTCGTGAGTTGTCCGAAAATATTCCAATCATTTCGTTATAGACGACACCTTTGATCACAAGTTCTGATTGCCGATCGTGCACATCCTTGTGTTCAATTCGCCAACCATCTTGGGTAAAGTTCGAATAAGTGAGAAGGGGCCTGCAATATATAATACAAGTCTAGAAAAATTCTGCTATTAGAATACATTTTGCGTTCATATCTTACCCAAAAGCACTATCTAAATAGATGCGCTGTAGATTCCTAAAATCGACCTCGTTCCTGGAAGCGCATATAAAATTGGTAAGATCTGTCGTAGACAAAGCATTCTGATTAGTTCCAACTGATCGATTAAGCATTTTTAAGAAGGGATCTCGAATTGGAAATTTGTTGGAACCGTCCATAGCAATGTGCTCCAAAATGTGAGTCAGACCCGTGTTATTGATGGGTGGTGTCCGAAAATTGATTGAGAACACATTGTTGGCGTCATTGCGATCGATGTACCAGAACTCCGTTCCTGTGCTCAGATGACGCAGTGTGTATGACACAAGCTCAAATTCGGAGATACCCTCGATGCGCTGACACTGGAACCCATGGTATACCTCGCCCTCTTTATATTTGTAACTAGGATCCATCACTACACCTGGCATCGTAAGTTGAGACACTTCTTCTGACTGCGGATTGACACCCTTTACTGGAAGAGACTTGAAATTTCGCATGATAGATTTTGTAAATGATGGCCTAAATGCCCTAATATGATTTAGACGACGAAACATTTTGAGAATCTAAAAGATTTCCAATTTTTTTGAATTTTTAAAATGTAGCAACGAAATTTCTTCTTTCAATTTATGTGAAGCGGCTAACAAAACAATATCAAATGAGTTAATTTCGAAACTGTATTGACTATTTGACGTAAATCTCATAAAACATTTTTCAGCTCAGAGTGTGAGTTTGAAGACAAGAATCATGTGACTCCGTATTCCAAATATGTTGTATCCTTGTTTAATTAATTAGGAAAACAATTATGCAAATGCTTTCCTTCATTTTTTTTAATACTTTTTAAATGTAGATTTGAAAATGAGTATAAAGCTAATAATAACGAACCTAATCTTATAATTAAGAAATTCTATTTCTAGAAACAAAGGTCCTTCTTTTATTAATTCATGGACCGATTTTCTAGATAGTTTACAAATTAATATAATTTAATAAAAAAAAATACATTTTAAAGTTTTACGGTGATTTGAACTCGATAGCTAAAAACAACAAAGATCTCTAAATTTCATTGCGATTTTCTACATATTGAAACGATTTATTTTTCTGAATGTATTTTGCTTTGTTCTAGAAGAGATTTTTCAAAATAAGAATGCAATTTGTTCAAAATGCGCTTTAAGCTGAGCGAATGAAAAACTTTTAAAGCTTAATGTAACAGCTTGAACATTCTATTTTCTGTTTGCCCGACAATAACAATATTCCTATTCAGCTATCAAAAATGAAATTCAGCCGAGTTCACGCGGCCAATACGGTTCACAGGCGATCGCATTTTGTGCTGTCAATCAGTACTCCAATATATAATTTATTGCCATCTGATATGGAGGGTATGTGGTATATAAGTGCTGCGCACCACCAGCGATTTGTTCGCACTTGTGGCTGGCAATCGGTGGTGCTAAGATGTACGGTAAACAGACACAACCAGTGGTGAAAATTATCCAGGTGCGCGATATAACAACAGTGGATCAGCATGCGTTGCTTGTTGCCAAAATTGTGGCCATGGTGGTGCTGATTGTGGTGACAGTGATTTGCGGCAGTTTGCCATACATGCTGGATCGCTGCCTCAAGTGGACCAAAAAGGATCCGGAGGAGACGCGCGCCTCGGCAGTGGTGCGTTGTCTCCTCTACTTTGGCGGTGGTGTACTCGTCTGCACCACATTTGTCCACATGCTGCCGGAGGTGATTGAAGTGGTTGAGCACCTGCAAAAGTGTGGCATTTTAGCTGACACACCCTTTGCCCTGCCCGAAATGCTGCTCTGCACCGGTTTCTTTCTGATGTATGCTCTGGATGAGCTGATGCATTCGATTATGCACCTCCAGCAGCAGAAGTTAAGCCGAAAGGAGTCTCTGGCCAGTGAAGCCTTTGAGCGGGGCCACAGCTTGAGGCACAGTGTTCTCATCAGCAGCACCCCCACACGCACAGAGGAGGTAGCAAAATCTACGCTAGAGGATCAGGTGCCAAAACATTGTGAGTCTGGGCACAGCCACCTGCCGGTTGATGCCAACGGTGGTGGCTCCTCGATGCGCGGCTTAGGCATTATATTGGCACTGTCGCTGCACGAACTGTTCGAGGGCATGGCCATTGGACTGGAGGGCAGCGTTGGCACTGTTTGGTTTATGTTCGCCGCCGTCGCCGCTCATAAATTGGTGCTGGCCTTTTGCGTGGGCATGGAGCTATTGGTGGCTCGCACACGAACCACGCTGGCCATTATCTATCTAATAACGTTCTCGATTGTCACGCCCATTGGCATTGGTGTGGGCATTGGAATTAGCCAGCAGGCGAATGCGAACCAGCCGAGTGTTCCCTCGGGAATACTGCAGGGCATTGCCTCGGGCACGTTGCTCTATGTGGTTTACTTTGAGATTCTGACACAGAATCATGCTGGCTGGCGTGCCTATCTTGCTGCACTGATTGGCTTTGCCTTAATGTTTGGACTGCAAATACTTTGTAAGCGCAATAAAAAAAAAAAATAAAAAAATAAAAAAAAAAGATGTGACTTTGACAGACCTTAAGTCTGCCTTAAGTTATCAATGGGCATTTGATTGATGTTCAGAAATCCAAAGGCATTAATAATACTTTGTTAAATAATAGTACTTCCCTTATCTCACCCACTCTCTCTCTCTATCTCTCTCCCTCTACCACTGATAGCTGATGAAGCGGAAGGTGCTGATAGCGATTCCTGTTCCTAGCGTGTGCCTTAATATGGATATAAATAGTGTAATAAATTGTTAAATAATAATAGTAATATTCATGTTATCTATTTAGACAAACGACCATTGTCAAGTGTGAATGAAGTGCCATAAAATAAAAAACCAAACAGTTTCAAATTAACTCTACAGATATTGAATTTCAAACGTGAGCGCAATCGATAACTATATTTTAGGAGTGTGTACACACTGGACATATGCTGTTAATTTAGCTGGGTCTGTTAAAAATGTGCTAAGAGAAATGTGCAGTGGCGTTGCTAACAGAATATATTTGATTGGCCACGGTTGTTATAAGAAGTGTCAAATTAATATAATTTGAAAATTAAGCATACTTTATTCCTAATAACATAAATATTTATAATTGAGTATTTTATTGGCAGCGCTAGTAATGATTGCTTTATGGTTCAAACCCCAAAATTCTCTGCCCTACACCACTGACTTTCTAACAGTAGCAACCACTCTCTGAGCGTAGCTCTTTTGAGTTGAACAGCGTGTTAACAGCAACATTTGAGCACAACATTGGGCAAAAATCGTATTTCTCATAACTGTTAATAGTTGTGGAACTGAACGGTTGTGCGTGCGGAAAAAATAGATTTAAATTTTCAAACCAACAACACATTCGTAAAAATTCTGTCTCATTCGCTTTTGTGTGGACTTGCTAAATAATAAATAAAACAAGAATCTACTGATTTGCTTGAACTGATCTAACGCCTTCCCAATATTTGGATGTGAATTCTATATATATTTCAATTGCGTGTGCTGGCCTGCCTTCCTGCCTGCCTTATTTCCCTCTCTCTCACTCTCTCTCTCTTCCCCGCTCTGAAGCGTTTGTATGTGTGTGTGTTCAAAAGCGTGTGTATGAGTGTTAGTGGGTGCATTTGTTTATTTCAACCGCTAAATAGTACTCTACTTCTGCCTCTCGGTGAACTTGCGTTGCTGGACGGTGCTGTAATTATCCAACTACCCGCACTCCTCCGCCCCTACCGCCCCCATATTCACGCATTGTGCTGAAAAATCGAAACTGCCGCACATTGGTTGACTGAGTTCTTCTGACTGCTCCAAAACAAAAATCAGAACACAGGAAAAGTGAATTAAGCAAAACGAAAAAAAATATATTGAATGCTTATTTGTGACACGCACATTGTGTGTGATTATATGATAACATAACACAAAGCTGACAATAATTTTGTTTAACAATTTGCAATTTGTATACAATCAGTACACATAAATAATAATAAAATAACACGGAGCAAATCATACTGAGCTTTAATATTTCATTGGCATTGTTTGTCGCCTTGAGCCCACTGTGCTAACTGTAAAGAAAATAAAGAGAGAAATACCAAAGTGCTTTACATTTTGGACGCCAATATAAATAAAAAGAAATCGTTGTCATTTGACTCAAAATGTAAACTGTTTAATTTAACAAAGTGAATAACAAGAAGAAAAAGGCGCAAAATGATGGTGGTTGTTATTTAACTAATCAACAATTTACTATTGCGATATCCACCTGGAAATTACACTCAACTTGACTGATGACAGGTGAGTTCCATTAAAGCTCCCAAGTTTATTTATGATAAGCACTTGCGCCAAATATGCATATGCATATCATAAAGAATAAGATCGCAAGTTTTCGGAAGGCAAACTGACCTTATTTAAAATATTATACACACATGCATATAAATATAAATATATATATATAAATATATGGAAATACTCATGGGGGTTTGTACACACATACCACATCAAATATATGTGAATGTATGTATTTGAATAGCTGTACATTATAGACATATCGCATGATTAATGCTTGTTGACCGACTCGACACATTTGTTAGTATTTTATCATTGAAATCAGCTGCTATCTATTTTTAGTTTCTTATTTGGGTACGTTGGAAAATTATATTTAAAAATACAATATTATTTCAATATTTTGCGTCATTGCCTTGTGTGCTCTGATAATTTGGGTACGACGCAAAATGCAAATATTTTAAAAAGTGCTCCTAACTTTTTGCACTCGCTAATGCTTTTATGAAAATATATATATGAATCATTATCGCCATCAATTTTGTAATGCTTAAAGAGAATAATTAAAAAATTGTGCTTTCTGATAAGACAAAAGCTTTACGAAACATTCATATGGAAAATCCCCTAATTTATAGGTAAGTTACAACTATATGCCTTGTCTTAGGATATTATTTGTCGCGTTGAAGTTGGCATATTTGCCGCAATAAAAACTATACATACATATACATGTATATTTATTTAATGTTGAATTATTAAAGAAGATTTCTAAGTGATACGGCTAGATTAGAATAGATGAGCTGCTGTCTGCAGCTGTAAAAAGCTGCAATTTTTGAGCTATTTTTTATATTACAATGATTGAATTTGAGCACAGAAAAGTAATTTAATTAATTAATATACAAAATTTAGCAAACGAAGTTGATAAAGCCGCAAAGTCTGCCGCACGAAATTATGGCCTTGGATCACAGAAAATTAATTCACAAACTTGGTCGCGACAAAGAGTCTGAATGTAAAACGGAGCTTTTCTGTAATGCTTTGGGCCAGGCTATTTGCATAAGCCAAAGTCAGCAATGGGAAACCGCATAGCACAGTTTCAGGCACACACACTTACACACACATTCACTCACCCAAACTTACATAAGTCAACACAATCGCCGCCATTTTGTCGTTCATCTTGAGCCGAACATTTGAGTTTTATTGTTTTTGTCGGAAGAACACCCTCCGCTGATCTAACCCAGCTCAGTGTCATGTGCCCCATTTGGCACACTCACATAAATATATATGCTATAAGATATATACATATATGGATAGATTTATGCTGATATATATACATAAAGGCCTGATGGTTGTATTATATATCGTTACAGACACTTTCATGGTTTCATGTTCTTTTTTTTTTTTTGTGTTTCTTTTGTCTATTTGTAAATTTGATTTATTGTAATCGAAAACCATTCTCAGGCCACTGTTTCTTGTTGTCCTTGGCCGAAGTCTTTGCACTTCGATGGCGCAATGCACTTGGAAGCCAATTATTCAAACTGGCGGCAAGTTCTGAGAACAAGTTTCCATCTTAAGCAACACCTCACAAACACTTCGCTTTTAATTAAGATTCAAATACTAATAACAAAAATCTAATGAATACATACCTGTTCTAGAAAACATCTGAAATAATTGCAAGTGAAATCAGCATATTTAAATTTGTTTAGTTAAAACACAATACAAATATTAAGTCCACTAAATCAAGTAAAAAACGGGGGAAAAACGGAAAACAGCCGCACAGCTGGTAAAAAAAAACAGCTACATTTTAACGTGTCGACAATTGACTACCCTTGCAGATACCTTTTCTTTTAAATTATCGTCAGAAAAAGTCAGTAACAATAAAATTTGGATTGCAGCTTATACTTAAACCGACTATATTTTTATTGACTGGAAATTTATAATATAGTACTTCGATAATGATAAATATTTACCATTTTTTGCCATTTTGGATATTTGGCTATTATAAAATACAAGCACTTTGGATCACACAGATTTAAATATTTCTTTTTGCTTGTGTACACAACAAAGAATACAAACAAGTTCATATTAAAATGAAGTCGTTCATTCAATGCGTTACATTATTCTTTCCATAACTTGAACAATCCTCAAAGAAGAGTATGTCAATTCCAGTAGTCGCAATGTGTGTCATTGTTAAGACACAAACAGCTGATTACAATGTGTGTGAATACTCTGCTGTGAATACACACAAACATTTGTGCAAACACGCGTGCGTGCACACACACACTTGCATACTAACGAAACGAAACGGAACAAGTAAGAATGCTGTAGTCGACTGAGCCTCACTACGATATACCCTACACCTAGCTTTTAAATATATTGTATTGTGATTATTGTCATGGGTTTCATATTCGATATTAATTAAATATGTACAGTTGATCAATAATATGTCAAGGTATATTATGTATTATATATTAAAAAATGATCGATATTCGCAAAATGAGACAGCTATCGATAAAATGGAGAACATGCCTGTCACATACTTTTGCACAAAAGCCATATATCAATTTAACACATTTTTATTATGGTTTCAGGGTATTAATACATAAAATCAATAAAAAACAAAGTATTTCCCCAACCGGTTTGCCTCACCTGAGACGTGAGACGCATTCTAATGTCATGTGAACGAGATAATGATGGTGTAGGTGAAAATTTGAATGACCTCGAGACGAGGCTTTAATATGATTTTAATTTGGCTTTAAGTCCGATGAGACAAATTGAGCAACAGCTTATATAGATTAGCATATATTAAGCATCATGCAGCTAAACTCACAGTGGGACATGCACTAATTAATTTCAGAGATACGATTTCGCAGTCAATGAACCTGCTGAATGCAGACAAAACATGTTTATAATATCTTAAAGTAATTGTCGTGTGATTTAAAAGTACAGCGGATAGTTTGCAGTTTCCCTTATCTAATCTTAAATGCTTCATCGTTTTACGCAAATGCGTATACACTAAATCATCATTTCCGCACTTCAACACAAACTAAATATTGCATAATACAAATGATAATAACATGAAGCAGACAGTACAATATGTCTGCTTTTGATATTATTCACTTACTTAGGCTTACTTCTGTGCTATTTGATGATTTGTATCACATTGGTTTTCTCTGGGTTTTCCCAATAATTTCTATAATTGTTTGATCATTTTACATTTTAATAGCCCTAGATTAATAACATATTTTCTTTTGTTTTTTTTTTCACCATTCATTTTTAATTTTATATCATATAATTTGTAACTTTAATTTTGCATTTAATAGTTATTTTTAAAATATTTTTTAATTTGTTGACTTGTTCTAGTTCACATTAAATAAAGTGAACAAATAGCACTTATATAATTAGTATTTATTTATAATTAATTAAAATTACAAGTTTTGCAACTCGCAGCTGAATGCATCATCAATTATTATTGTACTAATCGACAATGAAATATTATATTATTAATGCACATGCAAATGAAACTTACTTGAGGAAACTTTTCGCAAACTTCGTATAATAATGAGTTAAACATGCAATTTTTGAATTACCAGCTCAAACTTTAAACTTTTAACTTCTTTATTCCGTTGCCGAAGGACACACGTACACAGTCTAAACCTTTGTTTAGAGAGGGATTTGAGGGTTCGAGCCACGTGCTCTTCGCATGCCCATTTGCATAAGCTACTTTTTATAAAAATCAATGGTGTTGGGGAGGGGGGTGGGCAAGAAAAGAAAACACTTGCACAAAGCAATTTTGTTGTTATTTGTTGTTGCTATTAAACTTGTGAAGCGAACAAAGTGCAAAATCTCATTTGCATGCACTCCAAATGTTAACGTTGTGAAAACTCGACAATCTGCTATGCAAGTCTGGTTTCCAAGTTACGATTAGCGAGAATAACTATAACTGTCAAAATGGTCCTGTCTTTAAATCAAGTCGTAAATGTACGTCAAAACCAGATATAACCCTATTAACAGGTTTAAGTACAACATATAAAACATTGGTTGTTCCATTAAGCAAGTGTTGCAACAATGCCTTAAAAGAACAACTGACATGTTCTTCTTATTCAATAATCTCTTAACTTTTCTCTTACAATACTTATCCGATTTTGCCTTGTATCTTACAAAATCTTTTCATGTCAAAACTGGTTTATAGTGAGGAATATCTCCTTGAAGACGATGAGATATTTGGATAGCCTTAATTACATTTCTTCAAGTCCAAATACCAATAGGAAACTTATGCGCAATTATAGAACTTCATCTGGATTTTGTTTATTCTATGATTAACTAGATTAAAAATTGTTTGATTCTATTTATAAAAAAAAAATGTAAACTATTTCTAATAGAATACAATTTAAAACTGAAATTGTATGTTCTTAAATTAATAGTTTCCTTCAACTTGTTAATTATAATTTAATAATTAGATAATGTTTTCATTTTTCAAGTTGAAACGATGAACTAATTTGCCTCAGAAAGTAAAATTAAACATGCATTTAAATATAGAATATACAAAATTAGCATGACATAAAAATTATATCCGCTGCGATTGTGGCTAACTGAGTCATTCGATAGTGTCTTAAATTGTATTTATTATACATAATTTTAAATTTGATTGAATTTTTAATTTTAAAATTTTATTTAATTTACCATTTTTATTAACAGGATTAAATCACGTAATTTTATCATATTGAGAATAAAGGGCGTTGTGTGATGGCTATTTTTCTAATGCACTCTGAACTTATTGCCACTTTCACTGGGGCGTTAGAGATGATTGTGTCATTTTTAAGTGAGTGTATGCACATACACACACACACACACACACACACACACGACGTGTCGATATAGCTGGGTGTGTAATTTTAAACTGAGTACGTACACATGCACAGCTCGAATATGAGAGCATATCTATGTGTGTAACTCCGTCAGCTGGTAAATTTCCACTGGCAAAGGGAAAGCCAATATTGTTAGTGGTTGAAAATGCTAAAGGGAATTAAAAAAATTAAAGACACGCATTTAATGCGACAAAAACGGACACAGAGAGACAAACAGACACAGAGAGAGATATGTGAGTGCATGAGCGAGAGCGATGCAAGGGTATAGAGAATCGATAGGGTGATTGTGCAAGATGTGTATATATACATATGTATGTGTGCATGTGTACGTATGTCTATAAACACTTATCTTAATCACGAGTGTGGCTCAGAGTGTCGAAGCCTCATCGTCAGTCAGTCATGTTTTGATTTCAAGCCGGATTGGTTGCTCAACACAAGAATATAATAGCCTTCAGAAAATATCACCAACTTCTAACAAGTCGTCGAGTCTTTCATTTGCTTCTTTGTTTTGCTGTGCAATCAATTAAATTTATCGCAAGCGGAAATATTTTTTCCAAGTAAGTGGATCAATTGAGCGTGTGGACAAACAAAAGAAGATAAAAGTTTAGAAAATGCTCGTCACATGATCATTATAATATAGATGCCCTTAGCTTATTGCCTTAGCTTGACGTTGAGTGCGTTGAGTGATTTTTATATCGTAGTTGGAAGAGTATATTGGTTTTTTATAATGGCCGTCATGCTGTCCGTATGAATTCATATTTTTTGACACCCTTCAAGTTAACCACCCTTAAAGAATCACTGCGTCCGACAAAGTGCTTAAAATCAGCTGCTAAGAAACTACTAAGATAACGTCAACAATTGCAAATCGGTCAAAACCAAAAATATCTCACAATTGGTGGCTTGCTGGCGATATCCTTCAATGAGCAGCATATATTTTGATATACAGCTGCGAAACAATTGCAAGTTTAAAGTACGTTTTAAAAATAAAAGTAAAAATTGAAATAAAAAGACTAAAATGTTTTTGTTAAGAATTATGAAAATTGAAAATAAACAGAAAATTTCATTGCTTACATTTAATTGTCTCTTAACGTTAACATTATTTTATAAATGTAGTATTTACTTCCGATCCTTTTAGTGGCATTATTGTATTGGGACATAACTAAACAACTGAACCCAGCTGTAAAATACATTCTAGTTTTGTTGGCAAGAAAATACTTTTTTCTGATAGTTATAAGATCAATATAAAATACTTTGTCGACTGTAACATGGGTGTTCCTTATCCGATAATAATGAAATTAATGCAGTTAATCATTAATATGTTCTTCGAAAAAAAAAAAATTTCAAACCTATTTTTTTTCAGTATGCTATTTTTCCACTCTGATACCGAAGATTGGTATTTCTTAGCAACACCCATCCTGCGACACCTGTCATCAGTTAGTATGACTTATAGTATCAGAGTATTTCGCAATCGGTAACGCCCGACTGCAACGTTCTAACTTGCTTTTCGCTTTAATAATATCATATGCCACTTGTCCTTGCCGCTTGGATTGCCAAGTCCTTGGTCCTTGTTGCCTTGTTTGTCTACCCCTAACGATTATCTACAGATGGCTGTTTCGCCTTGTTTGTGTTAGCCGCCATAAAATTGCCAGCGCATGAAATAATTTTAATTAAATGTGACATTGAAAACTGTTTTTAATTTTTGCACTACCGTTAAAAACCCATTCCGCATATTTTATAATTCAGTTGACGCTTTTTATACTAAACCAGTCTGAAAAATTAAATCAAATGAATTTATTAGCAATATCTTAATTCAGTTTTGAAATTGACTTATTGTGCATTTATTAACATATTCATGAATACTATTCAATTTCGATTCATTTGAAATTTTAATTTGCTACTTTACGTATGTGCACGATAATATTGAATATTTTATTCGGTAATTGGAAACAATACTGAATCTGAATCATACGAATATGTGAGAATTAATTGAAGCTGATCCTGATATAATTAATTCACTATTGGACAACACATTTCTATTTCAGTACCTAGGATTTATTTATTTATATACATTTTGACTGTAACTCCATTAATATTAATATATTCAAACTGATATTTACACTTTGTGGAGCAAACAGACGAGTTAATTTACAAATGACAAGTTACGGAGAGATTTTTATCTGAGTTTTGCGGATTTGCATTTAAGCTAATTGCAAATTCAAGTTTAACCTTTGCACTTGCCTAACGTTTCGCGTGCAAATGCAAATAAAATGCCACCCTTATAATTTCGACGACCTTCAGTTAAAATACATAATATTCGCTTGCTTACGGAATTTTTCTTATATTGAGTTTGACTTTTTCTTTCTTTTTTTGTTTGTCGTATGAGGCAACAAGGCAAGCATGGAGAAAAATCTCAAAGGCAATCCGCAAACAAACACACACACACGCATACACAATGTGTACACACACACACACACACGCATACTTGTACTATTTGTAAAAATCAATATTAACCGTCTTTTGCATGTGTACGTGCCACAAACTTTGTCAAGTTTAAGGCAAAAGCATAAATTATCCTTTAGTAAACACATCGGCCGCTTTTGCTCTCTCCCGGTCTTTTCCTCCTTCTCTCTCTCTCTCTTTCTCTCTATCTCCCTCTTTCTCACTCTCTTTTTCTAATTTCTGTGCTAAAAAATGAAAATAATACAAAAAGTGTACAAATGCAAGTTTGCATTTTTGGGCCAGAAGCGTACAAAAGTGTCTTCTGCACTTTATTGTTGCTATTTGTCAGTGCTGCATATCGCAGCGGCAAATAAATAACATCAAAGCACACCGCCGGGTGTGTGGGATTGAGTATCTACTTTGGTTCGTTGTCAGCATTTGACTTTGCCACAGTGACACATTTTTTGTATGCACTTGTTTGCCGGTCATACACATATATTTATACTCTGTTCTCAAAGGTTTAAGAGTTTATCATTTTTATTGTCGGCTGTCAATTTTGTTGAAGGCGTGAAATTTAGAAAAACGCCATAAAAATCAGAAAAATTTTCAGATTCTTAGAAACAACTTCTTAATATACGAAGAAAAGTTCTTATTAATAGAAAGCCTTTTTTATAATCTATTGTTTTGCAAGCAAAGGTTCGCTGGTTCGAATCGCTGTAAAGCAGATATTTAATAAGAATATAATTTATTACAAAAAATATTTAGCACCCTGGAAGTTAGACATCTTTGTTCTAAATTTTGAAAATGGTCAAGCCATATGCAAATCAAAATATAAGCAAAATTTCAATATATTACATATTTGTGCTGATAGTTCGCCAACATGCATTGCTCGTTTACTATTTAATTGGACACATTTTTAATTATCAGTTAACTCAACTTTAATGTTAGTGATATTGTATAAAAATAACAAGCAATTAGACTATAATTCTAGTTATTGTAGTTCGTTATGGCTTAGCTTGTTAATTAAGCCAAGTTGATTAGGGTTAGACAGTCAGCAAATAGCATTTTGGGAATCGAATAGTAAAAAGGAATCCCAATTTTGGCTTCAGCGTAGTTAGTGAATCCATTTATAACATTTAAGGCGTTCAAAGCTGTTTGACTGTATTACTTACACGCCTATGTAAAAACAGGACTTCATATGTGTACTTTGATTTAAAATAATATTAACAAATTAATACCTGAACAAAAATAATAAAAAATGCACTATATTATAAACTCACCTAGTCTCCTCAAAATAAAATCGTTTAAATAGAACTTTGGAATTTTGAAGGAGTCTTCAAAGCCAGGAAAAATTTACAGAAAAGAATTAAGACAATGACAAATTGTGAATGCTGTTATTATCTCTACCCTTTTGCCCACATGTCTCTGTTGAGCACATAGTACATGACGAAACTGAACAATAAAATTGAAAAAATGTACTTTGTGCTTGGAAATACTTCTATTTGAATATTGTAAATTTCTTGTAATATTTTTAGCATCTATAAATAGGGTAAAACCAAAAGTTTGTTCAAGTACATAGGAACACATTTGCGTACAAAACTTTCAAAAGGTTACAAAATAGATATATGTATTATAAATAAATAATAATAATCAAAAATTAACAGAAGACTATTCGCTTTCAATTCTCAAAACTTTTAAATTGGAAACGCTAGTAAAGGTTTCATTCTAGATTCACAGTAAAGAAAACTATACATTTGAGATCTTCCAATTTCTAGACATCAGATTATGTTGCACAGATCAGAAATCGAATCATGCACGAAATCAGATCGCAATTGATTCAATTAGAATCTAATTGCAGAGCACTGAATGGAAGCAATTGAATTGAATGCTTCTGTCTAATGACAATTGATATTTATTGAGAACTTTTTGCTTGTATGTGAGATTTCTCGTTTGAAAAGTCTGTGTAAATATTTATTTTCGTTCTGAAAATGAAATTTTATGATTGGATCTTGAGCGAGGCCAATAAAAATGAATGTACGTAAATGCGAATGACGCTGCAAAGTGAATGACATTGCTGCGAAGTTTATTGCCTAGTTGGCCTAATTATTAAGTTTAAAGACTCTTTCACCATTAATCAGCAAAAACGCAAGTTTAACTGGCGTAGGTCAGCATCAAATCATTTTGCATTGTTATCTGTCAGACACACGATTAGTAGATTAGCTCTAGTAATAAACAGCAATGAAAATATTTGGCGCTTATCACACATATTTGGTTTATCACACCAAAACCAAAAAACCTTAAATTACTCATTAAGAACTTATCTCAAAATTTATAATTTACCTGTCTGCTGTTTATAATTATTGCACTAATTAGTTCACTAGATTAGTCGGACGCATTTTGATTTTTTACCTGCAGGCAGTATTTTTTACTCTGTGTTGATCAAGCTAAATAAATCAGTCAAGATTTAAATAAACACAGTAAATATTATATTATTAAGGCTGGCTCTATCTCTCTTAGATTCTCATAAGCTTCAAGGTTGTCGGCAGACACTTTGATTGAAAACTGTCGCATTTTGTTAGTGTAACAACATAAATTAGCCCAAAGTACGTTGTACATATTATACTTTAATTTATTTTGTAAACATTATTATTTATATGACAATTTGTCATCAACCAACAAAAGCACAGCATAAAAAATATGCTAGATTGCTATAAAAAAGTTCGCTTGACTAGAATATACCTTAAATCTATAGTATTCGATCGCAATGTATTTGGATGTAAGATTAAGATTTAGTTTAAATTATTTAATTAGTAGTTCCATTGAATAATAATAATAATAATAAAATGTAAAACATTTTTTATCTGGAAAAGTAAAGCCCGCTATGAAAAATCACAGATAGAGAAAAAAAAGCATTTAATTTTATAAATTGATTACGGCAATTTACGTTTGAAAATGACTCCCAATTTAAAATTAAAATGTTTAAAAAGAAGTATAAATTTACTTAATACACAAAAGTGCGGTTAACGTCTGCGTTTGCAGAGTTGACAATTTTTCATCTTAGATTATTGTCTAAGATAACTGGCTCAAAGTGCGTTCAACCCCATCATTCGACCACCAAAACGACATAAATAAATTTGGGGTAAATGTAAATTCGAGTTGTGATAATATCATATAAATTTCGCTGTCGTAGAGGTAAAATGTTTCAAAAATAAAATTAAATATTATTATTTTCAAGTAATAATTATGTTATTTCGGATAGGGGATGTTTGGTTTGTTTCCCGCAAGACCAGTTTTCAAAAAGACACATCTGTCACTGAAAGGGGATAAATTGGCATCTCTGACAAAAGATGCTCGTGAAGAATAGTTACCCTTGTATCCATTATAAATGACGTAGTATATACGACCCCATCTTACTTATAGTTACAGAGCATACAAATAAAGCATAAACCCAACGAAAAAGGGTACCTTCTTGACAGGCATCGCGACGGAGATGTGAAGTGCCCGCATGTGGGGCAGGTAATGCGATAACTATACACATACATACCTATCTAAAAAAAAAATTAATATATATATATATATATGTGTATATACATATAGTGTATGTAAGTAATCGTAGCGCTCATATGCACGACGCTTGCTGCTGCTGATAAGAAATTTATTAGATTAAAGCAAACGATTGCCGCGATTACAGATCCGAGTTCGCCCCGGTTGTCATTTTCATTTTGTTCGTGCTCTGTTCTGTTCTGTTCTGCTCTGTTGTTCTGTTTTGTTCTGTTCTTTGCCGATTTGTTTCTGTGTTCTGGCCGAAGCTTTTGTCGCCGAATCTTTTTGCTCATTTGTTAGTCTGGCAGGCAACGAGCCACATAACTGTCGACGACTGCAGTCGGCCAAAAGTTAATCTCTCGTCGCGTTTCTGAAAACATATATTATAATCCATTAAGTGGTTAACCATGTGTCTTGAAAATTGTACTTTTGTTTCGGCGTTGGGCACGCGACGTTTTAAGTGTTTTAAATTTAAAATATAATGTTTTACTTAATTTTTGAGTGAAAATTAATTGACAAAAAATAATGCATACAAAGAGGCGCAGCTAAGACATTCAATCCAAAGATTACACAAATTACAGATTGAACTGAAAGTGTTTCTAGTTGTTTCAAAGTCAAAATGAAGTGAATTGCTTTTTTAAATTCGATTTACACGATATAATCAGGTAAATCTTTAGTGCCTATTGGAAGTACCCATATAAAGACTATAATCCTTGTAGTTTGTGTGAGTTATTATCTGGTCAATAAACTTGTAAGTTGCATAGAATATAGTTAATATATACGCTTCCTCAAAAATAATAAAAGTGAATTGATTATTTTATAATTCAGTTAAAGTCAGTTTGTAATTGGTGCTTAGAAAACATTTAAAACGCTCGTGTTTGGATCTGTAAGCGAAATCGACTTATCAGTTAATGTTAAGCTCTATTGCCAAACCGTATTATAAAGATAATACACTTAAAGATATTTTTGCCCGGCATTCAATTAACCATGTGTCTCTAGTATTTTAAGCTTATCAGCTCCTCATGAGGCTAATTGACACTTGATAAGCCAAATTGCTATAGTGGATAGTTAAATAATCGAATTTTCGTGATTCTAAACACAAATATAAAATGCGTCTCGCGTTCAATATAAGCAAATAAATAATATATACTTTCTTGTACACTCGGTGTATATAATAATATGCAATTGCTATCGAGCATTGAACTTGGCACGGCTCGTGACGTTTATTCAACCAGTCGAAAACAAATACGTTGAGTGGCTTTCAAGCAGCTGCGCTTGCTCTCATTGATAAGTCCACACAAACTCGGTTGGACCTGCCTTTGTTTAAGAATTGTGCTAATTTCGTCTGTGTTCCAGGCATTCATTATTAGAATGAATTCAGTCCAAATGTGTACACAAAATAAATGACTTGCTTTAATAGCAAATAGACCAACTGCTTAGGACATAAATAGAGTCAATTAGACTTTAAAAGTTTTATGTGCACTCGTTTGCGTGCTAAAAATGTTTGGATTAAGCATTTAATAAAAAAATGTTGTATTCAAAATATTAAATTAAACTAAATGAACACATAATTGAACACATCTATTATAAAGTATAAAAAATTATTCAAACTAAATATAACTAAATTGTAATCGCCAAATATATGCTTTATAAATTAAAATTAAAAAAATATATAAATAACGTTTCTAGAAGTAAATAATGGCGAAATTGTTCCAACATTTGTTGGATTAGATAAAAAATTCAAATAATAAAAGTTAGTTTGAAATTGATAAGTTGTTAATGATAGTTAAAGATAGAAAATAAGACTCTGAATTGATTTCATGATAAGGTATATTATAATCATTATAGAGTGCTCGCGTTAATTTTAATTAATTTAGACGTGAATATTGTAACGCATTGCTTTGATCAGTATTCTAGGCCGATTCGATACAGCCATGTTCCTCTGCTTGTACGTCTATCCGCCTATTTCTATGCCGAACCGGATCACTATATCATATAGCATATTGATCATATTGATAGAATCAATCAAATGATGAGTTCTTGCATAAAAAACTTTTTTTATCAAGATTCGGATCAGAAGATTCGGATTATCAGTTAAGCAATTTAACTAGAAGCTTATGTGATGTTAAAATTCTTGAATCTAACTTCTTAAGTGGTATTCTTTCGCTCAGTCGATTTAGACCAACACAGCAATTGTTATTTATCAGCTGATATGGTCAATGGGCGTGTGCATTTGACATATTCTAAATAAGGTGCACATAAAAATGCATAGTTATGCTTTGAGCTTATTGGCTGGCTTGAGACAAATTAACATACATATTTTTCACGTTGTTTGCTGCTATGATTTATGGTCAGTGTATGTCTGTCTATCTATCCAGTTACTGATGAAGGCCATCGGATATAATATATATATATATAAATATGATAAAGACATGGTCTTAATGGTTTTGGCGCTTGTCAATTTGGAATCATTTATTAAAGCGTTTACTACAAATGGCAACTAATATCCCTATCTCTCTCTCTCACACTCTCTCCCTCTCTCTCTATCTCTGTGTTTGCAGCCGAGACTGTGGCTTAACAAGCAGCATCAGCTGCTAATCGAGTACAACAACAAACATAAATCATCATCAACACGCACAACGAGGAGAGGAGAGCAGCAGCAACAACAACAACAATATTGCGTTAAAGTTGCCAGCCTAAAAACACGAATATCCGCAAAAAAAACGCATTTATCATACGCCGCGTTCACCGCCTTTCTGAAACGCCCTGTGAAATTTAAACATACGATATGCTTGGGAAAAGGCCGCACAATGCGCCGCGCACTTGACACGCGTTGATTTACCGTTATTGCCAGCAGCAGCAGCAGCATCAACAGCATCAGCGTCACCGTTACATTTCGCCAATCGATCAATCGATCAATTTGTCATCTTTGTTTCGTTCGTTCATTTGAGTTTTTCGCTTTTTCCGCTGGTTTTTCATCTGTGTGCATTCGATTTGTTTATTCGAAGTGGTGCCGCATGTCCGCGTCCGGGCTAAAAACGTTAACTGGCAGCTACAACTGCAACAACAACAACAACTTACACAAAGGCAGCCAATTTATTTTGCAGCCAAAATTTGGTGAATTGATTTTTTGCTGGTCTGTGTTAAATACGTTAACGTTCTTAATGAATGACTACCGGTTAAAGTCACTTTATCGTGCCACTAAAACGACATCGCCAACTAAGACAACAGCAGCAGCAGCAGCAACAACAGCAGCAGCTGCAGCGGCAATAACAACAACACCCGTTGGCAGCTCCATTAAAAAGTTAACTGGCAACAATAACAAATCATCAATAACATTTGACAGCAATAACAACAACAAAAATCCCCGTACTTACAACAACAGCAGCAAATCGAATAAAGTGTTTCTACATTATATACCGCGCGATCCGCGCCTAAGAATTTTTAAAAGAACCGCCACGCTGAATAAACACTTGGCCACCCACCATTCACAACGCACCTTAAGCGAATTGAATATAACTGAAGATTTGTGCAATTATGGTGAATTAATCGGCGGCAGTGATTATTATAATTACGATAATTCCAAACATTATAAGAGCAAACAAGAATTCAAATTTCAAGTTTCCCTGTTCAAGTTTTAAACAAACGTTTCTCGAGTTACTGTTTCCTTTTTTTTTTTGGTTTGAGTCGACTCATCATTACAAAAGCGGCGACTGTGACAGTGACAGCCTGTGAAGCTAAAGGTAAGCCCAGCAATTAGTTGTTAAACACTACAATTACAATCATTCATCAATCATATTATTTTGTTTGGCAAAACTGAGCCGATTCCTATGTGCATCTAAAATACAAATTTCATATTTATGTTATTTAATTTTTAATTTAAAAAACCAATCAGACTGAAAATAAAAATGCCAAGACAACATAAATTAGTTACAAAGTACTCGAAAAAGGTCAGCAAAACAATAATTAGTACTAAAAGGGTAAAAAAACAAAACCGGAAAGAAATCAACGAGAAGGTCTTGAAATAAATTAAAAAGTAATTTGGCTCATCAATGCAGTGGAATCGATTTCCTTATTTAATTATTAAACTACAAACATAACACAAAGCCTAACACGAGCTGGTCTAACTGGTCCAGGCAGGGGAGGACAATAAGGAGGAGTTAATTTGTCATAAGCCAATACTTGAGCAATTCCCATGCTGAATGCCTCTTTGCGCATTATTTATATAATTGAATATAAAACTCTTATTTCCGTTATCTTTCAATAGTCTTAATTTTTCAACTTTCGTTTATAAAATAAAACGAAATTTCAATTTGGAAATTGCGAGTCAATATAGAATTATTAGCTAGCTAGCAGGCATGCACTATTATATTGGGCCAGTTGTTTGTTTTAGGCCCCCAGAAATCACAAGTCATTTTGGCCTGGCCCCTGCATAACGATCTATAAATAGCTGCAAACGAGCACTTTGAGTGCCAAATGCGAAAAACATAAACAACGCCGCAGAATACGGAACAAACAAAAATAAAACAACATTTTCAAATTGAAATTCATATTTGTGATATTCAGCAAAATCAGCTGTTGTTTCTCTGTGTGACGCATGTGAAGAGTGCGAAACGATCTCAGAAAAGTCCCCACAAGCGTTATTTGCTCCACAGCTCTTCTGCTTGTGCTTTTGGCTATTTATATGGGGTCAAGTTGAAGGCGATTGGCGAATTCATTTTCGTCAGCGGAGGAAAATGGCAAATTCAACAAACAGTTCCGACGCGAATTTGCTAACGAAATGAGTTGTGTTGTTGGGTTTATTGTTGATGTCGTTACAGTGGCAATAAACACGAATTGTTTGCAAACAAATAAGAAGAAAACTGAAAACAATACACAACAAAGTGTGACGACTAATTTGAATTGTGTCTAATCGAATTTTTGGCGGATGCCGATTTCGTTTTATCCTTAGTCCGATGCTTCTCGCGTAAGTGCAACTTATGCAACATGGAAAGCTGGCAAACAAAAATTATAATAATTTTCCAAAGTACTGAGAGCAATATAAACTTTTAAAATGGACTCAAGGCACTTTGTGTACGGTGGAAGTCACAATTAAAATGTACAAATTGGAAAATCACAATAAATGCTATTCTGCATTAATTAATTAAAATGTTTCATATTCATTGTATAGTTATTCAAATTATTTTAAATTTATAAACAATGGTCACTCTTTCTTTGATGAAAATCAAATTTGAAAACCACTTTCCGAGGGAATTATAATCAACAATTTACGAGTATATTAGAAATATTTGTTTTAACAAAGTTTTAGTTTTATTAAAGTAATTATACTTTCCATTCTTCGCACCATCAATTTATGCCTTTAATTTATATAACTGTTTTCGTCTGTCAATAAAAATAAATAAAAAAAACAAAAACAAAAAATTGAAGAAACCTAAAAAAAATCTGCTTCAAAATCGAGATTTTCCTATCCGTTCCCATCACAATATCGAATATTGGAGCTTGATTTTTAACTCATAACAACAACACTTATCAATAGTATTCAATACCAATTTCAATATTTCTGTTTCGCAGTGTTGATCATTTGGAAATCGGATTAGGATTAGGGCAGAGCGTAAAGCAATCCAAACCCATACACAAACCCAAGTCCAGCTACTTAAAAATACAGAAATATTTTGCTGAAATCTATGTAACTGTGTGTTCACAATTAATTGCAACAACAAGTGCAAATTTTTATCAGAATTAAGAATACAAATTAAAGAAACAATAAAATCACCCACTCCTCATACACACACACAGACAAAGTAAATATATACAGAGCCCAAGACAAAATGGCCAAGCCCACAGCTGCTGAACAAAGTGAAGGCAACAATTGCAGGAACAATTCCAACAGCAACAGCAGCAGCAGCAACAACAACAACAGCGCTGCAGCTGCCAATAAAAACAATAATAATATTAATATTGATATAAATACGAGTAGCGGTAAATTGAATGGCAACATTTGCCAGCCAAGCCTGCCGGCACCGGCGAACACACCACTCAACAAGGCCATAAGACATGACCTGTTCCCGGAGGTGACATTCTGCAATCTGTCTGTCGAGGAGCTGCACAAGGGCCCCGGTCACAGTCGGATGATTCACAATCGGAATAGTGTCATTGCCGTCGATACGGATGACAGTCTGTTGACCAGCTTAATGAATGGCAACCAGGTGAAGAAGCGCAAGCGTTTGATATCGAATGAATCGGGTGACTCCATCGATTCGAACAGTACCGAAAAGAAGACACACAAAATGCCCGATGGCGGCTATGGTTGGGTTGTTGTCTTCGCCTCGCTGGTCGTTTCACTCATTTGGGATGGCCTCTCCTTCTCCTTCGGCCTGATCAACACGGAACTGTTGGCCTACTTTGGCGAGTCGCCGTCGAAAACGGCATGGATTAGTTCATTGTATTTCTCGGTGCCACTGCTCATGGGTCCCATTTGGTCGAATCTGGTGGATAAATACGGTTGCCGCAAAATGACCATATTGAGTGGCCTCATCTCCGGCTTTGGTTTTGCCATTTCATCCGTCTGCAATTCCATTGAAATGCTGATGATCACGTTTGGCATTATTAGCGGTCTCGGTTTGGGCATTGGCTATGTCACCGCCGTTGTTTCGATTGCCTTCTGGTTCGATAAGAAGCGTAGCTTTGCCATGGGCATTGGCGCCTCCGGGACAGGCATTGGCACCTTTGTCTATGCCCGTCTCACGCAATATCTAGTGGACTCGTATGGATGGCGTGGCGCCACCTTAATCTTGGGCGGCACCATTCTGAACGCCTGCGTTTGCGGCGCCCTGATGCGTGATCCCGATTGGCTGATCGAGGAGAATCGGCTGGAGAGCCGTTCGCAGAGCGTTACCACCTTTTCCAATTCCAGTGTGTGCTTGGAGGAGATCAAAAAGCTGCTGGACACCGGCATCACCAAGGAGGCCGTACTCGATACGCTCGTCACGAAGAACAACACTGAGGCCAATCAGCAAATCGATGATCCACTCGATTCGGGCCTGAAACGCTATCGCAGCGAAATATTTTTGCCCACCTTTCTCAGCGTCCAGGAGCTGGACAGCGTCTGTGAGGTGAAGAGCTTGAGCCGCCGTTCGCTGAGGCACAGAGAAGGTGCCGAGGCGCCCTCTCGCGACAATCTCTTGTCCATGTCTTCCGGTACGGCGGCCTATGGAACAACGGCGCCTATTTTGGGTTCACCGGATGATACGCTAATCGGTGGCATAGCACCCGAAATTGTCGAGGCCTCCAAGAAGAGCTATTTGGCATCGATAGAGACGCTGTCGCCATCAGAAAAAAGATCCTCAGTTGCGGCTTGCTCACCGATTGGCTCGCTGCGCTCCTCGGACGAGGGCTATCTTACACAGAAACACAACGAGGCGACATATGCGAGTTCGCGGTATTCCCTCAACGAGAACATGTTCATGGCCAAGCACAATACGCCCTCGATGTTCAATTTGAAGCTGAATGGACTGCGCCACAATTCGGTGGATATTTTGAGCGATGACCTGCACACTTACTACATGTCCGTCAAGGAGGAGTCCTATGCACTGCTCGCCCAACATCCCAGGCCGCACATAAGGCCGACAGTGATTGCCATTCCCGAGCATGACCAGAACAGCGAACTGGCGCTGAGACGAGCTCGCCTGGACAGCATTACGGGAATACGACGTCTCTCCCGCTCCAAGAAGCCCAGCCAGCATCGCTCGAATCTGCGCCGCAATATCTCCATTCGGAACTCGAACTATCTGAAGGACATGCGCATTCATCGCAACTCCATACACTATCGGGGCGCCATGCTGAATACACATCGATATCATTTGCGAGCCTCTTCCTGCCCGAACATCTATCGCAACTCAATGACAACAATTGCCAAAGAGGAGGAAGATGTGAGTATATACATATATACATTATATTAAATGATACTAACATTAACAAATATTCACCCGTGTTCCAATTTAGAATAGCGCTCAATCTTTCCGTTACCATTTTCAAAGCTTACTTTTAAGTGCTCCAATTTGCGAAAGCGCAAAATGTTTCCATTTTGAAAATGGACTAATATGGAAAAGCATTTGCAATTATCTACAATCAGCTCTGTATGATTTTTGAATTATTTAACCGTAGTCATTGATGCAAATTAGGTCATAATAAATATGTATTTTGTGAGCACACATCAAATTTTAACAATTGTCAACAAAATAAATCACTCCGTTTTAGACGCATTTATAACCAATTAAATATATGTGAGCTGTCATGCAAATGCCTACTCAAAATAGTAATTAATTTAATGTAAACAAAATAATTGAAACCCTATCAAAATTGAAAATTAAATCAGATCTTTATATCAATTGCTCTTGCTGCTACGCAGTAGTAAATTCAAAGCACTTCTTAAGAGAAAGAACGGAAGAATTTTATTAAGCAGGTGAAACAAGTTTTGCTTAAATTGAAGCACGCCAGATTACGAGCAAGATGTAAGGGTTTCAGAGTTCTTATAATCCCATGCTTATCTAAATGACATGCGCCAAGCCTTGAATAAAATTGAGTATATTATGAATAATTACTTAGAATAATTAAAAAAAGCTTGATAATGTATTAATTAATGTTATGGTTTTATAATTACAATCCATCGTCCATTCAAACAAACAAAAAATAAAAGAATTTTTCACCTTAAGGTTAAACCTTTATACATAGTTTTGGTTTCAAGATTAAATATATTTTTCAAATTTGTATATCTTAATATAATTGCTTTGTTGGCGTGCCAACCATCAATTGTCAGTTCTTTACTTATACATTTTCTTAGCCTTTGAATAGAGAATTTGAAGGGTCTATGCATCCCAATTAAAAACAAATCCAGATGCCTAATCAAATTTGTAATATTAGTTATTTCTCATATTTGAAAGGCAAGTTTTTATTATTTCAAAGTTTTGTTAGCTAAAGCTACAAACAAGTAAAAGTAGTAATTTTTTCGACGATATGTTGATTGTTTTTCAAAAAACATCATGTTTAACGTATTTGTAACAAAGCAGCTCGGATTGATAATGTAAATGGATAAGTAAAGTAAAGTCAACAAAAAGCTAACTCGCTCGTCTATTTTAATACTTATCAGGCGAGTCCAAGTCCAAGTTGGGCACGCTTGACAACAGCTGTTCCGTATTGTATATATTATCGATGCTCTACAAGTAAATAAATAAATATAATATTTATATATATTATTAGACCTACACATACCATTGGGTTAAATGTGTGTGTTCTACATCAAACTGATAAGCGGGCATTCAGACTGGGTTTATGTTTCCGTATTTCCTAATTTCTGCTAAAAGTAAATCATTGATTATTGTATTTATTATCTCTTATCTGTACAGACCTGGTATGATAACTTTGTGGACACCATGAAATCTGCCTTTGACTTTTCAATGTTTTTGGATAAGAAATTTGCGCTCTTCAATCTATCCACATTGTTTTTGTTCATTTGGTAAGTGTTAAAGGCCTCAAACTGCGCACTAAAAAAATTGTGTATCTTGTGGATATGTTAGTTTTAAAATTAATTAATATATTCGAAATACCAACGGCCTTAGCAAGTCGAAAACTGTCAACTACAAATGTCGCAAACAATTTTTGGCAAACTCTCAAAATTTCTAATGTATTAAGCAAAATTTATGAACGTCAATTCAAATTTGAATTTCTTTTGAGATTAACTTTTACTACTTTTTAATCCACAATCAATTTGCAATTTGTAAGAGCAGATTATAAAAGTCGGCCTGTAACCATATCTTTACAATATTCAATGGTAATTGTCTAATAAAACACACGTCTCGCAGGTTCATCATACCCTATCTTTATCTGCCCGAATATATGAAGCAATATGACTACGAGGTAAGCGTTAGCGCCGTTCTCATATCGGTAATTGGCGTTGCGCAAACGGTGGGCATGATTGGGCTTGGCTATCTGGGCGATCGGCCCTGGATGAACATCAATATATGCTACTCTCTCTGCATGCTGGGTAAATGATTGATTGATTGCCTAATATATTTATCCAACATAAAAAGCTAAAATTCCGTGTCATTTATTATTGTTTTAGTTTGTGGTGCTTCTGTGTTTTTTATGCCCATGCTCATCACCAGCTATAATGGACTGATGACGATGTGCATCATCTTTGGCTTCACATTTGCCAGCTCATTTTCATTTACGCCCAGCATACTGGTCAGTATTGTTGATTTGGATGATTTCACTTGTGCCTACGGTTTGGTGCTGCTGGTGCAGGGCATCGGCATGATTGCCGGTCCGCCCTTGGGAGGTGCTGTCTATGAATTGATGGGCAGGTATGTTCCAAAATTGTCATCATCATCTAGTTCAGCATCCGTTATTGATTTGATTATTTTTGTGTATTTCGCAGATGGGACGACTCATTCTATTATGCGGGCATATTTATAGCACTCTCCGGCGTCTGTTCGTATATGATTGAGTTTTGTGAGAAGAAAGCAACTAAGGAGAGTGATAGTGATGTCTCAGAGACTAAAAAAGCTCAACTTTTACATTAGTTTACTTACAAATATAAACACACACAATGTCTGTAGAGAAAACCAAAAAAAAAAAACACAAATCAGAAACAAAAATCACAAAAATATAATTCAAGGTACTTCAACTGACAAATTTAGTGCAATTAAGCAGCGCTGCGGCCTAATAACAAACACAAAATAATGGACTAGCATTAAATGTTATCAAGTTTCTTATGTCAAATGCTGTTGCAGCTAAAAAAAAAAAACTCAGAGCGAATTAGTAGATAATTTATTAATTAAATATATGTTATTCACATATAAGCAAAAAAAAAACAAAAACATAAAATAGACTTGAAAACCAATTACAAAGAAGCATATTAGATAGTTAACGCACTAGGACAACTACATTGTACGTTTGTATGTATACTCCAATAAACAAATAAACAAACACCTGCATACTTATACCATGTGGCTCAAACTAACCAATTATATATACCAAAATTTAATATCAATGCAGTGCATCACTGCCATGCGCAAAACGGGTTGCCCAATTTGTCTTATTTATAAACAATTAGTTTTAATTGTTGTAAAATCATATTTCAAAAATGCCTCAAATTAACTGGAACAACAAACCATAACAAATACCAATACCAATCTATGTAACGTATGCAATAACTTAAAAGGCAATTTGCAATCAACTTAACTCACAAAGTCTTCAAAACGAAAAATAAAATGAAATGATTAGAAATAAAAGACATAGCTTTTGATTAAGTAAAACGTATGTAAATATGACAATTCTAACGAAAAATACAGATATTTCTAAACAGCACCCGAATTGCAAATGATTCGCAACAATGTAGCAGTTTTCCAAATTTGTCATAAAACAAAAAAACTAAACAGTTTAAGTATTATTAAACAATTAATTGAGAAGTTTACGTAGCTCACTGAAAACCATTTAGCGTATACCTAACAGCATATAGATTTATTTTACTATGTAGCGCACTTCAATTTAGGCTAAAAACAAATTAACGAACGTCAAGATACAACATCTACGTATGCACAACTGTAGCCTAGATGATCTTTAAAAAAAATCACTAGAACATTTGTTAATATCCCATAAGCACAACTCTTAGCAAATACAAAAAAAAAATTTTAAATAAAATGCAATTCTAAACTGTTTACAAACATCAATTAAATAATCATAAATATATACATATTTAGAACACATTATTCAAATAATAAATAATAATAATAATTTTGATGAAATTGCGTTTTCCTAACCGTACTTTGGTTATGTCAGAATTAAAGGAATATTGGTTTGTATTTTTATAATATTTATTGTGTATATTAATTAGGTTTTGATGCTTTGGGTCTGGCAAATACAAATGTTTATAAATAATTTGATTTTATTTCATTTTGTTTACATTTATTTTTCGGCTTTTATTTAATTATGTAAACTTCGTAATTGTCGGCGACATAATCAAATTGATTATGCATTATCACCACGATTTGTTTTTGTTTGTGTATAATAATTATATATATTAAACTTATATATTATGTATGTATTTGTTTAATTTTTATGCATGTCTGTGTCTGTGTTTGTATATATCGTTATATGTTATGCAAATTACACAAAAACAAAGCAAATGCGTCCAAAAACCAAACACAAAATCCATATGTGTATAAAGTAGTAGAAGAAAAGCAGCCACCACTAACGGGAGAGATGTGGTTGATTCATTCACGAAAACGAATCAAAATAAGAGAAATTCACATAGTATGTTTATATAGTATATATTACACTCCACTCATCATCATCGCTTCTCATCCAAAATGTAACTAGCAAACTAACTAAATGTACACAAAAATATTTGTATTTAATATACGTATCATTTTTTGTTTAACGTTTATAAAATTTTAGAAATCACGTACGACACATTTTACATACACATATTGTTCATTAGTTTATTTAAAACTGGATTTAAAGTTTTTTTTTCGTTTTTTTTTTTTAATTTTTCTATTGGATTTGACTTTTTTCAGCGAACATAAAGTTTTTTCATGCTTGTTTTCTTGTTAACATAATGCTTAGTGCTGAAATGTGTTCAGTAATTGTGGTTTACTAGTATCGCCGCTAAGTTTATTACGGTTATTATTCTGTTGGAAATAAAAATATGAAAACAATAAATCTGCTACCACTACCTTCTAAGAGTTAGTCACTAGTAGCTTTTACAGAAGCGGCTATCGGCTACGGCTATCCCAAGTGCAGGCATCGGCAAACAGTAGTTTATTCCTAGCAGCAACCGCTATTTACTGCACCACCCGCACCGCCAGATCCGGGCAACGCTGGGTTTGTGGGCGTTGCCTGTTGCCCGATTTTAATGCCGTTTGCCTGCAAACAAAAAAATAGTCAAATCAATCATCATGAAATAATTATGAAACATCTAATTGTATACCTCATTATTTATATCAAATACACCTTCCTGTATCTTTTCGTAAATCTCTTTGGCTGTATTTATGAAAGCCTCCTCCACGTTAGCGGCTGTGCGCGCCGATGTCTCCATGAAGACGAGACCATGCTCGCGTGCGAATGCCTCACCCTCCTCCTTTTTCACCTCACGTCTGGAGTCCAAATCACTCTTGTTGCCAATCAGCATGATCACCATGTTCGAGTTGGAGTGCTGGCGTGCATCTTCCAGCCATGTGGTCAAATGATTGAATGTCTCGCGCCTCGTGATGTCATAGACAAGCAAAGCGCCAGCAGCGCCACGATAATAAGACCGCGTAATTGATCTAATTTGAATAACAAAAAATATAGTCATTTTCATACAATAAGATAGAATACAAATAGCTTAGAGTTTGTCCATATGTACCTGAAAGCCTCCTGGCCGGCTGTATCCCAGATCTGCAGTTTGATTTGTTTGCCATCGATGGTAATCATGCGTGCACCAAACTCAACGCCAATTGTCAGATCGTGCACCGGCTGGAACCGCTTGTCCGTGAACTGCAGCAGCAGACATGATTTGCCAACGCCTTGAGAGATAAGCAGAATGCAAAGAAAACAACAAAATAAATATTGTAATTGCCCCTTGCAAAACTTAAGCGGTAAAGTGAAAGTTTTCCACAGGCATTTTCAAAAAAAGAAACGAAATGAACAGCCAATCAACAAAGGCAAATCGTCTACAACTCAACTTTAGTTTACAAAAATACTGAGAGATAAGACCACCAACCGGGAGAAACGAGCTTTGTCTCTCCAGGTCAAAGAAGGCAAACGAAACGTCGTTTTTCTTAGGGCTCCTCCCCAAAATCCATCGCCACCTAACCGTCAATTGCGTACCAGACCAGAAACATTGCGAATGAATTGGGGAGAGATATCCAACAGCTCCAGTGCGACTGCTTCATACTCCGCAGTACACTGAGCTCGATATCTCAGCAAAACTATTATCTGATCAGTCTGACAGAGAGGCCAAGGATCTGTTCATTCCAAAGACTCAAAAGCTGACAGAAATCTGACAGAATAAAATACATTTTGTGCACAATATAAAACCATGAAATTGGCCCAATAAAATTATGAAATTCTTTTTCTCCATATGTCTGCAAGGTGCAATAAAATTATGATATTGTCCTAGGTTCTATAGTCATTGTCAACCCAAAACTAATTTTATTCTAGTATTTCTTCTAAAATGTTGTATTTTATGGAATGCTGTCGAAAAATTAAAAATGAAAAAAATGAGAGCAACAGCTGTTTAATTGCTATCAATCAAAAGCTCTTTGCTTCTGGCAATACTAACAGACATTTGCATATGTGAGTTATTATTCACAGTGCTGATAAGCGAAGCAGAATTTGTGACTCTCTTTACAACATTCTATCAACACCGAACACAACAATATGCTAAAATACAACCGAATAAGTTTTTGGGGGTGGGGTGGGCGGTCAAACAGCAGTTGAGTCAACAGCAACAGTAACGGCAGGGCTGTAAAATACAGAAAACCCTCCGTTAACTTCAATAGTAGTGTGGAGTAACGCCCGCGCTTCTTCGTAAAGAGGCGTTGTTATGGTTTTATTGATTTTTCCTTGCTGCGCGTTTGATCTTTTCCACAAAGCCAGCAGACGAACATACTGCGGAGTGGGGACGGGCAGCAGACGAACTAAACTCGACTTTGACATTAGTTGCAAACAACAACAATATGGATGGATGGAACACAACGCAGTTTTCAGTTTATAAATCGCCTCTGTTTTGTTATTTTGTACTGCACAATTAATTTTTGTATGATAATCGCACGAAATTTGTACACACTCATATGGAATTCGTCAGCAGCCAACACTCACCAGTGTCGCCAATGATAATGTATTTGAACAGATACGCGTAGGACATTATTACTGCTGCTTAGTTTTCAAAATGCGTTGATTAGGCACTTTTTAAATAATTATTATCGTAATATCTGACAATAATAATACGCAATTGCAAATTTGTGTAGATTTTGCAAGCTGACACTGATGATGACGACTATGGCTGGTTATCGACAACGATAACGACTCATTACCAGGGCTGCGGTGAACAGGGTTGTCAGGGCGCAACAGTCTGTGGTCGGCTTATCGATAACCCAGCCCTATATGTATGTATGTACAATTTTTGTCAGAAATTTTCTCTCGCACAAAGCGATGTGTTTTAGATTAATTTGTAATTAATTCAGATGTGAAATGTATAAACGAAAATAGTTATTATCATTTATTCTGAAACCCAAAAAACAAAACTGCATTTAGCTAGCGCTTTCGACTTGTACAGCGTTTGCTTCCGGGTCGCCTTCACTTTTCTCACTTTCGTGGTCCACACAACTGGCCCCAAAAGCGTAGACAGAGGTGTGTGTGTGTGTGTGAGTGAGTGAACCTGTGCGTGTGTCTGTGAGTGTGTGTGTGCGTTGTTTTGTTCCTTCCTTACTGAGGCTGAGGCAAGGTGAAACATGAAGATGGCTGACGGCTCGACAATATTGCGTAGAAACCGACCAGGCACAAAATCAAAGGTAAGCGCTGCTCTATGAAATATATAATACACACATAAATATGTTTATATATATAATATATCAAACAGGATTTCTGTCGCTGGCCCGACGAGCCACTGGAGGAAATGGACAGCACACTGGCCGTGCAGCAGTACATACAGCAGATGATCAAGCGAGATCCATCAAATGTGGAGCTGATATTGACGATGCCCGAGGCACAGGACGAGGGTGTGTGGAAGTATGAACACTTGCGGCAATTCTGCATGGAATTGAACGGGTTGGCTGTGCGGCTGCAGAAACAATGCTCACCGTCGACGTGTACGCAAATGACGGCCACCGATCAATGGATATTCTTATGTGCGGCCCATAAAACGCCCAAAGAATGCCCCGCCATTGATTATACACGGCACACACTGGACGGCGCCGCTTGTCTGCTGAATAGCAACAAATACTTTCCAAGCAGGTATGTTCGACGGAGCGCGACAAGCAACTAGCCACATAATGAGTCAAGTGTTATGCTCACCCACAGAGTTTCCATTAAGGAGTCGTCGGTGACCAAGCTGGGGTCGGTGTGTCGGCGTGTTTATCGCATCTTTTCGCATGCGTATTTTCATCATCGCCGCATCTTTGATGAGTTCGAGGCGGAAACGTATCTATGCCACCGATTTACACATTTCGTCACAAAATACAATCTCATGTCCAAGGAGAATCTGATTGTGCCCATCAACGAGGAGGAGAACGCGGCACCCGGCGAAAGTGAAGCTTAAACAAACCACAACAAACAACCACTGCAGAAACAGCAAAACAATAAACAACCACAAACAACACAAATGAAAAACATACAGCATAAGAAATTATTGACGGACAAAGCGCAGTCATTCTCATACACAACTCACTTAAACATATTTATAATATATATATATATATTTACTAATAGCTTGCATTAGATTCAACGATAAAGGCATCATTCTGTTCTTTTTTCTACTGAGAGAAATGAGTGGGCCGCAAGAAGAAGAAGGAAATTGAAACTCATTTGCAAATTTCTGTGTATGTAGTTCAATCGACAAGTATAAACGTATAAAGCTCTATGATGAAATTAACAAATTGCTAAATTCAGACAACTATACAGTTTCCCTACATAATTCCGTTACGTTATAATTACGATTATGTTAAAATTCTTATTTTAAATAAATTATATGTAGAAACACACGCAAAATACATGAACACCAAATTCGAAATTTCTTTACCGAAACCCAAAAAAAAAGAAAGAAAGAAAACAAAAAACTACAAAAAGAAATGAACAAAATTTTATATACCACAAATGTGGAAACGCAGTTGTACCAAAACTAATAAGTGAAGTTTACTATCAAAGCCTATTTAAAATAAAATCGAAACAGCAACAAACCAACACAAATTGGTTTCCAGTCTCGTCTAGACAATATTCACCTCCAGCATTCGCTGCTGGGCAACCAGACGCTCAAAGCCCAACCGACTCAGATCCAATGTGCCATATTTTCCATCCAAAATTAGCTCGGCGATGGCTCGGCCCACCGCTGGCGTCTGCTGTATGCCATGGCCACTGAAACCGGTCGCTATATACAGATTCACATAGTGTGGATGTCGACCAATGATGCCATTCGCATCGAAGGTGTTGTGATCGTAGTAGCCTGCCCAGCTGCTCTGCACTTTGAGCGACTCGAAGGCGGGCACCCGACTGGCCAAGGTGGGCCACACATTCGACTCAAAGTAGCCATGATCCACGTCCAGGGTGTCGCAGCTGGGCTCCTCATCGTCGGCGGGACTGCGACCGCATAGAAAATTACCGCCCAATCCATCGGGACGAAAGTACGAGCCATCAGGATCGATAGTTAGAGGTGTCTCCACTCCTGGGCAATTCGTGCCCTGGGTATTGACGACATAGACATACCGCTTTCGCGGCTCCACAGGCAGTGCCACACGCAGCAGGTCTCCTCCCATACCAATCTTGGCCAGGCGCGCCACCTGGCCAGACCAGGGGCCAGCAGCCAGCACACAAGTATCAAATTGCACGGTGCGTCTTGTGCCATCGGCACTGGCCACCACAGCGGCGGAGAGTGCACCAGCTGGATTCCACTCAAAGCCCACAATCTCGCCGTTGGCGAACTGGGCACCAAGCGAGCGCGCCTGCTTCTTAAAGCCCATCAGCAGGGCCCAGGGATCGAACCAGCCCTCCTTGTCGATGCCATAGCAGCCCAGCTCAACCTCCTCGGTGCACATCCAGGGAAAGCGACGAAGCAATGCCTCCGCGCCGAGCAGCTCATTGCGCGCGCCCAGCTCATTCTGCAGCTTGGAGTTGCGCGTCAGCGTTTCAGCGCCCTTTTCGCTGGCCAAGATGAGATAGCCATGCGGCCGAAAGTTCAGATCCACATCGCCCAAATGAGTGCGACAGCTTGAAATGAAATCGTGGCCAAAGAGCGACATTTGTATATTCTCCGCCAGCGAAAACTGTTGACGCACACCGCCCACGGACAGCACAGTGGATGCCGTTGCATACTGCGAATGGATTCAGTAACATATATTCTCCTGTCGCTCTTCATTTGAGGTAACTCACGCTAGCATCTCGCTCCACGACGAGCACATTGAGCTTCTTCTGCTCTGCCCGACGCTTGAGCCAATAGGCCGAGGAGGCGCCCATGCCGCCGCCACCAATGATAAGCACATCACAACGCTCGGGCAGCGGATCTCCGAGAGGACTCGCTGCTGCAACATCGATTTTACTCCTGCTCTGGAAGCGCGCTTGCTGCAGTGCAGCAGCTGGTCGCAAAACACGTCCCAGTCGCAGCATGATTTGCACTGAGCAATTGTGCGGGGAACCCAGCTCAGCGGTAGCTGGTTGTAAGCAAACAATGTGCGCAACCAGATTAGATTCTCGATTTGCTTATCTAAGTGAGTAAATACTACTACAACAATGCCAGCTTAACAATAATACAATTTAGCCTATCTACAGCTCGCTTATCAATCAAGTAATGAGCGACAGTCGAGTGTTCATTTTGGAATACCCTCTACTCTAATATAGCTGTGATAAGCTCGGAGATCTGCTCCAAGTTGCTACGAATACATTTTTATTGCAGCAATAACTGATGCAAAATGGAGCCCAATGGAATTTTAAGCAAATTCAGCATATTTATTTTTGCAAACTTGAATTCGCACTACATACTAGCAATTTCTTGCCTTTTTCAAAACTATTTCTTTCTGGATAATTGATGGACTTAAGCTGCAAAAAGGAATTTGTTCCTAGTTGCTGCGAATACAGTTTATTAAAATTGCCATATTTATATATATATATTTATATAGAGACATAAATATATAAATATACTGTTTTTCTTGTGAAATTGAGTTGCTATTAATTTGCTCATAATTTTTGCATGCTTTAATCTCTTTTTGTTTTTTTCGAACTAATTAGCAATTCTTTACTCATCATTTTAGCATTTTTCAAAAATTAGCTATCTCTTTCTCTCTGGTTAAGTGATCCGTTCCAATTTGCTGCACATAAATTTTAATTGCCGCAATAACTGGAGCCAAACAGAGCACAAAAGTGTGTTAAAGTTGCGAAATTGAATTCACACCAATTTGACAATAAATACGTTCTAAAAATTCATTTTAGCATTGCTTAAAAATTCTATTTTTAACGAATTTGAATTTGCACTAACTTGTCAATGGATACTTTTTAGCATTGACTCATCATTTTAGCATTTTCGAAAAACTCTCTCTTTAAGTAGCGTATATCAAAGTCGAACATAGTTATACGCAGTGGCTGCGTCTGATCTTATCATAAGTCATGACAAAAAAAAATATAATATGTAGTTTGTTTTATTGATTGGATCAAGTGGGTAATTATCCCTGACCGCTGATAGCGTTGTCTCCGACAGGTTTGCCATGTGTTGTCTGCTGCTGCTGCTGCTGCTGCTGTTGTTGTTGTTGTTGTTTATTGCGACCAAATCTTGGACGTTTATTTGTGCGTTTGGCACTGGATGCGGATGCAGGCGACGCTTCATCGTACTGCCAGAAATCGCTGTTCGTATTCGGTTTTTGCAGTCTGAAAATGAGATGAAAGTCATATGACAAGATACTTATGCGAGCAGATATTGTTTTTAGTTGTGACGAACCCCTCGATGCTATCGGACAGCTCATCCAGGCTCATGAGTATGTGCAGGGTGGGTATTTGGCGGGTGACAATGATTTCTTCCAGGCCGTCCATTTGTGGCTTCCAGTGCTCCTCGACGCTGCACAAAAATACACTCTTATTATGGTGACGCCTAAGCAATTTAATTCGGACAAAAACTCACCTGGTGTAGCCCATGCGTGTGACTTGATACAGCGGATGACTGCGCTTGAGCACCTCGGCACAGGAAATGGTCTTGACCACACCACCGCCGGAGCCGCTCCACACCAGACTGCGATATTCGCCTTTGTCCAGCGCCGACTGAGCAAATTCTATAACATTGCTGACCTTAGTGCCGCCCTTGACCTAGATGGATTGGAATGTAAATACAAAAGTCGATCGGGGCCAGAGTCAAACTCATTTGCCACTTACATGCATCCATAGAAAATCCTTGTGCGTCTTCGGCATGCAATTCTCAAACGGTAAATCCGTTTTGCTTAGCTCCTGCTCCACATTCTCCGCCTTGCGATAGTGCATCATTTTGCGAACCTATAGGCATTTGATGAAACCATTAACTTTATGCAACTTGATTAGTGTATGAATTTGTGGCTGCCTCGCAGCGGCAACCTTGAACCAGAATTTGTAGGTGTTCTATGCGGGGTGTACTAAAAGCCCCTTATAAGGGCCCATCCATCCACTCATAAACTGTCTTGCACAGTTATTGCCATGACAGTCTGTGCAAATTGAATAATTGCCGCATTATGAGACGAGAGCGACCCCTTCGCCCACAGGCCAAAAGGAAAAGCACTGAAAAATCCCACGCACACCATTCAACTTGTTAACAAAAAATTTCATCCGGCTATGGTGAGAAATAAAAGGCGCTGCTTCCGATAATATCAAATAGATATGGGCAACACCCAGACAGAAAAATAAACCGATCTTCTGATTAAATTTCAAATTTTAAATACCCAAAGTTTTACTATAAGTAAAAGAAATCAATCAAATAATTACAATATATGTAAGATAATTATAAATGACTTTCCAGCAACCAAATAAAGTATCTTCATAGTTTATTTAATATCAGTCTGCGCTAAGTTAAAAAAAAATTAATTTGATAAAATGAAAATACTTTTTAAATTTAAATTTAAAAAATGTAATTAACTACTTTATTTATTAACGTCAGTCAACACAGAAAAATACATAAAATATAAATAAATTTTATTCACCAATATTAAAAATTTAATTCAATTCGAATATAAATTAAAAAATATACAAAGAAAAAGGGTAGACAATTTCTGGATGTGTTTAACAGCAAAATTGGTCCATTAATGCCCCACAAAATAAGCCAATTAGATCTTAAATGTTGAAGAATTTGTATAATTGAGTTTAGATTCCAAAACACAACAAAATAGCAAAAGTAAGCATTACATTTTATGAGGGGAATAAAACTACGTTTTTTCTATTCTGAAAGTTCGTTGATTAAAAAAAATGTATACTCCATTCGCGAAATGAAAGCGTATCAACTATTCCCGTGCAGCCGTCAGGAATTGCGCATGAAGAGGACTCCAAGTAAATGTCAATAAAAAAGCATTTCTACAGCAATTAAATGCGCACGGCTGCAGCACAAATTTCCCATTAAATAAAATTCTGCTGGTGTCGGGCTCTAGACAACAAGGATGACAACCGGCAGGAAGACAACGGGAGCAACCAAGATACACACGCACAGATAGAACACACATTCCCCTTCCGTCTTCAGCGCGAAACATCGTAGCATGCCACTTGTTGAAGCTAAACAACATTTGGTTGAGCAGCAGGGGGCAGGGGCAAAGAGCTCTGAATTCGACAGCGGCAACGAAAGTTTATTAATGAACTTTTCACAAAACAGCGGTTGTGGGTGGCTCCTCATGACCCACAAACACACCCACTCACCCATACGCCCACTCATCCACTCACCCGCACAACCACACACATACAGACAATTATCGCATGTCCTATTGAACGATGGAAACGCAGACAATTCCACAATTCAGTGCAGCGGAAATAGAGAAGCAAAAAAATGTGAGAGAACTTGGGTGGTCGTTTTTGGAATGTTACGAGGAATGCCTTCGAAATACCAAATGACAGGCACTGCTCCGGACTGTCTCATTGAGAACGTCATCGTTATCATCAGCGTTAAAGGAACATCATTATCATCTGTGGCATGGCATCGTCGCCGTTCTTTTCAAGTACGTTACGTACAACAAAACACAGCGCAACAGGCAATCCATTTGTTTGCAAACCTCTACACTTATATAAATGGTTATCTCTCAGATGCAATTCATATAACAACAAAAATGAATTGTACACAAATTAGTCGTTTGATTAATAAACGAATTACACAATTTAAAACATTATTTCTAAAAACAAATTATATCTGCGCTTACCCAATTCATTAAACATTGTAAGCATATTTAAGTAACTTAAATAGTTGTAAGCAAAATAAGTCTGTGTTTCATTTTTTATGCAGCTTTCAGTTACTTAAGCAGTTGTATATAATTAATCAAATAATTTAAAATGTTGCGCAAGTGTAATCAAGTAATTAAAATTCTTAAAAAATCCTGCATTCAAAAAACAAAGATTAATTCACCTTTGTAGGCATATTTAATGTAAGTGGAAGAGGAATGGTTTACATCTCGAAGAGTGTGTATTTTATATATTTTATATTATATATATATGATTTTATTTCAAAGAAAGACTAGAAAATTGCATTGTAGAGCAGCATGATTTTGTTGTAATGTGTGATTCTATTTGGTGCGGAAGTTATTAATAAAACGAGTGTGGCAGAAAAGCAAAAGGACATGATGCCTGCCAAGTGTGTTCTTCTTATTTTCCCGCAAAATGTATTGTGGACATGGGTGTTGAGTGCTTGTGGGGGAGTGTGACTTGTTGGTCTTGTCTGGTGACAATGAAAACCACGTATTTTGAATTAACATTACATACATTTGGTTAAATACATTACATCAATTTCAGCAAATGGATGCGAACAACACTTTAAATTAGATTCAAGATGTGCAGAGCATTTAACATTTCTCTAAATTGAACCTGGCAACTCTCTCTCTCTCTCTATATATATATATATATATGTCTTTTAAATGATTCGCAGCAGTGCTGCATATTTTCACGCACACTCGCATACTTCTCCACCATCACACACACACACACATATATATATATATATATATATATATATATTGGAGGGTGTTGTGCTATTGGGGTCATTTCAAGAAATATTGCTAAAGAAATTATAAGATTTCTAGGATCAACTTTGAAATAAATAAAAACCAGGAGGATAGTTGTAATAATTGTCCCTCTGCCAACTTAATTTATCTGGTATTTATTAAAACAAATAATAAAATCAATTGCATTATTTTTAAGATTAGTCTTCGCTTCTGCTGTGACTATTTATTCGCTGACTATTTTTATTTGATTTTTTCACATCGCTTCCACTGTGCACCGCAAATATTTCATTTATTTCCAAACCCCACCCTCAATGGATGCAAACCCCATTCCGCACTCTAGCAGAGTCGACTCCCACAGCCCCGGCCAACTTTCTCTGTGACTGTGAAAGTATGCATTCATTAGACATGCCAACAGGCAGCTGCGAGCAACCGAGCTTAGTTCTTGGCCAAATCGCCGAGCCAGGATCATTTGAGGTTTGCAAGCCGTGGCCAACGGTTCACAGTCGCGGCCATAACGACTTTGGCTAGCAGTAAGTGGTAGTGGCAGTGGCAGCAGCAGTGGCAGTGGCAACAGGCCATTTTTAGTGTTCATCATAAAGCAACAAAGTGGCTGCGAACGACATTTGGTGAAATGGTGCAAAGCATTTCGAATTACCGTTAATTACGTTGCAGCCCGGAGTAGTTTAAAAGCCCATTTATTATTATTATAAACAAAAATACAATTCAAGGCTCTGCTATTTATTTATGCCACAATTTACACAGGCTACGTTGTAAATAAAAATAAACAACAATAAAGTTAATGAACTTGGCGGCTGTTCAGGTTGCAGGTATTTGAGCAGTCTAAACAAACTATAAATAAATCTACTAAATAAACTAAATACAAAATTAAATGTGTGCTCAAAATATATTATGAAATAATTACACAAAAATGCCTAAAGTGCAAAACTGAGCAAATTATGTACCGGATGTATACGGTTCTTAAAAAATATAAATTCAATTCCTTACAATAGCTTGTCAAATATGCTTATCTAATAATTTAATATTATGTTTCTCGAGTTAAGACTTATACTTCTCCAGAGACAAAATGCTGCAAAACTCTACAATTATTTACAAAGACAAGCAGTTAAGAAAAAATTAAAACAAAAAAAATCTATAGAAATAGTTAATACTAAAAATAATTTAATCATGCATAACAAAAGTAATATTTGTAAAAAAAAGAAGTGACAATCCATCAAAACCACAATTTTATAATAATATATACAATATATTAGTTGTCCAATGATTTTTATATATTCTCATATTCATTATATCCCTATATATATATATTTTTTAATTTTAATTTAGTCTTTCACTTTTAATTTATTTCATTTCATTTGCAACTTTAATTTCAATTTGTATATTTTAGAAACCGGTCCGAAATAAAATTAAAAATAATTTGCCAATATTTTTTTGTGTTTTTTTAATTCGTATAGTCGGAAATTAAGAGCATTTTCCAAACTACTAATACAAAAACTACGAAAATAGTTATACGACAATTAAGAAGAAGCAAACAATACGAAAATGGATAGTTCTGAATTTCGAAAACGTGGCATGGAAATGGTCGAATACATTTGTAATTATTTGGAAACTTTGGGCGAACGGCGAGTTACGCCCAGCGTGGAGCCCGGATATCTGAGGCATCTGTTACCCAGTAAGTAGCCACAATTTTTTAAAATATAAATCCTAGCAAAATGTATTTATAAATAAAAACAATTTGTTAATCGGAAACAATTTAAGGCCAATCCATTTGCTAACAAATGTTAAAGAAACTGTTTTTGACCCTTAACCCAGTTGTGACCACTGAACCTGCTCGGGTACAAAAAATTGACAATATTAAAATAGTTGAATTTCCAAGCAATCACAACATTTTCCCAATTCTTTTGTGCAGTTTCATCAAGCACAATGTGGCTAATATACCCGGATGGACAAATTTGAGATAACGAATTACGGTCTTTAAAATTTGGAATTGTTTTTAGTTCTTCTCTGCACATTTTTCGTAGTTTTAGCATGACAAATCAAAATAAATCAGATCCCCTGATTTGTATACTAAAAAATTCAATGTCTTCAATTGTGAAGAGTAATAATTTAAAAAGTTTTTAGTCGATGACAATTTCTAAAAAAAAGTATGCTATTTTCTTTTTGTTCTTTTTCTTCGTATTGATGTTTCTTATTCTTAGACAAGCTCCATGATTTTTTGGTTGTTAAGGGTCTTGTAATGCGTTAAAAAATTATTAATAATATTATAAGTTTCTGCTATGTAAAACACATATGGATTAATAAAAAAAATCATAACTTAACCCAGTGCTTTGAAAATGAGAAATGGAAAAGATTTTTAACTTTCTGATATTTATAATGTTGAAATATTTTTAGTGTTAATTTGCTAATTATATTTCTATATCTATCGATAGCTGAGGCACCGCATGAGCCAGAGGATTGGGATCAAATTATGAACGATGTCGAGGATAAAATCATGCCAGGAGTGACGCACTGGCAGCATCCGAGATTCCATGCATATTTCCCGGCGGGAAACTCGTTTCCCTCGATACTGGGCGATATGCTGGGCGACGGCATCGGATGCATTGGCTTCTCGTGGGCGGCCAGTCCCGCCTGCACCGAACTGGAGACCATTGTGCTCGACTGGCTGGGCAAGGCCATTGGGCTGCCGGAACACTTTCTGGCGCTCAGAGAAGGCAGCACTGGCGGCGGCGTTATTCAGGTAAACACTTTCGATCTCATTATATTCATGTAGAAATTGGGCTGTGGTTGATAACTAAAAATTAATGGCACAGACATCAGCCTCGGAGTGTGTGCTCGTCACGATGCTGGCGGCGCGTGCACAGGCGCTAAAGCGTCTCAAGGCGCAGCATCCGTTCGTGGAGGAGGGCCATCTGCTGTCCAAGCTGATGGCTTATTGCTCTAAGGAGGCGCACAGCTGTGTGGAGAAGGCGGCGATGATATGTTTTGTGAAGCTGCGCATTCTCGAGCCGGACGAGAACGCGAGCCTGCGCGGACAGACCATTGGCGAGGCCATGGAGGAGGATGAGTTGCAGGGCCTGGTGCCGTTCTTTGTGTCCACCACGCTGGGCACCACTGGCTCCTGTTCCTTCGATAATCTACCCGAAATCGGTAGCCAACTGAAAAAGTTTCCCTGCGTCTGGCTGCACGTGGATGCGGCCTATGCCGGCAACAGTTTCATCTGTCCCGAATTGAAGCCACTGCTCAAGGTAAATAGACAAATATTTGCCGCCGCTCACAAATGAGAAATTTCAGCAATTGAAATCGTTTTCAACAGTATTATTTATTAAATGCTGTTTTAAAATAGATTTCACGCAAATTAAACTGAGAAAGCAAAATAATTGAAAAAACTGCTAGAAACAAGATCTATCATTTTTATCGCGGATTTTTATGTACTGTTTTCCTATTAAAAGATCACAAGAAATTTCATTTATTGTTATAATTTTTTATGTTCGTTGTCGACATAAAATCGCATGGTTTCCAATTTATATTTAAAAAAAAAAAAAGTACAATCCTAGCAGCACAATATAGTTTTGAAAAATGTCAGAAATACCATTTTTGTTCTTTCACACTCAGAAAAAAATCGCAATAAATTTTTGGTATATCGTCATAATTTGGGAGGCACGGTTAGTTTACCTTATTAGTCAGAAAGTGTATTTCTAAAACGTTAAAAAATGGTGTTTCTTTCCAAGAATTAGGGGTTTGTCTTCCCAAACCGAGGTTCAATATTTCCAAAATTTAGGATTAATATGTCTAATTTCCAGCGTGTTTGTGTAAGTGTACACAGAATTTATACAACCGATTTTTTGGTACTTATATTAAACATCAGCATTTTAAGATTCCACATCGACATACACTTTAAATAGTTTATAATTTAATTTAATTTAATTTTAATAAAAATTAAACTTTACAATACATTTAACAATCTACTATCGGCTGCTATAGCAAAATTTCATTACTTATTTCTGCATTTTAGAAAGAAAGTTTTAGAAAAAAATAAGGATTTTGCCTTTCTAATTTTTATACTACTGGTAAACATTTTATTTTCGTTTTGGGGAGATATTCTAAATTTCAGAACGATTTTCTGCCTATGATTTCAAAAATCTATTTATAAATATCAAAGCATTTTAATCATAATACAATATATTATAAAATAAGAAGATGAAATATGAAGACGAATCCTGACGGGATTGGAATAGATAAAAAAAAGGGGGTCACCAAACAATAAACAATAAAATATTGATTTTCATAATTGAATTTAATTGAAATTTTCGCATTGGCAACCAAAGCGTTCTCAGTTTCAAACAAGCACTGTAACCAGTAACCACACACATAGATACACATCTGTATAGCATGCACAATGTACACCCATCCATCCGGCAGTTCAGTATGCTAATAAACTCTAATGTTCGGCACAAACAGGGCATCGAATATGCTGACTCATTCAACACCAATCCCAACAAATGGCTACTGACCAACTTTGACTGCTCGACGCTTTGGGTGCGCGATCGCATCCGTCTGACATCAGCGCTGGTCGTGGATCCGCTGTATCTCAAGCACGGCTACTCGGATGCGGCCATCGACTATCGTCATTGGGGAGTTCCACTCAGCCGTCGCTTTCGTTCACTGAAACTGTGGTATGTAGCGCCCAAAAAAAAAAAAACAAACAAAAACACACACAAAATATATATATCGAACCCATCTACAAAAACGGACTCTTGAGTCTTCTCAGGCGTGAATGACTTTGTTGACTATTGCCAAATAATTTTTTTTTTTTCCTCTCTTCTTTTTTGGCTTTTCGAGTGTGCCAAACTTGTTGCTTAGCTTTGAGTACCCTTGTCATGAAGCATGTGCCTTTATTATTTACATGCGACTTAGTTGTAAAAACAAAAAATAAATGAAATAAACTCATGCTAAACATGCTTGACAAAGGCACACCTCAACATAGCATAGCACATATAATATATATTATACACAAAACAGTTTTATTGTATAATTTTGGTGTTAATTTTGCAATTCAAATCATATATATATATATATATATATATATATATATATATATATATATTTCCGGCAATATTGAAACTCTTGCACTTAAGCATTCTAAATATTTTATATGAATCGCAAAATGACCACCAAAGTTATTCAACAAAACTGTTTTAATGGTTAATTTTAATTTCTGATCTGATCTAATGAAGAGGTGGACTTCTATTCAGCATTATATTTTAATTAGTGCTTCTCTTTTTTGCAACAAAAGTGTTAAACCATTTATGGAGTTCTTAGATAAATTATTAAAAAAGAGTCTACCAAGTAACCAGTTTATTAAACACGAATCCGGGTTTCTTCAAATTTTTCTGCTAACCTTAATTTTTTTTTTTGATCACTTTTGTTATACAAATCTCATCTTTATGATATATAGTCGGGCCTCGATGAATTTTTGTGCAAATAAAAATAGCATAAAACTGCGAATAATTGATGAGTTTTTTTTAGGCTAACTGAAATGACATAGTAACCTGATACGTCTGTCTGCAGCACAAAATACGAATATATGCCAAGTTTTATCTTCCAGCTTCAACTAGTTGAGGAACTAGTTTGCACATAAACAGATAGATGGACAGACACGGCTATATTGACACGGTTATGATGTTAGTTAAAAATAAAAATAAAAAATATAAGGTCGTAGACGTTTGCTTCATGACAAAATTATAATACCCTCTATAAGGGTATATAAAAAAAAGTCAAAGTTTTATTTTGTAGAAGTTTTTTGGTTATTGTTTTATATTGACAGGTTTGTTCTACGATCTTATGGCATATCTGGACTACAGCATTATATACGACACCATATCAAATTGGCCAAACGCTTCGAGGAGCTGGTGCTCAAAGATAAACGTTTCGAGATCTGTAATCAAGTCAAGGTGAGTTACATTTAATTTCAATTTCGAACTGCGCCCATTACAGCCACTATTAATCATGTGTCGGGTTCAAAGCACTTTTTTGATTTGTATACACAACAACTTTTTATGTCCATTGTTGATTTTTATAATCCAAATGTGTACGTATACCTATGTGTGTGTGTGTGTGTGTGTATTGTTGTTTTGCATGTTAAACATTCATCAGCGATTTATTTTATTTTTTCCCTCTTTTTTTTTGGGAAATTGTTTTGGTTGCGACTGACGCAAATACCATTGACTTTGACTTAACTGAAATCAAATTATGAAATTTGTCTTGGCTGTTTTTGCGAGAGCTAATAAACTATTTCCAAATATTACTATTTCACGTAAAGTAGAGGCAAACGTGCGGAATCGCACGTTAAATGCCAAATTCCGAGAGAGAAACTGCTGCAAAAATCTGGTAATTGAACTAATTTGGCATAATTGGCATACAAATTTGTTCAAATACAGAAAAAAAAAAGAAATCAGTTTAATCTCTCGACTAGAAAATAACCTGTAAAATGATTTCAAAATTTAAAATATGTTAAATACATTCGATTGCGATTCTTCCAATGTAAAAATATAATTATAAATGTTATCTATTTTAGGCATTCTTCCCATTTTTGTATACTCAGTTTCTTCAGTTTAATTATGGCCAATCTCATTTAATCGTAGAGTACAGGGTATTTTAGGTTTATACATGACGCGTCAGCTGACAGCTGCTTTGGGCCAGTTTCTTAGCCACTAAGTTCAATTGGCCTTTTTCTTCAAAAAATAAAAGAAAAAGTTCCACATCACGTAATAAACCGTTCAAATTACGTATACGCAATGTCTGAAACTGAACTATTTTTGCATTGTTTGGCATTTAACAATTGCGATTATACATATTTGTTGGATGTGGCATACATTGTTGTCTATCTGCAGCTGGGACTGGTTTGCTTTCGCCTCAAGGGCAGCGACAAGCTCAACGAGAAACTGCTGAGCACCATCAATGAGTCCGGAAAGCTGCACATGGTCCCGGCCAGCGTCAATGAGCGCTACATCATCCGGTTCTGTGCCGTAGCACAGAATGCCACTGCCGAAGATATTGACTATGCCTGGGACATTATTGTCGACTTTGCCAACGAGCTGCTGGAGAAGGAGCAGCACGACGAGATCACCGAGATCATAAATCGCAAGAAACAGGACTCGTTGGCGCAGAAGCGTTCGTTCTTCGTGCGCATGGTCAGTGATCCAAAGATCTATAATCCGGCTATCAACAAGGCCGGCACACCGAAGCTATCCATGGAGCTGCCCTCGCCGGTGGTGAGTCGCGGCAGTGCACCCATAATACGCACACAAAGCTCTGTGGACCACAACTCGTGGATATCGTGGCCCTTGGCTTTTCTCTTCACAAACAACGAGGACAAAGGCAACAATTGCTCGCTGCGGTAAATTCTGAGTTCAATTTCTCAATGTTATTTTTAATGGGTAAAAGGGGAATATTGGTTTTGTGCAAGCGTATGTTAAAGGTAGAAGGAAGCATCTCCAATCTCAAAATTATATATTGTTGACCAACTTCAGAATTTTATCAAGATCGATTAAGGAACATCCAAGCCGTGCTTTCAAATCGAAAAAAGTTATCGATAATGAAAAGAATAATTTTTGTTATGGTTTTGAGATGGCAAAACTAAATTCAATCCTTTTAACTCACTATTACGGTGGTTATCAGCAATACTCCTCTTCTGTTCCAAATCCAAATGCATACAGTAAGTTGTAAAAGAGAAAAAAGATTAAATTATTTTAATCGTCAAGAAAAAAAATGCTATAAAAGCGCGAATTAAATTAATTAATTATTTTGCTCTCAGCAGACCTTTTTGTTTTTAGGTTACAAAATATAAATATATTTTTTAAAATGTGAAAACAGGGCTAACTATTCAGTGCATTTGCCGACAATATAAAATGAGGGGACTTGTTTCCATCTTTTAATAACGGAAACAGCAATAAAACCAAAAAATATATTTAACAGTTGGATGCAGGGTATATCAGAGTCGAACTTACTCGACTACAGCATTATAACTTGTTCTTTTTTTAATGATTTTTCATAACAGTTTCCGACATCTGGACACCCATGTGCGGTCATCGTCTTCGCGTCGCAATTCCGGCACTGGTTCCTCCCCATCGCCAGACAGCGAGACGGGCCAAATGAATGTGCAACAACAACAACAACAACAGCAGCAACAATCGCCGCGTAAATCGCCCATGGTTCTTCGAAAGGCATCTTCCTCTCGGGATAATCGCGATTGAACCGCATACAGCTTAATGGCAAAACAAAAAATAATACTATGCAAAACTATTTTATGCGCGCTGCACATGTAACTGTGGCGTTTAGTTGACTTCTAGACCAATTTATCAATAGCGATCTCTCCTAAACAAATACTTAAATAAATACATAAATACATAAATTTACATTCAGATAAAAAAAATCGACCGGAAATTTACAAAATCTTCACACTTTTGGCGCCAAGGGCAGCTCACCTTGTTATTCAGTAATTATTTGTGTAAAAGCAAGGCGAATCCTGTTTAAATTCCCTATAATAAGGAAGATATATGTATAATTTCCAGCTTTATTTTTTTATTTTACATTTTGGATAGCCAATAAGCTCCTATAATTTTATTTTAAAAAAAAAAAGTAAAATTTTACTATGATCCAAACTCAAAACTCTAATTTTAAGACATTTTTTTCTGTATTTTGAAAGCAAATTTCAAAATAAAAACAACTTTTTATTTTAGGACAATTTCTTGACAGTGTTGTAATTTGTAACTATTTAGTATATATATCCCAGTCAATCTAAAAGATTTGTTGCTACTCAACAGATCTATTTATGAAATATATATATAATAAATAGCTTATTATTCACCGTTTAAAGTTGTTTATTTATCTATTTCAATTGTTTTTTTTTATATACTGCTCAACTTTTCTATAAGATATAAGCAGAAAAAAAGTCAGAACAAATTCCATTAGAATGAACTCAAATCAATTGAATGAATTTATAAGCAGTACTAAATTCATTCGATTGACTTATGGTAATGGGTAATAAAAGGATAATATAACTTTGTGAACTTTCTAGATCTACTACTACTACTTTGTACAACACAAAAATATTCACAAGATATTTATAAATCAGCTATTACAATTTTAGTTTTTAGCGCGAACAATGAGCAGTTTGATAATTATAGAACAGATGTCAAATACCCACTAAAATATTCACTTTACTAATCTAATGCGATGTTTAGATTTTCCTGTACTTTCGCTGAGGCATCGCCGTATTTTGGACACCAGCAGCTGCTCACACACCCTCATAATCCCTGCACTGATTTACTTCTGTGTTGCTTGGCACCTCGTGCCATAAACACAACATAATTATTATGACTACGGAGCGTATACGTAATTCTGATGATGCCATGGATATGACGTCGGATTTAGCAGAAAATGAATCGTAAATCATCCCCTTCTGCTACTTGAATGATGAGTCAGGGATTGATAATTGGCATCTCAACACAATTTACTGTATACCAATTATGGAATTTGCATAATAAATGGGCATATAACAATTAACAAACATGCACAGATTGAGATCTTTAAGTGTTGTCGCTCTGTTTGTTTTGTAATATATTCAGTGCTTTCTGCCTCTTGACAAATATATCCACCAGCTTATCCACATAGGCATCTTTGGCAAAGGGCGACGCTTCTTTGAGTTTTTTGTTGGCAACGTCCCAATTTAGATATTGTGGTGCTTCAATATCCGGCAGTACGTTGATTTTGGGCTGCGCTTGATCCTGGCGACTATATGCGAGGCGTATGAATATCGGATTTAACATTGGATTTAAGTAATTTGCCCTACATACTCATCGCGCTGTTTGCTCCACTTTCCGATAATCCACTCAGGATCTGTGTTGGTTCCTTATCAATGTTGCCACTCAAAAGTTTTAGCATTGCGAACTTTGGCATGAGAGTAAATTGAGCACTCGCTGCTGCCGTTGCAACTGGCCCGGCGGTGGCAACATTATCCTGCGCCTGCTGCACAGCCGGACTCGTTTTCTCCACCAGACGCTGCAGCAATTGAACATTTTCAGCCTGCTTCAAGGCGCTCTGATCTGGCTTGAACTGCTGTGTCATCTCCATCAGCTGATCCACAGTGGGATAGTCTATGCTTTTCATCTGTCGTTTCATTATCATCTTCTGGTTTTTTGTGTCTACTGTTCCCCAGATGTGCTCTTTGGATTTGTCGACCTGGTTGGCTGAGTTGGCGCTTAATGCTTCCAAATGATCGTATCGATCTATGCGATCCATCAGTGCATCCAGATTGGGTTTGATTTTTGATGTATCCTCATAGTCGCTGGGCAAATAGCCCAGCTGGCGCAGATACACAATTGGTGACTCCCAATTCGTGATCAAATCACGCACAATATCATTGTAATTGTGTAAGCCAAGTTTATCCATCGAATTTTTATTTACACTAGCCTCAACATACGGTTTCATCAATGTCCACAGCAAGAGACACCAAAAGTGTGGACTCATTGTGATTAAGTAGAATTTATGCACAAATCAGTCAGGATATTTACATATGGTAATAAGTGTGTTCAAATATTTGCAGAGCTGATGCTGAGTTTTGGGTCAAGGCTACAAAGAGACTTGTTCCAATATAATAGAAAGCTAATCCAAAGTTCAGCTATCGATTACATAGCTCTCTATAAAAGTATTTATCGATTACTATTCAATTGTGGATTATTGGATTATCGATAATTGGCTACCTATAATTGTCTTTTCTTATATATACCAAGTTAGTACTATTATTGAACTTCATAGTGAAATATTTGCTTTGCTCAAAATAAATTCAACAACAACACAAATTCTGTATCTAAGAAAGTCAAAACCGAAAACAATAGCCCAATAAATTCTAATCTTAACAATAAATCTCTAGCTTCACTTAACTTAAGCGATTCCCTGGAACTCTTAAGTTAATAAATTCACTCACGATTTTCCAAAATTCACGAAATACTTTAACAAAATCAACTTCAAAGATTTCAATTAACAAGCAAATTAATTTAAAAGCTCCTGGTGCCGATTGAAATTTGCATTAATCACAATGCGGACAGATGGTAAAAAAGACCAAATCAGATTGCTCTAGTAAAGAAAGCTCGACTAGGAGATACACTTAAATATGCAAGCCAACATGGCTAGAAATGCGTGAGTATAAATATATAATATTCTTCCGAGTTTTTTAACCCAACTTGATGATATTTTGCACAGTTAATCAATATTTAGATAGAGCTGTAGCAGTAACTTCTTTTTTAGTTTTGTTTTGGAGTGCATAAAAAGTGTCCATAAATGACTTTAAAACATGTTTGAGCAAAGGATGTTTAAGAATAATATATAAGGTAGAGTATTTATAGTGAAATATTGGAAAATATTATGGATCTTCCAACAGGAGAGGACCATTCCTGAATTTCATAGAACGTAAACCAAATTAATAAAATTTGGGTTGATGTTAAAAAAAGATTCTGATGTTATTTTACTTATTTATTTATTTAGTGTTACATCTTCATTGATAATGATAAATTCAAAAGCTGTGCCAATTCCTCTTCTGAAGACAGACTTATATTTGGTTCGCAATATTATGAAATACTCGATATCTTACAAGATGTTCTCCGGCTCTTATGGTCTCTGAGGTCGATGTGCAGACAGATAGCTACTGAACAAGAATTCAAGTTGAGGCTATAAAAGCCGTCACACTTTGTGGAATTTGAGGTGAGTTGTCATGTCGATGAAATAATGAAATGCCAAACTTATGATTTGGCAAATTCAAATCAAAAACTTAAGTGGGAGAATAAGAAGTAGTAATTTGATGTCAGACGATCTGACAATAGCGAAACAAAATGCATAGAAGAAAAAAAATATACAATTTTGAAAAGATGACCCACGTTTTGGAAATGTTTCGGTGTTTGTCCGTACCAACTACATAATACCTTATTATTAATGACCAAGACGCGGCGAAACTTCGTAAAACTGCTAACACAGCTCACGTATGTGTGTGTGTGTGTGTGTGTGTGTGTTGAAGGCGGATGGGTGATGTTGTCGGGCCTCGAGCAATTTGAAGTGTGACCGCGTAAACTGAATACGCGATTTATATTTAGACAAACGACGTCATCCAAACGCTCGCCCGCCTTTTGCGCTTGTGAATGAAAGTTTTGCGCTGCGCGAGCCGACAAAGATCACATTGTCAGTCTAGGCCAGGCCGGGCCGGGCCAGGGCAAACAATTTTCGCAAAGTCATGCTCTACCAATGCCTCGCAGAAACCGCACTTTGCCCGCAGCTGACCACGACGCGTGCGCGAATGAATCAGCGCGCCGCACGCACGCAGCAATGCTCGTTGGGATTTGGAGGCGGGAGGAGAACTGTGGAGTCAAACTTGGTTAGAGTAGCTTGTATAGATTAGCAAATTAACACATTCGGGCACAAAGAGCACGCATTCATCATTTATTCATAAGCATTCATTAACTAATATACTAGCCAGACTAAATTCCATTTTGCCATAATTAATATAGATTTCATTTGGTCTTTTTCCGCTGAGTTCGACGGTGTGGCAACTACGTCACTGCTGGTCGCGGCAGCTGCCACTTGTCGATTGCGTGGCAACAGTCAACTGTGTAAAACAGCTGGCTTGTTAACTGCAAACAGTTTGAGCCAATATACGTATTTGCACAACTATTTGACACATTTGTCCCATGTGCTACGAGTTATTCCCCGTTGCCAAAAAAAAAATCACTGAATAAATAATATTAAATACGCATCAGAAGAGATTTGTGAGAATTGGTTAGACAATTTCTGCATGTTGTATAATGCCTATTGAAGACTCGTTCCCTAAGTAAGTTGGAAATTTGCGCCATTTATAAAAGTTCCCCCAAAGAGACCAAAAAAAAGGGCGAGGTGCGAAAAAAGAGGAAACGATTGCGCTGCAAGGTATTAAAGATTCCACTCCAAAGTCATTAAAAGAGGTAAAACTGGAAGAGATGGAGCTGAGGGGTGTGCCAACTATCGTGTTGAATCAATTATAAGCAACAATAACAATAACTGGCGTGTATAATGATGTTAATTTCAATATTACGCGTATCAAGCAATCATAATAATAAACCGATGGCGAATTAATAATTGATTGCGATTTGAAAATCGTATGTTAACGAATAAGTATTAAAATATACGAAGGAAAATAAACTATTATTTATTTCTTCACTTTAATCGCCTATACTTAAAATATTATTTTAGCATGTGATGAGCTTTAGCGATTCAAAAAAAAATATATATTTGAATAATTTTTTGTATTGTAGTATTATAATTCATTTGTATATAATGCTAATTATGATTTATAATTTGTATAAATTCGACCTGGATTTTTCAAACTTTCCCAACTATTCAAAAGCAATTTTCCTTACCTGGTTTTTTTCTTTCTTGGGTTTCCCAAAACAATTTTTGTAATCAAATCGAAATATCCAAAAAGTGATTTCCCCAACTACCTTTCTAAACAATATCAATTTACCCAAATTGAAAGCAATTTAAACACATGCATTAATTAATTCATCATAACTGTCATGTGCTATTAATAACGACTTAAATCAGTTTCAAAATTGTAGCATTTGAACCTGATAATTATGGCCAGCACACAATACAAAAAACGTTTCCCGGCAGGTATTTTTTTAAATTTTTTTTTTGCTACACTAACCCAAACAGCCCACACAAAAAGCACGAAGAGAACTGAGGGCTTGTGCGACTCAACAAAAATTTTACAGCGAGCGGAGCGGGTTTCCCAGCAATCCCCCAATGACAGAGACAGAAGCCGAAACGCCGAAGGCGGCTAACTACAATGCAAGTAACTTGAGCTTCGGCAAAGGAAATAAGACAACAATCATGAGACACTACTAACGTCAATACAAAACAACAGTAACAGCAACAACAACAACAGGAATACGCACAGGTGCTTTTACCCGCCGAAAGAGAGAGGCAGAGAGAGAGAGAGAGCGAGAGAGAGAGGGCAAAGATCGGTCAGGAGAGCAATCGTTGACGAATGGAGTGTTTCGGTATAAAAACGAATGCAGTAACAAAGTTCGAGACATTCGCGCAAAAGAAGCTGCAACGAGCACAACGTGATAAGACGGATAAAGGTGATAGAAAGAGAAGAAGAGAAGAACAGTGTTGCCTAGCGCATTGGGCATTTTATTACATTATTAAGTGTCAAAGTATTAAACGAGGTGTTGCCAATTACCAACAAAGTGTTATATTGAATTCTACACATAAATAAACACCACAAAATAAGAAAGCACAATGAATGTGGAAGAGTTTCGCAAATACGGCAAAGAAGTGATCGATTATATGTGCAATTATAGCACCAATATTGAGGAACGCGATGTGGCGCCAACATTAGATCCCGGATATTTGAAAAAACTATTACCAGGTAATCCATCAATCAGACACAAACTTCTATATAAACAATAATTGTTGCTTATACATTTTACAATGTAAATGTAAAATATTTTACTCAATGAAATCTAAAAATGCCACTGAAAAATTCATTCAAAAAATATTTGTAATATTTTGGCAATCCATTTTGCGTACATGCATATTTTGTGTATACAAATATTTTTGGCCAGTCTGACTGGCAGCACTCTTGAGATATTACTTGAAATTAGCGCAAGTGATGTATTGTAAACACCAATTAGTTAAATTCTTCTAAACAAATTAGCAACTCGAAATAGAACAACAAATATTTCACTTCGCACACTAAATATTCAGGCAGAAACCAAAATTGAAAATCCGTACAAAATTTGAACAGCAAACAACAAAAAACTCAACTCAACAGGCTCTTCAGAAACTTGTGGATTCGTGTTGACTAATTGTATGCAAACAATGCGAATTGACTTGTACCTCTCCATAAGCCCACATAGTAACCGTGAATGCGAAAAAAAACTAAATAAATAAAAAGTGTAGTGTATTTGTACTTTTTTTTGTATCTCTTTGGCGTGGGCACAATTTGGGGCATCAAGTTTTTGAGCTAAAAGATTTTTGGTTTTCAAGCGAATTGTACGCAGTTTGTTAAGTTAAATATTTACGATTGATGAACACCACAATCTCTATAGTTCAACTAAACAAATCAATTAATTATGCGAACATACACACACACACACACACTAAACACACACACACACACACACTAAACACACACACACACACACTAAACACACACACACACACACTAAACACACACACACACACTAAACACACACGCACACCTCAGCTAGAAGTAGACAAAGTATGGATTGTGTGCGATTATCTTCTCCGCATACAGCCAAAAATAACAAATAGAATATAAATATTGATGTGCGCTGATTTAGCATCTATTTTATAGGTGCTAAAATACATAGACATTCAATGTGTACACTGTACAGTCATCTCTCAAATTTGTGCACTTTTAAAATTGACAATTATAAATATGTATTCCTGAGAACATTGTTTTAATCTTCAATCTTCTTAATTAAGAATTGTATACCAAAAAATCGTGATTTATTTTTGGATTGTTTTAAAAAATATATATTATAGTTTCATTAGTATTAACAATCAATATTTTACAGCCAAAACAGCATATATTTTGTACGCAAATGAGAATCATTAATTACAAAAAATACAAAAAAATGAAATATAAACAAATCTATAAAAAAAAAACAGTATTCATTTTGAGATATTTTACAAAATATAAATAACATATATTTTTAATAGTAAATAAGAATCATAAGCATTAAAAAAAATGATTATCGAAATAATATAATTATTTTAATTAACATTTGCTTGAACTTAAATAATACACAACCAATGTTTAGCAGCATTTATTATTATTATTATTATAAGCAAATAATAATCACATAATGGGGGGATTACTGTACTTCACTGTATTGTGTACACTATTTAAGGCACGCGGATCTCAATTAAATATTTCTATATATTTATTTTACAGCTGACGCGCCCCAATCGCCGGAATCGTTTAAAGATGTGCTCGAGGATTTTGAGCAAAAGATTATGCCGGGCGTTGTGCACTGGAATCATCCGAAATTCTTTGCGTACTTTCCATCGGGCAACTCATTTCCATCCGTCCTGGGCGATATGCTGAGCAGCGCCATTGGCTCCATTGGCTTTAGCTGGGCCAGTTGCCCGGCTGCCGCCGAGCTCGAGACGATTGTGATGAACTGGTATGCAAAGGCACTGGGTCTGCCCAAGGCGTTCGTATCCGATGCACCCGGCAGCACTGGCGGCGGTGCCCTGCAGGGCTCCGCCTCCGAGTGTGTCCTGGTCTCCCTGATAACGGCCCGTGCTCGTGCCATCAGCGAGCTGAAGGGTCAGACCACTGTCCACGACAGCGTCTTTCTGCCCAATCTGATTGCGTATGCGAGTCGCGAGGCGCACTCCAGCGTGGAGAAGGCGACCAAAATGGCGCTGGTAAAGCTGCGCATCATCGATGCCGATGAACGTGGTCGGATGCGTGTAGATCTGCTGGAGCAGGCCATACAAAACGATACGAATGCGGGACTGACACCATTCTTTGTGGTGGCCACGGTGGGCACCACCGGTGGCTGTGCCTTCGATGATATATCCGAGATTGGCAAAGTGTGTCGCCAGGTGTCCAGCATTTGGCTGCACGTGGATGGCGCCTACGCCGGCAACTCTTTCATTCTGCCCGAGATGCGGGTGTTCTCCGCGGGCCTGGAGTACGCCGACTCCTTCAATACGAATCCCAACAAACTGCTGCTGACGAACTTTGATGCCTCGGCCCTGTGGGTGCGCGACGTGATGACCCTGAAGAGTGCACTCAATGTGAATCCTTTGTATCTGCGGCATGAGCACATGAATGGCGTCGACTACAGGCACTATGGCATTCCGCTGAGTCGTCGCTTCCGTGCTCTGAAATTGTGGTTTGTCTTTCGCACATACGGCGTGAAGGGACTGCAGGAGTACATACGCAATCACATGGTCTTGGCCAAGAAATTTGAGATGCTCGTGCGCAAGGACGAACGCTTCGAGGTCCGCAACGACGTCCACTTGGGCCTCGTCTGCTTCCGCATGCGGTAAGTTCAACTACTAGCTTCACTAGATCAATATTAAATTTAATTTTTTTAAATAAGATTCTAAGTTTACATCAAAAAGACAATTAGACTCATTTTAACCGAAATTTGAGCGTTTGGAAAAAAAAAACCATTTTATTTATTTTAAAAAATCAAAGAAGCAGGCAGGAGTGCGCCAACTTCCTTTCGAACGAAGAATTCTGCACAGTTAAAAATAGTCTTTACTAATTCAATTAAATATTTAAAATCAATTAAGAACTTCGAAATTAGATTCCTTCTTTTACCTGCTTAGAAAATGTGTTAAATTAAAAGTTACAAGTCACAAAGTTAATCAACAGTCAAGCTACCCTATTCTCCAAATTTGAAAACCAATTGGTAGCTTGCACACGTATAGAAAGTATTGCGGCTATCTTCACACATATTATTTGATCTGTTGGATCTGCTACAAATATTGCTACTATTTTCGCACACATTTATGTAAGCCTTTAGCCCCTAATAGAAAGTGTTGCTGCTCACTCGCACCACTACGCAGACAACGCATGTATGTATGCACACATGTGCATACGCATAAAAGTAAAAAGGGTTCACTTTCTAAGAGAGAACATTCGCTGCGCGACTCACTACTAATCCTGAAAAATGTTCGGCTGCTTGCGTTCGAGATCTCGCTCTCAGCACACGAAGCGCAGCGGCTGAAAGAGAGAATTTTCCCAAGTTCTCAGTTCAGTTTTTAGTCCATTTCTCGCTTCTACGTATTCTTCTAATGTAATTTAACATTTGGCGCACGCAGAAAAATAATTTTTGTTTGTTTTCTTTGCATTACTTTTTAGAACGGGCGATGAACCGAATCATCTGTTGTTGGCACAAATCAATCACTCGGGCAAAATGCACATGACGCCGGCCAAGTTCAATGGTCGCTATGTGATACGTTTCTGTGTGACGTATGAGCATGCCACGGAGAAGGATATTGTGGATGCGTGGAGTCAGATCAAGGGATTCGCCGAGGAAATCTTAAGGGATGCACAATTGGAGATCAGCTCGGCACCGACGACACCGGAAACGGAACGCACCAGCTCCGAGCCTGTCGTTTCCGGCAAGCCACCGATCAAGAAGAAGCTGACGCGAACCAAATCGTTGCGTTTCTCCTTCACCCGCAGCATTTCACGGGAACAGTTCCAGAGTCAGAGCGAGCATCTTATGGATGGCTGTACGCCCATTTTGGTTGTGGATCCCAAAACAATACAGCTGAATTTTCAGCAGGCAACAGAAAGCAATCAAAGCAACAATAACAACCACAATAATAGTAATACAACAAAACTGAAGGATATTTCCGATGTGGACACGGATGAGGCGAGCAACTGATCAGATAGTGCATAAGGGAATAATGCAAAATCTGTAGATAGTATTAGCTGTGTTTATTTTTCGTTTTGTATTGCTTGGTGTACAAACGAGCTGAAATGAGGCCTGTGTATCCACAAAATCACTCGATTTGAAATTGCTCAATTGAATTTAAGTACATATTTATATAGTTTATAAGTTGCACTGCTGAATTTCATATCATTTATTATTGGGTTCCTATTGCAACCAGTTTAAAGTTAAGTTAAAAGCTCTCATGTACCACAAAAACCCCACTTATTTATAAACATAAACATTTACTTAGCATTTGATATGCGCATTTTTTAAAAATACATATCTACCTGAAAGTATTTTTTTGTATTTTTTGGTTTTACTTTAATATTTCTCTTAAATACTTTAGAGTAACAGAGACAACAATAAGATGCTTGAGATGTGATGACATTTAAATAACAAACAATAACAACTCAAATAAAACAGTATAAAGTGCACTTGAAGTCAGCTGAATTCAGCATGCAAAGACGGATATCATCCAACTTTCATAAAGATAGATCATGACGACTTATTATATACCCTATGAGATCGGAGACTTCTCCTTTTTAATGTCCTCTGCAAGGGAACTATAATAATAACTACAGTTATAGACTTACCTTCTAGTTTGCATACGCAAATACCAGTTCCACTTATTCTATAGATCTGCGAATATTTTACAGTTTGCAAAATACACAATTACACAATTAAATGTAAATTGAGCACTTTGTGGAATATCAACACAATTTCAATAAGGTAAACAATAGGCACATGTGAGAAGAGCATAGTTGAAAACGATTGCCGGCCTTTGCATTATATCGATAGTTTGGGCAGGAATGTAATTTGCTGGCCTTTTGAAATCTATCGATAGTTTAGGCACGACAATAGTTCAGTTAATCGATACATCGCTGGAAAACGTAAACAAACTGCAACCGGCGCCTTTTATTATTAAACGTTTGCATTTCGTATATTATTTATTAAATATGCCGAATTGGAATCAAATTCAATCGCAATTGCGCAGCTCAAACAATCCCGTTGTGTTCTTTGACATAGCCGTGGGCACAACCGTAAGTTGACACAAATAAACACAAATATCTCTGTTCTAAAAGTCTCCATTCTTTGGCCAGGAAATTGGACGCATGATTTTTGAGCTATTTGCTGACACTGTGCCGCGAACGGCGGAAAACTTTCGACAGTTCTGCACGGGAGAATATAGACCGGATGGCGTACCAATTGGCTACAAGGGGGCCAGTTTTCATCGAGTCATCAAGGATTTCATGATACAAGGCGGCGACTTTGTGCAGGGCGATGGCACCGGCGTCACAAGCATTTATGGCAACACATTCGCCGACGAGAACTTTACGCTCAAGCACGACTCACCCGGCCTGCTGGCCATGGCCAACAGTGGGCGGGACACGAACGGCTGCCAGTTCTTTATCACGTGTGCGAGGTGTAACTTTCTGGATGGCAAACATGTGGTCTTTGGTCGCGTTCTGGATGGACTTCTGATCATGCGCAAAATTGAGAACGTGCCGACGGGACCGAATAATAAACCAAAACTGCCCGTTACAATATCACAATGTGGCCAAATGTAGCATAATTTTGTTGTATAATAAATTTACAATACGATTGCAACGATCAGTTATCGCTATAGCTTAGATATCCTTATTGTAGTAGGGATACGCCTCGGCCATTGCCTGCTCCTTGCGCAGCGTCTGACAATCCTCAACCATGAAGCTGCAGAAATGGAGAATTGATATTTAAATTACTGATTACTGACTATAGATTGTTATAGTTGAATTTCTACCCACTCGTAGTAAAGGGAAACCAAAGGCACCGTTGCCAAATGCCACAGCGAGTGTGCGTCGAGCACCCAGAGGATGGGCGGAAAATCCAACAGTTCAAGTCCCATGGCCAGTGCGAATAGAACATAAAAGCGTAGAATGCGCCTATAATACGGACGACGATAGCGCACCTGATGGCACCAGATAAACCAGCCGACGGCTGATAGGACGCCCGTGCCAATGTTCACTTTCATATTGAAGGAGTAATTGAATTTGCCCACGCTCAAGTAAGCAAAATAATTGATATAATAGGAAACAAAGGCCAGTGTGATGACACCACGCAGAAAGAGAGAGTATCGGTGCAGCATCCTCATCACCATGCAGTACAGCGTGCACAGCACAATGGAGTAGGCAAATGCGTAGTCCATCAGCTCCGTCAATGGAAAATCTCTCGTATGGAATATCGCTGACCAAATCCAGCCATTCATGCACACCTAAAAAATATCGGAACAGTTTAAGAGAACGTTTCTCTGAGTCGTCTTGAGTACTTACCAAGCCAAAAATGTGCGCCAACTTGTAGCATGGACTATCTGGACGGACTGTCCAACGAAATTTGCGCAACATACGCAAGTGCATGACAAAATTTAGAATGGAGAATATTACGGAGGCTGGCTCCTGCATGCCGAACAGACGCAGAAATGGCCATTTTCCATAAAATTGTGGAATTGGCCAACCGCGTTCGAGAAATGCAAAAACTGTGCGCCACATGCAGCCATAGGAGCACTCATCGGCACAGCTCCAACCAAAGATGCGATCGAATATCGTTTGGCCGTAGAAACTTATCGCCTGCTCCTGTATCTCCAAGCCATCTGCAATTGTTCACACTCGGATTAGTTGTATAATCATTAATTTTGTTTAATTTTACTACTTGCCAGCTGAGCAATTTGTGCGTTCGCAATTTTGGCGACAATTGTGAAAAAATTGTGTGCGATCGCCATTTGATGCTGTTGCCAGCAGCGATTTGCTTAGCAGCAGCAGCACACATATTGCACTAATTTCTGCATTAAGTCTAGTCATTGTTAATGATTTTTAAAAGTTTTCAGTCGAACATTTTGTAAACAAATCACGCCGCTATTGATTTATCTCTGATTAGGGCTGCCATGCTACAAATGCAAATGCATATTGTTCGTGCTATCCAATTTCACTGAACAGCAACGACAGCTGTTGAATCTATTCATTAATACACATTTTTTCCATCGAATGCTGTTCAAGAATTTCAATTTGCGTGTTTTGCAATTAATTTCAATTGTTTTGTTTACAAAACGCAGCACATCCCGTTTGACAGTCTGGCAACGCTTATCAGCTGTCAGCACTTTCACCTGCCCACAAAAAGTGTTTATACTCGCGTATTTAATACAAAATTACACTTGGGCTGCATATGTGGATGAAAAATACATAAAATATTACTATTCATACGTTAAAATTATGAATTGAGCTCTATTGCGATATATACTTTTCGTATAAGCGTTAGTATTTTTCTTCTTCCTGCTCTTCATTGCAATTGTGTTTGTGTTTGTGTGTTTGGTTTTGCATTTGCTTGTGTGTGTGTATGTGTGTGAGGAAAAAGACGCAACTTGCTGAGAAACACATAAATTATTGCTAAGCAAATACAAAAACAAACGAAAAACACCCAAAGCTGCAAAAGCAACAAACCAACATGCTAAAAATGCAATCGAACAAAGAGAAACAACAATTGCATTCACACGCTTAAACGGGTGTTTGTGTGTGTGTGTGTGTGTGTGTGTCTGTTTGCATGTGTGTGTGTGTTTATTTCTTAAATATAGAATATGACGTTAGAGAGTGCTGTATAAATTAGAAGCGGAGCGAAAAGGAGTGTGACCAGGTCAGTCTCCAAATCTGCATGTCCGAATTTCTGTCGTCGCATGCCAGCGGCACTGCGAACTCTGGCAATGAGTTGGACAATGATCAGAGACTAACCCAGCAGCAGCAACAGAGATTATTGACGACGCGTAAGCCACAAAGTCTGAAGGTGAGACTGGAAATCTCCAAAAGCTGTGCATAATTCTTAATTCTTGCTTGCAGCGAGAGCCTTTAGTTTTCTTCATAATGCGTCTAAATCTGAAGGCGTTGCTGCTGTTCCTCACAGTGGCCGTGATGGTCATCACACTGGGCATTTATATGCGCTGTGCCGCCTTCAGTTTTTCCCCGGACTTTATGCGGCAGCTGGGCAGACATCGACACTATGTCGACACAATCTCGGCCAGCTCGTCCTCATCCGCTGGGCAGCAGCTGGGTGCGCCACTACAGGACATTGAGTGCGCCATCAATCAGGAGTACAGCATTCACTGCAAACGCGACGAGAACGCCAACGAGGTCTATGTCCCATTCTCGTTCCTGCGTCAGTATTTCGATGTGAGCGGTGCGGTGACGACAACAAACACTGGCAGCGATCCTCCGGCCAAATTTAATTGGATGCACAGCAACGCGAAGGTAAATCTGCCCAAGGGCAAATACGATCCACGCGGCGTCTTCATGTATTTTGAGAACTACAATGTGGAGGTGCGGGATCGGGTGAAATGCATCAGCGCCGCCGAGGGTGTGCCAGTGAGCACCCAGTGGGAGAAACGTGGCTACTTCTATCCCACTCAAATAGCACAATTCGCTTTGGCGCACTACAGCAAGAATCTGACGGAGTCGACGCCACGGATTCACATCCTCGAGGATGCGGATGGCAATCAGTGCGAGTGGACAACGCCCAAGACCAGCAATATGACACGTATCTGGCATCACAAGTTCAACACGAGCATTGTCCAGTTCGAGACGACCATTGGCTACGAGAGCGCCATCAGCATCCAGCTGAATCAGACACAGGATCTGGTGCTCAGCGTCGATCTGCTGCTGGTCACCAACAGCAGCAGCCTGATGGTCACCGTTCTTAATCGGGACACACGGCACAGCTACAATCTGCACTACATTGCCGCCGAGCTACTGCTCAGCGTCCAGGAGTCGAACATCTACTATGGCCTGGGCAGTGGCTCGCTGAACCGTTGGCGTCACATCACCCGGGATCTGCACATCGATGTGCAGAAGGGCATCGTCATGGGCGACAAGCGGTCGCCGTTAAAGGTGCGTCGCAGCGATCTGGAAGTGCTATCGATTGCCTTCCTCGGCATTGGCTTCTACGACAATGTCACGCTCTCGACGAGCGATCATCTGGCGCATTTCTACGATGCCGCCGAATGGTTTGTGCACAATCAGGATCTCAAAACAGGTGGCTGGACGAATCCCGTGCGTCGCAATCTCAACGGATTTGCCGAGCTGCGTCCCGGCTGGATATCGGCCATGGGTCAGGGCCACGCCATTTCGGTGCTGGCGCGTGCCTACTGGCATTCTGGCGGAGATGTGCGCTACCTCAAGGCGGCATCGCTCGGCCTGCAGCCGTATCGCATCAAGTCCCGGGACGGTGGTGTTCTGGCCCAATTCATGGACAAATATTATTGGTAAGAATAGTTAGAATTCTAATGCACCTGCTCGGGAATCAACTCGTTTATTTGTACAGGTACGAGGAGTATCCCACGACGCCGGCATCGTATGTGCTCAATGGTTTCATCTACTCACTGCTCGGTCTCTACGATCTGAATAGTACGGCACCAGGTAAGATTGCCCGGGAGGCGGGCAAACTCTTTGCCCAGGGAATGCACTCGCTGAAGAAGATGCTGCTGCTCTACGATACTGGCTCCGGCACCAGCTATGATCTGCGCCATCTCAGTCTGGGCATTGCACCGAATCTGGCACGCTGGGATTATCATGCGACGCATGTGAATCAGCTGCTCCTGCTGGCCACCATTGACAGCGATCCGCTGATCGCTCAGACAGCCGAGCGCTGGAAGGGTTACATGTTTGGCAAGCGGGCCAAACACAACTGAGAACGAAGGAAGCTGGCGGCGGTGGCTGCGGCAGCATCGTGGCAGCCACATCGTCGCCGCCGCCTGCTGAACGACGATAAGGAGGAGAAGCAGAAGCAAAAGCAGGATCAGGAGCAGGAGGAGTAGGAGACCCAACCAAACAAGTGATATTTTTTGTAAAACCATTCGAAATGGTTGCGTCTATGCCGCGTCTCTTTCCACTTTAGATTTAGTACCAACTGGAAGCGAATTTGATTTTATTTTTGAGGGGAATGCTTTTCCATATTCGTCCCGCATATGTGCTTAACTTGTTTCAGTTACTGTTAGCTGTTAGGTGTTAGCTATAAGGCTATATAATTGTACCTATCTTCTTCGTGTATACCTTATTATTGCATAATCATTATTAGCGTTAGTTAATACGATCGATCGATTAACATCTGACTAACTATGTTTGTTGACTATAGCCAAATTGTTTCCTACGTAGTTGCACGCGTGTATTTCACTGGACAATATCGGACACATAACATTTATCATAATATAAAACTTAACTTAACGAAAAGTGATCTTTGGCACGTCGTAGCTTAAATACCCCATAAGGATTAGCATTAGCTGACTACGGGTCTATTGAGAATTCGTCACACTTTTGTATCGTAGTCAGTGATTTGTTTTTTTTTTACTGCTCTTACTAAGTAGAGATCGTTACACCCCCTTGTATAAAGTAAAATGTAGAGCTTAGCCTAATATATATACATATATATATATAGATAGTAACTGTTAGATGCATAGATATATATATATATTTGGGAACACTCTTCTACAAAAAAAAAACAACAAAAAAAACGGTTACTTTTAGTGTTCCAACTCAAAAACCAAACTGCCCCATTCAAAACTGAATGACTAATGTCAAACATATTGCGATATTTGTTGGAGATTTATTCAATTGATATTATTTACATGCCCAACAATTAATTCATTAATTTGCAGATTTAACAATTATCCTCTTCTTATTTTGGCATATCGCAATATGGAAAAAAAAATGAAGAATTTCGATGTGTGTATTATTAGTGTAAGCATTTGAGAATTTCTCGACTTAAACGATGCCATTCCATTGAATTATTTCAATTTAACATTAATCTTTAGTTGTACAACTGTCAATTAATCAACTAATATTATTATTACATTTTATGTATTCGAAATCCCAAAACAAAACAAATCGAGACTGTTAACAAAGAAGAAAGAACGAAAAACTAAAACTATTAATTTTAAATTACGTTTTACGTTTAATTCTTGTAATTCTTGTACTTATTACACCATTTCTCTTGTGTTATCAATTTTATTTACAAAAAAATATATAAAACGCCTTGGTCAACATAATTTGAACTAAATACATACAAGTCTCGACTTAAACAACTATTCAACACCTTGTGGTGGGCTGGGCGATGGGGATTCTGGATGGTTTCTGGCGGACAGCTCAACGTCGCTTCGATTTGAGGACATGCGATCGAATGGAGGGTGGACCACTGCGTCGCTCCACTTCGAGAATGAAGGCGTTCTCCATTTGATCGCATATCAGGTCGAAGAATAGATTGGCAATGTTGCTGTGCAGCAGCGATTTGAACTCGAAGGCCACTCGAAAGTCCAGGACACATGAGTTGGGTATGTCCTTGAGGCCCGGACTGAAGCGCCATTCGTTGAGGAGGTAGTTGAACAGGCGGCCATCATGGCATTCCGATCTCACCAGGTCCGGCGGCTCCAGTGTCACCCGCGACGTGTACGCCTCGTTCAGCGGCGGAAAGCCAACAATCAAATCCGCCTTGAATCCATTTCCACCGCCGCTGGTGTCGATGCTGTGCACATGCGATTTCTTCACATAAGGCACAAACTTGTAATAGTTGCTGACATCGCTGACCACCCTGTACATGTCCTGCATGGAGTAACTGCAATGGCATCTGGTAAATAAATCATCACAGTTTATGCATTCCCCACTTAGACTCACCCAACGAGTTCCTTTTTGGTGTACGAACGATTTTTGTTGCGGAAGTCATTGAACGTTATGAAGGAGCGTTGGATGCCATTCATATAGTGTCGCTTACCGATCTGCTGCTGCTGCTGCTGCCAACTGCAACGGATAACACTGCTTGTAAATCGCAGCAACAGTTTTCAAACCTTAATTTACACACATTTATTTATATAGAGATATCCAGATAGATTTGAACGATTTAGGCAAGGGTTGCCAGGCACTTCGATTATATAATTGGCTTTTACCTGCTGACCTTGATTCAATGTAGCGCCGCAGAATTCTTACATCCAATGCTTTCAGTGTGCTGCCCTTCAACATTTTCAGCAAAATCCAGTTCTGCACCGGGAAACAAATTCAATCCGAGATAGACAAAAAAAGATACAAATCTGCACCCCCCAAACACAAATCGCGCAATGCAAAACAGCTGGACGAATGGCGTTGCCACATTTAAAAAAATACGCTTCTCGTAGTTTCTTAGCTATTTTAATGTTTGTTCTACATAATGGCGCAGAAGGAGCGCTTTTCCTCTTGCGGCACCGCCTCCCCAGACAGCTCCTTTTGCTTTAGCTCCAAGTAGGTGTTCTCGTTGCGCTTCTCCAGCCAGTCGGGCAGCGGCTTGGCCCAATCCTCGGGCGGCGACTTTCGCTTTGCCCACGTATCGTTGGCGAAATGTGCCTGCAGTCTTGTCATCCTTCGCAGTTCTTCGCTCTTGATGATGGCGGCGCCAGCTTCCATGTCATTGCCATTCGACTGCTGATAGCGTTCGCAGTTCCTAAAATCTGTCAGCCATTGCGAGCAGTCGGCATCTTTGCCGAATATGAAATATTGATGGAAGCGCGCCTTGAAACTGTTGCAGTCATCATACTCATCTTTATACAGATGACACGGACGTATCTGTGTGCATTAAACTTTGAGTTGTGTGTGTCATTTAATGGAGTTATACTTACAGCCCATGTATCATTCAATTTGGCATTGTTATTACTGTCTTTTGTCTCAGCATTTTCATTTATTGCAGACATTATATAAAAAAGCGTGTGAAATTTATTCCATCAGCTGAATTTTGTTTACTACATTGGCGAGGTTGCCAGATCGCTCAAGTGAGTAAAATGCAATTCATATTTAGCTCAAATATATACATTTATTATCTTTAATATGTTTATGTTTTGATTGCAAATAATTGCACAATTAAAGAATCCATTTACTTGAAAACACTTATGTAAATTGAAATTGTAGGCAATATCGCATTATAAGATATTGTTTTGCAAATATACACGACTATGGTAAACGATTGAAAATGAAATATTTTTACAATTCAAATCGTTGTTGTATGCAGAAATATATAATATATAGAAATATATGTGTGTTTTATGCGTTATGTATGCTTAAAGGGGGTCAACACTCATTTAAAGCCATTCAAACTGAATTTCATCAAGCGTTTTCAGCACATTACAACAGAACTTAAAAAATTAAAATAACGTTTTTTTTTTCATCTGTTTTTTGTGATTACAATTTTTCTTACGATTACAAATTACAAAACTAAACCCGATGGCATGTTTAAACTAAATGGTAGTCAAAAATATACAATATGCTGCTGCTGTATTACAAAAGATTTTTTCGGGAAAAAAACACTTGTAGATTGTTCTTACAATAAATTATATCCGGAACCAGTTTCGATTCCGCTTTCATTTCATTTCTGTTGTTTTTTTTTTTTGTTTGTTTTGTTTTTGTACAAATCTAAACTGGGTAAGAGAATTGAATTTTTGGGGCGGGACAGACTACGACAGATCAAAGCATATATATGTATATATATATATACATATCTGATTTGTGCTTACATTATGGTAAAATGTATATATGTAAATGAAGTGTTTTTTTAGAACTAATTTTTAAGCTTTAGTTTGACTTTTAAGACTTAGTTGGTAAAAAACAGGCGTTTTCTGTTTTGGGATCTGGTTTTTTTTCTGTTTGTTTTCTTATCTGTTGTTATTCTTTCATGTTGTATGAAGGAGCTGCTCAGGGTAACCACCATCGTGGGTCCATCAGTTCCAGGACACTTTCCAATTGCAGCAGTTGCAGCTGGGGATGATGCAAGCAACGGCTCGACAGTTAGTATTTGTTGTGCTGCGCCAGCAACTGCATGTCCGTCAGATACTTGATGATGTGCACCTTGGCCTCGGCCTTTTGCCGCACGCCCAGCGTGTTGAGCATATCGGTGACGACCATGCCGAAAGATTGATCCTCGGCGCTGACCGCCTGCGACACATTGTTCTGGAATATCTTGATGGTGTTCAGCATGTTGTCACTGTGCTCCTCCTCGCTCCGCTCCCGCTTCAGTGGCGGCTCATAGAAATATGGCTTCTGGTCCTTGCCCACTGCGGTGGCCAATTGTGCATCGCCCGTAACCGTTATCTCTATGGGGGCAACTAACATTATTATGGCATAACCATAACCATAACCATAACCATGGCTGTGAATCACTCATCACTCAACACTCACCGTGCGGATGGGTCAGCGCTTGGGCGGATGTTGTGGCACTTCCGTTGAAGGGCTGTGCGAACAGATCGACAACAGTCTGCTGCTGGGCCTGCTGCTGCTGCGTCGGATCCGCCACCTGGCTAGAATTCTGGCTACCGTTGGCACACTTGCCCAGCAACGATTCCCGATATTGTCGTATGGAGTCCACGAGGAACTGCATCTGTTTGAAGTAGCGCCAGCGCGATTCTTGGCACAATTTCATTTCGCGCGCAAACTTGTCGCGCAAACTCTTCCATCGCTTTGTACATTTTTGTTCTGCACAGGAAATACAAATAAAAAATAAGTTTTGTTTATTTTTTACATCGGCTGTCAAGTTTCTTTTGGATGTGGGTGGCAACGCCACAAGCAAACGTCATCGCCAGTGTCAGCCATATGTGCGTCAAGTCAAATTGCAAACCAAAACAAACCGCGAGACGTCAACGCCGTCGTCGTCGTCGCCGTTGTCACTCCTGCTCTCTCTCTCTCTGTCGCCCTCTCCCCCTCTCCACATCACTTGAACAATCGACGTTAGCTGTTGGCAGAAGCAGCAACTGAGCAACCGAGCAGCTGAGCTGCTGAGACTGAATCCGTGGCACGCCAGCAGCAGCGACACAGCAGCAGCTTCCGAGCGCTTCCCGCTGCTGCTGTCGACGTCGACTACAACTACGAGTTGATTCTGCCCGCTTTTGGTATTGGTAACGCCAGCAGCAGCGCGGCCCACTCACAGAATCTGTGGCAGTCTTCGCATTTTATTTTCTGCGGCTGCTGCATTCATTCAACAAACGGGCGCCAAAACGTTATTCAAAATGCTTGCATAATTTATTGATGGAAAAACCAGCAAAAATCAAAATTTGAAACTCTGCATATATATGCGAAAAAAATTAGTAGGACGAATGTGGAGGGGGGCAACGCAAGCAACGGGAGGTTGAATTTAGTTTTTTCTTTTTGGTATACACACAATCATTGGGTATACTCATAAAATGAAATGAAAGCTGCTCGGTTGGTCGACGATTTGCTTGTGCGTATGTGTGTGCCTGTGTGCGTCAGTTGTTCATATCTGTGTGCGTGTGTGTGTGTGAGTGACAACACGACCACCGACAGCAGCTGCTGCAGCGACGACGACAGCAGTAGCAGTGGCAGTTGTATAAAAATAAACGCTGGCGCAGGCAGCGTGTGTGCGACAAAGACAACTACTGCGACGCAAAAGTACAGCAACTTCAAAAATGTTGACTGCGCGCACACAACACCGTCGACAGCGCAGCCAGGTGCGCATTTGAGGCGCCCAATTTGGGGCTACAAATTCAATTATGACTGCGACTTGCGATAAACATTTTCTTGTTTTAGCAATTTATTTCAATTGAGGAGATGAGTCAAAATTAGACTGTGCAGAAAATGTGTCTGATATTACAGCATAGTCATGGTGATTGTGGCTCCCAGGAAATCACATCTATGCTCTATGTCTACTCCAATCGCGCCCAGCCCCCACAGTGAGCAGTACCGCTCCTGAAATTTCACAATCGTCTGTCGCGTCTCCGTTGCGTCGCCGTTCACTTTTGCGTCGTTTCTGTACACTTGCTTTTGCTGCCCGCCTGCTGCCGACGCCCGCTGCAGCCTTCCACCGCTGCTACTGCTGCTGCTGCGACGAACGATGTCGCCGTCTCACTGTTGCTAGCCTACTCTGCCCCTCTGCCTACTTAGAATTAATCAATTTGCTGCAGCGACAGCAGACCCTCGTCTCGACTGATACCCACTAACCAATTTCACTTGCTGCTGCAACACAGTGAATTTTTCTGAATTTGGCCAACAAATTTCACTTACCACTGACGCCGAGGGTTTCGGCGATTTGCTTCCAGGTTTGTGCTTTGCGCACAAAATGCTTGTAATTGTAATGTGAACGATCGTAAATAACGGGATTCATTTTGACCGCCTCAATCAGATTGAGATCAAACTGCTGCTCCAGGTTGGCATCCAGTTTATCCATTTCGATGGCTGCACTCAGTGTGTGCACTGCGAGAAACAAGCGGGCAACTTAATACAAATACTACACATATATGTGTATATGTATGTATGTATTTGCGTGTGTGTGTGTGTATATATATGATTGTATGTGTGTAAATTGGGCACTTTTATCATGGAAATAACGAAAACAACAAGACTCACTTTGCTTCTTTCGCTTGCTAATTGTTGTTAAATAATTGGCGCGCGCGCACCCTTTTTAGTTGATTTGTTTTTATTTTGATTTTGGTCTTCTGTTCGAGGAGGAAACGTCGCGACGTCGACGTTCAATTTTATTCCTCAGTCGCTCTCAGTCGCTGCCAACGGTGAATTTTTGTTCCAAGAATGCAGCAGGCAGCGCAGTCTACTTTTCTAGTATTGTGTATATTTTAGCACAGCCAGCCGCAGCGACGATTCGACGTCAAATAAAGAGACGTCGACAGCGTCGCGACGTTGTAAGTCAGCGTTGGCTGAATATTGCTTGCCTGCTTGCACATATGCGCGACGCTTGCTTCCTCTTTTGCTCATGTTCAAGTGCGGAAAAGTGTTGGTTAACGTTCAACAGTCGTGTGCGGTGTGGTGTTGACTAGCTTTAACATATTTAATCGCACATATCGCTTGCAAGTCGATATATAAGTCCAAGCGATAGTTCTATTATGGCGATAATTTATATTTCATATTTACATTATAAATTCAAAAACAAATAGTATCATTAATTGTTAATCAACCTGGAGCAGCAGGTAGAACAGCGTTATTTTTTCTTATTTATTTAATGTTTAAACGCTGAGGCAAATGCTCTGCACTTGACACTTTCGTAGGCGAGTCGTGGCGGGAGTGATGCCAATTTAGCCGTTTTCCGGTCGAATTTTATCCCCTTATTTATTAAACGAGAAATACTCGAATATTTAACATTTTATGCCGTTTTCTATATTTTTTTAAAAGGTTTTCAAGTCCATCCCATATTCATAGAATATCCCGCATTAAGTTCGATTTAAATGAAAAACAAGTGACAATAAAATTATTTAATTTTATGTATTTCGGTTTCGCTTTCGGTGTTTATACAATTTGCCTGTTTCTGAACAAACATATTGCATAGTTGTGTTTTATGAATGAATGAACAAAAATCCTTGCCTAAAATGTTGTATTACATTTACTTGCTATAATCAAAAAAAAACATGGTTCTACTGCATTTGAAGAATTGAAAACAATCTTTAGTATGCTAATTTAGTTTACTTACTTAAAAGTATGTTAAGGTTTAAACAATTTTCATCAATTTTTAGTGTATTCTTGTGTGTGTGTGTGTGTAAAGAGTATGGGTAACAATGAATCATAAATGTAAATAATTGCTCTTAACTTATTCATGTGTGTGTGTGTGTAGTGTATTCAAAAAGGAATGACTTAAGAGTTAGTTAAAAATTCTTCTTAGCAGTAATTATCTTGTAGAATTTGTTGTTGTTTGTAACACGAAACCGGATTAGCAGCAACTAATTAAAAAGAGAAGGAATCAAAAAATAAAACCAAATAATGCAAGCAAATTTAGTTATTCTTTTTTTCTTTCTTTTTTGTGTTTCAAAATGTTCAAAATATGTGGCTTACATTTGTTTTCTTTTTGTTTTTAATTTTACATTTAGTAATCATATATTGACAAACTTTAAACTTAATGCTAAGCAATTTTACAATGTGTTCAGGAAGTGGAATTAATCGCAACTATAATTTTTAGCTCATATTTTCTTCAATGTTGCTGGTATTTTTGGAGAACTGACACATTTTGGGTTCGGTTTGCTATAGTTTTTTGTTTGTTTGTTTGTGTGTAATGTTTATATTATTGTTGTGGGTTGTTTTTTGTTTTTGTGTTTTTTTTTAGTATTCACTTACAACATATCATCATTTTTGTATACTCCTTTTGATTATTACATTTTTGTTTTTGTCGGGTTTTACTTCTTGTTTCTTTTTTTGTTTTGTTTTTGGGTTGAGTTTAGAATATTTAGCTTAAAATGTAACGAAACAAATGTTGTTTTTTTTCTTTTTCTAATGGGGTCCTTCTTATATTCATTTTGTTTTTTGTTTATCAAAATATGATGTGTGTACTTGTTGCTTTATTTTGTTGTGTGTAGTATGTGTGGGTGTATATAGGTGTGTGTGTGTGGGTGTAGGTGTATAATTAAATTTATAACGTACAAAGACGATACAGTTGTAGATCATGCTCTTTTTAACCATCATGCTTTCTCTTCTTGCCCCTGGCTTGCGACTCTTCTGCAAATAGCGAATAATACCAGACATAATTAAATATATGTTTTTATATATACACACCTGGACAGTAAAATAGGTGCGAAGACAATAAAAAAAAACAATAATAATAATAATCCAATACACAATATATTAATTTATAAGTATATCCACGTTGTTTATAAATGATTTTGATTGGAAGAGTTAATATTTTAATATTCTCATTGCAATACGAGCCCAACTGAGCTATTAAATGATGGCTGAGGAGAGAAGATAGCGTTTGACTCTAAGATCAGTGGAAAAATTAGGAATTGCAGAATCATCTCAATTGGATGGTCTCAGAAATGTGGTAGGATTCAAGAAAACTTCATCAGCAGCCGATAATCATGTGGCGTTATTGGCTACAAGTGATCCTTTTGAGTTAACATTAACGATTAATGAGTGCAAACTTAGCTAATCGATTTTTGCTTGGTTAGAACAGCAAATTTGAAAATGGGGATTAATTTAGAAGTGGTTCTCGGCATTGATAAAAATCAGATCAATTTGATTTGTAACTAAATGCTAAAAGAAAATTTGGTCACAAAAATGTTAAGAATTCCATATTAAATTAACTAAGAACGCAGTGCTTGTATTTACTGTCGAGGTTTGTTTGGCATTTATTTACTCACCTGGCTTATCAGCATCCTTATCCTTGGCATTGACCGATGCGCCCGATTCATTTGCCTCTCCATCGGCCTCATCAATATCGGAATCCTCATCCTCATCGTCGTCGCCAGCGCCTTCGCCCTCCTCCCAATCGGAATTGTCCTCCTCTAAGTCATCATTATAGACCTGCAAGTGTTGTTGATTATTAATTGATCGATTAGATTGGATTGGATGGGTAAATGGTAATCTTGGTTTGCATACCTCCGAGAGTGAAACATCGCCGTTGTCCTCTTCGTCGCTCTCATCGCTGTCGCCATCCCCGTCACCATCACCGTCAGAAACTGCAAGTAATTGCAAGCAAATTGATAAGGGTTTGATTAAAAACAAGTTAGATTTATGCAAAAGATGCTTACAATTACGGATGGCACTCGCCAGATTTAATATTGCTAAAAACCAATAGAGTAATAAGGCAAAATGAATGCTTGGCTGATGGCTGTTGCTATTATTGGGCTGTGGCTGTATCGCATCAGCTATCACAGATTGGCTGTTTTCTCGTAGCTGCAACTCTTTTAAATATTCATCTAATTCGTCAACTTCATCATCGGCTGGAGCTATATTGTCATCAGCAGGAGCTGCTCCCTGCAAACACTTTTTGGCCTTAACACGCTGCTCCAATGCCTCGAGCTCGTCTAAATCGATCTCTAAGCCATTTACACAGAAGGCACTGCGCTCATCTGAAAGGCGACAGAATCTGTGTGTTGAGATGTGTTTGGATAATCGAATTCGAATCAAATCCTAACTGCTTAATAGATGATGGTTTTCAAAACAGACAGACGACATTGATCTGGCTCAGAAATGCAACAGTTGCTCATGTACAAGTCTTATATTATGAATTGATGTTTTGTACACATGCATATATACAAACCTTCATCCTCGGAGTCATTGCCATTGACCTCCTCATCGTCATCGCCATCCGACTGCACTTCTTCATCATTACAATCGAAACTGTTGTGAATATAGAAATTAGTAATTATCAAAATTAATATTCTGAAGGCAGAGACTTACCCATCTAAAAAGTTCAAGGATGGCAGCATCTTGAAGATTTTCTCACGATAGTTTTCCACTTGAGTGGCATCATTATTAAATAAATCCAAAACAGCCAAATATTTGAATTCCTCCAACGGTTTCAACGTTTCCAAATCTTTGATTTTATTGCCAGACAAATTTAGATATTGTAATTTTGGACTGGTCGTCAGATAGTTGAGTCCACTCCAAATTCTATTATCGGATAATTCCAATTTCTTCAAATTGGGCAACTTGGGGAAACCTTTGAGTGTGGTGAGTCCCACATTGATCAAACTTAATGATTCCAAGGCGGTATATTCATCTGTAAGGCCAACGATACTTGTACTCCGGCAATTGTCCAGATTCAGTTCTGTGATCTGTTCAAAATATTTCATTTTCAATCATTTCAATAAATATCCCAAAATCTTTTAGTATTTGTAACAATCTAATTTTAAAACGGAAACGAGCATTTTTAACGTTAGACGGATTTGGTCACACTGGCTGTGTATATTCAGCAAGATGCGAGTCTGACAGTCCGCCATGTCTGTGTGAACGTGTGGCAGAAAACAAGCGTAAAAGAAAAAACTCAAAATGAAAAACAATACATACGCAAAAAATCGATTAAACGAAAAGCATTTTTTTTTATAAATACAAATACATATCTCACACTCAAAATAGGCGCATTTAGAGCAACTAAATGAAAATGGTAAAAACAATTCATGTGCTGAGACAAGAAATGATTTAGCAACAGCTGAAAAAGTGGCAGCAACGCGTTTATGTAATACCATTTTTTCAGACGACGGGTGTGTGTATGTGTGTGTGCGTGTACGTGTGACGTACGCGCGCCACAAAACGGAATGCGCGAAAATGGGCAATGACAGAAAGAAGAGCAGCGCAAAGAGCAAGTGCTGATAACATGGCAGCGCTTTGGGCGCGCATTGCCTATGCAAACAAATGAAACGGAATGAAATGCTAAGAGTACACGGCTTATGGTGGGGGAGAAGGAGAAGGCAAAACAGCACAAGTCTTGTAAATTGTGGAATGAAACAAGCCGGCAGCACACACACAAACAAAAGTAATATGTTGACAAAAAGAAAAAAACTGACGTTTGTTGTTCTTAAAGAGCAATATTTTTGTTTGTGTTTTCTATGATAAGCATTTTGAGTTGGGGCATCGTTTTCAATGAATATGCGTGAAACGCGGCAAACAAACAGCAACTTTTGATTGTTTCCTGATTAGCGCAATTATAGTTGTCATTTAGTACACACATGCACATGTATATATAACTGAAACTGACAATATTTTTTAGGTAGTGACAAGCAAACAGTTTCTCTTCCATCTGTTTCGCTGGACAGTTAGTTACACACACACACAGATGTAGTTAAATGACACACATGCATACATATTCACACGCAGCTTAAGCTTTTTAAAGCGTTTGCATATCAGCTTAGTTTTGACTTTACATATGGCTGTGCATGTGGAAGTTTGCATTTGTAGTTGGCTAGGTGTGGGGGCGGGGCGTGGGTGCCTGATTGAGTAGGCCTTGCCAGAGCGCATGTTTATTAATCAGCAAAAGTGCCATACACAAAAAAGAAAGACAGGTTTGTCTGCTCTTTTTCACATTTCTTGTGTCGATTGGGAGTGGAAATGGGAGAGAGATATGCACAAATTGTATGTGTTTGTGTATGGGGGAGGGGGTTGCAATGCATGTAAACAGTGCATGTACCGTTTTGGGGCGGCCGGTTTTCTGCATTGTGAAAAGTCTAGCCTGCAACAGCAGATGTTTGATAGTGTGTGTGTCTGTGTCTGTGTGAGGGTATTTATGACTGCGCAGTCAATATGGCTGTGTGTGTGCACGTCTCGACAGGCAGCCAAAGCTAAAGCTGCCTGGCGACCCATCGGCATTGAATGCGAGAATGTGTCGATTATGTGCATACACGTTTCTTCGTGTGTGTGCGATTCTTGCGTATGTTTGTATATATACATATGTATATGAATGATGCGCGCGCTATAATTTTGTTATAGATACATTTTGGTATTAAATAACCTGAAATTACAACAAGCACCAGCATGGCATACAAAGCACACACACACACACACACACATATGCAATATATGCTTTGCTCATTGCAGTGTTTGTCACAATTGAAGGCCGGCGACAACAACAAGAGATATGACAGCATTGCCAGCTGTTGCGATTTCAGGTGCTCTCTCCCCGCTTTCTGCGTGTCGTGATCAACAAGCATAAGCATGCACAAAATAAGCCACAACTTTTTTATATTAACAAACAAAAAGACACACGTGTATGATAAATATTTACAAGTTTAAATGAGATAATTGGAATTTTTACGGTCATTGGCAGTGTTTGAACAAAGCCAAGGCGCAAAAAATGCGCGCACATGGCAACACTGCTCGCGACACACATACACAGACACACGCACGCATACACTCAAAAGAATAGCGCATGAACACATACTGTATGAGAATTTGCTTATGGCGATCAATTTTTTTTTTCAACGGTGGACGTTAATCGCCGCTTCTTTCAGTGATTTTGCGCTCTTTTTTTATGGCGTCAACGACAACGGCACAAATTGAAACTAGATTTACATGATGGCGTAGTTGCTGTTGTTGTAGGACACACACACACACAAGCGTTATGCGTTGTGATACAAAAAAAAAAAATTTGTATAATCAAAGAAAAGGCCAAGTTTTGCGCGTTTTTTGGCTTGGTGTTTTTCTTCCCTTTTTTTTTTTTGTCATTATCAATAGCAATAAATAGCAAGAGGAAGACGAAGAAAAACTTACCTGGTTCACTTTGCGTGCGCGTCTTTCCAATTCTATTCTCTTTTCCATGTTTGTTTAGTGTGCTTGTGCCTTTTTTCTTTAAAAAATCGACTCTTAGATGCACTTGTTTTTGTTATTTGGTAAAAGCTGCTTTTTGTCTCGCTTCACGTTCAATCCACCAAGCTCGCAGAAATGCCAAAGGATACACTAATACCAATACCAATGCAATTCTCGATGTGCGTGTGTTGGTTTTGCTTCCTTGCTGCGACAAGAGCGCACGCACCACAAGCAGCAGCAGCAGCAGTCGTTGTCACACACACACACAGACACACTTACACACACTCGCAAACACCTTGCAAATTTTTCTTTTTTTTATGCTGTTTCTTCGGTATTTTTGCCGCCGCCCCCCGCCGCGTTGTTGATGTTCTATAGCGTCGAATAGAAAATTAATTATTTGCATATACTCAATATGAAAATGCGCTAACAGTTGCAGTTGTGTACTTTAATCGTAAGTTAGCGCATTTTCACACACACATACACACACTCACACACACACACACACACACTTGTGACGCGCTATTTTCAAATAAACGTTTTAGCACGTTTTTCGTTAACTTCTTCACACTTGGCGTGTTTTTTGCGCTCACAATGTGCCGCTAATTGTACTTACCTTAGTACGTTGAATATTTAAGTATTGAAATCAATTTTTAATTGTATTTTCCAACTAACAACAACAACAACCAACAAAAAAGCAACCAGTATAAAGCGCTAGGGATGTGCGATAAGAATTTTAGAGACGCTCGACTATCGTCAATGCTGCGTTTTGTATATCGGGGGTAGCTCTTATCTGCCACAATCGATATTTGCTGGAATTCATGCACAACATAACAGAACTGCTCCACACTTAACGAGTATCTTAACTTATTGGTGGATTTCTGCTAAGAGAAGTAAATAATGGAATTGTATTTCATTATTATTATTATTAAACCATTTGAATACGAACTAAGCAAAGTGCTACTAAAAGCCGTACACAACATGGCTTGTGACTTTGCTATGCTGACCGATTAGGTACATGCCCCTTGACATACAAATGTAAAAGTGCTACCAAACACTAGATGGCGGGAATTTAACAAAAATTCAGACATTTTAAGGCCGTCGACTGTCAAATCGTAGTTAGATCGATCGTTTTTTTTTTATCGATTTGTGTTGCATTTCTTAAATATCCTGTTTGTAATATTGTTGACTTAAGAAAATAATTATACTTCTAATTGTACCTATCAGATTATCAAATTATAATTTGTACAGCAGAATAAAAATTTGTTAACAAATAATTTTATTAAAAATAATGAATTAATGTTATTATTTGTGTTATTGCTTTGCATTAACAGAAGTCAACATCGATTGCGGAGAGTCGTCGCTTTGGCTGGGAATAATTTTGTATCGATGAAACATAATTTTAATAAGAATTTAACAGTTTTGCCATCATCAATATTTGCGGTTCTGTCAGCTGTTACTTTTACGTCACTGTTATTCTTATTATAATAGATTATATTTTATAATCGATAACATTGCAGCGATCGAGCTATAAAGTTCCGCGTTCAATTCTTAAGCCGTGTTTACAGATCGAGAAAAAAGTTATCGAAAAGTTCCATTAAAAAAAAAGGTTTAAAACTAATCGCCAAATCTTAAATTTTTGTTTGGTTTTAAGACGGCAAAACTGAAAAGCGTACTGTTAACTTACTGGTAGCCTGTTAGTGAAATACATTACAATTTCGTGGGTAAATCTTTGATTCAATCTGAAAACACTGATTAACACAGAGTTAACAGCAGCTTAAGAGCCTAACGTTGATTCGAAAAATTGAACAGTCGGGCTTTAACATAGCCTACTGCAACATTAAAGATTATCGCTGTTAATATTAAGAGGGAATTGCAGCTTTATTTATTTTGTATTTTATCCGCATTGGTTACATTTGTAAGGACATAAATACAATAATATATATATTGACACACAAATGCATTATCGTATTCACCCCACAAATAGATATATAAACGTGCTAATAACAGTGGCAAGCTGCTCAATTGTAATAATTATAGATTATCATTCAACATACATAAATAGAATAAATAATCGAGGACCTTGAATACAGAAAGCACAACTAAATTTAGCAGCCACCAATCAAAAACAGGAAGCGACATACACACACACTCGCACATACACACACACTCACACACATATACACTGTGAACAGATGTTCGATGAGCTTCGCTTATAATTAGCCTATTAAAAAGTCAATGAACGAGTGGATGAAACATACTGACACACGCACATGCAGATACAGGCCGCCAAAATGGCACTTAAATTTCACAATTATCTCAATTTAATTACCTTTTGATTATATGCGCGGCGCTCATATTATCGCTTATAATCGCATTCAAAACCTCCCTTCTACTCTTTTGGTTTTCTGTAAGTTAATAAATTACTAACACTTTAACATTTCTTTTAATGCCAAAAATAATATTAGCATACTTAATGCCAAAAATCATTTGTATATTTGTGGAATATTCCCGCATTTATTTGGCATTTCCGCTCAGCTCGACTTATGGTTTCACTTAACATTGATGTTAGGCTAATCTTAATTGTGTTTGTTATTCCTAAAGCCCAGTTTACAGATCGTCGAAAAATGTCGACCAAAACTTGTAATATATTTCACTTGTGGACCCTAAAAACAAAAAAGTCTGTTGGGAGGCAACATTTTAATGCATTATTTTTCTCTTTTTTCGTGATTAAAATCATTTTTCATTCATAATTTACGATTTCCACGTGCACTTGCCGATAGCCGTCGTCAAAATATATCAAAGTTTATTATTTTGACACCGTTAACAGCTTTTCACAGAATCCACACAGGTCAGCAGTGAGTTAACATTGTCGATTTTAGTTTTGCGCATTTGCACAACCTGTTTGACACCGTTTTCTTTTTTATTTGGAGTTAATTATCGATAACTTTTTTTTTTATCTGTAAACTGTGTTTTAGCTGTATTGATCACGATACACATGTAACGATTGCAATCATGTATTGTATTTCATTGTATTGTGTCATTTGCCTAATGCTGTTTTTGTAATGTGCCTACTCCAAACACGTCGCCCACAATTTATTGATGGCTGCCTGTTTGCAGAGTGAGCATGCTGTATCAATTAACCGGCTGTGTGTCCTTCCGCTAAGCAAAATTGCTAAACGTGCGTCCTTCATCCGTTCGTCCGTCTGTCCATCTGTCCTTGAGCGGTGGCATCAGTTTTATGCATTTTCACCTGTAGCTGTTGGCTGACCTTAAAGCTTTCAGCTAGCTGTGTGTGTTTGTGTGTGTGCTTAAGATTGGACAGTGCTGCTGCTCTTGGCAAACTTACCGTTAACTAAATGTGCGTGTGTTTTTTAAGGAGTAAATTAATAATTAATGAATGTAGTATTAGCCAAAATGAAAGCTGCCTCGAGCTGTGCTTAAGGCAGACGAGCTTTTCGGAAGAATGCCACATTAAACATTTAATAAAAAAATTTAGTTAATAGTTGCAATCTTTTGAGTTGTTCTGTTGCTGTTTGTCTTAATTTTCTTAAGTCGTGCAATATTTTATTTACACGCAAGTCACACCTTAAGCGATTCTAGCTGAAAAAGTTGAAAGTTTAAACCAATCGTAAATAAAATAAAGCCAAACAACAATTAAATCTAACAAAAGGAACTTTTGCTCTCTCTTAAAATTTTCTCTTACATCCCATGGCTCTCTCGCAAAATCAACAGTTTGCTTTTGTGCTCCACGCAAAAGCTTCGCGAAAGCTCTTTGCTCTGTGCTGCTAAAGATGCAGCATCGCGGCAGCCACAAGTTGCCTTCTCGACGTTTGCAACAGTTGCTGTTGAGTGTCTTCGAAAAGCGGACGTGGCAAATTAAAGGTAACGCAGCAGCGCGTACAATTCATAATTCCTTAAATCCAAAAACGATATTAGTGTGTCCAACACATGGAGTGAGAGAGCGAATGGATAGAGAGAGAGAGAGAGAGAGAGTGCTGCAGCTTTAAACAAAAAGTAGACGACTCGGCAACTAGTTCAAGTGCAAGCCAAAATGTTGCACGCTGCAACAATGATGCCCACAAAGTTTACAAATCCAAATTTCAATTTGGAATGCCCAAAAATGCATTTAAATTAAAGTGAAATCTTTACTAATATATAAATATATCAAATAATCGAGTATATTTTATAATCTATGACGCAAATAATTTCTCATAATTTTTGAACTTAAATGCAAAAAGAAAAAAATAATTTTAAAAAAGTTGGCAAATTATGCATATCTATAATTTTCTCGCCAAAATGTGTTAAAAGGTCATAAATCATCAATGTTCAAATCGTGTTAAGTTATTTTATAATATGACGCCACGAAAAATTCAACAAAATACGTGATAAAAAAAACATAAAAACACCATATGTGGCATGGCACAAATATATATGTATATGTATTTAGATGTCTCACATGTAACGGGAAAATATATATTCCTTTTTAATATATATATATATATATATATATATATATATATATACATATTTGTACTATATTGAATTAAATAAATTGTAATATTTTGCAAAATATTTCACACGCTTTTCATTTTTGGTGTGTGTATTTTTTTTGTATGTCGTTCACTTAATTTATTTTTCATGCCACCTCAAATAAATTTGCGCAACTTCGGTTAACAAAAAAAAAAACAACAACATATTTAAGAAACAAGAAGCGACAACAACTGCTAAAAGAGACCGCCTACAACCCGCCTCCCCCGGCCGTTGTTTTTAAAGGTAGGTGTGCAATTTTTTGATTTGCGACTTGTGTAAAAATATTCGCTTTTCACGCACTTATTTGCATTTCAAAGGCAGCCCTCCGACTGTGTGTGTGTGTGTGTGGGAGAAAGTGCTGTTCGCTAATTTTTTGTATGTTTGTCTGGTGGTTTTTTGGTGGGAACATCATAATCACAACAATTTTTGATAAGGCGACGTGGCGTATGATTGATTGGTGCCTGTCTTTGTCCCTGTATCTCTCTGTGTGTGTGTGTAATTAGATATGGTCATGTGTCGACTGACACACTGATTGGCGTGTGAGCTCAGAAATTAGATTTATCACAATTTAATTGTAAAATTGTATAAGCTAATAAGTCAAATTCTGTTTGCAATTTGGTTTTATTTTAAGTGACTCTAATTTAAATGAAGTTCATCACAGTTTTATCATCTCTCATGGGTTCACTTGCTATAAAAACAATATAAAAAATAGATGAAAAAATTATTTATATTATCTAAATCGATTTTTTTCGTTTTAAGCTAAGAAATTTTTAAATAAAAATTATTATTTTATTAATTGGACGAATCATTTCAATTGGTAATTTTATGCGCATATAAAACAAAGCAAACCCTTTCATTTTAAGTAAATAATAAAATGCAAAATTCATCGCAATTTATGAGGTTTTGGTTATATTCAATTCAAAATACATATATTTGAAATGCAGCAAAAGTACATGGACGAAATGAAATCTGGCTAAAAATTACTTGTGAAATTCTGAATATTATTAGACCAACTCAAAGTTGGTTATTACTATGGTAAACCCCTTTTCCTTTCCCTGGGCTGCATTTTTTATATACATATAAAAAGTTGTACGTTTTGAGTGCTAGTGCTTATAAAAAAAGATCCATGACTGTGATTAATATGTTTTTTTCTTATATATTATCAGTTACTACAGAAAATTAAAAATCGTATTAATTAATTAAATAATTAAAATGTAATATTTATGAATTTCAAATTTAAATAAATTATTGATAAAATGTTTACATAATTAGAATAAAGCAAATAAGCAGTAAAATAGTAAATGAATTTCAATCGTGTCCCGATTTTATTTTTTTCATCTTGTCACTTTACATTTAAATTTCAGTGCTGGAAAGCGTAATAAAATTACAATTTGCATAGTTGCCCCGTCGAATTAAACAATTAATGTTGAAATTATTAAAATACAAATTGAATGAGTTTAATTGACATAGTTATTTTTTAACGCCCTTTCAGCTCGTTGAATAAATCAATTAAAGCAATTTATGTGTCCAACTTTCACAGCAGGAAGAAAGCGCATTTTATATTTTCTAATATCCCTGCAGAGAGTATTACACTTTTGCTATGCGGTTTGTAACGCATTGAAGTAGGCGTCCCATAATATATATATATATATTCTTGATTAGCATAAATAGCAGAGTCGATTTAGTTTTCTTTCTGTTTGCAGGAAGTACACTCAGTAAAAATATTATTTGACTATTTTTTAATTTAAGAAAGTATTTCTTAGAAATATTTTCTATAATAACCAAATATATATTTTTGAATATAAATGTAAAATATAAATATAAAAAATATTTGCAATAATTAAGAAACTTTTTAATATATTTTTGAAAATATTTCTAAGAGCCCGTTAAATCAAAAGATGAGTTCTTAGTTCTGTGCTTGTTATTATGCTTCAAGTCGAGACAATGATATCAAATAGTTTTTAATTGGTCGATTTTCTTTTCTTTTTTTTTAATTTATAGTGAAATTTAAATTTCAGCACATTAACTGATATCTGCAAGAGAATATCATCTTCGGCGTGCCACAACTGGTCGTTTTTTCTGGTTTTCTTTTGCTTTTGTCGTCGGCACTGCCCTCATCTGTTGCTCGTCATTTAATTGGCTGTAAATGAATTTCCTGACCCGACCAGCAGCAGTGGCAGCTACTGTAGCACCTCTCATCAGCATTAATGACCCCAATGCCACATTGCTCCCTTGCCCCGTTGCCACATTGCCACATTGACACATATTCAACCGCAAGGCATAAACTTATCGCGCCCTTGCTTTCAATCTCAATACTCTAATTTGTATAGCATACTTTTCTGCGCGCGCTTTGTGACTTAAAGTTGTAAAATGCATCCGTTGAGCAAACAATAAACAAATGCCGAGCATAAAAATTAACAAACTAGAAATGAACTCGTTGTAGTTCAAGTTTTTTTTACTACATATACATATATGTATATTTATATATATATATATATCTATCTGCCAAATCTGCATACACATTTCGCGTTTGTTGCCGCTTTTAAAAGCACTTGACCGAGTTTCGGTTGGCCTACGCTTATGTTGGTACTTTGATTTTTAATACGGCGTAAGCACAAATTTTATGAAAAGGGGTTTCGACTTCAAAGAGACTTGGTTTCAAAAAACACAACTTGCTCCAATTGAATAACTATGGCGAATGTGATATGTTAGTATTAGCTATGTTTATGACTCGATTGCCCACTCCACTGATAACTTCCTTATGCACTTTTCTATTTTCCACCTAGGGTATATTCAAGTGAAGCTTTCTCGACAAGTTGTTTGCTAGTTTTACTAGTTATAGTTGTCGTTTCGCCTGCTGTGCGTATTATTTTTGTTTGCTGGCTTGTAAACGCGCAGAATTGCAAAAAATCAAGAGCATAAAATGGATACAACATGCTTTCTGGCTGTGTTGCAAAAAAGAAGGAGACAAGTAGATAGGTCAAGGGGCGGGGCGGGTAACAGTTCAGTTAATTCTGACAATATGCAAACAGTTGTTTGCAACTTGCCATTTTCGTTTGACATTTACATTCACAAGAAGAGCGGGCTTACAAATAAAACACTTAAAGCAAAAGTTAGTCACTTGATTTGTGAATAGCCTCAAATTGACTTGCTTAACCCTGAAATTCAGAAAGTCTACCTTGTTTTTCATAAAGCCATTTAGTTTCTCAGTCAGCGTCGAATTTAGATTCTTATCTGACTTTCAGTTAAGAGTCTTACTTAGATTTACTACATAAAATATATACTTTATATAAGCACATATCAAATATGTAAACTGCTGCTAACAGTTTGTGTACTTAAAATACTAATTTTTAATAAAAGTAACAACTAAAATAGTGAAATATTTTTCTACCTTTTAGAAAAATGTACCAAAGAATTAAAAGAAAGAGCCTGGTTTTAGAAATGTTGCCCCAAAAGTATGACGATTTTTATTCTGTGTGAGAGGATTATTTAAAGAAATCAATTTACGCATAAAAAGGGATTAATGGTTTTCTGCAAAAGGTATGCCACTGGCATATATATATATTTAAAAAATATATCTATAAGTAGCACATATTGTAGTATTTATATTATTGTATGGCATATATAATATATAAACATATACGTATAATGTAGCTGCATTGACCCCTTACACAAGCGGATAACTTTTGGCAATGCATACTTGTTGCATTACATTCGACCCCACTGTAAATCTACTGTAATTCCATCGTAATTCCTCGTTACATGCACATGGAAGCGTTTGTCACAAGTGGACGATTTCAGTTTGGGCTTGCGAATAAAATGAAAATATGTAGCACGCCAGTGGGGATCACCAGTTGCAAGAGGAATATATGAATCGTTGTGAATAAAGTAAAATGAGTATTGTGTGCTGTATTTTACTATATTTAATATTTGGTAGTAAAGCCATTATTAGAAATTGCATTAATCAAGTTTTGGCATCTGTCCAGGGAAATCGAATTGTTATCTTTTCGATAATACTTTGGGTTTACCACGAGTTTCGGATGATGGTTCGAGTTTAATTGCATTTTGAATCTTTATAGGTGAGCAACCAATGGTTACTTGTAGTTCTAAATCAGATTTTCCATCAGGTCGAAGCCTTTTAATAATATCGCGCTGCCATGCACAATTATATAATTTAATTAGAATACTCATAAATATTTAGTTAATGGAATACTGCATTGTTTTACGCAATTAATGTTTCATAAATTAGCTCAGCTTTAATTTATTCAATCAATTTCGCGTGGCTTACGCCAGATGCCTTACTTTTTTACTCTTCAGTGCCTGCTGAATGAGAGCACTTTCAGGTGTGTGCAAAAAGGTGAAATTCGGCAATAAAACGATTTTTTTAAAAATATATTTAACAGGTGGCTTCTGGGCAAATTGCAATCGAGCTCATTCGCTAACATGAAATTATTTTTTTATTAAAATTTATTTTGGACAAATTCGAATAGAATGTTAAAAATAATTATCGCCATTATGGGATGAATTTAAAGCTTATCACTTAGACAGACAACATACCAAATCGCGTGCAAATTCTGCTCAATTTTGTATACAAATTCAAGCGCAATTCGCACACGAAATGGTCTGTTGACTGAATAATGACTATCTGGGCACAGCAGGCTGAGTAGTTGAATGAACTACTTGCACTTTGAGGATTCGGACACTATTTACAGCTGATCATCAGAGCGGACACAGTAGATAGTCCTTGGCATGATGCTCCCGCTCCTGGAGCTGCTTTTCCAGCTGGCAATTGCGCTGCATCATCTGATTGTAGTAGAAACGGAGCTCAAGATTCTTGAGTTGTCGTTGCATCTGTTGCATGTAGGAATGCTTACGAGTCGGAGGACGTCGTCTCAGCTGATCGCACATGGTGCAATTGGTCTTTGGTTCCGGCTTTGGTAATTCCACTGGCGCTTCTTCACTGATTTTCCTTGGTGACTTCCTTATGCGTTTGGATTTTTTCACTTCGGTTTGTGGTTTACCTTCTTGTGCAAGTTCTTCATCCGTCTTAAGTGATTGCATTATGTCCTTGTACTTCATAAGCTCAGTGAGCAGATCCGTGTACTGTGGATTCGTTTCCTCTTGCGCACCCTCGCTTTTCCGTGCTTTCACCGACCTATGCTGAGAGTTGCAGGAGAAGTTACTTGATGAAGATAACTTTTGTCTATGTGTAAAAAGAAGTTCCTTGTTAGACGTTACCGAACTCCTTCGATCAATTTTATCTTCTATTTTCGCATCCGATTTCTCAACTTTTTTTAATAAACTGACGTTAGTTTTCCTCAGCTTATATGGATTATTATATTTGACATTTCTGTAAAAAGAATATAGCTTAAAATTATTGATGTGCTCTTTCCTTTTACCGATTCGCATAATTTTGGTGCCCATTTTACATAATCTATAATTATTGATTTTTTCCTCAGGTAAGAGTGATTCTTCTTCCAAACTTCCAATCGAATGAATACTGATCTTTTCACTTATTAAACTAGAACTTCTATTTAAACTATGATGCTTAGTTTTAGAAGGTAACTGCCTAAGGGAATCAATTTTTGTCGGCTCTTTTGATGATAATGATAATGTGGATTTTAATATATGCCGGTCTTTGTTTCCTGGAATTGATTTTATCCTTTTGTCAATTTTAGATGTAAACATATTAAATTGTTCTTCAATTGTATTCCCGTATGAATTCTCATTTTCTCTGCTTCTTTTCTCTCTTTCTCTTTTTCCTGTACTAGCTTTTGGTTGCTTATCTTTTTTCTGAACTTGCTCATTTTCGCGCTTTCTGAAAATGTTTGCTTTTAGATGTTTAGGAAATCTTGTAAGCAGTTTATCTTTAACTTGGGGTTTAGGTAACATATCAATTGATGGTATTGTGTTATCCGAGTCTTGTTCATCCTCAACACATTCTTTATTCTGATTATGTTTTGCGAAGAGTTCTGCTTTTATTTCGGGTTTAGTATCCACGTATTCCTTTTGTTTTCTTTGTTTAGAAAATCTTTTTGGAAGTTCACCTTTAAGTTGAGGCTTACGTAACATATCAATTGATGGTATTGTGTTATCCGAGTCTTGTTCATCCTCAACATATTCTTTATTCTGATTATGTTTTCTGAAGAGTTCTGCTTTTATTTCGGGTTTAGTATCCATGTATTCCTTTTGTTTTCCTTGTTTAGAAAATCTTTTGGGAAGTTCACCTTTAAGTTGAGACTTACGTAACATATCAATTGACGCTTTTGTGTAGTCCGAGTCTTGTTCAACTTTATCATATTCTCTTTGTCTGGTTTTAGTTTTTTTCTTAGTTTTTCCCAATAATTTTCTCAACTTTCGTGGATGATTTCCTACAAAGATTTCGCTTGACTTTTTCCCATTTGGCTTGGGTCTAATGCTTGTATCTTCTACCAGTTCTTGTTGTTTTGCAACCTTTCCGGAAATTTTCGAAGAGTCCTCATATATTTTTGTCCTAATCAGTCTTTGGGGGATGGATTGAGATTGATGCTGCAATTGCAGCTGATTCAAACGGTTCAGTTTCTGTGTGATTTGCTCGATATCATAGGGATTATTTGTGTTCTGAAGTCTGTTCAAAGCATCATCAACCTTACGTTTCCGTGCCGAAAATTGTGTGTGTCGCGAGCGCTCATGCTTGCGATGCTTCACTGTACTGCTGCTCCATCTGCGACGAAAGCAATCCACAAACTCCTTATATATATCATTTGCTGCACTCTCTGTGGATAGATTCGGTTCAGTTGTTTCAAGGAAGGAAGGCTGCCTGTTGTGGGTCAAGAGGTTGAGGAACGAGGCAGCCCTCTTATCCTTGATCTGTTGCACAAAGTCAGCATGCTGCTCGATGCGACGACGTATGTCCAGTTGCCGCTTCTTGCAGCCGCTGGCAAAGTAACTCCAATAGGCCCGGAATAGTGAATCCGTGTCATTCAACCAATCCAGCTTGTTAATCAGCGGCTTAAGTTTACTGATCTTATTCGCCAGGCAACTCCGGTTCAGCAGCCTTGGGTTTAGAACATAACGATCGCTGTTGCTAACCAGAACCTTTGTTCTCTGCAAAAGTTTCATCATTCACGATTTTTCACTTTCAATTTTTTGACGTTTTTAAAATTTTTTTTTTTTTTCAATTGTATTAGATATGATCTAAAATATGAGCTTGTCATTTTGTTTGAAAATAATATACAAAACTTACCTCTTAGCTATGTCTTGCAGAGGGCAACGCATTGAAGAATACATTTAAAAAAAACTTTCTGTCGCTTATCAGTTTATTCCGACTAAGCAAAAGCAGTCAAAACAAAATTATATTTCTTTCTAAAGCAGATCTCCTCACTTTATTTTCAACGACTCATATCTTCTTCTTTTTATGCTTCAAGTTGGTGATATCGATATTATATGTTAAGTACATGCATGTTAACATGTAACTGTTAATTTGCAGATGTTAAGTTACAGTCTTAGTACTAAACTCGTGGACTGCTATGTGCGAGACATTCTGTGATCCAAGGATATTCAAACTACGGCAGACCAAAGATGTTAAGGATAGATATATGCATAAATGTTATTATTTGTGTATTCGTTTATATAAAAATCGTACAATAAAAGAATTTCGTTTCTCAAACTTTCAAACAAGCGGTGAGCGAACTGGTTCGAATAGTCTATGCGAACTAGTTCAATCACAGCTCAGATTAAAGCTTATAGACAACGCTCGTTACATAGTTGTTGCTTCATCTTATTATCTAAAATCATTTGGCAATCGCGGAGCATTTCAAAGCACTCAAACAGCTGTTGTCGCATAGACTGCGTCTCGAGCCTGCTGGACGTGAGCTGAACCGAAGAAGTCTTGCTGCGGGGCTTCCTTGTCGAAAGTTTCAATGGTGAACTTGATTGTGTCGCCAATGGTGAACTGAACGATGTCGCCAATCTATATCTGTAATACAGCTTGAGCTCTTCTCGTGCCTGCCGCTTCTTCATTTCAATCATATACAGCTGAAGGGGTTCGGTGTGGTTGAGTCTTCGACAGATATCGCAACTCTTTTTATGTAGATTGGGATTGGTTTTCGATGCCTTTGGCACTCTTTTCGATTCATTGACAGATTTCTTGTAAGGCTTTTTGTCTTTGTGTAGCTCTTTTCGCAACAATCGTACGAGGAGCGACTCAAACTGGTGTGGCCAATTTTTGGGTATTCGTTGAGGAATATCAAAGTCAATATAGTTTGAAGCAAAAAAGGCCAGAACGTAATCCTGCACAGTATGGTCCGGATTATTGTTACTGTCGACATCCAAATTACACACTGAACACGCATTCGATGTAGAACTTTGCCTTCGATTGATGGGGGTTCCTACCTTTGATTGCCCATCCGCTGCGTCCCACTCATTTGTATATGAGATTGTGGTTTTCTGTCCATATGAGATCTCAGAACCTCTTTTTAAACTTTGAGCGGTGAGTTGTGATAGGTTTTTACTAGCATTTCTATGTTTAGTTAATCGTCTTCTCCATTTGAGTTTTGGAACGCTATTACGAGCCTGCGACTGCAGTTTCTTTAACTGTCTCAAATGGTCACTACCAATAGTAGTCTTGCTCGACCTACTACTGCCTATATGCTTTCTTAACTTTTCCAAGCGTTGTTTCAGTATTTCAAATTGGAAATCGCGATTCAAATTGAATGGTATGTCATCCGGTGGTTTTTCAATATCAGACATTGTTTGTTCCTCCTCCTGTTCCGTATTTAGTTTGCCTTCGAGTTTCTTATTCATTTGGTTCTCCTGTTTCTCGCTCAGTTTCTTCTCCTGTTTGTCTCTCAATCTGTTCTCCTCACTTAGTGTGTTCTCCTGTTTCTCACTTATCTTCTTCTCCTGTTTCTCACTTATCTTCTTCTCCTGCTTCTCACTTATCTTCTCCTGTTTCGCACTTATCTTCTCCTGTCTCGCTCTAAGTCTGGTATCCTGTTTGCCACTCAATCTGTTCTCCTCACTTAGTATGTTGACCTGTTTCTCACTTATCTTCTTCTCTTCTTTCTCACTCAGAATGTTCTCCTGTTTCTCGCTTATCTTCTCCTGTTTCTCACTTATCTTCTTCTGTTTCCCTGTAAGTCTGTTCTCCCGTTTGTCACTCAATCTATTCTCCTCACTCAGTGCGTTTTCCTGTTTGTGCCTCACTATGCTCTCCAGAGTCTCACTTATCTTCTCCTCTTTCTCACTCAGTTTGTGTTCTTGTTTCTCACTCAGTTTCTTCTCCAGTTCCTCTCTCAGTCTCTTCTTCGCACTCAGTTTATTTTCGTGCTTCTCTTTCACTCTATTCTTTTGTTTTGAACTTAGCCTGTTCTTCTGTTTCTTACCCAGTTTGTTCCCCCACTTCTCAGTCAGTTTCTCCACATGTTTCTCACTCAGTTCGGCTTGCAGTTTCTTACTCAAACTATTCTCCAGTTTAAGTCTTGGCCTTTTCTCCCATTTCTCGCTCAGCTTGTTCTCCTTTTTCTGACCTGGCCTGTTCTTCTGCTTTTCTCTCAGCCTGCTCCGCAGCCTCTCACTCCATTTGTCCGCCTGTTTCACATCCTGATCCTTGAATAAATGCTGTTTCCCTTTAGTTTCTACTTTTAATCTCTCATTTCGATTCAATAATTGTTGTTTCCTATAGTTATTTTCAGCTTGTTTCTGATATGGTTTTTCATTTATTTCTTTAGTCAGTCTCTGATTTAGATCCGTATTTGGATTTATGTACTGTCTCTTCGAGGATTCCATACATAAATTTGTATATGAAGTTACAGGCTTCTTCTGCAGATCACGTGGATAAACTGCTTTAAGGCCATGTCTCTCCTCATGCTCTATGCAATGCTGGGGATAAAAATCCTTTTGAATATCAAAGATAATATTTTTAGTATTTGTCTGTCCAAAACTTGTCCCTTTTTCGATTGCTTTGGGACGAAAATTTGTACGTGTGGAACCGCGATGAAGTTTCTTTGGTGGACAGGGACTGGGATGTGGACAGGCAAAGCAGTTTACAAACTCCCCATACATTTTGTCATATGCTTCGTGGTTTTGTTCGTGATTGGTGTATATCTGTAGGAATCTGGCCGCCTTCTGGTTCTTAATCTGATCAATAAATACCCGATTTGCAATGAGGCGACGCTGTAGCTCACTGAAGGAAGCGGGCTTCTGTCCCTTGGCATAGAACTGCCACCACTCGCGAAATGTGTGACAATCCTGGAGCTGAGTGCTCGGCACATTGGGCTGAAGCCGTTTCCATAGCGGAGCAACGTTTCTGACCTTCTCGCCCAGAAGCTGTCGACTTAATAGCCTGCCACATTGCGTCTGCATCAAGGTCTCGCATGGATTAAATGCTATTAGTGTGCGTCGTAGATGCCGCATGATATTATTGCCATAAATCAATATACTTGTCTTTATATATTTTATATTCCTTGAGACTTGTCTCTTCTTGTCTCACTTGCAATTTTTCCAACTGTGAATTTGTTATTTTAATTGACTTAAAGCTCGGAACAAATTTGATATGTTTTTAAGTGTAAGAACTCTATTTAAATGGAAGGTTTCATTAATGTTAAATGCAAGCGTGCACTTATCTTAAATTAAAAATATATATATATTTATATATATGCATTTTGTTTTGTTTTGTGTTTGTTTTACACATCTTATTTAAATTGTTGCTAGGCGGCAAAACTTTATGATAATGACAGCTGTCTGCCTTGGAAAATGCTTTGTTTTTCCACTTTTCTCGTTGCGACGAGCCACAAGTCCACAACTATATCATTGACTCACACATATGCGTATTTCTATGCACGTTGCATGCCCGAGTGAATGAATGAATATAAAATAATTTTTGTTTGTCTCTGCCTTGAATTAATGTAATTGTATGGAAAATGCTGCACCTCTTTAAAGCTACACTTGATTTCACAAGCGTTGTTATTGTTTTATATTCCTTTCTTTATTTATTGCTTTAATTATATTATTATTGTTTTCCTTTTTAAATAATCATTGCAAGTCTTACGGTGCTCAAAATGGTAGTATAATTGATTATTCTTGGTAAAAATTCATTGGAGTCTTTACAAATCGATCCAAGGAATACATTCACCCCCGTCATATAGATTATTCATGCTCACAGCTAAGTTCATGAATAAGAGATAGTTAAAAAGTATTAATAAAATAATGCGCTTAGATTAGGAAGAGGTGAACCATGTTTGTAAAATTTTTTTTAGATGGATCTAATTTACCAACAGATACAAATGAAGCAGTTAAATATGTACTTTAACATAATGTTAAATTGCTAGAAATGCATCTCACAGCTTAAACTTGATAAGCCATTTATAATATTATTCGACATCTATATTCTTGGCACCAAAGTTTCTATCCAGTCGAGTCGTCTCTTAATTAACACTTGCTGGTCGTGTGTAGCCATTGTTTTGAAACGCCTGTTTTAACAAATTAAGTAAACATACATGCAGTCTGTATCCATTATTGCCGATTTTAATTTAGCGTAACGTATAATGTATAACGGAAATTCGCAATTGCCTTATGCTAAACATGAATATGTATTGACATAAGCAAAAACCGTATTGATTTCATAAGGAGAAAGAGAGATGGCATATGTGTGTGCACTCAAATCTAACGGGACAATTTCAGAGTATTCTTGTGTTTACCTCTACGGCGAGCATCGATACTTGTTTGATGTGATTCATGGGATATGTACATATTAAATAATAGTGTCTTTGCAAGATGTGTGCTTTATAAAAACTAAGTTTATGAAATCACAGACAATGACAGTTCATTGATCCAAGTACTTCTGTCAAACAATAAGACTAAGTATCATTAAACATGTTGTTTGTGTTAAGTATTCAGCACCGATTATTTAACAGACAGCTGAACAAACGGCATCGAGTCCTACACGCACACATACACATACACTACGTCAAGAAAGTGTTTTCGCATAGGGAAAAATTCATCTCTTTTAATTTCTTTTGCAAAAAAAATTCACTTTATATTTGACTTTAATTTGTTCTTGTTATTGCTCTATTATTCTGTGGAGTTATTTCTACAAGGTTTAATAAAAATTATGATTCATTGACATAAAAAGCTTTAAAATTTTAAGCACCAAAATTATTCATTCTTTGGTCCGAGCAAATTAGGTGAAAACCTTGAAGGCCGACTCATCAAATGGGCTTCTCGGAAAATAGTAGACAGGGATTAACGAATATTAGGTATACAGGGAGGTAATCTCGAAAATTCCGATTTTCATTGTGTCAAAACACTTTCTTGACATAATGTAGATGTGCACACCCAGGCATTTTAACATTCATACACAGTAAATGATTTTATAATTGCCATGCTTGTTGTGGCAGCCACTAATTTATTTATTTATACTAGGCGCGTCCATCGTGTGCATAAAAAGCATTTCGCATATATACAATAGCAGGTGCTGTTAACCATTTTTTGTTTTAGCCATGTTTTATTTTTTATGGGTTGGATTTTGATTGCAGAAGCTGGAGCAGATTAAGGTAATTTCCGAATTGAAATTTTGTTCGATTCAATGGCAGCAATGGCGATAAACAAAAACGAGGCCAAGACCAACTATAAACAGGCGCTGCTCGTTTATTAGTAATTAATTTCAGTACTAACAGCAGAAAAGTAAAAGTCAGCAACTCGTGGACATGTTGAATAAACATTGAATAAGTGAAAGACTATAAAAAACTGCACGCGTAGCAAAAAAAAAAGTTTTCACATAGCGACAAAAGAATTGAATATCATTTGTGAGTTAATTGAGCTCATATTTGAATTGCCTTACCTAAATAAGCCATTTATAAATTTGCAATTTAACAGAAATGTTTGCAATTTGCAATTATTCGGTTTCTATCTATTACAGAAAATAAAATTAATATTTACTATCCTTGAGCATTGCTGCTGCATTTTGAATGCCATTCAAGCACTGCCTTTGAACGTGCTTATTTAATGGTATATTTTATTTCGAATTCTTTCATCTATGCCATGCTTAACAGCGTACTGTAATGTGAATTCAGCTGAAAGCATAATTGCAAACAATTAGCATGTCTATGATTGAACTAGGGGAATGCAGCGGACAGCTGATCGACCTTTAAATACCACGAATTAACATAATTGCTAATCCTCTGAAGAGACTGTTAAACAACCTGCATATGTATGTTAAATTGCATGGTCTCCTTAAGCGTTAACATCTAATGAGTGCATGCTAAGTAGGAATTAGTTCAAATGAAGCAGTTCACATAATATACTCATTTTGTTCAGATATGTGGGGATAAATACCTTTGGTCGCTTATACCCGTTGTAGCATAGCTACAGGTGTGTTATTGTCTGTCAGTTCCTTGTCATTGGTCCTTCAGGGCTGCTATCAGATTTGCTTTGTTGTGCAGAAATGCTGCAATCATTAAGCCTGGCCATAAAACCGTGAATCGTTTCGCATTACAGATTGTCAATACCCCGAAATATATGAGCAAATATATAAGAATATAGACACACACACATACACATACATATATTCGTATAAGGGAGTAGGTTACGTACATGGAATTCAACTTGACTACGCATATTATCTAGTAGACGAGCTCGCCTGAGTGCGTTCAGAAGAGCGAACTGACTCGGACTCTCTGGCTCACATTTTGTACGACTTCTCCTTTGGGTTTGGGGTGTGGCTTGTAGCTAGTAGCTGTAGCTTATGCGCAATTAGGCAGCCGATGAACTTGGCAACGTTATTAAAATAGCGCATATATTATAAACAGACAGTGTTCTGTGCGGGGACATCTGTTTATAGATCTGGGCAAAAAAAAAAGAAGAAAAAAATATATAGTACATGGCTGCTGATACTACAACAAGTTGTTCGTGTCCCATGGCCATAAATCGTATTGTATACACACTAAAATCCTAATTCAACGGCAAACAGCACATGTTTCCAGTTCACTCCTCGAGGCGTGCGAAAACGCGCCATATGAAAGTATATAATTTTCAATTTTCGTCCAAACTGCCACCGTTTGCTAATTTTAGGCAAACATTATTCGCAGGTGCTTGATTTTTATGCTGCATTCATTTGCATGGCCTGCTTAACCATGTCCCACATTTGGAATATGTTTATCTCCTTCAGACTTTCAGATTAATTAATTTCGCACTCAACGAAAAGAATTTTCGAAAATTCATTTACCCATCAACTGCATGAATTTCATTTGCTATATACATTTTTGTAAGTCAAGTTATTTTGTTACACTAATTAAAGGGGTATTTGCTCGTCGATCAAGCTCATCTTCTGCTAACTCATTCTCGGTACGCTTTTGTGTTTATCCATGTTTGATTGACTTTTTAACGGGCTGTTGGCAATTTGAGCAGCTTGTGAGACTTGCGTTTAATTTCATTTGTGTGCATTGAATAAATCAAAATGCTTTCAAGGCAACTTACATTGCCTTGCAATATGGAATTATGTACAATAATTGACGCTAGGCTGGAAATTAAACACAATACAATGCACACACAATAGGGTAACTTTGTTAATTATTGTAAGGTTTCACAGATATTGAAGTAAACATTCATCTAAATGTTGTTTACCCAATGCCAAATGTAAATACGATGGAGAATACTACGAGATATATATGTATGCATATATATATATATTGTGGCCGCAAGCAAAATATACGCATATGTGCTAGAAATCTCTAAGCCAGCACTTAAAATTTCCTTATATTTTCGAAGAGCCCCAGCTTTAAGTTGGCAAATGTTTTTGCATAAGCAGAGCCAGGGCAGGGCAAATAAAATCAAATCAAATAGGAGAGCGAGCGCCACACACGTAAGCAACATTAATGCCCAACACAAACACAAACACACAGAGAGAGAGAGAGAGAGAAAATAACAAATGCCTCCAGAAAGAAACTCACACAAAAATAGGGATAAAATGAACCACATACTGGTCTTCTGCTCTGACCCTCAGCTACTGTATAAAGTTGGCCAAGTTATGCCAAATTGGCAGCCTGCAGTTATTAGCTTTGGGGCAACGAAATAAATTCAAGTATTTTTCAATGCGCCCACCTAAAATAATTTCTTCAACTTTTCTTCATCTTGGCATTTTCTTGCTATTGGTCTATTTATTAATATTTTTATATGAGAATAAATTCTTGTGGGGTTTAGACTTTATATCACAAAAAAATGCTTTTGTTGCTCTAGCCTAATTTGATTGTAAGCAAAGGTAATAAAATATGTTAAAAGAAAACAAATTGAAATTTTGAGGCTTAGATTTCATATCATTTTTCAACAATGCTTAAACTTGGTCATTTATATAATACGAAATATAAAGGATATATACAAGTATATTTTTTAAACATTTTAAAACAATAAATAAATAAAATATTCCAAGCAAAGTGCATAATTTTTGCGTGTAAAACTGAAATGTGAATAACTAATCCAAAAAATAAATAAGGAAACTTAAGACAATTTAGCACACAAGCAAACGGATTTGTTTGGAATAGATTGTTGGGCATTGTGCAAGGTCTACAAGGTATTTTAACACTTATAATAATGGTTTTAACATTTTGTATTATTGTTTAAAAATAATTTACTATTTGTTGCTCGTTTTTGTACAGTTTCCCATCGGAAACAATAACAAATTCAAAATAACGATCAAGGAAAAGTCCTCAATGCACACCATAGCAGATTGTGTCGGGAAACAAGTTTTAAAATCGGACCCCCAATCCAACAAGGAATTATGGTTTATTTAATGGTTATTGGCTCAAAAGGGGGAAAAAAACTTATCACAGTAGATTAAGGCCACAAATAAAATTAATAATAATAAGATAATAAAATGAATAGGAAATAATTATATTTACATTTTGTGACCTTTACTTGGCAAAAGATAATTTTTTCTATAATCAAAATAGCTTCAAATTATTCTAATAAATTTTTTCAGAATGTGAATTCCTCTGAACTACTTACAAAGCAGTAACAATAAAGGCTCAAAAGATCCGATGTAATAAGGCATGCTTTTGTGTTCGTACAGGTCTATAAATAGGCCTAAAAATAACTCTGTATTAAGGTTTAATATATAATGGTATTTAACAAAGATATGAAATATCAAAAGTTGCTAAGATTAGCACTGTTAACATTTTGAGCGCAGCTGGTATTCGAATAATAATAATAAGAAGTTGAGGCCGAGAAGTAATATGCTGCCAGTTAAGCGATTAAAAATCAATTTGTTAACCTATGTACAATCGACAGCTGCTTGTGGCGCCTCCAAAACCAATCGAAAGTCCAGTTGTTGGGCCAAGTTTTGGCCGAGTTTGTAACACGAGTCACTCAAAACTTTGACTCCCCGCAGTATGCAGCATTAATTGTGGCAAAGATACAAAAATTAATAAGCGCAACACGTGCAACGGTTTTGCCAGTAACTAATAATACAGAGAAGCGTCGTCTTCTCGTTGCCACGCTGTGGCAAGAAAACAAAGGGGTGGGCCATGGAATGGGACAGGGGATGATTTGGCCCATTCAGGTTCAGGCTTGGCCTGAATCACGGCCAAGGCGAAAGTTTGTGTTGAACGAGACGGCTTTGAAGTCTAATAGGATTAGCCTTACCGCCCGCCCTCCACTTAGTGGGCGTGTTTGTATGCCGCAAATAAACGCCAGCAGTGTCTGTGTGTGTGTGTGTGTATGCTTGTTGGGGTGTATTATCTGTGGCTAGCCAAGAAATCCGATTGATATAAACAATATTAATAATGCAGGGTAAATATTTAGCGAGCAAATTGTAACTGAATTTTATTATTGCGGCATATGTATATCAAATATATATGTATATGTATATTGGGTAAATAAGAGTGATTTCCAGCTTGGGCATTTCCTAGCCAACAGTGCGATCATTGAACTTAATCGTCAAATCCGTCTTGGCCATGTTGGTGAAGGCGCCAACGAGTTCGGTGAGGTTTGCGTTGGGCAAACGCCTGTCGAAGGGGAAGCCCATGGTGCGCCTATCCGGATACAGTTTGTCCTTGAGTCCACAGAAGGAGTACGCCGTGCTGCAGGCATCGTCCGGTGCGCTATGTGTTATTTTTTTTTTCATTAGCAATTGCCAAATACAAAATGCCAAAATGCACCACTCACTTGCTTAGCTGCTCGACCGAATCGTTGCTATAGTCCGAAATCATGACAAACAAATCGAATTGCAATCCCTCCGGCTTGCCCTTGGGCAACAGCAGATGCTGCGGCCAGCCGCAGCCGCAGAAGCGGAAACGTGCCAGTTCATCTGCTGCCGTCGGCTGATAGTTGGCGCCCACTGCGCGGAAGGAGCGCTCGAATGGAATGGCCACCGAGGATTCTGTCGACTGGCGGCGAATCGTATTTTCACCGGGCACCACTGTAAGCACAAAATAAAATTGCTCGAAATAAACCCAAAAAAAATCGCCTTGAAATTTTCGAAATCGACTCAGATGCACTTGGAAAAAAAGCTACTTAATTTTTATAACAGGTTATGAATAATAAATTCAGAAAGTAAAATTCTAAAAATTAAGGCTGTGTCTTTCTGAAAATTATCATGTGCATTTCTTAACTTCATGTGGACTTTCTTTTAAGTTGGATAGAATTCTAATATTAATTAATAATTTCATTACTATTTTCTGTCTTTTCTAAGAATTTACATTTCTACTTTTTAGCAGTGTATAACTTAATAATATATATATCTGTAAATAGAAAAACTACCAAATTTTTTGAATTGCCGATTTAGAACGGACATTTTTAGACATTTCTTTCCTATGTTTACAAATTATTGAAAAAAAAAAAACAAGGAAACCTTTACATTTTTAGGGCGAGAGAAAAACGGAAAGCTCGAAAAGTTTTCTAGTTTTTTGGAAATAATTTCTAAATATTCGGGAAAAAAGTCTTACAATTAGAAAGTCATTTTTCTATTTTTCAGAAATATTTTCCATTATAAAAATATATTTCCGATAAAAGTATAAGAAGTAGAAGTGAAAAATCCTTTTTACTTGGCAAACTCCTTTCTAATGCTCAAAAATAGTAATGGGATTAGAGCTACGCTGTTCCTCGCCTTTGAATTGCCGTAAAATTGTAAGCATTTTAAATTGAATTTTATGAATATAAATTCAACATAGCTAAAATCTTTATATATGTTTTTTTTTTTAGACATATCGAATTAAATGAATGACATCAAATAGGTCAACCTATTTAGCCTATTTACTCATTTTATACTTAAATAAATAAATAATTTAAGTAACTAGCCAAAAGTAAGAGCATTTTACTCACGGTTTACGGTAAATTTGTCCATTTCAATGGCCATGAGACGCTGTTCCTCGAGCCGCAGTGGATCATTGCGCTCATCGGTCTTGGGGCAGATGAAGATGCGGCAGGTGCCGGTGCGCCTGGCGCCAGAGTTCGTCACATTGAAGGTGTAGGTGAAGGGTGCGTTCTGCAGATGCCTAAATGAGGCCGACACATTATCGTCCTCCACGGGTCCAAAGTCCAGGCCGGCAGCCAAATTGGTCACCGACTTTTGCCAGTAGGTTAGCAGCACATTTGCGCGTGCATTTGCTGCTCCCAATTTGGCTTCCACACGGGTCACATTGATACCCGGGAACTCCAACTGGGCGTTGCTGTAGGGCGGCAGCAGCGTTTTGTGCTTGTTGAAAATGCTATCTATGAATCCGTGCCACCTGTAAAAGATCGGATCACGCATAGCCGTCGTCACATCGCCCATAACGCCAAAGTCCTCCAAGTGCCGGAAATCGGGATCGTGGGCAAACGAGATAATCGTATGGCCCTGATTGTGCAAGTTGCCATAAAACTGGCTATTCACGGAGAGCGCTGGCGCCGCCTCAATCATGTTGCCCAGTATATCAATGCCGCGCTGCTCATCCAGCGGAATACGCTGTCCCTGAGTCTGTATACGAAATACGGGGTATCAGTAAGAATTAATCAGAAGTGATCTAGTCTGAATAAGATTAGGTGTTTATCATCTGATCTTAATGAAATTTGTAAAGTTGATCGATTATGTGAAATGGAATATTTTGCATCAGTTTGGCTAAACCTTCAAAATTTGTGGCTATTATTATTATCGGAATTCGTTGAATATTTAAAAATAATGGCGAATTCGGGAGAGTTGTAGATAAAATAAGTAACGAGAATATACATTCCTAATATGGGATTCTTAGGGTTCTTCCTGTGTAAGATTCGTGTTACTTACATTCTCCACAAAGCCCTGATCGATGGCGGCCAGGACGCGATCACGCCAGCGTTCCAATTCGGAAATCTCAATGTTGCCATCTGGGCGATCCACATCGCGGAGTAGCTGATTGGAGGCACGTGCCGGATATGTGCGATTGTTGACGCTCGACAGGATCTTGGGGAAGTAGCCCTCGATGACCTCGTCGCGCAGATTGCTGAGTGGCGCCACACGCTTCAGATTGTTGCAGATACGCTCCACATTGTAACGGGCGATCAACTGATGGTGCATGTAGTAGAAGAGTTCACCACGACGATCCTTGTTGACCACCTCCATCGGTCCGCTGGCCGGATAGACCAAATGCCAATGCCAATGATGGCTGTTGACGCCAATATCTTCGCGGAAATATGCCAAGCGCTGCTCCTCCTCGCGATTGGAGGCCGTATAGTTGATGGGTATCTCCAGAACGGGACGATTACCGCTCTTGGAAATCACTGATGCCTCCTGGCGTGCATCCTACATGCAAATCTCATGTAAGAATTATGTTATTTCTGATGAGTGTATCAAGCGCTTACCAGAAAGGCGGATGGCTCAATAAAGTTGCCCGGGAAGATCTGGGAGATGTTGGGAATGGGCACAGTGCGTGAGTCCGGACGATGGGCAACAGCCACAGCATAGCTGTACTGGAACATCACAGGATTCACGCGATCCCTGCAAAAATACCATTAGCCCATTCAATTATTGTAGAACAATTTCAAACAAAATGCAAATTTACTTCGTGTAGGCGGCCAGTGCAACGAACTGTTGCAAGTTGGGCGCATCCAGATACAGTTGAATTAGTTGACCAGCAATCTCTCTATGGCGAGAGTTGAACAACGAGAATTGATCCTTCCTGCCCAGCTTTGAGGCAAAGTCAAGATTCGGTACACTGCTCAACTCCCGCAACGGAATCCTGGTTTCAACATTCTGACTGAAACGGGTAGCAACTTCCACCGAATTGTTGCGATAGCGATCCGTATAGAAATTATCGGGCAGATCGAAGACAGTCTTGCCATTGTCACGAGTGGTGAACACTGGCTCCAGCGGACGCTGGAACAACAGCTCCAAAGCTTTCAAATCCGTGTTCATTTTGGTAAGGCTGACAAGGTTTAGTTAAAACAAGTGTTTTGGGATAAGTTGTTCTCCTCACGAGCTGTGGCAGCGCACTGTGGAAATTGAAGGCAGCCAGAGTCGTTTTTATAGCTCTTCAATTCTAACCACAAACAAATCCACTGTTATTTATACACATACCACAAACATTTGTTATCAACTCTTTTATTATTGTTAGTTAGCCACAAGAATTCTGTTAGAATTCGCTTACTTCCGATAAGCAGTATCACTAAAGAAAGTGCAATGGATTCTCAACTGTGATAAATATGTACATATGAAGTGCAGAAATGATTGGCTACAAATGTGTTCAACATGCTTATCTTTTATTATTTCACATGTTCCCACCAAAAACCGCTGCTGCTGAAGTATTTATGTGTTTTGTTAATGATATCGCAATTTGAACAAAAGATATTTCATGTCTTTATTAACCCAAAAAATATGTAAAAAATTAATTAAAAATATGTTAAGTTAAAGAGAAATCTTATTGAAACTCGGTGTCGGTGATATCCCAAGTTTAACATATCATATAGCTGATATAGGAACAATCGATCGCCTATCTCGATCAAGAATAAACGCATAACGCAAAGGAGTTACTCTGCTGACATCCGAATGTTTGTTCTTTGGAGGAAGAAATCACTTTCATATATTTATTTACATTTCGGACAGCAACAATTTGAAGGTTTAACTAGCATGACCAAGAATCCCGATGAATTCACTAGAACTTAAAGGGTTCAACGTTCGTTAAGCAAGAAATAAGCGTAAAATTTATGAATAGCCTCAAGGCAAATGGGCAGTGGGATTATAATGCTGAATATTATGGTAAGCTTGCCTTTGTTGTTATGCTTGGGCATTTTTACAATAAGTAGAATCCTATTCGGGGCCCTCTGGCTAGTACACTAAATTGGGCAATACGCATATGTGTTTGCAACAGGCCTGTGGCTTATATACATATACCACTCCACTCGTTAGAGTGAGCATTGCGTATTATTAGGCTTATGCATAAAGCATAACAGACAGTTACACACTTTTCTTTTAGAGAAATACAACTTTTTGTGAATTTAAAAATTTGTGCAAATCAATTGTTGACGCTTCGTGACCAGAGCAAAAACTTTTGCCATTGTCAATAATAAATGTAAGTTTGCCAAGGCGTTCAAATGTGCGCGCATTAATCTGTGAAATTGACAGCAACAAAGGCAGGCCACGCTTCTGGTGGCACAATATCTGTGGTTGTGGCAGCAGCACGCAGTGGGCCAACGGTAAAAAAAATAACAACAAATTTTAACTAAGTTTTTAAAAAACTCTGAAAAGTAGAAGCCATTAAAAAAGTTGATAATTTCATTTGATTGTCGAAAACTTAAAATATTGTTTAATTATTCAAGTTCTTGTTTGGGAATTTGTAAATTTTGAATTATATATATTATAGTGTATTAAATAATCATCCATTTATTGGATACATTTGTTTAAATTCGCGGAGCTTGGATGTTGGTCCAGGCCTTCCAAGGACTTGCTCCACTGTGCGATATTGCCTTGGGTCGCTTCAGCTTCAAGGCCAGTGAGTTGGGGAATTCGAAAGATGATTTTCCATCATTTTGCCCCCAACATGGAAATGACTTTTTACATGAAAGTTGAATTTGCCGCTGTTGCTGCTGTTGCTTCTCTTCCTCTATTTATTATATGTCCATAAGACTTACAATATGCAAAGTAATATTTCATCAAGAACGTCCTTAAGCTACATTGACAATGCCTTATCTGGCAATAATTAATTATATAAAATGTATTTTTCATGACAGCCTTTAATTGAAAATCCACTCAAAATTCGAAACGAAAAGCTTGAAAAACTTTCAAATCTTGCTAGACTCGTGCTCAAGTTTCTTATGGCATGCCAAAAAGTTGTGACTCCCAACTTTTTGGGGTTGGTTGAAAGAGAGAAAAGTCGGCCCGTTCATCATATGCTATATAGCAACTCGTAAAATTATCGTTGAGTGTTGCTTTACTTATGAGTTGAGCAGTTGAGCCAACAGTTGACTATGGCCTTGGGATAATGTCTAAAACATTTTGCGGGATATTGTTATTGATGGCGTAAGGGGGATGGCAGTCGAAAGGGGAACCCGGTTGTTGGCTAACCACAAGAATTTGCGGACGGGGCTTATTAATATTGGGTTTGCTCGCTTTAGCACTAACCGAGTGCAAAAAGCAAGAGCAAAAATAAAACTCATTAATAATGGGAGCTTTTAAGCTAGCTGGAAATTTTCAACAGGTTAACAGCGGTAAATTTAATATGCAACACAAGTGAAAAGGGTGAAAATACCCTTGGAAATTGTATTGAATATGTTGCTTAAGGGAAATGGGTATGGTACATTAGAATATTATTAAGATCTAAGCTTTGTTAGCTTTCTTTACTTTTAATTAAAAAATATACCAAATAAAATAAAGACCCAACTAAAATGGCAGTTAGATTATAGCATTATTATTATACTTTGATACCGAAGGTATCCAGAGTATTTTTGTTATGTGCAATGTCCTCCACTACGAGGTTGGGAAGTCGATAAAAATTGTTAATTGTAAATGGATAAAGCCAATTATAATTATCTCTTGCAATTTTAAAGCTATAGTCACTAAATTTGGTTGTTAGGTTGGCTCCCGCCACTAAAAGTCGGAAATGACTGTATCCTCCGCAGTTTTTGAGTCAGAACCATAAAATTTGGCTTGTATATTAAGACAAACTTTGAGAGTAGATTACTATGAACCACCTTTGTGGGTGGTATTAGAGTATTTCGCAATCAATTACGGCCGACTGCAACTTTCTCACTTGTTTTCATTATATTTAGTTGCTGATTTAAGTTTAATTTGTAAATAAATACAAAATGTCTATTGTTTTGTATTTTATTAAATGAAGACATTTTACAGAAACAAAAGCGGTATTATCTTTACAATATTTAGCTGATTTAAATTTGATTTGTAACGAAATACAAGAGTGTAAATTGTTAAGTGAAGATACTTAAAAGAAAACAAAGCATTATTATATTTATCATATTTAGTTGATGGTTTGTAAATATAGATGCATCATATTAATTCTTAAATGTAAATTTATTGTATAAATATTAAAACTTTTTCCTAATTTTCGTAACTGGTAAATCAAGTCAGATACTTAAAAAACACCAAACAAAGTTCCATAAATTTTGCAAGTGCTTGTTAGTTTTGGCAGAAACGTATAAGCGAATCTGTTTGAAGCTGAATCGCTTTATGAAATCAAATCGAGTTTGTCAACAAGTTTCATATTCATTTTGACAGAAACATGAGCAGAAATCTGGGCGTAGACACTCCCTACGTTGAAGTACCATTGTGACAGAAACATGATCTGGATTCCAGCTAATACTTGGCTGCTGGGTTCACATTGCCCATGTCATGTCAAGTTGGTCAGACGCAGATATAGACACACAACACTGTTTAACTTAATTGACATAATGAAATAATCATAGACTTAACGAATTGTAAATTGTAGCTGTGTGAAATTTCATAAATTAACTAGAGAATGGCCAAAAGCAGCAGGCAGCAACCATAACAAAAGCACAAGGCATCCACAAGAGCAATCAAAGGCAGTCAAATTAGCAGTATTCAAAAGGAGATTTAATGCCAAAGTCAAACTTGTTGCAAACTTTAGCAAAATCAATGCTGACAGCAGTTTCTATTGTTGTCACTCTTAAGCTGACAGCCCAGTTTAAAGGATGGGCCGTGAAGTGAGCACATGTAAATCTCTACAGACTAATTATGAACCAGTTGCAGACAACAGCATTACAGCAGCAACTACACTTGGAAAAATAATCGCCCTGAAAGTAAGGAATATTGAGTTGAAGGTTTTATATTGATGTGTGTAAAGTCTGTCCAGTCGTTGTTTAAGCAGGAGTTGTGATGGGATAAAAAAAGATAATATATTATACAATACATACACATTTTACAAACACATAAATAGAAACGCATTAATAACTTTTTCTCTTTTAATTTTTTATTAAGAAAAGAAAATCTCTTATTTTTTGGAAAGAAATAAGTTTTCATTTTAAAAGTATAGTTTCTGGATAATGCGCTGAGAGTTTCTTTTTTTTTCTTAGTGTACAGCAGACGCCGAAGTGCACAAATGAGAGCTGAAACAAATCATTTAACAAACAGGCTGCGACAAATGAAAATGGGAAATGGGGAATGGGGAATGGGTTGTGGACTGACTGTCGAATGTGCATGGGCAATACTATTAGTTGTCAGTTACAAGTTACCAGTTGCCAGTTGCCTGTTGCCAGTTGCCTGTTGACTGTTAGCTGTTGGCTGTTGGCTGTTGCCAATTGTCGTCGGCTGTACAACTGTCAAACGCCATGTGGCAGCAGACAGACAATTGCTCTGTTAGCCATGTTAGTGATTGCAACAATGTGTGCCATTGCGTGCGTGTGTGTACAAAGGTAATTGAACGACATTTGTTGAATGCGTTGTAACAAATTGCCGCAGAATGAAAGAGTGACAGAGATAGAGACAGCGACAATAACAACAAAAATGGGGCGAGAGAGAGGGATAGTCGGAGCGTGTCTAAGTGCTACAACATCAGGTGTGGCAACGGTGTTCGCATTGTCAGCGCCAGACAGCTGGCTGATTTTTCTGTAATATTAACTTCATGGCCATATGTTCGTTTCTTTGCGACTGTCAGCATTCTGTACCGATCAAAAAATACGTCAAAAGGGATATTAAAGTGTAAGAAAATTGAGTACTGCCAAAAATAGACTTCTGGAACGAGTAATTATAATTCTGAGTCTTACGATACTTGTCAGTTTGTCAAGCAAGCCAAATATAATCAGTTGAAATTATAGTCCAGCTAATAAGCTTAAAATACTTTCACAATCTCAGTCGTCTGCTTAAAACAATTTTTCGCTAGGAATTTGAAGTCACTGCCTACAACCTAGTTTTTCTGCAGATTTGTGTTCGAAAATAAAAACCATATTTAATTTTTCATTAATAATAAACCAGTTGAAAAGATCGATTAAATTAAGAATACAAAGGAGAGTTTTGATTCACAAGCCCGAACTGAAATTATCGGTATACGAGAACTTATATTCCAAATTTGAAGTCTCTATCTTTTATAGTCTCTGAGATCCTACAAGCAGACGGTCAGACGGACATGGCTATATCGACTAGTCTGTGGTTTTATTGATCCATAACAGCACACAGATTACTAATTACAAACTTGGCAATAAATATAAATAATGTGTGATTTGTTGAAATTTTTTGTAATGGATTATGATGAAATTTGATAATCATTGTTTTTAAATATCGAATATTATTGAAATTGATTCTTGTTTATTATTCGTTCTCTTGAATTGGAGCTTTATTTATGAATGTATTTTATTTAACATATTTATATTTTTGTGAAATCCGGATTATTTAGGCAACCCTCTTATTTTTCTTGCCACTGCTGATTTGTTGCACACTGGCCGCAATGTAGCCTGTGAAGAGAACCACTTGCTTGCTGATATAGCTGAATTCTACGTGAACTGGCGTTTCTATTGTGACAGCTGGTATCAGACTCAGATCCAGACGAAAGCCGCGCATATTGTAGGCTTTGTCTTGCTTTAAGGGGCAATGCTTGGGAAAATTGCTGTAACGGTCAAGTATCTCGCGTATGATGCGCAAGAGGGTTACTTGATTCTTATTGGAGAGCAACTGGCAGCCATCTGTGGTCACATTGAGTACGACAAACTTCTGAGTACGACGTGGCAGGACAATGACTATGTCGAAATCGTACACATCCAGCGGTTTCACCAACACAAATTCCATATTCAACCTGCGGCGTTTCGGATTCTTGCTGAGGCCACAACTGACGCTTGCCAAGAGATTCGCATTTGGATGGCTGCCTCGGATGCATGTAAAGTTCACAAACTGCAGCTCAAGGTCATTCTGTACTCGTATATTCAACTTAATCCCTATTCACGTCATATACACACACATAACGTATACGCACCTTGGCCGTTGCCTGATGAGCCTGTAGATGCCATAAGACGACGACATAAATTGCCAACGGCGTTGCGTACATTTCGGAGCTATGTTTGAAACTAAACGCATTAAGCAAAACAAAAGCAATTGAATTGTTAATTCACTCGTTAATCAAAATCTGCAAATAATGCCAGCTACTGACGCTTGACTAATGTGCAAGTAAATATAAATATTATTTGCCAGTAATAACACAAATACACTTTACACATAATATGGTTAAGGTTGAATGGGTATAACAAATAGACTATTGTAGATAACCTGAGAAGAATTGTTTTTCTGTAACAAATTAAAAAAAAACAAATTAATAAAAATATGTTTATTTAATGGCAAGCTACAGACAGATATATATATATATATATATATATATATATATATATATATATGTTTTTTTAATTTCCATTTAATTATTACGTGATGCTATTGTTATCCTACGACTATTTTAAATATTCAATGTTTAAACATACTTAATTTAAATAATAAGCTTTTTTTAATTCCGTTTTTACTACGGAAAACGACTTGTTTTAGTTACGATATTGACTTAATCCCACTTTATCCAATTTGAAATATAATCTTGATTTAGCACATCCTTTCTATCAGTTTGTTCATTTGATTCTTATATTTGATTGCTATACCAAGAAGTTGAGCATTTTTAAGGGAATCTAATATTTGGCATTCAATTACCTTTTTATATCCAGTGTATATATATATTTTAATGTTTTTATTTAAGCAGGTTAAGCTTTCACGCATATTTGTTTGATTTTATTTAAACAGATTAAGCTTAAGGAAATTACCGAATAATTGCTTTAATCAATCAACATTTTCAGTTGCCAAATAATTTTTCATACATAATAATAAAAGCATGTTGTTAATCATAATTACCCTCTAATGGCTTGCAAAAAATAACGACTATTATTATTGCGAGATGAAATAATTATAACAATTAAATCGTAATTAGTACGATTTCCGTAGTATGCATCGTTTGATCGATAACTGCCACCGATTCTCCACTATCGATACAGGTCTGAGAAAGGGATGGCCTGATAATCGACGCGTACGTAAATATGTTTGTGTGTATTCTGCATAGTCCCGTTACCCGTTACGATTTCGTGTATGTGTGTGTATGTATGTATGTATGTTTCTATATAGTTCGGGCTTGTGTACTCTTCAGTACCTGTGCCTGCCATAAAAAATGAGTGGCCTTCAAAATACTCACATTTGGTTGCAGTGAAATTTTTCAATTAAGCTATTATATATGTAGAACTGATTATGTCCGGTTTATTATTAATATTATAGTTATAAGTATATTATAGTGCAATATAAAAATTGGATTTACTACCTAATTTTCGACTATAAAAACTACTTATTTCCTCGCTGCGCTTCACGAACTAGACTCTCTCGTTTTGCTGTTCTTCTAAGCTCACTCGACTACAATATTCTTACTTGTTACATCATATATTTTCTCTAGGATATAACACTTGGCAAAGTTCCCGTGACTTAAAAAAAAAAGAAAACAGGTTTGTTTGTTTTAAAAGTAGCTTTTGGTTGCATGGATTTAAAGTTTCTTCTATCGGTATTCTGTTAATTGCTGTGTAACAGTTGAAATAATATAATTTTAAAACGAACTGCAGACCAACTGAGGTGCGTTCCGATGATGCCAAGCATCTGTTCGAACCCTTGGGCAGAAATTTTCCAGTTCGCATATTCTCCATTAAACAAAAGTTTCGTGAACCTGCGGATAATTTTTGTTCTACTTTACTAACATGAGCAGTGTCCAGGCTTAACCTTAATTACTGGATTTTACCCCGTTCAACTTTACCAACATGAACGAATGCAAATTGTGCACTGTTCGGTTCATAGCCTTGTGCTACGGCGTAGTCCTTTCAAGCTGTTTATGTATGTGCCACAATATGTAAACTAAGAAAGCTCTTCCTTGCGAATCGGATATGTATATTCAATTTGCAATGCTCGTTAATAGCAATAAAATCATAAATGAAATTATACAGGTCCGACGAAGCGGCAAAAAAGGACGATTCCTTGTAGCCCTGCCATTTGCAGAAAGCAAATCTCTGAGAACAACTGTGCAAGTGGCATTTGGCAAGCTGCTGTAATACAATAAAATAAAGGTCATGCCAATTTAATTGCATAATACGCTTACGCTTACCGCATCAGAGCGTATTATGGTTACATATTCAATTTCTCATATATGCATTTATCACCAGCGGATTTAGATAATCGATAGTATTGTAATGTATTTGACGCAAAGGTCTTTCGATCGATAATATTTGCCGTAGCATATGCTTTAAATTTATCGAACCCTACAAGATGTTCTCTTTCGATGTAAGTCATATTTCCAGTAGTTAATAAAATGTATCACAACGGGTGAGATTGCTTATTTTTTTATAATAAATAAATACATATTTGACGAAGGTTGATCCTTATAATAAATTAAAATAAATGAATACATATGTGCCGAACGTTAATCCTGAGAGAGGATCATGAGTATGGCGTAGTTTTATCATTTAAAAGGGTATTGCTTGATCGATACCATCAAATCAGATTCTTCTGTTCTTTTGTTGTATTTTGCGGCCAGTCAAGTGTGTGAAGTTTCAGCCGCAAAAAAATGCGAAATGTATTATCGTATTTCCGTGCCGCTTTTTATGTTGCACGTGCCGCACGACCAGTTGCCTTCTGCACATATCTGTATATAAATATATTGGAATTAAAAATGCCAGAAGCGTTTTCGCTTCACAAGGGCCTTTTAGGTGCCGGTTGTTCACTTTGTGTGTATGTGTTTGTTTAATTTGTTTTTTACTTTTAGGTAAAAGCAAATTTATTCTAAACTGCTGCCATTGGTTCAGCAATGAGTGTATATTTATTTCCATAATATATTTGAATTTTTTGAAATTAATTTACTTCAAAGAGGCACTTCAGCAAACCCAAGGAGTTCGCATTACTTATGGTACACTATGTTATTTCAGTTTTGATTTTTACCGAAATCCATTTTATTTAACAAATAATACAAATTTATAATTTTAGAATAAAATGTAATGCGTTGAACTTAATTTTCTTGTTTCGAAAAAATAATTTTTTTTTTTTTTGTATTTTATAATATAATATTATATAATATAATATATATAAGACTTAATTTTTTCTTTCTATTATTATTTTTAGTTATTATTCCAAGATATACTTTGTTTATTTTTTATTTTCTTATTAATTAAATATTAGTTTTGATAAATGTTTTGTGTTTATTTATTGCACCGGAAACCAAATTTGTTTGATTAAATTTAAAATAAATTGAAGTATCTGATCTATGTATTGATTATCATTATATATTCACATTTGCAATTTCCTCTTATTGCACTCCTACAATAGACTGAATGTAACACTGCCGCAGCAAACCCTTGAACATAAACATGAGCAGCAGGTGCCTGAGAGTGCTCATATCATCAGTCTAATCAGGTGGAATAATGCGGAAACGGAAATTGCACACACTGCCAACGCAACGCAGACTTGCTGTCAGCTAAAGTATGTGCATGTGTGCCTGTGTGTGTCTGTGTGCCTGTGTGTGAGTGGGTGTTTGGGTTAACCATAATCATGTAACCATATGCTAGTGCTATTCTGCACGTGGACCTCTGACCAAAGCGCACAGCGAATGTGTTGGCTATAAACATTTTGTGGTTAAACATAATGCAAAATATTTCCTTTTAAGGATGAGAGTGGCGGTTTGTTGGCAATGAAGTACAGGAAATTTTAGTTGGCATATTAATTAAAAATTACATTTGGAATCTAATTATATGTTGCAAGTGGTGTGCACAATTTGCACCTGAGTGCATCAAATGGAACCTTACTACCTGGGAAGGCTGGTTACGATAGGCGTTATTGGCGCTGTGCCTCGCAGCGTCTGTTATCGGTGCCAAACACACATGCCACATGTCTCAGCACATATCAGTTGACTGAATTTCTGAAAAGTGGGCGTGTTGTGATCCAATGACATTAAGTTCAACTAGCAGTCTTAAATTGAACTTTCTGAACAGCTAATCTGAGACACACATCACAAGAATCAATAAATAAATAAAAAAAATAATGTTATGGTGCTTGACAAATATGTTTAAACCAATTTTTGTTAATTTATTGAACTTTATTTTTAGTTTTATAAATTTATTTTTTCACTTTTAGTCAACATATGATAATAATATACTTAATATTTTGAAACCTAGCTGCACAGGTCTATTGTTAGATTAAATAAATAAAAATAAAATACGAAATAATAGTTGCGGTCACTGTTCTTAATATTTCAAAGACTAAGACAGAATAGACGTATAAATTTTAAATTCTTTAGTTTGGAAAAATGTTGATGTTCATATAATATATTACAGTTTTCTTATCACTGTTTACTTCATTGATATTCAATCTTCTTTACAAAATGTATCATTATTTACAGTGAGTGCCATTTGTTCATAACCATAAAGTCTAATCAATTGCCACTTTGGGGTTTGCATCAAATGTCAATGTTGACTGATAAGAATCGAGACATTTGGTTAACCCTCGCTCACACACATACACACGCAGCCGTTCTTATCGCTGGTTAGCGGAATTTACTAATAAAAATAATAAAAAAAATGTATATATTAACAATGTTCCCAGTCGCAACAGCTGTCAGTGCTTTTGCGGCTGTTCGGTGATTGTTGCCTCCTGCTGTTGCCTTCGGGAGTCTCTGAGAATTTACCAGAAGCAGCACCTGAGTGGTTAACGCTGCTCCTGCTGTCTGTGGGTGTTGCAAAAAAAAGGAAAGTAATATTAAAAACGTCAGCAATATATACATCTCGATGTTGGCTTAGTGCTTTTCCATTTCAGCTTTCAATTCTGCCTGTACTTTTGGGTATTGAGGGTATTTGCAGCAGCTGTAATGCTTCAAATAATTTCGAGTATCCTGACAACAAAATGCGAGATTTATGTGGGGAGAATAACAGGAGGATAGTAGCTGCTTGAATAGCCATTAAATACAATTTATTTACTATGAATCTAAGCCAAACTTTGAGCAATATCAAGATTATCTCTGATTGGTATAAAAAGAGTAGCAAAAAATATGAGTAGATTATATAGATATAAATCGAATTTGTGCATAGCTGCATAGGGTTGTAGAAAATAAGACGTGACACTTTTTCATATTTCATTATAATACTGCTGCTGTTGCATTAAATTTCACACTGCTTTTATAATTTTAATGACTTGTTGTCTGTTGCAATAAATTAACTTAATTGCAAATTAAAAGTGCTGTTCATCGTTGCTCGATGATAAAATAAACTACATTGTTTAACCACAAAGTTTTGCAAAATGGGTGTGGATATGATTCTGAGAAAACTAAAAGAAAATTAAAAATTTAATGAATCCAAGAGAGAGTCTATTGTGAGAGTCTGTGTGAGCCTGTTGAATATCTGATAAGCTACAAATAAATGTGTCCTGAACAAAGAGCCTAATAATATCAAAAACAAAATAATTGCACTTGTTAATTCTGCCACAGAGTCTTAACAGCAAAATTAGCTTGTTCATTTAATTAAGTGTCTCTCATTTGTGTCTTCTTGCAGTTTTGTCCAACCTGAAGAAGCGCTTCTTTAGGCGCCACCGGCCGCCACCATTCCTATGCCAGCCCGCAAGGGGCTGCTCGCGCCCCAGAACACATTCCTGGACACAATTGCCACACGGTTCGATGGCACGCGTAAGTCAAAAGATATATTATACACAAACATTTATATAAACAAGGGCATACGCGGGAGGATGCAGGTAGACATCTGTTCCCCCGCATTTTACTTTACTTTACAAAAAAGAAATGTGGTTTGGATTAAAATTTATACACATTACAATCCGGCAATTTTACGAAATTCGGACTCGCCTGGCTGGCTACACCCCTTTATATATACATTTGTATGTATATACAAATTAGGAAAATAAGAAGCTTACTCGGCGCTAATTTACTTGCAATTATTTTAATTATATTGCCCTATTGTGGCTGTGACTCTGACATAAATTAAATTAAATTTGTGCATTTTTGTGTAGAAATCAGGGTTGAGTTCAGTGAACACTTATCAAACAAGCAAGAAATTACAGTAATAATAATATTGTTCAAGGACATTTTCCCCTGTCTGCTAGCTTTGATGTTTGTGCCATAAGAGTATTTTGTAAGACACACATGTGTTTCTTTTCACGTACAGCTCCATTTATTAGGCGAAACTGTTCCACAACTTGTGCTGCAATGCATCCCATGAAAACTGTCATTGTCATTGTTATCTAATGATAGTTATCTACATGATAGATTACTTAAAGTGATAGATATTCATTGACTCTGTGCTCAGTTCTGTCTCTGTTTAGACTGCAGCATATGTTTTCACAGTTGCGAAGGTGTCAACAAAGGCTTCACATTGTTTTCCTAGAAACATCAATACATGTTCACAAAGAATTGACTGTTCTGGTAAGCATGTGCCATAAAATAAGCCATGTCCAGTTCTTATTAACTGCTGGCGCATTTATCAAATATTTTCAAACAATTTTACAACTAATCTCTTACAATCCTTCTCCGAATTTCCTTTGAATCTATCTAGCAAGAATCCTCTTATGGCAGAAGTGAAGCAGATTGTCGACAATGGGTATTATATCCATGAACAATGAGATTCCGAAGACTTGTGGGCAATCATGAAAAGAAAACTACGAAATAGCCCACAGAGTATTTCGTCTGAGTTACCCTTCAAAACTCCAGCAAACTGTCCTAGTTTTATTAATATTATGAAAAAGCGAAATTATGTTTTTTATTAAAGAAAGTGTTTATCAAGGCTACAAAAACCTTTTTAATTGCTGATCGCATAATGAAGACTTTTTTATGTCTGAAATCACAAATAATCTTGTCTGTGAAGTGAGAAAACCGTTCAGAAAGTTCTATTATTAGAACAATTTTCGTTCACGCGTTAATAATAGTTTGAGAGTAACATTGGCCAGATGCAAAGAAATATATATATATTATATATACAGTATGTCAAGAAAGTGTTTGGATACAGAAAAATTCATAGTTTCGAGTTTCGTTTGCAAAAATATGTATTTTATTATTGACTCTTAATTGTTATCATTTGTCTTTTATTAAGTGGACTTCTTAAAACAATAAAATGAATAAGATTGATTCATTTAGAAAGATACCGGTGACAATGTTTCACATTAAATGAAGCACCTTCTCAATTACGAGTACATCACATGTTGCATGCTTAAATTTGGGCAGTACTAATTATTGAAAGCAGCGGCTTTTTACGTGCAATCCGCGAAAAAAAATTGCATAGGAAACAAAAATTTTAAATTTATCATACAATACGACAAGGAAATAAAATGTAAAATGATTTATCAGGATTTAAATACATATGTGCATAGAGGGACGACTCAGCTCGTTGAACTGATTAATATTTTATGGGCAGGGAAATGCCACGTTGCGGAAATGGGCAAGCATAAAATGCAAAAGTTAAATGATACTTACGATATTTACTTAGTCCTTCAGCGTTACATAATTTGCAATGTATTATTTATGGGAGTTTTATTGAGAGGGCACTGTGCTTTAATGGGACATAACGCTATGTATGCATAAGCCCAGCCCAAGCGCCATTTGGGCAACTCATAAAAAATGTCACAGGAAATGCGGGTGCATGCATATAAAGGGAAATCGGCCCTTTGAGTTTTGGCGTTGGCACGCGAACAACGCACCGCATATCGGCAGGAGCGGAGGAGTAGGGCAATGACAAGGACAATGCGTGCCCCCATAGAAATCTGCACTGGCAAGTTAAAACTACAGATATACGTTAATGTTTGGGTTTGTATTGTGTCCTGTTGCCAGGCACCGGAATACACAATGGATTCTCAGGCACAAGGAAACTCATAAAATGATTTCCATTTGTCAAAACCTTTTCTATTCTTCATGAATGCACAAATAAAACTGTTAACTGTTTAACTTTTCAGCTTTAAACAATGAGAATTTCATTTCAAATTCATTCAAAAATGCTAATAAGTTAAATGGACATGCAGCCCTTTGACATTTCTCATGGCTACCAGCATCTTTTCTTTGTCAAGTGTTTCACTCTGCAACATTTCACCCTTCGAGGGGGCTAACAAAGTGATTAATGGTCTCTATGGCTATTATTGGTTACTTTACCTGTAACTTTGAAATTTGATTTAACAAGCACATTGAGACCTCACTTGTTATCTGATTGTTACAAAGGTTTGACAAATTTTAATAAAATGTCTATTTTAGGCCAGCTTTTGCTTTTGGCAAAAGAATAAATTAAAAAAATTCATTTATAAATAAAAAATTATCCACCCGAAATTTATAAAATCGCTATTCATTTGGCACTAAGGACGGCTCACCTTTTGGTTAAGCAATTGTTAAAAAAAACCAGGTGTTTTCTTTCCCTAATTCAGGAGTACATTTCGCTATAGAACAAATTTGTAAGATTACAGGCTGTTTTTATATGAGTACACAGAATTCTTAATATTAAGCATTAGCATTTTAAGATTTCACATTTGCAAATTATTTGGGAGGTTTATAAATTCATATAATTAAATTATAATAATTTCTTAAAACCAGAAAAACTTTTTAATTTTCAGATCTATATACATTTTAGGTAGATTTTTAAATTTCGGCGCGATTTTTATTTATGCAAGCAATGCATTGACTTTTAATATACTCTGTAATTTATATCAGCACAACAGGGTAGTTTAATGTTTATGATAAACATGCGAACAATTCTCGTCTTTAAATAAATAGATAAGTATTTCCTTTTCATCTTTCACTTCCTCTGACTCTTTTGCCTCTATCTTTATTTTGCCAAGTCGTATCAACTGCTATCTATTCCTATTTTTTTTTTCCTTTCTTGCCCTTATCTCTCTGACTATCTCTCAGAGTTGGTTGGTTTATCTTGCTCTTTGCCTATATATATCTCTCTATAAATCTCTCTTGTTCTTATTGTAGTCTTTCCATATTAATTACTGCATTTCAGTGTGACTTTAATGGTCTTAAGTAATGCCAACAGATTGTAGAACATATTACCAAATAAATAGACGACAGGCAATAATTTTTGGATGGCAGAGCCTGTAAGTGATTTGTCTGCTGGGCGCACATGGCGTATAATTGTTGTTGTGCACAAGTTTAATGCGCGTTGACAAGCTGTGTGCAAGTGACATATATGCATGTTATGTGTCTGTACATACATATTCACATACATTTACATATACACATACGAATATATATACCTATAAACATAAATATGTGTAGAATTTTTGCTTAGTCAGCACCTCAGTGAGTATGTTCAGTATGCTGCTCAGTCAAGTATTTAATATGAGAAGAATGCTGCCCAGCAGCAAGTGGCAGACTAAACTGGCTTTTAAGGTCACTTAACTTTCTAATGGCATCAAATACATACACTAAATGATTAATAAAGTTTTTTTTTTATATGTTTTCATAAAATTTGCTGTTCGTTATATTTGGTTTATTGATTCCATCATTCATTTACAGCTTTATGCGTGGGTTGCAGCTGGCAATCTTTCATTGAGTGCAAATTGATATTCTGTCTATTCATAGCCACTCAATGCTGCCTTTTTACAAGTACAAATTGTATGTTCGCTTTTATTTATGGTCTTGTCAATAGATAGACACAGGCTTTTAAGGGGATTTGCGTATAATACTCGAGTTGATTCACTCGTAATGAAGGCTTTTGAAATCCCTTTAATCAGCTTTGACTGTAATCAAAATCGGTGTGTTTTTTTACCGTTAATTTATTTATAACTAGTATAAATGTTGGGCTGAATAATATAGTGGAATCGTAATAAATTAAAACAAAAACATATTTCTTAACAGCAATCAGTAAGGATCCATTAATTGGCAGTAAAGACTTTATGATTTTTAATATTTTTATTTTTTACTTTATTACTCGAGTTTATTTGGAAGTGCAGATAAAAACAGTGAAATGATTTTCATGTATTCGCATTTCCATCCCGTCATTTTTTGTGTGTATGTTTACGATTGCAGAGGAACTTCTCACGGGAGGCAGTCAATTTTTGATGAATTGTTGCAGACAGTAGCAAGAATTTAATTTCAGTTTATTCTCAACACAGATACGAGAACGAGAAGCGAGCACTGCCGCAATTTAATTACATTTTTGTTGTTTGTTGAAAACTTTTATTTGTTAAAATAATAGATCGTTGGCTGCAGGCCGGCAGGTCTGAAGGTTGAAGAGCAAATAAAACAAATACCTGCTATAAAATTCATTCCACAATATAACACGTAACACAGTTAAATTAATGTATTGAAAATTGCATAGAAATACATAAACAGTTCAATAAATTTGTGTGCTGCATGAATTTTTAATCCTTATTCCTTATTCATATAAATATTTTTAGATCAATTTACGGAGTTGAAAAAGAAAATCCTTAGTTTTGTGTTTTGAAAATGATTTTAAATGAAATCTGACAAAATTTATAAATTGATGAATTGATTTAGTAAAAAATGAATAAATCTATCTTTCAGCTGAGAATAAACCAAAAATACAATAATCTGGAAACAATTTCCACATTTTTTCAATATTTGGTGCGTCACATCTTCATTAGTTATGTATGAATTTGTTGTTACGAACACGAAAACTGAACTTGTAGCCCTGACCCACGATATTCCACAAATCTACCAAAATACCGTCTTATTGATCATTTACGTGTTAATACCACTGATTGCCGTTGAAAGTCATTCCGCCAATCATGTATACAAATGTAGGGGCATAGCTTAAAGTCAAAGAGCAAATTGTATGAGGCCTTAGGTCAGACAATGAAAGCAGCAGGATGTCCTTCACAAAGGGAACAAAAACTATATGTTATGCTATCTACCCAAAACAAAATAAATGCTCCATCATTCATTTTACTTCACAGACTCGAACTTTGTGCTCGGCAATGCGCAGGCAAATGGCAATCCAATTGTTTATTGCTCGGATGGGTTCGTGGACTTGACAGGATATTCACGCGCGCAAATTATGCAAAAGGGTAAGTCGACAGAACAGAGGCGGGGCAGAGGCAGGACAGAGGGGCAGACTGATGAAAGGAAAGACGGACAAGTTGACGGAACAAACAGCTCAAGACTTCAATACTCATTTTACTGTTTTTGTACATTTTGTTCAATTGTTTGCCAACGACAACGCGCAACATCGCACAACAACAACAACAACAAAAATAACAACAACATCGATGACGACAAACAAAAATGCAAAAATGAATGAACACTACAATAAACAACAAATAAAAACAACAACAAACCCGAAACAGGCTGCTCATGTCATTTCCTTTACGGGCCGGATACAAAAGAGGAGCACAAGCAGCAAATTGAGAAAAGTCTTTTAAATAAGATGGAACTAAAATTGGAAGTTATTTTCTACAAAAAGGAAGGTAAGGCAAAAAAACAAAAGATCTTGAATTGCGTGGCAAATTGTGTTGTAAATTGTTTTCATTTTTAATTAAAAACGTTTTTTTTTTCAACTTCATTTGGCATTTGGGGTAATTTGTGCTCGACAAAGAGGAAATTACAGGCCACGTTGTTTGTGGCATCAGCTGGCACAGTGGGGGAAATTGTGGCACAGCTGCAAAAGCTGACCACACACAAAATTAACATAGTATCCTTAAGATACTTGTCGATTTTAATTTATGCAGGAAGTGATGCAAATAAAAGCATAACATAACATTTAAGTATAATAGTCTGATTCCACTATGCTAAACACTTCTCACATTCAACATTTCGCTATTCCAATATGAATTTCCGTTAGCTGATCGGCCTATTTTTATTTGTTTTTGCGAAATGCGTAACAAAAAACATAAAAACATAAGACCGACCAAAACTACTTTTCAGCAAACAGCACAAGAAATGTAAACCAATGTAAAAATGGAAAAGGATTACATTTCCATTTTGCTGTCAATATTAAAGTGCTTATTGTTTGTGTTTATGAGAAATAAAACAATTAATTTAAACATAAGACAGACTACCACCATTTTTCAGCAAATAACACAAGAAATAAAAAAGGATTTCATTTCCATTTTGCTGTCAATATTAAATTACTTCTTTTTTGGTGTCCTCTTTTCATAATTTAGGTGAAATGGTTTGTTTTTATATACTCAGCTATATTTCGAATTCCGTCGGGATTCGCTTTTACATAGATATTCACAGCATCTGACTCAGCTGGTAATTATGTTCAAGGGAATATGTACATGGTTGTTAATCCTGATCAACAAAATATGCTCTTTATAGGGTCAGAGATGCTTGACCTGAAGTCAGCAAAACACATGTTTAAGGCATCATTAAATTATATTAAATTAAACTAAATTAATTAAATTACAGTTGTATTTTTAAGCAGACGCTTAACTTTATTTTCTTTTCTTTGTTCATTTTGTAAAATCAATACAAAATTCGACAAAACATCGGGAAAAGAACAAAATACTCGGGGCGAATTTCTTACATTCACAAAATACTTTACGAATGTTGATCATACAGCATGTTGTGCCTTATGGGAAAATGCCAAGGTCAACATCCTTTACATACTCTTGACATTAAAGAATGGAAGAAATGTTAAGAATGGAATCAAGCTATAAAACGCCGAGCACCAAATTTCTGACTGCCTTAAATAAAGAAGCTACGCAAAATCGCAATTCACCTTAAAAGGCTTTTATTAAAGCCATCAAAATACTGAAAATAATGCTTAAGTTTACATTGTATAAATAATTATGTGCCAACTACAAACTTTGTTGAAGCCATCAGTTTTCAGCTGGTGTCATTGGTTGTAAGCTGAGTGGGTCTGTGTTTTATGGGGTAAAACTTTAAAGCTGTGGTTCACCACATGAGAGAAAATTGTGTTAAGTTTTCACAACCAGCTGTAAGGGATTATCACAATTGCTTACCGAAAAGAACAACAACAACAATAATTCCAACAACAACAAGAGCAATAAGTGAAAAGCTGTAAGTCAATTGTGGCACACGTCCACGTGCGTAGGTTGCACAAAAAGTTTGTCGTTTGCCAGCTGGTTAACCACCAGTGGTTCCACCAGAGTCTTGCCACCGGCACTCTTTTGAAGCCTTAACCATTCGTATTGACTTTTAATTTAAGACACTGGTTGACGATGCTGTTGCTGCTGCTGTTGCTGATGCTGCTGTTTCCAACACCGATGCCGCATCAATTTTGCGGTGCGTGGCTCGCATCAGATGGCTTTTATTGAGTTAGGAGCCCTGCCTTGAACTAGTTTCCTGTGGCCTGTCGCAGTCTCACAGGAGCAGCTGTGCAGATCCTGTTTCCGCCGCACAACACAATAAAGAAATAAATTTGTTCGCATTATTTTCGCACGTTCGTATCGCATTATGTATTTTTATATATTTTGCTGTGCTTAAATGCGGTCACGATTAAACAGCAGCCAGAACGATCTATCTTCAAGTGTTTGAATGGATATTATGTCTTTTTGTCTAGGCTATTAGCTCGTCTATAAGTTTTCTAATTAGCACTGTGTTTAAAACTTTTAAATCACTATAGACAGGTTGGATGGGTTTGCTGAATTGTTATTAATTATGCATTAGTTTATGGCCTAAGCACCTCGAGCGATATTTACAATTTACTCTGATAATTAAAATGATGGTTCGATTGTGGTCTAATTGAGTTGGTATGCAATTATTTTTTGCATACCATTAAGCGCTAATTAGCTACGAGGACCTCACAGGGCACCGAGGCAATCACAACTGGCTGCTTAATACATTTGCATTTGACTTTGCAGCACGCGACGAAAAGACCACAGCTATGCAACCACAAATTAAATCGATTTGCACCACAAAATGAACTGAATTGGAAATGATCAAGCATCAAATTAACAAGTAGTATTCACTACTTAGTTGCACTAAGCAAAAATATACATGTCGTTTGAAAATTAGCATCGATGGCAATTCACTTTATTATTCTGAAAGGGTTTTTGTTTTCTTAATTTAGAAAAATATGTATAATTTTCAGGGTGTACACTGAACGTTTCCATTAGCTTTTAGTTACATTGTTATTAAAAATTAGTATTTTAAGCTTTCGCCTATTTTCGATAGTTTATAAAATTCATATTAATTAGAAAAAGCTTATAATTTTTCAGAGATAAAGTCTAACAATGCAGTCGAGTTTTCTGAATTTCAAAAACGATTGTTTTAATTTCAACTTTGTAGAAATATTTGCTCTTATTAAGTTATGTATTTCTGATTGTAAGGATTTTATTTCCATATATTAAGAAATTATGTATAAAAAGCTGAAGATTTTTATAGATTTCAGAGCGATTTTAATTATTATCGATTTTCTAAATTTCGAGGCTATTTTTTCTTTTAGTGTATTTTAAGCGACAATATTATTCAACGTAAATATCTTTAAAAATGTATGCCTGTTTTTATATAAGTTTAGGTTTTAGTTTTTTAATACTCTTATTTTATTTGAACGTGATTAATTTGATAAGCTCGAAATAAATGCTTATTTTTTTTCTCTGTACAGGTGCTCCTTTTTGGTGTCTTTTTGATATTGTGCCCATTAAGAATGAGAAGCGGGATGTGGTTTTGTTCCTGGCCTCGCACAAGGACATCACGCACACTAAAATGCTGGAGATGAATGTGAACGAGGAATGTGATAGCGGTAAGTATACAAAAATAGTTAGAGAAATATAAAAAAGTAAATAAAAAAATTTTAACTAAAAGTGTAAGTCATAAATTGCATATGGTATGGCCATGACAGCAGCTAAAACAGCGAATTCACATAAATTAAAGCACTTTCGCGCACAAAGTTACAAGCAATCATTAACAATTAACACAGCCACAATTAATGCACAGAGAATTATGAATATACACACGCAAACACACACACACACACACAGGCACAACCACACCCACAACCACAGCCACAGCCAAGCCATAAGACCTAAATAATCTGTAAGTTTAAAAAGCAGATGTGCAAAAGTTTTTTTTTAAAAGATCAGCCAAACGTCTTGGAAAGGTACAAATTGTATATATTTTGTGTATATGTCAGCGGCTACTCCGTTTTCCAGAGTTGTGCACGAATTTGCTAAAATCTGCATTTTATTTGTATTTTTGCTTTATCATCTTGTCAACTGTGTAGCATTTTTGGGTATGAAGACTTTTTGGTTAACATGGGGTATATATTTTAATAGCTTTTTGAGTTCTTGCATTTGAAAATAAATATTTTCACAAGCTACGTTTTTTTTTACACTTGTCTGTGCGATTTTAATACGTTGTGTCAACTTGTGTTTGATTAATTTTATTTTCTCATATGAAATGGATTTTAGTTGCAATCAATTTAGCCTTGTTAAGAGCTTTGATATATTGATGATATATTTGAAGGCAAACATAAAAAACTTTTTTACTTTGCAAGATATAACAACTAAAATATAATTTGTAAACACCTGCCTATTTATTTATTTATTTATTTATTTTAGTAATCAAATTTGAATATGAACTGCCAGTTCGGCTGGAGAGGGTATGCAATCTTCGGTCATCAGCAAAATAACTTTTTTTTTGTGTTCATTTAATTTAAATAAAATTTGTGTGCAGCTCTAAATCAATTTTCAACTGCATTTTACGTATTTTCCTATTTATATTCAACTAGCTTTACTGGTTTTTGTGTATTTAGAATTTACTTTAATGGAAGTGAAATATCAAATGCGAACTGAATGCAATATTGAATACGTTTCAAGGCGATTCAAATGGAATTTTAATTTAATTGAATTTGTTTACATTTTTTTCATGTTTAGTACTGTGTGTATGTTTAAGAGACTACTAATTAGACGCACAACCTTAAGATACTAGACACAATCGGAAAACAGTTTTAGTTAGCATTTAGCGAATTGGATTCCGAATTTGATATGCTTACAACTGTGAATGGTGAATAAGTTAGTACAAAATGTCTGCTTAATTCCCCAGAGGACAGAGAAACGTTGGAACAAAAGAAAATAAATTGTATGCTTAAATATTTATGTGATGGGACACAACTCCAAATGGATGCTCCCACTATTGTCTAAAGAGAATGACACGGGAATTGTTTGGCTGGTGCGCCGCGAGTGAAATAATTCGCGTAGGTCATTGCGCATTCAACTAATGCGGATTAGACGAGTAGACTGAGTTCAATTTTTGGAATGGTTGGTCGGGTTGCGTGGCAGCATTGTTAAGCTTGATGGCTGCTTGCACTCTGGCATTTTGTGGCAGGTTTCATTTGCAGTTTTATTACCATCATTATTCAGCACTGTGTCACTGTCACTGTGTTGTCACTGCTCTTGACTTGCCAGTCTTGTGTGGTTTTTGTGGATTTGCAGCTATGCAAAGTCCCGAGTCCTCGCAAATTATGAGCATCTCACAAACAACAGCAGTTGTCTCAATCACTTTTCCTCAGTTTTCCGTATGAGTTAAGCCATTAAATCATGTAGTGCTGTTGCCATACACTGTCTTTCTGTTAAATAGTATTAACAATTGTTTTAAAAGCAACATAATTCGTTCAGTTGTTGCACAAACTGTTGCACACCGAATGCATTGCCACGAAACTTGCTATCCGTCTGACAGTTTGTGTTCTAAAGCAACCCAAAACCCAATTGTGGTTGACAGCTTTGTGCGGCATGTCACAGCTAAGCTGTAAACTTTTATTTAAAGTTAGCCACTTTTTCAATTGTGAAATTGTTTCCTAAAACAATGCTTTTACTTTTCCTCATTCCAAGGTCGAATTTTCTAAAAAAAAAAAGGATGAAAGGAATCTAATTTGTTTTTATATGAGTACCAATAATTCATTCAGTAGCTTTTTGTTATTTAAATTATAATTAAAGATTATTAATTTAAGATTGTCTGCATAATAAAAGGTGGACTCCCGTACGATTTACGCTTTCTTTAAATAAGTTTTTTGATACAAAATTTCCTAAAATGATTATTTTTTCTACCATTTTTCGAACTTAAATTTTCCAAGCCCACAAATTAGCGCTCGCCAACCACCAATCACAAATGAATGACATATTCTTAATTAAATTTATTTTCAAGTTCTTCAGACAGTCTAACATTTTTTTACTTCCTTTATAACAAGTTTATATTATATTAGCATTGTTTACAAGAAATTTGAACTGTAAATATTTGCGGGCCACTTTGCATATACGTAATCTTATCAGAATATAATATTCATTTTGGCATAAGCCTTGATATTTTTGGCAAATACCAGTGACTTGCTGGCTCATTGAATGACAATCGACATCAGTGGCAAAATTGGGATTTGTCAAAATGTCATCGCCATATTAACTAGGATTTGGGCCTGGCCCAGCAATTAGTCAAATAATTTTAAGATGTTACAACAATTTGATGGTTGAGATTTGAAGGCAATTGAATTATCATTCGGTCGACATTTATGTGAGTTGTGAACGGCAGCGGCACTTAAAACGACCGTTATTTTACACATCATTAGGCGTGTCAGGAATGCGGCCTGTACTCTTAACAATTTGATGCCTGTGCGGCATGTGCGGCATGTGCGACACTTTTCTTAACATTTTCCACACTCGAATGAATCGCGCATATTTAGCAGTTCCTTCGACATTTTTTTTTTTCTTCAATTTGATGTCAATTGATGTTTTGTGTATGCGTCGGGCATAATTTACGTGCTGTTCAAATTGGAGAGCTGGAAACACCCCAAAAATGTTGCTGGCCCACGGCCCGGATCATTGAGGTCCCTGTCAGCTTAACTTAATTGACATTTTGATATGACAGCGATGGGTTTCGGGCTTCGGCTCAAAATTGAAATCAAATTCGTTACGCTTGTTTCAGACCCTTCAAAGAGCAGTGTTTTATTTCCGTGATTGCATTTTAATACACTTACTAATTATTTTGCAGTAATAATGAAAATTTGACAAAATCATATAAAACATAATTTCTATGATATCGTTTCTATGTCAGCTTTCTACATATATAAAAAAGTAATCCAATGCGTACAGTTTTAAAAAAATGTTTTATTTGCTACAAAAACTGCGCTTACATCTCAAGTTTCATTTACATAGCAAACTGGCCAAATATATCAAATGCGTTATACACTTTGTATCCCTTAAACTGGACGGATAACGAACCCAATTTTTACACTTTATTACATCAGAAATTAAATTCTTATAATTAGTATGCTGCTTTGTCCCCCAGTTTATGTTATTCATTTTGTGTTATTTGGTTTTATTTTTGGGTCTAATTTTTCACAATCAAGCTAATTCAAATTTATAGCAACACGCGCTGGCTTTGAGGTGGTCGAGAAAAATAAAATTAACTTAAATTTAATGAGACCGTTTGTGGTTGTGCCTCGGTGCTTTGTGTGTGTCTGCGTGTGTGTGTGTGAGAGTTGAGATTGCGGTTTACTTTCATCCTGGTGGTCGATTACAGTGCATGCCAGACTTGATAACATACCAACAAATTTGTAGGCATCTTTGGTGTCTTTGGTGTGGATAGCCACGTCGATTTATCATCCGCCTGGTGGCCTGTGACTTGTTATATTTATTTTTGAATTATTTTCCATTTGTGTCTTGTGACTTGATCTTTTTGGTAAACATTTGTTTTACTTTATGCGAATGAAAATATTTCTACGAATGCAAGCTGAAAGAATATTTTTTCAATTTTTTCCATTTTTTCCATTTTAACTTAAGCTGTGTTATTTTATTTGTTGTTTTCTGATAGTCTGTTTGAGATGCATTCACTTGTGTTGTGTTGTGTAAATAAATGTACATATTTTTGTCATGCTAAACGCCGCTGGCAAAATCAAATAATTCCTCGTTGAGTAGAAATGAAAGTTATGTAACTACAAATGTTAGTTAAGTGAAGGTAAACAACAAAAAAATGTTAACAAAGAGAAGAAACATAAACAACTTGTACTTTGTGTCGCATTAAGACTAAATTTGATTAACTTTAGCATCAAACTTAATTGAAATGTTTTTGTCTATGCGCTCCTTGGTTACTTATTGCTAAATAATGTTTAAAAACAATGTTGACTAAACGAAGAACACATACCAAAAATATAAACAGATATTTTATTCAAATTGTATTTGTACAATTTCTGTATATTTTCTATCTTTGTGCTCTTTTTTCTTACTCTAACCGGCATCATCATTATAATTAAACCGACACAATAATAATAATAATAATAATAAAATAAATAACGTCAAAATAATACCAAAATAATACCCAAATTGTCCAATATCCACAATCCAAATAAAATTATCATAATACAATTGTCGACGCTTGTGTGCTGCATCAATTGAAATTTTTGTGTTGCGAATCTGTAAGTTTTTGCCCTTACAGCTGCACTCCTGGGCGCTAGATTCCGTGCCGGCTCCAATGCCGGCATGCTGGGGTTGGGCGGCCTGCCCGGCCTGGGCGGACCGCCGCCAGGCGATGGCAGCGACGCGGATATTGGTGAAGGCAACAATTTGGATGTACCTGCCGGCTGTAATATGGGACGACGTCGCAGTCGTGCGGTTCTATATCAGCTATCCGGTCATTATAAGCCCGAGAAGGGCGGTGTCAAAACCAAATTGAAGCTGGGAAATGTGAGTATGACAGCCTGTACACTCAACCCCAATTCCAAAACCACATCAGCAAACAATATTAAAACCACAACAAAAACAAATGAAGGGTTATCCCTACTCAAATTCAATTAAATGTATTTTGCTTTAAAGTTGTAAAGTTAAAGTAAAGTTGGTCAGGACCAGGCATATACACTTAGATCTAATATTAATAATATAAAAATTACATCTTTGATTTAAAAAACAAACTCTTCTTCAAATATATATAAATATTTATTACAAAAAAATTTATTTATAAGAAAAGAAAGTATGCAGAAACGAATTAGAAATGTTTCAGATCAGAGGAATATTGTTTGTCTATAAAAAAATTAATGTATTTTTTAAAGATAAATTAAGAGAGATCGAAATTGTTAAGTATTAAGTCAGGGAGTGTTTAAAAATTGTGATTTAGCTGATTAAATTTACAGGAATTCTTAAGGTCAGAAGTATTGAGTATAATTAAAGAAAAAAATTTAAGAGACATTGAAATTTAATAATATTGTGTAAAGGAGTATTTAAAAAGCATTTAAAAATTTTATTTTTATAAATTGGAGAATTTTTAGCGTATAGTAGATATTGCGGTTATAATATTGTTATATATTTTGTTCGACTTTAGTAGGCGAGCTTTTTCACCCTGTCAACTTTAGTGCTTAGCCTTTGCGCTGGTTGTGTCATTAATTGAATTAACCATTTTTGCTAACCCGCAGGTTTTTCACATTCTAATGCGCCAATCCGTGCATTTAACTTAATCCTTTCACGCGGTGTATTTAATTGAAAATTCACTTTTGATGTTTACGCTTGCTTGATTTATTTTTGAACTTTGTAGAATTTTATGCATTCAACTGAGGCACCATTTCCCGAATACAAAACGCAATCGATAAAGAAGTCACGCTTGATTTTGCCCCATTACGGCGTATTCAAAGGCATATGGGATTGGGTCATACTGGTCGCCACCTTCTATGTGGCATTGATGGTACCATACAATGCCGCATTTGCCAAGGCGGATCGTCAGACCATGGTCTCCGATGTCATTGTGGAGGCGCTTTTCATTGTCGGTAAGTACATACTATGCCATAACGTTTAACATGTTGATGAAGATGATGATGATGACGATGATTATGATGATTTGTTGTCCGTTTTGGTCATTGAGTTGTCCAGTTAAGGCTTCGTTACATTTACGGGACAAACGGTTTTGCCTGCTTGGCTGGGAATTGAATTTAGCTCAATGCTCAATATGGGATTTTAGTTGTATTCTCTTGTGTCTCACTAACGTTTTACTTTCTTTTTGTTATTATATTGGTCTTTTATTGCAGATATTTTATTGAATTTTCGCACAACCTTTGTCTCGCGCAAAGGTGAGGTCGTATCCAATTCAAAACAGATTGCCATAAATTATTTTCGTGGCTGGTTTGCCCTGGATTTATTGGCCGCCCTGCCCTTTGATCATCTCTATGCCTCCGATTTGTACGACGGCGAGGTGAGTAATTCTCCTTAAATTGCTTCAACACCTTTACAAATATTTCAACTGTTGCACTTTGAAAAAATGTATGCGCTATTTGCATATCACTGGAAATTTGCTTGACACGTGTTTCTGATTGTGAGGATTTCCTGACATGTGAAATGGCATGTTTGTGTGCGCCGTAAAAAATAGTGAAAAAATGGGAAATTGTTACATTTGGGATGAATAATCTGGCCATTAACTGCCTTTGCTGGCAATTTTTTAAATTTTGTGTTGCTGATGAGAGTAATTAAAATTGTAGAGCGATTTATTAAATTCTTCTGCATTTTTAACTGAGTATCTTTTCGCAAAATCTTCAGTTTTTAATGTTTTATTTACTTGCAGCTTTGCCCTCTATTTCATTTTAATTGACTTAATTAACTATATTCCTGCATGTTAATTTACAATTTATGCGCTCACTGACTTCACATCGGCAATTATTATTATTATTATTATTATATGATCATGTTGCACAAATTGATGATTCTTAATTGGATTGGTTTGCAGCTTGTGTTAATTGCCTCAATACACATTTGCCTGATTAAACAGATACTAATTGGTTTTATAGATATGTCAAGACATCAATTTATCTTAAATGTATTTGATGTCGCAAACTTGAGTTGTCGCCAGCTCTCTGAGTAAACTTCATGCACAATTGCACTTGGATTACCAGCGAACTTTGCTTTTATCTCTCATAAACAACTGCTGCGGCGGACTCATTCCACTCATTCAGTTTACCGCATTGGCATTAAATATTTAAGCCGAAATTCGAGTGGTAAATAGCATTTGGGGATTTGCATAAAACGATTTTAGAGCATGCATAATGCATATATTTCACCTCAGAGTTTGTGTTTGTTTCGCTGACTTATTTTAATGCTAACTAAATTCAATGTTGTGTCTAACAGCTTTGCAAATGAAATCGGAATGCTGGATTTAATTAGATAAAAGTGATAAATTAACACCGAGCATAGTTGAAATATTTTTCTTAGTTGTTCATTCGTTTAAGCCGCTTTTCTGTTTGCCACACCAATTGTGATACTTTCGAGTGCATTTCCACTCTCGACCAGCTGGCGGATTAAAAATTAAAAATCGTGTCCTCGCCGACATCTACACTAAGTAGGTAAATTCGGTGATATCAGCACGTTATTGTGTTCTAAAGGTACGTCAAATTAATTTTGCCCCAAAAGGTATGCTATGATTTCGCGTATCTAATAAGGTTTCAGGTATTGGCCATGACTGAATTGTGCTTTGTTCTATGGTTTGTATCCAGGGGCATTTTAGACGTTTGACTGCTTGACTGCTTTGCTGTCGTAGTCAGCTTTAGTTGAAGTGTTGTGTGTCCTCAGCCAATACACACTGGACAAAACCTTGTGGTCGGTAGCCGCTGGTCTGAACTGTTCTTTAATTTATGTAATCAAAGTTTAAATAGCTTGGCTATTTATCACAAAGACGTTAATTGCAGTTGCAGAAACATTTTTGGTTTTGACTAAACACAAATATATTTGGTATAGTTGCTACTTTGGGTCTATTATTATAGTTCAAGAAATTCGTTATATCAACTTGCCTAGCATCTTCCCTAAGCCCTTTTCAAAATATATATAAAAAAATATAGAATCATTTATAAATACATATAGATAAAGTACGCCTTTTCCTTTGTGGTAACAGTGAGTAACGAATATTAAAGGAAATGAGCTCTTGGTGGCCATTATGAACATTTCAAGGACTTTGTTGTATTGTTTTAAGTTGACATTTTTGATGCCTAATTTTTGAGCTGACTTTCCATTGATTTTATGCATTGTCATGGTTTTCATATTGATTGCGGTCTCAATCAAAGTTTTGGTTCCGTTTCATCTGTTGTTGGGTATCTTGACTACAAAGTGCTTAGCTGTGATTTTAATCAAATCAAATCAAATACATTTTTAGCTGCTTCGTTGACTTAAGCAGACAGCGGTGAAATATTTACATATATAGCCGCATCGCAGCCCGATGTACTCACGGTATATTGTTGGGCTTGCTTGAGGTCAAATATCTGATGTAAAACTTTTCTGATAAAAATTCGGCTTTCAGCTGGCTTTAAAAAAAGTTAGCTAATGGAGTTGTTTAAGTTGGTCTGAATATGGTGTAGGTATACATAAGTCTTGACTTGTTGCTCCTAAAAGGCAAATCCCTGCCAAGGACAAGAAAAACTTTGCCCGTCTGTGCATATATATACATATAAATATATATTTATATAAGTGAGTATACACAAACGTAGCTTCCCAGAAAAATTTTCGAAGGTCTAACGAAAAAGGCAAAAAATCGCAGCGTGTTTTAAGCTGTTAAATGCTATTTGTTTTTTTGGGGAGCCAGCAAAAGTTTATTTTTATTAAACTTTAATGTGTTCTAATTGCAAAAATTGCGGTGCCTCTGTCTCTCTCTCTCTCTCTCTCTATCTTACTTTTACTCTTCTTTCAATACCCTGGTTTTGAAAGCTAAAAGTTTTGAAAAAAAACATTTAATTAATATTTTTATTTGGCGTCTTTTGGCAAATGGTGAAAGCGGTTTTCATTTGTTGTAGTTCTTAAGTTGGAGCACATTTTTTGAGGCATTGCTTCAGCTACGTCTTTTCAGTTTCAAGTGGTTTACATATCTATTGCTGCAATATTCAGCTAATGCATTAGAAACTTGTCATATTCAGTTGATTTAAAAGTTTTAATTATCTTTGAGACCCAAAAACTTGGCAACGGACTGACCAACGGAAGCGGAAGTTTCCATGACTGTCAACTTGGGGAAACTTACTTCAAGTTGTTCCTGTTGCTGTTGCCACGACCTAATGCCAAAAGGCATCGCACAACTTTAGCAAAAGGCAGCCAAGTCTTGACAGAAATAAAAAGGAAAGCACAGTAAAAGCGAAAGTGTAAGCGCAGCGTAAATTGCAACATGAATTACAATTTTGCCTGGCAACGCTACACAAATACCAACGCACACACAAACAAACACACATACACACGCACGCGCACACCCACTAATACACAGAAACGAAGACAGAGAGCCACGTGGCATTTGAAAGCAAAAAGTCTTACAAATAGAAGGAAACAAAAGCAGTTATTATGCCGGCAATCTTAAAGTTTCATCGCCTCGACATGTTTTGCCGTCGGTGTGTATTATTATTTTTTGTATACCCTGTACTTAACAATATGTAAATTGGGTACGGTAAAGTTGTGTGTGTATTTGTAATTCGTATATTTTATACATTTTATTACAGTCTGATTCCGTTATCAACATTTTTTAAATTATTGAATCTCTACAGTATATAAAGCATGATGAGTATACAACAATCTGTACTCTCAACATTCGTAAAGTATGTTGCGAATGTTAAAAATGCACCACTAGTATTTAATGGTTTTTGATATTGAGTTACACACAGCTGATATTTCAAGAAGACTAAACGCCTATTTTAAAAATATAATAAGAATGAACTTATTTTTAATTTTGTAAAATCGAAATAAAATCATTTTTAATTATAAATTTGTTTCTTATTAATTGGTTTGTTTGCTAAAAATTCGTGTTAGTCTCTTTTCGAAATGTTGGGAATGTGCATGTAATAAATATTGGTCATAGTGGAATCAGTATATTTTTTAGTTGTTTTTTATCTTTGTTGTTTCTTCGACGAAAGCTTGGCGAAATACAATTGTTAATACGTTTGTTATACTAGAGCTTGTCCTAGGGTATACTCTAGCTGAAATCTTGAATGTGCTTACAATGATTATTTGTATTCGGTTTAAATGCCTTTCGCATGGCTGCTTGACAGCCTCGCGCATTTTTCTCTCCATTGAATTTCCTGCCAGGTTTCTTGCCAGCTAAATGCTTAGATCGCAGTTTTTGCTCCTCTTCAAATTATACAGCAGGCACAAACAGCGTCCACTTTTAAAATGACGCCTTGTCAGCTACTGATAATGTCCTCTCTTTCTTAACTTTATTTTTACTTTTACTTACTTTTAATCATAAAAAATATAAATTGCTAACTTTAAGGTTAAATGGCAGCGTTAAGTTAACTCCGTTAACCTTCAATTTAGTCAACCGTCTGCCCTTTTGGGTTGCCTGCTTGCTGCGAAGCTGGTTGATGTTTGCAATTCTGCTTTTTGATGACAGCCCTTTTGATTTTCTACTTTTTATTTAACTATCCCTTTTCATTTCCCACCCATTCTGCTGCTGAGTGGGGTCGGAAGTTGGAATACGGCGACGGCAAGAAATACTAGCTAATAAATGGGCATGTGTCAAAATTTTGGTGCCATGTGTATGTTTTTGTGCGTGTGTGCTCTAATGAGATTTACGCCCTAGAAAGTGGTAAACATAATTTCAGATAACTACAAGGGCTGGAAATATCATTAGCTGTCCGGCATTCAATTAATGCTTGTATTAACTTTTGAAACGAAACTTTAAAAAATTAATTTTAACAGTTGCCTGTTTTTTTTCGATTAAATAATTTTTGCTGATTAAATATATGTATAAGGATGTTCGTTTGTGTGTCCGTTCCAACAGGAATCCAGTATCTGGTTTGGGTTTTAAAGCTTCAGCGGGAAGAGCACTGCTTTATCGAATTTTTTAGATTGCTTATTTATTTAACGCCTAACCATGTATCTGGTTTCGTTTCATCTACTCTGTCTCTATCCGCATACTTCGACGAAAAGGAATCGCACATTCATCTTGTCAAATTGACGCGTTTGTTGCGCCTGGCGAGGCTGTTGCAAAAAATTGATCGATATTCACAGCACACGGCTATGATTCTGACGCTGCTAATGTTTTCATTCACGGTGGCGGCTCACTGGCTGGCCTGCATCTGGTATGTCATCGCCGTAAAGGAGTACGAGTGGTTTCCCGAGAGCAACATTGGTGAGTAACACTGACATATGGACGCATAGACCACACTCAGAAAAATAAATCGCCATAAAATAAGAAAAAAAAAAAACGCCATACTTTGGCGTCAAGGTCAACTTACCATATTATACAACAAGTATATTTCTAAAACTGAAAGTTTCTTTTCCCTTTATGCCAGGCTAGACTTTTCTAAAATTTCAAATAATTAGTACTTTAAGGTTCCACATACAAAAACATTTTAAGTAGTTTATAAATTGAAAAACAGCTTAGGCTAAAGGCCTGGAATCTCGACAGTAAATTCCATTTCATAATCTGAATTTTAGATAGTATTATATAATGATATTTATTTCGATTTATTTCCTAATAATGGAAAACATTTCTAAGCAATAAGAAACCTTTTCTATCTTTTTTTTTCTGAGTGTATAGCTGAAAGACAAGGTCATCTAACATTCATCTATTCACACACACAAGTGTGTGCTGTGTGTGTGTCTTCAATGTGTGCTGTGTGTGTATTAGTTGGACAGTAATTTGGTTAGTTTGCCGCCAGCGTTGATTGTGTTTGCCTTGGCTCGTCAAACGCCAAATGAAAATGCTGCATTTGCCCGCAGCACACAACTCTTTTCCTAAACACACACATGCGCACACACACACACACACATATATATATATATATATATATTTTTTTTTTCTTAATGTGTTGTGTTGGCAGCAAAGCTTAAAGCAGCTCAGGTGAAAGGCTGCAAGGGGGAAATTACGGTTATTAGCACATTCAAATGGCAAAGTTTTGTACAAAACTCGTGCGGAACAATCTCAAATCACCGTTTATTGTGATTTAAATATGTAAATATGGGCGTATGTGAGCCCAAAAAAAGTTTTTATGGCTTCATCGTATACACCGTGCCGCTGATGGGAAGGATATACATACTTAGTTATTTATAAGAATAAGTTAATGTTAAAACATATTAAAATTAAAATTTAAAATTTCAGTGGGTGCTTTAATTACAATTAATTAATTACCTTATAGAGGAAATGCCAAATTTAATCTGGCATTCTCATTACATATTAATTTAAAAAATCGCTTTTGTTATTGTACACCACATAGTAGACAAGCATGCGGAAAATTTTTAATATCCCACTTCATTGTGGGATGTTCAAGGGGATAGAGATTTTACATATCGCATTGAGCAGCCAAGAAAACACATACGAAACTTTCTCTAACTGACATCAAGTGAAAGTAATCCGTTCATCTCACAAAACTTTACGTTTTATTAGTTAGCTGGTATATCCTGTAGTAGATGTATGAAGGGTATGTTGTACTGCAACATCGTGCACAGAGTGTGCGTGAAATAGTTATTCTTACGGGAAAATATTTACAAAATAGTCTGCTTAAGTAAATAAAAAAAACAATTATAATAATTGAATTTGATAGCCTATTTATAGGGTATCATACAATTAAGTGTCTTAAAGTTTTATACACTTCGCAGATTAGCATTTATTTATGGATTAGGCCAGGCGAATTCCCTTGGTAAATTGTAATACTCAACCAGAGAAAATAATATACAAAAGCAACAAATTGCCAGTTACTTTTTACATCAGCATAGTACACTTAACACGAGACGAAGTAAATACTCACTCACTCTTAAATGATGTTGCTACGAGTTTGAATATTGTTAGGAGAAAGTTAACAAACTGCCATTTGGCATTTGCCGTTTGACGTATCCGTTGCCATTTAGCCGGATTTGACACGCTCTGGCAGTATGTAAGTCCTCCCGCGTGCCCTGACAGCTTACTGTGATGGATAAGTCCGGCAGCACCAAGTTGAGAAAGTTTTTTTTTTTGGCAAAGTCATAGTCGGTTTAACAAGCGGCTAAATGACAAAAACTACTAGAATTATATGTTTGGTTGGCCAGCATGTGCCACGCGCCATGCGCCATCTGCTAATGCCTGATTTACTAAACAAAGTCTATTTGTATTTTTTTTTCTGTCTCTTTCGCTTTTTTTTGTACTATTAAAATCCTCCAGTCTTGTTCACAGGTTGGTTGCAGCTGCTCGCCGAGAGAAAAAACGCGTCCGTTGCCATACTGACAACGGCTGAAACTTACTCGACAGCCTTGTATTTTACATTCACCAGCCTCACATCGGTGGGCTTTGGCAATGTATCGGCCAATACAACGGCCGAGAAGGTTTTCACCATTATAATGATGCTGATTGGCGGTAGGTAATCAGCCACGTTCATATATATCTGTGTTCTGTGTGCACTAAGCCCATTTGGGGATTGTGAAACCATATTTCGCCATATCTCACTATCACAACTCTTTCTTCCTCTCCCAGCTCTGATGCATGCCGTGGTCTTTGGTAATGTTACTGCCATCATACAACGCATGTACTCACGTCGATCCCTCTATGAGAGCAAATGGCGCGACCTCAAGGATTTCGTGGCACTGCATAATGTGAGTATTTATCTATTGATTTAACCATTTGCTTTCTCATCCAAGTGACTATGAAATAAATTAGTGTGCTTAATGACTTTATTTCACGAGTTGCTTAACACATAAATGTATTTGAACGAGAATAACAATTCACAGAGAAAAAAATTGACCTGAAATTAAGAAAGTCGCTCTAAAATCAGAATTGCAAAATATATTTAATTTTATTGGTTGCTCTGGAGCAAGCGAAAAACATTTTTAATGTTGATATATCTTCTGACAAGGCTATAAAATGTAGAATAAAAAACGATAATTCTTAAAAAAAAATCCAGGAAAAAGTAATCAAATTGGTTGTAAGAGTTCTATATATATATATATATATATGTATATATACAAGAAATCAGTAGAATTATTATAAATAATAATTGATATTATTTTTGAATAGTCAAAGGCTTTCAATAAATGTTGGACCACTTTACATTTTAAGACCCTCATATTTATCATATCCTTTATTTTATTTATTTTAATTTTATTCATTTTGAATTTTATATAATTTATTGCATTGCGTATTAGCTTGATTGATTACATTTTTATTGTTGTTCCACCCTTCAGTAAAATAATAAACACATTTTTTCATTCTACATTTAGAGTGGGACTTAAAGTCAGACCTTTATTCATTTATGATTTAACCATTAGCAGTTGCCGTTACTCTTTCAAATGTGCATTTTAATATTGCTATTTTCTGCTTGGCTTTTGACTGCATCACATTGATACTTGAGCACTTTATGGGCTGGCTCATTAAGGGTCGATTGTCGATAGCAAAGCCAACACTGGCCCTGACATAGGAAATTAATTTTTGCTATTGCGTTTGGCTGTCAACTGGGCGACATACGCCTTATGTATGCAGCTCGTGCTTAAAGTACTTGGTTCTCTCACTTTTATTGGAATGCAGCACATTTTTGCCATATGCCACGCACCATTAGGTTATGGATTGGATGGGAACGGATTCCGGTCTCCGGTCTCTGGTTTCTGCCTATGTTAGCTGCGGTTGCCTGGCTGTGTTATCAGAGTTGGCCATGTTTGCCATGTTGCGAGACGTGACTGAGTTGCACACAACCTGTTGATGGTGCACTCTTCTTCCAAGTGCACATAAAACGAATGCCAGCAGCTCCATTAGGCAGCATTCAAACGCTGAATTCCTAATTAAGTGCATTTGTGCCACTCGCTGCTTGCCTGCTTTAAAATGCTTGCATAATAGCTATGGAAATATAAAAAAAGTGGCTCATTAGCAGATGTAATTTAAAGATAGATACTTTAAAATGAATATTTCAATAAAAATATAAAATTTTAAAAATGAAATAATGGATATAATCTGTAAAATGATTTACCTTTTATTGCAAGGATTGAGGCAACCCAGTAAAAGCCAAAAGTTGCTAAAACTCAGTAAGTTTATTAATAAACAAAGTAAAAAGTTAAGAAGGGAGAAAAAAAATTATGATATAGGCAAAATTCTGAATCACTGAAGTATGATTTAACAAGGTTAAGTCAGAGATTACCCGCAGATATGTTAGTATTGAAAATTAAATTAAGATCATTTATTGTGAATTTCAGATGCCAAAGGAGCTGAAGCAGCGCATTGAGGACTACTTTCAAACTTCATGGTCGCTCAGTCATGGCATTGATATCTACGAGGTAAAGTATGGGAATGAGTATGAGTGCGAGTATGAATAAGAGTTCGAGTGCGAGAGAATGCCAGAGCCCTTCATGTGTTTGTTCATTCGTAAATCATATATGGCTGGTAGACAAAAGTTGCCGATACAGCGCAGAACCTTTTGCACTGTGGCTTCATTGGCATTTTGATATCTCAGTGCCTTTAATTAAGCAAATGTCTGTTGGGTCTCGCATAAATATATTTTATATATATATCTATATACATATGTACAATAGGGGTAAGCCAAATATCATTTGTGTGTGTGTGTGTGTATAAGGTCTCTTATGTGACTTATTGATTGGCATTGGGTTAAATGGCAAAAGCTGGAATCCCCTTTGATTGCATGTCAGCCAGTAGGCAGATAAACATGTTGGCGTACTGGCCCATGGCGCCAGTGGTTCGTATCAAAAGTATTTAATATTGAATTCAATTTAGTCCAATTATTTATAATTGAAATCAACACTGATGAGCAGAGCTTTGCTCGAACATCAATGCCTAAAGTCAGATTATTTATATTGTTATTAAATTGTATCATCTATTATTAAAATTGAAAAATAATAATATTCGCCAGCAGATTTGAATTAAATTATTTATATTGGTTTTAAATTGCAGCAGCTATTATTAAAATCGAAAATTAATTATATTTATTTCTGCTAGCTCAGTTCAATGTTATTTTTCTCCCACTCAGATTTGAATTATGAATGAACATTATTTTTTTTAAGGTTTAGATTTTGAATCGAAAATATATAAGTATTTTTAATTGATATTTTAATTACATTTATTTTTAATTTACTTTAACTTTGACGACCCTCGCTGAGACAGTCTACAGCAGGTGTTTGTCTGTGGCCTGATATGATAAATTGTATCCCATGTGCAAGAAATATAAATAATAATTAAGTACACATACTACTTATATTTAAACTTTATTTATAGTCAGCTTAATTGATCATCCTAAAATTGAATATTTCTTAAGTGTACGAATCTTTGCAAAAGTTTTTCATCTGATTTATTTTTATTGTGAAAGCAATGCAAAGTTAAATCCATTTTGTTGCTTCATTAAATCTGGCCCAGCAGGGGTAAATCTTTTGAGTTTCAGTTTCAACCTGAAGTTGGGTAAAACTTTGTCCCAGTTCACACAGCATGCAAAATGTATGTGTGTAGCAAGAACTTTTTTAATATGTATCTCTGTGGCGTTCCATTCAACTGCAGATGCTACAAATTGACACAGACGAACTTTGTTGCACGCTGCAGTGGGCGAGTAACAGGAAGTGCTTAAACTTAACATGCCATTTACCAAATATTGCTATTATGATATCAAAGATCAAACAAGATTTCGCGCTATTGTTTTAAGAATTCTCTGCAATTTTGTTGCCATGAGATGCAAATTAATTTGCGCATTTGTTTGGCTGCCTTCGTCGTTGCTCAAATGCCATATCCCACTCCTCCTGCTCCTGCCAAAATGCTATCAATGTCTGCCAGGAACAAGCTGCACTCACCCGACCAGACTGCCAGTGCTCTGCTCTTTGGGAGGTCCTTTTGTTTGCGTACTTGCCTCAAAACTAGTCTAATTAAGTTCGGATTGCAACCATTTGAGTTCAGCTGCCACAGATATCTTTAGTTATACATTTACTTTTGAGTATGAAGTCAAATTATGGTGCAGCGAGAGTTAAACCGAGAATACATTGATTGTTAGACTAACAGATAAGACGAGCAGGATTGCGCAAAGTGTTCAACCAGTTGTACGACGACAATTGAAAGATAATTGGAATGGAAATAGCCTAGGAACATATTCAGAAAGAACTGTAGAGCATTGTTTCAAGCTGTTATATGTCACACATCCTCGTGCGTTTTTAAATTAGTAAATTACTAAATATGATTTAATTGAAGTATAAGTTTTATGCTGAAGCATGTTTCGAATTCCGTCAGCTTCGGTCAATTGCCTAGTGGAGTATTTAAAAAATGTAAAAAAAGAATAAGACTTGACCTGGAGGCAGCAAAAAATAAAGTGATGATATTTATTTTAAATACATTGGTAAGATAATATTTACAGCGTACAGGCCATACAAACCAAACCAATTGTTTGAAAATATGATAAGTTACAACATATCTGTTAAAGCAACCGCAGAGTAAATACATTTTAACCGAATTTATTGATATCGATTTCTTAAAAACCTTGGTTATTTTTGTGATACAAATATATTGATAATTTGAAAGCAATTAAGTGATTTGTGGTACAGTTGTTGAACATTATATGTTTAAATCAAGTTTAATTTAATTACATTTGCGAAACATGAATGATGCACCCACATACCCAGAAGCGCGGTTAATATGTGTGCGGAGTGTAAAATGTAACACCAGTTGGGTAGGAGGATTGAGAGGGAGAGGGGCATTGCAGGGCAGGACAGGACATGGCAGTAAATTAAATTGTTAATTTATTGCGCATGAAAAATAACTGGCAAAACGTCAAGAGCCTCTTGGCCCTTTAGATGTCCTCCACCGCGACTCCCTCGCGTAGGCACTCGACAAACATGTTTCATTGTATCAGAAATTGTGTGGGAGGTCCTTGCGCGTAATTTTCGAGCTGAAATGTTTGCCAGACAAATGAAATGCCCTACGTTTAGTTGGCTGACAGTCGCCTGTTAATGTTGGCATTCGGGGTTGAAAAACTTTTTGGCCATTGCATGCAATTAGTGTAAAATATTTTACACTTCTTTGCATTTTGTTTGGTTGAGGCGCACACATAAATAACAATTTCAAGTTGGCCTTCGGGGAAATGTTCCATTAACTAAGTAAATATTCAAAACTGTACACACACTCACAGTGAGAACTTTTAAAACTTTGTTCATATATTCAATGGTTAGTTTCGTAGTTGTTTGAATTGGTTCAGATTTAAATATTTTGGCCCATGTCAATGTAAATCATAGTCGAATACACAATTATAACAAAATTCCGTGTGTTAATTTAACCACAAATTTGTATAATTGTGGCCAAAAGAGGCTTTTAGTTTTCCGAATGAATTGAAACTAATTCAAAACACAAATTTGACCGATTTATTCACCATTTGATGCAGTATTTGGACTTGGAATTTTATACTGAGTATTGTTCTGCATATCTAAAACAAATATTGCGATTGTGTCATCATGCAAATATTTGATTGGAATTTGTTTGTTCATGTACCATAGAAACCAGTCAATCGATGCGCATTCGCATTCATGAATTAAAGTAAATGCAAATAATATTGTACAATTATGTAGAAATAGTCGAAACTAGTTAAATCCATTAATTTTCAATGTAACTTAATTAACTTTCTCAATGAAATTATATTTGATTCTCAAATTTGCATGAAAAAATAATTAATTTGTTCTTATTAAAATAATGATTCAAATACAGTGACAAGGAGCTAAGGAGCCAAAATATACTTGCAGCTTCTTGTTTGTTTGCACATGATGTCAAGTATATACTCCCCAAAATTTCCATACACCAATCCGCAATGTTTATTCACGCCTTTGGCTTATGGGTTGTTGTCGAACAAATTACGTTGAAGATACAAAAACGCTTAAACTCAGAGTAATATTCATTCATAAAGGCAAGGGATAGCCACAAATTTAGAAACACATACGTTGTGTGCATAAGGGAATATATATATATATATATATATATATATATATATATATATATATATATATATATATATATATATATATGCCCCTGGAGGTTACTTGACTCGTTCTAAGCACAGAATTTAAGGAAAGGACACCGAAATGTAAACAAACAAAATGCAAAAGCTTTTCAACTTTCATATTAATCCTCTCAACAATTTCATTCAATATACTTGCGACCACCTCGGGGACCGACACATAAACAAAAAAAAAGGAAACGCTAAGGACAACGATATTTATTTATTTTACATATTGCGCATGCATAAAAAACGAAGAAGTGAAAGTAGAGAAATATGGCAAAAAGTGCAATGGCCAACAAAAAGGAATGAAAAAGAAATTTTCAAATATATGCTTACAATATCGTTCAATTCACTTTCAGTTTTGCACGTGTGTGTGAAGGTTTGTATCTGTGTGTGTGTGTGGCTTTGGCACTTGTCGCTCATGTTTACCTCCCCACTTATATATACATACTTATTCCCACTTCCTCTGATTTTCTCTGCTCTCGTTTCTTTTGGTTCGATTACAGACGCTACGCGAATTTCCGGAGGAGCTGCGTGGAGATGTCTCCATGCATTTACATCGTGAAATATTACAGTTGCCGATATTCGAGGCAGCCTCACAGGTGAGTGTAGTTACATACATACATACACACCGAAAAAAATCGACATCTACATTTTTGAATTATGGTAACTCACCTTATTATTCAAAAAGGATATGTCAAAAAACAGGATTTTTGTTTTCTTGAATTTAAGTGCATATTTTTAATAAATTTAGAAAAAATATCTCTAATTTTCAAGGTGGTTGTTTTTTATGTACAAGTAAAACTCAAACAGCGTTTTTGTTGCCATTTTTTTATTGATATTTTAGTTTGTTTACAAATACATATTATTCACTTTAAAAAGCTTAGGATTATATGTCGATTTCAACCCACAAATCATGGATCTCGAGTTGATTGAGTTCCCTCTGAGCTACTCGATATCTAAGGCAGACGGAGCTTAACTCTAATTTAGAAGCCGTCATTAAATTTTGTTTCTTGTTTCTGAATTTTAGAAATTATTTTTCTCGAATTTACAAATTATTTCTAAAATCAAGAAAAACTTTAAAATTTTCATGGCGATTTTCTTTGTGTATATGTTTATATATTTATATTGTATATGTGACGCTTGCGCTTTTCATGCTTTTGCTGGGTTTGACGATGCTCTAAAAGCCATACAAGCCCTCAAACAAGTGGTCTTAGGATACTGATGCTGATACCGCTGCCAATGTCAAAATAATCGGCAGCTAACTTGGCCAGGGCCAGTCAAAAGTCAACTGCTGGCTTAACAGACATTTTCCTTGGCACAACCACACATACACACGCAAACCTTAATCACACACAGGTGAAACTTTCGGTTATCCATTGAATAAATTGCGCGTGTTTTCCTGTTGGCCAACAGCTCGACAAGGGCAACGACTGAAGCATGAAAAAGGTTTTAGGCAAAACTTTTGGCCACAATCGCAAGCAAACACACATATACACACACATATATATATATAAATATACACTCACATTTATATAGTGAAAGCGAGGAAGAGCTAGAGCAAATGCAACGGTGAGAGTTGTGACGATTACCGTAGCCGACAATGTCAATACTCATGTCGTTTGGCACACTAAGCTTCAGGGCACACACACGCCCACACACCCACACACACACACACTTACATACACACACTCTCACTTACACATACATCTGTGAGTTGCAAACGTTTTGGCAAAATCGGTGCTAAAAACTAAAGTGTAATTGATTTTCCAATTAAGCTTCAGTTGCATTAGCGCCAAAGGTTCATTGCTCATAAATATGAAAAAGTTTTCTCTGTCGATTCTCGATTTTCTTGCAAAGTTTCCTTCGCTGTCTGCACTCCGAGATAACACAAGTTTATACAGAGATGCTCTCTGAGCTGGGCATCAGCTTCAATTTGACATTTATCCAGCTGTAATTAAAGTCGAAACTTTGCTTCCGCTTTGCAGCATAAAGAAAAAACTGACAAAGGCAAACCAAAAAAAAATCAAGTGAGAATGTTGCAGTCGGAAAAAGTCTGTTAACAGTGTTATAGCAGATGATAATGCACATGGGGTGTAAAAGGACCGGGGGTGCATAATTTTTAAGGCGCGTTTAAAATTTGCGGCAGATATAGACTTTTTGCAATTTTGAGGGAACCAATGTTCTTAACAGTCTTAAGTTAGTTAGTCTTCTAGTAATCTATCATCTAATTAAGTAGATAAAAAAAATGGCAGACTATATATATACATAAATATATATATTCCAATATTCCTATATTCCAAGTTACAACCCAATAGCTTTTAGGGTGTCGAAAAAAGTTAGGCACACAAATCAAATATATTTTTATTGCTTCGCCAACAGAGTGGAATAAAAACGATGTTTATAAAAATTAGCTAGTTAAGTAATAAGTTTTCCATGGCTTTGTAAGCGAACTTCTTAAGCGCAAAGGACTAAAAAGTTGTTTCACTTTTTATGAAAAAAATACATATTTAAACGGATATAATTATGTTTGCTATTATTATTATCTTTCCGATACTTTTATCAAAAGATTAAATATAATAAATAAAAGTTCAATTAATGATTTATTGATTTTTTTATTCTTATTTTAAAAATGTCTTTATACATATATTACTTATATATTGTTTGTGGACATTCTGATATATTTTTCTTATATACATATACTTCTTAACCTTAACGACACGGTATAAAACAAGTGTATGTTATTTTCACTCCATTATTAACATTTACACAAACCTTCAGTTAGCCTATAAACTGTGCAAATTGTTAAGAATTTCGAATGAGCTATGTCCTCTGCAAGGCAGTAATTTATTTTAGAAGCAGTTGTATTGTTTACTAAACACTGACAGCTAACTTAAATAATTAAAATTCTAGTTCGGTGCATACTTTTGCTTGACATTGTATAATTTGTTAGCTGCACAGAAAATCAACAAGGCAAAATGCAACTTGGGAGTAAAATAGTAAAACGAAGAGTGCAAACATTTATTCAGCTAAAACAGAAATGGCAAACAAAAACCACTCAATGGCAATAAGCGCGCTTTAAGCCAATTTTCGTGGCAACATCAACGGCATCATCAACCAGGCGGATAAAGTGGAAGAAGTAGTTTCCTGCCACAAAGATGAGGATGTTTGAGCAGCTCTTTGCCAAGTGAAGTTGCCAACTTGACTACAATCTCGTTTACGCGAATTTGTCGCAGTGTTATTTATTATATTGTTGCTCGTGTTGTTTTTACAGGGCTGCCTGAAATTGTTGTCACTGCACATAAAGACAAACTTTTGTGCACCCGGCGAATATTTGATACACAAAGGCGATGCACTCAACTATATATATTATCTGTGCAATGGCTCAATGGAAGTGATCAAGGACGACATGGTTGTTGCCATCCTGGGTAAGTAATAATTTTGAATCGGTCTCGTTGCCTGGGTGTTTTTGGGAAGTTTGGGTACTTTACGTTTTCAAGTCGCGTTCGCATAAATGGCCATGTTTCCATTTAATGTTTTTCTTGTCAAAAGCGTTTATTGAACTCGAAAGTTCGTTCGCTCTACTTAAGCCAGTCATCTGCTTAGTTATTCATTCAGGACGCTACCTAGACAAATGACTGCTATTTTTATGCTTATTGATTCTCACTTAGCGCCTGACCTTTTGTTTTTTTTCTTTTTTTTCTACTTTTAAATATATACACACCGTTACAGGCAAGGGCGATCTCGTTGGCTCGGACATCAATGTGCATCTGGTCGCCACGAGTAACGGCCAAATGACTGCTACCACCAATAGTGCTGGCCAGGATGTCGTTGTGCGTAGCAGCAGCGACATAAAGGTAAGCTATGATCTGATGACACCATCTGAACTTGACACCTAATTAACCACAGCAATAAATATTTGAAGTATTGACTAATTGAAGCCATTTAGTCCAACTTATGCTCTTTTGAAATCTTTGTGCAGGAGCTTTTAAAGCTTTATAAAAACACATTAATGCTGTGTTCGTATTGAATATCTGCATGTTCGATTTAATTACTTGAAAGCTTGACACTACTGCTTAGTTAAACGTGTTATATTGAACTATATTATTTTAGATTATTTATAAAAGCTGACTCCTTAAATAACCCAGAGCTTAAGGTGATTGTCAGCTGAATGGATAAATACATGTGTGACTACCTGAAGCTTAATCTTAATTCCTTATGTAGGAGCTTTCAAAGCTTTTTCAACATTACATTAGTGATTTGTCGCTGTCTGTATGCAAGATTTAATTACTTGAAAGATTGAAGATATAGTTTAGTTCAACGTACTTACAGTATTTTATATTGAATTGCAATATTTTTGAAAATGTATCAAAATCGCACAGCTAATTCCCCAAATAGCGTAGGGCTTAATCTGCATTTTCGGCTAGTCTCATTGTATTTAATATACATGCATATATATACATATATTTCGCTTAGTATTCAAATGCTGACAAAACTTTATGGTTATTGTCCCTGGGCATTTCGAATGCGTTTCTTGTTTAACGTCTGTGCGTTTTATTCCGGTTGCGTAGTCTCTTAATTAAATAGAATTTATTTTTATGTTTACTCGGCTTGTTCTCTTTTTCCTATAAGATGTGTGTTGCTTGTGTGCGCTTTAATTATATTTTTATCGAAACGGTTTTTTTTTTTTAAAGCCAAAGCTTAAAGTTCAAGCGATGCAACATTTTTTTCACTGCTCATTTGCTTTATTTTCTTTAATTCTTGTTTTTGTTCGTTCTTCTGTCGTAAAATTTATCACGTTGAGCGCAGAAAAACGATGCTTCAAGTATATAAAGCATCTGACAACATTGGCTTTTTTCACTTGACTACAATGGAAGAAATTCAATATAATTCTTTGCATATTTCTTTTTTAAATTTAAAGTGTCTGCCAGCTAGCCGCAAAAGCCTCTGGAATTATGTGTGGCTAATGGAAACTGTCGGATAATTAATACGAATGCGACGCTTTGTGAATTCACTGACGAGCCGCAGACGAACGAATAATTATGAATTAAGCTCAAAGATCGTCGCTTAATTAGTGTCGAAAGCATTGCACTTAATTCATAGTTGAAGAATTTTGAGTTCGTTTTCGTTTTCTGTTCACCACGATTTCACAATCATTAACTATTTTGCATGGCTTCCTTTGGCATTTGGCCTTTGGCTTTTGGCTATGACGCCGCTGCTGTGCCTTTGCCTTTGTGCTCAGTTTATTTGCATGTCTGCCTCCCTGCCAAATAAAGCGCAGACATTTTGCATACATTACTCACTCGCTCTCGGGCAGCAGCTGCCGCAGCATGTGCTCCGAGCCACTACTTCAGGTACAGCAGAAGTGGCAGTCAGCCAACAAGAGCGACAACTACAACAACGGGGCGTATGAGTGATACTTAACCGTAATGTGTGTGTGTGGGTGTGTGTGTGCCTGTGTCTATGTGTGTATGCGTTTGAGTAAGCACGCGAGTGTGCGTGTGTGGGTGTGCGTGTGTGGGTGTACGTGTGTGTGTGTATGGTTAGATGGTGCACTTGAGTATGAAAGGAAGACGCCAAGACGTCCACATTAACACGCGTGAAAAGATGAAGTCAGGTTAAGTAGACTAACTTATGCTCTTCAAAAGAACACAGTTTTTTGCAATATATAAATAAATATAAATATATTATTTATATATTTTATATTCTTAATTGAAAATGTTGAAATATTTTAAAGAATAAATCCGTTAAGTATGTAAATACTGAAGTAAAAAGAAGCCTAAAATATTGTTAAACTTTTTAATTTATGAAAATGTTGCTATAAATAAACTATAATAATAGGAAAGTCATTTTTTAATTGAATTAATTTAAATTTATTTGTTAACTCAAATAGTATTGGATCTAAGTAGTACATATTATGTTATTTTAGTAGATTATAATAGCAAAATTATATAGCAGCAAAGTTGCTTGCAAAATAAATCGGTTTTTACTTGTTGCGAAAACGAAAATGTTTTTAAACAAAATAACTTGAAATTTGTTGTGGATAATAAATTGGAATTTTTAATAAAGTGATTCATTATAATAAAGTACTCTAAAATATTTTTAGCATGAGCCTTTTCGAGTAATGATTACATTAGACTTTATCGTGTAATCAATTCAAGGTCTACTAATTCTAACATTATTAACTCAAATTTAAGGTTTACGTCTGATTGGGTTTTTCAATGACCGTTAAACAAATATTGGATCAATTTAGAGGAAATTGTACTATTTTTATTTTTCAATTTAAGTGTAAAAACCATAAATATTAAATTTTATTTAATACAACTCATTCAATATTTCTTTTCATCTTTTTCTGTGTAAACTGATATTAGTCGGCATAAAATAAATAAACTCAATTCCAATATTAACTTCAGTTTGTAGACAAAGTTTTGTTGAATGCCAATGGACTCAGGCCCTTTGGCCCTTTGTGGAAATAAGGTCGCCTGCTGTTGTCGGTGGCTCATGGAGAGTCCTGCTCAGCAGGCAGGCATTCAGGCAGGCAGTCAGCGTACTTGAGTGGAGTGCATAATCAATTAACATAAAATGTTCTCATGTTTTTTTTTTTTTTTGGTTTTTCTTGTCATTTTTGTAGGCGCTCACCTACTGCGATTTAAAGTGCATACACATGGGCGGTCTGGTGGAGGTGCTGCGTCTGTATCCGGAGTACCAGCAGCAGTTTGCGAACGACATACAGCACGACCTGACATGCAATTTGCGGGAGGGCTACGAGAATCAGGACTCGGATATTGGTCCGTCATTTCCTCTGCCGAGCATTAGCGAGGACGATGAGAATCGCGAAGAGGCCGAGGCCGCTGAGCAGGATAAGGATCACAATGGTGTCGGTGCTGGTGCCGGTCCTGGGATTGCAGGTGTTAATCCACTATCGGCGTCGCCGTCGCCACAGCATCATAGCATCACACGTTCTCCGCTGCTGGGCATGAACAGTCCCAGGCATCAGCGATTGCATCAGCGTGGCAGCTCATTGATTACGCTGCGTGATAGGAACAAGCGACAGCGTCCGCTGAACATGGCCAGCAGCTTGGATCGCAACTCGTTCGAGGAGGTGGACTCATCCGTGGAAGAGGAGGCGGGCGGCAAACGGCCGTCGCTGGAGCGTCTCGACTCGCAGGTATCCACCCTGCATCAGGATGTGGCCCAACTGAGTGTGGAGGTGCGCAATGCCATTAGCGCGCTGCAGGAAATGACTTTTTCATCCGGTGCCATGAACTCGCACGGCTCCCTCAAATTTCCACCGGCTCGCTCCATACCCAACATCAGCGGTGTGGCAGCAGCACGAGCCGGACTGGGATTAGGCAGTGGCGATGCACAGCTTATGGGCGGCATAATTTCCTTAGGTGGCGGCGGCGCGGAGGCATCGGCAGGCATGCAACGCAGTTCGTCGCATCCACCCGAGGTGTGGGGCAGAGAGATGCAGCTGCCGGCTAGAGGCTCGGCATGCAGCTCCAAGGCCGCCTCGCCGGCTAGCGTAGAGGCTCCAACGAAGACGAGTCGCAGCTCGCAAACCGATTTCTATCGCATCGATTTCCCCACCTTCGAGCGCTTCGTTTTGGCCAATCCGCGTCTGGTGTTGGGTCTGCTGGGCATTGAGCCGGCCATTAAGAGTGAAATGGAGCTGCTGCAGCAGAAGCAAACGTTGCAAATCTCGCCACTGAACACCATCGATGAGTGCGCATCCCCCCTGACGACGGAGGCCAACTTGAACAGCTCCAAGGAGCGTTTGCTTGGCAATCAAACGCCAGCAGCTGGACGTATCTATCCGCCCTTAGACGATGAGAACTCCAATGATTTTCGCTGGACCATGAAGCACTCGGCGAGTCATCAGAGTTGCTGCCGGAGCACCGATGCACTGCTAACGCCCGAGGAACAGCCTTCTGCGCCCCAGGAGCAGCCACTGGAGCAACAAGTACAACAACTCCAGCAACTACAGCAGCAGCAGCAGCAGCACCAGCAGCAGCGGATTAAGCGCAGCATTCGTCGCAGTGGCAGCGGTGGCAGCAACTCCAGTTTATCCAGCAGCAGTTCGAGTTCCAACAACTGCCTGGTCTCGCAGAGCACAGGAAATCTGAATGCCACCACCGCAAACACAACGAACGCATCGGTTCACTGCAGCAACAGCAGCCACAGTGTGGCGAATGCGCGACGTGCCTCCTGGAAGCTGCAACATTCGCGCAGCGGTGAATATCGTCGCCTGTCCGAGGCAAATGCCCAATACTCGCCACCGGCCAAGGTGCCGCTGCCAGTGCCCGTACCCGTGCCCGTGGCAACAGCAGCAGTCAGCTATGGCCAGGATGAGGAGGAGATTGTGGAGCTGTTGGGTCCGCGACGTAGTTCACGGGGCACCCTCCCTCATCCCTCGATGGCCGAGGTGGGCGGTCGGTTTCTGTTAGGCGTGCACAGCGGGGCAAGTCAGCATTCAATGAATTTTCGGTTCTCCGCTGGCGATGCGGACAAACTGGAGAAGGGACTGCGTGGATTGCCATCCACGCGTTCATTGCGCGATCCCAGCGCCAAGTAAGCGGAGAGCGGAGGGTGTCCCTGGAATTTCCTATTACGCAAAGGGAACGACTGGGTGGGGTTGGGTTGTGTTGGGTTAAATTATGGCTCAGGGTTGCCAACAAAAAACGTGGGCAAATTCGTATGTGTGAAGTCGCTTACACGCATGCCGACGTGCGTGATTTATTTCCTAATTAATACTGAAATACGAAGACGCTTGTACTTTTAATATCTATAAGATATCTACAGATACAGTTACCTACACCTTGATTATTCAACTATTGCGTTTAGGTTTTGTCCAATTGCAGAATATAACAACACACAGTGATTTGCGTTAAGTAACTCTTCGTTTCAATTGTTGTCCACACTCAATACAATTCGAGTTGGCTTCAATGCAATTATGCTGAAGCTTTCAAATTTGTTTCTAAAGCTGATTTGAAAGTTAAGCTTACAACTTAAATAAATTATGACATATAACCCGCTTTCCAAGAATAATCCAAAGATTAAGTAACATTTCTAGCGTCATTAAATCTTAAGTCTTGTTTACTTTACTTATAAGAAAAGGAGATTGGTCACGAGAGCAAAGTAATTATGTAAGCAAAGCATATTTATTCCTAGCATATCAGAGTATTATCTATGACATAAAATATATTTTTTAAGACTTAAGCCAAATAAAACAAACAAAACTCGAAACTGTGCAAATATTGCGTGAGGCTGTCAATGAGAAGTGCAAAACCGAAAATCAGTATAAATAATAAACGAACTCGGATGTATATATATTTTACTATGCGGCTAGCAAGCATTGTGGCAACACACACCAACACATACACATATACATATGCCTATAAAAATAAAAACATGAATATTGACTATTTATTGCAAAAGAAATATTGTATATCTGAATGTTAATTGTCAACTACAGGAACTTGATGTATTTATGTATTATAAAAAAGGTAGAATAATAATAATTCCTTAATGTGCAAAAATTTCTCAGATAATAAATTGTGAGGTCGGCAGTACAAAATAACACATTAAAAAAATATAAAACACATATTTTGTTGGGCAGACAAACGTATATAGTATAAAGTAGGGAGAATACTGATAAGCTGGAGCTTAACATGAAAAATTAAATACTATTTAAGCAATTGTTAAATACTTAATGCTCAATATAAACATAATTTATAAAGTTAATAATGAGTATATGTGAAATGAATTTTAAAAATAAATTCATTTAATATAAGTACCTCAAGAAAAGGAAGTGGATAATAGTTAGTTAGGCAACGCATAAGAGACAAATTTTTAGGATGTCTGTAAAAATGATGGAATCAAATATAAAAATTCAAAATAAAAAATAAAGCTTAAACTTAAGTATATGTCATTTACAATAAAACAACAACAAAAAAAAACAAAAACAATTGTAAAATAAAAATTACATTGATATAGATATTTGACAATCGTTTGCGCTATTAGGAAAACCCGGCATGAACTTGAGAAAATTACTAATTTTACTTATAAAGTAAATTTTAGAGTTTGTGATTTCCTGTAATAGTTGTCTGAAACGTGAGTTGGCAGCAGGGCATTTATCCTCAAAATTATACAACTATTTTTTAGAATAGGTCCTGCATAGAATCTACCAAAGATGCTAAGCAAATAGCGTATAGCAAGTAGAAAGTTGCATTATATTGTTAGCATTAAGTATTAGAACCTACATTAAAATGGCCGAATTATCAAAAAAAAAAAAAAAATACAATAAATATGTATATTGCTATCTAGTAGTGGCAAATACTAGTGTATATATGTACTTATATGTAAATGTTCCCAACAACTATAAAGACTTGTGCTTCGTTCTATTCTCGATGTAAGCAATCTACAATAATACCTAATTGTGTAAGTTTGTGCATATGACTTTTATATGTATATGGCATTCGCATATTTTAACCTACCAAATCCATTATATACATAATTAAATTGCATACATGTGTTTTAAATATTAAGCGATATTTATTGCATTGTAGAGATATACGTATATATATATACATATATATAAATATATATATATATATATATATATATATATATATATATATATAAGTATTTACGACACATAAATGTGGTCAATAAGTTCACCGAGATTCTTGAACGTTTTTAAATGTTTTAATTAATGTTATAAATGAAAGCCCAGATTCAAATATTCAATATTTAAATGAAATTAAAATAAACTTGATGTGAACAATTTAGATAAATGCTTTTAATTCCAATTATATTTTGAGCATAAAATTAAAATTAATCTGATTAATAATTATTGCCAGTTAAGACCTGAGCTGACAAATCGCTTTATTTTATTTTATTCATTGGCCATTTTTCCTGTTGAATATTTTCCTTGTGAAGATGTGGAGCTTTGCTTTAATACGATTAACTTGACTTGACTTGACTCACTGCCCCCTTTGGTAGTGTATTTCGACCATAATCCGATAACCTAAACGGCAACTTTATTGGATGTCGATGTCAACACCATATGTCAATCAAGTACGAGTATTAAAGCCATGCTGGCAGTGCGGGAAGTTTATGTATATATATATATATATATATATATATATATATATATATATTTGCCAGGTATCCATTGAGAAGTAATTTTTACATACATTTCTATACACTACATATTTAATATTCATTGAATAAATGCTTCAAGATTTTGAATCAGTTTGTTATATGCCTCAAAAGTATGTTAAGCTTTTGCTATAAATGTAAAAGTTTACCCAGGATACTCTAAAACTTACTGTCTTCATAACAACATCTTGTTATTATTTTCAGTAGCCTAACAATTATTGTAATTTTTAAGTTTTGTTTTCAAATTTGTTAAACTATATTTAATTTAAATTTATTTGAAATTACAAATTAAAGTTACAAAATTAAAGCCTCAAAAGGCAGAGGGATATATATTACTCCGATTGTCTTTTGCTTCAAACTATGGCAGCAATTATTTAGTTTTCTTGATAAATTTTCTAAATTAAATTAAAATTAGTTTTGTTGTGGCAATTCCGACATTTATTTAAAACTTGTGAAGACTCACATTTTTCTATATATATTTTTGTCAGCCCCGATGCTGAAGACATTGTTTTTTTTTTTTTTTTGATGAGCGAGCCGAAAGGCGAAGTGGACCATTAATTTTTTTCTGGAACTTTTGCTGATGGGGCCGGTTAGGAAAAAATGTAGATAAGCCACATAAAATAAAATAGGCATAATACCAGAGGAACAAAATGACATCGCGTGCCAATTATATTTTTTCTTATTGGGAATTTTCGAGGTGCAACGCGTCCCTATAAATTAAATAAATAAATGTACATTCGCTTAGAATTCAGAATTTCAAGCTTATAAGAGATATATAAGTGAGTTTCCTATGCGATTTTTGATTGCCATCCTTTGCCATCCCTCTCTTCTTCTGCGTCCCTCTGCTATACATCCTCTGCTAAACATCCTATGCTATACATTGTGGCGCCATGACCGCCAGATGGCGATGCACATTACCACGTTCTCAAATATAGATGGCGCTAAAATTTAAGCCCTAAAGCCGACCATAGATGACAATCGCGACAAGAGCGACATCTTGCGGGACGCATGGGCATTTTTCAAAGATGTGAAACGCTTTTGCAATTTTGAATGATCGGCGTAATTGTGATAACGATAAGATAAAATGAGTGTTTCAACGAGATATGCAAGATAAAGAGTCAAATTAATTTTTCTATTCCCTCTAGGCATAATTTTTATTTCTTCCCACTTTCTCTTAATCGCTGTACTAATATTTATTCATTGCATGCATCTTTTTGAGTACTCTGAATGATTACAATAGACTTCATCATGTAATCAATTCAGAGTCCTCTATTTCTATCATTAATAACTCAAATTGAAACGTGTTGTCTGGCGAATAACATTTGAAACCAAGATCTTATTTAAGAAATACATATATACACGATATATAATAATATGTAATAAACTTGAAAATAATGTTTTACACATAAATTGCGTACTGTCACATATCAAATTGTTATTTCAACTCTTTTCACTAAATTTGCTTATATTTTCCTTGTTAATGTCATATATATATTTTGTGCTTGACCGAAAAAATATTAAAAATAAAAAAAAAATAATTGGGAACAAACTCGGGCGATAAGGAATTTCTTGGTTTCGGAATTGTGTGTCTCAACCCAAAAATAAAAATTAATTCTTTCGCTTTGTAATTTTAATAAGCACGTCTTCCTTCGTTCTGATCAAAATGCCAGCTAAATATATATAGTCTTTAGGATTGCTAACGGGCAATACCATAAAGTTACTTAAAATATAAACCAACAGAGTCTTAACTTCCAGCATGGCAAACTTTTGACCAATACAATTTCGCCGACCAGCACTAAAGGGTATAAATGCAAATGGATGGCGCTGTGTGGAATTTTCGGGAAGGAAGCGTTCTGGAATGAATTCATTCGGTTCCTCAAAATAACGTGGATTGCGATGTATATCGAATATGTGCACGATAATCTGAGTGCCCTTTGGCATAATCAAGTTGTTTGCCAATTTCGTATCCTCATGACACTCCCGCATAATGTCAGGAACCGATGGACACAGTCTTTGCGTCTCTTTGATAACACATTCCAAATACTTCAGCTGACCCAATGTGCGGCTGTCCAAATTGTTGAGTTCGTCTGCAATATAAAGTTAGCTAATCTTATCGGATCTGCAGACATTAGTCAACAACAAATTATTGCAGTTCTTGATAATATTTCGTTTTCATTGCGAAAGCAAACCATATTATTGCAGTTCTTGATAATATTTCGTTTTCATTGCGAAAGCAAGCCATACCATTGTTGGATATAAGCTGGGTAATCTCCTCGTAGCACAGTTGCTGTTTATTTGGATGACTGGCGAGATAGGCAAGAGCGAGTATGATGTTCATAGAAGTCGTGTCAAAGCCTTCAAACATAAATGTATCAACCTCCTCGCAGATACCAGCATGATCTATGAGTCCATCCATTTCTGCTAGTAGCATTGTGTCCAACATTGCATAACGTTGCTTTGTGTTCAAATCACTGGAATATAAAAAAAATGCATTTAATATTATTATGCATTTCAGTCGAAAAAGATTTACTAAAATACATCCGAATATTTATCTCATTGTTTTAAGGAACAATATTAGTATTTTTTGTTGTTTATTTAACTTAATATTAATTTTAAACATATTTTTTTATAAATATGTATTAAAAGTAGAAAAACAAATTGTAAATATGTGAGAAAAAAAATTAAATCAATTAATTCAGAATTTGAAGCAACAAAAGCGAAGACTGCGGAATTCAGAACACAGAATTATAATATAAAGGAAATTAGAAAGATACCTTGATTCCGTTTCGTAAGCCTCTCTGTTAAAGTTCTGTCTACGTTTCTCAATAATGTTGCTTGAGAATGCGTGCAAATTCTTCAGAGTTGGTATATCCTTTCGACCATTAGCGAAATTGTTGTATAGAGTGTCGCTGCCAAGTAGTGGATTAATCACACGATTTATAAAACTATGTTCTGCTATTGTGATATTATTACGGTATTCATCACCATCGGCACAATCGTCGAGTCTCACTCCAAGGGCCGTCTCTATTAAGAGGGATTAATTCTCATGTGCGATTTCAAATATTCATAAGACAAATGCTTACCACAAATACTGTTCAGTGTGAAACGAGGTATTACATTATTTAAGTTAACCTCACAAGCACCTACTGTATTAGTCGACATGTTTTGTAGAAGATCGATAAATTTAACGCTTTCTTGCCTGTATAAAAAAAGGTATATTAGCACTTAAGATAATCGATTCTTAACAACAGTATTGACATACTTAAAGACCACCAAGAATTGTTCCAATATTTTAAAATGAAATGCAGGTGTTAGTAATTTTCGTCTACTATGCCAGTGTTTACCTAAAATGGAACTGATTTAAAAAACATGAAATCTTATTCATTTACTGCGGGTAAATACAAAACCTGTGCTCGTCAATAGGCCCGATTTAAGAAACGGCTGCAAAAACCGATACAAATCTCCTTTGGTTATCAAATTATTATCATTCAGCACCAGTTCCGCATCAGCGGCATCAATAATGTTATATACTGGCATTCCAATAATATACTGAATATAGCTACGCTTCAGCTCCGTTGCATAATCACGAGAATAATAAAACAATTGCTCTGTGAAAAAAGGTTTTTAATGATTGACCCCTTTTTATAATTTAATATACGTGAAAAACGTATGTATTTTTAAATATTTATGTTTTGATAAGCTTCATCATAAATACTAACCGGAGTTCATTCCAAACGTATCAAAAGTATTGCCTAAAATTGTATTTCCAGCGCGTCGGGCAACAATCCGATCCAGTGGTCCACCATCAACGGTCTTAAACCGTCGACTAAATGATAGTAATTCATAGTCTTTGCTTAGGCGAAATGCGCATATCACTAGTAAAGCAAATAACGATATCAAAATAATGAATAACATTAAAGAGCTGAACTTTAGGCAATTCAAAAATATATATTTATTGTTGTGTGTATAATCTTGAATGAGATTTGACCACGTCCGCATCACTCAACCGTATTTGCCCAACTAAAACGTTGTGCTAAAACAAAAAATTGCGACTCTCGTCGCTAATATAATTTAAGCACATACCCAGATACACATAGTATTATTAGTCGTATGTTGTGGCGGGAGTCGGACGTATCGATAGTCGGGGATGGCAACAGTCGGCTAGGTGGCAGCACCCTGTTTGAATATTAAGAGAGTAGAGGGAGAGGGCAATATTAGAATGAGAGGTGAACTCGCGGAATGGGAGTTTATTACTTATATTTATTCGTATATTATAAATTTCCACTTGTATTTTTTTAAATGTATTTTTTATTATTTGTTAATTATTATTTGTTATGTTTCATTAATTTATACTTTTCCTACATTTTTTTTGGGCAACTTTACATATTGTTATAGTTTGTTTTGAATTTTTTAAATTGCCATTGTCCGTTAAATCAGCTGTTTTGTTAGTGGTGTACAGATTAGAAGTACTGTGTGATTGTTCAGTCGGCGGGTGTGAGTAGATATTGTTTATTTGAATTTGGCGCCCTGCGCGGAATAATTTAAATATCGTAGTTGTTGATTGAATTTTAATTACATTTGCACACTATGTTAAGTGCACTTAAAATTCGGCTAAGCTTAAAAATTAATTTCAGGAAAAGCGTTTAACATGCGTTCAGATCTAAGCATTTTGTGTCAGTACATAAATTCATTCCACAATTCACTTTTATTTTAATTTATTCCGAGAATACTTGTTAAAATTCAAACATATTCTAAATTTCCAGTTCGATTAATAGAATGTTTCGGCATCTCAAATGCTTAAGGACAGTTCAGCGGCCACTTAACCGTCGATATTTTAAGGCTTTCACTGTTGATGTTGTCCTGAACGATGTGAAGCCGTTGGCAAATGCGATGCCTTGCATAGAAATGCCACAGGTGATAGCAGATCGTGATTACAAGTATAAAGAGGGTCAGGTTTATCACGGCTTCCAGTGCGAGCACGTCGAGCATAACGCCGGTTATGATCTAATGTCGTGTCTTCTGAGACATGTTGTCACTGGGACAGAATATTGGCATTTAGATTGCAATGACATCAATAATGCATTCTCAATTAGTTTCCGAACGCCACCGATTGACTCGACGGGTGTAGCACACATTTTGGAGCATATCACTCTGTGTGGCTCCAAGAAATTTCCAATTCATGATCCATTCTTCAAGATGCTTAACCGATCCGTTGCCACCTGTCTGAATGCCTTGACCATCTACGAATGGACCCTTTATCATTTCGCTTCTCGAAATGAAATCGATTTTAGGAACTTAATGCGCATCTATTGCGATTGTGTTTTTGAGTAAGATATCATTAACAAAAAAAAAAGAAAAAAAATACGTATTTTAAATGCTAACCAAAAATCGCTCTTCAGGCCCAATATACTTTATTTGGACTTTTTGCATGAGGGTTGGCGGCTGGAGCACAAAGATGTGCATAATCCACAATCTGAGCTAATGTTTAAGGGTGTCGTCTACAACGAAATGAAAGGATTTTTTTTTGAAAACCCCCGAATATGCCGACAGTACCTTTCCAGATACCTATTGCCAAATAGTGCATACTATCATATGGCGGTCGGCGATCCAATCCACATACCATCTTTGACCCATGAGGATTTAATTGAATTCCATCGCAAATACTACCATCCGAGCAATGCACGACTCTATAGCTACGGATCTTTCGATCTCATGGAGACCCTGTCATTCCTCGACAAGGAATACCTGTCGAAGAGGGACTTCCAAGATACGTCCTATAGTATTATCCCACCCCAGCCCCGTTGGACAGAGCCCCGTCGAATGCATGTGTCCTGTCGCTTGGAAGAGGAGGGCGCCTCGCCAGATTTGCGAAATCAAATAGCGATTGCTTTCCTGATGTGCGACAGAACCGATATACAGGAATGCTTTGAGCTGTTGTTTCTATCCAATCTATTGACACGCGGTCCGAATGCGGCCTTCCACAAAGCTCTGGTTGAGATGGACTCTTCGGGTTGCTTCCACAAGAACACCAGCTATGCAATCACGACCAGAGATACCCATTTGCGTGTCGGTCTGCAGGACCTCAGAGTCGAGGACTTCGGCAAATTTATCGAAATTTTCGATAACACTGTGCACAAGACAATTGAGGAGGGCTTCGAAGCTCAGCACATTGAGAGCTGTCTCCACAATCTAGAATTGTCGGTGAAACATCAGGTGCCGAACTTTGGCAAAGTGATCCTCTACAACATGATTAGTGTTTGGACTCACGGGGGCGATGTCGTTGCCAATCTGCGCATTCACGAGCAGATTGCCAAGCTGAAGCGCAACTTGAGCGAAAATAAGACCTATTTTCAGGATAAGATCAAACAATATATATTAAACAATCCGCACAAGCTTACGATCACCATGTCGCCCGACGAAAAGTTCGACTTGAATTTTGAAAAGGCCCATAAAGCGGTGCTTCAGGAGAAAATCGATAGTCTTAGCGCTGAAGACCTGCAGCAAATCTATAAGACTGGACTCAGATTGGAAGCGGCGCGAAAAGCGCCCGTCAATTTGGAGATATTACCGTGTCTATCGCTGAAGGATGTACAGGAGCCATTGAGGATACCAGATCTCATAGAGGAGCACATTCACGGTGTTCCAACTCAGTTGTGTAAGGTGAATACGAACGGAATAACCTACTTTAATTGCATCTTCAATATGGCGGGCTTGAGTCGAGAAGATGCCAAACTTGTCCCACTATTATGCAACGTGATTCAAAATATGGGCACAGACGAACATAGTTTTGCAGAATTCGATAAACTGGTCAATTTGAAGACAGCCGGCATTGAATTCCAGGTGAAAGTAGTGGAGAATGTTAAGGATTACGAACAGTATCAAATGGGCCTGCAAATAAAGACATTTGCCCTCGACCAGAATGTGCACGATATGTTTGCGCTGTGCGAGGAATTGCTGTTGAGATTCACGTTAGTAGATATCGATCGACTAAAGATGCTTATGGATACATATATCTCCAAATTATCGGCTGGCAGAATTGATAATGGGCACCCGCTGTCCATGCTGCAAGCCGCATCCCTGATCAGCAATGCAGCTCAATGGAAATCCCAGTTGACCGGTTTGGATCACATCGACTTTCTGCGAGAGTTTGCTCAACTGCACAGCACCGAGGAAATTCGCGACAGACTGGTGAATATTGCTCCGAAGATTTTCAGCAAGAGCAATATGCGTGTTGCAATTAATACCTCGGAGAGTTTTGCAAACACAGCGCTGGAACACTATAGCACATTCCTGCAAAACTTGCCAACCGTGGAAAAGATGAGGGGCAGAAATGAATTGCGCTTGCTGGCACCCAGTTTTCAGCATTATGATCTGAAAATCTCTATAAATTATTGTGTGAAAGCTTTCTATTCTGTGCCCTATTTGCATATGGATCACCCTGTATTGCGGGTAATTTCAAAGCTCGTCGCGGCCAAGTATCTGATGCCAGTGGTTCGCGAGCTGAATGGAGCTTATGGCGCTGGTGCCAGACTCGGTTACGATGGCATCTTCTACTTCTACAGTGTCAGGGATGAATACTCGACTAAGACACTGGATACATTTGATAAAACGAACGAGTGGTTGTTGAGCAACAAAATCAAATTAGATGAACAAATGCTATTCGAGGCAAAGCTGGGCGTGTTGCAGCTGCTGGATTGGCCAACAGCGCCTGGTGAGAAGGGCTTGGACTATTTCATTACAAGAGTCTCGCAGGAGGAATACGTTAATTATCGGAAACGCATGCTGGCCGTGACTATCGATGAGGTTAGCGCAGCCATCGATAAGTACTTCACGCACGAACCAAAACACGTTGGCAAATGCATTCTAGGAGCAAAAGACAAATAAAGTATGTTATGAAAGAAATTATAACACTTTTTATGTAACGTTTGTAAGGAGTCCGCAAAAAGCTCAATTCAATTATGTTGAACTTTCAAATGTGTCACGCAAATACACAGCCTAATAAATATATCGATAGAGTCGATAGCAATTGCTGCCCTGGCTAATGAAACCCTGTAAATTAAGCAGAAATATAATTTAGAAGTTCATTACATTTCGTCCATCGCGAAGTCAATATCGATAAGTGACACGGCAAATGCACTATCGATGCATCGATACAATATCAACAAAATGTGCTGCGGATAAATATATATTAAGTTAGCAGCTGACTGCATTTTGAAAGACTTGGTTTTAAGAATCGGTGGGTATTATAGTATTATTTTGAATAGATCACCTATAAATATGATCTGCATATGTCATTCGAATCAGTCGTATGCCTAAACTATTAAAATTACCATATGCATACATATATAAATACATACACCTATACAAATGAGCCAATTCAATGCCGGCTGATGTAACTTTGATTCGAGTTGTGTTTTTTGTGTGTTTGGGCAATTGAAATGCAAATGCTCCGCCTTGGATATCAACTGCAATTCTCCTGTATTTGTGTACCATTTATCATTTGTAGACTACGCGCACCTAGCACAAAACAAAAATGCTCACTCGCTTGCAATGGTTGAGGGCGCTGCCACGCCCTGCCGCCTCACTCCGGCGAAGTATCAAATCATTTCCGGGTGCCAAAGTGGAGTCCGAACAGGCGCTGCAGGGAGCCATGCCACATGTAATGGCCGAGCGCAAATACAAATATAGCGAGGGCAAAATTTATAATGGATTCCAGTGCGAACGCATTGAATATATTCCCGATTTTGAGCTAACTTCCTGCACCCTGCGACATCTTGGCACTGGGACGGAGTTCTGGTATATCGATCGCAACGATGCGAACAATGTGTTCTCCATTAATTTCCGCACGACGCCCTTCGACTCGACGGGCATGCCCCACATCCTGGAGCATCTGGCCCTGTGCGGCTCCAAGAATTTTCCAATTCGAGATCCATTCTTCAAAATGCTCAATCGCTCTGTGGCGACATTTATGAATGCCATGACTGGACCCGATTACACCCTGTATCCGTTTTCAACAATGAACGAGGTGGATTTCAGAAATCTACAGAAGATCTACTTGGATGCGGTGTTTAGGTGCGTAATAAAATTATGTAATGTGGATGATATTGATTAAAATGCTCAATTCTTACAGGCCAAACTTGGCGCATCTGGACTTTTTGCAAGAGGGCTGGCGCCTCGAGCACAAGGATTTGAGCAATCGGGACTCGGAGTTTATTATCAAGGGCGTCGTCTACAACGAAATGAAGGGCGTCTTTTCGGAAAACTCGCAAGTTTTTGTGCAGAATCTGTTGAATAACATGCTGCCGGATCACACATACGGCTACGTAGCGGGTGGCAATCCTTTAGAGATACCAAAATTAACCCACACAGATTTGGTTGAATTCCATCGCAAATACTATCATCCGAGCAATGCGAGGATCTTCTGCTACGGCTCCTTTGATCTAATGAAATCCCTGGCATTTGTCGACAAGGAATACCTGAGCAAAGGGGAACGCATAGATAATTCCTATAGTCGCATACCGAAACAAGTACGTTGGTCACAGCCACGTAATGTCCACATTCCCAGCAGGCTGGATAGCATGGGCGCCAGTTTCGATCGACAGAATCAGATAGCTATAGGATTGCTGATGTGCGACGCAACCGATATACAGGAAAGCTTTGAGCTGAATGTACTTTCCGAGATATTGATACGGGGCCCCAACTCGGCCTTCTACAAGAGCATGATCGAGCCGAACTTCTCTGGGGGCTACAATCAAAGTACGGGCTATGCCGCCGATTGCAAGGATACATATTTCGTTGTGGGCCTTCAGGATCTCAAAGTTGAAGATTTCAAACAGTTCAACGAACTGTTTGACAGCACGGTGCATAAGACAATCGAAGATGGCTTCGAATCGCAACACATTGAGAGTGTATTGCACAATTTGGAATTGTCGCTCAAGCATCAGAGTCCGCACTTTGGCAATGCTCTGTTATTTAACTCAACCTCGTTGTGGAATCATGATGGGGACGTTGTCAGCAGTCTGCGTGTCTCCGAAATGATTGCCAAGCTGCGGCGCAACCTGAAAAATAATTCCAATTATTTGCAGGAGAAAATGCAGAAATACTTTACAAACAACACGCACAAACTAACGTTAACAATGTCCCCCGATGAATGCTATGAGTTGAACTTCAAACGCGCCGAATCCGATATGCTTAAGCAGAAGGTAAATGCGCTCGATGCAAATATGAAGACGGAAATCTATGAGAATGGCATCAGGCTTGAGACATCTCAGAAATCGAGAGAGAATTTGGACGTGTTGCCCTGTCTATCGCTCAGCGATGTCAAGGAGCCACCCAAGCTGCCAACAATTGAAATGCAAACAATCCAAAAAGTGTCCACACAGTTGTGTAAGGTGCCCACCAACGAGATCACATATCTGAAGTGCCTGTTCAATATAACGGGCCTGAGCACAGATGAGATCATGCTCGTGCCGCTCTTCTGTAACGTTATCAACGACATGGGCACCACCAATCACAATTTCCGCGAATTCGACAAACTCGTCCTATCGAAGACAGCCGGCATTGACTTTAAGCTGAATTTCGTTGAGAATGTTGAGGATGCGAAGTCTTATAAAATGGGTCTGATGATCACGACCCATGCTCTCGATAAGAATGTGCCCGATATGTTTGCACTGACCCAAGAACTGTTGCTCAACTTTAAGCTGGAGGATACAGATCGGCTGAAGATGCTGATTGAGAACTACATCTCCAACATATCCGTTGGAATAGCAAGTTCTGGTCACTTGTATGCTATGCTAAGCTCCGCTGCCCTGGTCAGCGATGCGGCCAAATTGAAATCACAATTATCCGGTATGGATCATATAGACTTCATGAAGAAATATGTGCAACAGAACAAAACGGAGCAGATTCGCGATAAATTGAAAAATATTGGCTCGAAGGTGTTCAACAAGACCAACTTGACTGTGGCGATTAACACCTCGGAAGCCTTCCAACAGACAGCCCTGGAACACTACTCTGCTTTCCTTGTAAAACTGCCCACACTGGAAAAGACCAAGGAGAACAACAAATTAAGTTTGCTGGAGCCCAGTTGTCAGCATTATATAATGAATATACCGGTGAACTACTGCGCCAAAACCTTCTTTGCTGTGCCATATTTGCACAAAGATCATCCCGTATTGCGGGTACTAGCCAAACTCATCTCCTCCAAGTATCTGTTGCCCGTGGTCCGCGAGCAGAATGGTGCCTATGGCGCTGGTGCGAAAATCGGCTCGGATGGCCTCTTTGGCTTCTTCAGTTATCGCGATCCACACTCGACGAAGACCCTGGATGCCTTTGACAAGACGTACGAGTGGCTGCAGACAGAAAGCAATAAATTGGATCTGCAAACACTGTTCGAGGCAAAGTTGGGCGTGTTGCAGCAGTTGGACTCACCAATTGCCCCAGGCAACATTGGCATCGATAATTTCCTCTATAATGTCTCGCAGGAGATGTTTGTCAAATATCGTTCCCGTGTCCTTTCCGTGACTATCGATGAGCTGCGCTCGGTAATCGACAAGTACTTCAAGGAGGATCCAAAAAATTTTGGCAAATGCATCTTGGGACCGTCAAACGATAAATTAGAAGAGAAGACCAAACTAAAATGGAAGGTCATAACTTAAATGTAGTAGCATATCCGATTAAAAATCTGACTGTATATATACACATACACACACGCATTATCTCTATTTGTATGCTTTATGTTTCCCACCTGGCGGAAAACGTTTGATTACTTGTTAACGGCCATTAAAGTTGCCATATTTCACATAGCGAATGTAATGATTATAGGATTTCAAATTATTCAAAAAATGTGTAATCTTTTAACTGGTACAACATTAAAACAACAAAAAAAAGAGTATAGAATGTGTAGTAAAATCATTTCAAATATTCTCCGACATATTTAGCCTTTAAGAAAAGAAAAACGATTTCCATCTCCCTGTTCGGCTGTAGGAAACGGAGAATATTCTGACTAATACCTAATCGCTTATATTTAAAAGGTAATAAGCTTAGTTAAAAATACTTTGTCATATTTGCTTACCCCTTCTACCCTTTCAGCGATGTCCCTGCCGAGCACTTTCACCTCTGAGGAAGCGTACTTTAAAGCTGCTGTGGATTTTTTACGTAGCTACGCCTGGATATACCGTGAGGCAAATACAGCCTGCATTAAATCTCTAGATGCTATGCCTGCTCAATTTAAGGACTATTTTCTGGAACTAACAAACGAAGAGCTAAACACATTCCCGTTTGTTCACGAACACTTAGATGGTTGCCCCAATGAAGTGCTACGCTTTCGCCAACAAGTCGCCCATTTCACACCCAGCATTCAAACAGCTCCGACAACTGCCTGCAAGGCATCAACGAAAGATCAATCGAATCATTCACGCAGAATGGCACCCAAAAAACAGCATGAAATTCAAGAATTGGCTGCCAACATTCACGAACACTGCGCAGACAGGACACAGCTCATCATCGACCTTGGCTCCGGTTTGGGCTACCTCAGCGAGGCATTGTTTAAGTTGAATGACAACTATTTGATACTTGGCCTGGAGGCAGATGAGAAGAGAGTTCGATCTGCTCGCATACGTAGTCAGCAATTGCTTCCGCCGGAGACGCATTTGTCGATTAGCTACCAGCAGCTGTTTGTAACAGCAGCTGAAAACTGCCGTAGTCAAATCGAGCAATTCGCCACTGAGTTGGCCCGAAGCAAAGGACTAACAAAGACGGCAACAACAACAGAATTAAGCACAACGTTAATTGGCTTGCATGCGTGTGCGGATTTAAGCATCAACGCAATGCTATTATTCTTATCAATACCACAAGTGCGGTGTCTACACATCATGCCATGCTGTTATCACAAGCTCGCTTTGACGGAACGGGGCACGTTTCAAAACTTTCCCCTCAGCCGCGCACTGAGGTCGGCAATGTCAGCTGATGAGGCACTCAGCTTTAATCGACCCTTCATGCGTTTGGCCTGCCAGCAAACAAATTCGCGTTGGCGTTGCGATGCTGTCAAACACACACAGCATGGAACTCAGATGTGGATGCGTGCCTTGGCCTCAGCTCTTTGCGATGAGAATGAGCTGGTAAAAGTGAAGCGCTACGACCTGGCTCAAAATTATTTTATCCAGAACAACCCTCTGTATGAATATGTACAGCAGAGATTTCAGCTGCACTCCCAACAAACAGGAGATCCTTTGGACTGGCGAGCTGTTCATGAGCAACGTTTTGCAGAACTAACCGGGAGGTATTCGGACGGAAAGGGTGCTCGTCTAGCTGAGGCCTTGTGCTGCTTGCAGGCTACCATACAGGTAGGTCATATAGTCCTATAAACATCCTATTATGTACTGCTACAAAAATTTCAAAGTTCATCTGTGCTGCAAGAAAGACTAAATGTCACTTGATTACTCATCAACAAGGCCTGGGAAATGTGGGTCCTTGGATAACCTATCTCTAACTCTTAGTGAGTATATCAGGTAATTTAAAGCTGAGGTGTGCTTGGTGTACCATTCAGCACAGACATTTAGCCATGGTTTCCGACAGTCAAACAGCAGTAATTTCACACAGGAATTGCACAGAACATTGAAGACCACACGGAACACACAATAGGCGTGTCTTGAGATGGAAAACGAATCGGCAAAAATGAGGACAGAGAGGCACCTAACAATACAGCAACAAGCTGGGCAGAGGCACCAGGTCTTAGACAAGCAAAATGTATCTATAATCAGAAACGATTTAAACAACTAAGATGTCACTGTGCAAAATCAAGTGTGGACACTGGCAATTTTGTGACAATGAGGACGAATACTCAAAGTACATCATTGTGGATTATGTCGCCTTAGGCAGAGATTATGCAGTATCCTGGGAAACCGTGGTTTAATCTCTCAAGACTCAGACTTGATGAAAGAGCTGTAGGCGATTTTCTCTATAATTTTACAACTATAAAAGGAATTTATTTCAGAGAGATGTAAAAATTAATTAGCTAAAAGTAAAAACAGACCAACAACCAACAATTTTATCAGCATTTGTTCAGTGGAATTATAAATGCTATCTGCTTCCAACATGATTGAGCAAGGAGTAGCAAGTTAAAAGATATGGCTAATCCGTCTTTAGTTCTATTTTTAAATGTTTTAAAAGTCTAGGCTTTGGTTGTATAAGTCTAAAAAATAAAAAATAAAATGTGAATAATAATATTCCAGTATTCCAATTTGCCAGTCCCTTGAAGGTCCAATTCTGGAACACGGATCTTGTGTGTGGTCATCATAAAATCCGTTTTACATAAGCGGATTGGAATCTGTTCAAAATAATGCCATACTTTTTGGTGTTAATCGCTATAATTGGAATGTATTATCTCCTCCTCCATGCATGAACTTTTCGACTATTCAGTAATGATTACCATGGACCTTATCAGGTTATCAATTCAGAGACCTCTGTATGTCTCATTAAAAACTCAATTTTAAGGGTCTTGTCTCCTAAATAACATTTTCCAATGCATTTGTGGCTGGGCATCTTTTTAAATTTAAAATAAAGTATTAAATTTTTTCTTGTATATATATATATTTACTTTTGTATTTTTCTGTGTCAACTGATATTGGTTGACATGAAAAAATGTAATGAATTAAATATAGAAAAGTTGGATTTTATATGTTTACCTTTGGCATTCACTCCAGACTCTCTTTCTCTCCCCCGTCCAGCAACTCTGCGAGAATGTGGTGCTTTATGACCGTTTGTGCTACCTTCAGGAATTGGCTGCAGTGCAGCATCTCCCTGTGGAAGTGCGCTACGAGAAACTGTTTGATGAAAAGCTATCGCCGCGCTGTCGAGTCCTGATTGCCAAAAAGTTGTGATGCGGGTGCCGGCCAGGCTGGCTCGAACAAGAGAACGTTCCTGTATGTCGTTAACACAATTAGCAAGCACTTCGCCAGTGGCTTAAAATGCTGTTTAGATACTTATACCGAGGCACCTTGGCATCCACCGCTATCCGTTGGCATCAATTAAAATCAATGCCAGCTAAGGGAAAAACTTTGTGTTGCGTTGAGAAAGAGAAGCTCTTTTTTCTTTCCATTTTACAATTTGCTGCTTAAGAAAAGCATTTTAGCTAGTAAGTGCTCTTTTTGCTCATTACTTGTTTATCAGTGCGGGCCTCGCTATTGTAATTAAATTTTATCCATACACACATACATCTACCTATAAGCAATTGTTTTTGTCACCCCGCAGAAGAAAATTATATACTCGTATGCAAGCGAAAATACCTTAGAAAAGCAGAAAAGCTAATTGCTTTATTGCGGCCAAGTAGTTTTCTGCAAACACAATTGGTTTATGGTACGCACTGTATTTTGAAGCATTTTAATACAATTTGTTTACGTGTGTGCTACGTGTATGTATAATAAGTAGGTAATTGTATTACTATAGGTATGCTGCCAGATATATATTTACAAACTTATTATGTGTGTTGTGTGGGTATTAAAACTTTTCCAGCCCCGTTAAAAATTTTAATACCAGTTGCATTCAAAAAAACATAACAGTAACTAGCAAAAAGCCGATGAATGAACAAGGATATTAATTGCCAGAGGGGATCCATATGCTACAACAGGTTGGTCAATCAATCAATCAATCAATCAGTGCTACGGCATCTTTTTAGTTGTTGTTGCTGTTGTTGTTGATGTTGGCATCTTCCGAGGCTATGCTATTGGAATCCAGTGGAACTCCATCGTCTCTGTGTGCGCAGAATGCAAAATTTATAAATTATGAATATGAGTAAAGACATAGTTAAGGTCAATCTTACGTGTTCACATTGCTGCAACGGAAGAAGTTACTAAAGCCGGCATAAGTACAGGACATGGTCATCACTGGTGTTGTTCTTCCCCTACTGCTGGCCTTTCCCTCATTTCCGCCCTCGTTCTCCGTCTCTCGCAGAGAGGAGCTCTTGCCCAGGGCCAAGCCGAGACTGTCCTGCTCGTAGGGCGATAGGAATTCCTCGCTACGTTTGCCATATCGCGAGCCGAGGAAAAAACGATCGTTACGTGGCACTATGATTAGGCGTCGCGTCTTCGAGGTGCCCACACCGCCCACGGGGGCACCCCCGCTTCCGCTGGCCACTTTGCCGCTCGAGCGTCCATATCGACTGCCCACAAAGAATGCGGGACGCTTCACCAAATTGGGAAACTCTACAAAAGAAAAAAAAATGAGAAGAGCGTAATAAAAAGATATTTTTCCAATGAATTGTAAATTACAAAGAAAAAAAGCCCACATTCAAAATTCAAACTCACCGTTGTCCTTGTGCAGCTCACTTTCCGGATAAGATATTTCTGCTGCGGTAGCTGGCAAAACGCTTTGGGCCAAATATGCGGAAAAGGCAAGCAATAAAAGGCCTATATACGATTTGCGTGATTGTCTCTGAAATGCCCTCGACTGCAACATGCTGGCCAGCAGATTTGTTCTCTGCAATAAAATAAAACAAAACGCTTGTAAGTCATGGCAAGGAGGTAGAGCAGCGGAGAGGGGAGGGAGCATCTGTAATGCGATATGCTTTTAATTTATCGCAGAAAACAGTATTGTGCTTCAAAACTAACTGCAACCTGTGGCTTTCAACAAGGCAAGCGTTTGTTTGCTCTATTCATGAAAGTTGGAGTCAGCTTGTGCATTTTACATTCATATAACCAACAATACAAAATACGTGTTAAGTTTCATGTTAGCTGAGTTCCTCGCGTGGCTTCATATTTTTCCTTTTCTTAAGCATCCTTGCAGACGGAGATGTCATTGAAATCGTAGCTTTATTTATATGTATATATTTTATATATGTCTTATATATTAATTTATTTAATGTCGACTAACATCAGTCGACACAGGAAAATAGAATAGGTAAGAAATAAATTAAATTAAAAATCAAATTTAATCCTTCAATTTAGTTTTAAAAAAATTTAAAAAAAAAAATTAAGGTTTCTTGTGGTATTTAAATGCAAAATAGCCCAACATTTGTTGCGTGTATTGGGGCAAAGACAGACAAAATGTCAAAATGTGTATGTATTTTATGTAATACATGCATATATTGTATTTTTCATAAATTAATTTGTTGTTTTCTCAGAGCTTAATGAAGGTTATGAAATGCCCACATAGGTGCGACACCTTTCAGTACCCACCGCCAGAACGCCAGCATCAGGTTGACTTATTCAATTTGTATTCATTAATACGAGTGAAAGTACAAAATTTGAATTTCTCCAGGCGGGGAGGCGGGAGGAGACGTTATGCATTAACGGTAATTACAATCGTTGGCTGCATGTCGCGCAATGTTCGGCAACAGAGCTGCACAATTTGTATCGGATGTCCGACCACCCACTTTCCACTTTCCCACTCTTCACATTCCACTTACCCAGAAGTAATACCTTTTGGACTCACAAATTGCGTGGCTCTCGCGTTGTAATTACATTTCATTTTTTTATTGCATTAATAATGTTGACATACAAAGGTAGCCACTGTTTTAGTGTGTACGTGTGTGTGTGTGTGTGTGTGTGTTAATGTATCATTTATCGATGCAAAGTTATGCATAATGTATAAATATATGTTCAAGTCCTTGCTGCCAATTCGATGTGTCAATGCTAACCCAAAGCATATATTAAATGGATTCGTGTTTCCAAGTTTTATTTGGTACTTATTATTTATTTTATCTTATATATATTTTTAGATAAGAAAATCGATTTTTTTTTTTTTTTATTGTTAAAAGTTCCCACAAAAAAATTGAGACTTTAAAATAATGATCGACCTAAAATCCTGTCTCTAAACTAAGATATACTTTTGATTCAGTTTTCATAAAGGCATCGGAGTAAAAAGTGTTTTTTTTTTTTGGTTAGTTAGGAGTCGTATTTACAAATTTAAATGCTATATTAATCTATGATCAAAAGTGCATTGCTTTTGCAAATCTTTTCAGTTTTGACCAGTCCAGACTACAAGTCCCAATATGCCGTGTTTTATTTATTAGATAACAAAGATAACTACGATGTTATCTTGCGTAATACATAAGGCTCAAAGTGCACAATTGGAAAATAAATAGTTTAGTTACGATGGCCAATTGACGAAAAGACGTGACGCTTCATCGCTCTAGTTTCGGTGGTAATTATCTAGCCAAACGGCAGTAAGAGCCTTTCATTTCCCTTTAAGACAGTTATAGCAGAGAAAGGGGGCCAATAAATTATCGATGGCCATGATGGCCTACGTGAGTGATTATGGATTATGATGCTCTTACACCAATCAGTATTCGATGTTCAGCTAGGCTATAAATACTAAAGCAACTTTGGGAGAAGAGTTCAGTAAGAGATCAGTTAGAGTAAAATGCACTTCACAAACCGAGCAAACAGACAAAGTTGCAGCTACCAAAAAATGTTGCACCTACTGCTGGTGTTGGTAGTCATTACTGTTAATGGATGCACTGCCTCAGACAGTCAGAAGACATTGCCTAAGCGCAGTCTGGATGTCTCATCCATTCCCTGGGCAACGACGAGCAGTATTGGTAATCTTGGCGGTCCTTGGAATTCAGTTGGTGGCTGGGCAGGTCTTGGAGGAGGCAGCAGTGGAGTATGGAGTGGCGGCCAGAATCCTCTCAAGTCCTCGCCATCGCCAAACGAAGTGGCCAATGCCATCTCAGCTGCCAAGCAGGCATCGGCAAATGTACTGATTGCCCAGCAGCAAATGCAGGCAGCCAAGGAGAATGTGCTGAATCAGCAACGCATCGCCATGGAGAAGGAAACACATGCTGCGATCCTCACCCACAAATCGGAGGCAGCTGCCGCCATTCAACGCTCGGAAGCAGCTTCGGCTGCATCCGCTGTCGTCCTGGCCCAACAGAGACTGGCTGCCTCCAAGGCGGCAGTTGCATATCAGCAGAGGATTGCTGCTGCTCGTGAAGCTGAGGCAGCCTCGGCACTGCAGAGATCGGCGCATGCAGCTGCCGCCGAGATTCAGAGGACAGAGCATGAGGCGGCTAAGTTTGGTCAGTTTACGCGCAATGGCAACGCTGGAGCGGCTCATCATCTGACCATTATCAAGGATGATGCTCTATCGCCGATTACCGCCGGCACCAATCATGTTCCAAGTCTGGAGGGTCTTGCCCTTGGTCCCTGGTTGGGCGGGAACAATGTTGGCAAAGGGACCAGCCCGTCTGCTTGGGTGCAGTAAGATTGACACTCTTTGTACACAATTAAATATCTAATAATAAATTTAATAAGCGCATTGAAAATTTTGTGTTTTCTAATTTGGAGAAAAAACATTACCAAAATCGGGAGAAAAAAAACTTATAAATATATATATATATCCGGTCCGCTGCATTGTTTTAATTCCGATATGGTGTTTTTGGGACACACAATATCAGTTTCGGAATGTTTTCCTAAATTTCATTTTACACATGTCTATGAAAGTCATCCTAACCATTTCAAAGCAAAAATACCCACAATTTTCTGTAAAACTAATTAAAAGTCCTGTCTTTTATAATGTATCCTATTGTCCTTGAAATATTTATTACAAATGTAATAATTTCACTCATCAATATAGATTGTAGTATTTTCTGACAACATATTGTACCCAAACACAACTGGTTTTTTTTAGTAATTTTCAAGATTGCTTATCAACTTAATTATATAAATATGTGGCTGCTGTGGTGATGAGGGAAATTTTTTCAAAATCAAAATATAATATGATCTTGAGCCTATATTTACTCTAATTTTTTAATTCCTTCTGGCAGCGATTAAACCTTTTATGCTTACTTATCCGTCAGAGATTAAGTTGTTGAGTTTGTTACTTTCGTTTACATGAAGCATACCTATGTCGTTTGGTTAAGCTTTTAACCAAACAATTGCTTAGTTGACAGCCGGATGTCCTTTTAATAAATGCCTTTCGCACGTCTGCTTAACATTATTCTTTCCCTGGGCTGAATTCAGGCCAATTAATTACAGGCAATTGTTGGTAAAATATATCAAAATGCCAGCACATTGTTGTTGGTCAAACTCTTTAAATGATGGTGGAATATATGTATATATGTGTAAATATGTTTACTTTTTTTCATGCGACTAACGCATGTGGTTTTTGTCTCTGAGGGGCGTTGCCACGTCTCGTCCTGACCTCAAACTAAAGGCTTGTTGCTTCTGAAAATTTTGCGCACTTTTGGGGCAAGTTTTGTCGGGCCCCACCCTGCCAGGTGTTGTTTTTTACGTTGCCGGGTTCGTCTCTAATTTGTAGCCAAGTGCACAACCAGAGTCCAATGTTAGATGTATGCGGTTACAAAGGATACAAAGGACATTGTGGGCAGGCTGCTGCTGCTGTTGCTTTTCGTGTATATTTCAGTTATTTACATCCCTTCAATTTCCACCCATTTTGTGCATCGCAAATACTGCAACCGCTAAACAGGTAATTAGACAGTAATTAGATTCAAGGTAACGCTGTGTACTCTACTTAAAATGGATTTTTGCGTCAGCTCCTCCTGCTGCTTTCTCATGGGAGATGGAAGTACTTTTTGCGTGACACATATTAATAACTGACCCACTTTTTTATTTTGTTGGCAAGCGGTAAGAAGAGTTAGCTTGAATAACATAAAGAACTATTGCCAACATTTGCAATAAATTATACAACTGATTCTAAGCAGCGATCTGTGAAAGTTCAATTCTGTAAAGTTTAAAGTTATTCAAGAAGATCTTCATTAAACTCTCAAAATAAGTGTTCAGTCTTAAATTGCAGTTAAACTTATTAATTTAATATTTCTGAAATTAAATTTGTCTCGTGTTTGTTTTTTCGCTTTTAAATGTACTTGAATCGTGTTTATCTTTTTTTTTACCACCAGTTCTGTTGTTTTCTTTTTAGTAATCGCCGCACGCAGATCCAACAGACTTATGTATCAGATAATTTATCTTTTCTTTCTATTAATTCTGTTTGTATATGTTTTAATCAGAATTCTAGTATTAAGAAGAGTGCATACAAATAATAAAACAGCTTTTCCTAGTAATTCTATTAAGTAATTCGAACTCTTTCCATTGCCTTCATGCACAACTGATTACGATTTTCACAATCCTGTTTGTGTCATCCGTAAGTCTCACAATGCATTATTTTTAAAAAACTTAAAAAACTGTTTTATTTTTCTTTAGATGTTAAGAATTTAAGAATTATGGACTGTTTAAATAAATAAATTAATAAAGCCATGCTAAGAAATACTTAGAAATACCGTGTTGCTAGTCTTGCTGCTAAAATTCACTCAGCTCATCTACTCCTTCATCTATTCCGCGACGTTGTCAGTGAAATGATGTTGCTGTCAAGCTTGCTGTTTCGCGGACCCAAAATGGGGAGGCGGTGGACAGATAGAAATCTTGTCTGCTGCCCTTCAACCACCCAACTCCAGCTCCCATAAAGACCGCCAAGACAATGAAGTTGTGTGTGTGTCTAACTACACACGCAGATATATTATGCTGTATTACATTGAGTCAGAACAAAGACAAACAAATAAATTTTAATAGACGCCGCCAGGTGACAAACGCCGCATTAACTCGCCCTAAATTGCAATTAGGGAATATTTGGCTATTTGGTAATTTGGTAATTGACGCGCGTGCGTTAACCAAAAAAAAAATAAAAGAATTAGAAAAGATTCCAAGGGTCGTTTTCTAAGAACAAATCTAACTCGAACTTTGACTTGGACCGCCAAAAATGATGAAACTCAAAAAGTGACGTTAACTGTTGATTAAAAATACGTATTAGCTGCTATCGTTCCGCGACTGATAACGAGCAGCTAATGATAAGTGATAGACCTAATAGAGAAAGCCATCTATGATGGTATTTTTTTTGGAATTTCCAAAAGTAATTGATGGTTGCTGGTTTTTGGTTTTTTGTGACTACCACATTTTTCTATTTTTGTTATTTTTTTTATCAATTCGCTAGGCATGGTAGATAGATAGTATATATATATATATATAATTATATATATATATCGTATGGTATCGTTATGGCTATCACGTACATGTACAACTGGGCCACATTTAATTGCATGCAATCATAAATTTGCTGCCTTCTTTTTTTTTGTATTTTGGAGGGCTGGCATTTTGATCAAGGTATTTTGCAAACGGTTTTTTAAATCATCATTTATGGTTTTCGGTGAGTTCGCATGTATCGTAAATACCCTTATTACGCACACGCCCACCAGCCAAAATTACCCCCACAAAATAAAGGCCAACTTTTTGATTTGATTGCCAAAACCCACAATCGTTTAACAAAAGGCGGGCTGAACAACAATATCAGGTGAATGACGTCCTTAAACTGGACACGTACGAAATTTGATTTGAATTTTCAAGTCAGCAAGAAAAAGCAGATGGCCAAAGCCACACAGCGTGCCCCTTTTGTTATTGGCCCCAACTTAGTGAAGTTCGTCTAAGTAGATATACTTATTAAACCAGAAGACTTAATTAAGCCATAATGGCTGATTTTGGCGTGTTCTGCATTATTTTGATAGAATTTTAGATTTATCTCATGCCCACCCAACACGGTGAGTTTGAACTCTATTACAGATAATTGCAACGTAGACAGCCGCCTCTTAACCCCCTCTTGAAATAAATTATTTGAAGTTCAATTAAGATTTCAACGTGACCACAACGCCAGTTCCTACTGATGTTGACGTGTTACAAATTTTATCCCACAGTTTTGACGGTTTTCACTCAAGTCGAGAACTTAGAGCCCCTCCCCTCCCCATTTCTATGTGCTTTTCCAATTTCTGTGCGCGGCATCATTAAATGAATTTAGCCAGGCATGTTTGTGAAAAGTATTTAGATACATTAAGATTAACTATACATTTGTATATCATTTTTTTATTGAGGGAAACGTTAGCATGGGAAAAGGTATTATTTGTCTAACCGAAAGTGAAATTATTCTTCCATGTATTATAATTAATAATAAAAATATGTCATATTCCCCATTTTTGTTGACCATTTTAAAAGCAATATCATCGCGTCCTTGGACAGAATAAAGGTAAAAGCTTCAAGTCTAAAAAATTACCAAGACTGGTGAAACCTCAATAGACACCGATAGGAAATTGGAATACAAAACAAATAATGCCCCTACCCAATACAATGTGTGTGTATTTGTATACTATAAATATGAATATGTGGTTATGTAAATAGGAGAGGCATTTGATATGTGTGTTTAGCCTGATGGGATTTTATATTGTCTTTCTTACTTTGCTCGTCTGCCTTTGGGACGCGTCAAGCGCTGCATTTAAAAACTGATGTTGTCCTTGCAGGAACTTATGGGGAAAAATGCAGTCAATTTGGTTTCACACTATCGCTATTGTGATAGTCACCCAGCGTTGTTTTATTGTTAAATCAAGAAAACAATTTATGAATATTGGTGTTATGCCTGCTGGAAAAAATCCAAGCGAAAACGATGTATTTTCCAACTTCGACGGACTGAAACTAACGAGTGATTTATTTGTAGCAATTTCAGGCAAAATAACAATCAAAAACATATAAAAAACATAGCATCCAATTTGTTTATTTATCTATAATTTTGGCTTTTATTTACTGAAAAGCCGTTGCTAAATGAAAAAATACATGTTTTTTTTATTATTTATTTATAGCTTTAAGTCTTGGATATCAATGCGCTTTGCAGGCTGACTAAAAGGGAAGCTCAGACGAATTAAAACCACCTAAGGGTTTGAAGAAGAAAAGGACGACTGATATTTTTGTCATTCCGAAAGGGAGCGGGAATTGCATGTTTAATCTGACACCTTGCCATGGACGACTACTGAATTTCTTTCTGCTGGTTTTGTTTCATATTTGAAAATAAAAAACTAGTATTGCGACTCGATACCTGAGGCAAAACTGGAACTATTGCGCAAAACTTGGCAGTGAACAAACCACAAGCTCTAAGCAACTCCACGACCTCCTCAAACTGTTTGACTGGCAATTCATAAATATTGATTGAAAGAAGCTGCTTGGACTTTGGAAAAAAGTTTTATGCTTATCATCCATTTTGTAAAAACAAAAATGCATATTTGTTATTCGCGAAAGGCATCCATTTTGCTCAATGGGCATTAATGTGTATGAGTTAATATTTATTCATTAGGCCTCAAGTGGACCGGACAATGTGGCCTTCATGATGAGCCAATGAAGTTTCAGAAAAAAGTTTTGTTAAGTACTCGCTGTCAGCCTTTTATTTCATAAGCAACTTCATTACCTTAACTGAGGTCAACTAATAATAATTAATAATAATAATATGATTTGATGAGTTCAAGAAAATTTATCTGTTAGCGATGTGAATTATACAAAAATTTTGCAAGTATACAGAATACGTTGTGGGTATTACAACTAATAATAATTAATATGTTGCGTACATTACTAAAATTCCTTAACCTGGCGGGTTTTCAATTCAACAACCATTTTGACAAGATTTTTCACCCAATTTTTTTGTTATTACTATATTACTATATTGTTACTGTTACAATATTACTATATATATTCTTAAAGAAATTACAGCTAAGTTCAGGTTAGAAAAATCTTCAAATTGATTGCACTTCATTACAAAAATAACTCAAGGTAAAACTGTTGTAATGCTTCTTTTTCGGTTGATGACCATTATTAGTAATAGAAATATGCTTTTTTACTTCAGTAAATTTGGAATACCGTCGGATTTCGTAATGTGAAATCGAAAAAAAAAATTGTGGAAATATTTCTCAATTGGCTATTTAACTATAAGTATAAAGTATAAAGCTTGAATTTCAACTGCAACGGAATTCAAATTGTCATAGAAAAATGTAATTGAACTTTTTTTTATGTATAATTTAAACCATTTATACCAGTTTTTTTAATATAAAACTCGGTTTTTTTCAAAAGGTTTTTGTCTAATCTATTTATATACAAAATATAGGTTTAAAATTAATTAAAACTGTGTTAAAATTGGCATTCAGTTGTTATTCAAATTTCAGCTCGATTTTCAATGTGTATAAATTCAGAATTTTAAAAATCAAAGTATACAAATAGAAGTACATATTCTTGAAGTAAGTTATTTCCTATTTCAAAACTAATTCACTCATTTTTTAAACTCTCTTTGAAAACTCAGTTTTTATTATTTTAAATATAGAACACCATTTTTTTTTTTTCGAAAGTAATGTTATCTCGAATTTGAATATATAACTCACTTTGGACAAAAACTTGAAAATTATCGAATTAAAAATGGACCGCACTTGGCTATTGGCTGCTGTTGCTGCCACAGGTAGAAGTCGCTGATTGTTGCCGATTTTAGATATTGGCACGAACGTTTGCACACAACTTAACCGAAGTGAATGAGCGCAGGTCCTTTGGCCGCCTTGGCTTTTATACCCTAACACACTGAGAACGGTGAACGGGTGACGTCGCGACAAGCGAATCAACAACAGGCTGGATGCCACACTGTATTGGTATTGGTATTGCTGTGTATACGGTGTGGGTGTGCATGTGTGTGTGTGTGTGTGTGTGTGTGAGATAACACTTGCACGCACTGTGTGTGTCCCCACCCCACAACAACCCTCCCCGACCAGCTGATAATACTGGGCAGGTGGCATATTTTCTTATGTTTTGTTGTGGTTGTTGCTGTTGCCTGCGGCCTGTGGCATTTATGGATAAAGCATAAGCAACATGTTGCAAATCTCTCAAAGCCCATGTGTAATGCATAAATTGGAAGCTGTTAAGCTACAGATCGGCCGGGCATATAACCATTCCATAGACACACATCTATATTGCCTTTTCGAGTTGAGTGTCCATGTAACGGACTTGATGCTGACTAGGCGATCTCGACTCATTTCATAGAATTTCGTATTCCGAAATGCGAAGGCAAATTATACTTAATCAAATCCATTAATGTGTTCTCTTATCTAATCGCATGTTGAACCAGTTTGCTTTCGAAATTACCCAAAAATTGTGGAAAAGTGTATACACTTGAGGAAAATCCACTTTAATATTTACAAGGATGTATCCATTATTCTTAATTTAAATAAAAAATCAAGTACAAAGTACAAGTACAAAATACTCCTCTTTTTTTAACTTATACACTTTAATTCAAGCTAGCAGTTAAGCAGTCAAGCAAGATAAAGTTAAAAATTAAACTACCTCAAATAAAAGTAGTCAACTGGAAGTAGTCAAGTATTTAGCTTATGAGATATTTAAAATTTTCTCATTGTAAGAAAGAGACAAATCGTACATTTGGGATTTCCGGGATTACACAAATCCCTCAATATTTTTCTGAGTGTATGTATTTCATCAATTGCCTGACAGTATTAAGTACCAATTAGATAATAACAACAAAAATCCATTGTAATGCCCGCCATCCAGAACACATAATGCTAACTCACTAATGTTAATTCCATATCGAAATCTATTGCCATGACTAATTACGCATATGGCGAAAACAATTTAGAGTTAAGCAAAGATTGCTTTTTAAATGACTACGCCAAAGAAGTACTTTCAGCGGACATCCATTGGCAAGCTCAACAGGCAAACAAAGTTATTGAAACAATTAAAAAGTTATAAAAGACGACGCTCTTTTCAGCTCTTCATATTTCCTTTATATTTGCCAGCACCAAACAAAGGCAAAATCAACTGCCTTTGTAAAGTTGACATTGTAAAGGGCTGACATGTGTGTGCTTAGAACTTATACTGATTTGAGTATTTTGTGGAGATTCAATAGGTTGAGTTGTATCTTAATTTTTCCTTTTAGTTATCAATATTATTTATAATAAATCCAATTATTTATGCACCAAAAACTAATATAATGTAATAATTTAAAATAAATAATTGCCTTTCTTATTAAATCAACAGAATAAAGAGGTTTCATCCAATAAAAATATTATTTTTTATTCCATGATATCTACTTCTTCCTTGGGGTTTGGTTGCTCCACATTTTAAACTTTAACAGTCGTTTAATCAACCAGAAATGCCAACTCATCAGTGGCACGCGTGCAACTCGTCCAAGTAGCGTTGCCGTGTTGGCAGAAAATTTGTAAGTGTCTCAAATAAAAGTTTCTAAAAATATGAGCAGTTTTATTATAAATCTCGAATCTTAATATAATTCAACAATAATGCTCGACAAGTCCCGTTAGAGTTTTGGCAAAGATAGATTTCTGAATTACTTGAAATTGGTTTTAATGCGCGTTCCTGCTGAACGACCAGTGGAAACACATCAAACCACATTTTGGTGCTGCCAGACTTTCTGAGAATTTTATACCTAAATAACCCAAGGCATCTTTTCATCACACTGTCGGTGTGTGCAGTGCAAAAATAATTTTTTTTTTTTACTGACAAATGAAATTCTGCAAAAGCATCATTTGAACAACCAGTCAATTGCAGAAGTATAGTTAAAGTCGGGTAAGTAAAATAAGCCATAGCTATTGCAATTTAAAAAAATTAACTTAATCGAGACATTGCCGAAATCGAGTGTTGTTGTAAAGCGGCATAAGAGATACACACGACAAAAAAAGAAGAAAAGAAATGAATATATAAAGAGACGCCAACGAAAAGAGAACGAATACAATGCATTTCAGCCAATCCTCGATAGAAAATTAAATAACAAGAATATAACAACGATTGTTGACTGAATAGCGACATTTTTGTGTGTGTTATTCCAACAGAATAAACAAGAAGAACAATTCTGACTGCGGCTTCACATTTTTGCCGGGTGGCGCGAAAAAAAAGTGTTTTTACGCGCGTGCGTTGGCTAAAAAAAAAAACATCGATTTTTCCGCAACGAGGATTCTCTAGGAGGAGACTATAGCAATGGGTGCCTACCTATCGCATCCAAAGACGGAGAAGGCCTCCACAGACGAGCGCAGCGAGCTGCTCGTCGTGGGAGCCAGTTCCATGCAAGGCTGGCGCAACAGTCAAGAGGTAATTTTTCCTTTCCCTTTGTCTTTGTGTTTTTTTTTTTGTGTGTGTGTTAATTTGGTTGTGTCTTGTGTCTTTAAGGATGCACACAATTCTATATTGAATTTTGATACGAACACATCGTTCTTTGCCGTCTACGATGGCCACGGCGGTGCCGAGGTGGCCCAATATTGTGCCGACAAACTGCCCGAGTTCCTCATGTGTCTGGACGCATACAAAAGTGGTGAATTAGAAAAGGCGCTTAAGGATGCCTTTTTGGGCTTTGATAAGACACTGCTCGAGCCGACAGTTGTGAACACATTGAAGATTTTGGCCGGGGAGCACAATATTGTCGATGAGGATGCCGAAGGCTTTGAGGAGGAGGACGATGACGAAGATCTCGCCGAGCTGCACGAGGAGAGCAATTTGCCATTGAACGAAGTGCTGGAGAAATACAAGGGACTGCCCCAAACACACGATCTATCGCTACTCAGTGCAGATTCCGCTGCCGCAGCTGCTGCTGCTGCTGGTGGTTGTCTGCTGCAGCGTGGTCGTCGTGCTGCTGCCGTTGCTGCTGAGGCAGTCAATAAAGCGGTCATGGATCCAACAGCCAAGCCGACCGGTTCATCTACCTCAGCAGCCGCCGCAGCTGCATTCCATGAGATCGATGGACCCGGTCCCAGTGGCTCTCGTCCTGTGAAACGGGCCTCCGAGGATGAGTCGGCAGTGAGTAGTAGCTGCAGCAGCAGCAGCTCAGGCGCCAATTGCTCCAACACACATGCTACTAAAGTGGACGAAGAAGTAGTTGTTAGCAACAACAACAATGTCGTCGCTACTACTGCTCTTGCTCCTGGTGCTGCTTCTGCTCCTGCTGCTGCTCCTGCTGCTGCTCCTGCTGCTGCTCCTGCTACAACTGAGCAGAATGGCAGTGTGACCTCCTCGGAGGCCAAAGCCGTCGTTACGACTGGCGTAGAGAGTGGTGCCAGCACAACGGAGGATTCAACTGTTTCCGGCTCCAGCGATGTGGCCGTCGATAAAAAGTCCAATGGGGCCATTGTGGAAAACAAATCGACAGTCGCCAGCAAAGCAGAGCCAGCTGACATTTCATCCACCAGCAAGGAGGCGGAGAAGGTGTTGAAAAAGGCAACGAGTGCCAACCAGGACGAGGACTCCACCGACGATGATGCCGACTACGATGAGAATGCTGTGGTGAAAGCCCAAGAAATTGCTGCCGCTGATAGTTCCTCCGAAGAGGACATGGAGGTGGAGAAAGATGGTGAAGATGATGACGATGATGACGACGATGACGACGATGATGATGATGACGATGACGATGAAGTAAGTTAAAGATTTACATAATTAAACTGCTCAATTATATATAAACTAATTTTGCAGGATGATAATGCCAGCGAGGATGCCGATGAAGATCAGCTGGCCAACGATCATTTCTGCGCCAACATGATTGAGGAGCCTGGCAAGGATAGTGGGTGCACAGCGGTTGTCTGTCTGCTGCACGGCCGTGACTTATATGTGGCCAATGCCGGAGATTCGCGCTGTGTCATTTCGCGCAATGGCAAAGCGATCGAGATGAGTCTGGATCACAAGCCCGAGGATGATGAGGAGTCGACACGCATTGTGAAGGCTGGCGGCCGTGTCACACTCGACGGTCGCGTCAATGGTGGCCTCAATTTGTCGCGTGCCCTGGGCGATCATGCCTACAAGACGAACTTGGAGTTGCCGGCCGAAGCACAGATGATCTCCGCTCTGCCGGACATCAAAAAACTGATCATTACACCGGACGACGAGTTCATGGTGCTCGCCTGCGATGGCATCTGGAATTATATGTCCAGCGAGGAAGTTGTCGCCTTTGTGCGGGTGCGTCTGACTGACGAGGGCAAGAAGTTGTCGGTCATTTGTGAAGAGGTGAGCTGCATGGAAACCATTAAATCAATCAATACTTATATATATAAATATATATATATTTGTTTGTCTGTCATAGCTATTTGATAACTGCTTGGCGCCAAATACGATGGGCGATGGCACTGGGTGCGACAACATGACCGCTGTCATTGTAAAATTCGAGAGAAAACTACAGGAACTGCCAGCCACACTGAATCCAGCTGAGACGGCCGATGCGCTCCTCGAAGCAGCATCCCAAAGGCAACAACAACATGCCAACGATACTGCGAATGCGGAGCAGAGCGCTCTCAAGCGTTGCGCCTCGCCAGATGCCGGCGCTGATGATGACGCCAATCGTGCCGAGAACACCAGTAAATCGAAACGCTTGAAGATCGAAGGCGGCTCGTTGGAGTCGGCGGAGGGGGGGAATGCCAAGAAATCCGCCGATGCTATCAGCAGCTGCACACAATCACCAGCCGTTGATCAGAAGAAGATTGAAGATAGGAAGGAATCCGCCGTAGTCGTATCATCCACATAAATTATATATATTATTATTGAACCCATAAGAATGAATGGAAAGTGCATCTGCATTTTGATCTTTATACTATTCTGATCCTTATTTCAACTTGAACTTCAACTTGAGCTCGTAGAGCTGAAAACACAAAAGAGAAAACATTGAAACAAATTTCCAAATTAATTTAGTAATATATGTGCACACAAAATCGGAACTGCAATTTGTTGTACGCATCTAAGTTTTAGATATTCATGCAAAAAATATGTCGGTTTTTTTTTTTAGATCTGTTCTATTTTTTAACAATGTAAAATGAAAATCATTTAATACTTTGCAGCAACTCAAATCATTCAACTTCGAAAACCATACATATATTCATAATGCATACATACGTACAAATATATAAACTCTTGATTAGATCTTATTTTCCGCATACATGCAACCGAAAGATGTTTTCATCTATATTTTAAACTTAATGTATAATGTGACGAGTTAATAAATAAAAGCCAGTAAGTACGACAACTGCCTCTGCTATAAAAATTGAGAAATACGCATACCACAGAGATATTTCCACAGATTTACATCAAATTTCCATTAAATTGGAACATTATTCAGTTCAAAAAGTTAGATGTAGTTATTTGAGCCACCCTAATGCGCAACGGTCGAGATATTTCTCAAAAATAAATTTTTGTTATAATATATTATTATTCCACTGAAAAAATCTGAAAGTTCATCAGCTTCAGCAAGTATTTATAAGCATAATATTTAAAGAAATGCATCGCTTTCAATATGCAAATAATTCGGCAATGCCAATCGAAAAAATACGTCTTTTTAGTATTTTATCGACTGTGGCGTTTTGTTGAAATTTAGTACATTTCGTTTGTAGTCACACTCATAATTTTGGTGTGTTTGCATGCATGTGTGTGTGTGTGTGTATGTGTGCATATTTGTAAGCGGAATACGATTAAAAGCAAATTAACATTCTGTTACAATTCCCGTTGAGAGATTAAAAGATTCGCCAAAATTGATCCGCTAACGCCGACGGCGAGCGCAAGCAACGCAAAAGAAGGCGTTTGCAGAGGCTCCAAACCAAAGGGCGTCGACGCAGCGAACGCAAATAACGGAACAGTGGCAGTGTTGCCACTGCCTGCTGCCACAAATCCAACAACAGCAACCACAACAACAGCAGCAGCAACTACATCGAACAGCTTTGATATCATTGATGAATTGGGTCGCTCGCTCAATGGCAAAGTGCAATTGACAGCAGCCAGCAGTAAACAACTTGTGTTGCACGCCAAGGAGCCCGACACGATGTCCGGGGATCAGAAAGTGCTGCTCAAAGGACACGCCTCCCAGTATGTCAAACTGAATGTGGGCGGTCGCTTATATTACACGACAATTGGCACTCTGACCAAGCACAATGACACTATGCTTAGTGCCATGTTCAGCGGTCGCATGGAGGTCTTAACCGACTCAGAAGGTATGTCACCATACCTATCATTTGCTAACAATTTCATATATTATATTTCGGATATAATATTTAAAGTTTATTTTGAAAATTCACTACTTTTCCACACCTATTTTACTGTTCCAATTATGGAATACGGATCTTGTGTGTGGTCTACATAATATCTGATTTCCCAAAACAGATTTGAATCCGTGCAAAAGAATTTCTTACTTGTTGCACACAACGAAAGACTCCTCATTGACCTTCCCTCTCTAACTAATAGTCGTTTCATGCTAGGTATTATGTTTGTTATTAAATGCTGCGCTGATGAGCCAAATTAATATTTCTGTTAATAAAGCCCATAGAATTTATAATTAATTCAGAGTACTCTGTTTCTATCATTAAGAATTCAAATTTAAACGAGTTGTCTCAACTCGTGATTAATTGGTTGAGCATCTTAACTAACACATACTAACTATTTAATTGATCTGATTGGGTTTTTATTTTTGCATTCAAATTCCCCCAGAAATCTTATTTAAATTGAATATTAAATTTTATTTTTAATTTATTTCGTTTTTTACTTATATTTTTCTGAGTCGACTGACATTAAATAAATAAATATATAATTATTTATATATATATTAAATATGCCACTCCCCTTTGCAGGTTGGATATTGATCGATCGTTGTGGCAATCATTTTGGCATCATATTAAACTTTTTGCGCGATGGCAGTGTGCCGCTGCCCGAGACGAACAAGGAGATTGCCGAGCTGCTCGCCGAAGCTAAATACTATTGCATCACGGAGCTGGCGATGTCCTGCGAGCGTGCCTTGTACACGCATCAGGAGCCAAAGCCGATTTGCCGGATACCATTGATAACATCGCAGAAGGAGGAACAACTCTTGATTAGTTCATCGTCAAAGCCGGCGGTGATTTTGGTGGTGCAGCGACAGAACAATAAATACTCCTATACAAGCACCTCGGATGATAATCTGCTGAAGAATATCGAACTGTTCGACAAGCTCTCGTTGCGTTTTAACGAACGCATACTCTTCATTAAGGATGTGATTGGACCGAGTGAGATATGTTGCTGGTCATTCTACGGGCATGGCAAGAAAGTCGCCGAGGTGTGCTGTACATCGATTGTGTACGCCACGGATCGGAAGCACACGAAAGTGGAGTTTCCCGAGGCACGCATCTATGAGGAGACTCTGCAGGTGCTGCTCTACGAGAATCGTAATGCACCTGACCAGGAGCTGCTGCAGGCAACCTCATCGGTTCGCGCCGGCGGCGTCAGTGGCGCCAGCATGCATCAGTATACCAGCGACGAGGAGGAGGAGCGCACTGGACTCGCCCGGCTGCGCTCGAACAAGCGGAATAATCCCACTTGACTTATGCCCAACTTGGAATTACCACAGATTTGATGGCAAAATTGCGGTGCTTTCAGCCATTGCTGGTTCGCCTGATCCGGGTCTTTGGCGCGAGTATCGCAACAGAAACTCTATATATATATATAGTTAAAACACCATATAAACAACTGCCGAGATTTGCTGAAAAAAAATGAAAAACAAACAAACAAACATGCAAAAACAATCGGACTAATTTGGATATTATTGAAACCTCGTGAGGTTAACCTGTTTGCTTTCTATATTTAATCCCCCAATAGGCCCAGGCAAAGGGCTAAAGTATTAGGTCTTAAATATATATTTAAAGGAAGCCAATCTGAATACAAGTATAAATATATTAAATATATATCCATCTCTCTCTATATATATATATATATATATATATATATATATATATATGTAAATGTATATGTAGGCAAGTAAATTGTGAAGCGATTAAAGAGCTCAATAGGCAAAATTTCTAGCAGTAGATATATTAGTTACAGTTGATCCTTCAAATATCGCATGAAATATACATATATCACTTACATAGTTGGATAATCTTGCGTTTGCTATGAAGGGTGGATTTTGGCAACCATGGCAACAAGCGTGAAAGCGAACAACAAAAAAGGGAAAACTTTAAAATGGAAGAGCTACAAAAGGCCGGACTTTATATTGATGAAATCTATAGATTGCGTGTCCAAGATCCCCGGATTGCCAATCAGACGATCGAGCTGCGGCAGGAGTGCCTGGAATATTCACGCAACTTGCAGGTTTTCAAAAAATTCGGCGAGGACTTTTACAAAATATCTTCGAACTTCGCCAAGGATGTGGAGAGTGAGAAACTGCGTGCAATCGGCACCCAGAACCAACTGAAGACAATGGCCAAGCAACGCCAGACGGAGCAGCAAGTCTACCAGAGCCAGATTCTCGAGCAGACCGTCGAACTGGAGCGCATGAAGAGCGAATATCAGTATTTGCAACGCATCGAATCGGAACAGCAGGAGATTATCAACAACTTCCTAATGAATCAATAAAATCGCTTAATTATTTATTGGAGCTGCATCCATTCTGCATAATCCTGGCTGGACAACAGTCCGATTTAATCTACAATTTCCTAATAAATCAATAAAAGCACATACGTATTTATTTGAAGTCCATCACACCTAATCTTTCATCAATTTTCTTCTGAATCATAACGCACATCCTAACAGATTGCGTCGGCTTAGTTAGAAAAACACGCAATCTCCTGGAGAAACATGTTTTAAAGTCAGAGGACATGGCAACCTTTGACCCGACAAAGCGTCTTATATTCAAGCAGGAATTTGGATTTAAGGAAGAGCTTTAGACTCTAATAATAATTATAATTATATTAATAAAATCACATACTTATTTATTCGAACTTCAACAGACCTAATCCTGGCTAGACAACGGACAGATTCTTCTTGTAACAGGCTAGACTACATAGGGGCATATTTGTTTTGGAGCAACTGTAGATCTTGCGATTGCCACAGCCGGCAATGCCGCACAGCTGTCGCGGAGGCGGCTTAATTGCCGATTGTGCCTGCAATGGGAACGCTTGTCCAGGTGGCACCAGAATGTAGCTCCCATCGTGGGTATTCATGTAGGTGAGGGAGGGCAGGGCATGCTTCTGATTGAGCCTGTTCCGTGCTGCCGCCGAGCGCTGTTTGCCCGTTTCTTGCTTCTTAAGTAGACGCTCCATGGTCTTCTGCTTGTCCTTCTCACGCCGCTCGTCGGCTTGTTGTTTGCGCTTCTGCGACTTGAGGGCCGCCTTCTGAATCTCCTCGGCCGTTTGGGGTTTCTCCTTCTCCCTGTACCCGCTGGGCAGTGCGATTAGTTCCTCCACGAATCCCGCTAGCGCCGGCTCCGCTTCTTGCGTTCGTTCATACATCGCTCGCTGGCGCGCTGTCATTAGCTTGGGATCCTTGATTTTCTTTAGCTCATCATCGACATCCTCCAGTTTGCCAGTTTCGATGGCATTCAACCAACGCTCCTCATCGCTGGACGTGTCCGTGTTGCGACGTTTCCTTGAAGGCGCCTTCTTGCCGGCAATGCTTGGCGGAGTCGTTGACGCCAATCCCCCCTTTGTGCTTGATGCGGGTCGTATCCTTAAACCGGTCAATTCGTTTGTTTTTCCACTGTGGCCGGTTGGGGTTGCCACCTGGTCAAGTGCTGCTGCTGCTGTGTTGCTCAGTGGCTCGGTGTTGGTCTCAACTACAACCATAACTGCTTCAGCATCACAATTCTCAGTTATTGGCGACGGCGATGCAGCTGTGGGTGATGCAAACCTGGCAGGCCTTTGGCGTTTGCTTCGCTTTGAGCGGCGGTCTTAAATGATTATTATTTATATTAAATGATTACTATCACTGAGAATAATGAATATACCTTCAGTTTTTCCCATGTTTTGTCGTAATGTTTATTTGCAGTTTGCTTCTTAATTTGTTGTGCTATATTCGGATTTTCTGGCAACTCTGTCACACTAACGACGGCCTTGCCAATCTGTTTAGAATAAATAAATAATTTGATTTTAAACATTATTAGACAAATTCATCGAATTACCAGAATCCATACTTTTGCAAATAAATAATAATTGTTTTTTGAACAAAACGAAATTTATCTGTCTTTAATTTCATTCAACCTAATTGCAATTCTTTAATTTCTGAGTGTGGTTATATAGCGCTCGATACGTTCCATTTTCGCTCCAAATTTATTCAAGTGCTTGGGTTCTTAGACTTTCTTGAACGCAGTTCGAAAGACTACTTCCTAAGATTAAAACGCACAATGTGCCTTGGCAATTTGCAACGGTATCACAGATTTAGAAATATTGCAATAATTCTTTAAATAATTTTAAGTTATTCTGCTATATTCACAGCCCCAAAAGTAAACTATTTTTTTTTGCTAATGGTATTTTGTGTCACGCCTAAAAGTATGCAATAATTCGTCAATCGATCGAAAGATGCATTCTTGCATAAAAACTACAAATATGCTAGTGAGAGGATGAATCGGTAAATTTTTTAAATTTTTTATCTATAATGAAATTTAAATATCAGTAGCAGTACTTATGTGCCTTGGCAGTTTGCGAAGGTATCACAGATTTAGAAATATTGCAATAATTCTTTAAATAATTTTAAGTTATTCTGCTATATTCACAGCCCCAAAAGTAAACTATTTTTTTTTGGCTAATGGTATTTTTGTGTCGTGCCTAAAAGTATGCAATAATTCGTCAATCGATCGAAAGATGCATTCTTGCATAAAAACTGCAAATTTGCTAGTGAGAGGATGAATCGGTAAATTTTTTAAATTTTTTATTTATAATGAAATTTAAATATCAGTAGCAGTACTTATGTGCCTTGGCAGTTTGCAAAGGTATCACAGATATAGAAATATTGCAATAATTCCTTAAATAATTTTAAGTTATTCTGCTATATTCACAGCCCCAAAACCAAACTATTTTTTTTGGCTAACGGTATTTTTGCGCCATGCCTAAAAGTATGCAATAATTCGTCAATCGATCGAAAGATGGATTCTTGCATAAAAACTACACATATGCTAGTGAGAGGATGAATCGGTAATTTTTTTAAATTTTTTATTTATAATGAAATTTAAATATCAGTAGCAGTACTTATGTGCCTTGGCAATTTGCAAATGTATCACAGATTTAGAAATATTGCAATAATTCTTTAAATAATTTTAAATTATTCTGCTATATTCACAGCCCCAAAAGTAAACTATTTTTTTGGGCTAATGGTATTTTTGTGTCATGCCTAAAAGTATGCAATAATTCGTCAATCGATCGAAAGATGGATTCTTGCATAAAAACTGCAAATATGCTAGTGAGAGGATGAATCGGTAAATTTTTTAAATTTTTTATTTATAATGAAATTTAAATATCAGTAGCAGTACTTATGTGCCTTGGCAATTTGCAAAGGTATCACAGATTTAGAAATATTGCAATAATTCTTTAAATAATTTTAAGTTATTCTGCTATATTCACAGCCCCAAAAGTAAACTATTTTTTTGGGTTAATGGTATTTTTGTGTCGTGCCTAAAAGTATGCAATAATTCGCCAATCGATCGAAAGATGGATTCTTGCATAAAAACTGCAAATATGATCGTGAGAGGATGAATCGGTACATTTTTTTTTTTAATATTTTATTTGTAATGAAATTTAAGTATCAGTAGCAGTACTTATTTTGTATTCTGTTTTGTAGAATTTTTAAAAAATATATTTTGATTTAAAAGGCTTATAGAAAAATATAGCTGCTTGGTGAGAGCAATTTCATTTAAATGTCGCATCGCCGACAAACATTATTCTGTCTTAAATAAATTGCAATTCTTAAATTCGAATACAATGTAATGCAAATAATTGCCACATGTTGAGAAATCATTCTGAAGCAGCTACTTAAAGTAGTATTTATCGCTGTATTAAAGTATTTAATTATTAGTTATTTTATTATTTATTAATTGAAGATAAGGAAAAGATTGGAAATCAAATTGCTTAATGTCTAAACGATAAATAATAGACCTTATAGCTATAGCCTAGTTGCTACTTATGAGAATTGCTTAAGTCTCATTACCATGAGCTACTGGGACGTGTTATGGGTGGCAGATGATTACCACATCGTGGAAAGTTTGGCGGCACTGGCGGCAGATCCTTGGGCGTACCAATTTGAAATACCAAATTCATGCCAATCACGATGTGATATTGGAAGTGACAGTGGAACAGCCAGAACCCGGGATTGTCGGCACGAAATCGCAGGACAGTATATCCATTATTTGGCACAGCCACCGTGTCCTTCAAGGCCGGCTTCACATAATGCCGCTCCAGCATACCGCGCTGATCGAGATCCAGAGCATGCTTCAGATTCATTCGCTTGACACTCGTGTCCGGGGAGCGACCCATTCCAATGACGTAGAACGACGTGCCATGCAAATGGAACGGATGACTGATGTTCACCTGCTGCACTTCATCTACAAGGACGACCTCAACGATCGCATTCAGTGGTATATCGATCTTGTGGACACATTGACAATTCTCGCCACAATTCGCTGGTCGATTATCGCCATTGCAGTAATACTCCTCAGGGATTTCATCGTACTGGGAGAGCATTGGAGATGGCGGGGCTATGTAGGAAACCTCATCGATCAGGGAAATCAGGTGATCCGCATCCGAGGCGACTATATAGAATAAAAGGATTAGTGCTATGACTGCTTGGGATCATTTGATGTGACACTGGCCTTAGTAAAGTTTTTCACATCGGTAATTTATTATAAACATTCAAAGTTTACTCACTTAAGCTAATAACATGCGCACAATGCAAACATCAACGTAAATATAAGCATTATCATTAACATTAAGATACATATAAATATAAGCCTAAACATAAAAATAAACATATTAATATACCTATGCCCAATGTCAGGCGATATCACCACGCCATTCAATTCAATTCAATTAATTTCGATTAAAATCGTTGCATTTTGAGCTATTTCAAATGGGCGTGCACAAGATCTTGGCCAGGGGTGTTAAGAAATCGCTTCACAATCGAAATTTACAGCACTGAACAAGGCTAATCACACAGATCCACATCTTGCGCGATTTTTCAAAGATGTGTTCAGATAGGCAACATCAGCATCAGTCACAGCTGTTGGTTGACATACAAATTGTTGGGCACATAAATGAATATCGATTGCATTTTGAGAAGAAATTTTATGTTGTAGTTGCTATTTTTAATACTCTGCAAGAAAATGGTAGGGATGGGTCAAAAAGATATTTGGAGAAACGAACAATTGCCTAAATTGTATTCAAACATTTGGCTTCTTCTCAATGCAAATTAAGAATAATTAATCACATTTTAAGTCATTCGCTTATGGACTTTATTTAAGAAATTGAGTGAATAAATTTCATTTATAAACTTAAGCAATCTGCTTTGAACACCTTCTACGTTAGATGAAATTCTTTTGCTTTTGTTTTTTTTTTTTTTTAATCGCCAACTGATGCAGAATTTATGCTGAATTTTCGGCACGTGAAAACCTTACGTTAAAAATTAGCAAAACTAATGATTGATACTATGTGAATGCAGAATAAGTTGCAATTAAAAAAACTAGACCTGCATTTTTTTTTAATACTTAGCACACTTCAAAAGCCTTTGCCTCAATATTCTTCGTACCCCTCCCAACTCTGGCCACGCCCATGTTATTGCACATTTCTAATATATGAATAGGGTTAATATGTTATACGTTAAGCTAAAGCGTGGTGGCTAATAAATAAATGAAGCTGTAACAGTAGTAGTCAAGGAAATAGCACATTGTTATTGATCGATGCAGAGATACAGATATATAGTATATTACTTAGTACCAAGTAACGGGCGGTACGTGATCTCCGCAAGTGGGGAAGCGGGGCGGCACTGGCGGCAGGTCGGCTTGTGTGCCGATGTGGAGGACCAGATTCATGCCGATGACAATGTGGAAGAGGAAATGACAGTGGAACAGCCAGTAGCCGGGATTATCGGCTCGAAATCGCATCACAACATATCCATTGTTGGGCACCGCAATTGTATCCTTCAACGGTGGCTTGGAGAAATCACGCTCCAGCATTCCCATGCGATCCAGATCCAAGGCGTGCTTCAGATTTATTTTCTTGATCGACTTATCGGGCGATCGTCCCAGTCCGACGACATAGAAGGCCGTGCCATGCAAATGGAAGGGATGACTGATGTTCACTTGCTGCACCTCATCCACGAGAACGACCTCAACAATGGCTCCGAGTGGTATATCGATCATGTGAGTGCACTCACAGTTGGGTCCACAATTGGGGGGACGATTGTCCCCATTGCAAAAGTACTCGGGCGGGATATCGTCGATTTGCGAGAGGGGCGGAGACGGTGGCGATATGTAGGAGATTTCATCGACGAGAGAAGTTAGATGGTCACCGCTAGGCACAACTAAGCATGTGTGTGTTTTTGTAGCGTACAATTTGTTGTTGTTTTGACCCGATTGTTAAGTTTAGTACATAAGAAATTTAGTGTTATGTGTTAAACAGCAAATGTTGGGGTTAATTAACAACTGAAAAGCAATATGTAATATTTTTTAAGAACATACCCAAAAATCTGTTGTACGTATTTGGTATAAAGAGCGTCTTGGGATCGTATACATAAAATCTGAAAGGTAAAAAGATTTTCACATCGGGCCTCTCGACCAGAACGCTCTTATCGACTTTTTTCGCATTCTTCAAATTGGAGACACATATAGCATCGGCCCGTTTACGATCACAAATCGCATCTAGCGGGTTGAGAATCTGTGAACAAATTCAAAATTGTAAATGCAAATTTTTAAGTTATTATTATAATTATTTTTGAGAGTAATTTTTTTGAAAATCTGTAAAAATTTGTATAATTAGTTAGCTAAATTGATAGACATAAAATATACATCTATTGCATTTGAAAAGAATTTGTGCAAAATTTTATTTTTTCATATTTTATTAAAATTGATTTAAGAAATAAATATAAATTTAACGGCAGTTAATCGGGTTGTGTTTTACAAATCTCTAGGTTGTCCAGTTTATACATATATATATATAAATATATATATAGAGAGTATATGTATATTGCATTATATTTTGGAAATTTACAAGTTTCGTGTCTGGCATACATATTCTGTTTATGATTTTGCTTAATTTGCAGCTATTAAATATGACTGTGACAAGCCAATCAGAGTATATTTCATTTAATAGACCCTAGGCATATTACATAAGTAAGTAGTTTAAGCATTATACATATTTGAATTGTTTTTGTTTTGTTTTTGTTTTTTGTTTTTACATTTTATGTACATTAATAATTATTTATAGATTTATATTCATTTAATTGATTTGTTTACATGTATTTATATGTATAACTTACACAAAGGCTAACTTTATACAGGTTCAAGCCATTGGTACAAGTTGAAGCTTTTGCATAAAAACTAGGCACCAGCATGGATTTTATTGGTCCTATACACGTTAGTTTAAATATACATACATCAATTGTTGTTTCTTTATATATATACATACGTACACATATGCATATTACAAAAACTGAGTCCAAGTTTCAGGGTTGAAGAGCGTGAAAATGTTGCAGAAACGGATCGTCACAGTTTAAATGTTTAAGTCGTTAAAAAAAAGAAACATAAAGTATAGATAAATCCAAAGCTGCTGGAAATAATTATATGGCTGCACCAAATATCATAGATGTTTTTCTTTCTTTTTTTTACATATTTATACAAAATAACAGATTACCGCTTTTGCTCTTAGGAGTGCGTCTGGGAAGGAAGTATAGGATTTTGATTGCTTTAGGCAATTTTTGGTAGAGGTGCAAGCTAAAGTGCACCCAAGAGGCAAGCTTATGCGGATGGGGCAGGGCAAATAGTAATATCATACAGATAGGCAGTGATATCATTGTTGTTCTCGTTGGCAAGGATTCTCTTGTGCATTTGGGGGGGTATATATATTACAACAAATACATACATACATACTTATTGTGCTGTGTCTCTAAAACTTTGTACAAACTGTTGCGTTCAGAGTAGACAGGGTCTTATATTCGCTTTCTCTTTCTCTTCCTTTTGTTGTTGTTGTTTTTGTTTGAGTGTGTGTGCGTGTTTGTGTGTGTGTGTGTGTGTGTGTTGTTTTCTTCTTCTAGTCGACGATTTAAAAGCCTAGCTTAATTAATGGGTATGGGTGGAGTGTGATCGCCACAAGTGGGAAAACCTGGTGGCACTGGCGGTAGATCGGCATTCGTGCCGACTTGCAGTATCAAATTCATACCGATCACAATGTGGAATAGGAAATGACAGTGGAAGAGCCAGAAACCTGTGAATGACACGAACAGCGTGTAAGTGTACAAGTAATTACTACACTCAATCTACATCACATTACTTACCGGGATTATCAGCTCTAAAGCGCAACACTACGTATCCATTATTGGGCACGGCAATCGTATCTTTTGTGGGTGGCAGATTGTACTGTCGATGCAGGAGACCGCGTCTATCCAGATCTAACGCATGCTTCAAATTGATCTTTTTCACCGAAGAATCGGGCGATCGGCCAATACCAATCACACTAAAACCGTAGCCGTGCAAATGGAATGGATGCGACAAGTTGGGTTGTTGAACTGTAAATTAGTTGCAATATATGCATATGATTAATATAACTTATATATGTTAAGAAAGTGTAGCGAACATTTTTGTCAATCAGAGTCAGATTGATTAGTTTATCACATTGATTATAATTTTTTACAGTCGATGGAAAAATACCACAAATTTTCACAACCAATAACTCACCCTCGTCAACCAAAACGACCTCAACAATCGCATTGAGTGGAATATCGATCTTATGGGTGCACATACAGTTGGGTCCACAATCGGCTGGACGATTATCACCATTACAGAACTGCTCAGGATTGATTTCATCGTACTGCGAGGTCAGTGGTGCTGGCGCTGATAGATAGGAGATCTCATCGATAAGGGAAATCACATGATCGCCAGTAGGAGCCACTGAAGTAATAATTTGTTATTAATATCTTCGAATTGAGATTGGAATTGGTGTTGGTGTGCTGAAGCCTACCCAAGAATCTGTTGTAGGTGTTCGGCTGGAAGAGATCCTCAGCGCGGTAGACGAAGAAACGGAATGGCAGGAAAATCTTCACGTCCGGTTTCTCAGCAAGGATTCCACGATCGATATCGAGTGCATTTTTCAATTGACTTACACAGACGGCGTCGTTTCGCTGACGATTACATTGCGCGTCCAAGGGGTTCATGACCTTTTGTTTTGGTTTTTGTTTTTTTTTTTTTTTGTTTGGTTTGGTTTCAGTTTAGTTTAGTTTGGGTTTCGGTAAAGTGTAAGTCGTCAGAATGCAAAAGAAGTTCATTTGTGTTCAGATTTATATACATGTGCAGGAAAAGCCACATTCGTTTTGCATGGGTGGTGGAATATTACATTTTTGTGTAGGTTTTATTTTTTATTTTTTGGGATCATATTTTGTATGGGTATTTGAAAAAGATAGAGAAATATATTTAGTTATGCAGTTTATTCGCGATGTCTTTTGTAGCATTTTCACAACGCTAAATTCATGCATTTATTTATATATGTACAAAAATTACAATCCCACCAAAAATACATTCGTATTTTCACATAATACATTGTACTTACTTACGTTGAAGACTAGGATGGTATTTAGGATGCTCGCTCAAGTTAAGGGGAATATATCAAAATATATGAACTCTCACTTTATTTTCTTGGATTAATAGGATATTTCTACATATTGAGCTATATTTAAGGATTTTGTAGTTTCCCTTTTGGGTTCCACATTATCGAAGGACCTTTTTATACTAAGCTTTTTTGAAGGTATACAAAAAATTGTAATAGCATATAGAAAGATATTCTTTCGGGGACTACATATTAAATATGTATTAAGTAAGTATATCATAATAATTCAAATACTGCGTTGTGGAGGTTGATATTATGTGAATGTCTTTAAATTGATGGCAAGATGAATACATAAAAATGGGATAATCATTAGATATCAGAACAGTTGACAAACTTGCAGCGATTGTTTATAAGTTTTACTGAGCTCTGCAAATCTTCTTGGGTCTAAAAAAAAGACGAAAATATATGCGAACTGTGAATATGTGAACTTACCACACCCTGAGGAATGCCGACATCATACGTGGGTGGCGCCGAAGCTGGCTGATAAGGACCTCGAGCATAGCGCAGAATACCCAATTGTTGGGCACGTCGAATTCCGCACTCACCTAGACCACGCAGCTGGATCCAATAAGCACCCACGGGCTGATCGGCAGTGATGATGAAATCGTAACGCTCGCCTGTAATTAAATCAATATAATGTAGTTCATACTCCCAACAAAAATCTCAGTAAAATTTAGAAAATCACCCAAAATTATAAAATATCCTCGACAACTAACAAATATTTCTCTTGTTTTTAGAAATAATTTCTAAATATAAGAAGAAATAATAACTGGGTATAATAAGTAAAGATGCCAAAAATAGAATCTGCCACGGAAAATTATGAGTTCTTTCAAAATAAATTATTTCAATTCGTATACTATATAAAATTCGTGTAGATGTGAAAGATTTATACTTTAATAATGTGAAATAATATATTAACAAGAATGCGAAAATAAGAATTATAAGGTACATTTAAAAATCTTCTTCTAAATAAAAAAAAACCTACCCTTGAATTAAGAAAAGCAGAGGCACTGATTTTTAGAAAATAATTTCCTAGTAAAAATTTAGGCTGCTCAGGCGATTTTTACTGTAGTTACTGATAATGGTAATGAACACGCACCTGAGAAGGAGATGATTGTGTTGACATTCACAGGATGCACGGCCTCTCCATCAGTAGCAATTACGGTCATGCCATGCCCCTCGATCGTCACTTGAGCCGGGCAAACAGAGGCGAAGGCGTTTATCATGCGGAAACGGTAGCGACGACCGGGTGTAATCGTGAATATCTCGAGTGGTGTGTTTGTCATGAAGCCGGTGTTCGGGTCACGGAACTGACCTTTGCCGTTAATCAACATGGACTCGGGATCTTGGCCAGTGTTAACGGCCAAACGACCGGGATACCGTTCGGCAGCATCCTCATGCAACCAATCGCTGATCAGCATTATGTGGGTAGTCAAATCGAAGTCGTACAGATGAGAGTTGGGATCACGCGAAGGCGGTTGTCGCACCACAATACTGCCGTACAGTCCGTCCAGTTTCTGCAGACCCGTATGCGAATGCCAGAAATGCGTGCCGGCATTGCCCGTCCATTGGTAGCGGAAGGTGTTTCCCTGCTGAATGGGGCACTGGGTGACGAAGGGTACACCATCGTAGTACTGCGAGCCGCGTTGGAAGATTCCGTGCCAGTGAACGGTCACCTCCATGCCTTCCATGTGGTTCTCCACATCGATGACGACCTTATCGTTCTCGCACACCTGAATACTCGGTCCGGGAATCATACGGTTCGCTGTCAATATGCCACGCTCAACGCCATCGGCCAAAACGCACTGACAGTGACTCCAAACGGTGTTGGTAGCATTTGGTGTGCACACCTGGCAAGCACTGTAAAAATAATAATGATAGTGCATTTTAAAATAGATTAATTTCCCTGTAAGATAAATTATATATATAAAAAATCAGCTTATAGCTTAAAAAGCGACAACATTGAAAATACGCATATTTCCCCTTCTTGGGAGTAATATATTCTAATCGAATAATAATTGCTTTTTATAAATTTACATGCACAACTAATCTCGAACTATTTATGATCCTTTTGCAAAATAAGCCATATTTAATTCTAACCGCTCGATAGTTGCCCATATTTAAATATATCGTTTGCTTCCTGGTATGTGATTCCAACCGGACTATATAATATAGTTATATAAGAAAAGTGATGAAAACTCGTCGTCTACTCGATTATTTGTGCAGCATTTGGCTTGTTTTTATGTGCAGCAGCGTGCTTGACACTCGGTTTAAATTAATCATGAAATTACAGCGCTTATGGCGTGGGAATTATATGTATGCATATATATATATATATATATATATATATATATATGTATATATATACACATTAAGGCTGTGCCTCGACGATGCAGTGACAGCTTTTTTTATTTTTGTTTTTGGTGGTGTGAAGTTGCCTTTTTCCTGATACTTAAAATTGACTTGGATTTTTAATTGTATTTATGCACGTAGTATTTTTTTCTTAGTTTGAACTTCCATTCAATGACATTTTCTTACTTTGTACTGGTTTTTTACGTGTGAATGACTCCGAAACTCCTATGAACCAGGGGTTATGTTATGGCTTTTATGAAGCCATGATAGGATTTCTGGTTTATGGTCTGTCACTCAGGCGATCGTCAGACTTTCAAATTTTATTCATTTTATACCAACAAAGACTTACATACATAGACATACTTATGCATGTGCTTTTTGGTGTCGCATTTCTGAATTTGTTGTTTTAATTTGCGAATGAGTTGTGCTGTTTAACCAAGATTTTTACGTACACAAATATAAAAATGCAAGTTCAAAGGGAAGCTAAGATCGAATCGTAAAAGTTGTTTTGCTACTATTTTGACTTCTTTTATTTATTAGGACATAAAATTGAATTGAAAAATAAAGTCATTAATTGAAGTCAGACTATACTAACTTTTTTTACATTCCGAATGACTGTTTAAATAAGATTTAATTTTTTCATGCAAGATAAAAACTGAATTAAATAAAAAATAATATGTTTGATATGTCCTTCTACAATTTTGACGTATATTGCCTATTTGGACATATAATCGTTTATTAGAAACTAAAAGAAATTAAAAGCTATTTTTTTAATTATCTAAATTAAAATTAGATTTATTTACTCGACTTCTGCCTACTCTAAGTTGTAAACTCATTAACTTAAGTCAACCTTAAATTATTATTACTTTTTTTTAAATTTTTGAATGAATTGTACTGTTAGAACAGGAATATGTATTTTTGTGCAAGATCTAAATTGTTTACTTAACTTTATTACTGTTTAAATAAATGATTAAATAAAGTCAGACAAATCTTATTTATAATGGTAGTAAAAAGCAGGTTGTATTAAAATTGTTAATTTTTGTGGAAGGTTATACTTACGCTCCCAGAACTGTGTAGTACTCCAGAGTAAAGTGGTAGTAGCATATCCTGGGCGGCTCTCCTTCGCGGCAGGCACGTGCGCACTCATCAGGGGCCGACAGGGCTGGATTGCGACGGAGTTCGGCTGTGGCGCTTGTCGAGAAATCCAAATGACGGAAGGGAGATTTGGGGTTGGGATTGACAACGGTGCCGCTAATCTTGGGCGGATAACGCGCCGAGCTAGGCAGACTGCCGCGTGAGTTCAAATAGCCGCTGCCAGCTGTTAGAGATGGATTGACGACGGCGGGGGGTGTGCCGCTGCCCAGGCTGTTGCTATTCAAAGGCACCGGGGGGCGTGGAATGCCGGCGCCCAGTGAAGGGTGCGTCTGTACGAGGCCATGCGTCGCCGAAAAGAAGGGCGAGTCGAAGGGCGTCGAGCTGCTGGGTGTGGCCACGTGCTGTTGCCAGTAGGAGCCAGCCGATGTTTGATCCGGCTGTTTACCTGCAAACAAAACAAGCAACAAACGCAAAACAAAGCAAAATTTGTTAGTAAATATTTCTTTCGTTGTTTTTCTTCGTTTTTTTTTTTTGTTCATTTGTGAACTTGGAGCTTTTCAATTAATTTGTTCAAAAACTCGGTCTGGGGCACCAGTACTTCATAAAGATCGTGCGCAACTACGTTTTAAATTAAGTGCAAATTGGCCACAGTTTCAGTTACCGTATATATGTATGTGAGTGTGTGTGAGTGTAAGTGGATATTTTTATGTGTGTATGTACTTTGCATTGTTGTTACTCTTTTTTCGCTGTGTTTGGCTTTATGCAATCGCAAGAGTTCAATCAGCTCAAACGATGACGCAATGCCGCCAAAGGTGCGCGTTGCGAGTAACTAATTAAGTGCAAAAATCTTGTATTTGTTCAGACTAGAAGCACAAAAAGCCATTGGCAAAAAGTTTTAATTTTATTTTTTGTTAATGACAATAAGCGCTTATGATTTCCATTTTATTATTATTATTTTATTTTACGACTATAGAAGTGTTTTTATTTATGTGTAATTTTCTCAGATAAGTTTATTAACGCTTATTTTGCACTCGTATTTGCATATATTAAATATATGTATTCAGTATGAATAAAGTGGCAATTCCAAAAAATACAAAAAGAGAAATTTGCATTATAATCAATTAAAATGCATTGCTTGCAAATTGTACTGTGCTAGTTCTATTGTCCACACCTATTCGCTATCACTTAATGGAATTGCATATGGATGAGAAAACAAAAGATTGAGGACACGAACTTGCTTGTTTCGTACGTTGCTCGCATTTTTAGCAAAGAATCAATTGTTGGATTGTAAGTGCTCTGCTCAAAAGCTTATCTGCTTTCACTATATTAATTATGACTAATTATATTTGCATATATATTATGATTTATATATTGTGGAATTTTGATTTATTTTTATAATTTCGTAATTAAATGCATTGATTTTTTTAAATAACTTAAGTTCCTATAAAATACAAAATAATAATGTAAAATAAATAAATATATAAAACAACTAATCTGTTATTATTAGTTCCATAAGTATTTGAAACTGCAGCACAACTATTCTCTGGCTCATTTATTTAAAATTTAATTTTTGCTATCTTGGTACTTAGACCCGGATCATTTGCTAAATGCCTGGCTCGCTTGGATATTGTGTCAATCTATTTACATATAATCGCTTTTTACATGCATTGCACGAAAGCAAAGTTTGTTGAGCATGTCCAATTGATACATTGAAAAAGATAAATTACTGCAAATCTGTCCCACGCTTTATATTCGCTTGACCAGCTGTTGACCATTTACAGTTGTCAACGTGAAGAATTTTGTTAGTCTCTTGGGTTTTTGAGAGCTAATAATTATGGCCTTTCAATTTCGAAGCTGCACCCATTAAACTGAGTATTTGTATCTTGTAATTATTGTATTAATTAGTTGTCCACAAAGGAAAATACATTTTCGTACAATTAGAAAACAAATCAAGTAAGAATGCCTAAGATCAAAAACACTGGCAGACCGGAATAAGCCCGATGATTTTCAATATGACAAGATGATATAGTATTCGGATTTCGATGGATCTTTTTCTAAATGTGATGAAAAACAAAATTCGTAAAGATTTTGAAAACATGCATTTTCACTAAGTTTGGGCTAAAAATGCTTTTAAGCAAAATAGTTTTCCCTACAAGGAAATTCTACTATGCAATCAGTTCAATGTTATTTAGAAAATAAAAACGTTGACCTCAGATTTTGACTACCCGACTGCCCCTTACTCTGTTCACAGTGTAAAATAGAAAACCCTGGTATATATTTATAAAATGTACAAAATATATATTTGTTTTGTTTTTCAGGTCGAAAGTCGAAAGCCTATATACTCTTTATTTAAAAAAAAACAGAGTTCACAGACTGAATTAATTTCAGCCACCGTTAACAAGCTGCATTTAGATTATGTATGGTCATTTATAAATGGGCAAATCTAAGACAAAATTAGCAATAGCCAGAGAATGGGTGATAAATATGTACAAGCATATATATATTTTGCCAAATTTGGATTTAAAATATTTCGAGAATTCTCAGGTGCCACGAACATTATTAACATAGAACTTTGGTGCCGAAATGGTGTGAAGTTCTTAAATGGAAGGTCATATTGCCGTACAAACTGTGCGCTTAATGACTTTTCCGGTCCCAAGTAGCTGACTAGAGCTCGAAGCAATGTTGATTTTAGGCAGCATTGAGTTTTGTTCAGCTTTTGGCATTGGCCAAATGTGGCAAATATATAAACTAACGTGGGTGAATAAACAAAACAACTGTTCCATGACCCACATATTGCCTCAAAATGTACATTACCTCAACTGATGGGAACATTTTAAGAATCAGTTCAGCAAACAAAATGTTGATTATTAATTGATATTAATCTCGATCATGAATTGGCCCATAAATCCGGTTGAGTTTTCAAAAAATTATGGCAGCTAAAATCTGAGACCCACGATTTATTTGTTTATAATTCTTACATGAATTTTGAACTAAAATCGTGTTTCCAGACTTCAATTAAGAATTGTGCTATATTATTTTTAAACATTAATTCTTTTTTCCCGTCGGGGGGTACAGGTACAGAGTATACAGATAGAATTGGAATTTACAAATCGATTGTAGCGGCAACCTTGACTTGGGTTACATTTGTACCAACACCCAAGCAATAATCGACTATTTTATGGTTATGTACCTTGTTACCGTGAAAATTGCCATTAATCGCTGGTCTGACAAGAAGTTAAAAAAAATCTGAATGTTTGTGTATGCAAAACGTGTGTTGCTCCATATTTCGAATTGAGAACTTTCGAAAAAAATATAAATATATTAAATAACTTAAGAAAAAATAGAAAGCATACCAAGTGTTCAAGTTAAGTAGTTATCATATTTTATGCCATGAAATACTATCACTTCTGCTTCATTTTGTTTGACCTTTAAAACACTTTTATTATTGTAATTTAAATTTCCATTTTTGTCAGTTCATTTCTTAAAGAATTTTGCAATCTTATTATATATGCATTTGTGGTTTTGGCATCTCAGCTAATTCATACTACCTATTGTCATTATTATTTTGGTCTGATTAGGGTTTTTTTTGTTTGTTTTGGGTTTCCCCGAGCCATGCAACAAATGTTGAACCAGTTCTTGTAATAAAAGCACCCCCGGAAATTTTAAATTTAAGTTTTTTTTTCATTTATTCTTTTCTCTGTATTCATTTTTGTATTTTTCTATGTCCACTGACTTTTAGCCGACATCAACTTAATATATAAATCAAAAATTGATTTATTTTTTTAAACAAAACTGCAAAAGTAAATAAATAAATAAATCTAATGTTGAATTAATTACTATTTTATATAAGAGTGAAAAAGTACATAAAATCACACATGTAAATAATTTACATAAGTATTTATATTTCCATAACATTTCACTTAATAAGAAAAAAAAAACTCCATTAAGAGGGAGAGAGTTGTTGTTTGGATAGCATTGGCAAGTAACAGAAAAAGATTGGTCAGTATTTTGCATAAAGGGCATTTAACCGATCAAAAGCTGAGCCAAGTGCGCGAACAAAATGTTGCGGACTTAATGCTCGTAATAACGAGCTCTATTTATGCACTGTAAGCCGCCTGTCAATTGATTAACGATTTGCAATTGCAGCTGTGCTGATTTGACGCTAGTTGATGCTAGTTGCCATCAGGTGGCAATAACCAGCAGAAACAGGCAACACTTACACATACATTGTTGTATGCACGCGTTGGCAATCAGATTTGCTAGTGAGTTGACTATTGTGTTAAACTGTAAACTGTTTTTGCTTCACTTTCACAATGAAACCAAAAACTCAATTGTTGGACAATTAGCGACACTAAAACAGCACCAGCACCAGCACCAGAGACGTGTGTGCTCAGGCAATTGGGCAATAAATTAATTATCTCAACTTGCCGACTTGCTGCAATTACACAAAATCACAACTAAACAAGTCGTTAGTGCAATTGTGTGTGCGACTAGAAGTTTCCCTGTACATGGAATTTGGAGTGGTATAAAAAGGAATGCATTTTTAAACTTAAATTTCTATGCGAAAAGCGAGTCAACAGTTTTGGTTTTCCCCCATTCTAATCAATATCAATATTTATCGATAAAAATATCAATTTTGAGCTGATTGAAATATTATTGGCAAACAAATGAAATACAAAATCGCCACCAGCCCCACTTTAAGAGCTGTCCATGGCTACAGGGTATGTTTGGTGCTAACAACCTCCATGGAAGTGCACTGAAACTAGTATTTTGTTCAAATTATTTCAGCAGTTTTATTAAAGTATTAATTAATATAGCAACATTCGACAGGTCTTTGATATATTCTAAGACTCTCAAACATTTCTTTTAGTCTCGTTTTACACAAATCAATGATAGATACAAATCATTTAGACAAAATAAGTAGGCTATGTTGAACTGAGCTCTTTCGAGTCAAACTTGTCGATTTTATAATTATTACCATAAATTAGTTGGTTAACTTGCTGTTGACTTATAAACTTGCAACTTTCATAGCTTGTTGTATGCAATTTCGGTTGCAAGTACAATGTATCATCTTTAACTTGTTTTTTTTTTTGTTGACGCTCTAATTTGGACACATTAAAATTAATTATTGTTTATGTTTTTAGCATTGTGCCATTATTTTTGTTTTTGACTGTTGCAAGTTTTGCTGTTGCTGTTGCTGTGGCTGGTTGTGGTAACTAGTGTGGAAAGTACTTTGTGTATCCGTTTCACATTTCATTTTCATATTCATAGTCGAACACATGAGTGAAGAGTGTGATTTTTTAAAGTGAATAGAGAGAATTGTGTTGTCGTAGTACTTAAATGCTGCATCCACTGCCTGCCTGTCTGTCTGTCTGTGCCGGCCCTGTCATATCCACTACTCGATGGCTCAGTGCCTTACATTTAAATACACTTCACATTATGAGTGGCAACAAAAGCATTCAAGCCGGACATTCAAGCTCAAGAAATACAGCGTGGGCTTGTGGAACGCTCATAAATCTTAATAGATTTGTAAACGGTCAAAGTGAAAGTTAATCAGATAGTCAATCCATTTTTGGTATTTTTTCTTCTTTCTTCTCAGTTATTATCTCGTACAGGGGTTAAGTGTTCATTAGGCTTAGTTTGTTTTAGATGGATTAATATTAGTGGGGTGTCATATTTTAGCAGTGATTACTTTCCAGCTGGGGTTATGGTCACCTGGCCATGTTTCGTCGTGTGAAATGCGCTCACGTTCCAGCCAATAGGCGGGCGGCATAGGCTCTGCGGTTGTAATTTAATTGTGTTCGCAGTGCTCGTAATGCTGCTAGTCAGGCAAACAGACAAACAGACAACAAGCCAACCAGCCAGCCAGCTAGCCAGCCAGCCAGCCAGCTAGTCAGCCAGCCAGTCAGTCTGTCTGTAGGGTGTTGCGCAATCATTGTCTATGGCCTGGGTAGTGTTGCTTATAATCTGGTTTTTTGATTTGTCTCAGTGCTATTACAATTATTATTTTTATTAACATTATTGTTATTATTATAACGATTACTGTTACTCCTCTTAAATGCTGTTACTTGCTATTGCTAGGGTTGCTCTGCAGCAAGGTCGCAATAATTTTTGTTTGCTGGCGCCCATTTGAATTATTTCGGGCTTGTTTCTCGGCTTTAGAGTCCATCGCCCAAGCTTACTTTCACTTTGAACGCTGCCAAAAAACCTTGCTCACACAAAAATGTGTAGCACTCACATTTTTCATTTTTTTTTCTTATACTTTTTGTTTTTATTGTGAATAGAAGGTGCATGAGTCATTTTTAAAGTGCCCATTGTGAGCGTAGCGCCCTATTCACGCCCACCTCATAGCATTTGCCAAATGGTCTAGATGAAAATAGTCACGTAGCCCACGAACGTGGGCCAAGGTTCAGATCAACCGATTTAACGTTTAAGTTTACAGCTATAATCCTTTTAATATGAATGGGCTTTAATTCTACGTAAGTGTTACTGTATTTGGTGTGAGTTTTTCTCTTCACGTTTTCATTTGCTTCCTAAACGCTACAATTTTCAATATTCATTCATTTCAATATTCAAATATACGTTAAAGTTTATATTAGATATAGTAAATTAGAATTTAATTTAAATTGACTTCCCTTAATTTAATTTTTCTATTTAAAGATGTGATTTTATTTTAATTTTAAATTATATGATTTATAACCATCTGTTAGTATTATTTGAATTGGTTATCTTCCAGTTTAAATTCAACTATTAATCATTAATTTAGTTTTGGCATTTTTTTTTTAAATATTTAGTAAATTCGAAATATTTTCAAATGAGTATTGTGTAAAAAAAAGTAGGAAACAGTAATTTGTAGGAGAACCAAGCCATAATTTGACACACTTCGGACGATGGGAAAACGAGCAAAGTAAAACCTCAATGTGGCTTTTCATTGTAAAGTTGAAGACGGTGCTGCCATTGGGGGCGACTCTGTTGCAAATACTAGTTATGTAGCACTTAGTCGATTGTGTGGCACAGTTCAGTGGATTTACCTTACCAAACCTTTACGACTTTCCACAAGCTGGAGTTATGAAACATGTGCGATTTTATTACTTTTTTCATTTCTTTGATGTGGTTGACGTCGTCGTCGTCTTTTTTGCCACTTTTTTCTACTTGGTAAGTGTGTAAGTGTTGTGTCATTGTTAAATTTTGGAATTACAGCTAGTTAACTTTCCAGTGATGCATGACCAATTAAAATGTGTTGTAATTATTATATTTTTATTATTAATTACATAAGGTAAGAATGAACTGTAAAGCAAAGTAAGAAGAGAAGCAGACTAACTGACTTATGACTCGAATTGCTTGGATCGAAAAGATCGTTTTACATTCTAATGGAAGCCAATTCATGCAAATAACCCAAATTGTAAATATTTTCGGCTGCCATTGTGATTAGAAGGGGCAGCGTCACATTGTTGGCTGATCTCTTGCTATCATGTATGTTATGTATGTATATAATAAGTAGGGTAATTGAAAGCCACGACCTTCTGTTTCATTTGCGAGACAACCACAGTTGATTGAATGCTTTACATAATAAACTGGAGGATTTTTTCTTTTTATCTGTGGACGGTTAGTATTTGAAGTATGTTCACAAATTGACCTCGATGGTACTCTTGCTTATACAATAAATAATAAAAAGACGAAAGGTGTGGTCAGGTGAATTATTGGTATGTGGATTGTGGATTAATGAAAGAATATACATGCACACATATATTAATTCGTACGCAAATACATATATATATATATATATATATATATATATATAACGAAACAATAGATAAAATAATGATATACAAATAATACTAATAATACAAAAAACACAGTGGAAAATTGTCAAACGTGATAATTCATAATTTGTTTGAATTTTTTCTGCAAATGCATGTCAAAAGCGAATTCCAAAGTCATTGTTCGCTTTTTGTTTTGTAAATATTGCTTGCAGAATAAATGCAATAATAAGAATCAAGATTGGGTCAGAAATGAAAACATGAATTGTCATTTTTACCTAGAAGTGAAGTGAATAGCTCACATACAAAACTTAACCTAGATATTTGAGAAAAAAAGTTTGAAATTCAAAAAATTGAAATTTTTTATACATGCAAAAGCAAGAAGTTTTGGGCACAATAGATTGGAGTAAATTGGTATTATGTGCACTCGGAAAATAAATCGAATTAAATTTAGAAAATCGCCTTAAGATTAAATTCCCTAGAAAACTGAAAATAGTTATATAGATATTTCAAAAAAATATTACATCAAAAACAGCACGTGGAATTAAAAAATATAATCAGCGGTTCTTAGAATGGTAGAAATTGCGTTTTAGAAATTTACTTTCCGAATACAAATGTGAGCTACTAAAAGTATTGAGCTTTTTTAATTTTAGGTAAATTTTTTTCTTTCTCAATCCGAAACTCAAAAAACGAACTTTTCTTTTATATGATTGTTAACTAAAAATCAAATAATATCAAAACGAGAGACTTAGGCAACAAACTTCAACAAACTTGAATGCACTTTTATGTGTTAAATGCGCCAAGTTTAACATGATGTAAATGAGGACGACTAACGTCAGAAAACACAATAAACTTCGCCCATAAATTAAGTGCTTATTAAGAGATACTTTAATGGGCAAGAGAGTATTTTATAAAATCAGACAAGTCGGCTTACGATTCATTCATTGAAGCCACTTGGAGATGCTTGGAAATGAATGAGTTGCTCATAACCAGCTTACAGTTATGCGTCTTACCAACAATGTCTAGTGGTCACGTCTGTCTCTTAAGCTAAAGACGCCTATTAATTGACGCTGTTGTTTGTCGCTGCTGCGGCTTTGAGTGACCATTGTTGTTGTTGTTGTTTTATATTCTCTCTCTTTTCTCTCTCTCTCTCTCTCTCTCTCTCTCTCTATCTGTCTGTCGGTCTGTCTGTCTCTTTCCCGTATTTCTTTTATAGACCTTTGCGTGCATCGAACTTGTCAAATCGCATAGTAAATACAATTATGTGTGTAATATGTTTGTGTGCAGCCAGACGGCATTGTATTGGTAGTGTGGCTGCTCGGCGTTACGAGTCAAGTTCAGGGCCACCCACCGTGCATGCCTGAAAGTAGGCCATAAACAACAAACACCCGTAACGCTCTTGGTGATATCCTCCACCCTCTAGCAGCATAAAATATATTAAGCAATTTGTAAGCTTCATTTAACTATCAATTGAAATTATAAAGTGAAAGCGAAAACGTGTATGCACGCCTGCCACACTACAATCATTGGTTCTCTGATCCGGATTCATTTACAGTCCGCTGAGTTTCTGAATACCAGCTGCTGTCTCAAGTTAAAATCATAAGAAAATTATTGCATCACCGAAACTTATTTTATTAGGCCAACGGCGTTACACAACAAATATTGTAATTACTTGAACTCAATAAGCCAGTGAGGGCAAAAGATATATATATTTAACGTACACTAAATATTTGTGATTGGGATTGTTTCCTGGTTTTCTTTTGTTCCTCGAACTTGCCAAAACTCACTCTATTCTTGTGGGAGCAATCCTTACACAATAAGTCAGAAATTCCGATATGGCTTGAAATTAATTAGTTTAATTGGTCATCGAGGACATTAAGCAAGTACCAGCACGCAAGTGCAATAAAGATCTAACTGCAAAGGGCGTTTCCCAATCCTCTCCACAAATGCAGAGAAATGTCCAAACATATTTCTCTGCAAAATATAAATCTCTTACAAATATTTGCTATGCAGGTAGCAAATGTTAGGCACGTGCATTATTCACCTCGGGATAGGAGGCAACAATCTGTTCAACCTGATCAAGGCCAGACAACCTATATCGTACTCTATTCCTCAAAATACATTAAAGGTCCTGACAAACATCCAGTTGGCTGACCCCAACTTAAGGCGTAGGTAGACAAAGCTTTTGGAATGGAGAACTGTCAGTCTCCTTCCAACCGCGTTGGTTTTGGTCGATAACGAAGCCAATGCTTTCATGTGTTTTATGGCTAACGCATTGCCTGTCATATTAGGCATGCATCTCATTGGTCAATAGCTAAATGTGTGTCTTTACACTCGACAAAAATGTGCACTAGAATTTAAAACTTTACATTAGCTAAGTTGGCTTTATTTTCGAGAAACGATTTTCTCTTCGTAAAATGAAGAAACATATTTTTTTTAAAACGATTTATAAATCCCAGTATTAGAAATGCTTAAAATATTTTAAAATGTTCAGAATAAGCTTTATGTTAATTTTTATGTGTTTTTTAACGCGTTTAAATATATAATATTATATATAATATTTAATTTTTATTCTTAAGAACACTTTTAAAAATTGAGGTTAAATGGAAAAATAACATAGTAGTAATAATATATATTGCGTCAACACAAAATAAATAAATAAAAATATATATATATTTCTAATTTTCAGCGCTATTTATAAATTTGGATTAAATCACTCATGACATGGTATCAATTTAAAGACACATGTTTTTCGCGAGTGCAGCAATCAAGCATGCAGGCTTACCACTAAATTGGTGACCAAACACCTTTAGAAATATGGTCAATTGCCTTCCGCATTTTTTTTAGCAAGCAACTAACTTGCGCACTACTTATGTGTGTGTGTGTGTGTGCAAGTGCAACTCATTGTTTTTGCTGAAATTGGCAACTGCAGTGTACCGTGCCGGTGGCCGGTGTTCCATTCACGTGCACAAAATCAACAAAAAAGAGATATATAAAAATAAAAAATAGTTGCAAGAAAGAGATTGAAGGAAAAACGTGGGGGAAAACAAGAAAATGAAATGAAGTACACACAAAAAAATTAACAATGGCGATGCCGACGCCGACGCTTGACAATTAGTCGCTCTGTAAGAGGGAGAGTGACAGAGAGAGATAAAGAGAGGGAGAGAGAGGTGGAGTGAGATGGAAAGCGAAAGGAGAGCGAGATAACTGCTGAAACTGAAACTGAAACTAAAACAGAGGCTGAGACAATGAAAAAAAAAACTGCCACAACAACAACAATAAATGTTGCATTCAGCAAGACAACTAACTGCAGACAGTCTCCGTTAATTATGAGTATGTGAAAATGTCAGAGAGCGGCATCAACTTAAGGCATCAACATAGCCAACACTCGCATTGACATTCTCGTAATAAAAAAAATAGTAAAAAAAAAACTGACAACTAATTAAAAATGATGCACAGAATAATCAACATAGATCATTGATGAAAATCTCAGTGAACTGCCGCATGTTGCATACATATTTTTTTCGGGGTTGGGGTTAAGTTCACAAAATGAATTAGCTTCGATTCGGCTGGCAGACACTTTGTATTGTTGCATTTGTGGCATTTCGAGACGCACGAGCGAACATTGATTTAATGTAGCCGCAGGTTAAAAAACCAGCTTCGATCAGCAAAAAATTCAACTTATTAACCGGCTAACAGTTTCGATTCATTTCAATTCCCGCCCTTCCAAAGAATCGCTGCCAGTGGATAACGAACCACGGCGCAGAAGAGGCAGGCGCAGACCGAGGCGAAAAATTGTTACGGTCTCATTGCGTTTGCTTTTTATGAGCATTTAATTTCATTTTCATGTTGATGTTGCGGTTGTTGTTGCTGTTGTTTTTGCTTTTGTTGTTGCTGTTGTTGTTGCTGTTGTTGTTGCTGTTGCTGTTGCTGTTGTTGTTGCTGTTGCTGTTGATGCGGCCAAGTCACTGCAGATTTCACAATTGTTAGATGCTTTTCCCACTTTAGCCAAAGTTGGCTTGTATTTGTATTTAATTGGCTAGCGTGTGTGTAAAATGTATTTTTACACGTCCATGTTCCTATTTATTTGACTTGCGTATTTATGCGTTATTTACTGTTACAGATGCATAATCGTACATACAGATATATAAGTATATATCTATTTTAGGTACTTATTATCTACCTGCTACACACACACACACATTATGAAGTGAAAGGGAAATAAATGATCTTTTGTGCCTTGGTCATATCATTATTAGATTTGGTCTAAAGAAAGTGCCAGATTTCTTTTTCTGGCTCATAAGCGGTATTTACACACGTGTTGCTATATGCTCCACAAACTTAAACTTTAACTTTACCTTTCACTCCTCTCGCTTTTTTTTTTGTGTAGTTTATTCCTGTGAACTGCTTATAAGTAGCCCACATTTACCTTTTAAGGTATTTCTGTTAAAAATCTCTCAATAATGCTTTCTGAATATAAACATAAAAATCTGTTTACACCTTGTCGTATATAGATTCTTTCCAAATCAAGTTTTATATAAGCAGGAAGAAACAGAGAAACAAAAGCTAGTTTGGATCGTTTAGTTAAATAATTTGATGCAAAACGTCATCAATAAACTACAACAAATAGTTCGAAATCTAGTTGATTATTTAACATTTTTAACGATTATGTAAATATTAAGTTTTTTTAAGCACACATTTGAGATTGTGCAACCCACTAAAAAACGACTTCAGAAAAGGGGAGAAATTATAAATAACAATCATATGTGTGTAAAAGAATTGGTAAAGTTGAATTGCAAATAGTTATAAATATATTGCTTATTAAATACCGACTTTCTGGGTAAAACTTTACAAAATGACCAAATTGAAGCTCATTTCGTGATGCAAACTATCCCAGGACTAATATAAATTTACAAATCAAATTCCGTATTTATTTTTTTTATTTTTGTAATGCGGAAACTATTGAACTTCGTAATTTGCCATTGTAATGGACCTGCATACGGATCTGAGATACGGCACGCTTTTTGCCAACGTCCTCGAAATAAGTTTTGTTATTATTTTGAAAGCATTTTCTTTTAGGAGCGCAGTGCCTGTAATTATGTGAGAGGGAAAATTATATATACTACGGCTGACCGAGTGAAAACTTTTGTAATTTTCAATAATTTCAAAATGCCTATAACTAGCTGAGTCAGCAGAAATGGGAGAGCGCCTGTCAAAATTGGTAATAAGCGCAAGTATGAGAAAAACATGGCAACCGATAATGGCCAAAACCAAAAGCAGCATATTTTGTAATTGCTTTTCGCTGCTTTCGTCATTTGCATTGCGTGTCGGCAATCAAAACAAAGTTATTATCCATACTTGATAATAGTGGCTTGCAGACGGTTTATGGCACCTTCGCGCAAGCCATGTCGGAAGCAGATCACTTAAAAGCTGTCCAACTGGACCGGACTGCCACTAATTACAGCATTCTGCCCAAGTGATTTGTCATGTCTAATTAAGAGGTACTAACCACTAACTATGTTCTGGTTTGCAGGAATGCGAGCGATCGGCTCTGATATGGCATTGAGCTGCTGCCAGCTTGCAAGCCAAACTGGCTAACAGAACTATTCAATAAATTCATGTTTTCAAATCGCATATCTCAATATTTTTAATTACTCAATAATACTGGCTGCATATTCAAAAGCACTTCTCGCGACGCTAAATGTTTTTAAACACTTTGAATTAATGCATAAATAAATAAATACATCATTTAAGTTTATGTCAATACATATACAAAAATTTATTGCTTGTCAGAATCGGTTCAATTTTAAAGAATTATGCGTTATTTTATTTTAAATTTGTTATTTGTTATTTATAAAATTGGATATTTCACAAGGATTATGTTCTATTACTTTTTATTATGTGTTTTTTAAATTTATAAAATTAGTATGCCACTTAACCTAATGAATAAAGTCTTATTAGTTTATTTTTTTTAATTCGTAAAATCAAACATTTAAAAAAATCAATTTAAGATATTTTGTATTACTTTATTCAACTTTTTTAATAAAATAAAATAAATAAAATAAATAAACTAAATAAAATAAATAAAATAAATAAAATAAATAAAATAGATAAAATAAATAAAATAAATAAAATAAATAAAATAAATAAAATAAATAAAATAAATAAAATAAATAAAATAAATAAAATAAATAAAATAAATAAAATAAATAAAATAAATAAAATAAATAAAATAAAATAAATTTCACAAACTTTCTCTAAAGAGTTATGTCTTATTATTTAAAATATTTTTTTTTATGCTTGCATTCTTTATTTATTTTTTATTATTATTATTATCATATTTTTTATGCTTGCATAAAACGAGTTATATAAAATTACAAAACGTGCTATATTAAAAGATGCGCTAACGCTTCCTATTCCATCTGGAAGTTGCTAATTTAGCTTTTTAGATGTAGGAAATTCTGATTGGCAATCTGTGAAACCAGCTTGCGAAATTCACTGAAATAGTTTTGCACAAACGAGTTGAAAACTAAGACCAATATTTTGACCCAAATGCCGAAGGCAGCGTCACGTACTAACCGTTCTGACACACAGACTGCTCACAAACAAAAAATAAAAACAAAAAAAAAAATTCAATAAAAAAATGTGTGCGGACGTGGGGACACTACGAGTGTCATATAAAAACGAAATATATATAGCCAGTAGGTATATATATTAAATGATACTTAGTTGAACGTGTTTTGCTATTTTGCAACGAGCAGGGAAAAACAAAAACCGAAAGAAAAAAAACAAAAAATTAATACATCAAAAAGTACGAATGCGATCGTAATTGAGTTCCTAAGCAGGAAGCACCTGTATTCGAATCGGTCCAATTGAACGAATGCTCCAGTTAGCCAGGTTAGGCCTGTGCGCAAATCAATTTAGGTCAGACATAAGTAACGGCAATAGCATCGCCAACTGGCCAAGCGATCGGGCAACTTGGCTGGCTAGTTGGCAGCTGGCCCACTTGCCAGCAGCAGCAGCAGCAGCAGCAGCAGTAGCGCCAGAAGCACTTTCGTTCGCTGCGGTTTTCTGTTTTTCTGTTGCCATTTCCATTTTTTTGCTTGTAGTATATGCCTCGCAACAGGTTCGCACGCAGCCCGGTTGCCCAAGTACCGTGTGTGTGTGTGTGTGTATGCACATACATAAATTATACCACAAGTATGTGTAGTAAACTCGTTGTACTTAGCTAGATAGTCTAGATGTCTAGACATACTATACTATGATTCCTCTTTTGCCTAGGCCTATGCATTGATAGAGACCGGTTTTCAAAATCGTATTCAATTTTTGGAATGTGAGTTTAGACGTAGCTTAGACCAGTCAACATTCTCCATTTTCGCCATTTAGCTCCCAAGACAGCCAATTTATTGATTAAATTGCAATTAGTATCATAGTGATTTACTTTCTGCCTCGATACGACCAGCTTGTACATTTTTAATGATCGAAGGGAATCTCGAGTCTGTTCCAGTTTAATATAGTTTTTTGATGGATGTAGTTGTTTGACTGAAGAGCTTCTTTTTCATGCACGTAAGTCGAACACATCGTGATGTGAAATCACATAAAACACAGCCCGACGACAATATCATTTGCTCCACATCTAAAATATAATCTGGCAAACTATCTCGATTAAAATGAGAGCAGACTTTTGAGAATAAAACTCAACAGAAACAATTGGGATTGTTGAGTTTGTTGCTAACTGCTTTGCGCTAAACAAAAACAAACTGAGCCCAAATTGTTGCTCAACGGTCTTAGTACATAAATATAAATGTATGTGGTATGATATGCAAATTAATGAGAAATAAGTAGTCGAAACCAGCTCGGTGACCACATTTGCATTTAACACCAATCCACTTTAATAATTCACATTCTGATACCCTGCTAACTGCAAATGTTTCAACTTCATCGTGCTGATCAAATTTCCACAACAAGTTCAAAAATGTAGTGGGTATCATATAGTTGAGCATACTTGTTTAGATCATACTTGCTCCTTGCATGCACTTTAATGGAATGCTGATCGAATTAGTGGTTATATTAGTGCCCAACTTTGGCAGTAAATAATAAATTTTTAACTCAAACACAGACTGTACTTCTTGACGATTTGCGAATATTTCAAATTTTTAATAAGTATGCTTGGTAATATATTAATATCTAAATTAGATTGTGTTTTGAAGGTTATAATCTGATTTTTTTCACATATTTTAATATTCTCAATTTGCTTTCGAGATTTTTTATACCCGCTGCCTTAGTTATAAATTACTTATATTGCATGCTTATACACACATATATACATATATATATATATATATATATATATATATAGCGTTATATAAAGATCAATTTATATGAAATGTCAGACACACCCATAAAGTTTTATGTTTAGCAATTTGGCAAAAAATTATTCATAAGCTGACCTTTCAAATTTTGCAAGATTATGAAAAATAAATAATGTTAGAACAACGGCGTGATTTTAATTGGAATAGAAATAAATTTCAGTGTATATTGGAAATGGGCATATTATATACAGATTTTCAGATATAAAGATATAACGTCAATCGCTTCTCTTTTACTCTCATTTGCACATAGGAAACACACTGTGAATTTTATCTTGCTAATTCAATTTGTATTGAGTGCAGCGTTTATGTATTAAATAAAATAGCAATGCTCACATTTAAGTCTCGGGTTTTCTCCCACAATTATGCTCAGTGGATGTGTTAACATTCTTTTGAATTGTTAAATTGGTTCAACTGCGCAATTGTCGCAGACCCCACAAGACACGAGTTCATTCAAATAATTATTTTGCCTGACCCTCTTTTCGTAAATCATGTGAATATTTTGTAACAGCTCAACAACGATTTTTAAATGCAATTGTCTGCGTACCGGATATAATAGAGTACCACTACTATGGTACTACTAGGTACTAGTAACCTAAATATAACTTAACTGGATTGTGGGCTCCCGATGATAACCAGAATTTCTTGAATTGCACTCACTTTTTTCGAATATTCTGTATGTATATATTATTTTGAGATCGATTAATTTATATATTTATTTAATGTAAAAAATTAGTCGAGCACCATAAGTACTGCCTTCGTTTTCTGATTTCTATATATTCGTTTTACTTATGCTAATCAAGTAAAAATTATATAAACTTACAAAATAATCCCCAGCGTATTATTGTCTTTGTCTATTTAAATCACTTTCCATCTGGGCTTGTCCCTTCAATGGGTCTCCCACTTAACTGTATTATATATGTATACTATTGTACGTCGTATATTGTATCGATACCATGTGTTTTGGAAAGCCGCTGAGCCACACAAAAATGCCTTTCAACATTACCAGCAAACCCAATGACCAACAATCTCTTGATTCGCATTGTGAGTTCGTCCGGTATTGAAAGGGTATACTGCCTGTCATAGGTTTTTCAAGCTTTGTGTTTCTTTCTGTTCGGCACTGTGTCAGCACAATGGCCACATTCTCTAATTCGCAGCCAACTTCCTGGTCACGCTGTTGTCTTGGCATAGTAGCGTAGGCGTCCAGCTCGCCTCTCGCTTCGAAATTTGGTAATAGTACTGATGAAATTTTGTGCTGTGTGTTAACACGGTTTTCAGTGTATAGCCAAATTTCGGAGACTGAAGTCAACACAAAAATAAATAGCATACAAATCTGATTTCTTGCTATCCATCCTACAGTAGCTGCCAGCAAACTATTAACTGCCTTTTTGCTGAACTCAATACTAAATCGCAAATCGTGCAAAGAGCTCATTACAATTAGTTTGTTAGTTTTCCCAGCGTATAATTTGCAAAAAAAAAACTATGAAAACTTCATTTAAACTTGTCGTAAATGAATTTTTGAAAAATTTGCATAATATTATCGCAGTCGCAAATATGATTAAATTCAGCAGAAATTTGAAATGAGAGTTGAGCCTCTTCGTTGGAATATGAAAGCATGCTAGTGTCTATATCTAAGCCTATGTCTATAGTCAAAGTTTGCGATGCCTCTCGTTTATCACATGTAGTTAAGTGAAAGTCAGTAGAGATACAATAACTAGTAGCTGCTACAAAGTATACTGAACGAATGACACATTTTATGCATTATTGCCAAACAGGCTGGCAGATGTTGCTGCAAAAACTAACTTTAGCTGGTTACCTGGATTTGAGTCGGTTAAAAAATTTTTGCTTGACAGCTGCAGCGAAAATATATTTTACTAAAAATGTCATTCACTGAAATTAATAAATGATTTGTGGTTTTCTTTTGTGTGGCTTCCTGACGGCATCAGCCGATTTGAATTGCATTCCAAAGGGAACTTACGCCTATCCTCAACTAAATAATAATACTCTGTTTTTAACAGTTGATTTATGAGCTCTTTCCGATATTTTGTAACCAAACTAGACTTAATAATTACTTAATAAATATAAATATATAAATATAAATATAAATATACTTCAAACTCATATCTCTTCGGCCAAAAAATAAACCGATATCCGATATTCAGTGCGCTTTGGCTTTAACAATTCTGCAATAAAACTTAAAATACAATTTTCTGATTCATATCGAGTAAATCTTGTCTTGAGCGTATTTTATAAAATTTAATTTCACAATCGCAAAATTTTCTCCGGAGTTATACAATATATTGATTATTATATAATGTAGGAACAATCAGCTATTCAGATGCTTATTAGATTTAAAAAATGAATGGGCTCCCATTACTAGCGTATTTAACCTTCGGTGCATTTTCACAACTGCTGAATAACAAATGGTATAAAGATGCCATTATTTCTAGCTTATTTGTTGAAAAGCCATTTAAACAATCTGATTAACGATCGCAGTTTTGGAACTACTGTGCGTACAAATGTTGACAAATTAGCCACACTGTGGCGGCCACAATTCGGATTACGGTTACTTGTGGCGCGCTGGTTGTGTCTGTGTGTATGTGTGTGTTTTATTTCGGCTTTGGCTTTGGGCTGCCTTGCTGCTGAATGAAGCTGAAAATGAATGGATAGATAGATAACTGCGACGCCAGCTTGCGGTCGACTTTATAGCCGAGTTCATTTGCAACCAAGTTTTGGCCAACACACACATACACTCGCACACACACACACATACACTCTCACACACACACAATAATGTAGTTGCCGCTGTTGCTTTTTGCCGCAACAAGTTTTCTGTTCCATTTTGCTTACATACGAACATATATAAGTATACAACTCAATCTCTGCATGAGTGTGTGTGTTTGTGTGTGTGTGTGTGTGTGTTTGTGTGTAACTTCAACTACTCGTATTTATGTACATACACAAATTATATATCTATTTCTATATACATATATATATGTACAACTTCAGCTACAAAGTTAACTAGTTTTGTGTTGTCGTGTTTTGCGGGCTATTTTGATTTGCCCGCTGTTGCATTAAAGTTGACCCAAATTATTTATGTAGTCGAGAATTAAGTGCAGTTTGACACATGCAGCTGTCACTTAAATGGTCATTCTGCTTAATACCCTGTATACATTAAGATAAAGCAAAAAGGCAAAAATATCAAAATAACAGCTAAATTTGCATATATGTATATAGTCAGCAAAAGACTGCAATCCACCTGCACATATAATTTGCTTTTATGAATTGAATGACATTTTTATGCTCAAGCCAAAAGCTGCGTTACTTATTATCTCAAGATTTTATATTGTTCTTTTCTCGCATTTATTTGTTCTGATCTCAAGAAAAACGATTTCAACCAGACCAACTGGCATGTTGTACCACAGTATCTAGAAAAGCTAATATTTAACTAATTGAATTTAATTTCCATCATTTAAAATCAAAAATGATGTCCATCTGCTTAATTTTTCACACTCCACTCAAGAGTTGTGTTACTTATTTTAAACCAGGTTTAACCAGATTTATCAAATAGATACTCGAACTTATATTATATCAATATTATATTAATATTATTTATTATGTAAACCTTCCAGTTTGACACGCTTGGTAAAATCTAGAACACGCTGAATGCTTCCAGTAGAATAATAAAATAACATATTTAATTCAAAATTAAATTTTTTTTTCCAAAATGTACATACTTAAAAAAAAATATATTTCACCTTAACTAAACTGACTTTCTAGAAGAACTCAAAATTTGCAGCTATTTCACAAATTTTGCATTGAATTTGTAATTGAATTCCATTCTAGAAAATTCAAATTAACATCACATCCAAAAAATGCACGTCATTATAAATGATCGCAATTTTAAAAATATAAATAGATGATAAATATATTTAAATGATCTTACAAAGAGGTCTTCAAATTAAAATCAATAAATTTTGACACTTGCAGAATTCCACCTGCTTAAATCGGAATTTCATCATAAATTCAAAACTCCTATAATTTGATAATACCCAGTGAAATGCAATAAAAAGCGAAAATGATTCTAACCAGTTTATTTCATCAGTGCAGAGCTGTGTTGAGTGTTATTTTTAGCACGTTCCTCGCCAATGAAAGTAAATAGTTCTAACTGGAATTCATTCCAGGCTGCTGAACTTTCAGATATATGTGTATACATATACACGGCCTATTGACCAAGACGGACACCCTTTCACAGCTGTGCTCTGCTTTTGGCCACATAAAGCGAAAATGAAATTGTCATAAACAGTGGCAGTTTATCATTAGCTCGGACTCTGACTCAAGGTTGTAACGGGTTTTTCGCTACTTGACGCTACTTTTATGGGCAGCGGTTTCGCAATGATCGTTGGGTTTAGCTTGACGCAATTTATTAGCCAGATTTGAAGCACAAGGGTATTGCTACATCAGGGACAGGGGTTCGGGGGCATGGTGGAGGCGAGACGCGGCAAGGCAAAGCGAGGCGAGGCGAGGCTAGGCAAGACGAAGCGGAGATTGCGATTGATTTTGATTTGCAAGAAATTCGCAAAAGGTTTGCAATGCTAATTAAATTGCCACAAATACATGTATTTGTATATCAAATAAATATATATACAACATATATATGTGTTTTTTTTTTGCACACTTTAAGGCATTTCGCATTTATAAACGTGTATTTTAAACCGAAAAGGAATTGCTAAATTCGCGTAAATTTTCGTGATTTTGACCCAGTTATGTCACCAAACGCATAAATTGGCAAAAAAGTTTGCCAAAAATGTTGCTTGATCTTGATAATTGTGAATATGAATCGCAAAATTTGCTTCCTATTAAAACCAACAATTGGCATAAAATTAATTTATTTATATATAAATTTGTGGTTAACAAATTTTTATATTTCTTGGATCCGTTTTGCAAATTGTGTTTAAATTTGCTATTAAACAGCATATGCAGATGCTACATCTGGGCTGATCGCTGTTTATACATGCATTAGACGCAATATGCAGATCAAAAAAAAAAAGTGAAAAAAACAAACACATAATAGACAAAGATAAATTTGCAATTCGGAAACTTTGGAAAAGTTGACAGCTGGCAAGATTTGGGTTGCGATGTGTGCGGAATCAGTTAGCCAGATAGCAAAAACTACGTGCAGGCCAGGTCGATAGTGTGAGAAAACCCGTTTGAATTCCATCCTTATGGTTTAAATGTGTGTTAAGTACCTTAAATCATTTATTCTTGGCAATGACAATATCAGGTTATTTGAATTAGATATATTTTTTTTTTTTGCATATTTCTTTGATGTATGCATATAATTATGCATATATACATATATATATATGTATGTGTGTGAGTGTGTGTGCACGCGTGTGTGCAATGTGTCGCAACGTCTGCTAAAACTCCAAAACAAAACTAAATCCGAACGTGACATTTGCTTGTGCAAAAAGTAAAATATGTATCTCAGTCTCAGCGCCCAAATACAGATTCAGTTTTTGCAACGGGTTCAACGGGTTTGCTGTTGGAATTTGAATTTGGCATATCTATCTAAATACCTATGTATGTATGTAGGTATGTACGTATGTACGTGCTTGGATGATGTACGCATATTTGCATAAATAATTAATTTAGCTACTAATCTGTATTTATTGCACTTCAAAGTCTGTAATATTATTTATACGCACCTGTGAAAACGGATGTGATATTAAGTATACGTTCTTCACAATACATAAGTACATGCTGGCGACAGACAACAATATGCTAATTGTCTTGCAGTGTCTCAAGAAAATTTGCATTGTTATTTGCATTATGCATAATTAATGCATATATTTCTGAGTGTGCTATGCATTTGTAAAGCATTATTCCTGTCTGTAAAATATACTCACCATTAAATAGACAGACACTTTCATGGAATGGAACTACTCGAACATTCGCCCTAATTCGACCAAATACATATATATCACATACATATATAGCAAAACATATATCTCCTTTTCCTTCTCAAATAAATTTAAAGCAAGAGGCATGTACATGTTTGACAAACTCAATTTTTCAATCTCGGCTAGGACAAAAGACGATACGAATTGGACATAGGCTATCATCTTCTAAAAGGTATTTTTATAAAATAATAACAACAAATAAAAATATATCTAAATATATATATATATATATAATTCATGAAGAGTCCTTACATACATTTAATCCACATATCACTAAAGTTTTCAAAATAAAAAGAATAAAATATATATGAAAATGTTAAACATATTTCTAGGATTAAACAATGCTGCCTATTATCCAAATAATTTTTTTTTATCAGCATGTACATTTTTTTTCTTTTTTTTATGTTGTATCTCACAGTATTTATTGAAACAAAATACTTTCATACATTTTAAATTGTCTTTGCATAACTTTGTGTGAATATTATGGTTCGTATGTAATTAAGTAGTTAGACAAAAAGTTCCCCGCCTTTTTAGGCTCAACACTTTTTGTGTGCCATATACTACTTCCTACTTTTGTCAGATTCCCATACAACACTGCGGATACTTACTTTGTATGAGATGTGAACAAAAGATACATAGGCATATATGTATTTATGTGTATATGTATGTGTATGTACATGCATAAATGTGTGTCGCCATGCAGGAAATTAGTGTAGTTTTCCGCTGCGATTTTAGTTCGATTTTTATTTTATAATAATTACACCCATATTGCGTTCAGTTTGGAGTTGGGCTTTTGCTTTTTGCTCACTGCTCGCTAGTCGAGCTAAGCCATCAGAGCCAATTTTGACAAACGTGCTCACAGCAGCCGCCAAACGTCATAGTTGCAGTTTTGATTTTGATATTTTGAGGTGTGGCTGCATCACCTACAACTACAACAATAACAACTTCAATAACAATAAGCCCGGTTACTCGTAAACAACCCAAGAAAAGGAGCATATAGATTTTAAAAAAGTCCATATTTGATTGAAAAATCTATTTCTGAATTTTCTATTAAACGAAAAATACCAAATCATATTCATTTAAAGTGAGTATGCATTCCAAAATGCATTTAATAATAAGAAAGTTGTTTTGATACGCGCAAAACCAAAACAAAAAATAATAAAAATGTTTGCAGTAGATTATGAACTCCTTTGAGTCTCTGTGGAATGCCACACATGCCACATGCTTACGTAAGTAAGTTTACAAGTGTACTGATACCACCAATAAAAAAAAAATAGAAAAAAAAAACTTGAAATATAGGATCTGCATAGCAATTTACGTAAAGTCGGCTGCATTGATAATTGCCTGGTCTGTGTACAACAATGTGTAGGTAATGGGTTAGATAACACATAAATACTTGGCCAACAACCAAAAAAAAAAGACAATATGAGCCTTGCGCCATTTACAAACTTCCTTTTCTCATATTTGTAATACTTTTTCTAAGAGCTGCGCTGAAACTGAATGTTGACTTATGACTGACCGAGCAGCAGAAATCACTTAAACAAGAAATTCGAGTATCGTTTCAAATATTTTTGATGGAGCTAATAAAAAATTGAATTAGGCCAGTTCCGATTTTATAACAAATTATGCAATGAATTCTGTTGTTTTATTCTTATTTCTAAAATTGCGAGTTGCAGTGTCAGTGCAAACGGGTTTTCAGTGTTCACTTATTATCTACAGCAGGGAATCAATTCAATGATATATGTTTGTTTTGTTCCAATTGGTTCCAGCTGAAGTCTCTGTATATAACTAGGGATTGGTGATTTAAATATCAAAATAGGTGTTCATACACGAACATTTATTTGTTGAGCATTTGCAATTTTTGGCAGTGACAAATTGAAACAAGTTGAAAAAAAAACACTTGTTCCCCTTTCTAGCTGATTGGATTTGCTTGAACGTATGCAAGTTCGTGTCAATGACAATCGTGTTTGTTTGCCTGCTTTGTATACAACAATAAACACATGCAATACCACAATAAACATGTTCACACGGAATTTGAACCCCCCCAGCGTGGACTGACAATGGAGACACGGTAACTGACAGTTGCAATTTATTTAATGCACAATAGATCCATTTCTCTCTCTCTCCATCAATCGGTCTCTTGGCGACATGCGAATGTCAAGTTTAACTGTCCACATTGCTATATATACACATAGGTATTATATTCATGCTTACGGATCTGTTCAGTTGCTCAACACTCTTTTGGTCGGGCGAGGCAACTGAATAAAGCTGCTTGGAATGACCCATCATAAAATACAATATATGCATGCAAGGCGAAAAATTTTCAATTTTTCACAAACTGACAGAAACAGAGAGAGAGAGAGAGAGTGAGAGAGATGGAGTGCATAATGGCATAAAGCTGATTAAAACGACACCTGATAAAGTTGGCTAAAATATCGTTGCGAACTTTCACGAATTTAAGAGTTCAGATTTTGACTTGGATCATAACCCGATGAGGTGCTTGAAAATATAACTAAGCTTAATAAGCTATAGAGCAATATGCGAGACTTTCTATTATTTTGTAATTATTGTTTTCCACTTCATAAAGGCAGGTCTATCGTTGCTTTTATTTCGCTTACTGCTCTTTCATATTTTATTTTCTCGATTTTATCGATTTTTGTTTGTGAACTTTGGCACTACAACAGAGATGTTAATTTCGAGTGGTTTCGATGTCATACAGTGGTAGATGGGTGATAAATGGAAAGTGACGGCTTAATGCTTAATACTATAACAATGCACATCTAATATAAATCGTGTTATTGACACTTTTGCAGTGCGTGTGTGTTTGTGTGTGTGTGTATGTGTGTGTGTGTGCCATTAATAACTTGTTATGCTTGTTGGATGGCTTGCGTACATGCATACGTAAATACAAACATATTTACTCGTACATATGTACATCCGTTTGAATATAAAGCATACGCCACGTTTGTTTTCCTCAGCGCAAAAAAATGAAAAAAAAATGAAAGTGCTCCTCGGACCATGCACAAGGCCAGTTCGCCATTGTTAATTAAATTTAATTAAAATTGAAATTTGAATGCTCTTTTTCTCTCCGTCGCTCTCATGCGAGACAAACGCGTGCTTTGCCAGCAGATCTAACTGGACTTTAACTGGTTTAAAAAAATCGAGTAAAGAAATCCCTAAAGATTTGCTCATCATTATTGTGTCTGAGCAAATTATTATTATTCATTAATTATTCATTCAATAAACAGTTGATAATTTTATTCAAATCGAGGGGGCTCGTATTGATAAGATTTTATTTTATTTTTAATCGTTGCTTATATATATATATAGATATATTATAATTTGGGTATATATTATAATTTGGCTTACCTTTGGCGCGCTGCGGTTGTTGTGGGGTACCGACACGAACAGCTTGAGCCACTGGTAAATCCGAGAGTAGGCAGGCAATTAGAACCACAAGTGCAATTAAGTGTTTTAATCCCTTTTGCGACATGGCGCACTTTGATAACATTTTGCAAATTTAGTTTTGAATTTTGCTTTTCACACAGCGCACACTTGAGGGAAACACCAGCTGAGAATATATTCGCAATAATGATCGTGACTAGTTTTTTTGGCCAACAACAGGATGTCGACTATATTTGACGATAGTCGCTCAGATGACCACTTGGGGAGCACAAAAAACCAAAAACCCGAAGAAACGAAAATATTACTTGAAAGTGAAGTCTGCTGCACTGCGTTTTGGCGAAGCACGCGCACCGCTTCTAAGCACTAAACTGACTGACACTGGGCGAACCGATCTGACTATATAAAATCTTTCGAGACCAAAACAACACTCGCTGCAAGCTGTTGCGATCGAGCTTACGGCCAAACGGGGAATGGCTGAATGAATCACGCGATGGCTTCAAAGAGCGCAAGAAGTTGCTTGCCTGCCTGCCTGCCTGCCTGCCTGCTTGCCTGCTTGCTGCTGCAGCCAACAAACCGCAACAGCAGCAGCAGCAGCCGCAGCCGCAGCCGCAGCGGCAACAAATACAGTTACAGTTAAGCCAGCAGCTTAAGCTCAAACTCCGACTCAGACTCAAACTCAAGCTTCACTTTCAGCTCAAGCTTCAGAAAGCTTTTGTTAAACCCAAGAGAGAGGGAGAGAGTGTGAGAGAGAAATGCAAAGCAAGTCTAGTGGTATATTTGATGTACATATGTATGTTAAAAAAGGAATATCTTAAGTTTTTATTTTAGTTTGCAAAAATAAATTCAACTTTTACTGCATTTTAATAAACTACAAAACTTATGAACTTTTGTGAAGGTATGCTATTATGCCCCCACAAGCAAATCAGCTGCGTTGGCCATTTGAATATCGTATACGATCTACGAAATCTAATCGAACTTGAGGATCGTATCAGAAAGTTGCTTTTGATTTACTTTATGGCTCCATTCAAACTGTCTGCTCCTGTCTTTCCTACGCTAAAGCAATTAGCGGACCCAGTCTTGCATAATATGTACAAATATATATGTTTTTGTGTGTGTGTTTGTTTTTGTCTGCAGTTTTTACATGTAAATAAAATGATCCATTTATATTCATAAATTGCGATAGCAAAATCATAAAAATGATTGCAAATACAGCTTTGAATGCGTTTCTGTTCGTAAGACTAACTTTTGGAGTCCTTTAGGAAGTCAATACTCTTCAATCGGCTTTAGTCATTTTTATCAAATTTAAGCTTCCAACGATTTTTTTGAATTGAACTAATCTTAAAGCTAACAGTAGGATTGTCACTACTTGAATCAATTCTAAGCTCGAACAGTTTTTTTTTTTTGTTTTCTCTAATATATCATACTTATTAAACTGGAAGCTAATGGCAAATTTGTAGCTCTATATACTTTTTGGGGATTACTAGTAGATTATAAAGAGGTTGAGGTGATAATGAATGTGCATACTGTTATTTTATAAGTAATTAGCATATAGACATAGTTTAATTCAAATAAATAATTAGTAATAATTGTGACCTTTTTTCGTGGCATTATTGGCATTGATTGGGTATGTTTTTTGACTAAGTAATGCTTGTGGATGAGTTTGCTGTGTCCAAGTCTCAGTCGTAATTTTTGGTAATTTTATTTGGTCTAGTAGAGAGTGTGAAATGGTTTTATGGAAAGTAAGGGGTGAAAGCGTCTGCTGGGTGACTGAACGGTGCCAAGCTTAAATAAGGCTCCAAAGTTCGACTTCGGCTTGCAAAAATTTAAATAGTTTGTGCCATCTGGAGACAATGATTGTGAGAATTTGGTTGTAGTATTATATTGAATTAAATATATATTGTAATTACTTGCTGTCAACTTTACTTACTATTAATTAAGAAAGTAAATGATGTATAAAAATAATAAAAGACATTCAACTATTTCTATTCAAATTTTTCGTTTTTTATTTAAGGTTAAACACGTAGCAGGTTATTATTTAAGAATAATAATGATTAGAACTTCAAGATTAGTTTCAGTCACTTTGTTAAATTATGCTATACTTAATACATTATGTTATGCCAATTATTAGGTATGTTCAATTATAAATTAATTTGGTATGATTTAATTTAATTTTCGTATTTGTATCATTTATGTATTTCATTTAAGAGGTGATATCAGCTTAATTTCAAATTCTGTGTCAGCATAAGTGAAGAAATGCCCTTCGGAATTTGGAGTCTAACACTGCTAGTTAGTTAGTTGGTTTAACATTTATGCATATATGCAGCCAAGAAAATAAACATGTGCATGCTGATAATTATATGTGCCCCTACATTTACAAATACAAAGTTGCAAATACCAGTGGCTGGCATTGCAGTGGGGCTCTGGCATTTTCATCTCAAGCCACTTAATCGGTAATTCACCCCAAACAGATTTCCTCTCCGTCAGTCAAATGTGAAATGTGGTCTTAAAGTTGCATTTGTTTTCGGGTAGAGCAGCCAAAATGTCCAAATGATGTATGTACGTATATATGTACGTAATTATGTATGTCTGTGGTTGAAACGGTCGACTGGCCAAGGTTAGACAAGGTCGATGAAGTTAGTTGGTGAAATTTTGGTGGTTACGTTGTCTGTATATAAAAAAGTTTGGAGGGAGGATTGCAAGATTATAATATTATTGAAAACATAAGCGAATCTTGTATCTGAGCTTTTAAGCTTCCTCTATTTATGTTAGACAATAAAGATAATTATTTTTACATTTAAAAATGTTATTTCTTGAAAAACATAAACAAAAAAGATACTGAAACTGCACAAAATTTGATTACACTATCTTAAATAATACTTGACACGGATATATAATAATATAGCTCTCCCGAAGGTTGAAGGTCTGATTTAGTAATAGTTAAGAAGACATTATTACTTACATTACTAACTACTTACTCACTTATTACATTACTTATTGGTAAGCCATAAAGAATATAAACGCTTGAAATGAGTTTGTTTTACCTTATTATTCAGCAATTAAATATACAAAATTCTTATATTAGACTTTGTTTTACTTATAAAAGTGATATTTTATTGAACAATTTTCATCACACAAACAAAATTTAGCCTTACTTCTCTTAAGATTAAGAAAATGATCCACGCACAAATAAAATATAAATAAATTCGAGAAAGTTCAATTGAGACCAGCAGATTAAGGTTAGTTAAGAAGGGAATATCAATAAGGAGGAGCATATGCCGTCGAAATTCTTTGGCACATATTCCAATCTGCTTGATGGAATCGGATATTGTGGAGACCACAGTCAAGATCCGTACGAAAGAAGTGTAGAGTATCTTGGTAGTATCAGCGTCTTAAAATTCCCATTGACCAACGCTTGGCTTTTATTGACTTGGTTGTTGTTATGGTCAAGGTGTAAACGTAAATCATTCCGTCGAATGTGTAACTTACAACCTGGTCTAAGCTACAATAAAATGACATCATCTTGCACATGGAGCGGTTCAATTGAAGCCAATTCTTTTTTCACCTAGACAAAAAAGAAAGTAAGCATGCGTGCAGTAATCATCGATAGTTCATGTCATTATATGTCAGTCACTGGACGTCATCATCATACATTATAACATGGGTAAGGTCATTAATAAATAAGTAAATAACATGGGTAAGGTCATTAATAAATAAGGTGCCGTGGGTTACGTCAGAGGTATCTAGAATATATCTAGAATATGAAGAATATGAATTCAACAGAATCAACTTTTTGAGTTAACCAGATACTCAAAAATCCAAATCTACATACGGGACACGATAACTTATATTACAAATTTTAAGTCCCTACAGACGGACAGGCAGACAAGGCTATATCGACTCGGATGTTGATTCTGTTCAAGAATATATAATCTTTATCGGGTTGGAGATGTTTCCTTTTGCTTGTCATTTGCACAAAATATTTATACTCTTTTTATCTATTTGCAACAAGTTCAGGGTACAAAAGAGCAGTTTGTTGCTTAACTCGCAATCTTTTATATTTGAAATAGCAAACTATCCATATGAGAATTATTCAGATTTGGGCATGTAATTCGCCATCACTTGAAAGCATTCATAGAATCCATCGTTTACATTCGCTTCGTTGAATGCACCGCCCAGTAATTGTGTCCTTCCGCACCCAGCCCTCGGCGCAGGCACAGCCGGGCTCACACTTGACTGGTCGGCACTTTCTGACCTGGTAGTTATTCATACAGATTCGGGGACATGCTGGCGCACATGATACCTTCACGTCGTGCTTCAGACACACTGGACACTTAGTCAGAAATGGATGAATCAATTAAGCAGTTTAACAAAACTCACAGTCAAGAAATGTGTTCACATGGGCAGCTGCAAGTCCCAAGAGGGCCGTCAGAGAAGCAATTACGGCAAATCTCATTTTTTGAATGAATCAAGGTTTTTTCAAGCTAAGTTTATAAATTCAACTGTTGACAATTGTTGTTCGTAAAATACGAGGGTACTTTATCAAGTATCTAAGTTCGAATTTGTTACATTTGTCTGCCTCACGAACTTATCGATCAACTCTTGGACTCAGCGCTCTAGTCACACCTGTTAATTTGTTCAGCTACTGCAAATCAATTTTGAATGCCTGTTTAGCAAACAACAAATAACTCAAAATAAATGGCTCCTTATAGCCAGCAAAAAATCGTTTAAAAAAAGGTATAATAAAGTAGACATGCATTAATACTTAATGTATTTTTAGTTTTAGCATTTTCCTGCCAGCCTTAAATGCCATTGCAAATTCAGTCGCTTTTCAAAGCTTGGCGCTTATCGATATCCGTTTTTATTTTTGTTTATTACATACACACCCTTTATACAGATACACATACATACACACAGAGATACATATGTTTGTATTTGAGTACATACGAATAAGAGTGAAAAACCTGCCCACAATTAAAATACCTTCACTTTCGGTTTCATTATGCTTTGGCAAACAAAAGATTTGTATCTGCGTAAAGTAAGAAACTGGAATAAATAAGAGAATTTGTTGTTGCTTTATTTATTTTTGTTGTGTTACTGTTGTGCTATTGTTGTTGCTATTGCTGTTTTTGTTATTATTGTTGCTGGCCAAACACCTCCGCCCAAATGTGGCATGAGAAAAACAAAAGAGCTCTTGAGCTCTACAAATTTATTGGCTTTGTTAATGTGATAGGTTGCGAAAAAAAAAATCGACTCTTGCAAGTAAAACTGTGAATCACGATTTTTGTGCAAAAAAAAAAAAGAAAATGAAACTAAAATGTTACTTTTAGTTTGCTTTGAGCCTGGTTTTACTAGTATCTATACATAAAAATATAACTGCAGGCACAATTGATGGCCTCATTTGTCGAAAACTTGCCAAATTAGGTCCAATAACTTTGTCTGATTTGCATCATTTCGCAAATTACAAATTTTGACTAAACTTTAGTTGCAATTGATTCTAATGAGCTCCCCGAATCGCTGAGGAGATTATTTACCTACACTACAATTCACACCTATTTAAATATACAATGCGATATTTATGCTTCGCATAATTACTTCTTATGTGATTTGTTAATTAATTCATTTCGTAAACATGCGTAACAACAAACTAATTTATAATGTTGCTGTCAAGGTCGCACGATCAACTCAAAAACTAATACAACAGTTAACATTAAATAGCTAATCAGCGAAAGAAAAAAACTCGAACAAGCCTCAACAAACCAGATCTAAATCGATTTTAAATTGCTTTGTTTTGTTACCAATTGCGATTCGTTGTATTGCAAAATGTGGAAGTGGAAGCTTTGTCGTCGCATTTTTCTCGACTTGATTTCGCGGTTCACAGCCAAGTTAATTGAGACACAAAAAAGAACCACTATCTTCCGGCCACGGATACACCATCAATTACAGATAGATGCAATTTTCATTGTTCTATGGCCATAAAATTCTAACAATTTCTTCATCTTTCAATCACAATTCATCCTTGCAGATGCAGCTTTAAATAACTCTTGATAATAATAATTCTTATATTTATTGCACTTTTGGAATATATTTTATGTACGAGTATACGTATTAATTCGCAAAATATTTTTATATTTCCCAATTTTTTCAATTGTGGTTCAAACACAAAACAGTGGTATCTTTTTCAGCCAATGTTCAAAGTTAATTTTGAATATTTTGTACTCCAGAGCTTAACCTAAAATGAGAAAAATTAATTTGTTGGTATTATGATTAGTGGATAAGCACAAGCAAAATAGTGCTCGTCTAATTACCTGTCATCACTTGCATAAACTCTGTAAATAGTTGGAAAACAAAGTATTTTAATAACAACAAAATTAAACAATTGGAAATGCAAGATTTACGTACCATCGAAGTCAACCGTTCCTGAGCCATCAGCATCGATTTCCTCAATAATGCTATCCAAATCCTGGTTTGATATTTTGTCGTCCAGCTCGTGGAGAATGCCTCGGAGTGTGGCAACCGTCAGATAGCCCTTGCCCTCCTTGTCGTACACTCGGAATGCCTCCTTCAGTTCATTCTGCAGGGCGGCCACATCCTCCTCGACCTCGATGAAACGCGCAGCCAGCTTACAGAACTGAGCGAAGTTCAATTTACTGGATGTGCCCTTATCCACCTCCTTAATCAGAGCTTTCACAGCTGGTGGTTCTAGCTTTTGGCCCAAAATCTCCAGTATAGCGGAGACATCGGAATGATCGATTTGACCGCTGCCATCCAGATCAAAAGCCTTGAAAGCGTTGCGCAGAACTAATCACAAGCAACAGATTAGCGGATTTACTTTAGTTAAGCTACACTCAGAAAAATTGCACTGAATTTTAGAAAATCTACCTTAAATGAAAATCGCCATGAAATTAGAAAGTTATTCTTGTTTTAAGAAATAATTTCTAAATATAAGAAGAAAAAAACTTTCTAAAAATTAGAAAGGTGATCTTTTATTTTTTAGAAATATCTTCTATTATTATTATATTATTTCTAAAAAGTTGAAAGGCAAACCCTCGCTTTTAGAAGAAACCCTTTCTAAAATGCAGAAACAAGTAATTAAATTGACTGGCTCGGCTTTTAGATTAGAGTTTAGCTGTTGTGTGCTTTAGAAGCAAAGTAGCTCAGTGGGCAGTCAATCAACTCGGCGGTTCGAATCGCCGTAAATTTTTCAAATTAAACTATTGGAATTTATAAGCCATCTAAAATATTGGTATATATGAAACAATTTATAATACTAATGTGTTAATACACAAGCAACACACAAGCAATATTATAAGCAACAGAAAAGCTAATTTTTACACAAATTAAGTTTTAGAGAAATGTAAAGAAAAACCATTGTTTTTATTGTACTTTCTGAATAATAAGGTAACTTGTCCTTAGCGCCAAAAGTGTGGTGATTTTCTAACATTTCTAAAATTCAGGTTGATTTTTGTCTGAGTGTATATATATACATACTTCTCAATTGATCTTTGTCGTACTCCGCCTCAGACTGTAAAAAAAAAAAAAAACGAGAACAAGATTAATTAGGAATGCAAAATCTAATTACATATACATATGTTTGGTTGCGTGTAGACATGTTCTCAAAATAGGATTTTGTACCTTTAATTTAGTTGCCATTAATCAACACATTGCAAATGACCTACTCTGTTCTTAGAGACATATAAAACAGATTTTTTACAAGAGATTTTGAATGAAAATTCATCGATCCCATCAATTACATAGAGCACATTTTTTATGAATGTTAAAAAAAAAACATCCATATATATATATATATATATATATATATATATATATATACACCTGTGCAGTTGATGCCCTACAAATGTCCTCTGCTGTGTCAAATGATTTGCAATTGCAATCAAGGCCAATCATCAATTTAATTGATTTATTTGTAGAAATGTGTTGTGCACTCAATAATCATTTATTGTATTTAATGCGATTGATTAACTTAGTTATATAATTAACTCACCATTTTTAAAATTTTTTTATTTGAAAAAAGCTTGCAGAAAATTATTAAAAGTCAAATCTAAGATTCGATGATTAAAGTTAATTGTTAAATTTCTGATTGCAAACAAATAATAAAGATCGAACTATTTAATATTCACCAAAAGATTGATTTGCAATTAACTTTCGATCAGATCGAGTTAGCGCCACCGTCTAACCAATTCGATGTCTGTACGCCGTATATAAACCACAACGACAACAGCAAATGTCACCACGGGTTGGCTGCCTACACGGGATAAGAAACGACGACGAACCGTGTAAAATCAGAAAGCACAGCACAGCACAGCACACACTGCAACTGCAACTTGCGAGTGGAAACAAATGCCAAATTCGAATTCGTCGTCGTCGCCGTCGTCGTCAGCGCCAATCGATCTCTTGGCATGCTAAATAGAACGATGCAACACCTTACCCTATTCTGCCCCACCTGAAATACACGAGATGCCAGCGACCCGATGACACAGCATTGCTGATAACAAAATGAATGAGTCACACTCTAAAAAGCCAGTTATCAAACATTAATGTTCTAAAAAAGTTTTAAGAGTTTCGAATATAAAATGAACACTATTGCGCCAAATGAAATGATGTAAAATTAAATGTAGTTAATGATACGAAATATATATATAAAAGAATAAGATAAATTTAATCTGGGGCATTACAATGTAAAATGGATCAATGGTGCAAGGATTGAAGGAAACCTATATAAAACCCAATCAGACCAAATTTTTAAACGTTTAAGAAAAATTCACATTTTAAAGAGAAAACAAGTTACCAGTAATTATTTTGTATTTTTTTATTTGTTTAATATAATATTAAAAAATATATAAATAAATAAACAATAATCAATATGCAATTTAAAATAAAAGGGAATACTAAATAATGTAAAGTAAAATGGTCCGATATTTTCAGCAATGATTAGTGAAACCCAAAGAAAACCCAATCAGATCAAAAATTGTTAAACGCTTAAGAGTTACACACACTTTAAATAACAAGTTATCAAAAATTAATTTTTATTTAATTTGATTAATGTGGAATAGAAACACTCAACAATATTTTTAAAAAATATTTTAATAAATACAAGCTCAAAATAAAACATAACATTAAAATTGAAAAGACAATTTAAATAATACAAATAAGAGTGATGTAGTCTAGTGAGCTGAACCATCAATATCCTGGCTATTAAATGTTCTAGTATTCTAGTATATTCTAGTTTTATTAACAATTTTATTTTTCTCCCCTTAAAAACTTTGCACACTCAAATATAAGTATGGCTGAAAATGCGCTCATTTCTTATGACAGGTATTGAAAAAGTAAGGCAGTCCAAATATTTATTCACAAGCCCGAACTGAAATCACCGGCTTCCGACTAATATACACACATATACAATTCGTCTTGGACTATAACTTGGGTGCTTCTAATCCGATCTTGATTTAAGTTTGTGCAATTGATCAATAATTTGTCAAAATATATTAAATATTAATTGGAAGGCTCTGCCCTTAAAACAGTATATTTTAATGATATCGGAAATCGCTATTTAACTATATTCGCGAAGCTGGGCAAATTAAGTAAATTTGATCTTTCAAGAATATATACATACTTTTGTACACAACAATTTTTCCCGTTTTTAACTTTTTTTATTTTTTATACCATGAAAAATGATATAATAAATATGGCAACATGAAAATTTAAAATGGTCCAAAAATTATGGGATCATTGGGTGAACTCAAAAACCACCCAACCAGACCAAAAATTGTTAAACGTGAGAAACATAGTCACAGGGAAGATAAAAAGTTAAGAAAGAAAAGTCAAAGAGTGAGTGGGTAAATAAAGAAAATAAACGCAAATTTCTGAACCAATTTCACTTTCTCCCTTAATACCTGTTGAAAAACAATGTACTGGTATTCAAGTATATTGGGAATATAATTCATATATATTTATATTAATAATAATATATGGCAATTAATTCATAACAACTCTATTCCGAGTGCTATTGAATTTCATGACATCGTTTTTCTACAATTCTTGACTTCAACTACTTCATTTTTGGCCAATTGTTGATTTCCAAATCGAGTTTTCAATCAATCAAAGTACCTAAGATGCTCTTCCAATACTATAAACTTTCATAATTTTAGATCAAATTGATATAGAAAATTGGTGCAGCTCCATTTTCGGATCTTCTGTAAAAGTTCAAGAAAAAATGTCCAAACCCTGTCAACTTTGTCGAATCTGAGAAGAACCCTAAGCAAGATTGAATGCTCCACTTCATTTTGATTATAAAAAATTAAAAATGTTGTGACCAGAATTTTGAGTTCATGGCGCACCCAAAGAAAGCAATCAGTTTCAATCCAAGCTGCTCAAAGATATTATTATTTTCATTATGATTTCGCATTACAAATGACGGTTAATATATATATTATATATTTTACTCTCGATAGACGAGAGATTAAAATATGACAAATGCGAGAAAAAAAATTACTCTAAAAACTAGAAAGTTTTTATTATTTTTAGAAATAATATTTATATGTAAAAACAATTCTTTTGTTTTTAATTTTTCAGAAATATGTTTCACAATAACAAAAAATAGTTATAAAAGTAAAAATGCAAACTTTTCTTTTAAGAAAAAGTAATTTTGTGAAATTCACGAAAAAAATTACATTTGCTTTCCCAACTATTTTCTAGTTTAACTATTGTTTGCGTTATAATCCGTTTTTAAATTAAATTACTTAAACTTATAAGCTATCTAAAATGTTTGTGTATGTGAAAAGTAGAAATCTTAACGTTTACTGTAAAAAAGAACTAATATTAAAGTTATACATAAATTACACATATAAGAAATATACTGGAAATTAGAAATATGTTTTCTACTTTTTCGAAAAATTTACCTGGAATTAAGAAAAGAAAATCTTTTATTTTTTTATTTTTAGAAATACAATCATTAAATGAGTTACACTTGGCGTCAAAAGTATGCTCATTTTTTAAAATACAGTCCGCTTTTTGTGTGTGTGTATTATTAATCACAGATACCAAATAAATAAAAAAAAATACCATAAATTGACCAATATATGGACTTACACATACGTGTAGTGAAAATTGTAAAAATCTCTTTCTTAGGCGCATACTACTGCCGATAATATAAGTTTACATTCCTTGATTACAACATTTTCATCATTTTAATAGGTATTCATTCTTGTAAACACTAAAAAATATTTAAATATTTTTTATGCTCATCTGGACCATTTTTTATTTATATCTGAAAACTGAATAATCCAAAAAGTCATCGATCGAAAAATGAATTAAGTTTCTTATTTATATTTGTAAAATATGGAGATCTATAAGTTTCTAAAAGTATATGATATTTCTAGGTTAAAGGGCGAACCAAAGTTTTGAAACTCGAAACCGATATTTCGGTTGTAATTTGTATAAATTTACATATTTATATTATATTATTAATGGTACAAACAGACTACAAATTGTATATCCGATATTATTCCCTCTTTTCCAGTCTAATTTTATAATTTGAATCAAATATTGCGTATTGGTGTTTGCGTATTTAATAATTGTTTGTCATCAAACTCCAAATTTATTAAATTGATTTACATGCACAGTCTGCTGAATTCAAATTTAGATTTAGGAATAAATTCTGTTAGATTGTAGCTTGGATACACTAAAGCCGATTCTAAAGATGACTTAATGGGATCATAAATACTGGGTTCATAATATTCGGTCTTTTAATCATCTCCACCAGTCATAACTTCCATGAATTCTGTTAAAGATATAATAATATAATTTTAGACAAATTATTCAAATATATGTTCACAGCACTTATCGCACTTACCATCAAAATCAACAGTACCGGAGCCATCCGAATCAATTTCCTCAATCATCATGTCCAAGTCGTCGTTGGTCAGCTTGTCGTCCAATTCACGCAGAATTTCGCGTAAAACTCCAGTTGTGATATAACCATTTCCCTCCTTGTCGTACAGGCGGAAGGCCTCCTTCAACTCGGCCATCATTGCCTCGGCATCCTCCTCAACAAGGAAACGCGCTGCCAGCGTCGTGAACTCCTCAAATTCAATTTGACCCGAGCCATCCTCATCGACCTCGGCAATGATTTCAGCTAACGTCGCATCATCCAGCTGATGGCCGAGCATGCTCAGTATGGTGCCCACCATGGTGGTGTTGATATACCCATTCTTCTCCGGATCGAATGCATTGAATGCATTGCGAAGCACTGCGAATCGCAAAACGAACAAAAAAAAACAACAATCGAATTATTGAAATATTAATTAGATATATGCAGCTGCGCTTCAACTCACGTGCAATTTGTTCCTTTGGCAGTTCATCCTGTGAGCATAAGAAAGAAAAGAATAAAAGATAATTAATACTATTATTTAGCAATTTGAAAAAAAAATTCACCCTAGAAGAGAATTATATAACAACGAAAAAAAGTCATTTCTATCGTTACACTCAGAAAGAAAATAGCCCTGAATTTTAGAAAATTGCCTTAATATTAATACCACTCTGAAAACTATAAAGTATTTCTAATTTTTAAAAATAAAAATAATAAAAAATTGTTAAAATATTATACATTTTTATTCACAATTGTGGTATTTATTGCTATCTATCGATATTCGAGAAACGAAAACAGTTATCAATAAAATAAAGCAAACTTGGTCTGCGCCGGGTATCGACTCGGCTGTTGATCCTGATAAAGTATATATACACTCTATGTGCTCGGAGATGCCTCCTTCTGCCTGTTACATACATTTGTACAAAAGCTATTAAAAGTATAAAGGCAAATTCTCATTTTTGGAAAATAATTCTTTCTAAATTCAGATAGAAATAATGAAATTGACTTGCTCGACTTTTGTATTAGAGTTCAAGTGTTGTCTACTTTGGAGGCTTTAGAGGTTTCTTAGTTGAAAGTAAGTTTTTCAAATTAAATTATATGCATTTAAAAAGTGTATAAAATGTTTGTCTTAAATGCTAATAGTTTGGCTAATGGTTGGTTGTACATATATAAAAAAATACGCAGAAATTTTGAAATATTTTTTATAAATTTAAGAAAAATTCACCCTGAAATTAGGAAAAGAATACCTACGGTTTTTCGAAATATACTTCGTGAACAAAAACGTGGGCTCCAAAAGTATAGCGAATTTCTAAAATTCAGTACAATTTATTTTTCTGATTATAATTTAGAAAAGAAAGCTGATTCAAATCATCAAAAATTATTAGTGAACAAAGTCATAATTAAAATATAATAATATGTTTATATTGTTAATCTTTCCTTGTTAAAATAGGTTTTATCTTTTATAAAAGGTTTTATTAAGTTGTTGAATTAATTAATTGATTAAGTTGTTGAATTCCAAAATTTGAAGTGGAAATTATACGGGAGTTAAGGTTGTGACTATTTCTGAAAATTTAATTTGGTTGAGTAGTCCATAGTTTAAAGTGGAAGTTACACGGGAACTAAGTTTTTGATTTTATTGGGTTATATATTAATCATGACGTTTAGTTCCGATTCAATTGTAGTATTCCAAACGTTAAGGTGGACGTGGCACGGGAAGTAAGTTTTTGATTCTATCTGAAAATTCAGTGTTATATAATCATATTTTATTTGGTTTCTGACATTTTGTTTCACTGAGGATCTCTTAATCGCTCACTCTCACATTCAATTTGTAGGTCCTTATTCTTTGTATAAATCAAAACACGAACAATATTCTTATATATAATAATTGTTTTGAAAATCTTACACCCATGATCACAGAATATTTGATAATTGATTGATTGATTGATGAATTTGGGATCGCTGCACGACGCACGGTCTGTAAATTTCACACGGCAAACTAACTAAGGATGCTTAGGGGATCAGTTAACGAAGACGAGTAAAACTTTGAAAATGATTTGGTTGCTTTTATAGTATCGCTTGCCATGTGTCCAAAAGAAGTCGCACCTCTACCCAGGCTGCAATCAAACTGTCGCTGACAACAAAAATTCCTTCTGCATTTTCAAAATCGCTACATTTTTTTTTGCAGAGAGGTGACAAAACCCCTCTCGTCCCGCGCCTGCCCCCTTTACGGTCACCACGACAAAGTGCAGTGCAGGTGACACAATGCAGCATTGGGCTATTGTCGATTTACCTGATGGGATAGCGAGAAGAACAACGTACTATAAATTACATTAGCAAGTTTTCATATTTTCTTTTTCGTGCCTTTTTGTTGTTGTTGTTTTTTTTTTTATTTGTCACATTAAATTTTCGTCTTTCATTCTTAAATCCCTCTTCTTCCCAAAGACGATATTCATTCTCTGCATCTTCCCAATATTTATTTATATCGTAAAACACAAACACAAGTATACGCGTAGATTGTACGTAAATAAATAAATGCTTAATATTCAGATGTGGGCAATGCTTATGAGTGAAAATTTGCACACTAGTCTTGTTTGTACACCAGTCTCTAAGAATACATCCTCAACAATCATATTATTGTCAGTTGCGAACAAGAACATTTTCGCATATTCACTGAAGCAGTAGGCAGACTAAAGACTACCAGAATGCCCCAATACTAGATGATAGTCCAATTTAATATTATTCATCATTATAATATGGACGTAGTTATATGTAATTTATGTGAGTTCTCATCGTGATATTACCTTCTCGTTCTCAAGGTCAGCTGCAAATGGTTTTAGAAAGTTTCCTGTTTCCAAAGTGTATTTTCAATCAATAGGCCAACACATTTAAAATCTAATAAAATATGACAAAGTTAAAATATTCCCTCAAAAAAAAAAAAATCCTATGTCTTTTATATAATAAAGCCAGATAAATTACAAGTTTCATCAAGATAGCTTTAAGGTTACCAGATACCAGTTACTGGATAAAAAAACATATCTATTTCGCTCCGGCTACACTCAAAAAATTAAAGTTTTAGAAAATCGCCGTGAATGAAATGAAATTCAATCTGAAAACTAGTAAGTTTTTCTTGTTTTTAGTAAAAATTAGAAAGGCTTGCCCTAAAATTTACAATCCTGAAAGTGTGAAGTGTTTTATTTCTTATAAATATTTTCAATTATCAATAAATGTATTTCTGAAATGAAGAAGAGCAAACCCTGATGTTTGGTAATACAATTTGCTCTCTCGACAGCTATGTTATAGATTGGTTGTTTTTTATACTTTGATACCGAAGATATCAAAGTATATTGGTTTTGTGCAAGTCCCTAAAAATTTTAAATGGCAGTTTTTGAGTTAGAACCCTCAAATTTTGTAGGTATATTACTAGTAGAATCGCCTATTAGAATCGCTTAAAAATTGTATGGCCACGCCCACATCTGCGCCCATTATGGTCAAAGCCGATCCGCATATCTCCGACAATTTGAAAAGATAGAATCACCAAACGTGGAAAATAACTTGCTGGTAACCTCCTTCAAAGATGTTCAGTATCGTGCACCATTTGTAAGCTAGAGTCACAGCTACAATTACCAAACTTGGAAAGAAGGTTACTTGGAAAGTCTTCCAACATTTTTTTTCGGCCACGCCCACTCTCGGCCACAAAAATCACAAAAGCCCATCTCTGCAACTCCGCAACTCCGCAACTTTAAAGGCAAACCGTTCTACCGTTCGAAGATTATTAAAAATCTCCTTCAAAGATCAATATTTCTTGGCCAAACCCCCACGGTGTTCTGTGGCACCTGTTGTCAGATGGTATTGCATTTAGTAGCAAAGTATTTCGTAGTCGGTTACGCCCTACTGCAACGTTCTCTCTTGCTTATTAAGAGACCGCGTTGCTTGGTGGGAAGTCACTCAACTCGCGAACGAAGGATTTCGAGTTCGAATTGCCGTAAAATTTTCTGAACTTTTACTTCCAATTTCTATTTCCAGAGAGATTTTTTTCTGATTTTCTGATTTCTGATGCTGACAATAATGTACATTTACGCTTACACACTTCACTTTAATCGGTTATAATATATGAAATCCTTTGATATGTAACTTTCGCTCTTGTTTTTCGGTTCGGATATCCTTGGCAATTATACTAACCATAGTTAGGCCCATGATGATTTATTTATTTGTTAATTGCGAGGAGCGTCGATAAATCACGAAAGCAATTGTCCTATATTAGAGTCCTTAGGAAATAAATCCGAACGTGGAAGTTTATGTGTTTGATCTAAATGACAGAACTGAACTAACTGGACCAAGTCAAAAAGATGATGGAGGCACACGAACGGAAACATTCATAAATCGGACTCACATAAGGCGACACATGCACATCACTCATGTATGTGAATATGTGAATATGTGTACATACCTATGTATGTATGTACTTATGGATATACATATAAACATACGTATACTCTTCATAGATGCAAGCACAAGTAAGTACAAACGAATTGATTTTGTGGCGCAGAAAAATGGCGTGGAAACTGTTTGTGACGTCGACGTTGAAAATCCACTATAAATCGTCACGGAAAACATGGACGTAAGTCAAGTGCAACCAAAATGTATACAAACTTATCTTCTCAAAAACACTCGACTGCTAGATACTCTGTTCAAACAAGGGGCAGATGAGCCTTGTCGTCCTGATCACGCTTTGTAGGGATAACTTAGTCAAAACTAAAGAGATTATTCAAATCAAAATTGTTAGTCAAAATACCCTTACAAAAAATCGATATTCCCCATCAGATCATCTTTTGATGCCGATCAAGATAACTAAAATATTCTAAATGGGATCAGACATGTGCACTTTATTTACACAATTACACAAAATGTCGAAAATATGCAAATTTATAAAAACAATTTCTAATTTGTTGGCACCTTGTTGTTGGGCGTAACCGACTGCTCAATACCCTGATGCCAAGGTCAAAATATCTAACTGCTAAAATACTTTCGAAATTTGCGCTACTAAAACTGTAGCTCCATAGAAGTGGACTTAAAATAAATTAAATATGTTGCAAACAAACTCGTCCTTAATTAAAACTCACTTTCGGGTCAAAAGGCAAATTTGTGTTTAGAGTATCACCAATCAGTGAGTCAGTCAGTCAAACCAAGCATCAGTCAGTCAATCAGTTCATGCCGTTTTCTTTATATATATATATATATATATATATATATATATAGATCAGGGCAAATCAACTGTAATGCCCAATGTGAAAGAGGCAAATGTCTATGTATGAGTAGAGATCGCTTTTGTGATCAAGCAAGCCACTACAGCAAATTCTATTTAAAATGTAATTTTCTGACAAATGTGACGGTGCCATGCCCGCTTTATGAATATGTTAAGCGATTGGATCAACCCCACAAGCGACTATATTAGACTCTTAATATCTTGGGTAAGGCTATCGCCCATTGTACTATAAATGTGCGTATGTGCTGCGGCTTATAAGCATAATATAATATTTACAATTTGGCAAGAACAATCTCATCTGCGATGCATAGTAATTGAAAAATTTGTACCGAAATTATCTGCAAAATCATGAAACAATTATATATTTGAAGGGGTTGAAATAGGATTTCATTTGTGCCGTATTTTTAGAAACATTACAAAAATAAATCTAAATTGCAACTGCAATTGCAATTGCAATAATTCCGATTCAGTTTGGGACACACACGTTTCAGCTCACGTGCTTGTGGGGCAATAATCTAGCAGATTTCGTGGCAACGTGGGCAATAAAATTAAACAGTTGCCAAGTTCTATAATTAAACACGTTCATCTAGCTAATTAAATTAGCAATGAATGCTTGAGTCGATTTGGTTCTCTACAATTAAATAGATATAACAGCAAAAAACAAAGAGACAATCAATGCATTTTTCATTCAATAAACAAGCAGAAGTGGCTCTAGTTGAGTGAGCCCAACTTGCAGATACTCTGCTTACATAACTTATATCTTAACTAAAATGATAGGCGTCTGAGTTTGATTTCTGTTTTATATTTATTAAGCATTGTTGTTCTGTAAAGGCGTATAGTATAAAATTGCATTTTCTTGACCAGGCATTTTTATAAGCAATAAATTCAGACTGAATTGTTTTTGGTGAAATATATATATATATATATATATGTATATACTTATATATATATATATATAAGTGAGTAGAGTTTCATTATATAATAGATCGGAACTCAATTGAGTTTACCAATTACTTAGGAAATCAAATCCTTTGGGCATTTCCAAACTATCTGGCAATAGTTTACATTTCTCGGAATGTTGCTCTTTGGTATCATTATCAAAATCGTTGGAATCTGTTGATATGCTTAGTAGTGTGTTCTTTGATCCAAAATTGGATAGTAAATTGAGTTTCTCATCTGCAGCTACCGAATTAATAGATGATTCAGTGCATTTCACTATATCAATTCTCTTGGGTTCAACATCTCTGAATGGGATTATTTGTTTTTGATGATCCGATTCGTTGGTATCTTTTCTTGGAATTGGTGGCAAGATTTTGGTGCTCAAGTGAATGGCAGTTATATCATTATTACTATCGCTATCACTCTCAAGTGCAGCTAGATTGATTTGAGATTTGGTCTTATAGCTAAAGGGAAATGAATGCTCATCCCGGTAATCCCCAATGTTGTCATCGTGTATAATCTTCAGCCCGATACTCTGATGAATAAATGTGCGCAGATTTAACCGATCGAAGGCATATATAATATTATGTTTCTGGCATTTAGTTCCCTTTTTCCGAATGCTCTCCACGCTCGAATTGGGCGCAATTTCTTTGCCAGCGTGTGAACTGCTATAATATCGAATTGTTATTTCCGGCTTGATTATCGTGTCGTTCAAAATATTATCCTGCTGGGCTGTTGTCAGTGTTAGCCACACATGATCGTAGGCCGATATCACTTCACTCATATCGAACGCTATCTTTTCGGCCACTGGATTCAGTTTGGCAAAATATCCATTTAACCATTGATTTTTTGGCATTTCAATTCTGCAAGAAAAATGAAGAGAAAAATATTTATATTTTAGTTGCATTATTTTTGTTGCCACTTCTGATGTTATTAATATTTCAGCACGAATAAAATGCACTCATCGCCCATATCTATTTTTAGATATGAGTTTTGGGGCGGCTACATTAAGCAACACAATTAATTAAACGCTATGTTGCTTTATTGATTGTTGACAAGACACGCACACACATACACACAAATATATATTGCACATATGCGTTCATGTGTGTAAACACATACATGTACATCCACAAAAAGGTATCTATGTAAAAGTGCAACATTTCCCAACATTGCGCTCAAATCCAATGTTTCATATTTCACACCCTTTATAGAACCATCTACTTGCGTGTTTACACGTATTAAAAACTCGTTACACATATTGCAACATTTTACACACATTTGTTATTGAGAAAATACATAAATGTTTACCTAATTTTGCCTTTCATATGTGTTATTTTGTTGACTGCAGCGACAACAATTTAGAGATGACATCAATAAATGCCGAAATCGATAGACTTAATATTGTTATCGAGTGCCGATTGCGATAGCCACCATCGCAAAATGATACTGATATTCCCTAATAATATTTTTGTCTTCATCGAAACGAGTGGAATTTACTGAACATGTGAAACTTAAGCACCCTGTTGATTATATTTAGTTTAAGTCGCTAAATATTAAATAACTTAAAAATAACTATGAAAACTAATTTTCCATTGATTATTATGTATTAATCGAGTGGAACAATATGACATGGCAGCTTCCCAGTCACAGCTGATAGTTAATAACAAAAGTGCTACATACAAAAATAAATTAAAATTGATTTTTGGGAGGAATTGAATTCTGTTGACGCTGTTTTTGATGCTTTCAAATGGTTTTTTTGTTGATTTGGTCAAAAAGGCGTGCAGAATTTCAGCCATTTTAAAATTGTATTTTCCGTTCTTTGCTTATATTTTTGCAGTGAATGTCAAATATTTCTATAATTACATGTGCTTCATGCGATTCCTGTGGGCGCCTTATCTAATCAGCATTATTTGAATAATAATTATTATAATTTTAATGCACCACATCACTGATAATGAGCCTAACTAATTTGATAAATTACCCAGACACAAATGACAAATGTGATTAGTGCGTTGAGAACAAGCTGGAATAGTTGACGGTTATCGCATTACCAAAAATAATAGTAAATATTTGTGGTTTCGCAGTATGTTCAATTCAAAATCCTTCGACCTGAATAATGACGAAATTTCGAAGCAACCCGAAACCTTTAATCAACCAAGCCGAGCCCGATGGCTGAAATATATAATACAACCGGTTGCAGTTGGCTTTGTGCTTATATTAATAATAGCCAATGTAGACTTTTCAAGTGAACCGCCAGAAATTGATTTGGAAACATCGAGTCGAAGATTCCCATTTTCAAAATATGCTCAATGGTGTCAAATTAATTGCAGCACGCATAAAGTCCTTCATTGCAATTCGAGTTTATCAAATTCAGTTATCGGAATTGAAGAAATCAATAGCAATAGCATTATGGACTGTAGTGATTATCTTTTACTTCGAATTGACAAGTACAATTTTTCAGACGGAGTTCTAACAGATGATGCTTTTGCAACTGGCGAATACAGTTTGAAGAGTTTAGTTTTATACAATTGTTCTCTGAAACACATTAAGGAGGGCGCCTTCGATCAAAATAAGTTAGGAAATCTATTAAATCTGGAGATTATTAACAGCAATCTTAAGCAAACTACCAAACAGACATTTCAAGGACTAAATAAACTTCTCAACTTTACACTCGTTAATAGACAAAACTCATTGAAATGTAATGGATTTTTAACGCCACTTTCGCGCACCATAAATTCGGTAAAAATTAATCAACAGTATACAAAGTATTCAATTTATAAACCAGAAGACTTTTTTGGCTTGGCTATTTACGAAAAACTTCAGTTCTTGAATCTTATGGGCAATAATTTTGGTGGCGCATTGGAAACAAAGAATTTTAAAAATATGCCTGCCTTGGAATTCTTGAATTTAGCCGATTGTCGACTGAATAGTATCAATATTGAAATAAGTAACGGTGTTTTCAACGCTCTTCGATACCTGGACTTGAGTGGAAATTTACTGAAAGAGCTTAGTGATCCCTTCATACATGCATCAATGGAGCAGGGCATTAGCTTAAATCTTTTAAATAATAATTGGAATTGTATTTATGCAAAATGCGAGCTCTTCAAATCATTGGAAATTAATTCCTGCATTGAATCGTTGAGAAATACACGTAGTTTAGAGAACGCTAATGTTATGGATAGTTCAGATGCGACAAATGGAACGGACTTCAATTTTATAACTCTGACTACACTTGCTGTAACTACTTTAGCTAAGCAGGGTAGAGATGCTCGACCTAGAACAACAAAAAAAACTACGCAGGAAACTACTACTACACCGCCATCAACGACTCCGTCGGAAACGACTATAACACCGCCATTACCGACTGCGGCGATAAGAACTACCTCATCGCCATCAACGACTACTGAGTCAATAACCATCACAATGCCTCTGAAAACTACTACTGAGAATATATACGGTCAGGTGGAATGTGTTAATGCTTTAAAAGAAACTATTAGTACAGTAATGTTATTTTATGATGCAGAGATTGCAATTTCTGATTATACCGAGAGTGCATTAATCATTACAATAACACAGTTGCTTGAGCCTTGGACCTTAATATATTTCGAGAATCCTACAATAATCAGTCAAGTGGACAAGCATGATGATGATGCTAACCAGTTGGGTCAGACAACACTTTTTGTTAAGAACTTAAGCTGCGGTACCTCCTACGTATTTTGCCTGATGATTGAGGAGAATAGGACATCGCCTTTCAACTGTCGATCCCATCAAACATTACCCTGTGCCATCCTGAGACTGAGTTGGTTTGCGGCAAATAGTTCGCTGATTATTGGTCTATCAATAGGCGGCATTTTGCTAAGTGTGCTTATTGGATTGCTCGCAATGTACGGCGTTCTCTGGCTGCGTCCCCATTGGCTCTACGGAAGTAAAAGATTGCTGCGTTCGGAAAGAGAATCGCATAGAATGCTCCTATTGCCCAGAAGTTGTGAAAAGGATCATTATGGTGCTGCGGCGTAAGTTCAAAAATAAATGATAAAAAAGTCAAATAATTTATTAGTAGAAACAAATAATATTCAAATTTCAATTAAAATATAACTATATTTTCGTACGTTTTAAATTTCTTTAAATGTAAAAAAAAAAAAAATTATTTTGATACAAATTTAAAAAAAAAAAAGACTTACTAAATATTTTTCATTTAATTGAATAGACAGACACTAGCCACTTAAAATTCTAATATCAGCTTTAAATTATTGTAGTGTAATCCGGACATATCTGACCTATTTACTGCCTTCAGCAAATACTGCACAGAAATATCAAAGATTCATCAATATTACTTTCAAGCTGTGGCAGCCCTGCGCAGAACTCGAAAAGTCGAGTCAGAAAAAACAAAATTGAAATTCCCTCTTCAGGGTTCTGAAAACAAAGAACTTAAACAAATTTACAAAGATGTTTTCAGTTTTAAATGTGGAAAACTAACAAAGAATCTTTCTTTTCAGCAGAAATCCTAAACACGAAAACACAATTGCCGAATATGCGGAATACTATTTGGAAAAATTCCAACTGTACCAGGGAAGTTCAAATAAGTATAGTAAACCCCCAAAGGAATGTGCTCCATCTGCGCCACCTTCAGAAGGAAAAAGTTCTGTAAAATCTATAAATCTTAATTTATATGAATCATTTAATTTATACGAGGAGCTTAAATAAACAACGTAAATAAAATAATATTTCAATTAAATGTAAATATAAATAAATTAATATTCATTAAATTTATTGTGAGGAGCATAAATACAAGAATATTTATTTAATAAATAATAAGTTTTTTAAAACCTAGATTTAGAAAACTATAAAAATTCAAATCGTTTATTGACCTCTTTTTAATATTTAAATATGTTTTTTTATACTCAAATAAATTTCGACTCGGGATTCAGGGAGAGACTCACAGCATCGACAAATACCGACAGGATTCGGAATATATCGGAGAAAAAGTATGCTTTAAGAAAACGAAATAAAATATGGATATATTAAATACAATTCAAATTAATATATATATTATTTTAATTGAGGACATTTGTACCGTATCTACGGACTCAATTTTAGCACAATGCTGATAAGAACAAATAAACACAAGCATCCCACATCAACACGTCTAGGCCATAATATATATAAATATACACATAATTGTTAATATGAGGACCTAAGCTATATACATATCAATGTGTATAACATATAAATATTTAGTTATCAGAACGGCATTAATATTGATTGGTGAAATGGGTATGAATTATCATTATCAGTCAGATAAGCCAACACTAAATGCTATTTTGTCAGTGAATCAGTTATCAGATTGGCAATCGCTTGACAGTCGCTTGAAAGAGCTCCAATTGAAATGCAGTCGACGAAGGATTATGGGGAAAATAAACGGAACAAGCAGGAGTCCAATTTGACAAGGTAGTTATCTGAAACAATACAATTTGCAAAGTACATAAGCCTTTTCTGAAACAATACAATGAGAGAGATAACATTATGAAACATATCAAGTTTCAACATCATAAATTATTTTAAATTTTCTTGCAGTTCACAAAGAAATAATGCCAAAAAGGAATTTTGTACGAAAATCCTAGCCTGGATTTTGTTGATTATTGGCATCATGTGTATTATAGCCCCAGCTATATATATAATTGTTTGGCTAAGCGGCAAAGATACAAATGGTGATTTCGACCAGGACTCTAACAACACTAGCAGAATAGATGACAAATTCGACCACAATAGCGGTTTCTCCCAGGCGTTAATTGAAACACTTGGGTAAATTATATGATAATGCAAAACCAATCTAAATAATACAATTAACTTTTTATACAAAAAGTGTAGACACATTGGATACATTGGTGGAACCAATTGGACAAGGATGTTATGAAATAGCCTGCCGTATTGAATGTCATTACAGCCATAATATTTACGAGGAGATAGCTGCTTTAATGAATGCCAGGAACTGTGAAGCGTTTAGCTCCTTAGTGGCTTCAAATTTAATTACAGATTGCATTGAAGATAGGTGGATTGATGTGAATTCTACTGTGGTTAAAATTGTGCTCTATAAAAATCAATTGACGAAGATCGAAAGTGGAGCATTTAATTCGCCAATATTTGCAAAGGTTGTACACATGAATTGGCTCGATTTAGAACTAAATGAGATAAGCACTGGAGCCCTGCTCGGACTCTATTCGTTGAGAAAATTGGAACTTGACTTCAAGACACCCAACATAGAAATAACTTTCTTGCAACCCGTTCAGGTAACTCTAACACACTTGAGAATGAATTGCGGCATTTTATTTAACAGCAAGTCGGACATATTCGATAATATCAAATTTGAAAAGTTAAAACATCTAGATCTAAGCCACAATACATTTGTTGGCCCGCTTGGCAAACGCATTTTTCGCGGAACTCCAAATATCGCCTATCTCTACTTGAAATACTGCCGGATAACGGCAATTGACGATGATGCACTTGAAGATATAAGTAAAAATCTGATTTTAGTTGATTTGAAGCATAATTTGCTAACACAAATCAATGCCGATTTACTCGAATTAGGAGGTAGCCTTCGACTAATCGATGTTGAGCCCAATCAGTGGAAATGTAATTGCCAACTGCGATCCCTAATCAAATATTATGGTGCCAATAAGAATATATTTATAAGTACACCATATTGCCGAAAGCCATTAAATCTATATGGCAAAATGTTTGATGAATTGGAAGAACTGGAGCTAAGCTGCGACTCACAATTTGATTTTGATTCTGATCCTGATTCTCACATCGAACCAACTCCAACTGAAACCACTTCCGATGAAATTAAACCAATAGAAGTAGAACCAACAAAAACTATTAATGGACCAGCACTAAAATTCAACTGCTCACCAGCTATATATCTGGAGAAGTCTTTGGAGAATATAGAAAAACGAGATACGGATAATAACATAGCTCGGAATACATTTGTATTTAAACCACCCCCTTATGATCTGAAATTAGAACTATTTCCAAATAATAGCGTTCTGGCCTCGATTGATGGATATCTGTCTGCTGATGAACTAAACATTATTTGGTTTACGGAAGACGTGGATGGCTATTCATCTGATACATCGAAAATAGATTACAATTGTATGCAATATGAAGATCCAAATTTAATAACTGATCCACTGAGAATCAGCTATACATATACATTTTGTATGATGTTTAAGGATGATGTGGTTATATCTCCATTGTTTTGTCAGCCGCTTCATGTGCCTATAAATCACGCGAGTAATGAGTCAGATGAACTCTGGATCGATAAGACTGAGGAACAATTTACAATCGGAATGCTTTGCCTGATCTTTTTCATATCCACCGTATTTGGTGCAATCTGTGCGTATCTGGGCATCAAGTCCTTCCCACATCTGCTGGAGGGTTCGAGGAATGTGCTGGTCGTCAAGGAATCGGAAAAAACATGTCACGTATCAACTATAGCTGATTCAAAGTACATGAAATCATCGTTTAAGAACGGTTATATTCACGATAATTCATTTAATATTAGGAGCCACAAGTAAGCGTCTCTTAAACATATTACACCACACATATTCCTTATCTAAAAGTTCGCTTTCTCAATGCAGGCTCTCCGATGTATCCACAGGACTGGGTGACAGACAAATAGCCAGCCCAATTAGTGTTGACTCCTCATCGACCTATTTCGAGGAATCTTTCTCAAATCTTGATCTGCGTGCCATCGACTATGAGATGCCCATGCAGTTCACAACTAAAAGATCGAAGATCAGTGAATGTCTGGAAAGACCCAACTCTCCGCCTCCGTTGCCCAAACGTAATTCGACTCTATCATTGCACAAGGATCAGCCACTTGAGGCATGTGAAAATCCATGAAATCGCACAAAACACTTACTAAATACAAATACCCACAAATGTAGCGGAACTTTATTACATTATTTACTTACTATTTATTTTCATTCATATATGTTGAGTATTACAGTATTTATTAACAGGAAAATAAATCATTTATTGGCCGATCCACTATTTCTACGAATTGTTTGCAATCTGCTCTATATATCTATATATATATATATATATATATATAAATATATATTTACTCTTAACCGGGATGTTGAGTGGAGTACATTTTAATATTGCTACAAATATTTGTTGTTGTCCAAAAACAGATATACGGCCAAATCTGCTATCAGCTTCGATCACTGTTTTATTAATGGACATGAAAATCAATAAACAAGTATTGCTTATCTCATGCTCGCAAAAATCGAACTACTCCGATTTCGAACACATAATCGTATATACCAGAAAAAAAAAAAATTATGCATTTTTAAGAATAATAATATCTTGCAATAAAACATATCTTAATATAAATCAAAAAGTATTTAAGATTGAAGAGTACATTTTTAAAAACTCCGTTTAAAAGGGAATCGAAAAACTTACCCGATTATGAAGAACTTCGACTTTCATCAAATTTCAGCTGTGATCAGAGTATCGCCCAGTCGTTTACAACCCACTGCAAATTCAAATTGGTTTTGATAAGGACAAATCATTAACGCCTGACGATAAAGAGTTAAACGCACAGTTAACAGCAGTCAACTTTAGGTGCTCGCGAGGTGAACTTTGCTAAAACTAATGTTTCCTTGTGTTAACCTATGGAAAAGCAAATCAATTATGCCGAATCCTTTGTCAACACATCCCACACTATATTTGATAGTCTTCTACTTGTTTCATGTCTGTGTTGTGGCCTATGATATGGAGAACTACAGCAGTGAAAGTTTGTTGAACGCAATCGAAAGCAAAGGGTACGATTTACAGCACAGCCATAAAGTATAAAAATAAAATATATATAATAACAATGTAATATTTATAAATATAAAGTAAAGTCTCAAGTTCCTGCACACAAATAAGCAAAATAAATATGTTTGTGTATGCGTACTGGAAAATTATTGATTCCTTCGAATGTTTTTAAAAAATATGTGACAAGTAGTTGTGCGGAAAGCTTAACTAAATGTTTCCCTTATCGTGACGATAACAGTCTGCCATTGTGATTTTCCTAATGGATGCTTAATCTAACGATATTTTTATACTTTGATACCGCAGGTATCATAATATACTGGTTTTGTTCAATGTCCGTCAAGCTGTCTGCCGTCTAACCGTCTGTATGAACGCAACTTTCCTCGACACCCTCAGAGACAGAGACTTGAAACTTGGAACATATATTAGGATGTGCCCGCGTCAGACAAAGTATCAAAATTGGGGTGCTAAGTCCACTAGGAGACTGGGGAATCGATCAAATCGATAAAACCACATATCTCCCACAATTTTAAGACTATAGCACCAAATTTGTTTGGCTAGACATACACCCATAATCGTCGTCTACTGGTGGAAATCGACAAAACAATCATACAATTTGAAAGCTAATCATTAAATTTGAAAGTTATATTGCAAGTTACAACATTCAAAAATCCTAATCCTAAAACGATAAATGCCTAAATATCCCACAATTTAAGAGCTACAGTTACCAAACATGGAAGGAAGGCTACTAGGCAACTCTTTCAACACTTCCAACGCGCAATCACGTCCCAAAAATGCACAAAAATTAGATTCGAATTAGAATAGATTAGTGAAAACTTCCTTTTGGTTCCTGTTATCAGATGGTATTACTTATGGAATTCTGTATTTATTTGAGTTAAGTTTGGATAATGAACATAAAAATGCCGAAGCAACTGACCCAAAATGTTTTAAGTTCGTGTGTTCTTTTACCTGTCTCAATGGAAAACAGGACGAAATCGCCAATGATATTGCCCTGGCAGATGCATCGGTTGTAAGTACAATATAATATAATAATATTAGTAGTGAAACTTAATAAAATGCAATTTTTAAATAATTTCCTTATTGAACTAGAACTATCCGTGTGCCATCATTAAAGATCTACAACTAATCAACTATGAGTTCCACAATGGTATTATACCAGTTGGATTCTTATCCACATATATAGATAAAATCGAATCCCTTTATTTGAGCCTCTCAAATGTTGTCGAAATCGAGGACGGTGCATTTGGTGGCGGAAAATTCAAAGCTATACAACTGTACAGTTTAAATATTGAGAAATTCGACAAGAAAATGTTTGAAAACATCTCCAAAAAATTGGAAAACCTCTATATTAAGCAGCATAGTGTCCCCCAGCTGACTGTGTACCCGGATTTTCTCGACTATGTGAAATTTCAACTTAAAACCCTGACTATGCAAATGAGTATCGATTGCGTCCGCAATGTGACTGAACTGGGTCCGATTCTGGGCGCAGTTGTTTACGTCGATTTGAGTTACAACGACTTTCGGGACCAGTTGACTTGGTCCACATTCATTAAATTGACCATGGTTGAAACACTGAAGTTGGCTCATTCAAATATCTATTGCTTACCCAACTATGTTTTTCAAGGTAATATATAATAATAGAAATTTTTCAAATTATTATCACAACATTTAATATTTGTGTAGAGTTTCTTACTGAGCATAATCGCTGCAATACTAATTTACGCTTTTGAGTACTCTGCAATGATTACAATTAATTTTATCGTGCAATCAATTCAGAGTCCTCTATTTCAATTAATTAAGAACTCAATTCTGGTGAATAACATTTTAGCAAGCATTTGTGGCCAGACATCTTCGCTAATTCATACTAACAATTTTTTGTTGTCTGATTCAGGTTTTCCTGTGCTTTTGTATTTAAATATCCACAAATCGTATAATTCATCTTCTTGTTTTGTAATTTAAATATTAAATTTGATATTTAATTAAATTCAATTCATTAATTACGTTTTGTATTTTTTAGTGTCGACTGTCATTAAATAACTCAAATATATACTTATTTAAGTTCTGCTTTATGTAGGTATGAAATATTTGAGCCATTTGGACATATCAAATAATAAGCTGAAAACGATATCAATGATTATATTTGGCACTGGATTTTCGGATATTTCGAGATATTTAACAATCGTTGCCAACGACAATGACTGGCACTGCGACTGTGAGCTGCAAACAGAAATGAGCGAGATCTTCAAATATCAGAAAACAAAACTGGACATATTCTGTGCATCGCCAGACGAGTGTCGCACTTGGATGGTGTTTGACGAGCGGCTCTGTCAAAAAGAAAGCTCGCAACAACCAACTTCACCTCCAATAGTTACACAACCATCAGAAACAACAAGGTTTATAGCCACAACAACAACGAGGAAGTACACAGGGAATGAAATTAAGTCAACAACATCGTTGCCCACAACAAAGTCTCCAACTTCAACAGCAACAACAGCAACAACAGTTGCCACCACAATTCAGGACAGCGAAATAGTGTCACTGGAGTGCTCTTTGCCTATATCAAATATATTAAATGACAAGAAACAGAACATTCAATGGCCCCAACTATATTTCATTCCCCAATATTATGGGTCCCTAATGGTAAAAGTCACTGTCGAATCGAGTGATAGTTCGAGTACTTTTGGTCTCATTTGGTTGCCGAGCTCTACAAAGGAATATTACGTGTCACAGGATGAATATGGCGTTGGTTGTTATTTCACGATGCCACACAAGACCATTGTCAGAGACCTAATGCCAAATGTGGCCTACACTTTCTGTTTGATCGATGATCAGCAGAGCACTGTTTCACCTTTCAGTTGCAAGTCGGTTCATATTAGCGGAAATTTGGAGACAACCCACGATGCCAACTATTCGAAAAGCATGCGTGCCAAAGTAAATGCATTTAACTATGTACATATTATGTGGTGCAAGTACCAGTATAATACTGTATAGAGATTGGACCACATAATACTCGCCTTTTTCCACACACTTGAAATATACGTAATGATTAATTTCAATTTATTTATAGGGCATATCTTTGATGGTTTTTGGCGTCGTTGTTTTTTTAATCTTGGGCATATTGTTAATGTTTTTGGTTCTGAGGCGGAAACCAATCTGGTTGAAGGGCAGCAAGCGCATCGTTAAACCCAAATATAGTTCCGGTGAAGTTGTTGTCTTGCCACGCACAAATACCGCAAAATATTTACGACAAAGCCAAGAGTTGATCTCACAAAAAAAGCAAGGGTTAGTTGATATATATATATAGGTATCTACATATCTACATCTGACTGACTAACAACTATTGCAAAATTGTTGTAATTACAGCTTTAACTCAATGATTCGGCGAAGCAACTCTACGACGAGCTTTGACAGCACTGACAGCTATATAAATCCAAACTTCTATGAGATTATACCGGCTTATTTGACATTCGATAAGATACCGCAAACAGATGCACCCAAACAGCCAGAATATGACATATATGAGAGCTGTGAGTTTCGTAAATCTGTTGCTGAGAGGGATAGTGTGAGGTATGCGCAAATTAAGCCACGAACAATGCGTATTTCCAGCGATCCGCTGCCAGCGATTCCTACCGACTCCTGATGCCAGTTTGGAGCAACTGTAAAACTTGAAAAGCACATATCATTGTTCTGAATACAAGTATGAACCCAACATTGTATCTATATAATGAAAAAATATATATGTTTACGTTACTTTATACTTACGCATGGTTTTCAAATATCCAAAAGGATCACACTGATGAACACTGCTCACAATTCGGACAATTCAATATATGTTTTGTAGTGTATATACAATTTCATATAAAGATCAATAAAAAGCAACAATTTAATTCTAAACTCAATATAAAGCATTTCGTTTTTTTTTCCAAAATAAAAATCACTTCTATGAATTCTCCAATTTTATAATTTGTCATAAGAATTTTTAAATTGTTTACTGCACTAATTTTATACTACATACTTATATTTTGGTCTATATGGGTACCATCCATATATATAGACACACTTTAAAGTTTAAACCTTATGGAATAGCCGTGATTGTAAATGAGTGGGTGGTTCAGAATAAATCCATTTGGCAACAGCCAGACGTAACTTAATTAAATTTAATAAATAATATTCTAAATCGATATATATATATATAAATATGCTTTTAATTTATGTGTTATGTGAATCGTGATCAAATGGACATTTTGTTCTGTGTGCTGCCTATAGTATAACCTATTTACAAGTGTGCTCCTCGAGTACTTTTGTACATACATCGCATTTAACCTGGCAGCACCAGTGGAATTTGCAACTGCAGCGCTCACGAACGATTATATTTTTGGTGTTGTAGCCCCGGCCACAGCAAAGGATACCGCAGCCATCGAGCCCCGACGACGATTTGTTACAGACGCGCCCATGCGTACCTTAAAAACAAAACAAAAATACCCAAAAGCAATTAGCAAAGGAAAATGTTCAGAAAACGAATCTCATGAAATAAAATCTACCTGACCACTGCAAGAGACGATTGGTGCGGCACCAGTCGGGGCTCTCATCTAAATAAATTAAATCGTGCGCCGTGGGAACCTTAAACTGGCTGTTTTTCACCTGTAGACGACCGCGTTTATTAAGTTTAACTTCAGTAGCCTCTTCATACTTTTCGCGCAAGTAGTCACCTATGAAAATGAAAACCGTTTGAATTATAATTTCTTGTAGGGTCACAAGATATCATCATTATGGACTTACCAATTTCTCTGATTGAGGATAATTGCTGCCAACACGTGATCAAACTGCAAGAACCCGAGACTCCATGGCACTTGCAAGTAATGCGTGTTTTTTTAATGACGGCCTATTTTTTTTTTTACGGAGATACAAAGTTTTAATTAGCAACGAATTTGTAGAATGCTATCGATAAGAATTTATCATGAAATTGAGTATGCTTATGCACATATTTAAGGATCGCAAGGATGCCTTTTTCCCCAATTGTCTTCTCTCATTTTTTAAATATTTTTATAATTTAATTTAATTTACAAATGGAATTTCTAATTAGTATTTATTTATTTTCTTACCCTTCGGCCGGCTTCATTGTTGTGCAAATTCATAAGACTGCGAGCCTTTAAATTAGTATTCGTTAGTACAGGTGCCTCTCCGCTGACGGCCCGTTGATTCTTGCGCTTGCGCTTGCGACGCTTGCCGCTATTCTCTCCATTGAAAAGCTTGGAGTTTAAAATTTCCCGATTGATGTTCTCCTGTCATGGAAAGCATATGTTCGTATCATTCGTGTAATTCACAAATGTTAATTGCATCAATCTCACCTGTAATTGAAGCATTTCAGCTTCTTTCAATTTTGAATTGAGAATCTCTTTTGTAATGCGCTCCTGCAGCTCCAATAAATCGTCTGGATTGATGCGTGGCTCGGTTCCATCGGCACCTCCACTGGAGTCCTCTTGCCTGGGCGGTGCCAAAGATGAGACTAACGTCGACGATGGACGTATTGTTGTTGATGTTTTATCAGGATGTGGTTGTTCTTTGTTTTTATTGTTGTTGGCTTTGGGAGGGAGTTCATACAAAACGGATACCGTTGCTTTATTATCTGCCTCATGATCAAATTTCGACTGTTTATTACTTCCAGGAGTCGCCATATCCGACTCCCTAGCCTCCTTCGTTCTATCAATAGCTTCCAACTGCTTACGTTTTTGTTGCTGACTCTGTTGCTGTTGCTGTTGTGCTTGACGACGCTCGGGATGGCCTGCACCTCGAGTTCCGCGACGCGTCTCCTTTTCGCGCACATCAATGAAATCTGTTGCAAATCTACAACAAAACCACATAAAATAAGTACAAATTGTTAAACTAGCTTAAGCAGGTTGGTCGCACTTCTGCACTTACTTGTATGCATACTCGAGATTGTCACCGCAGCCTCCCCAGGTCCAATCGTCGTGTAACTGCTTGGGTCGAGAGCCCCGCGAGCAGCCGCACGACGTCAGCTGGCCGTCTCGACACGCGCGGGCAATAAAACTGGTAACAGTTGCGGCCGCCAGCGCATGTATAAAAGCCATTTCTGGTGACCCTAAAATAGAGTCCAAAATGGAATAGTATTAGAATCGATTATGGGCATTGCATTAAGTTAGTTATAGGTAAACTATAAATATAATATTTACAAATGTAAACAAACAAGTTGGTGAAGCATTCGAATCGGTTATTAATTAATTATTGATAATAATTATTTAAATACTATTTACAAATTTACAAACCGATTATTAATTAATTATTAATATCATTAAATTAAGATATTATGAGAACAAACAAAGCGGAATAGCAGTAGAATCGATAATGGGCGTTAATAGCATTCAATTACGACATTTGCAGACTACATAAATAATATTTACAAATTGTTTGCTGCTAGTAAATCTTAAGTCTACCTTAACTCTAGCTAATATTAACAAACTTACCCAAGCCAGTCATGGGACCAAAAACGGTTACATCATCTGGTGTGCTGCAATTCCAGCGACGATTTTTAAATTGAAATTGGCATTCCTACAAATATAAAATACAATATTATTATTCTTACTACTGCAAGCGAGCTTATAAAGATTGTAAAATGAATTAGAGAATTGAGAAGATAACTTACAAACTCGACTAATCTCAACAAGAAATATAATAATATATCAATTCTAAACAAGAGAGAACCGTGAAGAAACTGACTGATTACTGTGGATGCTTGAACTGAAAGAAAGCGACTAACACCTTTCACAAGTGATAAGGATGGATTGAGCATAAAATAGTTGTATTTCAAAGAAACCAAACTTAAAATCAGGAAAAGCAATCAAAATAAAACTGTTCCCAAGAAAGTAATGAGTAAAACCAATTTCTAATGACAAAATGCAACGAGCTTTTGATAGAAACCGAGTGCTGCTCGGATCACTCATCTATACTAGCCAGACTTGGGCAATAAATAGATGAGTCTCAATTGACTTACTTGGATGGCAGCACGCGCCCCACGACTTATGGCGGGCATAACGCTTGTGTGCAGGGCGCATAGCTTTTTCTGTCCATACGTTAGCCCGTCGAGGGTGTAGCAATTATCTGGATTTAGATCGATAGTCTCTGAATAGGCGATGGGTGTGGGCGTGGTCTCGTTCTCATGCTCACTACTATTTGGCACCATCATGCCGAACTGTTGCATGTTGGCTAGCATAAATTCGCGACCATTGGTTACGCCCGCCGACGTCATAATAATGTCATGGGCAAAGTAATTGCTTGGATTCGAGAGCTTCTCCTGGTCGGAGGGTACGCCGCCAATATTGCGACGCTTCTGTTGGGAGCGGGTGACGCGCGAGAGAATCTGCAGATCGGGTGCATCGGCTGAATGCACTTTGAACGAATCGGGTATCTCAATGGAGACGGCAAACCGTTTCGTATTGTTTATGGTCTGGATGATGGGCTCGAAGCGTGGTCGCATAAATTCCGCCTGGCCACGAAACCATTCATCCCGTTCTCGCTGTCGCTGCTGCTCCTCCCGCTGACGCTGGCGAACGCATTTCGGCGAATCGGGATTCCGCAGGCAAGCTGGACGTTTTGTTGTACGCTTGGCGCCCGATGCCGCCGTATCCGGGAGCAGAGTCGGCATCGTTGTCAGCGGCACACTTTTCGCTGTCGTCGTTGTCGTTGTTGTCGTTGTTGTCGTCGTTGTCGTCGTCGTTGTCGACTGATCATCACTTAGCAGATGCACATCGAATTTGCCACGCTCCTTGGAAATGGAGTCACCAATTGATTCCTCTTCGTTGTGATAGTAGCCACCGAATGGCCTTTGACCCGGAGTATGTGCACCCAACGGTACTTTGCGTGTGGGCGGCGCAATTGGTGCCGCATATTGAAGCACGGGTCTTTGGGGACGCTTCACCGATTGCTTCTCCTTTTGCAGACTGGGGAATTTCACGAATTTCGACTCGAAATTGTTATCGCTCTTGGTCATGTTGTGCAGGAACAGGATGTGCTTCTTAAGATCATCGATATTCGATGTGGGATCGGGCGGTGGCGTTGTGCTTGTGTATACGGCTGCTGTTGTACTCCGCCGTTTCGCTGCCGTTGCGAACGCAGATCGCGTTGGACTTGGAGGACTCGCTGCGACCGGCGATTTATTCGAGACAGGCCAGCGGAGTTCCGGCGATGCATTCTTCAGGGCCATGGGCACGATAAATTTGCGATCCTCATCGGTGAGACTGGCTGGCAGACCGTTCTCATCGGTATCCTCGTCGAGGAGTATTATTTGCTTCTGGTCCATCTCCTCCTGAATGGGATGAATGCGCCGTGCCTGGGCACTGGGCGTCTCCAGTCTTTTGGTGAGATCGGCCTTAACGTACCCGGTCTCCGAATCACGCAAGTCCACCGGCTTGATGAAGGTGCCCAGCTTGCGCAGCCCCTCTTGATGCATATAGGCCTGTTCATCTTTGGTGATGTTCAGCGGTATACTCGTATTCGACAGCTGCTCATCATGTGCTCCAAATTCAATAAACGGCGATCTTAGTCCCAAGCAGCTGCAAAAAAATAGGAAGACAACATTTAAATAAAATCAATGCATTCAACAGAGATTCAGAGTCATCAAAACCTCTTTATTTGTGTAATTTTAGAATTTAAAAATTTCAAATTAAATGATAAATTAAAAATGAATAATTAAATTCAAATTTAATTTGAAAAAGAAAATAAAATAAATTTCGTAATTAATCTAGGGATATTTAAATGTAAAATGGACAAATAATTATTTGGATTGGGGAAACCGACAAACGAATTCCAAACAGACCAACAATTTAATTAAAAAGAAGAATGTGTTGACAATCTAGAAATGTGCGTAGGATGGAACCCTTCGGAGTATTTCCAAAAAAAAAAATTAGATCAATCCCGACAATCTCTATAAATGCAAAATGATCAAAAATACCCTACAAAAATATTATTTTTTTTTTTGGAAAAGGTCAATTTTACTGAACTAAACTGCTTTGTGCTATAGGCTTTATGCTTAAAATTCCAAACTGCCAACTTCTCTATTTAAGCATTTTATACGATGGAATCCCATCTACACAAAGTCAGAAATATTCAAGAAATTGATTGACATTAATTACCCATTTTCAAAAACTATTTTAAAATATTTTTTTACGAGTGCACGTTGCTCAATCCGACCATGAAGAAAATATGTCTATCTTAAAATAATTATGGCAATATCTATCTAAAAATAATTAATAAAAAATATATGTTTAATTTTTATTTATGTTCTTCTTTTTTAACATATTTAAACTACTAACTTAACATGCTTTTGGTCTGACTGAAAAGTTTAAAATCCTTATCACGAAACCACCCACGTTTGGCCCGCAACTCATGTATTGGAGCATTATTCTGCTGGAATAATTTGAGTCTGCTTGATGCTCCATAACGATCACCAAAAACGGCGTCCAACAGATGTATATAACCCTCCGAGCACACAGTGTGGATCATGAGTGAAGCACCGCGTACGAAAAAATCTCTCAAACTTCTGCAAATAGTGCCAGTAATAATTTAAACCATTTGGACCATCGAAATTAAATTTATTCGTATCATAAAATACCACATTTTGCCAATCCAGGGTCCAGGACATGTGTTCTTTTGACACATTTAATCTGGCCTTCGTTCGGATCTTAGCCAGCACCTCAGGCTAGAGTGTTTTTCCTTTCCTATTCCACATTTTTGTATGCAACTTATCTATTTCTACACATAAAATTTTAAATAAATATTTATAATTTATTATCCCATTCAAAGAAATTCCAAATAACGCACTACTTTCTTTTCCGAAGGCTAGAAAATGACTGCCTTTAATCGAATTTCACACCCAAAAACCGCTCCAAATAAAAAACACAAATATGCCAAAAAAAAAATGTTGGGAAAAAAAACGAACGGAACTTTCATTCCAATGCAAATCATAACTGTGTAAGAAGAAGAAGCAAGATAAACAAATTCCAGTCAGACTTGGATTTTCGCAGAGTGTAAGCCAAGGCGAAGGACCCGAATACTTATTTTAAGGGTGAGAATTTCAAAATGATGTCTGAAAAATACGTCGGAGATAGATGAGATTTCTAATGTCGCTTGATAGCGCTAACCAATATTGGAAAACAACCGCTATGTTTGGTATGACGCAAATTGCTTTGATTATGTAACCGATGTGTTGAGTGATTGGTAAGGTAAAATGGAACACAATACAAAAGCTGCATTTTCCCTCGAAAAACATAATGTTCGATTAAACGGGTTTTTCAAGTTGCTGTTGAGACATCATCAAAGAACAGTTACAGCTGTTTCAACACACATATATAGTTTTTGGTGGGGGGTGGGGGTGAGTTCGACATTCAATCTATGGGACATGTATATTTGTCTTTATTGTTTTTGTTTTTGTTTTTTTTTTATTATAATTATTTTTCTTTTCGGCGGGTTGGTATCAAATTTGTCAAAGTAGGGCAGCGATTTCTCGATTTGGAAAGTGCATCATGGTATAAATAGCGAGAGGCACTCCAACGAAGTCAACAGTTCAATATTTTCATTGAAGCCCATCGAAGCAAGCAGAGCACCAAGCAATGAACCTCAGTAGTGCGATATACATTCTGGCCGTGTGTGTCAGCATGGCTGTTGCCGTAAACGTATTGGGCAACACTTCCGGAGAAGGAGATTACACCGCTGGCACCAAGCTGGCGACGAGTGAACTGATCGCCCGTGAAACTATCATCGCCGGCAAAACCCTGCTCGGGACGACGACCAGAACATACACGCTGGTGCAGGCGGGCACACCGAAGCTGATCCACTATATCAATATCAGAAATCTGAAACGGAGACGTGGCGCCACAGTGACAATCGACGGTGGTGGTGTGACCACTGCGACATTCACAGCTAGATTTACCTCACAGCGCGGCAGCGGCATTAAGTCTGAAATTGAAATATGGGGTGCATAAATTGTGCCTTCAAATAAATATTTAACGTTATTGAACCGAGCATAAAAAGCATTTGTTTCTTGTGTTTCACATAACAGCTTAAAAATCAGCAAAATCAATTACCACCCTATCTTATATAGATTATTTTTAACAAGCAGACAACAGCTTTGAAACCCTTTTTGCTTTTTTTGTCGATTATCGATAAAACGAATTCAACTTGATCGAACGAGAAGTTAAATTCCAAATTGGAAATCTCTGTTCTTTGGCTTGAACTTATACTGATCAAGAATTTATATGCACAAATACATATAAATATATATATATACATTACTTTTGCACAACTTTATTATACGATTTGAATTGCTTTGCTCTTAAAAAACCACAACACTTCAAGTGAAACAAAACTTGGCCTTATTTATTTATTTTCCATAAATTTCAACACGAAATATTAGTCCGTAGTTATACTGCGATTGTAGCTTGATGTGGACAAAGTTAAAACCAGGCCCTCCAGAATAAATCGTAGCATGGCCTCCCGTGTTGTTTGTCACCTGGTCGAACGCTCGGATTCCCGTAATGATACGCCCATTACCGATACCCTAAAGTGTAAGGTGTGCGAAAACTGAATTATAAATATTTTGATCTTGTTGGGGATGTTCTTGCTTATGCTGAATGATAGATGTGAACAATGCTCTAGCTTTTTAAAATGCACTCAGATATTGTACAAATTTTGTAGTCGAAAAAATGTTACACACATTGTAAGCCACTGCCTAATTGAACAGCTAAGTACCGATATGATATATATATATTTAATGGTAAGTGGATGCGTTGCTTTATTGCCTCAGAAAGAGAGGAGAAGCTAACCGACAAAAGGCAGATAGGTAGGTCTAATAAAAATGCTATCAACTTCCAGTTAAGGTGGCACTTAAACAAACATTTCAAATATACTCAGCGACTTATTTCATTATGTCGCCTTTGCGGTCTAGCTGGGTATAGGCCAGAAAATTATCTGAAATGCTTTTAGGCAATTTAGTCTTTAGTGGAAATTATCACAGCAGAAGTGAAAATCGTAAAGGATTGGCTAAGAGCAAAACTTACATCTTTACAAAAAAAAAAAAACAAATGTATCAAAATGTATTCAATTGTCTTAAGATTCTGGATTCCTAAGCTTTGCAACTGAACCAGTTGAGGGATACTGCGATAAATGCTTTTCCGCAGAGCTCAGTTACTATTGAGTTACTTTAAGCTAGTTCTCTATAAGAGGATATTCCGAGAGGAATCATATTTTCCCAGAAATTTAACAGTTAAACAGTTAAAATAAATGTACTACGAATTCAGAACGAAATATACAATATATAAATAAAGTTAATCAGCATGTGCTAAACGTGAAAACAAAAATAAAAACCTGAACCATTATCGTCAAAAACAGACAAATACACGAATGAATGAATGGACGGACAAACAGACAGACAGACAGACGGACACAGGGACAGACGAACAGACGAGCATGTGACCAGGCTATATTTACTGGATACGTATAAAATGAATACATATATAGATGTATATAGATTCTTTCTTTCCTAACAACTCGATGATGATGATGATGATGATGATGCAAAAGCATATTTAATAAAGACACAGTTGCGACATTTGTTGTCATTAATAAATATTACAGATGATGTCGCCGTGGAGCTGCTTACATTTGTTGGATATTTGATTTCATCTTCCACATATTTCTCTGGCGAGGAGCCCTGAGCAACGTTCTCAGCGTGCAACAATTGGGCCGAATTCGAAATGTTGCCCCATGTACTGGATACGGAGAGAGCCGGTGCCACAAGCCAGATGATGAACACCAAAGGGAAGATCGCAACAACAGTTTGAAGCATTTCCAGAAATATTCTCAACAATTTCTCGAGTGTCCTTGGAGAGTGACGATGATGGAGTATATTAATATATAAATATATATACTTATATGTGTTGCGTCTTCTAATTATTACGAGTGTTATCAGTTCAATTCCGTAGTGTTCTCAACATGTGTTTCTAGTTGCACATATATATATATATATATAGTAGTGTAGAAAGAGATCTTCGATTGTATTATTCAGTATACGCTTTGAATACAGCTCGAACAGCCGCTCCTCATAAATACAGATTTTCAACTAATTCATGGCGTTGGACGAGGGGTTCTTTTTACTTTTGTTTTTCATTTGAGATGGCACTCGAAAACAGCGAGAACAGAACAGATTATATTTTTACTTATACGAAGAAATACTCAATGTACTCTCATCATCCCAGCCTGGTGAGTCAAAGTCTGAGTCAAAGTATTGCTCAAAACCTTATCAATACGGAGACAAGTACGTCAGCGATCCGGAATTAAAAATAAAACAAGAAATCACCTCACACCGAAGATTATATACCCTTCCTTGTCGACAATCGGAGTTACTCTGTTCACGCCCTAATTTTGGAGCAGAGTGTTCTACAAATAGTATTATCTATTTTGTACGCTTAGAATAAATTGTACTTATTTGTTTACTAATTATTCCGATGACAGCTATATAATATATGTGTCAAGTCTCAACAAGATAATAGATACATATTCCAAAGAGATAGGAGAAATAAATGGACACGTCTGATCATGAATATATATATAAAGCTTTATGGGATTGAAGACATCGTCTCTATCAAAGCGTTACAAACTCCACGACAAAATGATGATGCTCCCTAACAAGTAATAAAATATACGTCTTTGGCGGGCCGGAAATGGAACACCCTTGAAATCTATAACACTCAATTCACAAATGTTTGACTGATAATAAGTTCTTATAAACTATAAATATAAGCGCTCTTTGCATAGAAAGAGACTATAAGCCACACCTAATCCAATCTGATCGAATACGAATATTTTTATATACGATTTTTAACGCGCTTAACAAACGAGTAGCATCCTTAGTAAGAGTATTATTTACACATATTGTCGCTTTTTCTCTTATACTGCAAACAAAATAATATTTAATTGAATTCTCCGGGCAACTAACAATAAATACGTTCAATTTGAATAGCATTCATTTAGAGAACAAAGCAAGAAACCAATTTTCTACAAATAATGAAAACATGGATTGCTGAATTTGAATGCAATATTGATCTATCGATTGACATCAAAGAGCCATTTCTGTTTAAAATCGGTGCAGCTTTCACAAATCCAGTAAGCTAATCATACCGCACCATCTTGCGGCATGCATGCGAACTAAACGATGTTCACCTAGGCAACATCAGCATCAGCATCAGTGGCTGCTGTTTGTTGATAAAAAAAATAAATATATATATGGTTACGCAAACAAATAAATTAAGAATGAATTGTAAAGAATTGTTTGTCAATTACGATGTCTAAAAGGCATATGAAGAGTAAATGTAAAGCAAATAACAAATTGGGCCATTTAATGGATTTAAGTCTATAATAAGTCACTCTCGGGTGTCGAGAATGTAAAACTTTGCCTGTCACCTGCTGACTGTTTTTCTGGTTAAGGGCTACAAACTGATTTAGATAGTTTTCAAAGGTGTCGAATAAATTTATTAAAACTTCATTCAGATAAATACAAATTAATATAAGCTATCAAACAATTTTCTTTACTATTTTCTTCTCCTGCTAATGTATAAATCATTTTTAAAGGTTTGAACTCATCCATCTTTTCTTCTCTCACTCAGCTCAACTACTTTAGCTATATATATAATATATAGACATCGTCATGGGTTATATAGAATTGTAGTGAAAGTCAGCATTTTGCTCCATTATTTATAAAAAAAACAATTCAAGTGGCAGTAAACTCTTAAAAAATGTTATTCAACGTTTCCAACTATTTGTAATTCAATAAAAATTTAAATCAAAAAATTAAATTTTATGACAGAGGAAGAAAATTAACAAAAAATAAGAGCACCATTTTTCAAATTAGCACTTATAAATATGAAAGTTAGAAATAAATAAACGACTTCTATAAAGTGGGTATTATTTTTTTTTTCTACTTTTTAAAACTTTTCCCTGCAAATAAAGGGATATATATATATATATATATATATATATATATATATATATAGTAGTAACAACGATGCTAACTTTAATTAATACGTGGCACACTAAACTATATATTAAAAGTCAACGTTGGATAAAATTGTAAGACACACGATTATTTTTTTTGATTACAGCCGAAAATATGTTTTCTTGATCGCTTGCCCGTAGGCTTAAAGCGATTATATACTGTTTGATTGACACAGATCTTTTGATCGTTCCTTTTGTTCCATCATTTGTGTCGTCGGCACAAACACGATGCGAATACAAATCCAAACACTTTCCGTGTGCTTATATATAGCTTAATTGATTGTTTCTTAGAGGGGATGATGATCGCGATCATGATCTATCAGCTTTCTCAGCTCTCTGATATGTGGTGCATTAATCGAAATGAAATAAATGTGGTATACTTACATCCATGTTGGAACACCTTGCAAGCCAGATGCAGCAACGCGACCTGCTGATGCCGAAAGCAGCACAAAAGTCATTATTATTGTGCAGAAGAGAAAATGCTTTCTCTCTAGAACTGACATTGTTCAAGTCGGATAATGGATAATGGACGACCGATTAAAAATGGCAATATAACAGTTCTTATAGACTCTCTTTTTTCCTCAATGACTGGGACTGGATCCGGCGGCGTCGCTTAATATTGCAAGTTATATGGCAAGTTCTTTTATCATAGGCATCCGTGAGCGTTGATTAATATTAGTTTTTAACATTTTCGTTTGATTTGTTTTTCTTTAAGGATTAGTTGGAGACATTTTTTGATTTTTCATTCGTTTAACTTCTCGCAACACACAATTGAAGACAACTGCAAAAAAAAAACACACATATTAATTTCAATGACTTTTTTGCTCACAAATGTGTATTTTTTTTTATATTTTCTTTTATTTTGTTAATCCACTTCACTGGGTATGTAAAATACGGGGAATATTAAGAAAACAAATTACATATTTCACAGTATTTACTAATGCACCTGTCGAAGGAGCATCTTTTAGAAGAATTGATCGCAGCTGTTCTGTAAATATGGTGGAAACTCTATTAAACAGTATTTATTGCACAAATGTTTTATTGATGATTTAAACACATTTTTAAAATTATTAATGTTTTTCTATAAAATGGTTTTAACGTTTTCCATTACATTTCAAATTTCCACTACAAATTGAGAGAGTTGCCACATTGTTCGTATTTATAAGAGTATATTTTATGAGTTTTTTGCTGCATAAAAAGGGAAATTTATGGATAACCCATGAATATTTACAATTTTCCAACGAATTCCTTATCTTTTAATTGGCCCGCTTTTTAATTAATTTCCTATCTAAAATACAAATCAGTATTTGCCATGCTCCTCACACACACACACACACACACGCACACACTATGTGTGTACACATTTTAATAATCCTTTTACACACACACACACAGGCGACCTGCGTATATATATATATATATATATATATATATATGTGTGTGTGTGTGTGTGTGTGTGTTCATATGTGTATGTGTGTGTGTAATCTTTTGTTCAAAGAACACCGCGACTAAAGCATTATGAGAAATCTGCGCAACAAACATAAATATGTATGTATGAGCGTACATACATTCACCCATCCATACATACAAATAAAATCCTTTCGTTTGCCACAATCAAATGCTCAGGGGAACACACACAGACACCCCTGTTTTCAACACCGACACGACACACACACACACACACACGCACTTACAACATAAATATGTAAATTTATTGTGATAACAAATTACAGAAATACGCATGAATGTAACTATGTATCAATGTAAGCATGTATGTGTGTAAAGGTTTTGTTACCATTATTTGTAATTGGTTATGGGACTGATTTGACACACATGCACGAAATACAAATTTATATGTGTGTATGTATGTGATAGGTGCTGCTGCTGCTGCTCCATATATCTCAATACATACATGTGAGTGTGTATGTGTACTTATGTTGTACACTTGTATGTGTGTGTGTTTTAACTAACTGCACGACTTGTTTACGGGAAGAAGAAGAGATGCGTGCCTTTTCAAAACATGTATACACACACATGCACAAATACATATACGACAACCATTCTTAAGCTGTCTGCTGTAAGAGCGGTAAACATACATATACACACACATGTATATACACAACTCCTTACACACACACACACACACGCACACACGGAATGTAAAATTTGTTTGTAAATATGTATATTTTGTTGATATGTATTTTATGTTAATATCTCACATATTTGTATGTGTGTCTTACATTTGTTTATATGTAATTATATATATATATATTTATTGCATTCGACACTGGCACAAATTCATCAATTAGTTACACTCAAATACATACACACACACATACTACATGCATTTATTTCAAATCAAATTCATCGCGTTGTATTTATGTATGTGTGTGTGTGTGTGTGTGCGCGCGTCTGTTTGTATATGTTAATCACAAAACGTACAGAAAACGCATCCAAAAGAAATAAAGAAGCGCGCTGTGTTTGACGATGAACGGAAAATTGTAAATAACTGCAGAACTTGTTTGCCATTGAAGTCTTTCGTGGTGAGTTGTTAATAACTGAACAACAACACGCATATCGATTCTTACGATAGTTGTAAGCGATAACTTTAATATATTTTTGACTTTGTGGCAACACCAGCTGTTGCGGCACCTTGCTCATGTTGAGCAACATCTACATGATTCTTTTCTTCTCTCATATTGTTTCTTATTGTAGCTTCGCATCATGTTGCCGAGTCAAAAAGTTTTTAATATTTTATTTTCTTATAACTACTTAAATGTATATAATTATAGCAATATATATGTAAACACAAGTAGCATTTCGAGTCCATTATTTCTAAGCCTATATGGCCAATACTTATCTTAAATTTTTTATCAAACTCGTATTTACCCTTCATTAACAACCGCTATCGGTTCATGTTAGTCAGCTAAGTGAGTCATCGCTAACGATTTTTCATTGGGCCCCGAGCGATAAGTTTTACAACTGCTCAACAGCAACGATATTATTTTTCGATTTCTACTACTTTCCCAATTCCATATTCCAGGAAAAATTTTTAAATATTAATTACTTGCCATTCATTCATTCGTTTATATTATAAAAAGCAAAGAAAATGTTTAATTTAAATACAAAATTATCATATTATCAGCCAAAGCCAACCTTTATATAAACAAATATGTAATTAATAATCGTCCTAATTACCTTTTTAAATATTTGCAGTGGTAAATGTTGGATAATCTAACCGAAAATTTAATAGGATTTTCTTGTGCAATCCGAAAATGAATTAACGTTCCAAATTTCAGCTTACTACGAATATCCGTAATATCGATAACAACTGAAGTATGTATTAAAAAAAATATAATAAGGGCGAATAAAAAGATTTGCTTAAAAAAGTTCACATTTCTTATAGATAAAAAATGAACCTGTCTTCATATTTTAAGCAAATATATAATTTGCATAATTAGGTTATGCCATAACTCCCTTGTTTATATTCATGTAATAACTGATTTGAAAATAATAAAAATAACTACTTTTCAGTTCTTGTTCCATTTCACATTGGACCATGCCAAAGGTGTCTTCGCAGCTTAATACGTCATTTTGGTTTTGACAATTTTGTCGGGCTCAAATCGTGTTTACATTCATGCAAACCTGTTGCTCACGCTCAACTCAAACCTGATCTTGTCAACAGGCATACACACACATACGCAAATATTTCCATTCACATGCACACACTTACTGTTATGTACAGTCAGTTATACATACAAGAATAGATGGGTGTGTGCGTGCGAGTGTGTGCATGTGTGTGTGTGTGAAGTTGAAGTTGGTCGTTCTTGGTATCAGTTCATTTTCAATTTTCGGTTCGAGACGTTGTGTGCGTGTGCGTACGGATTGTAATAACATACATACTTGTTTACATTAACACATACATCTGTACGTATCTATAATATACACATACATATGCAGAAATTGTGCACACACAAATACATTCACATGTGTATGCATTTAAATTGCCATTGTTTCAGTTTAACACACACATACATACATATAAAAAGACATTGTTTTTATTAATGCTAAGTGCATAGAAATTAATTGTATATGTGTATTATTAAGGGAAGTAAAAGAAGGCTAAACATTAAATAAAAAAAAGTGTGCTGATTTCCCTTTTTTTTGGTTTGTAAAAGAAATACTTGTGCTTACCAATACTAAAAGAAATGTATGTGCGTATGTGGGTGTGTACTTGTCCGCTGCAGAATAAACATAAATGCGTTATAATCTACGAATGTTAATGTTAACATACACACATATGCACATACATACATACATACATATATGCATATGCTTTACTCTCTCTCCACTGCGTATATATGTATCTATGTATGTGTATTAAGAAACCTATTTAACACACGACACACACACATGTGTATTTGGTGTGCATACGTACATACATGCATACTTATGCAGATTAAAACCTAGTTATGTATTTCGAATTTGTATCCAAATTAAATAAAAGTGACTACGTATGACAAATATATACATACATTTGTATGTGTGATCACAGAAACTTATATGTATATTAAGAGTGACTGTAAATAAGGAGTCATACACACACACACACGCACATGTACATTTTTTCCTCATATAAACGATAAATTATTTGCTATCGACACACACATGCATATGCATGAATAAGGACGGACCAGCATATTAAATAATGTATGTTAGTAGTTGTGTGTTTGCATGTATGTGTGTTAATAATGCAATTGCATTCAGTGCGAATGATCTGGATCCGAAATAACATTAAGTTTCTAGTTCACTTAACTTATATGAAAATCAGCTGTGGCATTTTTTGTAAGGCACTTTTTCATCCCCACATCGATGGCAAAAAGTGAGAGTGCTTTTGTGGAGAGCAGTGCCAGAAGTACCCGATACCCTGTAATTCAATTAAAACACAAACATATTTATAAAAAATATAAATTTAATTTTATTTCAGTTGACAAAATCTCAAATTAAAAAGAAACTACTTCAAATGTATTCCTTCTTGTGAGAGGCGACTTATCAGTGCTTTCTGTGCCTTGTGATCAAATTAAAAAAGAATGCCATATTTCACAAAATACCAGAAACAGCTATAAATCTATTTCAAAATGAGCAGCAGCGCTTCGATGGACAACACTTGCGATCAGGACTACACCGAGTTTCTCAACGAATACCTTTTGCAGACGAATCTGCCCGGCAACGAGCCGGAAACCCATTATGAAGGTGCGTCTTGATTATTTCATTCTATTTCTATTCTACACCCATGCCAATAATTATTGTAAGTACAACTATGCCTGGAAATAAAGACAGACAAATTTGTATTTAATACCACACCTAATGTGCACAGTGGCCAAATATGGCTTGCTAAATGCGAATCAGGTTTTCTTTTCTGTTCAGAACACTCGATGTAGATAGGCTTATAATTATAGAAGTACTTATAAATAACAAAAAACGAAATGATAAACAATATAATAATTAATTATCAATACAATAACTGAAATGATAGTTAGAAATAAAGCAAGTTTCATAGATTTAAAATCGAAATACTTATGTTTTACAGATGGCGAAATGGAAGCCGAATGGTTAATTTCAGCTGGATACCCTGAATTGACAAAGCCCTTCGAGCGGGTAAGTAGCTGGAGTTGGCTTAAATATCAATAATATTACAATCAATATCATTTTCTAGGGCATTGAGCTGCGGTCCACAGTGCTGGAGCCAGTTCTGGCGACACTCTCGAGGCCCCACGCTGAGGCGATCAAGCAAAGGGTTCGAGCACTCAATCATACTGTGAGAGGACGCACCAAGAATCGCTCGAAACGCAAACCCGACATACGCGATGTATTTCGCGACTTTGATGTATGTAGCTCTAACTGTAATTGAGACTTGTTTGTTATTAATTAATGTGCATTTAATGTGCAAACAGGAGTCAAGCACGGGCACTCGTTCCCGCAGCGCAACGCCAGACTCGCTGGATTCGGTGCACGGTGACGATGTCTGGGGCAATCCCTCAATGTAAGTTTGCTTCGAGTTCTCCTTATTGGCTAATTTATACTCTTCATTTTTGCAGTCCGAGGTTCGTGAGCATATCGATGGATCACAGTTCGGCCAACTATAACAATGTCGGCGGCTATCCAACGCTGAGCAAACACCTGAAGCAGAAGATACGGCGTACGCCGAGTGCTCCACTCAAATCGGCGACGTCCACGGATATATTTCGTGGGTCGCAGGTGCGTTGCGATATACCCATGTACTCATCGGAGGGCATCGAGCTGCTTGGCTTCTCAAAGATTGGCACACTGCACATGCCGCCGCGCAATCGTTCCGGCTCGGATCCATCGTGTTCGATTGGCCGGGTCTGTGGCCAAAATATGCAGGATTCACAGAGTGAGAATAATACGTCATCGGGTGACTCCAGCGACGAGTACCTACCAAATACGGCTCGCATCTCAACGACGCTCGCATCGTCCCCTGAAAAGATATTACACAAAATGAACCTGGAGACGCCGCATCAGCAGAAGCAGCAGCAGAAAATGGGTAACTCCTCGCCTTCGTCGCGAGACGGCATCAGCTTTGAGAGCATGTGCCGAGAAAATTCTAGTCAGGATGATGGCGGCATTGACACCGTGGACAGCAACGTTCTAGGAATACAACAGGAATACAACAACAGCAACTCCGACATAAATACTATAAATGAGACAGATTTGAAGCGCTTGCAGCCGATCTTCTGGCTGGAACTGGCCACCATATTCGATCGCAATCAGGTGCTGTTGGACAAACGGAAACCGTTCAAGCGACGTCGCAAGGAGGAGGGCAGCCTCTTCGGGGTGTCGCTGAATGCGCTAATTCGCCGCGATCAGCAACTGTCCGGCATGGACTCGACGCTGGTGCCCCAGTTTCTGGAGGGTCTGCTCGAGGAACTCTCGAAGCGGGGCACACGAGAAGAGGGCATTCTGCGTGTAGCTGGACAAAAACATAAGGTTGAGCGAAAGATCTGATCCTGATTTAATTAGTATTTATTAACGATTATTTTTTCAATTGTAGACTGAATTAATTTACAACGAATTAGAATCAAGTTTTTATCAAAAGCCCGAAAAATTCGCCCAATTGCTGAGCAGCGCCAGCGTTCACGAGCTGAGTGCGCTGCTAAAGCGTTGGCTGCGCGAACTGCCCCAGCCACTGCTGACCAGCGAGCTCATCCAGCTCTTCTATCAGTGTCACACACTGCCGCCAACGGATCAGATGCGTGCCTTATCCATATTGTGTCAGATGCTGCCGCACGAGAATCGCAACACTCTGCGCTCGATATTACGCTTTCTCAACTCGATCATCGACCTGAAGGATATTAACAAAATGAATTTGCATAATGTGTCCACGATCATTGCACCCTCGTTCTTTCCCCCACGCTATATCCATCCGATCGACAAGAATAGCATCGAGGAGCAAGTCAAAATGGCAGCATTATGTTGTCGCCTCACAAACGTGCTAATCACCAGAAGCGAGAGTCTCTTTCAGGTGCCCGACAATTTGATCACAGAATCACGTAATCAAACAGCGCGACAGGTATTTATTTTCTTATTTCTGTATTTATAATTATAATTTATATTTACGTTCATATATTTATTAAAATTTATTTTAATATTTATGTTGATGTTTATTTTTATATTTATGTTTATTTGTATATTTATATTTATGTTTAATTTATTTTTCTATTTGTATATTTATATTCATATATTAATATTTATTATTATATTTATGTTTGTATTTGTATTTCAATTTATTTGTATATTTATATTTATGGTTATATTTGTATTTTGTATTTATATTTATATTTTGTGTTCGTAATTTTATTTATATTTATATTCATATATTTATGTTTATATTTATATTTATTTTTATATTTGTACTTTACTTTTATATTTATGTTTATTTTGGTATTTATAATAATTTTTATATTTATATTTTTGTGTATTTTTATTTTCATATATTAATATTTATGTTTATATTTGTATTTTCTATTCTATGCATATTCATTAATGTTTATATTCATATATTTATCTTTATTTTTTTTTTATTTATATTTGTTTATATATTTTTTATCCTCATTTCTTCTCTATTTTCAGGGCAAACGCGGGCACCGGCGACCAAATAAGCCATCTCTATTCAATGCGAGGATTGTAGTGCCGGGAACTTCGGGTATTACGAGTCCTAGAAATAATGCCGAAAGCAGCGAACACAGAAATGTCACAACTATTGCACGCAGTCCATCCTTCAATCCAAGTCATGTGCACCGCTTCGTAGTCTAAGGCCAATGCGTGCTATTTCTATTTTTGATTTTTCTACAATTTCACTAATGTGTATCGTATCTCGTTGTGCTTGCATTAGTAATTATACAAAACCTTGATGAAATTGTTTCAGTAAATAATGCGTACTAAAAACACACAATTTAAATACAATTTTGGCCCAGACATCGTTTACCTTCTATTGTTAACTCTAATTGTCACGAAAATTATTCACTTTTGTATGTACAAAATAATTATGGATACTATGTTGTTATGCGAATTGTATTATTTTTTCTAAAACTGTTAAAAGGGTGGGGAAGCAATAAAAAACACAAACCATTTGACTTGATTGCATTTTACAAATCAATAAACATATGTAGAGGTATATATAAATTTGATAAAGCTGATTGGTTCTTCTCTTTAAATCATTAAGTTATTATTCTTTTACTTCCATCATGAAAAAACTGTTGAAGATTGATTTAGTGCTCAGACGTAAAATCTTACGCCGTAGTCGGAATCTTTTTGAGCATAATTCGCTGGTCATGGATAATCCGGTTTTAGAAGTAAAAATAAAAAAATGAAAACAAACAGAAACAATTCAGAAGTAATAACAAATAAATGGATTACAATTTGGAAGTGACTTAAACTATATATATATATTTGTATACCATAATTACTTAAGCGAAAACATTTACAATTAGTCCCCAGACTTTTATATAACAGTGCTTAATAATCTTGTACATAAACGAATACATAAAACATTTCAAATGGGTGGAATTAAGCTAGGGTATATTGATATCATATCATATATTGAATAGATATTGGTGTGTTGATTAGCCATGCAAACGAGAATCATAATCTGTGGTATCTGTGGCATGTGGCTTGCTGTTGTTAACCATGCTCTTGTTGAACTCCACCAGCCGTGGCTTTTCCTGCGATACGGCTGCTGCTGCCTGATTTTTGGGGCCAACCATGAAATAGGTGCGTACTCGAGGCTTCTCCGGTTTAATCGTTCTATCCTGCAATTTAATATTTTCCAGCGTCTTGTTGCTGTTTAACATGGAGTGCTTTGGCTTCATTTGCCACTTGGTTACATTCGGGCGGAGCCTAGCCGGAATCATGTGGGACTTGAGCTCCAGTTCCTTGGTATTGAACACCTCACAGTCCACCTGCATCATCATGATATCGCCATTATTCGACGGATCAGCTGTGGGCAGCAGCAGCGACATTTTCGGACGTACATTTTTATTATGCGCCGCAGGCGATAGCAGAATGTGATCCGTATTGAAAGAGAGCACGTAGAATGTGTCATCCTGTCGCTTGATGCCCTTGAAAAGATCCGGTTCGCCATTACCAAAAATGTTCTTATCATTGTCCAGTTTCTGTTGCTTGTGTCCAATTTGCGATAAGCTACCCATAAATTTCTTACGTTTGCCCAGGCCTCCAGTTTGCCCCTCAACCATATCGGGTAATTCCAAATAGTCCGTTGAAAACTTAAAGCGATGTCCTTTGTCCGATGATTCCATATTAAATTTCGTGCTCATGCTCAAATTGTGGTAGCCACTCACATTGATTAACTTCTCCAGATGAAGCGTTAGCCGCGAATATTCAGTTTGGTTGCCATTGGAATCATTGCATTTGCCTGTTGTTGTTGTCGCCGCTGGAAAGGTCAAAGGTGGCGGATCAACGCCGCCCCCCTGTGTGGCATTGTTACTGCTGCGACTGTTCGGTCTTAGGAAATGCAATGGTGGCATCACCAGCTCCTCCGCCGCCTGACGGCTGCTGCTGCTGTTTCGGTTCAGTTTCTCGTTGTACTCCTCCTCCGACTCGACCCAAAGCAGACGACGACCAATTGGCATCGGCATCGACATCGCTTCCTTCACATTCGAGTCGGAAACGGAGGCGGCTGTGCTGCTGTCGGCTTCAAGACTGTGCTTGCTCAGATACGATTGGAAATTGCCGGCATTGAGTGTGACCATGAATGCCATGGCAAAGAGAACGGCCACATTCTTCTTAACTGTCGCCGCATTCATGTGTTGCCTGAAACTCTTCGAGCTTGGTTTCGGGGCAATCTTAATATTCTGCTCTACCGGCTTCGAGTTCAGCGAGTGCAGCACAAAATCGCAGACGCTGCCCTTGCGGCACTTGCACGTCTTTGCCAGAGCAACCAGCTGATTGCGCAAAGTCACATTTTCCTGCAATTAGTCAGTTCAAAATATAGGTTAACAGCGTAATCATTATTTTGTTTTTTTTATAGGTCTGTGTGCGTGTTGGTTTACTGTAAGACAACGAAACGAGTTCACTGATAAAGGCAAGATAACAGAAGAACATTAAATAAACGACTTCTTTTACAGTTCAAAAATATTTGACTTGTTTATTACAAAACAATGAAACGCATTTAAATAGTTGTATTTGCAAGCATAGACAATATTTTTTTGGAACATTCTATTGCGCAGTTTCATCTCGCACAATGTGCTCAAGAGTCTTGGAGATAACACATTCAGGTGTCAACATTTTGATTTCTTTTTCTAATCTTGACATTTGCATTAGAAAAAAGTCAGATCGCTTGATTTGCATACTAAAAGAATTATTCGTTTTGAGTCGGGCGTAAGCGACTGCGAAATACTCTGTTATCAATATAATACCAGCATACATTTTTTTGTACTAATCTTCGAAGGACATTCGTAATAAGATTTTAATTTACAATAATCGATTTGTATCGATTTCTTAGCGCACTTATTTATCAGTATTTGGAGTACAATAGGTGAGTCTAACATGTATGCGAAATGATTTTTCCTTGTATTTTTTTTGCAGATGTTTATTTTCAATTGAACAAAAAATCATTTTTTTTTTATCTTTCACTTACCCCCTTCAGCGTATAGTTTTCCTTCTGCAGATTATTTAGACGCGTCTCCAAGGAGACGACATATTCCTTCTTCTTTTTGCGCGACAACGAAGCCGACTGTCGATTTTTAATCATACGCTGCTGCTTTTTGTACATCTTCTCATCGATCGTGCTCTTACGGATGTAGTGCGAGCTCTGCTCGGGTTCCAAGGAGCTCTCACGATTGATGGTCGACTGTGGAATTGGTTGATGCTGGGCATGATTTCTGAGCAAATTCGACTGGTTTTGCGTTTTGGCTTGCACCACATTTTGTTGTTGATAGCTCTGTTGTTGGGCTTGTGCCTTGCAATTTGCCTGCTTCATGACGATTTTGGGTATTTGTGTCTTAACACTGCCGTTGATCTTGGCGCCCCCTTTGGCACCATTCAAATTCATTTTCTGCATTAGAGCCTTGTAGTCATTCGATGATAGGAAAATGGTTTTGGTTTTGCCCGCGCTTTCCGCTGGTGCATCAATTAGCAGTTTTTGTCGAGCGGGCTTCTGCACTTTTGGTGTAAACTTTGCATCCAAATTGACGGGCATGCAAACGGTTCCAGTTGCAGTTGGAGTTGTGGTTCCAGTTGTTGTTGTTGCTGCTGCTGTTTGTGATGTAATCGGCACCTCTTTTAACTGAGGCACTATTTCCGGATTCCAGTTAATCGATGTTTTCTCTTTCAGCTGCTGTTCGTTGAGAGTTGATGTGAAAATTGAAGGTGAAAGTTCGGGCATTTGAAATACACTTTTATTTTGAATACTGCTGCTGTCTTCATTTTTAATCGTAAAGCTTTCAACAAGTGGCGGCGGCGTGTGCAACTTTGGAACACTAAGCATCTTCAACATATCAGATGATGTCGTATCATTTCGCTGTTCCCGTTGCCGATTTTGCCAGGCGTCCGAGGTGTCGCTGTGGACACCGCTTGTCGAGCTGCCACTGAAGCTGCCACAACTCTCCGTAGGCGAGGGCGTGTCTCGATCGTGCATATGCTGCTCAAACAGATTGCCGCGTGTCAGTTTCTCAATTTCTGTATTGACGCTGCAAACATTTATCGAATCGTCCATCGATGCCATCGACGAGGCAAAGAAAGTGTCATCTGTGTTCCAGCTTTGTGTGGAACCCGCCTCCAAATTGTTAAAGTTAAGCGCCAAGCCATTATGCTGACTATCGGGTGCCGTTTGAAACAGGTCTGAGAACAAATTGTCAGCTTGCAGTAAACTTTCACGACCCTGCGGTAAGAACGAATTGAGGTCCAATGATGAATCGAGCTGCGACACCGTCGAGCTTATTATCTCGTCAAAATCATGATGGTTTATGCGATAGTCATTGGGCGATGACATAAATGACGACAATTCGTCTATAAGAAGAACAAAATAGTTTTTGATTTGACTGATTAAAATCGGGAAATACAACAAAGAATGAGGGTTATCAATGATTAATTTCTGTTAGCTAAGCAAATTGATTTCTTCAAAAAGCGAATTTACTTGGACTAAAAAAAAAAACTATTAATAATTTTTAAATGATTGATAATTATATATATTTATGTTATGAATAAATTAAAAACAAATCGCCTATTTTACACTTTTAATCAATTTCATATTTATTTAGCTTGCCGACTTTTATTCAGTTGTGAAAAATATTTATCATTATAACACATGGCCTTCAGCTAAAATTTCTTAAGACACACTTTCAGCTGAATAAATATTACCCACGTGTTTTTAAAAATCCAACTCGACAAGCAAGTTTTGCTCACTTTTAGCTTTTACTTTTTAATTTTAGTCTATTTCGGTGGAATGGGAAATTTTCCTATCGCGCATAAGAGCATTGTGCCCGGGCAAAACCGGAACACAATTTACACCCCATAATATAAATAAAAATATGCATTCGCATTCAAACTGAAATTGTGATCAATTAACGGTTAATGTCTTAAGCACACAGTTTGTGTCGAAATTAAGGCGAAGTTTTAAATAACTAGCAATATTCATACTTGAAGAATTCATTTGTATTCTGCATTTTAATGCTGACCATCAACATTCACCGAAACAGAAAAAAAAGGAAAAATAAATAACAAGTGTATGCACACACATACATATGTGCATTGTATGTGTGTGCACCTAACATGGTGGCAAAAAACGCAATTCTTTCACTTTTAACTGGGGTACACACACATACACGTACATTTACCACCGCAATCAGCATGAGTAACAAATGCGTAGGGTTTATTTGTGAATGCAGAAGTGCATACACATACACACGCACATATACAAACACACACACACACATAGCTACTTACCGTAAAAACAGTCATCGACATCCATGTCACTGGGTGATTTTTAGGTATCCTTATCGATAAAGCCGCTTATTTTACCCATAACAAATGATTAATAGTAGCTTGAAATGAAATATGCAGATTAATATGTCAAATTTGTTTCACAAGAGCAATATTTAAGCCAATTGTCGACGAAGGCAAAAAATTACTGTGGATGGTATTTTAGGTGATGAACTATCGTCAAATATCGATAGCAAACCATAAAAATCACCTTCGGTATCGATAGAAAAAGTCTACTGCAGAGCGGTCAGTTCAGTGTTATCGTTTTGTCCTTTTATCAGAGAAGATCTGTTCCGTTCTTAATTTGGTTAGAAAAAAGAATTAGCAAACAGCCACTGTCCGGAAATCTATCCTCTTTTCAACTAACTTAGCGATCCCAATAATGCTTACTTGAAATATTGCAAAACAAGTATAAATTTAAAAATAAACTTTATAGTTTCAAGAATATTATGTGACACAGAGGATGGCAAACTGTATATTGTTTATAGTTATACTATTCATTGTCATCCTAATCAGACAGAGTTCCATATTAAAATATCCCTTTTCTATCTATTTCATAATTTGTTCACCTTTGCTTGTCTTTCTCCTGATCGATTTCTCTTATTTTTGTAATTGTCAACACTGATGGGTTCAACTTTGCCTTGTAGATTCTTAACATAAAATTTGAAAAACTATCGGCCAAATCATAATTAAAAAGAAAAAAACAATTCAACTTGGTTATATTATCTGTAATATTTTTATTTATTTAATTTTAAAACCCATTTTACAATGTAAATCCCTTTATTATTTTAAAAATCTTGTAGACGGTTTTGTAAGTTTTTATTATTTATTTCATTTTAAAAAATAAATTCAAAACTATTTGTAATATTAATTTTAGTAAAATTTTCTTACTACAACTTAATTTAAATACTATTTATTACAAAAAATTTGTATTTTAAGCAACTAAGTCTTTGGATTAAAAACTATAATTAATGTGTGCTCATTCGGACTTTTCTTGTTTTTACAATGACTCTGAACAACCAAGCAACCAAGAACCCCGATTTTTTTTTAGGAAATTTGGTATTGTTTCTTAAGACAAATGCCAACAAGTAGCAAACTTAATGACAAGTGAGCCACGATTCTTGAAGCGTTTGAGGTTAATTGAATGCTGTCAATAAATAGATTATATGTGCAACTGCTGGGTGGCTTCACAAATGTCGTAAAATTGGGATATCGAATAATCTCCGAGGGCTATAAATAAAACAGAAAATATATTTTACAATTTACAACACTTTTGATATCAGAGCTGAGACTCACAATCGAAATGGATTCGTTGGCAACACGACAAAAAGTCATATGCTTGCCAGTTATCATGGCATGCTCCACGCGCTTGGTGAATAGGGGCTCTGACCAAGGGAGCTGATTTATGTGCGAGAGGAATGTCCGATCATGGAACTCCACGGGATCCGAAATAAGAAGTTTGTCTATAAGAAATTGGTTGAATAATTAAAATGAAATGATCGTCGAGCCTATATGCTTAAATATTGTTGCCATACTTAATAAAGACTCTTCGACGACTAAATCTTCAGCGGTCAAATTGCTTCGGTTCGGTTTTGTTTTTCCATAAATAGTGTTGGGCATATAATCTAAGAGATTGCCATTGTATAGAAATAGGTTTTCCACGTCTGTCATATTCAATGAGTAGAACTCATTGATGCCAAACATCTCAAAGAATTCACGCACTGGCGTCATGCTATAACAGCCGGCTAGGTCGATTTTCGGATAGTATGTGATGAAAGACAAGCACATCTCCTGCTTCGTTGAGTAACCACCAAATGTGGCCCTTTTGCGATGCTGTGTATCGTAGGCACAGTCTGTGATAATGTAGTCTCCCGGTAGAACGATCGTTTCATTGGCCAGCTGATGAAACTGCTGATATTTATAATCATAGTTATCATCCTCGATGATCCGTTGCAACTCCTTGCCACCTCGAACATGGCGCAGGCTCATTTTGCGACCAGCGCGATGCGTATGAAGCGTACCCGATATGATCTTAATTCCATTGTCAGGAAACAACTAGAAACAAAATTGATTGTTAAATAACAGATAAGAATGTTCTAGTCGAGTCAGTTCGACTAGTAGATACCCTGAAACCATTTTTTAAATACTTGCTTGCTATTTGTTTGTTCAATATGAAAATACGCTTTGGCTAACAAAAAAATTTGCAAAGAAATAAAAAAATTGATCTGACTTTGGGAGACTTATAGTCTCTAAGATCGGCTTGCACATTCAGACGGATTAATATATATCCATTCTTTTGATTGTTACAGACCATCTCATAACTTCAGCACTCTTCACCTTATTTGAATGTTTTCCGGGTATACAAATACTCTAATAGAATTGAGTTTTAAATTTCATACCACGTTTGAACAAGATGGTCCACAAATGCCAACATTTCGATACAACTTTTGACCAGGCGGAATGATTTGGGTATCGGAAATAGAAACGCCACTTATAATGATGCCGCCATCGTTAGCCCGCAATTGAGGCGTGTAGTGAATACGGAATCCAGAATGATCAACGGCTATGATTTAATAAATATATTAAATATTCGAAGAGGAATGATTTACTTGCTTACCCTTTAAGGCATTTGGATTATCATAGTGTATTTCGAGCATATAATACTTGACTCCGGCTGGCCCACCCATCGGTATTCCGACGTGTGCAGGCAGAAACTGTCCGCTGGCACCCACAGACCAAACAGCAACTGGGTTCGAACACGAATCCCAATCCCTGGGAGTTAACGAGTTGCTGTTGCACACAGTCCCTGTGCTCCTGACCCAAACGTCCCACGAGGCTGAATCGGCGCCCGGATATGATTTCGTGGAGCATTCAAATAGTGTCATGTGATGCACAACTGTTTCATCGGATTTACTAAAAAACCAATTGTTTTATTTATTGTTGATGAAACTAGATTCTGTACTTACGTAACATGAGTCAATAGTGGCTCATAGCCAATAATATGGTGCTTGTGATTCAGTCTCGGGGAGCTTAAGATTTTACACCAATAGAGAGTATCCATTGTGGGTTCAAGCGTCACATTATTGACTGTAATGTCCCATTGATGAGTTTCCTGCTTGTTGCGCATGCTATCTTTGCGAAACACGGGATTAAGTAAATGCAATGGTTTTGCACCGCGATTTCTTCCATGTCCCTCTAAATTACCATGTATTGGATCTGTTTTACCAAAGGACCACAACACTTTAACAGTGTCATCCTGGAATATCATCAAAATTAAATTTTTAAATAGCAATTTCGACATGATTTACTGCACATACGCTTAAGGGCATATCGTAGGGATCACATGTTTCAATTAGACGCTTGAATTCGACAAATGTGTGGGTTCCATTTTGATAGCCATCGATCACGTGGTAGTTTTGTGTATCATCTTGGATTGGTGCTTCATGGGGGTGGAGCACCGAACCATGACAATCCTAAAAACCAAAATAAAATGGATTTTTTATAATGTTTAATATTTAATTAATTAACATTATTCTTAACAACAGTGATCACTAGGTTCTATAAACTAAAATTGGATCAAGTTAGCACTATTATATTTGTATTTGATATTTTTGTAAATGATCTATTTAATGTGTCTATATATTTAAGTTGTTAATATTTAAATTTTGTAAATTCCAGCCAGCATACACTGAAAGAAATAGTTTTTACTCACAAGTGCGTTGGGTTTGCCCGTGTGATCGTCGACCCATAGCAGAACCATATCCGCACTGGACATGCGACCGTCTTTGCGCGAGAATCCAAGGCCGATGAAGCCACGCGTGTTCACTGTGACCTTAAAGTGAATATCCTTGTCTTGGATGCCCCACTGCAGCCAATACAGGCCATTCGCGTCCATCATTTCCAGTCGCTGCCAGTTCTGGTGCCGCACCGAACCCTTGTGTTCCTCATGGCTATGACGCGCACCGTTCGCATTTTGATGCAGATCAGCGATAATAATAATAAATAGCCTTGTGAATATTTGCAGCAACATTTAAATGACTTAATTGTGATTTTCTGCACTGATATTTGTTCTTAGATTACAATTCGAGTATTTATTTCATTTATTTCGCAATTTTTCGACACTGAGAACGTTGCGCCTTTTGTGCGGTTGAACTCCTTTTCCGCTTTAATTTGGCTTCAATACATCGCTTACGCACATACTTCCAGGGGAAGGTCATTTTACAAGCCGGCGGCAGATGTTCGCTCAGAAGGAACTAACACACACCACCTTTTCTATACAGGTATACACAATCGTTCAAACATGCATACATATGCACGCTCGCACACACACATATACATATATTCGAACGATCAACTGGATGCTATTAATGTATCGATAGCGCATAGCTTACGATCTCATTCAAGGATCGATATACTTGGAACTTGATTAATAATCAGTACATTCGATATCAAGTATATCGATATTTAAAGTTGTAGCAGATTTGCTTCTACAAATACTTACGATTCATTTTTTGTTTTTATTAAAACGATCCAAAATAAAGGAAATACAAGGACATTATAACAGTGAATCTATTTACAATTTATATTGGATGATTGCAGCGCAGCGTTTTATGAATAATACTTATACGTTATTGAACAATTTTAAAAGAATTAACTAGTTTTTATGTCGCTACAATAAAAAATTAGAGAAATAAGTTATTATTTGTAAAGGATAACAAAATTAAAATTACAGAAGGCATTGCATATATAAAATTGGCTATAATGCATGGATTTTGCTATTATAATGGACGGATATTCTCATCATCTACTAGAAATTCGTCTCTCTCTTTCTCTCTCTTCGTTTCAGTAATTCAACTTTGTATATTACATTAATAAAGTTAAGAAATTTGTTGTTTAAGTTGCAGTCACTGGGCCCAGGGGCATACTACTACTCTGTGGCTGGGGCATTCGAGGACGTATCATCATTGTGGCCTTTTTCAGTGTGTAATCCCAACCCCGCCAGCGAAACCAGACGATTCCCTGCCGAGCCGTCAAATCTTGTGGATCATGCAGATAGAGTCCGTTGAGGCCACGGCCACAGGATTTCCACCACCAACCGCCCTGCAAAATATTAAAATTAATATCAGATTTATATGTAATCTAGTTTTTTAATTCTGAATTTAAATTAACCTTTAGCATGCTTGCACAATTGAGTGAGCTTCGATCATTATCTTTGTTGTATGTGGAAAATGGACTATTATTGGATCCATACCATGGATCATTTAATGAATCACCCGCATTCCCTTCGTAACCATCGATTTCCAATTTGTAGTAATCTGCCTCGGAATGTATTTTGAAATGCGAATACTGAGCATATCTGAGCAAAAGTAGATGGTATCATTTATAAATGAAGGTTCCAAATCATACAAAACCGTACTCACCTCTTGTTGCCTTCGAAATCTTCCAATTCCACCCGCAAGGCATATTCTTCATTATTTGTCAACATATAAATGTTTTCGTTGCCCAACCAAAATTCTTTTGCCGGCTCGCCAAAACCATTTTTATAATCCGCCCAATCGCGATTGAAATTTTCCCGTGGTTCTCCAAAATCATCGCGCCGTTGAATGACCTACAATTAATATAGAATTCAAAATTGGTTTTTGATTGAAATAATATTAATTTTTTACCGTCCAGCCCCCATCTGAGATGGCCTGTTCGCAATACACTTTCAGGAACCAATATGTTGTCCCACGTATTTGGAGATAAAAAACTCCAGATTGTTTCATGCCAGCATTTAAAATATCTACACATGAAAATCCCTAAGAGAGAATATATTAATTGAATTAATTGAGTTAATTGAATGGTGGTAGCTTAAAAATATAAATATTACATACAATTATATTTGAAATTCATTTGCTTTTGAGCTTTTATTTTCTACGATATTTTTATAGTATTTTTTAAGGTCACACATGATTGCATTTCGAAAGTCGGTCACACTGATACTTTTTCTAGCGTTTTTTTTTATCAATCTCAATGTTTACCACAACAAAATGTATTATACTCGTATTTATTTTGCAATTTTCGGTAACGGCTTGCGAAGAGCAAATTTTGGATGCTAAGAAAACTCTCGTTTGGGGGCCAGGTCTAAAGCCGGATGATATTGTCCTGCCAGCCAGATACTTTTTTATCCATGCTGTCGACAGGAGTGGGAACAAGTAAAAATCAAATGAATAATTAATGAGAGTGATTTGAATTCCTTTTAAATTTCGCTTTAATCGTGTTTTGCAGATTTGTGTCGCGCACGCATCTTGAATTCAAAGTTGAGATTAATGGAAATTCGCCACATGGCAAATGCCGATCGAACATAAATCAAATCGATCGCGGAGATGGATCGACAATAGTTCGTTATACGATCGCCGATTGGTGTGAGAATGTAGAGATTGTTGTTCAGTATAATAACTCTCAAGTTGCACAATCTCCGTATTTAATTCGCAACAAGGTGTACTCGGAGCAATGCTACTGTCCGCAGGAGTTAAATCTATGGCTACTGAACAATGATTGTTCGCCCTTTGCTGCGGATAAACAGATATCCTGGGATCTGCACTCGTTTAAGAGAGTGAATTTCAGCGCCATACGGGATACTCTCTTGAAGCGCTATAATGCACCGGAGAGCATTTCGTTGTGCCATTATGTGGTGAAGAACCAGCAGATTTGGAGAAGTTGCTATGGAAAGTATACTGGATTTAAGATGTTTATGGATGCAACGTTGTCGGCGCTATCTCGAGTTGTTCTCCTGCCCGATATGGAGTTCTATTTGAATCTAGGTGACTGGCCGCTGTCGAAGAAGGGAGGACAACAGAGGACATCTGGACCATATCCGATATTTTCGTGGTGTGGAAGTGACGATACTTATGATATAACACTGCCCACATATGATATAACCCAGTCCACAGTTGAGAATATGGGGCGAGTTATGCTGGATATGTTATCAGTGCAAAAGGATGTTTATCCATGGCAAGAGAAGGATGAGAAGGCGTTCTTTCGTGGCCGAGATTCGCGAAGAGAACGTTTACAACTCATCGATCTGGCTAGACAATATCCCGATGCGATAAATGCGTCCATTACGAATTTCTTTTTCTTTCGCAATGAAGAGGCTGAATACGGTCCCAAGGTGCCGCACATATCATTCATGGACTTCTTTAAGGTATATTGCTTGCACAAAAGTGTGTTGCCATAAAGTATTCATATAATAATACATTTTCTATTTTCTCTGTTTTCTTTGCAGTACAAATATCAATTGAATATTGATGGAGTTGTTGCGGCATATCGGTTTCCCTATTTACTGGCGGGTGGATCGTTGGTCTTCAAGCAAGACTCGCATTATTACGAGCATTTTTATAGCAAGCTAACGCCATATAAGCATTATGTGCCCATAAAGCGTGATCTCAGTGACGTAATCGAAAAAATTGCTTGGGCCAAAGAAAATGATTTACGTGTTAAGGAAATTATTGCAAATGCACGAGCATTTGTCGATGAACACCTTTTGCCACAACATATCTATTGTTATCACGCAGTATTATTTAAGGAATGGAGCACTCGACTGGTGGCACCTGTCGAGATACTCCCAGGCATGGAGAAACTTAATTCTAGTTACACCTGCTCGTGCAAAGAAAAATTGCCCAGAGATGAGCTTTAGACATTACAATTTGTATTCCCATTATGATCCTCCTTTTGTATCACAAAACACTTATCATGTTTAGGACAATTTCTCTATTTTGTACTACACCGATTGTTTATAAAATGAGAAGACAATATTTATAATACAATCACTAGTAAATCTCAAAATATGTTTCAATTTTCATCTGGATTATCAATATAAATATGGTGTTTACCTTGACATCCTTTAGGGAGAATATGTCGGTGGTAAAGGTGTTGTTCACCACAGCTGGTTTGTTCTTGACACTAGGAAAGATAATGCCGCCCTTACGGAAAGACGACTTTGTTGGTGTGGCATTCCATGACGTAGCCGTTGCGGATGTTGTCAGAGTTGCGTTCAGCACAATACCCAATATGCTGTTTAGATTGCTGCTCGATGTAGTCGAATGACCACTGCTCGTTGATATAGCAGCGGTAGGGGTACTCAGTGTCGGATAGGGTGTCGTTGACGCATTCAACGATGTCGATGTTCGTGTTGACGTCGCTGGCGTTGTTGCTGGCTCATTCAAATCCGTTAAGCTCTCTTCAATCACCGAGTACCTGCTCAAAATTATGGATTGTGTTAAATGGATAAGAAATAACATTTCATAATACTTAAAATACTCCGAAATTTCTATTAAGAAAACTAAACTATTTCAAGTTTTCGCTACGATTTTAAGTTTAGTTCGGTTTTCTAAATGAAGGATTCTAGTTTTATACCAGAAAAATAATATTTCAAGTTCTGGCTACGATTTTGAGTTTAGTTCGAGTTTTCTTAATTTTTAATATAAATTTCTCTATGGAACAAAAGTCAGTTTTTCTAGTTTCGCAACGATTTTAAGGATTATATTTTTATACCTGCTTGGATCGTACTCCACCAAACGATCAATAGTTGGGTCCACTAAAAGATCCGTGGGTCGTTGAGCCAAAATTTGGACATCGTCCTCTTGTTTCTTTAAGCGTTTCTCGACCATATCCAAATTGTTGATGATCAAGTTCGTTTTCGTTTTGAGATCCTGATGGATTTCACCAATAGCTCGCTCCTGTCGCTGCGTTTGTGTGAGGAGTGCATCGGATTTGGGCAATAGATGATCAACCGAAGACTTGGTGCCCACCACCACATCCCATACTTCATCCATTTTCTCCGAGACGGATACCATGGGTCGCATCTGTTTAACCAGAGCATCGATCTTGCTCGATTTAATCGCTGGAAAGGCGGTTGTTGTGACATTGAAACCATTTAATTGCTCGTGGTGATCGACAACAGCATCGTGAATATCGCTCATCATTCGCAGCATTCGACCGATATTCTCTGATTCGATATTAATGTGAAACTGCAGCTTTTTGTCAATGTTGTCGGTGGAATCGCGCAGTTGATTGACTTCTGATGATACATGGGTCATTACTTCGGCAGTCATTGCTTTTGTAATCTCGACGACATTCATTGTGATCGGTTTTTTCTCACTCGCCTCGGCATTGAATTCGTCGACTTGCAAAAAGTTACTATCGATTTGGGTTTTAAGTACTTCCAGTTTCGTATCAATATCACTGACTTTCTGGTCCAATCGAATCAGTCGGCTATCGAGTTGGATATTTGATGATATCGTCGCACTCTTTGATCCGTGTCTTCCGTTGTCGGTAGAGGAAGTCACTTCCGGTAGCACATAAACCACATTTGATAATTTTGAATCAAGACTATTTAGCTTTAAGAGTGCTTCTTCGGTTTTCTCAACATTATTTGTCACACGACTCTCCAATATTTCTATATGTCCCATCAGATCCTCAACGGATCTGCCCAGATTATCAATTCGTTTCAATTTTCCTTCGAGTGTTGTTATTATTATCTCAAATATACTCAGCAATTGTTGCTCTCTACAAAGAATAAATAAAAAAAAGTTGAACGTAAAAAGCCCAAATCGCTAAAGGCTTACAGTTAACTGTTAGGATAAAGTCATAGTCGAGAGTGCTCGACTTTAGGCATTAATTGGATTTTGAGTTATAAAGATGAAGTTAATTTATATGTCTTTTATGTTAATTTCTGTGTCTTAATTTTTTCAAAGCTGTTCAAACTGGCAGGTCTATTGGATATTTATTTATTGAGTATGAATATGATGTTGAAATAGAAATACGGACATGCTGTTACCGTGTTCATATTTCATAGATTAACAACCAACATTGACCCAGAGTCGATAAGCTAAAAACTTTGCTAAAAGACTATAACGAACTTTTAAATCACTCTTTAACATTTTTTTTTCGAAATACGCATTTGAAACGAAAGTGATAAAAAAAACTTGTTGTTACTAGCTGATGGCAAATATTTCTGAGTTTGCTTAATCCAAACTCTCTTTAATACCTCAACCATTTGAATGGGATCTTTTATTACATCTCTACAGCTTTCTTACCTTAGGCTGATGAATTGTATTCGACTGTTATTTCCATTAATTAACTAAATAAAAAACGTACAACAAAAAAAAAACAACCAGAAATGACCGCTTACACTCCCAAACATATGTGAAATAAGACTCACAGCTCTCCTCAAAGCCCGAATCACGTAATTTGTTATGTTAGACTGAATATCTCCTTAAAAGGGTGCCACAATTGCCACTCCCAATTCAGCGTAAATTGCGACAATTTCCCAAATACTCGAGTATCTTACAGTGCATTTTCTTTTATTCGTATACCTTTTTGGTATTTGGTATGGTGTTTGTATGGTGTTTGGTTTATGGTCAAATCAATGCAAGGCTATCGCTTGAAAGATATTGATATACATTTACATGTGTGTCTTTCAATAGCCATAGCCACTACGACTATTGTTGTCCACTGCGTTGTGGTATAATTAAATAAATTTAATAATTTGCATCACATTCACTTTGGTCCAGCACCACCACCAAATAGCCGTCATAAACGCGCAGTTTGGTTTCATTTGCCCATTTCCCACACTCGCAGGCAACAGCAGACCGGTTTTCCACCAGTTGCCACTGGCTGGCTAGCCAATCAACGAGCCAACAACAAGCCCAACAATCCAACGAGCCAACAATCCAACCAGCCAACGAGCCAAACCAACGAAAAGCACAGCACAAAACACCACCACACTCATAGAGCATGCACCAAATATATATAGATATATGTATATATATATATATATATATATATATAATGTATATATCTCTATATTTGTATATATGTTTATGCATATACCCTGTACCCAAAATAAGGGATCAATAGGTATTATAATGTCGATCAGACCATATAGATTGCTATATACACGTTTTACTGCTGCCTCTTGGTTAACTTATAAATATTTCATTTTTCATTTAAATTTAAATTGTATTTTTAGTTTTTTTTATTTATTACTTTTTGTATTTTTCTGTGTCGACTGATATAAGCTGACAGCAAACAAACTTCGAATATAACCTTTATCCAAAAATGGGATCGAAATTTTTTACTGCATTATAAAAAATGACTTTTGTAAAATACTCCAAGATTTTTGTTAAAGAAACATTTTTGAAAAAGTATAAAATTGAATTTTAAATATTATTTTTAAATACATTACTATTTAATTATATTTGTATTATTATTATTCTTAATATTTATATGATTATTCTTAGTATTATCATCATTATTATTATTTATAACTTAATTTTTCGATCCGATTTATTTTATCAGTCAGCATTTTCGTCCACTTTGACTATTTGATTAAATTATATACTGTATCAAATTTAATTTATTCTTATTCATATTTATTTATTTAAATACAATTAATTTTTATCCAAATTATATGCAATTTAAACACTTTTCCTACTGTTTTGTGATATAATCAACAACACAAAATAATAGTCTTACAAATATGTAAGGTGATTTCCTCGCCGAGGTTATGAAGTTTGTACCAATTTCAAATGAATTCGAAAAACTACAAAAATGAGTTGGTAAAATAACTTCAGCTTTACAATATTTTTTGCAAATTAAAAAATGTTAAATGTTGGCAAATAACAGAAAGTAAAGCAGAAACGAAAAAGGGGCAGACCAAAACAGCTTTTTTTGTGTGTGTAAAATTATTATTATTATTACGGACACAACTTCACAACTTGGCTCTGTAACAATCTAGAGTCTAGACATTTTGGTTTTGAATAGAAAATACGCTTCGTTGGCGTTCAGCTAATTTTCCTTTGTATAGAAGACGTTCGCACAATTAATTCTTCAGCCGTAATTCATTTGTGGAGGTCAACCAAATTTATGTATTTTATATATATATATATATATATATATATATTTATATATTTGTATACATTTATGTATTAGCCTGAGTTCTGTTTTCTCAACTAGTGCGAGAGTGCTTGCAATCATTATTTGTCTACATTTTTCAATGACCCACTATTTTGTTACTTATAATTTGTTAGGCATGATATACACTTATTTAACAGCAATAACAACAACCAGAAAGCTCAAGTCGAGTGAGAGAGAGAGCTTGACTAGCAGATACCCTGAAAGCAATGTCTTAAATAAAAAAAATAAAAAATCGATTCTAATTTGGCACACTCAAATCTAAAAAGGGAATTATGCAGGTGCAAGTGTTCCCAATTTTATTGGCTCGAGCAGGTTTCTTGTTGTTGTGCCCGAAACTGAAATCTTCGGGTTTTTTCATATTCATGTACATATTTAAATACATGCAGATCAGAGGATGATATACATATGACGTGACACATTTGTGCTGATTATTTAACAGCTCTCATCTGGCACATGCACGCATATTTGTTTGTATTTGTATGTGTTTATAAGGAAGTGCTGATAGCAGTTTTTTTTTGTCAATATGAAATACGTCTTAGTTAATAACTTGGTTATTTTCTAATTCGATCTTGCCAACGTATTCAATTGGAAGACTATAATTTATGTGTTAATTTTTATTGCTATCATAAAATGATTTCTATCGATATTCGCAGAAATTAAATGGAGTTAATATTTCAAATTGAAAGTATAACAATACACAAATACTCTTTGAGGTCGGTCGGCTTCCTTTCTGCTCGTTGCAAACTTTTGCTCTATAGCATTATAGCCTTTTTGAACATTTTGAATGCGTTTAGGGTATGCATAAAAACAATCAACAAATTGATTTATGTATTATTTAAAAATTGTACAGAATGTATACACATACTTAAATTTTTTCGCTGGCAATTAACAAATGATCGAATATATTTATGCATTTGTGTTGTGTGCATGTGTCTGTCTGTCCGGGTGTCTGCCTGTATATATCTGCACATGTAATGAATTGTTGAATTTTATTTTCTTTTTCATTCATTCAATTGATTGTAGTTGTGTGTGTGTGTGTGTGTGTCTGCGTGTTTATGAAGACTATACAGTTAACCAGTATGCAAAAACCAGTTTGTTGCCGCAATCTTTTGTTTTGACCATTTGAATTCACACAAAAGCGCACACAAATATAAAAGTATACGTATATATTGTATGTATATATATATACATATACATATACATATAAAGAGGCTAATGCAGTCACACTCACACTCACATCAAAACTGCTACAAAGTTATGAAAAATCCATATAAATATGTATGTATGTATGTATGTATGTATATACTTACACATCTATGCAGTATGTAATATTATTAAAAAAAATAATAAGAAAAAAAGACCTCACCTTGTTCGCAAGTTTCCATTACGCGTTGAGTTTAATGTTTTTGCAGCGAGCTTAAAGCTCGCCGCTGCTGCATTGCTGCCACTATTTATTTGGCTAGCACTCGTTCGGGGTAGCGCCAAGCGTATATTCGAATTGCCACTGCCCATAACGGATCGCCCCGTCCCAGCAGGGTTGCCAGCATTGCCAGAGTTGCTTGCTGCCGATGCTCCCGAATATGCATTGGTTGCTATTGCTACGATTAAGAGTATGGCTGGGCCACTGAACCGTGACCGTAACTGCACCATTACGGCGTATCACGGACTCGAAATGCCGTGCACTTAATTCTTCTCAATTATATAGTTTTATTTGGCAAAACTCTGTTATTTGTTTCTTATTGTGTTTGCACTTTTATGGGGGAGCCTACAAAAAATAAAAGGAATAAAATTGCAATATTTTTGTTATGATTTCATTTGCACTTTTATTTAGTTATTTTTAATAATTTCATTGTGTTTGCCGAACCTATAAAGAATAGAAAAAATAACGTTGCAACATTTTTGTTAAGATTTAATTTTAATTTGACAAATATAGCGTTTACTTTATTTTTAAGTTTCATTTATTTATTATAAACAATTACTTAATGGGGCAAATTACTCTACTAAATGAAGTAAATACATCATTGCCAAATGAGGCAACATTTTATTTGATTTTTATTTTTTTGTTTGAAACATTTTCTTTATAAAATTTTTTGGTTGTTAGACGAGCTTTTGCTTAGCAAGAGCTTATTCATGTATGTGAGTCGAGTCTGGTTTCATAAATGTTACTTTCATAAATACGATCTGCAGGCGGGTTGTTGCTTGTTACATAGTAACTTAAAGCTTAACTTATTGGGGGGAATCTATTGAATTTTTTTTTGGAACATTTTCACTTCTTGAAAGTATATTGGTTTGTTGCATCAAGGTATACTTGTATTTATACATGAATTAATTTTTTTTTTTTTTTGCACACAACATACATTTTCCTATGTATACGTATGTTTGTGCAATATAATTGCACTTATTGAACAGATATCTTGTGGCACTCAAGTTACATGACATCACATACACATTTTTTTGGCTTTATTATTATTATTGGCGAGAATCATTTCGAGCTCGCTAATTGGATTAATAGATCTGTGTATTTATTGTGGTGGATTGGGTATTGTGTGTGTTTTTAAGCAAAAACCTCTGTTATTGAATATTTCACAACCGAACATATCCGTAGGTGAAACTTTTCTGCACACACGAAACGAGACAAGACGCGACGAGACGAGGAGAGAAGAGACGACGCGATACGTGCTTAGATCTCGATTTGTCTGTGCCACAATGCAGCTCAGTGCTGGCTGAAAGTTCGGCCCTAATTAACGGACCAGCAACCACAGCAGCAGCAACAGCAACAGCAGCAACAGCAGCAGCAGCTTTACAACACAACATTGAGTAACTCACCACGCACACACCACTGAGAGCAAAAGTGGAACTCGTTTACGGGGCCTAACGAAAGTGAGAGTGGTTTCAATATGCACCCATCTATGTATGGATGGATGTGTGCATGTATTTACTCGAGTCCGCTTAAGATATTTACGAAAAATACATTGCATTATATAATGTGGAGTCGGGTCACAGCTATGATAATATTCTATTTGTATATACTATTTACGCGTTTGATTAGGTTGCCATTAGTATAGTTTGCATACATAAAAATAAATAAAGATTAGTTTATTTTGCAAAAACTCGTTTGCAGTTTTGATAATTGATGTCCCACAGTTTATGGCCGAACCTGTATAACAAAATAAGGTAATAATTAAATGCGTAATAGATGTGTACTAAACACACAGATTTTTTTATTTTACAAACATTTTTTTATCTCCATCAAATATAATACTTACTTATTCAAATGCTTTAGATCTATTTATATTTTCTTGAGCTTAAGGGATTATTGATATATTCCGCAAAGTATGCAATAGGCAAGACTGTAGATTTATCTGCATTTTAGATCCGTATCGGATCACTATCAAATAGCTGCCATTCAAGTGATGCTTGACCAACTTTGTTGCTTACCAAACTCATTCAGAGTACATGCTTAAATGCTTATCCTTACATTTCAAGAAAAAATCAACATCGGACCACTATAAAATATAGCTGTCATAGGAACAATTGGTTGGTTTTTTTTTAATTTCAGCAGTTTAACTTCGGTCTGCAATCATTCCCAATTTTTGTTATTTATATATATATATATATATATATATTTAATACTGCTGCTGCTCCTTAGAAGGTGAGTTGTCAGCAAAGGTTCATGGTTAATAAGTGGATATCACTCTGGAAGAGAAAGTTCTATTGTCCAACTATTTAGAGAACAGAAAACACTCGTTTTCACATTTACAATATTTTTAATGTACATGTACAATAGGTTTTATTTCTTATACTAAAATATTGTTTAATTTTAGGTAAATTATATTTCTGATTTGCCTTATTTGATTTGATTTTTGTGTTCAGCCGTTTATTTCCTGGACTTTTTCTTTTTCTTCAAGATTTTACTCTTCTTTTTGCTTTTTACATCCTTACGTTTTTCACTTTTCACTGATTCGGTCGACGAGCATTTCTTTAGTTTCTTAAGTTTTTTATCCTTGCGTTTCTTATATTCAGTTTCATCGGATGGTGAGGGGGGTGTAACATCTCTCTTAATTGAGTTGTCGTATTTGGAGACTTTACTTCTACTACTTGAGTGGTTTTCATCGAATTTTCTGAACGGATTGTCCGGGCGACACGGTCTGGAAGCAATCGATGAAATTAGACGCGTCTCTCCTGTTTTTCGACTGCCGTGCGAGTTTCGATCTGAGTCATAGTTTCTCTTTTCACTTCTAGACGAATCTCTCGTGGATGACTTGTCCTTGAATTGGGATTTGTGTTTATGACTGTCGGAATAATTTAATTCTTTGACAATTTCACGCTCATGCGACGACTTGCGTGGATTTCGGCTATCTTCATACTTTCTTTCGGCTGTTACTCTAATGCGTTCTTTGGAATCCTTTTCCCTTGTCCGGGAGCTATAACTGCCCGAACTATGCTTGTTTCTCTCAACGCTGACATGACGGCCAGAGTTCTCTCTTTGATTTGTCTTGGATCGATCTGAAGAATAGTCTCGCTCCCGAACAACTTTGTTGCCTAGCCTTTCTTTTACCGATTTACTGGTAGCTGATGATTTTGGGGAATGCGAGCGATCTCTACAATCCGTTTTCAATGAAATCGTTGTGTCCTTACTGTTATGCTTTGTATCGATCACAACTTTAAACTCAACGGGCCTTATTGCGTTAATTGCCTTTGCAAAAATTGCATTTTCCGCCTTGCGTATAACATCAGATGTTATTTCAGAATGGTCTTGCATTTTATTGGATGAAGACACTTTTCGACAGGGATCAAATAAATTACTGGTTAAGCTAGAATCGTCTAGTTCCCATTTTGATAATTGGACATCATTCAGATCGATATTATCGCGATCTAAATCATGATCTGTTGTAACCTCTATATTTAATATAGATTCATTGTTTTTTAAAGTGTCCAAATCAAGGCTATTCGATAGTATCTTTTGATTTGAATGATTTGTGTGGCTTTCAGCGATTTCATTGCACGGATTCATATTTAAGTTGTCCACAGAGAATTTTTCTGGTGCAGGCTCAATACTTTCTGAGTGGCTCTTTTTGTTTTTATCCTTTTTGTCCTTTTTATCTTTCTTACTTTTCTTGCGCTCCGATTTGACTTTTTTCTTCTTTTTTCGGTCTTTTAACTGAATATTATTTTCCTTTTCCATATTGTTATTGGATTCCAAATGATCCTCGGAGTGTACGGCGCTTGTGTCATTCTCCGGATTTAGCAACTGAGTACTTTGCGGTTTCTCCAATTTGATGTGAATATGTTGCTCTCTTCTGTCCGGTGTTTTTGGAGGACTCTCGTACATATCCGCACATTTTATTTCATCTCGTGAAGCCTTTAGAATCTTTGACTTTGTCGGTGGCGTCAGGCTTCTAGAAATGTGCTCAACTGTTTTGATGTCTACGTTGTTACTGCTATACGTTCTTGGCCTCTTTGCTGAATGAGTTTGCCCATGAAAATCTCTATCCACATCTGTATCTATTGCCTTATTATTAAAGTTCATATCATTATCCGCTAAGCTCTCAATTTGTAATGATTCAAAGCCAGGCGGTGGTGGCTCAACTGTGTCTGGTTTGGGCGCATACGGTTTGGTTACGGACTTCTCTCTTGGTCGACTCTTATAGTTCGATTTTGGCGATGGTGAACGTCTATGCATATATCTGTAAAATAAATATATAAATGTTAAAATAAGTTAAATGAGACATTGACTCTGAACATAATAAAAAATAGGTAGAAAACATGATCGAAAGCACCTCTTAGGAGAAATCTGAAATAATTAAGTAAATAATTTATTTTGTTGTGAATAACTAATTTAAATATAGATTAAAAATGTATATATATATATCGAACTGTATTGTTTATATATATTATAAATAAAAGGTTTTATTATTAGACCAAAAAACAATAACATCTCGTTCTTCATTTAAATTCGCGCTGTAAACTTATTTACATACCTTAAATCAATTCATTTAAATAAAACTTAGTTTGATTCAAGTTTGTTATAACTTAAGTAAAACAAAACAAGAAACGATATGTTTTTGCTTACCATTTTGGTCTAATATAATATTTAAAGTGTTTAATATATTAAACATGTATTTATTTGTTTATCTATCTCCAGCTGCATACAAGTCAATACTGAGACTCCGAAGTAAATAATAAACAGTAATCGTTTATTTGAAAATAAAATAACCAATCAAATATAAACTAGAACTTTTCCATCTGGCTTAAGATGAACGTTGTATACTATATCGGTATAGTTTGGATGTGACTTAAATAATCAAATAGCTAACTTGCGTTTCTATAGAATAACTTTCCAATTGATATTTTTTCCTTGTTGGATGATAATACGCATAGATAGATATGTATTTGTAAAAGTAACTTAATGTATAGAATAACCTCTTCTTCTTGTCGCTTGGTGAATTCGATCCGTGACTTGAATGGCGGATAGCTCTACTCTGCCGTCTTTCATAGCTATATTCACGCTTCCTTTCCCGAGAGCGTGGTCTCTTTTCCTTAATGATCATTTCTCTGGATGAGCCTCTATCATACACCGGCGACTTGAACCGATGCCGCAGTCTTCCCGGTGATCGAGATCTGTGATGCACTGGACTGCGGCGACGATCGCTTTTCTGCTTCTCTTTTTCCTTCATGATTCGGTTGAAAGCTTCAAGCGGATCATCTATAAGTCTGCAACAAGTTTACAGAATAGTTATATAATACATGAATATATATATATACATAGATAAGTGGTGGGTACTAGTGAGTAAATATAAGCATATGGGACATCACTTACCCAGTGCCAACTTTGGCTGCGACTCCTTCATATATAGATGCCAAATTCGTGGACTGAAATGTTTGCGATGGATTGATATTAATGTTCGCACCTGGCATATATGATGTATTCATTTGATGTACAGGTGCTTGGTTTTGATAGTGGCCAAAGCTGAAAAATTTGAATCTCGGTATTGGTTAAGTCATAGTCTGATTAATCATTTATTTAATCCTACCTTATTGGCGGCCTGTGGGGCATATTATTGTATCCATTGTTATTGTAGGGGGGCATATGAAGCATTGTTGGACATCGGGGAGGCATTTGAATATATGCTGGCTTATATAGCCCCATATGACGACTCTGATCGGTGTTCGACTCTCTCTGCTCGCTCATGTTCATATTTGCATATTTGTGGTGAGTGCCAACTGGAGTGGGTAAAAGACTTCGCTCATTCTGAGGCCGAATCCTTTCATTATTATCGTACGACTGGTGCTTTTTTTCCATCTCAGGTTTATACTCAATGTTTGATTCACGTCGTGAATGCACATTGTTGCCATGTGATTTGTGTGAGTATGAGGGTAGAGACTGAAATGACAAAATGGAATTATATAATAGCACTTATCACAATTCACAATTCTTACTCACTTGCTCTTTATTTGTGTCAGCATTGATCAGTAGTGTGTTATTAACTTTTTGTGGCATTGTTATTGTTATATTGTCTTCATAATCTGAATCAAATTTATCTTTTTCTTTTTTGACCGAGTCCGTAGAATAAGTATTAGTATTATTCATGTTTTTGGTAACATTTTGTTCTTCAGTTTTAATGGGTTGTTGTGGTTGAGATATATTGTCGGCTTCCGTTTGTTCTGTTTGCTTGGACTCATCTGGAATAGGTTCTTGCTCAGGAACAGGGTCTTCTTCTTTTTTCTCAACTACCGGATTGACTTTAGTGACTGGAAACGAAATGTCGAAATTATTAAAGTAATAATTATATTATATTATTTATATTTCAAAATGTAGTCTTCAATTTAAATGATCACGATTAACATATTAAAAGGAGTTACATAAACAAATAGGCTGTTTTCATATCTTACCAGGCTTAAATGCTGCAAGCTTATATCCAGATTCATTTTTGAAAACGTTTACAGAATTCCTTAAAAATCGGTTTGGAATCAAAGAACCCGGGGAACAGTTCTTTTCCTTGCAATCCGGGCATTCACTATCTTCTGATTCCAGCAACGAGTTTCGGACGCCTGAAATTCAATTAGCATTAATTGTTCATTATTTAATGCATTTCAACTATAATGATGTAAACTGTATACTTACAATCATCACAAAAGGAACTACCGCAGCACGGTATCATTACGGCATCGACAAATATATTTCGGCAAATACCACATATTAAATCTTCTGGAATTTCTTGATCCTTCTCAGTAGATGCAATGAATTTTGATGTCTCTTGTTCTGTTGGACTGCAATTCAATAATCAAGAGGATCGGTTTAATTGAAATAAATAATGGCATCGGGAAATAAGTAACACTTACATTTCTTTGCCCCTAAATGATCGCGGAATGCCTGTAGTTCTCTTGACTTCAAATTGTTCCTTTCCCGATGAAAAAGAACAGTTCTTTATCCAGTGCCCACCTCTTTTACACTTATTGCATCGATAGGAGGCCGGAACTTCGCCCACTTGAGACTGTCCTTTAATTCGGTGATACCTACATATCAAGTCATTTAGTACGATGTTGAATCTTCTCTACGTATTGCCTAATGACCAACATCAAGTGTTTAAAGACAAGTTCATAACGAAAAGATACTTACGTTTTAGGATCATAATCTGCTGTACTTTGCATCATCATCGCTTGGATCTTGTCCTCTTCACTTCCCTGCATTTTAAATAAATCCATATTGATGTTATCAGCCTTGCTCGATGGCGCATTTGTTATCGCATTATCTGCGGGCGGATCCCATCCTTTTTTAACTGGATGTGCAATGGGTATGCGTGAAATAATTAATGTGGTATTTTTTGGGATCAAGAAATTGTCATCCTTGTATTCTAAAAATCAATCAGAAAAATAGTCATTACAGATGTATAGAAAATCAATTAAGGACAAACATTTTACGATATTTACCTTCCTTAGTTTGGGCATTTGTTATTTGTAGATCAAAATCAATAATTTTACCCAGTCTTTTCTGCTGCACTATTTCTCGTTTTAGGTCAGCAACAGAAATATGAAGTCCATCGAATGTTATTGTGTCGAAATTAAGGGTACTTTTAAATTTATAATGTACCGACATTTTGACATTTCTAAAAGTAAATCAAGCACATTACGATTTTTAATATGGATACCAAAGATATCATTTTCAACGGCTGGCACAGATGTTTCTCCAGTTCACAGTATTTGCTTACAAAAATGTCTGAATGAATGAATGTAATTTAGAAAAAAATTCGCATAGCACGTGCAGTAAAAGTAAGAACAAAGGCTCACTTGAAGCGATCCTCAGATTTAGCTGGACCGCTTTGAAGCCGGCATTTAAACTTTACCTAATGTGAATTTTCGCCGAGAAACAGAACTTGTGCTTAAAGCATATTTTCACTATTATAATAAACAACTACCGCTAACATAACATAGTATGTAAATATATATGTATGTTACATGAATGTATGTAAGCATATACATAGTTACATATCGGTGCAGCACATGCACACATGCTTAAACATCAAGGTGTTTTACATATATGTACACATAGACACTTATGTACATCATAATTGCACTTGAAACTTATATATACATACATACTGTACACATTTATTTACTTTCGGTCAACCACAGATGAATAGCCGGAGCACATACAAAACATACATACACTCACACATATACATCTGTATACATACATACATGCTACATCTACATGGTCGCTGGCCGAATTTGTATGCATGTATGTATATATCCGCATAAATTTGTATGTACAATGCTCAAATGAGCAAAGCACATGAAATTAAGAGAATATAAGTTTTTCCACAATATACTCACACTTCTTAGCATATACGATGATAGCACAGCACAATAATTTCCTTCTGTTTTTCCGACTACTTGATAAGATAGAATTATATTATCATTTTGAGTTTTGTCAAAACAAACCGAACTAGTTTAATTATATGGAACCGATTTGGCGTTCGCAGGGTTGATTTATACATTTCCAGGAACTGCGTTATCGATTTTCAATTTATCGGTCCATTTCGAGAATGAAACACATTTATTAATCAAACAAAAAGATGTTTAAATTACGAACTTTGACTAAACAACCAACTAGAAAAATGGCTCTTTATTACTTTTATTGCAGTATTATTTTAGAGGCCATTCCTTAATAATAAAAAATGTTGAAAATTGGTTAGCTCTTGTATGGTTGTAAATTTTTGAACCAAGCCCATATCTCATTTCAAGTAATTTCTGTAGTTCATTTTGACTAACCCCTGCATGAATTTGCAGATCCATTCAATTAAAGGGACCGCTTGCCTCTCAGAGTTCCACTTTATAAACACCAGTGTCTATCTTTAATCATGACGATTATCTGCAAGTTCTATACTCCATCATGTTATCTTATAAATAAAATCAATAAAAACGCAGAAATGAGATTTGACAAATTTTATTCGACAATAGGGGTTAAATTAATATGAGTATTACAAGTTAATCGATATTGTTTAGGTCATCAAAAAGCAGTGTCCCAATTGGGCTGGGAGTCCTAGAGAGCATGTTATCATTACCGAAATCCTCAGAATTGCCATCAGCTGCAAAAGTAAGATTTTGAGAAATATTCATTTTATCTTAAGTGCATAGAATATTTATAACCATTTCGAATACACACCTTGATCCAAAAAGTTGGACTTCCTTGTTTGGTTTACGGAATTTAACGAAGTTATGAGCGACTTGCTTGTGTGCTCGGCTGTCTCCAAAGTGGTTGGCAAGTCTAGTAAACGCTGATTTTGAATACCATCTCCAGGACCCATATGGGAAACATGGTTGAAATTCGTTGGACCAGATATCATTTTTGACCTTCGATCACTGAAATAGTGTTAATAAAATAATAATTATGTAAATCCTATATTTAATTGCTATAGTTTACTTGCCTTTTAACTGTTTTGTTTATTTCTCTAATAGAAAATCTACGTTTAATATTGCTGAGTCCCTTTTGGTCACCATCACGATGTTGCAATAGTCCCTCTATATAGATAGAATATATTTGAATAATCATCATCATCAAGTACAAGATACAAGTATAACTTACTTGTGTGAATATTTGCCAAGTAGACAATCAACGGTGTATCATTGATGGATGTTAAAACAACGTTGCCAATATTATTCAGAGGAAGCGACTGTTTTATACCAATTGATTGAACCCACTCAGACGTTTGTGTATTGAATATATCCAAATGAGTCTCTGAGAATACCAATAAATGACCATCGGAATATGCTACAAGCAAATAGACGATTCATTACTAATAAATAGATCAATAATATAATATTATAAATAAATATACTTACTTATGTAAGTAGGGAAAGCCGGATACATTATTTCTCTATCGCGTGATTTTCGTCCTTGTAGATCCACATATATGGCTAGAGTCTGGAATACCAATAGGTATTCGCCAAAGGTTCCACTGGTTGGGGACAGTATTTCAATTACTCGAACAGCATCAACGCCCGAATAATTCAAAAATGCACATAACTGATTCTCGGGATGAACGAGAGCTAATAAATATAAAAAATAAATTAACATATGTATATATATATATGTACACAGTTAGTTTAGTTAACTTACACATTGCTGTTGCTTCGCCTCTCAAAAAGTATGCCGTGAATCCGCTCTGATGGGCAACAACCAGTCGCATATCTGACAATATCTGCAGATGTTGGGCCAAATATCCGATGGTAAACTCACAAGTCTTTTGGTGTCTAGTGCGCGTTCGGTTTATTTCGTAGACAATGATTTGCGTGTGATTGTTGGGTCGTTTCAATGCAATTATGAATGAATAAACAATACTCGGATAACGCCGAATTATGCCGGTGCAAGCAGATATGCAGTTTTTAGACTCTATGACTTTGATCCATTCGACATCGCTGGCTTCCAATGCTCTTATGGGTAGCAGCCTCAAATGGCGTTGTTTACCACAAAGAATTACAATAATCTGCTCTTCTTCCAAATACCATAATTGCAGAATCTTCTTCGTTTCGCCAATGCGTGCAATTTCTATCAGACAGAAATAATAATAATTGAAACATGCAGCAATTTGCAGTAATGTGTTTATAGATAGACTCACCATATTGATCCAAGGTGAGATAGAACAAGCCATCTTCAGTTCCCAGCAATATTTGATTAGCATAAGTTATAACAGAACACAGTGCGTTGCGTATTATCGATAAGGTATTATCCAATATTTCATTGACTTTGTAAATGGCCGTGTTTGGTAAATTATTTCGCTTTAAAATTCGATGAAGTTCACCCAATGCAATGACCCATTTTGATTTCTCCGACTCATTATCGGCCAGCATTAAAGTGCATAACGAGATTCCCCCCTCAATAAGAGCAGTTTTAATCTGCAACCACAAACGAGAAGTGTGTTTAATAATGTTTAGATGCAAGTAAGTTGAACTCATACCTTAAAAATACATGGTACATCCTTTTTAGCTGCATGAATTACATCACTTTCGCGAACGCTGCCAACAGAAAATTCAGGATCACGCATATCCAGCACCTGAGACACACTTACACTCGGCAAGGCACAGCGATCCGTGGATATGTCGTACAAGAACAACTTGAAGTCACAAACGACAACGAATTGGCGTATCCAACCACGCTTGATGACACCCGATTTGGGCACCTTGACATAGCCTTCATAGGCGGTGCCAATGCCCCGTGTCGGATCGATGCCCAGGGGCCGCTTCGTCTGATCCATGGGCACGGGACACATGGTCGGCACTCTCTGACAGCAGACCGTGTGACAGGCAAATCCGCATATTTCGCACACAACGCCTTGTCGCGTCAGTCCCACCATTAGCGATGTGCAATGATTGCATTTGGTTGGACTACTGAAAGTGCGTACTAGAAACTGATGAATTGCCGTATTGCTGCTCGGTTTCTTTTTCGATTCCTCGTAGGTTAAACTACTCTCTGATCTAATGTCATCATTCATGGTCGAATTCTTTGCGCTCAAATTATCCTTGGCGGCTTTGAGCGAATATTTTGATTCGTAGTTGAAAAGCATTCCAGTATTCGATGTCTGAAACAGATTCGAGGCTGACGAAATGCTATCCCTGGCATCGTTGGCATACGATTCGTCGGCATCAATCAGATCGGTGTTCATGGACATATCCTTGAAGAAGGCATTATTGTGATGCGATGCCTTGTTTAAGAACGACTCCGAATAACCACCGAGATCCATTTTCTGCAAGTCCCGCAGTTCGACCTCCTTTTTCATGTAGTCATACAGAATGGTGTCACATCGCTTCTTATATTCAGCGACTTCCTTCTGCGTGGACATCAGTTCAGCTCTCGTTTGGCTAAGTTCCTCGGCAATGAATGCCTTCGCTTGAATCTCACGCTGCAAGGCGCTTTGCAGTTTCAGCAATTCCATTTTATCGAGCTTTTGTGAGCGGCGGTTGCGCCAATTCTTGTGATCGACAGCATTATTGTTGAGCGTTCCCACATGCTTGAGGTATTCGATTTCTTCGGTCATTTTCGTGGCCAGCGCCTGCAAATAGCTGCGGGCATCTCGCTCATCCGACACCCACTTTATGATCTCGTCCATCTGGAGTTCCCAATGGTTGATTGCATCGCGTTTCACTTGCAGTTCCTTCAGGATTAGTATCTCATCCGCCTGGATGTCACGCAGATTTTTCGATTTAACGCTCACCTCGCTGCTCAAGCGCTGCTTCTCCTCATTCCACGTCGACTTCTCCAATTCGAAGCGCTTCTTCAGCTCCAAGATTGTTTCGGCCGAATCGGCAATCGATTCGATCGGTGTACATTTCAATTTCTCGTGTGCTTGCTGCAGTTCTTTGGAGAGTATTAAATTTGAGGATTCCAGCTCGCTCAGCTGTTCCCGGAGTGCGTCCAACTCGAGATTGTTGCGTGCCTGCTGATGACTCAATTTCTCCGCATATTGCAGTTCGATGCGTTCGATTTCGTAGGCTGCGATGCCCGATGTTATGTTTGTCGTCGCTGTGGCATCCACATTTGGTACAGATTTTCGAAAATCGTTCTGCAATTTGCGGCAACATTCTTCGGCATGTTCGCGTATCTTCTTCTCCTTGGATGCCTCGTTCACTGCATCCTCGATATGCAGTTCGAGCTCTCGCCTTGTCTTATCCGACTTGCGCAGATCATTGCGTAGGCTATCATTTTTTTGGATTGCCGCGTCGAGTTCCTCTTCCTTGTCGCGCACCTGGCGGGAGAGCTTCTGTTTTTGGTTTCGCAGCTCGGTTAGTTTCTCGGTGACCTCCGAGTATTCCATCATTGCCGCATTGCGCTGCGCAATTGTGTCCTTCAGTTCAGAGTCCTGACTCTGCAGACGTTCCATTATCTCATTATATTTAACGGTCAGTTCGTTCTTTTCATGCTTTGTTAGCACTAACTGTTCGGTCAGTGCCTTAAATTGTTTGTTGAGAGATTCGTTTGATTTTTCAGATTCTTTAGACATGGTCAGTTCAGTGGACAGCGGCGAACTGTCGAGCGACATTTGGTTTTTATTGTCAGGCAGCAGATCGGCACCGGCTGTTCTTGAGTCTGTGCTGCTGCTGCAGTTCTGCGAGAAAGTGAACCCAATGAAGGGCAAATGGAAGCCAGAGAATGCTGGATTCGCTGATGGAGGTATGGAATCGGTTAATCTCACATCATTGTCGTCCACATCAAAATTGGATGTGTCGGTTGGACTTGAGACTTCCGGTATATAGGGTGCCAGACCAGATCGAATATTCTTCCAATCGATTCCATCGAACCATGTGTGATCCATAAAATCCCGCAATCCCCGCTGACCAAGTCGGTTCTCGGGTATACAGATTAGTTTGGAAAGCAGATCCTTGGACGCCTCCGATAACTTGCAGTGCGTCGCTGTATCTTGTGACGGTAGATTAAAGCAATTTTGATGATTCATTATTTTGCCGTATGTCTCCACAAGACTCTCGGCATAAAATGGAGTTTCGCCATACAGCATTTCGTACATACAAACGCCCAGAGACCACCAGTCACATTCTGTGCCATAACGTCCCTTGCCATCCTCCATTGCCCTCAAGATCTCTGGCGATATATAGTCGGGTGTGCCGACTGCAACATTCGACTGAACTGTGCCATCCTTGTCCAATCGCAGGCACGATCCAAAGTCGGCCAATCGTACATGGCCACGTTTGTCCAACAGAACATTGTCGGGCTTTATGTCCCGATGCACATACTTGAGCTGATGAATGCTGTTTATGGCCAATATCATTTCGGTGATATAAAACTTGGCCATGTCTTCGGGAAGTTTGTCCTCAAATTTGCTCAATAATGTTAATAAGTCGCCACCGCAATAATAGTCCATAACCAGGTACTGCAACAAATGAATATATAAACAATTGCTTACTCATCTATTCCGGGATCTTCATCGGGACGAGAGAACATACCAAATTGATATTATCCTGAAAAGCGTAATGCAAATTTGTTATCCATTGACGATCACCAAGGACGAGGACATCTCTTTCCTCCCGAAAACATGCTGTCTCCGCACGTTTCAGCATCTCCCATTTGTTCAGGATTTTCATTGCGAAAATGTTTTCCGAGGAAAGCATGCGAACAACGCAGACTTCCCCAAATGCCCCACGTCCAATTATTTTTAATATTTCGAAATCTTCGCGAGTCAATCGCAATTTGCGGACAATGTGGACAAATGGGTTAGCTGAAGGGCCAATTATTTTTAATTAGTCTGAGTTTTAATTGGCAAATTGGCATAAAATGCTTACCAAGCTTGAGGAAATCGGAAACACTCTTTTCTCTGCGAAGCGATGAATTTGTGCACTCATCATAAAGTAGGATAAAGGTATCCAATAAAGCATCCATTGAGAATTGATGCCGTTTGAATTTATCCTCCAAGTTGAAGCTTTGCAACATTTTGTCGCCATTTGGTTCACTTAGTAGGGATCCCAACAGCTCGAGCCTCTTGTTGCAGCTCAATGTGAGCAGATCTGACGAAAAAAATATCAGAAATTAATACCAATTTTCATTTGTTTATGTCTGCGATTTATACAAAGTCAACAAAGTATTAAGTTTACAGTAGGGTTGGGTTAAATAGAATAAACTTATTGTGTATCAAACATAAATAAATATAATTAATAAATCAATAACAAAAATAATCAAAATTCAAAATGCTCAATATTATCAAGAACTCAAAACTTTGGCTACAGTAGAATTTGAAACCTTTGCCTTGTCGTCGAATTGGGAAGTTCATTTGAAATGTGCCATACATTTTCCTTGGAGAATGCACCCCCTGGGAGGAAATTGGGAAGGTCACATTTTTCTACATGGTTACATATTACATGAGCCCAATTTTACTTATACTACGCCCGTCTATCTATATATATTGTCTCCGAATAATACATTTCCTTAGAGATGTATTTCACTTTGGAAAGGAAATTATGTATGAGCAGCATTCAACTTATAAAACTGAAATTATAATTTAAAGGCAAACATTTGGCCCGAACAATGCCGGGTAGCACTACACACAAATATATGTATGTAAAGTAAGAATACATATGTATGTATGTATGTACGCATATATCTTTTACACACAAGTAAATACGTTCATCTTTACAGACGCTCATACATACATATGTATAAGTGCTTATGTCTCGTAGAATTTATTGTATCTTGACACATTTGTATGTATTTCCAGAACGTCTATTTAATTTTGCTTGCACGTATCAGAATAAATACACATACATATGCACAACATGCATACATATACAATAGTGAATGAGCATATATATATATATATATATATATATATATAAATATGCCAGCAGACTATATATAAACGTTTCCGAAAATAAGTAGATAATGTGCAACTACTTATTAACTTTGAATTTATTTACCGATCTCAGGTAATTTGTCATAATCCATTTTATGAATGTTTGTTTTGACAAATCATATCCACAAAGCAGTCGAAAAACAATGTAGAAGCCGACTTATACTGCCAGGGATGGAATTTGCCATTATGTATTCGATAGTCACAGTTGAGCTGAAAACTCGTCGACATAATTAAATCGATTATTTTATAGAGGCGATAGTAAAATACTAGGCCCTGTCAGATATGTTCCATATTTCACACGTTTTCGATAAGTGAAATCAATTCGTTTTTGTTTAAAAAATATGTCGATTATAAGAAAATTTTGTTTGAGTATCTGTGAATATATTTGAAAACAAATTACGAATTAAAAAGGACGGGTTGTCTATGGATTAGCACTGAAATTTGTACTACCTTCTAAATGTTAGTGAAGACCATTTTTAAAGAGCAAATATTCCCGGCTATTAAAAACGAAATAAATAAATCTACACGAATAATCTTATTTTATTTTGTAGTCAAATGCATATAGTAGGTGTGAAATAAATGACACCTCTTATAATTATTTTAATCGATGCTATAAAATCTTAATGCATACATATGAATAAACGATGAATTTTTAATACAATAACTTAGGAAACACAAATTTTTATTTTCTTTTTTTATCGGGGTTTTATACTTATTCCAAGGGTTTTTGGGCATTCGGCAGAACTCCATTTATTTTTGAATATGAACGCAAAATAAAAAAATTATTTATTTATCAATTACGATTATATTATCTGTGCAATAAAATGGCTCGTAGAACCCAACCAAGATATTTTTCAACATATAAAATTAAATTTGGTTTTTCATAATTTTACAAAATGTTCAAATGGTTCGCTATATTCTTAAAGAATTTAACAAATGATGGGTTTATTCAAGCCAAACATTCTTTTCCACACATATAATAAATTTTTTTAAATTGCGTTGATATGTATATTAAGTTTTCATTTCAATCAAATTGCTTGAAATTGTAAATTGATGTATACTATATATGATGATGATACTCGAAATGGAACAATTAGAATTTCGAAAAAAAAAATATAGAAAAAAAGGACACTTTTCTTATTTTGAAAACTATGCCAACTGTTCGTACAACTAGCGCCTTACCTTGGAAAAACTATAAAGCCCCAGAGTAAAACCACAAATATTTTGTCAGCTCTCAATAATTTCAAGAGTTATACTATATAGTGAGTATGTATCTATAACTAATAAAATAATTAACAAACAAATATACACTTTATAATTGTTTTCGAACCATTTCCGACAACAATGCTGAATCGTTGTTGGTGATGACAGCTCCACCTCCTCCTCCACCACCTACTCCTCCTCCAGATGCATCCTTATTTCGATAGGATGCCGAATTCGGGACACGCTGAATCGTTCGATCCTCGTAGCGCGTTCGTCCCTGAGATGCCATTGGTCTATTAAGTGTATTGTTAGCATTATTTGGTGAACTTGGCGGGGTGCTGTGTGCTGCAAAATGTTTATTAACAAAATCCTGCTCCTTCCATCCATTCTTTTTATAGACCTCGCGCAGCTCGTGATGTTGCCACATTGTGTACAGCACCTGACTGGCAAACTTGATCACACAAGTCGTATATTGTTCCTTGCGTCGGGTTATATTCATTAGCCTATCCACACCTCCGGCATCCAAAAGGGATCTTGCGAATTCTGGATTCTTTTTGATGACCTCATTGATTGTGGCCAATACGGCTGTAATGGTGTCGTCGGACGTATTTTGGTCATGCTGCGCATTGCCGGATGGCAATTTCTGGACCAAATCACGCATTGCATACTTGCCGATCAGCTCCTTGTTCCTTTGGTCGATAGCAAGATTGCGCAATGCAGTCGCAACTGCACAAACGACACGATCCACTTCCATCCGCAAGAGTTCGACGAGTATCGGAAGTCCTTTCTCCTTGCGCACGGTAGCGCGAATATCAATGCTCGGCTGCCAATAGCAAGCGGATAAATTCTGTATTGCGCCAGCAGCGGCTTCAAGTGTTTCCGGATTCGAACAACTTTGCAGTAGCGAGAGATAGAATTGCACCACTTCCGGTTGCCAAAGCTGTTCATATCCCTTGTTTGTCTTATTATGGGTTCCAGCATTCTTTGCATATTCGGTGGAGAATATGTAGTCCTGTTGCGACTCACTTAAGGCCACATCCTTCTTTTTTTTACTTGTTCCAAAACAGCCCAAATTTTCGCCTGCAAAATCAAAATCAATATATATATTAACAAAAAAAAATAATTATAATATAAGAAAAAAATTATACGGATTTACCTTTGGAAGACGATGGAACCGCCCTCTCTTGTATAATGAATGGATGTTTGTCGTAATTGGGATCCTCAACCTCCTGGCATCTATACGATAAATTGCGAAGAATGCAAACGCAATTCTCAACGGTCTTATTACCAATGTTATTCTTCTCAATGGAAGATCGCACCACGTAGAGCAGAGACTCCACCAGGTGCTCGCAGTTACGAAGGCATTCTCGGGCATGTTCTCCGGCCGAACTGACGTTGCGCAGTACGCCGGATGCATTGCGAAATACTGTTGAGAAACATGTCTCGCCGCAGCAGATGGGATCCCAGCCCGAGTGCGGTTTTATAATGTTACAAACTATAGCAGCCAGCGCTTCATCAATAATTGACCGTTTAATATCCTCACACGAGGACATATTCCATAAGACTCCGGTCACCAATTCTTTGACCTCCGTCTCTTGCGATCGGCATAGCAGATGCACCAATGCTTCGATTCCGCCAGCATTCTTTATGCCACGCTTATTCTCATCATTCTGGCGTCCATATGACAAATTGCGCAATGCCCCGCAAGCATTTCTGTTCAAAATAATCCATTTAGATTGCGAATTAAAAATATAATAATCAACATTTTTGATATGTAAACAAAATAACAATTTTTTAAATTAGGTATGCGTGATAGATCATGCTCGATCATGACCTGAATATTTTTGGTATAATACAATTCAATCAATTGTTCGCTCACCAGTCGCGGACGGAACGATTAAAATCAAGGGGAACGATCATTGCTGAAAGACATGAACTGATTATGAGCGAAGCACGAAAATCAAAAGGGAAGAGAAACAAATGTTTACATCTCTTTTCGTCACGAGCATGCTACGAGCCTGGGGTAACGGTAATAAAATGTTCTCTTCTCTTTACTGTAGTACAAGTTGAGCGTGTTAGCGATCGCTTTGTGTGAGTCAGTCAAAGCACGTAAACAACACCGGAGGTGTGTCGAATCGTTCTGAATTAGTTCATTTGAACTAGAAAGCTTACTCCTTTTAGAAGTTTGCTTAAGCTTAAAACAAATATTAAGTTGTGAAAAAACAGCACTAATACATTATTTCTTACTAATCAGAAAACAAACAATTTGCTTTGCAATTTTTTCCAATTTTGATATTTTATATATTGTTTATTATTCCCTCTTACTCATTTGAAGGAAAAAGTCACAATAAAAAGAAGTTTGAAAAAAATCGGAGTTTCCTGTTCACACATCTTCAATTGAAAATTCTATGATCTGATGTCGAAGAGTCATTTACTGCTTCTCAGCCAACCATCAACGCATAACTTTGGAGTGATATTTGGAAGTTATGCCTGGACTTGGTTGATTAATGCCAATAATAGGAACGCAACTAAATAATAAATTTATAAAAATAACCTTAACTTTAATAGACACAATTCTATTTTTCTACAATTTCAATTCTAGAATTTTCTACATTTTTTGATAAAATATTGATTGTTCCTCCCATTTTCTTAAGAGTTTTCCACTTTTAAACTTACAAATGTAATAAATACCTTTGAAAGCATTTCTTATGGGGGTGATGCTATAATTTTTTTTTTACTTAGTTGTAAAACTCCATTACATTTTTGAAAAATAAGACAAAAAAAGAATATAAAATAAAGAGGCAATTTTTAAGAACATTTCTTTGCAAAGGAAATGGGAAAATATCAAAATTTTCCATTGTCAAAATACTTATTTAACATAGTGTGTCTATAACAAATATCAATTGATAACCAACACTTACTTATGAATATCTGGGGCATCGTATGACAACAATCGTATTAATGGTGGTATTCCTCCCAATGTCCTTGTCCGCTGCTTGTTGGGATCATCCATGTAGCACAAGTGCTGCAGATATGCAGCAGCATTTGCTTTGATCGCATTGTTAGGATTGCTGAGAAAGCTAATTACTTCGGATAGGTTTGGGTCGCGCCATCGCATTGTTGAGCACAGATCACTGTCGGAGCCACCGATGAAATCCTCTTTGTCAGCGATTCGGGGCGGCACCGTGTTCAGTGAGTTTGTGGCAAATGGTGTCAATTTGAAATCACCTTGGCCCTCAACAAAGGAGCGACATTGCGAATCGATAGCCGATTCGGATCCATTAAGATTATTGTCAAAGGGTCGCGTTGCAAACTGTTTCATGTTTGCACTGACGCCCGGCAAGCCGTAATTGGCAGCATCCGATGTATAGCCATAGGGTATTGCCGGCTCGTCTGTGTAATGGGGTTCCACCAGGCCACAGGGCGGTAGGCCAGGTATTCCAAAATCGGGTGCTTCATCGAATTGTGGAGCTTGTATATATCTGACGGTCGGGACCAAAGTATGTCCCTCCATACCCGGCGGCATGCTCACCTCTTGAGTCGATGTCTCGATTTTACTTTGCGACCCAATTGTCGAGCAGTGCGGAGCTATACGCGTAAGAGTTCCCATGCCAGTCGGCTTCGATATATACAACGGTGCATTTGTATACCCGGCTGCTGTGTATTGCTCGAAGTTTTGAAAAGCCGTGTATTGGGTCTGGACATGACCCGTTTCCGATACCAGCGACTGCTCAATATTCGAATTTTGTTGCGAATTCATCTTAGACGTAGTTCTCGAAATCTCCTGCAACAAATGAAGTAAATCAAAATATTTATAAAAACGTGTACATATAAAAATAATAATAATAAGAATAGCCTTTCACCTTTAATTAAAATATTATATTGAAAATGCAATACGTATGAGTGAAATGAAACCTTTATTTTATTCATTCTATAATCCGGCTAAATCCAACGAAATTGATAAATATCGCACATATCTTAAAGTTTAGGATTTTATATATATTCTGAAGATCAAGAATATTTTACTTACTATTTAACTATCAACCCAATATCGGAAAATTTGTAGTTTTATAGAGTTTACATTTCAAGTATCCGTTTTCATCTTAACGATGAATTCCATTGCCTTAGGGAAGAAGTGACTACGAATTACGGGGTATCTTATCGTCGACCAACTTTCCTTGCGTTTGCAAATACCATTTATTAATCCATTGAAGAAAACCGCAACTTACAATTGAAAATCAACTTAAAATTTTAAATTTTTTTGGTTTTTATTTTTGTAGCCGCCAAACTATGGTTTTATCAAAAAAAATTTGGTCGAATTACTTTATGAGTCACTGTAAATTATACATCGGCAAGCGATGTACAAATGTTCATATATTCGTATTCCAGCAGATTTTACATACATACACAGAAGGCCACGCCCCTTCATATAATGTACATATGTACATGTTTAGATAAATAATATGCATATAGTCAATTGTGCATGAATATGTACAGACATACTTTGCAATTGATGTAACTATTTACACAAAGAACAATTATTACAAATGTATAAATGCTTAAACATGCATACACATACAATGTATAAAAGGAAAATAGTTCATTAATGTATTGTAATTACTTCAATTGGTTTGAGTCACTTGAATAAAGCGGGTCTTAGAAACTACACGTAAATACACAGCATGTATAAATATACATATATACATATACATATATTTTTATACTTACATACGTACAAATGTACATGCTAAGAAATATCGATTTTTCACAGTCACTCTTTTGTATGAATGCATGTACATACAAATTTACCAGATAAACATTATTTTTGCATTCAAATACTTTGGTGTCTGAAGTTAAGTGTGATATTTTTAACACAGCTTGTGCATTGTTTATAAATTTGAATATGTTTCATTTTACACACATACACATAGAAATACACACGTATGTATTATTACAAGTATAAAGATCTATACAAATTATGCACTTGTATCTTAATCTTATGTTCAACGTACTTTTAAGTACAGTTTTGATTAGGATTGATTCAGTTACCCACCTTAGAAGTACCAGTAAGATATGTTTATATACATATTTTTTGAAAAAACGACACGAATCTAGATCTGAGTTTAAGCCTCCTCGAACAATACTTTGGCAATATTATTTTTTTTGCATACTTATTCAAAATCGGAGTTGGTCCAAGTAAGTGTTTGGTTACTTCTCGTGAACCAATAAAATTAGCGCCGATATTGGATTGTGGAATATGGAACATGCAAGACTATGTATAGATACCGTTAGAAATATATAACGAAAAACTATAGTCTAAAATATAAGTACACCCAAAAAGTTTCAAACATGGTCAAAACCAACGTAGAAATATTGACTTATATATTAATATATATATATATATATTAATAACACTGGAAAGTCAACCATCCGAAATATTTCACTGTACTTTTGAATTTAGCTATAACACAGGACACAGTAACATGTCAATATTATAAATTATAAGTCGTAAAATAAACTTAAATTAGAAAATTATGTAGCAGTTAGCCTTCAATTACAGAATAACCAAAAACATTAACAACTGATTGAAATTCCACGCATGGTCACTTTTCAGACAGATTTTATAGATATTAGCAAATGCTGTCGGAATATTTTTTGGTAAGTTTGTGTTAATAGAAATTTTATGAAAATGTGAAACATCGATTATATCATAGATGGATCCGTAATTGATTATAAGAAATATCTTTAATTTTTTTTTTAATGTCTACAAAAATCAATGAACGGGAAGTATTCTAATTAATTTGTATATGGTGTTTACAAATGTTATTTCGATTCCAATGTTCCCATTTGTTTTTGACGTTGAGTCGCTTAGGTCTGAAGCGTCGTATTTGTCGATTCGTTTCAACTGAGGGAAATATATCGCATACGATTTCGATCAGAGGAGCAACTCATGCGTAAATCGATGCATTGGAACCACCACCCAAATTGATTAGTCCGGTTGTTCGTTGCGGTCGAAAGGCTAAATAGTATTTGTGTATTATACTTATACATACACAGATTGCAATTGATTTTCAAATTTAATAAAAGTACTCGCATTCTACAGAAAGAAAAAATGGTAAGGGCATCTAGCGTAATTTATTACTTACATATCAAATTTAACATTTAATTTTAAGAGATGTGTATACATGCACATGTATGTCTACAGACATTCGTATGTATATATGTATGTACATACATCGTGCAGAAAATACGATGATTCATTTACACATAAATATGTATGTACATACATGGATTGGCAACGGTTCGCTATACACTAAAAATATTTTTAATTGCGTTAATGTACATACATATACACGTATATATATGTACGTATATATTTATATGAATCCAGAAAAGGCCGACTATATATGTATTTGTATGTGTGTGTAATAATGATTTTAGAGCATAGAGAGCCAGCAATAATCCAAATACATATAAATATATATATATGCTTGTATGTATACATATAAAATGCTGTACGTACATATATGTATATTTATGGATACATGCATATGTATCAAGTATATGTATTATATATACATACACGGGGGAATTAGTCAGAACAGACTGAGTAATATTCGGCATACATACGTATGTATGTATTTAATTCCAAAGATATCAATATGTGCGGCGGTTACGTACATCCGCCAGTAGGCGAATATGTATATATATATAAACATATTTGTATGTACGTCTGCGTGCATATTTTTTGCAGACTTATTGTTGCAGGTGCATATTAGATGTAACTTTCTATGGAATATGTATAAAAATATATACATATATATATATATATATATGTACAATCAAAATTTTCTCAAGTGTATGCATGTGTCTGTGTGTGTGTGTATGTGAATGAGTGTGGGTAATGCCGATTACCTTTGCACAAACGTACATTTGTATGTCCATATTTGGTAAGCATTTCGCAAATTGCAAACAAAGATGTAAAAAAAAAAAATGAGAAATTTGTTTATGTACATTTGTATGGATATGTGTAGAGATTGATGAGTAAATTACTACAAACATACTTATTGTATGCATATATATATATATATACAAACCTAAAACACGTTTTGCCGGCAAATTTTACTGTACAATTACAACTACATACACAATTTTTTTTTGCATATGTTGTATGTATGTATACCCTGTACCCATTCCAAACGGTTGAAGGGGTGTTTTAAGTCGTGCAAATGTGTGCGTAACTTTCACGAGAAATTTCTGTTGCCATAAAATATATATGTATATTCAGCATCTATATATACCATCTGTCTGCAACTTTTTAGCTATCGATTTACGATTTATTTTCTATTTGACAAACAATAATTTTCTTATGTTTGGTAAAAAAAAAAACGCTATTTATTAGTTTTAATTTATTATTTTTATTGTTATCAGGCTTCTGGAGTTACTGTATCGGATGTATGCAAAACAACATACGAGGAAATCAAAAAGGATAAAAAACACCGCTATGTTATTTTCTACATTCGCGATGAGAAGCAAATTGATGTGGAAACTGTTGGTGACCGGAACAGTGAATACGATCAGTTTCTAGAAGATATCCAGAAGTGCGGACCTGGAGAATGCCGGTAAGAAATCACTATCGATAAAAGTCTTTAATCAGACATAAATTACAGTTGCAAAATATAGCTTTCATATATATATATGTGTATATATTTTACTTTAATAATTTACATGTTTGTGTCTTTATTTTCAGATACGGTCTATTCGATTTTGAATATATGCACCAATGCCAAGGCACGTCAGAGAGCTCAAAGAAACAAAAGTTGTTCCTCATGTCATGGTGTCCCGATACTGCTAAGGTATTATTTTAATTTTTTTTCTTTAATATTTGCTCAACATATTAAAGCTCCTATCTATGTATTACAGGTTAAGAAGAAGATGTTGTACTCGAGCTCCTTTGATGCTTTGAAGAAATCATTGGTCGGCGTCCAAAAGTATATACAAGCTACTGATCTATCAGAGGCTTCCCGTGAAGCTGTCGAGGAGAAGCTTCGTGCTACTGATCGTCAATAGACTGCAGGGACAACACATAAATCTCTGAGCAGTGCATTTTAAATTACAAAAATATTAACATGCATGTATCAGCGATTTACAATTTGTATCCGGTCAAGATCGCCAATTTGTATGAGAATTTTCTACATAATTTGTATTTTCAGTATAAATAAAGAAAATTAAAATGACAACTTGAGCACCAATCATTTAAGGGGATGTTTGCAAGCATATTACAATTTTACCCAGTTCTTTTTAAAAGGGGGAAAGTTATACTCTTAGTCAACGCATGGCGAGTTTTATGACTGAAAGCTTTACTTGCTCCGTTCAATATTTTGTAATTATTATAGTTAAAATAAATAGTTAAATATTTTTGACTGGATAGATTGAGCTCTAGAATGAATTCATTTTCGGAAAGAAATCAATTGTATAGCGGGTGAAAAAAACAAACTTATTCAAAAACAAATCTCGCCACCACTAATAAGAACTTTTCAGCAAAATGAACCAATTTAAGAATTTCTCACAATTTGTAAACAGATAAATAAAGATCCCATTAATATATATTTTACATCTTGTCCATGTGTTTTATTCCATACAGAACATATTTTTAAAGATAATGCCCGAAGAAGATAGGTTAAGACGCGTCTACTTGACTTCCTTCACCTGCAGACCTGGTGGCAGGGACTGCTTGATTTTGTCGGCCTTCTCCTTGTCTTGGACCACAAGCGTGTAGAGGAAACGTGAGCAACGGATCTTAAACTTGGTATTCGTTGGGTTCTTCTTTATTTTGACAGCACGAGCATCGGTGCGCCGTGCTTTGTTCAGAAAATCCTTCACTTCCTTGATTTCACGCGGCATCTGTGTGCAAATATATTTCGTGATTAACATGAATCCCACAATTAGTCGTCCATTTTTACTCACGTTGTATTTCTTATTTACAAAACCAAGAAAAATACAACACGTATTTTACAGACCAATATTAAAAAGGAAAGGAAAGAGATGGGTTTTGTCACCTTCCGGTTGTCAAACACAGAGTTGATCAGCAAAAACATATAGTTATCGAAATATCCTCAAAGTGAGAAAATCTAAAATGGAATGAAACACCTTTAAAGGTGCTTCAGCAAAACCTCAAACTGTCAATATATATTTTAAATTTTAAGTTAAATTTAATAATAATATTTAAATCAGCTTATATTATTATTATTAGTTCTAAAATATCTAAGAGTGGCATATAAGAAATGATAAAAGAGTTATTACTTTTAAAAATCGTTTAAGTTTTGAATAGGTTATGAATCTGAATCTGAAATTTCGCAACTCCAAGTGGAGTTTTTGGTTAAGAATTTGTGCATTTATTCCATACAAAATTCGTGCTCTTAACTGAAATTCACAATTTTTGTAGATGTGTTAACATCATTTTAAAAATCATTGCGTTGGAAACCAGGTAGGTTTTATGGGAGTGGAATATGTTCAATGGTTATATTTAAAGAGATTTTAAAATCGAAATTTGTGTTTTTAAATTGTAGAGAGAATGCGACAAGTACTCATTGGTCGGAACCAAGTACTATATAATTAAATTTCAAGAAGAATAGAATTCAGATAGACGATATATCGATAGTTTTCCAGGTCATGTTTGTGTGTACATATGTAATTATTAGAATACAGTGGATATACATATTTCCACAGTGAAAAAAGAAAATCTACATGAAACTAAAAGATAATTACAATTGATATCTGACTTATCACAAATTGTGGGTGTACCATTTTATTTATATGTGTACGTCAAGATTACAACGAAAGAAACGATGTGTTTGCATAGTTTTGAACAGATATGTGCATGCGTACATACATATATAGGTGTAAACTAAAAATTGTATTTTAATTTGATTGGCCGGCAATTAATGTATTTTGTATATATAAACTGATGTTATATGTGCTTAAGTGTGCACAAGCACCCACCCATAATATCCAAACAAAATGCCATATAGAAATTCGACAGAAAATATATTGATGTGTATGTAAACGGCGACGTCAGGAGTGTTCTATAAATAATCTGCATTTGGTAGGTACTCACTTCAAAATAAACAATGTATTTACATATGCATATTTGAATTCTTCATATACATATATATTGTAAGAGTTTAGTTAAATATTCACTGAATTGGATATTCAACTTTATTAATTTGCTTATGTCGAACGGGTATATTTTTGGAGGGGAAGGCAAACCTTTGTTGCATTTTGAATTGTTAAAGTTTGTCACCCGTAAGTCGAATTCCCGAAAACCTCCAGCCGTTTAGCATAAATTTCCCTACATACAAATTAATCAAGTAATTACAATATATCCAGAAAAATGCCGATAAGCTAGAGCCTTACAAACTTTATAGACTGAGATTATAAATTTGTATACTTGTTTTAAGTATGCAAACAAACATATGATTTTGGGTACAAGGTCTTCACAGAAGAGTTTTATTTTCTGTGCCGAAAATTAAATACTCTTTTTACGCACCGTTTGTTTATAGAAATCGATTTAAAAGTTAAAGGTATTAATTTCGTTTGTAATTATTGTGTGATTAACAATTAGATGATGATTAAGTCTTTTAAAATATTCAGCCGATGAGATGCAGGTTTTTTTTTTTTATTAATTTCTCTGCTGCCGTCCTTACTAACTTCTCATTGTTATAATTAAGTGTAACATTGCTTGTTGGAAAGTTAATGAGTTATTAATATAATTTTAAAATTTTTAGGCAAGCAAAATATTAAAAAAAAAAAAACAGCACCAAAATGGAGAATGGAAATCAGTCGCTGGTTCATCAGACGACAGGTCTAATCGAAAAATCGCTGGATCATCATCAGAATGCGAGTCTAATTGAAAAGTCGCTGGTTCAACATCAGAATGCAAATATGATCGATAAGTCGTTGGTTCATCATCATCATCCTCATCATCAGAATACAAGTCTTATCGAAAATCCAAATCAAAATATGCATGAGTCAGAGTCGTCTTGTTTAAATGTAATCAATTATAAGTCGCCGTTAATGATGTTGAGCACTTCCGATGTGATTCCACCAAACCATCTAAACCCAAATACAAACCCAATCCCAAACCCAATCACAAATCCAATCACAAACCCAATCACAAACCCAATCCCAATCGCAAATCAAGCCTTGGATCACATCGAAAGAATTAGTGAATGTAGTAGTAGTAGTAGTATGATGCCCGCAGTATTAAAATCGTACACTAATACTATAGAAAGTGTGAGTAGTGGTGGAGCAGTGTCAAAAGATTTGATGCACAACTCGATTGTTTCACCCCATGGATATGGACATGGACAGAAACGAAAGAATTCCGTTGTAACGGATGAAAGTACAAGCACTAAGAAGGGCATATTGTCAGCAATCGAGGAGAAGAAAAATAATCATCTTCGGAAAAATATCCGAGATGTGATGAATGAAAATAATTTAGATACAACAACTCTGGCAGCCCAGAAAGAGGAAGCTGAACGTTTGGCCCGCGTTGCCGGACAGCAGAAATCGATGCGGGAAATCCGAAAATCTGTTGTACACAAGAATATCTTTCGTATTTTAAACATCGATGAATCGAATGATGTGAACTGTAACTCGCAGGCAAATCACTTTAATAACACTATTGTCCTACCCGAAGATGATTTGGCATCCGTAACGTGTGATGAAACAAATAGTAGTTTAAGCTGCAGCATTGATGATGATGAGGTCCTCGATAAGGAAACTGGCACCGAGCCCTCAAACGAAGTTGTCACAATCGATGATAGTTCCGATGATGATTGCATATTGTTGTCCGAGGAGGAGGAGGAAGAGGAGGAGGATGATTTGAATGAAAGCGAAGATGCGACAAACAGTGGGATGCATGTTAAGGATATATATAATATCCCCGATGATTATGGACGCGTTGTTGTTAATATTGCACATCCTGAAGGTGAAGAAACATTGTATTTGGCTCCACAGATAGCCAAAGTAATCAAACCCCATCAAATCGGCGGTGTACGATTTTTATATGACAATATTATTGAATCGACGCGTCGATTCAATAAATCAAGCGGATTTGGGTGTATCCTTGCTCATTCCATGGGACTTGGCAAAACCTTACAAGTTGTTTCCTTCTGTGATATATTTTTAAGACATACATCCGCAAAGACAGTTCTATGCGTTATGCCCATAAATACATTACAAAATTGGTTAAGTGAATTTAACATGTGGATTCCACGACAAACTGGCGACATGAATGTGCGTCCCCGCAATTTCGACATCTTTGTGCTAAACGACCAACAGAAGAACCTCACTGCACGGGCAAAGGTCATCTTGAATTGGGTGCACAAGGGAGGAGTTTTACTAATTGGTTACGAACTGTTTCGGTTACTGGCATTGAAGCTGGTAACGACACGCAAGAAGAAAGGCAAAAACTCTTACAACGATGCAATGGATTCGAGTAAAGATTTAATGAACCTGGTCTTTGAGGCATTGGTTAAGCCTGGCCCCGATTTGGTCATTTGTGATGAAGGACATCGAATCAAAAATTCACATGCTGGCATCTCACTTGCCCTCAAGCAAATACGCACCCGTCGACGCATAGTCTTAACCGGATACCCTTTGCAGAACAATCTGCTCGAGTATTGGTGTATGGTGGATTTTGTACGGCCAAATTATTTGGGCACACGCACGGAGTTTTGCAATATGTTCGAGAGACCAATACAGAATGGTCAGTGTGTCGACTCAACACCCGATGATATCAAGCTAATGAGATATCGAGCTCATGTTCTTCACTCCTTACTCTTGGGGTTCGTTCAACGCCGCTCGCATACAGTGCTGCAATGCACTCTGCCACAGAAATTGGAATATGTTATCCTTGTGCGAATGACTCCATTTCAACGAAAGCTTTACGATACCTTTATGACGGATGTTGTGCGCAAAAAGGCATTTCCAAATCCATTGAAAGCATTTGCCGTCTGTTGTAAGATATGGAATCATCCGGATGTTTTATACAACTTTCTAAAAAAATGTGAGACTGATTTAGATTTAGAAATTGATGAAGATACCAAGAGCAACACCACAATCCCCGTCGTCGATCCAAATTCAACTGGTGTCATTGACACTAATACTGCCCCAATGATTCCTCCGCAACAGCAAGTTAACAATGGAAGCAATGATCGTGTACATAATAATACCTCAGAGATAAATAAAAACTATGCTAATAAAAGGTAATATTAGTTTTAATTTCAAATTCATAATGCTATATTTTATGTTTTTTTGTTTTATATTTAGTTGCGAGCAATATGGTGCCGAAAAAGAGGATCATCAACTCAATATGGGTACTTATAGCACCGAAGCGAAAGGAGGAGGCAATTATTGGTTGGATGCAAACATACTACCGAAACCAAGCTATGTTGAAGTCATAAAGCAAACCGATTCGAATATGGCTAAAGACTTTGAAACTATTCCCGGCTCTTCCGAAATAGTCGACTTGGATACGAACGAAATCAAAACAGTTGAAAGAATCGTTCAGCCTACTTCCATTAATCAGCAAAAAAATATTGAATGCGAAAAGCTAAAGTCCATCGAAAATAGCAATTCAACGAAACAAGGCCTTACCACCAGTATTATTAATGACACGAATAAAAAAACGTTCAAGCCAAAAAAAATTAATGATGAATTTTCATGTTCCTGGGCACTGGACATAATGAAAAACTACGTCGCTGGCCAAATATCGACATCTCCCAAAATGGAAATATTCTTTTGTATTATGAAAGAGAGTATTTTTATGGGTGATCGAATATTGTTGTTCAGCCAAAGTCTATTGACATTAAATCTAATCGAAGGGTTTCTCAAATCAAGCTTTGTACCATGCACTACAAACTTTTGGATGCGAAATGTTTCATATTTTCGTAAGTATTCGAATCGAAAGAATTGTAACTTTCATTTATCACTTATCTAAACTTTTCGTTTTCATTTATTTACAGGTTTAGATGGTTCGACTTCGTCGCAAGAAAGAGAAAGGCTCGTCAATGAGTTTAATGCGAATCGTAATATTAAGCTTTTCCTAATATCTACAAGAGCCGGTTCCTTGGGTATTAATTTGACTGGGGCGAACAGAGTTATCATATTTGATGCCAGCTGGAATCCTTGTCATGACACCCAAGCTGTATATAGGATTTATAGGTGGGTACAATTTAAATTATATATATTTTTTTAAATTATTTTTTTGGAATTACCCAAAAATATTTTGCATTACAGATACGGACAAACAAAACAATGCTATGTGTACAGAATTGTCATGGATAAATGCCTGGAAAAAAAAATCTATGACAGGCAAATTAAGAAACAAGGAATGTCTGATAGAATCGTTGATGAATGTAATCCAGAAGCGCATTTATCGATGAAAGAGATAACCAACTTGTGCCACGATTATAGCTCAGATGATGAGCAGCAAACGGATGGTGAAGGTCAGAAGTCTAATGAAGCAACCACCACACAAAATAATGAATTGGGCGAACCTCCTGGAGCAACGACTGCTAAAATAAAAGACGAAAAATTTGTTCACTCAACGACGCATTTGGATCCGATTATTAATACAATTGTTGATTTACATGCAAACTATATAACAAAAGATCCTTTCCTCCATGAAAGCTTACTAGTTGATCAAAAAGATCGAAAGCTATCACAAGCTGAAAAAAGACAGGCACACCGCAGCTACGAGCTCGAAAAGAAGGCGTCTGTAAATCAAAAATTAACCTATGCCTCAGGAAAAATGCAATATAAAATTGTTAACCAGGATGGCACTGTTATTACTCGACCAGTGGCTTCAGTAAGTATTCAAAAAATAGATGTACAAATATGCTTTAAGCTAAAAATGATGTAACGAATATTTTGGTTTGTGAGATATACTTACCTTATATCATTTTTATAGATTAAACCCATACAAGCAAAGAAAACAAACGCTCCAAGTGGAGGTCGGTCAACTCGTTGGATTCCTGCTGAAGTCTGGCAAAGACAGGGAATGACTGCTCAGGAAATGACGTTACCCCTTGGTAAGCAAGGACACCTTTAAAAAGCAGGCTGGCAAGTTAACGTTTTCTAATAATAATACGATTCTATTATTTCAGACGTTGTCATACCAACAAATTCATCAGAGAAATCTAATATAATACTCAAAGCTGGACAGAGAGTTATGGTGCTGAAGTCAGCGAAAGGAATCTATATGCAATTAGATAGTGGTAAGATTATCGCAATCAGAACAACATCCAAGCGCCCGGATGATGAAAAGACCAGCAAAGAAGACGTAATTGATATTACATCCGATTGCGATACTGATGTTCCGAAGTCGAAATCGCCTGAGCCAGGTATGAAAATACATTTTGATATAACAAGTAGCATAAAATGACTTCAAATTTGTAATTAATTAATTTTAGAAAAACCGATGGACACCACATCAACTGGAGAAAACACAAAAGACGCGATAAGCAAAGAGTGCTTACCCATTCAACCGTCTTTAGAGCCAGCCTTTACGCGAACCAGCAATTTGGAGAATCATCAGCAAACTAAACCACAAATAATGCAAAACAGTAATCAAATTCAAGGCTTAAACAGCATTCCACCAGCTCTGCACCAGCAGCCGGAAAATGTAGACTATCAGAAACAACAACAGCAACAGCAGCAACAACACCAACAGCCGTACAAGCACGAAGCACAGTTGCCTGTCGAATCTTATAATAGTTCCATTAATAGTATCCCATCGAATTCAACGCATCCGCAGACAATGATTCCCAATACTGATTTAGCGGAAAACTCATATTTTGCAAGTAAAAATGTTCAACATTCGTTCCCTCCCCAATATTACAATTACTATGAAAATAAGAATGCAGCCTCAACAACTAACTATCATCTTAATAATTATGCGCCCTATGGACATTTTAATTTTGCCCCTTATCATTCCAACTTTCACACGACGGCTGGTTACAGCGGCAATCCCGCACCATACATTAACTCAAATGCGTTTCCTAGACAACCTTGGAATGCAGTTGGAAATCATCAAACAAATAATGAATCGATTCGTCAGCAACCGTATATGGGAAGTACTTACTCCATTAATGAATGGTCTTCCCAATAAAAGAAGTAATCATTTTAATAATTATTTCTTGAATAACTTTTGACTTATTTATTTATTAGACTAGAAAATTCTCTTGAGAAGTAGCACTAAATACCAAATAAGCTTAGATTGTCATTCCAAAACAGATAAAATGTATATCCAATAAATAAACATAGATAATATAAATATGTAGAACAAATGTGAATTTCTTGTGAGATGAAGCGGTCACTAATGTAACCAATTAATTAATCAACATTAAGATAATACTTTTACTTTTAAAACATTGTTCAATATATTTAAGTTTTACAATACATTCATAACTTCATATGTTTGTTTAATTAATATTTATTTAATATTTTATATATATACTGTATTATCAGCTCCTCAATTAATAATTTAAGAACTTCGCCCTCTTTACAATGAACAGTTTGCCAAAGTGCGTCTTCATTATGTAACTCGTTTATTATGTTTTCAATATGATCGCGTGACTGACACGTTAAATTCTTTTCCACGCGCTTCGAACTAATATTATTCATTGAAAGACATTTTTGTACACCTTTGCAGTAGATACAATGCATCGTGGCGTATTCGGTGGATTGTAAAGAGCCAGAGAGCATAACAAATTGGTAGTTTCTTCCTTATAGATAAGTTCCTTTATCATTTCGAAAGTGCTATCGAGAATTAATCGATCATTAACGGTTAAAGAAAATCTATCTTTTTTATTTAAATATCCTATATAACATTTCAAAATATATATTAAATACAGAAATAATTTGAAAACTTGCCGTTATCTACTTACCCGTATTAAAAATAAGTTGCAGAAGCTGAGTACGAAATTGAAGACTTTTAAAATTATCATCCAACTGAGTGAATGTGCATCTTGCACATCCATTTAGAATGTTAGGAATGTATGCGTGGACCAAACTCATTATTTCGGATGGTTTTCTGAAAGATTATAAAAGAATCTATTGCCTTTTTAGTTAATGTATTACTTACATCTGAATATGACTTTGACTGTTCTTTAAAATTCCTTGGGGATTTTAACATTTCTATCAGTTTATGCACGGAATTTTGTTTTTGCGGCTTAAATACTTGTAATCTCTGATCCAATTATTTTGAAGCATACTTAATTTTCTGAACGGTGAACAATTTCTTATTTGATTAATTCGCATTGATTAGAAATATCGCAGATGTTATTCGGGCTCGATTGTTTAAAATTATTCCGGAGTTCTATTATTTTTTTGTAGAATATTTCTTTTGCACATATCGACATATCATTTAATTCTTTAAGTAAATCCCATGAAATTCCTGTACACATTCTTAAACGGGGATTATCATAAGAGTATTCTTTACATTGGCCAGATCCCAGATAATTGCCAAGAAAATTTGATAAGCTAAAGCTCAGGTTGCTCTTTGACGATCTTTAAATTGTTGTGGATTGTTGTGGATTGTTGTGGAATTTTGGACAATGATTTCTTTTTGCTCAATATTGGCGCCGATTCGTAAATGTTAATCAATCTAGAAATTTGAAGTGAATGTAAGTTTTACAATAATAAAATGGAGTGAAGTTTTTGTCTGGCATACCACCTTTTTATATATTTTCGTTCCTCCTCCATTTCAGTCATAGCGCCTTGCTGCTTTTTCTCAATCCATAAACTTATGTCCGTAAGTCCTTTAGATGTGAAGCGTATTTTCACAATTTGAAGCCTTAAGATTAGACATTTTGTTCGTTGGATCAGTAAGTTTTCGTGAAGTTTTAAGAGACGTATTAAAATATTTGACTTAGATTGACCCACGTTAGGTATATTTTCAGCGTACGTAATTGGAATACTTGCAACATTAAGTTAAATTTTTTTTTTAAGAATTACAGACTATTCACTTACCAATTCTTCATAAAGATGTATTCTACTCAACATTTGCTTACAGCATGAAGACGACTTCTATGGGCCCTTCTCTTGCCATTCGATTTACTGGAATTCCAATTAAATATAATATCTTAGAGTTCAATTGTAATACTCTAATTTCGTTTCGTATTGCCAATATAATGTTATATGGATGTTTTAAAACTGTTTCACGTCGCTTCAAGCCATGGTGCATGGTGAAAATAAATCGATCGATTAAAATCGATTTAATAGCATTGGTTGATTTATGCAAGAAATCGATATCGCTATTCTCTCCACAGATCCTTCAGTTGGTTTGTAAGACTTGAATTGTATCCATTTTTAAATATATATATATGTATATTTTAAATGACAGAAATAACTACTAATAAATTAAAAGCGTTGATAAATGTCAACTTTACATATGTTTTCTTCATAGCAACTTATAATTTAAGCAAACAATAATGAATAAAAGTCATGCAATAACTTAAATAATTAGATATAGTATTGCTCAATTAGTAGATTAATTACTGCATTAAGCCCCATCCACTATTTTACGTACGAATAACGTCAATGACGTGGTAAATTTATAGATTTTTCAAAGCTTTTTCCAGTCGGAAGGCTTTCCTTAACGATGAAACACAATGGTTGCATTGATTTTCTTAAAATTAACTTTTATAAAAAAAGGTAATTTGTTAAATGTACAGTTATATCTGGTTGGCTTAATAACATTCAGTTCACAGATTATTTTGGTTAATTGTCATAAGTGCTTCTGGATGGAATATGGCTGCAATATTTATACTAATAATGTCCAGATTTCATACAGACTTAACGAGCATCGGAGTAACAACGACCTATATTCATTGGACAAACACTTTTCCATCGGTTAGCATATGTTTGGTGAAGAATAAGATGACTGAAGATTTTGCAGAGTTCATCCAGGAACGCATTCCTGGAAACGAAACCCAGACAGCTATTTATCGTCGAAATATCTTTGACTATCTGTTCCTAAGCCCTGAAAACATGAATATTAAAGAAGCATATTGTCAGGGTTATAATTCAACATGTGGCGTTGATATAAGAATTTTGAGAAGAGAGGTACATACTTATTTTAGTTATCATCTTAAATAGAGAAACTCGAAAAACAGTAGATAAAAAATGATAGAGGAAAATTAATCCCACTCGTTTTGCGCCAATTATTAATAACTATTTCCTCAGTTGCTACCGCGTTCTTGTAAAAATATAATTAAGGTTTACTATGCTGATGCTTTGGTGCCTAACTGCGAAACAATATTCAAATTTCATGAGCTGGAAATGGGAAACTGTTTTCTGGCCAACAACTTAATGGATTAGTAAGTATTTCACTTATTTTTGCATAATTAAATGCAATAAATTAATGTGTTTAACAATTTTCAGTGATAAAATGGATATGTTACCCTTGAAATTCTCAAGAACAAAACATCCGATACTCAAATTAGTAATGCAAGGTCAACTAATATTCAAATATCAAGTAAGATTTTGTATAGGCTAAATCTATTGAAAATGTTTAAAAAGTGTGCACTGGAGTTGCGCAAAACTACAGCAAAAAACTTCAACAATTTCTAAATCGTGTTGTTGTAACTATTTCATAATTTTAATTTTCAAAAAATAGATATATGTTCATAGTCCCGAGGACGTGCCTTATTTTAATGCAGCGAGATTTCTTAGTTCAAATAAGGCCGCTGTGCACACCTTTAATATTGAGGAAATGCAGTACAACGCTGATGTCATTGAAGTAAACGTTGATCAACGTATGTGCAAATTTCCTTCAGAAAGCAGCAATTCCCATTTCGCTTACAGGCAAGCAAAACTATACAATTTTTGCTGGCTTTTAAAAATGCTCATCTGTATTTGATTAATAATTTCAGCTTTTCCAGTTGTATGTCTCAGATAAGAACAAACATGGAAATGATAGCATGTAATTGCACTTTATTTAATCCTTTAACGGGTATGTAAATTGTTACTCTTGGATAACTTTTGTCTTTCTTACAATATAATTGTTACTCCAGATAAAAATGACTGCACTATGAAAGGAATCAAATGTTTAGAGGAAGGTAACATATTCAATTTATTTGAAAACATTAATAAACAACTAATAATTTGATTATTTCTATATTTCCAGCCGATATTTCAGAACGTGTGAAGCATTATGTGGGAGCCAATTTAGTTTGCTTGCCCTCGTGCGTGGAACAACAAATTAGCCATGTTGGGTGAGATGCTCTCAATCTGGCCAGGATAAATATATATTTGATTTGTTATCCTAAAGTAAAACCTTCGTTTATTCCCCCCCACAATTTAGATCAACTGAATATAATAGACCGCATGCTGATTACAATGTTGAAATAGATATTGCCAGTACACCTTCTGTTAGATTCCATCGTAGTGTTACGCAAACCACATTGGATCTCATAGGTGAGTGAAAACCAAGCTTACAATATTGATCGCAATAATTGAGATAAATATATAAATATTTCATTTCGGTTAATTTTAGTTGCGATTGGGGGAGTTATTGGTCTTTTTATCGGTGCATCTTTGCTAAATATTTTGGAACTAGTCTCAATGATTCTTCGCAAGTTAAAATATTTGTTTACCAATTGAATTTATTAATAATAAGTGTTGTGGCTTGTGATCGTTTTAATATTAAGCTTAATCCTGTACCTGCTCGAAAAATTCGACAAAACCTTTCTGAATAAGGTATTTTTTTATTCTTTAATTGACAAACTACAGGCAAACATTTTCACAAATTTTTATTAAATATTTTCGAAGACATTAACCATTTTTACAAATAAAATAGGTTATATATAAATAAATAAATAAATAAATATACTCTAATCTTTGGTTAGTAATACATATATGTTTTTGGATAAATAATTTTCGTATCTGTTGCCGAAATTTAATTTTTGTTAAGTTTGGTAAAATACACTTCGATTGGTAGCTGTGGGACATCAGTGGTGCGAAGTATATCTATTGGGGGGCTAACAGCAATATCGGCATCTGGAGTATGTTTTCGGAATGATCGCATTGGTCGTCGCGTAGATCTACCGTTAGTATTCGATATAGTCATTATAGCCGACTCTGCTGCTAGGGCTGTTGTTTCGCTTATAGTAGAGGTTGTAGTTGCCAAAGTTTTATTATTGGTTTTTGTATTTATTTTCCTTGTTTCACGCAGAATTACTTTTTCAGTTGTGGTGCTTAATATTGGAGTTTTTAATTCAGTTTTGGGCTTCAATATTTTTGAATTCAAGCTATTTGTTCGGCTAATATTGTATGCTTTAAATCTTGTCGCATTAGCTTCTAATTTTCTGCGCCTCACATGAATAAAATTGGTTCTATTCCGCCTATGTTTAATTGGTGTCGATTCAGTGGTGCTTGATATATTCGGTGTGGATTGATTTTTAGTTAATGTTTGTGTTTTGTTTTGTGTCGCCTTTATTTTTGTACCCATTATTTTTATACTCATCTTCTTTCTATAATTTTTCTTCAAATCGTTTGTGGAGTTAGTTTCTTCTTTAATTTTCGATGCATTTATATTTGGGAATCGGACATCGCTCAAGGTTATGTTTTCCAGTTTTAACGGACTTCTGCCGCAGCTATAGCAAAAATCGTCATTTAATGTGATCGGCATTAGATTCTTTCGGAATGATATATTCTTTTTTGTTGACCAGTTCTTTTTATCAAACATCGTATGTGGTATGTTCGTGGTAACTGAACGATTTAATGCCAAAACGTTTAAGATTTCCCTAACAACTAACGATTTTTTTCTATCAGTCATTGCATTTGGTATATCTGTTGGAATTATAGTTGAAAAGCTAAAAGATTCCTTAGTTGTTTCGACATTTGGTAGAAAAGTTGTAGTTGTAGGTTGGAATCCAATAGTAGTTTGTAGTATAGCTTCTGTAGATCTAACAGGCTCAATAGTAGTAGTACTTGTACTAGTTGTAGTACTTAATATGTCGATAGGCGAACTAATAAATAGTTTAGTTTGTTTAGTAATAAAACTATTTTGTGGCTGTGAGTCATAAGATATAATTTTGTCCTCAGCTGGTTTGTAATTTAAATTTAATTTCTTCGCAGAATTGGGAACAATAACATCGTCAAGAGTAAAATAGCTATGTGTTGTATATGGTTGGAATGGGGGTTCAATCATTGGCGGGATTGTATTACTGATACTGTTCGATATACTTTCAAGACCCCGAAAATTGGGCAATACGTTGATGCTGTGCGAAATAGTTTCAAGACCCCGAAATTGAGGTATTACGTTGATACTGCCCTTCACTTCTTCATGTGGAGTAATATTTTTGTTGTGCTTGCAAATCGTTATGTTCGGATAGACAGGTGGCTTTGGCTTGATATACGTTGTGCTTGGTGTTGTTTTTGTTGCCGATGTCGATGATATTCGAACAGATGTCATATATGTTCTCAGAATATTCGATGACAATGACGCGTCATCGTAAGTATTTTTAAACGGACTTCTGCAAAAGAGAAAAGCACACAATTTTATACGTAGGTTTGTTAGTGAAATGGAATAGTTCTGCTAAAATAGGATGCTTTCATAAAGATTTGAATTAAGACAATACCTCATCCGTTTTCCATAAGATGCACCAATTTCAGGCGGAGCATTTCTATATACATGTTTTATTTGCAAGTTCCCCATACGTTGTTTTCTAGTTGGAAATTGTGGAGCTCTTGTCGCATACCAGTAAAGTTTTCTAAAATTACTTGGCTGATTGTATAAATATAATGCTTTCGGATCAATGGACCAAATCTTAAAAAAAAAGTTTTTATATATTTAAAATGGTGAATTTAAATTTTAGCCACTTAAAAATTCATAACTTTACATACCCCGGTTTTGTATCGAATGTTGTCAGAGCACACCTTTGTAATTGATAAAATAATGATAGTTCCTGAAATCAAATTAATATAGTACAATTGTTCAAGAAAATTACATATTTGTCGATAGTTAGGTGGTGTAAGGGCTAAGGTTAGTTGGTTGATGAGCTGAGAAAAGCATTTTGTCTACAGGCTTTCCATTTTGGGGACTGGTGAGTTTCAAGATATTTAAAATATGGTTGTCCAAGTCCAGAAATATATAAACACGCACATACACTTTCTTTTTCACTTTCACTTTTACACATTGCATCATTTATATTTAATATTTGTTATTTTGTATATCATTTTTATGGATGAAATATTACAATTGCCGATGCCAATATCATGAATACTATATTATAGATAGAATATTATATTTACCTATGCAAATATGTATAATGTTAAATGTTTGAAAGGGCTTTCCGAACATGTTGATATTTGTTCTTTACTGGTAAACAAGGACACCTAGCTGGAAAATATATTGGTTGTGTTAATGTTCACATAAGTTTTATTTAATAATATATATTCTCAAAATCCGCTTAAAATCTGCTACCAACAATACAATTAATCAAGCCACACTAATTTTAAATTTATTGTATTAAAAAAGATATGTACACCCTGTATACCAAAAATCATATATGAGATCTGCAACTTTTACAAGAGGTATTTCGCGCTTCCACAATCTAGTAGATTCTCATATCGTTATACAGCTCAAGATTTTTTTATATTAAAACAATAAATAATTTGTGGATAATGAATGTGTTTAAATGTACATAAATAAAATAAAAGTATTTAATACAAGTACACAATAATTATATGATTTTACGGGATACAGGGTATAAGCGCATTTGGCATTCTGGAATATTACGATTTCACTGTTAGTCTGTGTCTTGAAGCATAACACTTAATGCATGGTCAAGTTTCTTCATATCTTCTGTTTCCATCGTTTTTTAATACCCTTCCCTTCAGGTGGGCGTTACCCTACACTAGAAAGTGATTCTATAAATAATATTTATATACATGTAGACAATAGAGCAAATAGATGGTATTCAAATGTTTCATATGTCATAAATAGAATTTTTTTTTTTTTGAGGAGTCAGTGGAAGGTATTTTAAAATGTAAAATATTTTTGATTTATTATCAATTTTTATCTGTATGCTACTTGCTATATTTAGTTGTATGCTATATTTAGCCCAAATAGTCTGTACAAATTCTAAGAAGTGGTGGAAATAGATATTTATCGATATTTTTAATTGTCAGTCATATAAATAAAAAGCACGCCCTGCGTATCATATACAGATATGTTCATTCCAAGTTCTCTTCAAGAATTACATTATTGACATAGTCAAGTCAGTGTGTCCATATTTTATCGTACATTAGTTTTACAGTACACAAATGTGTACATAACCTGTATTTTATTTATAGATATATTAAAGATTTCGTTTTGATGTTTCTGTTTTATTATACTAAGTGTTTTTTTATTTGTTTTTTTTTTAAATTTCTTTTATTAATTTACAGTCAGTAATGAAAATGAATACAAAAATATTTTTTACCATAATTTTCACACATATCAGGATAAATATAACACATAGGGTCAAGACATGAACACTGATTCATGTCCCGCAGATACAATTGAATTAAGCAAATGGCAATTGGCAGGAACCATATTAACTGAAATTGTGAAAGAAAAATAAATCATTAATTATGAGCTCAATCAATTATAATTAAATAAAAATAATGCTCTTTTAGCATTAATATTAAATTATTGTTGTTTTATGTATACAACCAATTAGTCACACATAATATACATTGTATATTTATGGATGAACCATAAAAAAAATGTATATAGCAGCATTAACAATATGTGTATAGGTTCTTCACATATTCTATACTATATAAATATTTGTAAATGAAAAAAAAAATGATCTAAGAAGTTGAATACTCACTCTCTATTTAAATGTGCACCCGTGTCTGTTGACAAGCAGCCAGCACCACCTCCGAAACCGTATCCCTTGGGTCCGTACTTCCTACCGTGGCAATTTTTGCAGAACAGCACGGCTTCATGCTCGGTGCAGTTTGTCGAATCCAGAGCCTTATTGCACATACCTTGATAGGAATTATAAAAGTAATTTTTTAAATCACATGTATGCATGTGTGTATGTGTATATGTACTTACTGCACTTGAAGCAAGTCTTATGGTATTTGTGGCCACCAGCAACACGCTCCTCGGCGGCGTACACCGATTTGCCGCACGCGGGGCACTTGGGAGTCTCAACCGGAACAAAAGGCATTATGTTCTATCTGCAACAGGTAACATTAAGTAATTCAAGTAAATATAATATATACATATATGTATATATATATATATATGTGTATGTATTTAGCATACATACCGTCAAAAGGTACACTTGTAAAGAAGTTCCTGTATGTTAAAGACGCTGCAGACTAAACTGGAAAGATTCTGTACACTGGTAGTCTATATTTGTGGATGCACACGGCACAACAAAAAATACATGTTGTGTGTGTGGATGTGTATATGTGTACGTGTGTGTTAAATATACAGCAATAAAACGTTAAATATAATCGAAATTTGTTTTGTTGTCTCTATATGTACGTACAAAAACTACCAACGAATTACAATCATCCCCTCTACTGCATCAAATATTAATAATCACATAAATGTAGTTAAGTAATTTTGGTTAATATACATACATATATCCTTTTGTACAGCCACAGCCAGAGCAATATGGTTGCTATAATTATAGTATTATGTGCAAGCATGCATAAGTAAAAATATACAACATACATATATGAAATCATACATACGTATGTACATATATTCATATTTGATTCTCAAATTGTGTATGACTCCCTACGAATATAAATAAATATTGCATATAAATATTTATATTATATACGTGCGAATGAGTATTTTGAACAAGGGCGTGTAAAGGGAATTATTTTTTATTGGTGGACGGGGTGTACAGGTGGAAAATTGGGGTTATCTAAGAAAATACGTTAAAAATAACTGAAAACTTGACGACGATTCAGTTGCTTCTATTACTTTTGAAGCAAATCCAATACTTGAAAACAACTAATCAATCTCTCAACAATATTTAAATAAATCATCTAATAGAGAGAGAGAGAGAGAGAGAGAGAGAGAGAGAGAGGGAGAGGTAAAGAGAGCGAGATAGATAGAGAGAGAGAGAGAGAGAGAGAGAGTAGAGAGAGAGAGAGAGAGAGAGAGAGAAACGAAGCGATCGTCTAGCGATGTTGTGCCATATTTATACATTAACTTATAGCTTCCATTGAACATAACTAAAAAAGATTCTAAAACGTCACAATTATCTATTTAAGTATTATACGATTTTTTTTGTTAGCAAAATGTTGCAGTCATTTTTGGAAGGGGCGAAAGCCACCTGTCCCACCCTTCTGACACCCATGATATTTATAAATGTATGTACACATACCTAAGTATTTATGTATGCATGCACATACATATACATATTCAGATGGAAATTGAAATTTTCTCTCTTTGCACTACCTTGCCGAGGGTGGTTCAATAAATTGGTAACGCTCTCAAATGTCTCGCTTTGGTTAAAAAAAATTATATCCACAGCCAACCTACTTATCCATAATATCTCCAGCTAATTTTTTGATGAGATTTTCGTTAAGAGTCTTGATTTCAAATCAAGAAAATACAATACATAGTAATATTTTTGTTTCGAGTCTTTATTATTAATTTAGAGCCTTATTATTCGTTGCCCAAAACGAACTGTACGAACTGCAGACGTACATATATATATTGTAATATTATGGATACCAATAATCCATCATGCCAAAATTTTTCGCTCAGCTCAAGCTCAACGGTTAATTCAAACCTTCCACTATGCTCTCCAAGCAAGAAGTCAAAAAAAACACCAACGAAAAAGCAAAAAGCTGAACAGGAATCTTCACCACAATGTTCCAACATAATTACAAGTTCGTCGTCATCCTCAACGACGACCATATCCTTGGCCGCATTTAATTCGGAAACACAATTTCAAAGAGCACCAGGACACGAAGCCCCAAATATTGGTTATGAGCTAAACATAGCTAAATCGATACTGAAGCAATATAGTACATTAAGTGGGGACAACTTGTAAGTATGGCATTTCATGAAATTCAACTTTCAGCTAGTCCAAGAAAGAATTGATTGTAATAATCAGTTTGAGCATAGAGTTCCTTAACGAACCGAAACTTGAAATTAGAAACAAACCATTTTCAAAAAATATGGTTTGGTATAGAAGATATGTGTTTGGTAACATTCAAGGTGTTCAAGTATTAATTTATTTTATCAAAAACGCGATAGATTTGATCATATCAGTGATATTGTGAAGCGAGTCGTCGATGAGCATCCCCCAAATGTTATCGATTTCTTTGAAGAATTCAGTCGAAATGTACGCGAACAGAAGTTTCATGTACCTGAACGTTTCCCCCCAAATGGGGTTTTTGCCGACTGTCGAATGTTTCGTCCGGCCAAACAAATACTTCATTCGATAAAGGTATATATATTTTGAAAATAACAATATAGGTATATATTCAGGGACATTACTTGAAATTTGTGATATTAGTTACCTCACAGTGGTGAAAATCTTGATTTTGAGGGTGATGAGGATCTCGGGGGTGAGGAATTTGAGGCGGAACTACGAATAAATATTGATGATTCTATGCGAATGTTTGTCACATTTAATGAACGCGTCGAACAATTGCAATTCTATTGGAATCAGTGCGGCTTTAGTATTAGCAAAGATGATATCTTCCAGTTGGCAAGTTCCATTAATCGACTACAGACACATCCATCGATAATGCAATGCCGATTTTGGGGCTGTATAAGTGGATTGAAAGCATCCTACTATATTGTGGAAGCCTCACTTTCGCGTGAGGAAATCGCATCACGATTGACCATGATGAAGGAGGAAATGAGAGAAAAGCAACTGCCATTTAAGGTGCGAAAAAATCAAGAGGCAAAGCCCGCACCAGCACATATAGGACCAGAATTAACTCCAGGCACTTATGGTTGGGAACTGTATGCCAAGGATGAGTTAGAGAAGATGACGCCAAAGGCGAAGCCAGTGCCTTTGGCAGAGGAAATCGAAGTTTATGATATACCACCCGAGTATATTGGAAATGGTTGCAATCGATTTTCATATTTTGTGGTTAATGGTTTGCACAATGATTGGATTGAATTACCGATTGTGACACCACGTCAAATTGTTGTTTCACGACAGATTAAAAAGTTTTTCACTGGAGATTTGGAAGCGGATGTTGTGTCATATCCATGTTTTCCAGGCAAAGAGAAACATTATTTACGTGCGGTGATTGGTCGTATTACGGCTGGTACCTATATAGCGCCTCAGGGATATTATAGACGTATGACTAAGAAGGAAAAGAATCTCTATGATGGCATCAATCTTAATCAAGAAGAAGAGGAAGAAGAAGAGGAAGAGGATGACTTCAATGAGGGTGAAGAAGAAGAATCACAAGGTAGGTGGTGTTAAATCATGTTTAATTATTTTAATGTCTTAAAAACACTTTTCAGATAATGATGTACAGCTGATGAGAAACGAACGATTCGAGATAGAACCTTTGAGCTCCTTGGCCACACCCGCAGCCTGGGTACACGTTCGATCAAATATTTTAAATCAAGGACGAGTTGTGTGGTTCGATGAGGAACTGGCTGACAAAGAGCGAATGAAAGCACTAGCGATGTATTTGAAAATGCGAGCATTGGAGGAAATGGGTGAGGAGCTCGAGGAAGAAGAAGAGGCCGAGGAGGAAGAAGATGGTGAGGAAGAAGATATGCTAGAAGGGTTCAAGCATCCAGAGACGGGTCCCAACATCTTATCCTCATGTGCCGGTGATATGAGCAATTTGTGTTCCATACCCTGGGGAGTCCGTTTTACCAGCAAGCACACGAATCAAAAGGAACGCATATTGATAATGCAATCAAATATTTGGCCCGGGGCTTTTACATTTATTTTTGAAAATACTTGTGAATCTATATATATGGGCTGGGGACATAAGTTTTCAAAACGCAATATACCATTTAACCATTTGCCGCCTGTTCAAAATGAATACCCTCACACCATCGAGGATTTTATTGAATCTACAGATCCAAGTGTTGAAGGCGAACTCGCTTACAAGGAATGGCTTTTAAATAAAGAAAAGAAATCTGAACCTGTCGGAGAAGACTTACATGACTACGATGACGATGATTCCCAAGAAAATATTGACAACGATGATTAAATTTCAATAACAGTTTGTTAAATGTTATATATATATTATTGCAAACACTTAATGAATATCGGCCGATTAAAGAGTAAAAGTTTTGACTTATCCCCACATGGTTTTTTATTAGAGTAGTAAAATCATTTTTTTAAACATATATGCATTAGTAATATAGAAGCCAAACCATGATCAAAACTTCATTGCTTTTGGAAATTGGCTCACTTTTGACAAATTTGGCTGTCGAAAGACTTGATCCATGTCTCAATCTTTTTCGAACGTTTGTATCAAACATATTAATTACAGCTTGTAAACTAAATTGATAATGATGTATGTACTATATTTATTAATTATCAAAAGATATTATGTATAGTTTACAGTCTTTAAATAGCTCTTAAATAGTAGGTGACAGAATATGTTATTACAACCCCTGAAATTGAGTTTTAAAGCGCATGCGTTGAAAATTAACAAATACACAAAAATAATCTCTAGCATACATTAAAACAGTAGTTATGTTTTTAATCAAAAAACGACAAAAAGAAATTTTGATTTTTATCTTTTTTTTTATAATAATAATTCCTTCCAAAGTTGATGCTGAAGAAAGGAATATTAATAAGTTGTTAAACAACCAAGCCGTTGTCAGTCGCCAAATAATGTGTATTCTTGAAAAGAGCCCATGTGACCAACTAGGGCGACAACTTAAAGGTATATTGTAAATAAAAATATATTTTTTTATAATGAGTAGAGCATTCGTCACCTAAACCTTAGCTAATCTCTAAGTTACATTTTAAATTAATCGAATCAAATCCAAAAATGTTGCACAGAAAGCTAAAAATCTATAGAATTGACACGATACATAATTGAGAAATTATTGAAGCATATAAAACTAATCAATTATATATATATGTATCTATTATTAGCTGCTCTTCCAGAAGTTATAACTAGGAAATGCCGCAACTGTTCTCCCCAGCAGGCGCAAAGTGCACAAAAATTGACAGCCTTCCTGCAAGCTCGCTATCCGGATGTCTGGGCAATGCTTATAAAAAAATATCAAAATGTCTAAGTTTAGTGCTTGTAATGTAATTGTATTGTTATTCTCAGTAAACTTCAAATACATAAATCGACAACACCAAAATGAACATTGTTGTTTTCATATTTATTTTTAAATACACAAAATTTATGATACATTTACAAGTCAAGTAGTACAAGCAATTGATACTTTATAGAGTAACGTGTAACTAGTATAAGATGAATATATATTTATTATCTGCGTATTGAGCCGTTCAGCGGCAAGTATGCTGAATACGTTTGATACATTGAATTCGGTTGCGCAGCCCTTTGCAGGACGCATGCATCTTGATATTGTGACTGCATATTCATAACACCCATTTGCATTGGAATTTGCGAGTTGGGATATTCACCACCGGAACTATATGCAGATGCCGGAGGACTTTGCTGCGGCGACATTCGATAGCTGTTAATAGCTCCATAATGTGACATCAGATTGGGACTGATGTGCACATTGGCTGTGCGATTATTTGAGCTGCTGCTGATTGCCGATGAGGCATGCTGAATGGGTGCTGATGGTGTGTTCCGAGTATTCCGATTTGTATTTTGAGTGGATGAAATCGGCGGAATATTCATGTTGCTGGTGTAATATTTATGATATTGTAGTGGCGTCACTTGCGTCTGCAACATATTCGGCGGCGTGGAAATATTCCGGTTTTGCATTAATAAGTGTGGTGGCGGTGTCATTGAGTTGGGTGGAATCGGATGATGTGGCGACGGTGTTAAATTCGATTGAGCTCCTGGCGATGTATTGCATGGTTGAGTTTCCAGGCAATTAGTTAACTGCTGCAGTTTGGATAGACTACATAAATTGCCAACGAGAGATGGTGTGCTGCCACCACTGTTCGATGATATAGACTGATCGTTGTTAGCGGCGGAAGATGGTGGCCCCAATGTGGTGGACACCGGTATTCGTGGTGCGTTCGACACTATTTCATTTGATGGCATATTATTTTGCAAATAGAAATTATTTACAGCACACGCGGAGGCTGGCTGTTCAATGCGCTGGTGCGAGTTGGGTAGGGAATGAACGGAGCTATTTAGAGACATGCCCCGTTGAATGACGGCCGGCATACCAACTATGTCATAATTCGATGGATTCGTGGAGAAATTTTGTGAAATTTGCGGTATCGGTATGTAGTCCAATGTTTGCATATTCTGCTGATGACCATGCTGACCGCCGAGCTGCGTAAACTGTAAGCCTCCGCCAATTCCATCCTGTTGCCCCTTGGAAATATTCGAAACAGAGCTCTGCGGATGCTGGTGGTGAGTATTTTGAGTGCTTGTTGCTGCTGCTGGCACTTTAGCGTCTCGTTGCTGAGCATTATTCGAAGAGCTTGCATTGCGAATTTGCTTGGGTGTCGGCGCTCGGTGCGCTGCTGTTGGTGAACTCGCCACAATATCCGGCTGTAAAAAAAGATAACAATATTTAAATTAAATTAATATATATGCATATTATAAAAGTTACCTGTACGGTTAGCTTTCTGTTTTGATGCTGGTGCTGTTGTGCGTTGCCGATTATATTTAAATTGGACGAACTTTCAGAATTCAAATTCATATTTATATTGTTTTGCTGTTGCATGTGCGAATTTTGTATGGACATGTGCATGGGCGTCGTTGCCGATTGATTTTGCATGGAACAGTCTGAAAACTGTCTTTGCATATGTCCATTGGGATTTTCCGGTCCATGATTAATGGCACCTCCAATGTTAGAGGGTGAATCCAGATTGATTTGCACATTAATACCACAATCATATTGCTGCTGGATGGGCGCATTTGAGGCTGCCTCCGAATTATTGTAAGCCATATTATTGGTATTAACATCAGGTTGTCCAGCGACTTGCAAATTAGAATGTGGAGCCGATTGTAATATCGGTTGCGATACCTTGATTTTTTCCTCTCTTGATGGGTGGGATGCCACCAATGGTATGTTGTTAACATTGTGCTCCGATTTTGGTTTTTGAGGCGCTGCTTGAGCCTCGCGACTCATTGAAGTTGGTAATAAATTTGCTGACTCCGCCTGGTTAGAATTTGTGTGCCTGGGCACTGAGTTCTGGGGATTACCAATCGATTTGATTTGTTGTGCATGATCGGTGATTTTGAATTGCTTCTGCTGATTGCCGCACTTCTGATCAAACATATTCGACTGATTATTGACATTATAATCATTGCAGTTGAGCGTATTTCCATCGCCATCTCTTGCAGTGTTAACAGCGCTAATATTGGATACGGGCTTGGACAAATCATCCTTCTTACCGCTATTCTTGCGATCCACCTTTTGCTTATCTTTCGGATGATGCATCTGGTGATGAGCATGCATTGCCAAATTAGCCGATTGATACAGATTTTGGGTGAAATTATGCGTATAGGCCATCGTTGTTGCGAGGTCCTTGTGAAATTGCTTTTGACCCTTTTGTGCTGCTGGATCCAGGTTGCAGAGATTATAGCTGTAATAGTCCCACTGCCAATATTGCGAAGTATGATGATAGTTGGGCATTTGATTAATCGGGAATTGAGAAGTTAGCGGGTTCTGCAACTGAGCATGGTCATTATTCTTTAATTGAATCTTATCCCGTATGGGCAATGAAGTGGACGGCGGAGGACGCACATTGGATTTATCTTCTTCCTTAACTTGTACTTGGAGCAAGTGTGGTGGCTTTTGTGCCTCCTTCTCGGCAATTACATTGATTTTATTTGCATGAGTTGCATCCGGTTTCTTGCACAAAGTGTTCACATTTTCGGCCTTTGGAATTGAGGGAACTTCCAAATTGGGCTTCTTATGCATTTTCTGTTTCACTTCTGTTTCGTGCATTATTGATGCCTCAGTTTTAGCAAGCATATTTTTCGTTTCGTTTGTTGTGTTTGCTTTGCTTTGCATTTCAGTATAATATGATTGTTGTTCTTGCTGCAAACTACAAGGAACTTTTACCTGGGGCACATCCGGTTTTTTAGGCTCAACTTTCTCCGGTGTAATCGATTTCTTTGCTTCAGGTTTATCAACGACTTTGGTTTCCTTGGCACACTCTTCAATGATTTTGGTAGAATCAACGACAGTTGATGATGATGGCGGCACCGGAGCTGGCGTTGGTTGTTCAACAGCAACAGCTGTCGTTGTTGATGCACAAGGTTTCAAGCTCTGATCATCGGAGATCTCCTTTATAGGATCATTGGCCTTGTTCAGGCTTTCACAATTCAAATTAAGTACTTTAGTTTCAGTTTTCTCAACGATTGGCACTGCAACCGTATCAATCTTTTCAGAAGTGGTTGATGAGTCGGTGCTAATGACTTTTTCTATAATATTCAATTCAACTGTAGAAGGAGCCGGTAAAATAGGTTCTTTTTGTATTTCACAAATTTCCTTAACTTGACATGTTGATTCAGCATTATTCAAGGTATTTTCAACTGGCTTTGGCTCAATTTTACATTCCGCGATTTTAGTCTCGCTGTTTTTAGCTTCAAATGAAGTTGTGTCCGAAAACAGTGCTTTCTTTGTCTTCTTGGCAACGGCATCGAGGACTTGCTCAGTGCAATGATCAGTGGCAACACTGATCTCCCTTTCCTTTGGCTGCTGCGGTGCAGGCTCAACAAGCCGCTTTTCCTTTTCCTTTTCGTTTTCAGTTGTCTCCACAACTTCAATAGGTGTTTTCAACGTCGGTTTTTCATTGTCAGATTCTTTTATTGGGACTTCGACGGTGCTGGGCTGAGCGGGAGTTTCTTCAGTTTCTTCATCTCGTTTGCCATTTGATTTTTTACCTCTCAACTTGGGTACGATATTTATTGGCTTGTCAATTGATTCATGCTTCTTAATATTGCGATTGTTAATTTCTGGGACAGCAGCACCTAGCGATAAAGAACATTTCTCTACGATTTCTTTATTAGTGTGCGGTTGATCGACTGTATTCGACACATTATGCTCCACATTATCAATATTATTTTTACGCTCGAAATGTTTCCTCTTGTTGGTATGTGGCATAACATCTTTGCGCTTAGCCAGACGCAATGCTCGTTTGGTTAAAATATTGTATTCCGCAGACTCTAACGATTTTTTCGAATATTTACTATCAGAGGAATCGGAATTTTCAATTAGATCTTCAAATGGACGTTTCGAACGTTTTGCATCATTGAGCATTATCGTCGAGTGCGTTGATTCCACAGTGCTATTGTATGCATTCTTTTTAGAGTAACTTGCATCCTTGTCGATATTCTGAGAAGTCGACTTTGTCGTCTTCGTACAATCTTTATTTGTATCTTTGAAAAGCTCAATGGTGGAATTTAGTTGAGGTTCGACGATTTTCTCAATTTTGTTCTCATACAAAATATCCTTGTTATCAGAATTTTCAATAAGCTGAGTACTCAAATATTCACGATTTGAAATTGGTCGTATATTATTATTGGGTGATCTGGAAATCGACATCAAGGGACTCCATCTTAGGCAATCGGCTTCAATTACAATTCGAGTCTTACTTTGACTTCTCTTATTATGGTGCAATAAAACCTTTTTCCAATCGATTTTTACCGTGATTTGGAATCGAATGTCACCATCATTTTTTCTCAATTTGATGAAATTGAGTAGCTCAAATGCTAATGCAATGTCAGAAACAGCCAAACCGGTTTTTATGGCTATATCCTTAAACGTTGTTGTCTTTTTATTCCTGTACTTGTACAAATACTCTAATACAACCGATTTCCAGTAAGAAAAGTATGATAGACGTCCAAGATCCGAAAGTGGCTTCTCTGGCGTTCCCAATTGGCCTTCTTCACGACTAAGCAAATAGCTGAAGTCGATCAAAAATCGGCCATATCCTTGCCTTTGATATTGGGGTAGAGTCAGAATGCATGAGACATTATACTTTTGAGAGCAGTGCTTCTCTTTTGAAAAATATCCAACGAGATGACAGCCGACTTGATCATTTTTGGTTAATATATAAAATAGAAAAGGTTCCACATCGTAGTACAGTGTTTTGTGATCTAGAAAAAACTTTGCAAGCAGGCATAGATTTTGGCAATAGATCTTATTAACATTTCCATCCACTTCGAAAACAGATATATCGCCCTGCCGAAATATTTCAGTTCCAGGAGGTTGTTTCCAAATACATTTATTTTGATGTCTATCCAAGACTGATCGACTTTTTGTGTACTTCAGGCAGAATTCGCATAAGAAAAGTTTTAATAGCCTTTAACAGAATGAAAACAAATATTAATTATAAAATAATATTGAATACGCTAGCATGCATGAAAAATTATTGTTAAAATATGATTCTTCAACGGTTATTGTTCGATCGTCAGCAATTTTTAAGTTTATAGCTTTCATACTCTTTAAAATCGATGCTTTAATTTAGACAGACAGGCGGACTTGATTATGCTTATGATATTGATCAAGAATATATATAAACTATGGGATAGTTAACAATGGAATTTATTTCTTTTGAAATTTGACGAATCAAATCTGAATACATGAAATTGGACAACCAGCCAGTTTTTACAAGTTTCAAGAAGCGTGAACAAATTCACAGAAAATTCGATTTTGGTTTCTTGTAGTCTTTTTCTATTAATAATAATATGGAATGGAATTTACCTCGCGTACTCCTGTGGAAATGGGCTGGAGTACCATGTTTCAATATTCCATTTTCCTATTTCAATGGATTTTGGACTTTGTCCACAATGGATCAGTGAGTGGTTTTTCTCAGTTGGCATTTCTGGTGGATTGTTATAGACTTTAATGACAGCTTTTTGCAGCACTTCTTGATACAGTTCAACGTCAAAAGAATTAACGCCCGGCGGTAAATGTTGATTTTCTATAAATAAATATTTGTAAATAAGCTTGTGTAAAGTAAACATGTATCCTACGTATTCCTAACATTATAATTGGGAATTATTAATAATCTGTTTCTTACACTTAAGAAAATATATTCTTGATCGGTGTCTGTTTGTCCGTCAATATCAGAAACTGACTAGCTAGGAACTTAAGATTCGAAAACCCGTTGGTTGAAATCAACTGCAATCAACTGAATATGTAAGCATTATTTAGATTAATAATTTATTTTAGCAGTCGGCAACTGAGCTCCGACCTTCTTTAATGTTTCAAAGACAAACAAATTAAAAAAAAAAATTACGCCGTATAAAACAAGAAAGAACGACTATCTTAGGCACGCCGAAGATTACATACCCTTGCAGACCAGAAGACATCCAACGTGACATCTAAAGTTCAACATAAATATAAAAATAAACCGACCGATTTTTTCTACGAAGGATGATTTTTTATCCAAATGTGAAGAGCAGTATTATGCTCTAATATTATATTATTAGTTTGTCTCGGATATACTGGTAAACAAGAACATTTTTCATACAAGAAGTTATGTTTCGACCGATCGTTCCTACAACAGCTATGATATGTACTGTATATGCATAACAGTACTATATTTATATACTAGAAACAGACAGACGGAGTATATCACTATATCGATTCGTCTAGTGATTCTGATCAAGAATATATTTACGGCGGTGGGACGCATTAAGAATTTCATAACAAAATTAGCTAACCCTCTGCAAGGGTATACAAAAATAATTAAATAATAATAATACTCATAATCAATAATTAAAGAAGCATTATCTGCATCAAGTTCCTTGTTTCATATAAACCCTTTTTGAACTATGTATTCTTGTTCAAACTTACCAAATGGCTTGCTTCGGCTTATAAGATTAACAGTCCGGTCCTTGTCATTGTCCATTGATTGTCCATCAATGCCTTCAATGTCTGCTCTGGCAGATAGTTTTGCATCTAGAGTCTGCTGCATTGGCTCTGGAAATTCTTCTATTTCATTAATCATTTGACATTTTAGAACAGTTTCTTTAGTTAGATATGGAATATCATCATCATGTTTTACGTATGATTTAGTAGATTCAAGTGGCATAGATTTTAAAATGATCGTCCTCTTTTTACCCAAAATGGAATTGTTCCGCGACGACGGCAATGTAGACTTTGCGGCCATATTGTCAGATTTATCAGTTACATATTTGTTGGGTTTATTGGTTTCCACATTTGGTGATAGTTGATAATGGCTCATGGCTTTGAAATTATTTTTATATTTGTTGTCGACAGGGTTTTTTGCAACGGCAGCAAAACCCCAATTATCAGAAGTAACATCCATTAGGCTCTCATTGTCATTTGGCGAGGATCGAAACTCAAGTTTCTTCTCGTTTTCAAATATATTTTCTTTCAATGTACTTCGATCTGTGTCATAGTCCTCCTCATCGTTATCGTCATCGCATTCAGAGCTATCGCTGGAGCTAGTGCTTGAATCGGACTCGGAGCTTGAAGAAGTACACGAGTCGGATGATGTACTATCATCCTGATCTTCGCATCCCGCATTCTTATCATCATCTTCTTCTTCGTCATCACTGTCGCTCGATGAAGTTGACGATGATAAATCCGAATAATTGCGCTTGCGATTTAGTTGATTAACAATGTTGTCACGATAGATTTTCTTCTGCTTAATTGGCGTAGCAAATTTATTCATAACGACGGCATTCTTTTTCTTTTGTCGATTATTGCCGGCAACACCACTATTGCAATGTTGAGATGTCGACGGATTTTCAATAAATCCCTCACTTTTGATCATCTGTCGCTTACAATTGTTATATGGCTTTTGCGCCGTATTTGAATATTGGACAATTCTGAAATTTAAATTGAAAATTTTTAATTAGATAAAACGAATGTAAAGTAATATAATACAGGGCATGGGTTAACGTTCCAATTTTGCGAGAATTGTTTTGTTTGACGCTTACTTATCACTTCCAACAAGCTCTAATTTGATGTTGCCTGTGTCTCTCCTTAACGATTTGGGATGATCAATGTTTAAGCAAGCCTTGCATCTGAAATAGAGAAACGTTGAATCGATTTTAAATATCAATTTGATTTGAGTTCGTATTTCTTGGGTTTCATTTAACTTACCGATATGGATGCTTTGGCTTTTTATCTGGTATCGTATCGAGGCACGTCAGGTGAAAATGATTTTTGCATGCAAAACACTGCAGCAAACATGGTCCACGATTATGTATTTTGCAGACAACACAGTCTGCGCACTTCTGACAATTCCAGAGAGTTCCCTTCGTAACAAGCATATAGAGTAGGACATAAGATTGGGATTTGCATCTGCCTGCGATATTAGCACACGTTGTATGCAATGATATGCCACATTGTTTGCAGGAACTCAAGGGTTCTGGAATGCCATTTAGATTCTTTTGTGAATTGCCCGAGCAATGTGTGCAGGTTTCTTCTCCTTTTATAAGTACATCTGCTTCGACAACAGATTTTCGTGGTGTTGTTAACGATTTGCCCTTTTTATATAGCTTTCCCTCCTGTACTAGGAATCCAGTATCAACTGCCTTTTTAATTGACAATTTAATGATAGCTTTGAAATCCACATTAGGCGATAGGTCAATGCAGTTAAACTTTTGTATATAGTTTTCAATATTCTTGATGGTAGACCCTTCGCATTCGCCCAAATCATTAACGGCTTTCGCTACCACTTTGTAAAGGTTTGTACTTTTATCAACCTTAATTCGCCGTTTCGCCATTGGAGCCTTATACGAATGTAATCCTTTATTGTATACTTTTATAACTGCGCCAGACTCAACAGCTTTCTCCAACTTTTCAGCGACGATGTCCTCGTGAAATTTGTGATGAGTGCCAATAGCCTGGCAAATTCTTTGAACGCTCGGTCTTTGTTTTTGAGATCGAATCTTCGATATTGCCTCAAGTATCCACTGCTTCCACGTATCCATACTGATGTCATGAGCTGACTCCCTCATCTTGAAATTTGATCTGTGAGTGACCCAAAGTGAAAATCATTAGTTAAATATAAAAAAAGATTCTTTTTTCCAAATAAGAAAAGCAAATAATCAATTGGCTAAATTAATTATTTAATTAGAACTTCTATGGAGGAAATTGATAGTAATGATTTGAAGCTTTTAAATAACATTTAACTCTGTCAACTATTTAATAAAGTCCAATAAGATCTGACACTACAGGAATTAATACATTTTTTTTTAGAATTGGTTTTTTTAAACGATTTTAGTGTACGACTTCAGTCAACGAAAAGAATGAGATGGTCCCACTGTTCTACGTTAAGTATGGATCATGTTTTGGTTCAATTACGCTTTGAACCATGTTATACATGCATACGTTCATCTGTACATACACACAGCCATACATACATAAATGCAGAGGTGACTAGTTGTCGGATGCGTTTAGGCGTCCCTCCACTGTGCATTTTGTGAGCCCCGCTTGGCAAAGACACTTACACATTTATTTTTTTTAGTTACAACAAGTCTTTGTTATTGGCAGGGGTGTGTAATTATATTACTTGTCTTATACATGAAATTACGAACATGCATGCATCTATGTAAGTATGTATGTATGTAGGCATGTACATAGCCATAGGAATTAGAATCTAAAAAACCAAAACAAAAAGGCACTCAATTGACATAATAAAATTGGATATTACAACTGACCGTTTCACATAAGCCAAAACACAATTATATTGAACAAATTATTGATTTGAAACTTACAAGATATTTATTTTCGGTGCAAATTTTATTTCACTAAGTGGGATTGTGGAATATTTATCACTTCATCGATATATCGATAAATAAAAGTATTGATATTTTTGAGTGTGTTATTGCATGACGATAACATCATAATTTATTTTTGCATGCGATATTTCTTTAGATTTCGTTTTCCATTTGCTCTGATTGCTCGTAAATTATCATAAAAAGGTTTTTAATAGATAATTGATCATTGTTAAAGTTAATTAAGACTATCACGATCAATGTGCTAATAATCGATATCGCTTAAGCTGGTGCCCCTAAATTGCAGTGCCCGAGTCACCCTGTGTGAGTGGTAAGATTCGCATTTCGCTTGTTTACACCGGTCTGCACCAACCCATATTTCTTGCAAGCGGATTGAATTAATGGTTACTTAAAATGGCACACACCGAAAATATTCCGGTTAACACGTTCCGGAATTACCTCAATATACTAAATGATCCGGCAGCGAATGATGAAATCAAGCTGAAAGCCACACAGGAGTTGAGCGAACATTTCGAAATGATCCTAAATTCTCCCTCTTATCCGTCTTTCTTGGAAAACGCTCTCAAGATCTTTACACGCATCCTGCAAGATGGTGAACCACAATTTGTGCAGGAAAATACAATTCAACACGTAAGTTCCAATATTTTCTGCACTGCAAATAACTCACTTACACTTATACATGTATGTTTGTGTGTGTGTACTGCGGAGCCTCAAAATGCTTGTGCGCATTGTTTCTGGTTTAACTAAAAGTGTGCAACAATCTTTTTGTCAAGAGTGCTCAGATTTGAGATACCCAGCTGCATTCGCTTGTAGTGCATCGTTCGCTTGTTTCTTTTGAGCACATGCAAACAAGTTGATTGTATTTCATCAGCATTGCAATCATCCAATCAGAAGACAGGCTCCAGTCGAGAATGCCCAGTTAGAAGATAGCCTGCCCCTAGTCCAAAGTTACCTATGGATATGTTAAGATGCACAACACACACATAAGCAAATACAAGTCGATATTTATTAATATTTTAATCGTGGCGTATTAGCGCTCATTTTAAATTATTAATTCTTATTCTTATTAAACTTATTTTTTTTTACAAATAAGTAAATGAATATAAAATCATTATTTATGTTCAGATTCGCAAACTGATTTTGGAGATGATACACCGATTGCCCATAACGGAGAATTTAAGACAGCATGTCAAATCAATCATAACAATGATGCTCAAACTATTAAAAACAGATAATGAAGAAAATGTTCTCATAAGTCTGCGTATAATAATTGAGCTGCATAAACATTTTCGACCATCATTTAATCCCGAAGTAAGTATGAAGCCAAAGGAAAATTAACATTATTTAATATTTTTATATTTATTTTAAAGATTCAGCTATTTTTGGGGTTTGTCAAGGAAATTTATACAAATCTGCCGAATAACCTAACATCAATATTTGAAACAACAAACGACATTTGGATAACTGACTTAAAGGATTTGGATCTAGAAATGCTTTTACCTGAAACGTATTCAATAAAAACCATACATGTAGAGAAACCACAAGAGCAGCACTCTCAGCAAATGATTGTAAAGATCACATTTTATTGTTTTAAGCTTAAACTGTTATATTTATACTTATTAATTTATTGATATTTCAGTATAATCTTCTTCCTCGTGGTATTCTGTCCTTGAAAGTTCTTCAAGAGTTGCCCATCATTGTTGTGATGATGTACCAAATATATAAAAATGCTGTCCACCAAGAGGTCGCCGAATTCATTCCATTGATATTAACAACTATCAATTTACAGCCAACAGTAATTCAAAGGTAAGATCCTTATAAATACTTTGAATACACACAGGAAATAATCAGACATATTCCTAAAATGATTCTGCTAGAAACTCTGCACAAAAGGAAGTTTTCGTGGACTTTATGGGGGCACAAGTTAAAACGCTTTCATTTTTGGCATATATTGTGCGAATTTATCAGGTAACTGCAGATTACTTAATTTCTTTCTAGCAGTATGACAAATATTTTAATTCTTTCAGGATGTGGTGATAGCTAACTCATTATCTGTATCCAATGGTATGCTGAATCTAATGGAACATTGCCCAAAAGAGGCTGCTCATCTTCGAAAAGATCTTTTAATTGCTGCACGTCATATATTCGCCACAGACTTACGCCAGAGTTAGTATAGCTTAAGCCATTTCGTATTACCAAAAATAAAATTTTCCCACATTATTTGCTTTCAGAATTCATACCATCGATTGAGAAATTGTTCGATGAAGATTTACTGATTGGCAAAGGTGTTACTCTGGACTCCATTCGCCCATTGGCGTACTCAACGTTAGCTGATCTTGCCCATCATGTCAGACAAAGCTTGAGCTTGGATGTCTTGATAAAAGCAGTACATTTGTTTGCAAAAAATGTTCACGATGAGACTCTTGCTGTGGGCATACAGACAATGTCGTGTAAGCTTTTATTGAATCTCGTAGATTGCTTACGACATCACAGTGAAATTGAGCCAGTGCGATCGAGAAATATTCTGGGAACGCTTCTGAAAGTGTTCGTAAAGAAGTTCGAAACTATTGCTCAAATTCAGCTTCCACATATTATACAAAAGTGGTATGTTAAAAATTTTATGTTTATATGTACAAATTTCATATATATTTTCAATATTTTTCTATATAATCAGCAAGGGACAATCTCCAACTGGTGCTTCAACAAACATGACAGGTTCATTTACTTTACCTTCCTTACCTGTAACAGAATTAAAAGAGGTATGTTTAAGGAAAACTTATGAAGTGGCATGATATATATATTCTTAAGATCACTTTAGTTGCTGGTTATTTGTTATGCTTGTTAGTATTGTGATTCTCATTATTATCATTTAATATAACCTCAGGATCAGCTGGGGAGCGACCAAGCTAAAATGTCGACGACTGCCAACCAAATTGCTTGCACAGCTGTAGCTGAATATCGAAGTTTGGTCAAAACACTTGTTGGAGGAGTAAAGACAATTACTTGGGGATTTTTTAACTCAAAGGTATGTTAATTGAGATGTAATACCATTGAAATTTTGTTTGTAATTTATTTATATTATAGACACAGGTTGCAGAACCAAGCGTACAGGATAAACTATTTAATCCGGAGATATTATGCACATATATTGATCTAGTGCATTATGCAATGGAAGCTTTGGATATATATACAATAAATGTTAACCCAAATCAACAGCGCACATCTGGATTAATTTCACGCAGTAAAGAGGAAAAGGAGGTTTTAGAACACTTTAGCGGCATTGTAAGTAATACTAGTAAGTTAAGTAAACTTTAAATATAATAATATAATTTTAAACTTCTTTTTAGTTCCTCATGATGCATTCTCAGAATTTCCAAGAAATATTTGCCACCTCAATTGATTTTCTGGTTGAAAGAATCTACAAAAATCAATCTCTTCAAGTAATAGCCAACTCTTTTCTGGCTAATCCCACAACCTCGCCACTCTTTGCCACCGTGCTGGTTGAGTATCTTTTGGAGAAAATGGAAGAAATGGGTTCGAACGTTGAACGATCTAATTTATATCTCAGACTTTTTAAGCTTGTCTTCGGAAGCGTAAGCCTATTTCCAGTGGAAAATGAACAAATGCTGCGCCCCCATTTACATAAAATAGTTATTCGTTCCATGGAGTTGGCATTGATTTCAGATGAGCCTTACAACTATTTCTTGTTGCTTAGGGCACTATTCAGATCAATTGGCGGTGGAAGCCATGATCTTTTATATCAAGAATTTCTGCCATTGTTACCTAACTTGCTGGAAGGCCTTAATCGATTACAAAGTGGATTTCACAAGCAACATATGCGAGATCTATTTGTGGAACTTTGCTTAACAGTACCTGTTCGTCTCTCATCTTTGTTGCCCTATCTACCTATGCTTATGGATCCATTGGTATCGGCCTTGAACGGGTCCCCCACGCTTATAAGTCAGGTGAGACATAACAAGTTAAGTGAGATTAAATTCATTTATTAACAAACATTAATTTTTTTAGGGCTTAAGAACTTTGGAGCTGTGTGTGGATAATTTGCAACCAGATTTCTTGTATGATCACATACAACCCGTACGGGCAGCATTAATGCAGGCATTGTGGAAAACACTACGAAACCAGGATAATGCAGCGCTTGTTGCTTTTCGCGTTCTTGGAAAATTCGGGGGAGGTAACCGAAAAATGATGGTGGAACCGCAAACGTTGCACTATGATCAGAACGAAAAGCCAAAGATCTCGATAGTTACGTATTTCCAAGAATATGAGAAACCAATTGAATTCCCCGTTGATTATGCAATCGAGTCAGCATTTAAGGCATTGAGCTCAAATACAACAGATCAGTTTTATCGACGACAAAGTTGGGAAGTAATCCGTTGTTTTCTGGCGGCATTTATTAGCTTAGATGATGAGAAACATACGTTGTTAAAGCTCTTTACTCATACGGACTTCGTCGAAGGCAATATTATGAGTTGGCCAATATTCCACAACAAAATCCACACATCAAGTGTGCGCGGAACACATTTGACAGCTCTCATTGGAATGTTGGTTGCCTCAGCTACGAAAGATCTACGCGATTCAGTATGTCCCGTAATGGCTGCGGTTGTCAGACACTACACAATGGTGGCAATTGCTCAACAGGCCGGGCCATTCCCACAAAAGAGCTATATATCAAATGGAATTGATCCGATGGTGTTAATTGATGCTCTGGCCGCTTGCATGGGCCATGAAGAGAAGGAGTTGTGCAAGCCCGGAATTGTTTGCATGGGTATCATATTGCACACGGCCACAAATATAATGGGCAATAAAGAGCGAGCTTGCAAATTGCCCATAATGCAATATTTGGCTGAGAGAATGACAGCATTGTGTTACGACCGTCCATGGTATGCAAAAGTTGGCGGTTGTCAGGCTATTCAGTTCCTGTGCAAGCATATGTCTCTACGTGCCCTGTACCAGCATCTATTCAACTTCCTGAAAGCCTTTATGTTTGTGCTGATGGATCTCGAGGGAGATGTGTCCAATGGTGCACTTGAAATAACTAAAAGCTATATGAAAACCATGTTGGAGATTTGCCTGTCTCCCATTAGTGCAAATTCTAGAAATGATGAACTGGAAGAGTTACAATCGAAAGCCACATATGAAGTGATTCATGAGCTCGTCCGTCATATAACAAGTCCAAATTCCATTGTCAGAGAAGAATCCATGGTATTATTAAACCATATTGGCTCTATACAAAAAAAGACTGTTTCTGAGGTTATGGACCCCCATAAAGACGTCCTGGCCGATATTATACCACCGAAAAAACATTTATTAAGACATCAACCAGCCAATGCTCAAATTGGCTTAATGGATGGTAACACGTTTTGTACAACTTTGGAACCACGTCTCTTTACAATTGGTAAGTAATGGCCAACAAGTGCGAAGCAATCCATTTTATGAATTTGAAATCTTTGCTTTTAGACTTAACAAATACGTACCACAAGTTATTCTTCCACGAGCTGCTCACCTTAAGTGAAGCCGAAGATTCCACATTGACCAAATTGGATTGCTATAAGAATGTCACAAACCTTATACCACTACGAATAAGTGCATTGAGAGCGTTGGCAGCTTGCCACTATATAAACGACATTGGATATAAAGAAAAGATAATAAACATTATTTTTAAAGTCATGGAGAATGATAAATCGGAGTTGCAGGAAACATCTTATCTTTGTATGAAAACTTTTATTACTGGCATAACGCTTGAGAGAGAGAAGGTAAGTTTTGAAATATTTTAAATAGTTTCTTTCTAAGAAATTATTATATATGTGTATATATATATTTTAGGTTCAAGCGGCAATGCGACCTTTACTGGCCAAACTTGGAGATCACAGAAACTTGTCCATACCGGCAATAAAACGATTATCGTATTTCACACAACTTTTTCCACAAATGTTCAATGAAAAACTAAGCGAGCAAATATTACAGCATTGTGCCAAAATCATTGAAATATTTGTCGGCCAATATAAGTGCACGAACGAGAACATCAATTTCTTTGCCACATCAAAAGGCGGAGAGTACGAACAAAAAATTGTTACTCTCATCGAAATGTTTTACCACATAACCGCATCATCGAAATATATCGAAAAGTTATGTCAACTGGTACTGCAAACTGAAAAGAATCTAATGATCGAGGCATCTAGTCCTTATCGCGAAGCATTGATTATGTTCCTTCAACGTTTCCCAGTGGAGACCGTGGACTTATTTATGATTGATTCCTTTATGAATGATTCGCAATGGAATCGCTTTTTTATATTTTTATTAAAGCACAAAAATGGCCAACCTTTCCGAACAGTTGTGAAGAACTCGAAGTACACCATCCTTTTGGAGTATTTAAATTGGACAACAGATGTTGGTAATCTACAGAAATACGATGTCCAACACCAAGCGGTCCTCATCATCTACACACTCATGGAACTAGATGAGCAGTGGATTCCAACGCGGCCGGACATTGTCGATGCTTTGCGAAACATGTGGCGCATAAGTTTGTACTCAACTTGTTTGGAGAACGTTGCCTGTGATTTATGGCATTTGGTGGGCAAAATACTCCTGCTATATTTCTCGAACAACACAAATGATATCGATCTGCTATTTCAACTGTTGAGAGCACTATGCTTACACTTTATACCTGATACATATTTCCTGCGTGATTTCTTGCAAAATACGGTGGCACAAAGCTATACCGTCAACTGGAAAAGAAATGCATTTTTCCATTTCGTTGAGAATTTCAATAACAACACATTTTCTGAGGATTTGAAAGCGAAAATCATAACAGCAGTCATAATTCCATGTTTTACCGTCAGCTTTGACAAAGGTGAAGGAAATAAGTTGATTGGAGCACCACCAACACCCTATCAAGAGGATGAAAAGAACATTGTCTCGGTGTTCATTAATAAAGTTTTTGATCCCGACAAACAGTACGATGATGCAGTGAGAATCGCTTTGTTACAGCTCGCCTGCCTGCTTGTAGAACGTGCTTCTCAACACATACACGACGGCGATGCCAATAATAAGAGGCAAGGCAACAAACTCAGACGCCTGATGACATTTGCATGGCCGTGTCTACTAAGCAAGAACTGCGTAGATCCAACAGCACGCTATCATGGACATTTACTACTTGCCCACATCATTTCAAGACTGGCGATTCATAAGAAAATCGTGCTTCAAGTTTTCCATTCATTGCTAAAGGGACATGCACTGGAGGCAAGACCCATTGTGAAGCAAGCTCTAGATGTCCTTACACCAGCAATGCCGTTACGTATGGAAGATGGGAACACAATGTTAACTCACTGGACAAAGAAGATTATCGTTGAAGAAGGTCATGCGATACAGCAGCTGTTCCACATTCTTCAGCTGATTATTCGTCATTACAAGGTGAGTGCAATAAGGAGTCTTATAATTGTCAAATTGACACTAATTGCAATCCAATCCTTAGGTTTATTTCCCTGTCAGACACCAGTTGGTGCAGCATCTCATTAACTATATGCAACGTTTGGGATTTCCGCCAAGTGCTTCTATTGAACATAAAAAATTGGCTGTGGATTTAGCGGAAGTTATAATCAAATGGGAACTACATCGTATAAAACAGGATGAAAGAGATGTTAAAACGGAAGAATCTGAAGATAACCTAAGGGAAGGTCAACATAAGCGTCCGGGCACCGAAGCATCTGAATTCCGCAAAAAATCAGCTGAGAGCTCAACACCATCCACTGTGCAAGGCAAGTGTACACATTGTGTACCAATTAAAATTCAAATAATCTTATGCTCACGCCTTCTTTAGGAATGGGAAGTCACACAAAATCTGAGGACGTTTTGCGATCTATCGATAAGTCGTATTGCGATACTGTTCTCAATTTCCTAATCCGTTTGGCATGTCAAGTCAATGATCCACAGCCGGGAATCATTTCACCAGGCGAAAATTTATCAAGAAGGTAAATCTAAAGAACTATTTTCATTTGATTCCTTTCTCATTGTTTTCATTGCATTTATTGTGAAACCTTTTCAATTTAGATGTGTCATGCTGTTGAAATCGGCAATGCGTCCAGAAATTTGGCCGCAACCATTTGATATCAAAATTAATTGGCTAGATAAAGTGCTGACCACAATTGAGACGCCGCACCACAACTTGAATAATATATGCACTGCCATAGATTTCCTCACGTTCCTGACCACAATCCTAAGTTCGGAGCAATTGGTGACAATTGTGCGACCAGTTCAACGGGGCCTTTCATTATGCATTATACACCAGAATACGAGGATTGTGCGCCTAATGCATATATTTCTAACACGACTTATGGCAATATTTCCCCCAGATGCACAGCATAAGCACAATGATCTGGATGTTCTATATAGCGCCATTAGCAAAATGATAACAGATAATCTGACATTCTATGAGAAAAGTCCACAGCCAAATGCGTCATCTCTATTTGGCACCTTAATGATTTTAAAAGCTTGCACCACAAACAATCCAAGCTATATTGATCGCATATTAGTGCAATTCATTCGCGTCCTAAATCGTCTTACAAAGGATCACATTAACATTAATACAAATAGTGGCGCTACTACGCAACCAACTGATTCCAATTCATTGGCTTTGGAACTGTTGGTCTTATCATTGGAGTTGATCAAAAACAGAGTGATTGTGATGAGTGTTGAAATACGGAAACTGTTCATTGGCACTATTTTGGTTAGCCTAATTGAGAAGAGCTCTGAAGTGAAAATTCTAAAATGTATAATTAAAATGCTTGATGATTGGGTAAAAAATAAGGATGCCAATATCGCAACACACGTTCCATCGATACGAGAAAAGTCCGCGTTGTTAGTGAAATTAATGCAATATGTTGAGAAGAAATTCGCTGATGAAGTTGAGCTAAATTTGCACTTTTTGGAAATAATCAACTTTATATATCGTGATGAAGTTCTCAAGCAAACTGAGTTAACGAGCAAATTGGAAGGCGCCTTTTTAAACGGACTTCGCTTCCAAAATCCCCATATTCGAGCAAAGTTCTTTGAGATTTTAGATTCATCAATGCGTCGTAGATTGCACGATAGATTGCTGTACATATTGTGCTCACAAGCATGGGATACGATTGGATCGCACTATTGGATAAAGCAGTGCATCGAGCTACTGATTTTAACAGCAAACACAATGACTCAGATTCAATGCTCGAATGAAGCTTTCAAAATTCCCTGCATAAGTTCCGTGATTCCAACAAGCTCAACTGATTCTCAGGAAAATTCATTTGTATCATTTCTATCCTCACAATCGGAATCATTTGAAAACGTGCAAAGTGTCGATGACAAAGACGACGTTTTCGATATTGATTTAAAATTGGAATTCACCTCCGTTCGCAAAGAAGACTGCCACCAAATACTTCCGACAAGACGCGAAACTTTAGTGGAACTAATTTACAAGCAGGCGGAATTCCTCGAAGCAAATCGAAATATAAGAACAGATCAAATGCTTGTCGCCACATCACAGCTATGCCACATGGATACACAATTGGCCGAAAGCGTTTGGCTATCAATTTTCCCAAGCATATGGAATATATTTACGGAAGATCAACGAATGAATATCACAAAGGAATTGATACCCTTCCTTTCATCGGGCACTAACGTTAATCAGAAAGATTGTAGTCCGAGCACGCTAAATACATTTGTCGAGGGCCTAACTAAATGTACACCCTCGATTTATATTCCACCAAACCTGCTGACATATTTGGGTAAATCGCATAACCTTTGGCACCGTGCCATTTTAGTGTTAGAGGATTTGGCCTTGGCCCACTCGGCGAGAAATGATGTGGCGGAAGTTAGTCAGCCAGAGTCTGATCAACAGTATTTGAACAACATCTATGACTCGCTCTCGAAAATGTACTCTGCCATGCACGAGGAAGATCTGTGGGCGGGTCTTTGGCTAAAGTTCGGACACTATCCCGAAACAAACATTGCTATATCCTATGAGCAGATGGGATTCTTTGAGGAAGCACAAGGCGCCTATGATCTGGCTATGACGAAATTCAAGCAGGATTTAAACAGTGGCCTAATTAATATTGATGTTAATAGCGAATTATTGTTGTGGGAGAAGCATTGGATGCGCTGCGCCAAGGAACTAAATCAATGGGATATTTTATTGGATTATGCGCAAACAAATCGAGAGAAAAATATGTTCCTCATCCTGGAAAGTTCGTGGCGAGTACCTGACTGGAGTCTAATGAAGAATGCATTGTCCAAAACGGAGCAGTGTTATTCAAAGCAATATGGATTTAAATTGAATCTGTATAAGGGATACTTATCGATACTGTATCAAGAGGATAAACAAGCGTCCAGTGTCGAGCGTTATGTTGAAATCGCTTCCAGCTTATGTATTAGGGAATGGCGTCGCCTTCCCAAAATCGTTTCACACATTCATCTGCCATATCTTCAGGCTTCGCAGCAAATTATGGAGCTGCACGAGGCAAGTCAAATTCATCAGGGCCTAACGCAATCGAGAAATTCATCCTTGCATGACATGAAAGCCATTGTAAAGACTTGGCGCAATCGTTTACCCGTCATCTCTGACGATTTATCACATTGGAGTGATATATTTACGTGGCGGCAGCATCACTATCAAATAATCACCCAGCACTTGGAACAACAATCGGATCAGGGAAGCACTATGCTGGGAGTTCATGCTTCAGCGCAGGCAATTATATCATTTGGCAAAATTGCTAGAAAACATAACCTGACTGGAGTATGCCAGGAAACATTATCCAGAATATATACCATACCATCCGTTCCAATTGTGGATTGTTTTCAGGTAATGGCAATATTATTACAATTATTTTTTTTATATTTTGATCCATTTCAAAATTATATATCGTCCACAGAAAATACGCCAGCAAGTAAAATGCTACTTACAAATGCCCTCCACATCGGGACGCAACGAAATCAACGAGGCTCTCGAAGTAATTGAGTCAACAAATTTAAAATATTTCACACCCGAAATGAATGCGGAGTTTTATGCGTTGAAGGGCCTTCTATTGGCACAAATTGGACGCACAGATGAGGCAGGCAAATCGTTTAGTGCCGCAGTTCAACTTCACGATGGACTCACAAAAGCATGGGCAATGTGGGGCGAATATATGGAACAGATATATTTGAGGGAAAAGCAAATATCAATTGGCGTTAATGCATTAATATGTTATCTGCATGCGTGTCGCAATCAAAATGAAAGTAAAACCAGGAAATACATTGCGAAAGTATTGTGGTTCTTATCATATGATAATTCAAGCGACACTTTAATAAGCACATTTGAAAAATATGTCTCGGGGATTCCTCCGCCTTATTGGTTGCCATGGATACCGCAACTTCTGTGTTGCCTGGAGCAATTTGACGGCGATGTTATATTGAATCTATTGAGTCAGGTAAGTTATAATTTTGATCTAGTAATGATTAAATTTTCAAGGAAACTAAATTGTTTTCATTTTCAGATTGGACGACTTTATCCTCAAGCGGTATACTTTCCGATTCGTACCTTATATCTTACTTTAAAGATTGAACAGCGGGAGAAACACAAATCCGCTGAACAGGCAGTATTTGCTGGTAAACTAACATCAACCGTAAGTAACACTTATACACCAATATTATTCTACAATTCATTTAATTAATCAATTTGTATTTATAGAATTTGGAAAATATGTCTTCAATCTGTGGCAGAAATCAAGTGACGGTTGCCTCCGTTAATCCAATCAAAGCAACACCACCTATGTGGAGATGTTCAAAAGTCATGCAACTGCAACGTGAAGTTCATCCGACGATCTTAAGTTCACTCGAAGGAATTGTGGATCAAATGGTTTGGTTTAGGGAGAGTTGGACAGAAGAAGTTCTACGTCAGCTGCGTCAAGGCTTGATTAAATGCTACGCCATCGCATTTGAGAATCGAAGCACTGTAGTTAATGCAACGATAACACCACATACATTACACTTTGTCAAGAAACTGGGATCAACCTTTGGCATTGGAATTGAAAATGTGCCCGGGTCTGTCACTTCATCAATATCTCACTCTGCCGCATCCGAGTCTCTGGCACGACGCGCTCAAGTTACCTTCCAAGATCCCGTTTTCCAAAAGATGAAAGAACAATTCACAAATGATTTCGATTTTTCAAAGCCCGGTGCTATGAAATTACACAATCTAATATCAAAATTAAAGACGTGGATCAAAGTGTTGGAAGCAAAGGTTAAAAAATTACCGACATCATTCCTAATCGAAGACAAATGCAGGTTCCTCTCCAATTTTAGTCAAAAGACCGCAGAGGTCGAACTTCCGGGAGAATTGTTGATTCCATCCTCATCTCATTATTATGTGCGAATTGCGCGATTTATGCCACGAGTCGAAATAGTGCAGAAAAATAATACTGCCGCTCGAAGGTTATACATAAGAGGTACAAATGGAAAAATATACCCTTACCTGGTGGTTCTCGATTCTGGACTTGGAGATGCTCGCCGTGAGGAAAGAGTATTGCAGCTGAAGCGAATGCTTAACTATTATTTGGAGAAGCAAAAGGAAACCAGTCGTAGATTTTTGAACATAACTGTGCCGCGAGTGGTTCCGATCTCACCACAAATGCGCCTGGCCGAAGATAACCCCAACAGTGTCTCCTTGCTCAAGATATTCAAAAAGTGCTGTAACAATGTCAAAATTGATTATGACATGCCAATTGTCAGGTATTACGAACGCCTCTCGGAAGTTCAGGCACAGGGTACACCGATTTCACACACAATTTTAAGAGAGATTTTCACTGAAGTTCAATGGACGATGGTCTCAAAAACACTGCTACGTCAATGGGCTCTAAACACATTTGCTGCGGCCACGGACTATTGGCAGTTTAGAAAAATGGTAAGATGGTATTCTTGAACTTTAGAACAAACATCTCACTCTGTAAAAAATTAAAATAATCTTCGATCATATAGAATATATGTACATACTTTAGGGAATCAAAATGTTTAATATCCTCCAATGACCTCTCGGTAATATTAATATTTTGTTCTTTTTCAGTTAACACTTCAGTTGGCGCTTTCATATCTTTGTGAGCATGCTCTAAATTTGACGCGCCTCAATCCCGATATGATGTATCTTCATCAGGACTCTGGACTCATGAATATTTCATACTTTAAATTTGATATAAACGATGATAAGGAGCAGTTCAATCAACATCGTCCGGTGCCATTCCGGCTTACCCCAAATATTGGTGAATTCATAACTAACATTGGAATATCCGGGTTATTATCGGCAGCAATTGTGGCCACAGCCCGCTGTTTCATTCAGCCAAATTACAAACTTAGTTCCATATTACAAACGATTCTTCGAGATGAAATCATAACGCTGCAAAAGAAGGGAATGCGAAGTAAACTGCTGGATGCATCGGATGATCCTTGTATTGATAGCAACTCAATGGAAAACACAATTCGAGCTGTAAATTCGGCTGTGGATATTATATTATTGCGATTGAATAAGATCTCCTATTTCGACAACATTGAAAAGAAAAAGGTTTCGGCTCTTATTCAATCAGCAACTAATGTGGACAATCTGTGTCGCATGGATCCGGCTTGGCATCCTTGGCTTTAAGTTCAAGCATAAGCTAAAAGATTTAAATACTAGCATATAACTAGAATAAGCTTAAAGTTAAAATAAACTCTTAATGTGTATTGTAAAAAAAACAAAATAATATGTTATATTGATTATGGATTAAATAGTGGGGAAATGGGAACTGTTTCGTATCCAAATAAATAAGTCTTGTGATTCTAACGCCCCAAGCCCCTTGAAAAACTACAGCTATTTCGCCATTTAAAGGACAATCGGAAAGTCCGCTGCGCCGCATATAAACCTTGGCCTGCCAATTTTAATGACTCAATAAAAAGGATGCAACTCCCACAAAAATAAGTTGGTTTTTAAAGGAAATTTGCTCAATGCTGTGATCCGGCAAAAGTTGGGTTGTTGCCAAGAAAATAAATATTTTGTAGTTTTCAGTTATTTCATTTCAGTTTCGAGTGAACAGTTTGGAAGTGTTTAGGTTCTTAGCTTAACCCATAATCCTTGAATGCAGTTCGACAGTGTACATTCTTGTGGTTCCAACGAAAACGTTGTCAACATCAACTGACTTGGACTTTATTATGCACCCCAAAATTTGCTTAAAATTTTTACATTTGCGTGTGGTTTGTTCTTTTAGCCCATAAAAAAAAAAAACAAAATAAATTCAACCGCCCCTTGTAAAAGCAAAAGAAAACATTTTAAATGTTTGCATTTCATATATTTTCGGTTAAGTATTATAAAACCTTTTATAATTCCCATAGTTTGTAAATTTAACGCTAACTTGTAACTACGCATATAGGGAAGATCATTGGGATTACATTAGAATATATATATATGGAGAGTAAAATAAATTGTATATGTCATTAAATATCTTGTTGCTGAATTCGTAGAATTGCAGCATTCTGTAGCAAAGTGTAGAATTTTTGGATACAAATTTTTCCAAAATTTCACTTTTTGATTGTTGGAAAGATAATCGGTATTGAAATTTTCATCAATCGATAAATATGGATATTTGGGTGGCGTAATAGCACTCCATTTAACATACACGTTTGCCTTAGTAGGATTCGATGTTTTGGCAAAATTTGCCCATAAGGTCATAACAATATCTGCCATTTTTTTATCCGTCGACTTCCACTCGACAATATTATTTACATATGGTATGCCCCAAACAAATATCTGATCAAAATATTTGGGTACTCCAATCCAGTTGGGTAAATCACCGCTAAGAGATTGCGATCGATACTTGAATATATAGCTATAAATACTCTGGTGCTTACTAAGTAGATCTATAAACATTTCCAATGGCATTATATATGATTTTTCCGTATGTGCATTGATTAAATTTGTATTAATATTCCCATTTTCTTCATTACCCTTATCGGTATACATAAAATCAATGGCATCAGAAATGATGGGGAAATTTGTACACCATTCATTGTTACCACTAATTTTATGAATATCATTTACGGCGATGTCAGCAAAAAAATTCTTAAGATCATCTGCACTTAATTCTAATGATAGGTAATCATTAAATATTGTCAGAACTTCCTCCATGTCAGTGATGCCAATAATGATTGGAACTTTGTGATAATTTCCACTCTTAAATAACATTTCGGGCTGGCTTTCAATAAATGGATAAGAGGTATTACTCAATCCAAAATCTACAATAGGACCCCATTCAATTGACGGTGGTAGATTCTCAGCTAATACCCGCGCGTCAATTCTCTTCAGACATTGCATGAGCAATGACGTCGGTCTTCGAGCACATCCAAAAACACTTGCTATTCTATCCAAATCGTTGTTGAATTCCTGTGGCAATCGAATAGGAGTTAAAGGATTGCCAGACATCAGAATTGCCTTGTGAAAGGCGCCCTTTGACCATTCCCCAGAGGTCATATGTAGAGCGGCACTAACAGCTCCAGCATCGTGGCCCATTAATGTGATTCGATTCTCGTCACCTCCAAAATAGTTGATATTTTTCTTCACCCAGTAGAGTGCAGCCGACTGATCCATTAATCCATAATTACCCTGGGCTTCGCCGTCATCCGTTGAAAAGAATCCAAAAATGTTTAAGCGATATGAAAATGTAACCACAATAACTTTCTGTTTGAAAACCAATTGAAATGGATCAATATCAAATGGGCTGCCAGTAGAGAAATTCCCAGAGTGGATCCAGACAATTACGGCATATCCATCAACTTCGGGAAGCCCTAAAATCAGAAAATCAGAAAATATTGAAAAACAAATTAATTATCAGACATTATTAACTTTATCAGTGTAAATATGTAATATATCTTATACTGACCATCAGGTACAAATACATTTAGGTGTAAGCAATTCTCCTCATATTTTCGCATTGCCGATTTGTTAAACATTCCACCTGAAATGATTTCTAATACTTTATCCAACTGTACGTTGCTGGACGAAGGACCTTGTTGCCAACAGTTAGCTGCAAATTTTGTTGCATTAAAAATGCCCTTCCATGGCGGCAATTCAATGTCGGGTGGCGAGAATCTTGCGGCGTGTGCATATCGAATACCCAGATACGCTTTAATATTTTGAGTTCGATACATCTTTAAATAGGTTCCGGAGACAATTCCATTTCCGGGTATATGAATAAACGGTGCATCCACGCTATTAACACACATGTACAGAAAGTTGTAATTGATGTAGAAAACAAAGGCAAAAAACAAATTTCTTAGCCACATCTTGATTCTTGATTATTGTGCACATTCTTGGATAATTTCAAATATAGTATTTCAATATTTTTTATGGAGCTTAAGGTCAATTATAGTTGCCATGTCAATAAGGTTAGTTGCTAAGCACTCGTAACTATGGCAACAATTAGATGTAGTTATATTTATGCGAGCATTTTGATCCTGCTGTTGACTTTTGGGGAAGTTATTTCCATTTCGCTTATGTCATCCATCTTTTGGGAAATTGCTCTGATAAAGCGAATTATCAACCATTTCTAAATTTCACACGTCAGCTCACTCTAGATGAGAGAGTTCGACTGGAAGGTACCCCGATATATATATATATAAGTCGGATAATTATATATAGATATCTAGATCGACTGTATATACTATATATATGTTTACTTCTGCCTGTTAAACACATAATTATGCAAATTTTAACCAATTTTAATTGGTATAAAACTAAGAAACCAAAAAAATTCAAGTACAATAGAGAGTGGGATAAACTTTTAGTAAAGAAGTCTCATATATTTAAACAATTCTCAGTTTTTGGTTTAAATAAAATAAAATGTATAGGCTCAGTGTTAATCCGATTTTAATCGATTTGCAAATTCAACTTGTTGTATCTCCTTCCATTCCTTTTTGGGCTTCATTCGCTTGAGCTGTCCATCCCACACCAGATCTACTAATCCACCCTGTTTCGCTATCACACCCTTGACACGGTTAGCAAAGTCTATCGCCGACTCTCCATCTTGGCGATACATGGGCGGGAGATACCAAACATCGCAGACAATGGCCCATGAGGTCATCATCATGTAAAGGTATTGCATCATTGAGTACTTGGAACTGTTCCAGAAGGCGTCACCAAATCTGGGATCGTATCTGAAATTAAACGAAAATATTCAATTTTTAGCTAAAGTATTATATGGCTTTTGGATTTTATTTTTTATATGACCTGATAGATGTTATTAATTTATATACAACATACATTGAGAACTTACTTAATAGCAACAGGATATATAACGCCGCCAACTTCAAAGCTGCCTTTTTTGAATTGCATAACAGATGTGTTATTTATGCAGGTTCCTTCCGGAAAGATTAGAATTGGTGGATTATTTGGATCGGACACATGCTGTTTCAATCTTTCGGCAACAATTAAGCGATCTTTAGCTTCGCCTCTCTCAAACCAAATATGGGGAGATGCCCTCGCCAGGGCTCTTTGCAGTACGCCAAGGAAACCGCCATGTCGTTGACCAATCTATGAATTATATATTCAGCGTTAAGCCAGGTAAGGATTGGACAAAAGCAAACCAAAGCCAACAAAAATAAATACCACAACAATTTTTGTACAGATTACACAAGCTAACAAATGTTAAGTCACTTTTCAAAGGGCATTTCGGACAGCATATTGGTTTTGTGCAATGTCTGTCAGGATCAAACCGACCAGCAAAATTCAACATTTCTTAGGAACCAGCAACCGGAACTGATATTATTATTATTAACCAAACTTTTGACTTAGACCGGTACGTATCAGCAGTTCTTAATTCAGAATATAATTATAATATATCATCTTTACGGTGTCGGAGATGTTCTTCAGACATTTGCACAACTTCAATATACACTTTTATAGCATTTTTAAATGAGTACAGGGTATAAAGAAAGCGATACAAATATCCAATCAACCAATTATAAACAATAAACAATTTCTTTTTTTAACAAAACAAACTGAAAAATAACAAAGAACAAGAAAGAACGGCTATCCTCGGCACACCGAAGATTACATACCCTTGCAGACAGGAGTTAATTATATTAGACAAGATTAAATGGATTTGGAGCATATAAACTAATTGAACAGACGGACTGAAGGACAGACGAACATGAATATATCGAGTCGGCTGCTGATGCTGCTCAAGAATATATTTATTATTAATGGGGTCGGAGACGTCTCCTTCAATGCGATATAAAAGTGAAAATAAAATGCTTCAAGGGTATAGAAATGCGTCAATCGAAATTGGCCGACTATGAGATACCTTGTACGCTATACAAACACACAAGATCCCACACACACACACACGCACACAAATTTAATTATTAAATACCAACTTTGTGGAGCTTTAAGGATGTCATTCAAATTGCAAGATCACATCTACAAAAAAATACGTGTTTTCCAATTATATAGGAATGGGATGGAAGCAATAAAAAAATATAAATATTCTTGATCCGTGATAACAATCAAATCAATTACTTCTACTAGCTTCTCTAAGATACTAGGCATTATATATTTACAATTTTTTTTTAATAATCGGTGTGTTTTTTTCTATATAATACTTCTGTATCTAAAATGTATGATATTCATATTCTTATTTCACTACAGATCACTTCAACTGTGAAATATTAATATACAATAATATTGAAAACAAATAATAGAATTGATCGGAAAAAATATATACAGCATAACTTTGATTGGGTTAAAAGTAGTTAATTAAAGAGTTTTAATCCCAACACAATAAAAGGATAAACAAAGATGAAACCAAGAGTGTTTGGTCCAACGAAATTCTTAATACGAAATTGTCTTACCAGAGAATAGTTCGTGTCACACATCAGAACAAGTACGTCGATTGGGCTTGTATGGTTAGCCACACAAATACCTGATGACGGTCGATTATCCTCATTATGGTAAGTAATAACAGCGGAAATGGCGCTGGACAAAACACCGAAACATTGCCCAAGAACATTATTCACAATTTCACGCTTTTTATTTCCATCGTTTAGATTTCCCACAGCAGCTGTGCATACCGTTAACCACACTACCTGAGAAGATTGCATGGAACAAGAAGGCACAAATAAATGTTGTAGGAGAATTGATATTGTTGATTGTTGTGAGAGAATTGTTTGTCACTGCTCTTTAATTTAAATAGTATAATAATCATATTATATTCAATAGCTTAACTTATTGCACACCATTAATATCTCCAAATTTTGTATCTTAAAGGATTTGGGAAAAAAAACACATCGTTTTCGATTTGATTTTTAGAACATTTCTTGAAGTTTCGAGTAGAGTTTGAATAGCACACACAGATCTTAAATATATACTTTTGAATACCTCCCAACGATTCCACTAAATTGGCAAATATATACAAATCTCAATACAAAGCTGTGTTAATCATAATCAGAACATGGGACTCAGTCTTATGGATCAACGCAAGCCAAAACCATACAGAGATCATTCAACATGAAGATCTTAACATACCAATCAAAAAAGTAAGGACTTGGACCAATTACGTGCATACCAGAGAGCTGCTTCGTTCAGGATCACTGATCGAACAAAATGGAAAATAACGATCAACACAATCATAGCAGAAATATATGAACTGATTTTGATCGGTGCAAACAAACTACGAAAGACAGAGGACAAATGTCTCAATCTCTTTTTGTAACATGCCAAAAATCACTATTTTCTTGATTTTATTCTGCACTAAATTGTTTACTCACATGCAGTAATTCAACAAATGGCATCATTGAATAAACTCAGCTGAGTAAACTTAGTTTGAGTCGGCTGATCGGTTCGTGTATTCAAACAAATTTTGTTGCGAACAGCATCTGATCATTTTGAATTTATTGGCAAATATCAGAATCGCTTTAGGCCAATATGAAAACGATCTCAAGATCGAATATCGTACGCATTATTGCAGTTTTCTGGCTGACTAACAAGTCAAAGACCGTTCATTACTCATCTTTCATCATTCGTTTATTTTCATAACAGATTAAACATTACTGGGCACTACAATTCAAGTAAATACAGATTCAAGAGAATTTCTTACCTGCTTACCATTCTCGCTGACTAAGAACAGAGACAAAAAAAATGTTCAAACATTATTCAAAGTTGCTAAATCGAACAAGCCAGCAGCGAGGACAATAACAAAAGCTAGAAGCGTAACACACTCCCAATGACACACACACAAACACATTCACCTATATAAAGACATATATAAAAATAAACAAAAATTATATAATCGTTTTTAAAAACACCTCTTTGAAAATTATTTATTTCCAATTGTTAATTGAATTTAGCTGCGTTTAATAAATATAAAGCTTGATTTAAGCTTGTTGCATGAATCGAATGAATTGTTTTCAATTTGAATCAATTTTATAAATAATACGATCAAATTTGAAGCGATTTATAAACATTATATATGGCACATTGATATAAAGTGGGACAATCAGTAAGAATTGTGAACCATATGCTTAACATACAATTCAACAATTAATTCTGTTTTACAAGTTAAATAAAAATCATCTTTCTCACCAAAGAAAATGTACAGTCTGTTGATAAAATAGCCACGTCGAGTGGGGTCGTATGGTTAGCTACACAGAACCCAGAAGTGCTGGGCTTATATTGCTTATTGTGAAAGACTATTACTGCTGACAGGGAATTTGATATAAGACGGAAGGTAATCTTGAAGCACAAGCCCGCTAAGTAGGTCCGCAAAAATCGAATGGGTATTAAAGCCACAAATGTGTTTGAAATAACTGTAAATAAAACCTAAAAATCAAATTGAAATATTGATTAGAGAATTATGAATGCATGAAGGAACACATTTGAATGCTCTTGTCGAGGATGATCGACATATTCAATTCTCAAACACTTTTCAAATGACGATTTCTGAATGATTTTTTTTTTAAATCGTAAGAGAAATTATGAAATGAATCGAATATGAATCGATTTTAATTGATTCCAAGGAGCTGAGAAATGTTCGATATTTGAATTTAATGTTGTCTATGCGTATTGTACGACTAACCACAGGACATATAAATGGTAACATCTCATGCAATGAAAAGTAACCATGAATTTCTTAGCGAGAGTCCCATGCTTTTTTATGGGCTTAAATTTAAAAACCCCGACTGACAAATATAGCTAATCTGGCCGATGGTGCTCGACTAGAAAATACCTTTAACCCAGCCATAAAGTCATTTGTATGTACTTAAATGATATCTTATCTTATCTCTATATATGAACTTTTACTTATTTCAGACTGATCGTGGTGAGGTATTCAAAAAAGTGAATTTTCTTTATTTGTGTTTACTAAACAATCACATTCATATTTAAATCAGTGCCTCTAGTTCTTAAAACCACCAAGCCATGCTCAAAAACCGGGTTATGCAATCGATATATATCGATTTACTTATGGTATTCACAAATCTACATTTAGATTCAACACACGGACGGATGGAGGTATGGACAAGGATAATAATGAATTTAACCCCATTTTGTGCAGATCGGAGGTGAGATATCCATGGGAATGGGAATTAGCGTGCATATTTTATCTGGTGCATGTAGTTCTTATAAGCTTTGAGCTATCAGAAAACGATAATTATCGATCATTTTTAAGACATATTCCATTATAGTCGAATATCCAATTGGAATTATACTTGAAACTTATTAAATACCAGTGAGGATATGAGTTGTTTGATAATGAATACTGTTTACGCTATATATGTACGTACTCCAATAAAGCAGACGAGCACGCGCAGTGGCATTAGAATGGAATAGCGCACTGCAAATCCAAACATCCAGATAAGTGTTATTTTCCACGATATGAATTCATAATGTCGATTCGTTCGTGTCAGCATGTTCCAGCTCTTTAGCTCTTCGGCCTCAAATCGGGAGGTAACATCGTCTTCGATAATTGCTTCTACGCCAGATTTCACGTAGTCTAAGCAGTTTTCAAAATCAAAATTGAATTCCTCCTGAAAAATCATAACAATTATATGTAAGCATTTAAAATTCTGTATTTTCAATAACTAAATTCTTATAATAATTTTACTTAATTACCTTTTTTAATGTTTGAGGCTTATCATTGCCTGATTCTTGTGCCTGCGGAAGAAGTACGGCATCTCGCGTTATAAGCGTTGCGCCATTAGTTGATTCATTTCCGTCTACGTCCTTCACAGGTTGCGTACTAGCATTCTGATCAGAATTGACATTTTCTTGGACACTCTGTGTATTTTCCTTTGAAGCCGATTCTATGCTAGCTCGACCATACTTAAAATAAAATAATAAATAAATGTTAGCTACAGTTGCAAACACATACCTATAAAACAAGTACAAAGTCGGATAACATCTACTATGTAATCACTTGTTTTCCGATAAAAAAAAAGGTTCAAGTTCAACAATAACATTTCTTACGTCTCCGATAAGCATTGACGATTCTGCCGTCAATAAATCTAGCTATTGAGTAATCGGCCATAAGTCACGATGAGGTTCCAAGGTTGAGAGCTACAAAACGTCACAGTTTTAAGCTAACAAGCATGCAATTATTGCGATATTCATGGATTTTGTGCACCACTCAAATAATAAAAGCAGCCAGACCATAAGTTTAATAGATTTCGTAAACATTTTTGTATTCATCCTGGTACTCAGCATTCTAACAAAAGGACTTTGGTACCGGTCTAGCCGGCTCGAAATTACATACATATACAATACGCACACACACACACATGTATATATATAAATACCGTTGGCTGCTTTTTTCAAGAGTCATAATAAAAAACATTTACAATCAAATTCAGTTAAAAGTATCAAGAAAAATCTACTGACTTAAAAGCCAATAATATGTACAATGTCTTCAATATTCGACTAAGTCAATATTTTGATTGAAACTAGCTATATTTATGGACTTTCTAATTCATCCAATTCCATCGCTAGGAAGTTTAAGAGTATAAGTTTGTATTGTATTTGACTTTATAGATTTAAATATGAGCATTTATACCAATATGAATTGAAAGGAATACATTAAAGATTTGTGTTTACCTCAAATATTCCCAAGAGAATATTTACGTATGCCTTCCGAACACCGACAGATTTGTTGATTGCCGATAATATAATTAAGAATGATATGAAACCAGCAAACGGAATCCAACAAACATCTACGATTCCGTTAAACATTCTACTTATTAAGTGTTCTTATTTTAAACCAATGCAGTATATATAATTAACGCAATACACTCCGCGATAAAACTGCAAATAAGCACGGAAAACTAATGCAAATAACAACAGGTTCAGATAAATAAATGTCATCGATTAAATTACCTTATTTGGCTGCACAAACTATGGTTTCTTTTTCAATTTTGGGATATGGAATCAGAACACTGAATTAAACGAGCGCTAAGTTTGTCAGTTAACCTTCTCAATTCATTTAATGTTGAGTGTATATACTCTTGAGCAAACAAAGAGGTTTTTATCAACTTTTTATTATTTTACTTTATTATTTATTACTAAGAAATAATATACAGCTTCTGCCTGATCCAATAACTTTATCTAAGATTTACTAATCATTTTCTGTGCGATATATATATTTGTCAGCAGCTCTTAGATATTTTGTAGTTAATGAAATACGGTCACACACAAAGTGTCCTTTGAACGGACTTTCATATAAATACACACAAATGTGTATTTGTGATATTTGTTGCTCTTTTCACATTTCAAAGTGTGTTTAAGTATGGTAAGTGAACACTTATTGTACAATTACAATTAGTTACGTTACATTTGTGCAAATGTTAATAAAATTATAGTCCTATTTTTGACCATTAATCATGAAATACATGTGAAGAAAAATTATTTGTATATTTTTGTGAGTAGGGACATATTTAAATGCACTTATATTATATATTTGTGTACATATAAAATTTTTTATAAAATTTAAAATGTATGATAAATTAGAAGGGAATTAACTGAAATTTACCAAAAATTAAACAAAACTTTAAATGAATATTTCCAATTAACTTTTAATCTAACTTTACAGTTTCGAGCCCCACAAGGCAGATCAATCAAATTTTTTCTTGTATTACTATTGGTTAACATACTGTGGCTAGTCCGTGTTTATCCGCCTTCTTCCGGTTATTATGGGAATGCAAGCACAACACAGCAGAGTATTCAGACCAAGGTAAAATCTGCTGGCACTGTGAACTGTCCCCATGATGAGAATACAGCATATCAACAGCAGCAGACTCAACTGCAGACGTCTAACTTTGACAATTTTTTACACCAAAGCAATAATTCAAAATTAACATTTGAGAACTTAGACTTCAGCTATGGACGCTGGGATAACCAACACAAGTATAAGATAAAGGATTTCGCCGTAGTTGGAGATCAGTATTCGGAGTCGTCCAAGATTAGCCTGATATGCCTGGCAACGCAAAGTTCTGTGGAGCGTTTATATTCCTTTCCCCAGGTTGCTGCCAATTGGCGAGCTCCGATTTCAGTCACGCTATTCTCCGCGGGAAACGAGGAATATATTATATTGCGATATTTTGTCACATATTTGCGTCTCTGCTTTCCGAATATTAAGGCAAATGCGACTTTTCATATCTTAGTTCCCGAGGAATATGACAAACTGCCAAGAGTCGTAACGGAATCGTTGAATATAAAGGCAAAATTCAATTGCCAAAATCCTGATAAAACATTAAAGTCGCTTTTGAAATTTCGCACAATTAAAACACTGGAGTGGCGAAAAAAGAACATATATCCTCAGAATCATATGCGGAATATAGCGCGAAAAGGTTGTCAAACGAAATATGTGTTTTTAACTGACATCGACATAATACCTAGTCTCAACAGTGTCGTTGAACTCAATAATTTCTTTAAAACTGTGATTTGCGAAGGATATTGCGCCTATGTGATTCCCACATTTGAAATCGATGTTCGTGCAGCCTTTCCACGTTCCAAGGACTTTCTGCGGGGACTAATTAAAAAGGGACTGGCCAGACCGTTTCATGAAAAAGTATTTATTTACAACCAATACGCGACAAACTTTTCAAAGTAAGCCCAAAAAATGCACTTCAAATTTGTTCCAAATGCTATACTTTTATTTCCTTTATATATTTATATAAACTTCAGGTGGCTATCAACGAATCGTAGTGAGACTGCAGTCAGAATAAGCCACACCGTCACGAATTTTGAGTTCTTATATGAACCTTTTTATATAGCAATAGATAATGCTCCCGCGCATGACGAAAGATTTACTGGTTACGGATTTACGAGAAATTCTCAAGTAATTAGTGTCTCATAGTTGGTTTTTACGAGAACACTGATCTTATTTGTGTTTTGCAGGTATATGAAATGTATGTGGCTGGATACAAGTTCTACGTTCTTTCACCGGTATTCACATGCCACTGGGGCCTACAAAGAAAGCAAGCAAGGCCCGCGTGGAGAGAACAACAAAATAATGCAAATAGAAAAAAATTTGAAGTCTTCAAGAGTGAAATATTTGCGCGCTATAAGAATAATCCACATTTGAAATAATAACTTAATCAAAAAACTGAACTGTTATGAAGACATTTTTATGATATTTGTAGAACTTTTGAATAATTTTATCGAAAAATCATTAAAGCTTTTGGTTGGACTCAGTCATTCGATTCATTTATTGGTTCGATGGGGGCTGGTGCACATTTGGACGGGAGAAATCAACATATTGGAGCTGTTGGAATTACAGAGGGAAAACCAACAAAGCATTAATGCCAGCAAAGAATGTTTTCAAGCACATTTATTTAAAGATCATTCAATTTCTTAATTTCGTCCATTATGAATTCAAGATTGATTGGTTTAACATTCCTTATTTAAATTGAAAACAGTAATTAATTGTCCGTTGTTCAATCCAAAAACTGGTGCTAATAAATCATGATTAAATATTAAGGCGTAGTTGTCATAAGATTAAGTTTAATTTTGCATGTGACTTTAACATCTCATACATTTTTTAGAAATCACTTCTTCCAATTCTATTCTTCTGATTTGTGGTGTGATGGGCCTTGGAATGAGACGCAAAAGAAAACGTTGTGTTCTATTCTACTGTTTCAAATGTGCACCAAATGTTCGTAGTCTTACAATTCTAAAAACGGTCACACTTTATTTCTATATGTATATAAATATAAATTGCAAAATATATATGAACAAAAATATTTAAAATGAGCGGAGCTCATCGAGAAGCAGTTCAGAAGCAAATTCATCAGGATTGGGCAAATCGCGAGTATATTGAAGTTATAACAGCAAGCATCAAAAGAATCACAGACTTCCTAAATTCTTTTGGTAAGTGAGCTTTCTACGCATGTTCATCTATCAGTCATCTAACGATGACGCCCTTGTTCCAATTGACCGGTCTTAATTATTATCATATCATACATACAGATAAAATAGAAATTATCAATTGTCAGATGAGAGTATTTTTAATCAATTGCCAGTTAAATTGTTTGTGTTTACAATTTATCAACAATGTGACGCAGTTTATTTCTTGCAGGCTCTATGTAAATATATATAAATAATACTCGATTTGTTTTTCAGATATGTCTTGCCGATCTCGCCTGGCTGTACTCAATGAGAAACTTACGATATTGGAGCGGCGAATAGACTACTTGGAAGCTTGTGTGACCCAAGGAGAAACACTGACGTAAACGTTCCAATATACAATATATGCAAATACTATTAATAAGCATTATGTTATATTGTGACTCTGCGTAAATAACATCATACAGTATCAATTTATTCTTATAACTAACCATACATTAAATAAACAAATATAAAATTGAAATGTAGTTTTGCCCTTAAGGGTATATAATTAATGGTCAGCATCGAAAGACAAACCAAAAAGGTGTCAACTGCAGCTAGGTTCTCATTTTAAAAGCTACTTTATTTAAGAAATTTGGTAACTTGCTTGTGATACTAAATATAAATATTAGAATGGTACTGGCAAGAAATAATCTTATATCCCTGAATTAAAAGTAAATTCAGTTTGTGGATTTTAATGTTTCTATACTCACTGAATGAACAGATAAATGATATGTTGCCTTGTATTAAATGTGAGGCTTACAGATACAAGCGACTAGATTTTTTTATTCAACATATATAGTAATTGGACTGAAAACAGTATACGTTCTATTGCACATGAAGCCGAGCCAATGCTATGGGCTTGTCTCCTATCTCCTTTTTGCAGGACGCAATCATTACCAAACAGTGCAAATGGCAAAGTTATCTTCACGGTGGGCTCACCCCTACAATAGCAATTTGATCTTTGCCGGGTTCACTCTTCTAAAAAGGAAAGGAATAATATTAATTAGACATAAGCCAGATGAAATGAAGATAAGATAAACCACCTTTTGATTCAATTTGTTCAGCTGTTCATCCACTATGGTTACTTTCTGCTTAAATTGTTGCAAATTATTGCTTAATGTAGCGACGTGAGATGTCATATTCTGCGAGCGATCCAGTAAGTCATCCAACTTGATCTGCAAATATACATTAATTATTATGGTATTTGAAGCAATGCATTCGGTGGACTTATTTGTTTACCTTATGTGCCAGTATTTCCCCTTGCAGAATTTGTATTTTCTGACTGAGAGTGCTGTTTACACTCATAATATTGCTGTTTAATATTTTGACAGAATTTGATATTGATTGATTGAGAAAGTCAACATCTCTTGTGAAATTCGTTTCTGACGGATTCGCCTGAACGGTCGACAGTTGACTCATATTAGCCTAAAGAATTAAATAAAGTTCTATAATAAAATACAACTTGAACTATTTATATATGGTTTACTTACCTTTAAGTGTTCCGTTTCAAGCTCGAGACTTTTCTGTACCTCGATGTAGTTGTTGTAGTGCTCTTTCATCACCTCGATGTCAGCGATAACCGCTTCCAGTTTGGCGCCAAAGTCGGCCACCAATTTCTTATCTTGGCCATAATTTCGTTGAGCATTAACTGTTGCTTGCAGACTGCTCAAATTCGATCCGAGCTGTTCGACGCTCTGCGTTAACTCATTTATTTGGCTTATGACAAATGTTTGATTCTTGATCAGGAATGATGTTGTCTCATGCCATTGTTGAAGTGTATCCGGGAAGATTTTATTTATGGCAGATACTAGAAAACATTGTGTTTGTAAAATTAAATAATGCATTAAGAACCATGATTTTACATTAAATTTAATGGCTAGCTTTAAATTTGTGAAATACATCGACTGCTAGATAAGCGAAATGATCAGGCGATATTTGAAAGACGTCACCAGCAATATATCCGCCAAGTTTGGTGATATTATTTTCTTATCGATTACCAAAAGTATAACACTGTCAAGGACACATAGGGGAAAAAAGATTATAGGTTTCAAGTCTATAGCATCAGGTGTATCAAAATAATCAGATAAGTTACGATCTCACCGTCCGACAGCATGACAGACATTGCATAAAACAAATACTTCACTAGTTAAACAAAAAATTAATTTTAATCGACCCATTTGGAAACGGGGTATTCGCACGTCGTATTCAAGCAGCAAATTGTAATTTTGTTGCATGCGCGTACATACAGATAACATATATAATACATGTATGTATTTGTATTTACCTTCTTCAAATTTATGTTGATAATCGGAAATCTGTTGACGCAGATCAAAGTAGAGCCAATATAAAATGGCCACACACAAAGCTGTTGTTATTCCGAATAAAAATGGGCCACACTTGCGAATATTTAATTTCTGTCTATTATTTCTGCGCGTACTGGCAACACTCATCTGGGAAGAAAAAAACCAAAACAAAGCAATTACACACATTACTTACACACACACACACACAAACAAACACATGCTGTTTATTCAGGGGCAGCCACTCATATGTGCGAATGTGTGTGTGTGTGTGTACATTGATTATCAGATGTAGAAATGTACTCAAAGTATTTTCATTTACCCAAGCGAAATCATCAAGGTCATCGGTGGATACTGATAGCAACATATCCTGTGAATTGTTTGTGCGGCGGGAACCTCTTCTTGTTATGGAATGTGCTATCAGAGCATCGAGTTCTTTCCGTTTCTTCATTTTCTTGCCTCCGCCAGAGCGCTGAGGGACTTCAATGCGGTGATTACAGTCCATTTCGATGTCCGTTAATATGACTACTTGCGACAGTAGAAACTGATGTCGTTTTTCAAATATATATATATATATCGTCCGTCGTAATTATCCCATTGGCACAATCATTTGTAATTGCAAATTACTCCGTTGTTTCACATGCGCACGATTCAAAATAATAACACGGAAAATCGATATTCGATTCGATTACATCGGTGTGACCGTATATGTAATGATTGGTGAAAGCAAATGAAACGACGGCGTTGAAACGCGAACAATTTTTGAGAATTAATTTTTAAGATACAAATAACTTGCAAGGCATTTGATTTATAAATATTTATTGACGCATTTTTGTGTTTATCCTGCTCAATTTTGTATTTTGACATTGTCAATTGCTCAATAATAAATAAAAATATAAAAACCAATTACATCCCCACATATATAAAAAAAAAAATTGTACAAATCACATTAAGAATTTTATTCAATACAAACAATTAAAAATTTAGTTCACATTAGATGATTTTAAATATAATGATTCAGACAATGATTTTGGAAAGCGATTCAAATAGCGCTCAATTCGCAGAAACTTAATCGATATCAGCCGCTTATCGAACCACCAGCCATTAATTTCATTGTGAACAATTCCGGCGTCTGCTTCACTCGCACAACGGATGTAGACGCAGCAGGACTGTGTATCCAGTTGAACGTCGCAAATATTGCAATGGGAGCCAACTTTCTCCAATATTGAGTCAATCATTAATTGCCTCAAATTGGGATCGTTAATTTCTGAGGGATCGAACATGTGTCTGATTTTCAAGCAAGATGTTGGCGGATTGTGAATCTTGTTGGAGTTATCAAAAGCAGAGCTTTGCCACTTTTTCTTTGTTGTTGTTGCTGTTGTTGTGGAACTGGGTTCATTATTGGCAGTGTTCTTATTCCAGGTCATCGTACGCAGTTGTTCTCCATTTCGCGCAACTATGCCAAATAGGATATTGTCATTTGCCTCTAAGTTCTTAAGTGCCTTAGTCCAACAACCCGAGAGTTTCTTTCGATTATGCGCAGGCAAAAACTTATCTTGCAATTGATTTATTAACACTTCCGAGTTCTCGGTATGTGTGCTCCGGTAGACTAGTTCATTAATGATATCCATTGTAAACTGTTCAATTGCCAGCAGCGATTCCTTTTGTTTCAAGCGATACCCGACAATCAACAAATATAACGACAGGCAACCGGCAGCAACAAGTAAGAACAGTCCGATAACTGTGAAAAATCTCGTGACTTTCTTGCGGATAATGCACTTCAATGGAAGACTTGGTTCAATTAACTCAAACGACAGGATTTGCTCCGAAGAATTGTGGGTTGTAGTTATCGTTTTTATCATCCACTGCGGATTCTGGGCAATCAGATATTGCGTTGCCAGCAGTTTCGTATGCAGATTGCCATTCTGCTGCAAATTACTGTTGCCGCTGAGCAGAGCCTTTTTGAACTCGTTCATGTCGAGCGCGGCGGAATGATCTGCGCTAATGCAGTGATGGAGTCTCGCTCGTTCGTTTAAGTACTTAAATAGCTCTTTGCTGATGTAGATCGCCTTATTGTACAGATCCTCATTAATACACTTAATTGTCGGTTGCGACTGCGACGATGACGAAAAGCCCCTAAAATCGGCATCGTTGCCATTACACATTGTATATTTAATGTCGGTTTCGGTAATGGGGCTTAGGTCAAATTTCTTTGCCATATATAAAACAGATATCAATGACAGGAATATCACAAGTATGGCAATAAGTACGTGCGGTATTATGTATTGGCTAACATCGGGTTTTTTGAAAAACGATTTAACATCAAATGTCAGAATCTTTTGTACGATGCCACTCTTTATTATGAGTGATCTGGATGCGTGTACAGTGTAACCATCTTTGGAGATTGACTTCTTTTGTATCGATGTATCGCGGAAGCTGAGTAATCGATTAACGACGCCCCCATCACAAGAATTCGATTTGCCATGCTGCAACTTGATATACGACGATGAATTATCGGCTGCATATGGCAAAGGTTTGCGATACGCTTTGCGAGCCGCATTCAAATTATGCGCATCATTCTCATTCTCATAGTCGGACGCTAAAAGCGGCGGTGGTACATACATCCTTGATGCTGCCATAAGTGATGGACTTACATCAGCATCGCTCTTGCGATAAACTGAAGGTTGAAGAGTCCGGCCAACGTCAGCCTTATTGTTTCTCAGTCCACTTTCATGGAGATTCGGTCTTCTTTCTATTGAATTTGTGTGTGGTGCTGGAATAGCATCTGTATTCGGCTTGTCACCGTTGTAGTGAAGTACATAGTTTGGGATTTTTCCCTTTTTAAGCTCCTCCTTTCTTGTGTGCTTCTGCAGTTTTTTAATTAATACGGCCCGTGTTGTTTCCGTGACGGGACAACGTGGATATCCAAATTGTATCAGTTTCCCTTGTATCTCGACATCGCTCAGGCGATCCCAATGTTCAGACGGCATTTTTGTCTACAATTAAGTGAATTTGATTAGAAAATGTGGAAGTATAATAGAAAGCATTCGTAGCATATAGGTATATTTAGAGTAGTATTATTATAAACAGGTTGTTTATATAAGAAATTCACTTTAATAAATTTGAGTGTAGTTATTCGATCCAACTCCGATAAATCTCCTTTAATCAGAAGATATTACGTGCATGCACATCTACAAACACACACACACACCCGCATACATATACCATGTAAGCACTCTCTTCAAGGATATTCGATATTAAAAGCGTCTCGATCGTGTGTATCACACACACGCATATATACATACATATACACGTGCACACATGCAAGAACATCTTCATAAAAGCAAGGAGAATGTTGTGTGTTTTATGTTTTAATAAACTAGATAATATAATAAATAATAATATAAACAATATTGTAAACAATTCATAGTAAAAGTAAAGAATTGCTGAATATGATTACATTATATCGACTAAAATAGCAACTCGAGTTCTCACCTGCAATATGACTTTTCACAGAAAGTATTAGTCGGCTTCTAATTACAATGTATATGCACTTTGATAATTACACTTATATTACGGTATAAATGTTTAAAAATCAATTAAATTGTTAATATCTATGTTTATTACTCTATTTTTTTGTGCATCAATAAAGTGCAGCTTGTTGTCTACCAAAAATTAGGGACGGACAAAAGTGACCAACTACTTAAAAGATAACAAGCTATCGACTTGTTATCGCAGATTCGCAATTTCGATATATCTCAAATTTGATGCATACGACACAAATGCACAGTGACATTTGGAGTTTTGCATTTTTTTGAAGATGCTCCTCAAGTTTTTGCATCGCAGTTAATTCATCAGTATTGTGAATATCTGGCAAATGGTTCTAAAATCATTTTGCTGAAGCTCATACACTTAGAATTTGTTCGATATTTCGGTCCACCACTAAAAGTTTGACATGCACTGTACAAATTTAAACAGGGTTCGAAGGCGGATTTTTAGAACGGCAAAATATAAAATGGGAACTGTTGAAGTAGACTTTCAAATTGACAAATTGACAAATAGACAAATTGATGCGAGAGAGATCTTTTACTCAAATATCGTGTACATTTTTTGAATAACTTAAAGCCATCCAAAATTAAGTTTGATTTATTTAATGTTCCTTATTTGAATCAAGAAATAGCCATAAGATCGAATGCAAAAAGTCGTCTAGCTTTGAGAAATTGTTATCAATTGTTTGTCATAAGTGTTGGGTTTTGGAAGAAATTAAATTTTTTTAAAATTCATACATAATATATTCAACAGCAGCCACATATATTAATAATTAATTCGAAAACATAAGAAATAAGAATTACAAATTTACATGCAATACAGGTACAACAAAATTCCAAATTAAAATTTAAAAACGGAGTTCATATAATAATATGTCAATGAGTTTCTTCCCATTCAATATTCTATCTTATTGTGCAAATCCACAAAAATAAAAAATGGCAGGAACTACTAATTCCTCCTCAAAATCCGTTTTTATGTGTGAACAGTTTTTCACATCTGCGTGTTTAGTGATTACAGTTGTCACTATAAATGGTCGAGGAATATCACGTTATCGAACACTATTCACAGTCTCCAAAGTCTCCAGATCTCTTATGGATATCATTGATAACGACTTCATGATACCCTGTCCCATCCTTTGAGGGATGTAGTTCTATAAAAAAAAAAACACTGAAAAGGGCAGAAGAGAGTACATTTGAGAGGAATAAGGCTAATTACATTTCCTAATGTTTGGAAATTTTTATTTAAAAGTATTTTTTACATGCAAGTATGAAAATACATTTCACCACATATCGAAAAGGGATTTAAATCATAATTGCGGACTATTCGTTTGATTCTATTGCGAGACAATGGGGCTCTTTTTATCTATATCAGCTATATTGGCATTATTCTGCGGTCCCGACGGATTGCCAGGACTAGCCGGAATAGCACCGCCCCGCTCCATGCTCCACGGATTCGAGCTGGATATGGGAGAATCGGCGTGACCGAATCCCGTATGGTTGTCGTGATCGACGGCATTGGTGCCATCGTATTGGGTGTTCTCCAAGCGTGTGATAAGCCTCTCATCCTCCTCGCCGAACTCACCGCCCATCAGCGTCGGCTCCCCCACAACCATCACATCCTGCGAGGATAGCGAGAAACTGGGACCCGATGGCGAACGCTTCTGATTTGTCACAGGTGGGGTGTTTGAATTGTTGGCACCGCCCGAATTGGATCCCTTTCTTTTGCGTCGCTTATTTGGCGGTCTTTGGGGGTCCTTTTTGCCCGGTGGCGCCACCATTCGCTGCCACTTTTGAAACAACGTTGTCTTCAAGCAATCCCTCGGACTCAGAGCGTACGCCTTGTGGCGCGACATCAGCTCCTGCATCGGCTCGAGGATCACGCACAGGCGCAGATAATTCAATGTTGAATTTGTGATGCCCGCCCGCGTTATATTCTTGGTGATCTGATCGAGGAGCATGGGATCTGGCGGCAGAGATGTCCCGATAACGGAACGTGGAATTAGTTCGCGATGTCCTTTGATGGTCATGTGCCAGGATTTGATGCGCATGTAATCGTCGTACATGAACTCGAGTATAAGTCGCGCGTCGGCGCAGACTTTCGTGTAGAACGGTTTGCCATGCTGGGTGATCACTGTACAGTGCTCGCAGTCCAGTGTGATGGATGTGTTGTGAAACGATTCCTTCGCATGCTTCAGCTGGAAATACAAATCCGAAACGCCGCCCTCGAAAATGCTGCGAAAGAAGCGCGGCACAAGTGTCCGGCCAATAGTATACCTCTTGGGTCCATCCTCCAGACAGAAGAGGATTGTTAATCGTGCATCGTCCTCGAAGAATTCGGTCGTAAACGAATCCCACCAGCAATTATCACTGTCCTCGTTTCGCTGCTGCAGGCGCTTGTTGAGCTCAAAGACCCGATGCTCCGTGTGACTGAAGTAGGAGTTGTGTCTCCTAAATCCCTGATCGATACGATCCATTGGCTGTGGGCCACCCATCATGGGATGATTGCCGCCATGCCCGAAGGGAGATGCCGGGGGCATGGGATTAAACTGGCTGCCAACTCCAAAGACGGTCGGCGAGGAGAAATGTCCGGCTTGACCACTATTGAATGGAGTGCCCGAACTGGCGGGTCGACTAAACTGACCCAATCCGGACGAGGGTGAGCCAAATGGTCCGCCAACTGGCCCATTGAAATTGCCCGCCGTCGACGACTGTGAATAATTGCCCTGGATATTTTGCGATGCAACGCCCACCGGACCCGGCGTCGATGATCCGGATGGAGCGGGCGACGAAGTATATTGCGGCGTATTCGATCCGGGTTGAGCTGCATTCTGAAACACTAGCGATTGATTGCCAGCTGGCGAGGACTGGCCGGCCTGAGGATATGGATTGCCGCCCGAAGTGTATGGTAATCCGCCTTGGGGGAATCCACTCTGATTGCTGGCATCCGGATTGATGGACGATGAGTTCGATGATGGCAACATCGCTGAGCCTTCTGTGACGCCTTTCCAGCTGCCCTCGTCGATATTCGATTGAGAAGCCATCGCATTGCCCGCATTCAAACCTCTGCGATTCATTCCTGCCACAATTGTTTCAATAACATGCGCCTCGATCTGCAAAAATATTACATTTTAATCACACTTGTACCACTCTCGTCTTCATATAATAAACTAAAATTGTATTCTCCACAAATCTGGTTTGTGTATTTCCTGTTGCGAAAGCTCAAAATTGGAGTGTAAACAAAATCTATATGTTATCTTACGGCTTGCAATTAATTTTACCAGCTTACCCAAAAAATGTAGACAATGTATATAAAACCCACAATTATGTATCTACTTTGTAAAAGAAATTATCGTTCGCTTGGATAGATATGTGAGTTATCGAGTTAATCGGCCACGCGATAGATTTTGCTTACGTTAACGTCCATAAAAAATATATATTCCACGTCACAGTGTCGTCACTTTTGTATCGATGGAAACTAATCGCAGAAATTATTACTTATCAATATGGAATGTAGAAGATATAATATTATTAATTATATTTTATTTCTGAATATAAGTTTGTTATAATTTCATAGTTTTAAATATATAATAATATAACATTTTGAAAGATTATGGGTATTACTATTAATTTGAATTTTGAATGCAAAATTTATTGTTAACCGGATTTGTAATATTGGTAATGTTATGTTACTTAACTTACTAGTTAATGTTGTTTCACCTGCTGATTTTGTATATAATAGTTTTTTGATATTTTCCGACTTATATTTATTACAGCATCCATTTATCTTTTAAAATTAATTGATTTTATCAAATGCCAGAACAACTTACCGACTAAGAATATTTACATATCTCTTTATCTAGATGTATTTCTATAATCCCGATTACAAATTGAAGCAAATAAATTTATTGCCACTTCCATGAGGGCTTATAAACGTAAATCAAAAAATTATTAAAATATAAAAAATTTATTAAAAATTTAAGGTGTGTTCCGCTAGTATCGGAACAGTGAAATATATCGATATATTTTCAGTGTGCATTGTGTTGAATGATACCCTTTATATAATTTGGTTTTATATGTTGGCAGTTCCGTAGCGTATGGTATATATACATATGTATATATAAATATTGTTTAAATCAGACAAAAACACGAAATTAAAAAATTTAAAGCAACATTTTGGCTTTCAAAAATAATTGAAAATGAAGTGATTAACGCGTACGTCCACATTTAAATGCAAATGCAGTTTTAAAGCGATTTATTTGTTCGGCTCTGACATATTTGTGTACATAAACAAATAGTTTTTTTTTTCTAACATAACGATGTCATTAAACAACAAAAGCAATCTGAGTGAAAAGGAAATCGACGATGAGGACATGCTCTCGCCGTCCCCGACAAAATTATCGACAAACCTAGTTGTGCGCGTCAATCAGGACTCGGATGACAACTTGCAGGCCCTATTTGACAGTGTGTTAAATCCGGGCGATGCAAAGCTCCCATTGCAGCTCCCATTTCGTATGCGCAAGCTGCCCAATTCGTTTTTCAATCCCCCGGCTCCGCTGCACTCGCGGGCAAACAGCGCCGACTCGACATACGATGGCTCCCAGACGAATATCAACAAGACTGGCGTCCAGTCCGAATTGCAACAGCAGCAGCAGCAGCCATCTCTCGCCCAACAGAGTCAGCCATCGCACAGAAGTCTAGCAATACATCACTTTCGTGCCAGGAGCAGCCCCGCCTCCCTCCAGCCGAACTACAATTTGCGCACGCGGAACGCAGAGTCGAGTGCCAGCAACAATCCAAGCAATCAGGGCCAATCAGGACCAGCCTATCCCGACAACGTCGAATTCAACAGCAGTCCAGCTAACAACATTGAGGATGTCATCAACACCTGTATGGGTCAGGGGCAGGATGCCCCCTCGTTATCCACACAGACCATACACAAAAAGCAGCGATCCTATGACGTTGTCAGCCCCATTCAGCTACAGAGTCAATTGGGTGCCTTACCTCCGGGCTGGGAGCAAGCTAAAACTAACGATGGTCAGATTTACTATTTAAAGTGAGTACGAAGAAACCATCTTCAAATAAATTCTTGGCACTTAAGTTTCAACACAATTATTATCTCTAACGGGCTCTTTGTTCTTCTTTGACTAGCTTCTGCCTTCTTTTGAATTCTGTTTAAATTGACTTTAACTTGCCTAAAGTAGCCAATAACTTCACCTGCTTCACAAAAGTTATCAATAAGCTCACCTGCTTGGCTAAAGTTGTCCTTATTTTGTGTGCTGTCCCCTTATACCCTGTACCCATTGACAATATGTAAATAGGGTATTATGAGGTGGGCACAAATATGCAACAGGTATTCTTGATTAGCTTCAATAGCCAAGTCGATGTATTCGACTATTAGAGCAAGATACTTAAAATTCAATTCAAGTTAAGTTCGCCGATCGAGCTTATTTATTTATATCGATAACTCACCTCGTATCGATACAAATCGATTTCAGAAAGCAAAAAAGTAACTGTTTGCGAGCAATTCAATTGACATATTATTGATCAAAAACAATGTAGATTACTTTATTAAAATATCCTTTGGATGCATAAATAGTAACGTATGTGTTTAGAAGACAACAACATGATAATCGAAGCGATATTCTGCAACGTCCCGATATATATATTAATGTATATATTAGCTCCACTCTCTCAAGAAATATTTTCGTGTGTCTTGTTAAATTTGTAAGTATAAGGAACTTACATGCGTTTTTAGAAGAATAAGAAGATTTATAAAAAGTGATAAAAAGAAACATAATTTTATTCATATTTTCCAACTTATTTAATTTTAATTACAATTAAAATGTTTTTTTAAATGTATGAAAAGGACGAAAAGTAAGAACAAAACCAGTTAATAGCAGCATTTTTCAAATATGCACTTATATTATAAAAATTATGAATAAATAAACTATTTCTATAAAGGCAAATTTCCTTTCAAAGAAAAAAAGTCATATATATATTTATATACATTGAAAAGAATTCCGGGAGCAGTACTAATTTTAATTTATAGAGGGAATTCTAAACAACTAATTAAAAACTAACATTTCCTATTATTTTTTCGCAACTATACACATCATGTATAGATGTATGGGCAAGAATGTTGCTGGGTCAGGGTATGTTAGTCGAGCTCTCTAACAAATATTATTTCAGCCACTTGGCAAAAGATTTTTTATTTGATCTGCTTAGCTTCTTTTATTAAATATTGTATATATAAATAAATTTCCCTTTTTTTAGCCACACCACAAAAACAACGCAATGGGAGGATCCAAGAATTCAGTTTCGCCAACAACAACAACAACGAGCTATTGTCGATCGGATAAAGCCAAATGGTATGCAATAAAGGACTTTTATTTAAGTTAACTTTATTATTCATTTGTTTGACATGTAAAGTGCCCGAGTACCTAGAAATTCATTTAACTTTTCCAAAAAAAATGAAAAGATTTTAAAATTTTTTGTTAAGTAATAATTTAAAAATTAATTCTGGCTCAAAACTTTCAAAATATCGTAAAATGTAACTTTGTAGAAATTTGTTGCGTGAAATTAATTGTACACTCCCCCCTTACTAATGTTTGAAAACAATTTTTCTGCTTTATCTACCTTTATAGAGACCTAAATTAAACCGGGCACTTTGACATATATTTCGATTACATCCGTAACCATATGGGATTATGACAACAACAAGAATCCTACCAATTTATATTTGTTATTTACTCTTTATGCAGATATTTTACAACCAACTAAGCAAACTAGCACACCGACAATTACTAACCTTATTGGCCCACTACCGGATGGTTGGGAACAAGCTGTTACCGAGTCGGGAGATATTTATTTTATAAATCATATTGATCGTACGACTTCATGGAATGATCCCAGAATACGTAAGAACAATGCTCTATAGTAATAAAGTAATCCACATAATATTCTAATGATTATTGGTATTCATTTTGCAGTAAATCAAAGTATCACATTTAATTACATCCAAAAAATGAGATTTATCAAATGATTCTCTTTCTTTTTTAAATTTTCAATTTTAGAATCTGGACTGAGCGTGCTAGACTGCCCTGATAATTTAGTATCGTCTCTTCAGGTAAATATTCGCAAAATCCTATCGCATAGTAAGAATTCTAATAATATTAAATGAATTAAACCAAAGCAAAATTAACGCCTACTGTGCGGAGCATAGATCTATATCTTCTGTCGTTTTTAAAATTCCTAGATTTGTTCACCGATTAATTCCTACGAATCTCCTGGGCGTGTAAATTGAAGTTTTTTAATATAAGTTCTTTTGTTACTTATATTATTTTATGATGCTTATTATTTTACATAGGTTATAAGATTCATATATTTAAACTTGAAAGAACTAACACTTTCACGGGGATTCGAATACGAATTACAGCGATTTTTTGTCTATGTGTAGTACTATTAGGAGAATTGACTCGAAAATATTTTCATATTTTTAAACCCCCTGCTTAATATTATTCATATTTATTTTTTTCAGATTGGGGATAATATTTGCAACAATATTTTTAACGATGCCCAAACAATCATAAATCCACCGTCTTCCCACAAACCGGATGATTTGGAATGGTATAAAATAAATTAATAAATGTTTATGTGCAAATTATTTTATTAGATCTTAAAGTTTTATATTTTGTATTAATATAAAATAAACATTTTTGCATATATTTAACGATATTTAATCATTTATTTGAGGTTTATTTATGTTAGGTTGTACTTTATAAATTCTCCTAAACTCTATTCTTGATTTTCAAATATGTTTAGCTTTTTCACTACAATTCCATTGGACGTCAAATAAAGATAAGATCATTCAAAAGTGACGGACCAAGACGACTTTCTAGGAACTCACGAAGTTACACGAATAGTTAAAAAATATCGGCTTATTGCCAGGCGAGGCAGTTCTTCGACTACGGTCTAAAAGTTCTTCCGGAAAGCTTAGGACCAAGAATACTATGAACGAACACTATGGAAAAATGGAAGGGGGAAAGGCCTGTAATACACTCGTCAAATGGTATGGAGGAGCGGTTCAAATGGACTCTTCACAGTGGCATTGGGGTTAGCTGTGTGAAAAAGTGACAAAATAGCTATAGATATTTACTATACTCAGCCCATATGGCTTACATGACGAATTAAATTTCCATTTTTACATAGGGTATCTCGTAGTCGGGCACTTTTGACTGGAGCATTCTCTCTTGATTGTCATTTCTTAATTTAAGTTCCCTCTTACCAATTAGTTCTTATTTTTTGTAGAATCTAAAAAAATATTTAATTTCCAGCGAAAAATTATATTATTAAAATTAATATAATTGAATATTAATAATAATGCGTCAGTTCCATTTTAGTTCGAGATAAAATCAGCTAAAAGTGAAAGTGAAATCGTAGATTTATTAGTTGATGTATTAACACCGTTTCTTCTGTTGTTGCTGCTCTTTTTTGTTTACCTGGTACACCCTACTATATGATATTTAATGGTTTTTGGACGCCAAGCAAGTGCAAATAAGTAAAATGGGTGCTTAATTATGCTCTAATATTGCGATACAATGGTATTGCATTAGTTTAAGCTTTTCAAAATCTAAAATAATCAAGAAAATCTTGCATATAAATTGCGGACAGTTTTTTACAAAAGAAAAACTAATTTCACAGCATGAGTGACCCTACTGGCCAAGCAAATGTAACTCAATCACGGCGTTCTTCTGTTTCTTAGGAGCTGGCTGGCACCTTGTGTGCATTGCTTTTGGTAAACACACAACCAGTTTTGGGACCACTTTTATACTATTTGATGGTGTTTTCTGTGTATGTTTATACCCGTATACAATTTTACACATATTTTATATGTCTGCATTAATCTGTGCAAAAAAAACCAGGTATATTTCAAATAACTTTCAAAATAAGTACACATTTATTTCTTCTTTTTTTGGTTTTTAACAATATGCAATTATTTTGTTAGTGAATACAATTTACAATTGCGTATACATACATATATATCTACAATGTGTGTGTACATAAGTGAATGTAAACTTAAAGTATATTTTAGTTTTGTGAAATCTGTGCATTAATTATACTTAATTGCAATCATAGTTAATTTCTTACGTTATTTTTGTGCAAGCATCTATTTTTGTATGTGTATCGGAATGTAGATTTACATACTTGTCAATGTGTGAGTGTGGTAACACTAAAGTGTGTGAACATAACTACACACACACATATACAGATATAATACACATACATTATTTATTCATTTGTTGCATTGTTTTGTTACCCTTGCAAAGAGTATTTTGATTTGGTAACGAATTGTGTGACGTGTTGAAGTGGTTAAAAGTTGTTTCACAATGTGAATATTGATTTCGGCATTTAAAAAAATCAAATAAATTAACTTGAATGCTTTATGTTTTTATTAAATAAATATTCATATTTAATTTTTATCTCTCAGATTAAAGCATAACCGAAATGATTGGGATTTGTAAATTTGAAGTCCCCTGGAGACGTTCATGTTTCAATATGTTTTTTAATTTGGTTGCTATTGTATTGATCAACTATGGTAAGTAAGCGGGCCCTAGTGGAGTGTGTCCAACTGGAAGATGCAGGTAGCATTACCTAAAATGTAATCGTATTTTTAGCATCTGGTTCTGAAGTGCCGCAGTTAACTCAAACCGTCTATGGATTTTTGGATTTTACAACTACCATTGGAAATACAGTTATGGTATTCTCACCACAAAGTTCACCTCAGTTTGGTGAGTACTAAAATAGGAAAAAGGAAATAATTGATGCACTTGAAGCATGCAAAGGGGATATTGTAAAATGATTTAGAATCACCTAACATGGATAATACTTGCCGTGTATGCGGTTTATATTTATTACAGAACTTACGGTCAACCAGACGACCAGTCCATCAATTAATATTATTGAGACCCGACCGCATCATAATGAAAATGTTGCGAGTAAAATTGGAATTAAGCCGACGCCACTGATTGCAACCAGTTCAAAAGTGCAATCGGCAACAAATTTAACATTTGCCACAAAAAATCAAGTTAGTCTCTTGAGCACACCAATTGAGACGCTTGACTATTCCGAATACGCTCTACTTTCGCGTCAGCCCGAAGAGTTTGTCGAAGAAACGTTTCGTTTGGTTAATTTAAAATCACGTGCTGATACGGATAGGCAGAAGATCTATATGTCAAAGCGAGACAACAATTATAGCCAATCGACTGCATTATTGTCCAAAAGAAGCGGCGTGAAGCCTTCGAGCAAATACTCGCAGGGCCTTCAGTCAACAAGCAGCGCTGAGAGGCGTAGTAAAACACGCCTGCACTCATCCGCAAGAGTGTTAAAAACAATAACACCATCTATTGTACACTCTTACAAATCACCAGTGGAGTCAGTAACCCCACAAAGTGGATTTTCCAAAGGTCATCGTTCAAAAAATAGCCGCGTGACAAGCGAAAAACGAAAATCGTCGCGACACAAGGGAAAAAGGTAATTAAACTATTTCCAAAGAACCATCATCTTTGTAATGTTTTTTTTTTTGCATATAAAGTTTGTATATCAAATTGTTTTTGCTTGCAGGAGAAATAAAACAAGTAGTAGTAGTACACAGATTTCCAGTAGCGTTCAAATAACGCCATCCTCAACGGAGTCAAGTGTTCGTCGTTCGTTCCGAACAAAGAGTAACTCACCAGTGGAGGATAGCATACCAAGTTTACCACCAAGCATACCAAGTATTGGGGGAAACACTCTGAAACTAAACAGACGACCGGGTCGTTGGCAATACAAATCATCGCCGAAGCCAAAAGTGAATATACGAAAAGCTTCAGGCAACGTTACGAGAAGCGATACACAAACTGATGTAGTCAAGGTTAACGATACTATTTTGGATACGCCCGAAAGCAATCAAATTCTGAAGGTTGTTAATCTATCAAAAGACTTGGACGCTGTCGGTTCACAAAACAGCGTTGTCTCCGATAATGATGATATTAAGTCTGCTAACTTTGTGCAAACATTAAATGTCGAAATATCAACACCAAATAATTTTGATGACACTTACTATGAAATTGCAACAATCAAGAGTCCATTTGTGTTTCAGGTAATTATTAATATACATATACGTATCTGTAACATCTAATATAGATCTCAGCTATATACGTACATAAATTTCTGAATTACGTATTAACATAATTTCGCTCTTGATTCCAGGCTGGTGTTGTCAAAAAAACTCGATTTTTGACCATTACTTCAACTATCGAGAGATTGCTTAAACATGACCAGATTGAAGAATATTCAGCAGATGATGGTCCATTAACTGAAAACATTTTAGATTCTACTTCGCAGTTAACTAAACCATCTTTGGATGGAAGTATAACCACTTTAAAGCCCATATATTATACAGATAACCTTGAAACTCCGGAATTGGAGACAATAACCGAATCATTCACATTTACGCAGACCAAACTGAAAACACAGATCTTACCGATCATTTATGAAAAGAAAAATGAGACAATACAGATAACATTAGTCCAAACCTATGGTTATACAAGTTTCCTGACTGTCACACAGACAGTTTCGCCATCCGGAGACAATTTTGTTCCATCACAAAACTTCAAAGACTTTGAAGGTAATTTGGATGAAGCCGGTTCTGAAATCAATTTGGACCTTGAATTTGGTGATGAAAGCAATGCTGGACAATTTGACGTAAAGCCAAACCCGAATAATAATGCGGGTCTCAAAAATTCGACAAATGCTAATGGCCTTGTTCAGTTAAATAGCCCTGAGCAATTGATTAAGCCGGAAATTCCACAAATAAATTTATTAGGCCAACCGAACAGTATAATAACTTCAACACGTCCAATCATCAAGCTGGAAACAGTCTGGGAGTCTTACATAGTACCTCTTGTAAGAGGAACCGAAAGCATATTGAGAACATTGTCCAAATCTGTGGGTGTCGTTGAAAAAACTGAATATGTTACTGAGTTGTCGACAGTTCAAATTCCACAGATGTCACAATATCCGATAAATCCATTTTACAATCCACTGCTAGGCCTCCCACAACAGCAGTTGATCACATCTACACAAATTTATGAAACATTGGTCACAGCAACAAGTAGCAAAATTCTGAAATTAACATTTGGTGCAAAAACGGCCTTCACAACCATATTTTCAACTTCAATTGTTCCAACGGCAGTTACTAAATTAATAACAGCAACTCTTCCAATTCAAAACTCAGGATCATTTCCAAACTTCTACCCACCCCCATATCCTCCATTTGCATATGTTGGTTAAAATCGACAATTTTTCCTTTCCATTCAAAACAAAAACACACACAAATGCAATTTTGTCAACCCATTGAAAATTAATTCGAATACTCATTGGCACATAGGTTAAGGTTTTATTTCAAGGCTATCGAATTTGTATTGGTTGGTTGTAAGTAAGCTCGTACCCGTGCAGATAGAGGGGACACGACAATAAACACTGCCTTAGCTTTTAAACAAAACACACTAAAGCTCAGCTTTAAAATCATACAGGTCGTTAATTAAGTTTTTGTTATATGAACAATTGCCCTGGGCTACAAAATTGAACATATTTCTTGTACCTGAAAGGTTTTTGCGCAAATTAGTATTTTAAATCAATAAATATACACGATTGTTGAGTTTGTTCGCAAAATTAATTAATTGTTTTCTTTTTTATAACGTGATGTATTAATTGTATTAATATATTAATTATGACGTGTGCGGGTGGACTATGATCTGCAAGGGTATTTTATCTTCGGCGTGCCGATTGAAGCACCAAAAACATTTTAGCAGCAACAAATTTTTAAAATATATATTTTTAAAGTGCTTTGACTATTTTCCCAACACTGTAAACAATTGAAGGTTGTTAGTAATTAGATCAATTGTAAAATAATTAATAATGTATGAGGTTCACAATTTTATAAAAATTAAATCATAAAATCTATACTTCAGTTTTTCTGCATTTGTATTGCACTTACTTTGTAAATACTTTAAAAATTTGTACATATTTTCATAGCAACAGCAAATGTAAATAAATAAAATCTTTTACGAGTCTTTATTTAAAATTGTTGTAATCATTCAGACTGGAAGAAAATAAAATTTTACTGAACCCACCTTGTTTTGGCAGTTGATAATTGGATTTTCGCATCTGCATCAAATTCCTTACAATCCATTCCAAATGTGGTTGTCTAATAAATTTATGTCGTGATTCTGTCGTTATTATATCGTACTCTTCCCTTATATCGCATATCGCCCGCGAGGCACACGAACTCTTTAAAAAAAGCTTTACCAATTCAATTTATTCTTTAATTTTTCAACATTTGTATTGTACTTATTTTGAGAAAACTTTGAAATTTGTACATATTTCCATTCGTACTGCCAATGTATATAAATAATATTGATTCCCTATTTTAAATATTTATAATCTTTAGACTTAAAAATATACGTAAATTGCTAGACCCCACCATTTATTTGAAGTTTTTAATGGCGTTTCGCATCTGTATCATTTTCCATACATTCCCTATAAAACGCACTTGCCTATAAATTTTAGTAGTTGTTATTTTGATATCGATAGCTTATCGTATATCGATAAGAATAATATGTGCATCACTAAAGGACAGGAATTTGTTTATACGAAGTGAGAATGAGCGATTTAAATGATCTGTGGTTAGATGTACAGAAAATATTTCCAATTCTAAATGGAAAAGTAAGTTGCCATTGCTGTGCTTTACTCTGCTGTACATTCATTACATACAATTTGGTAGATAACTGCTCCAACACAGCCAATTAATGATGAATTGTTTGAAAATGCTTACCGGCAACTCTCCAAACTTGGAGGAATTGAAACACTGGCAACTATTTTGGATATGGAAATTGAGTCGAGCATTCGCAATACGCTTGCTCCGAGGTTTTGGAAACACTTCACTACAGACAGCCAATCCACAAAGGCAAAGTCGGAGGCAGCTTCAAATATTCCAGCACTCACTGACTCAAATGCGTTGTTCTTCAAATTTATCGCTGCAATTGATGAACTTTATGATGGCTATCAGTGCTTGCAGCAAATAAAGCCCAATTTAGCACGTCTAAGCAAAGGCGCTCAGGCGTTTCCAAAGTCGGGCGATAGAAAGACCAATTTACATAATGCTTTGCTAGCGCAATTGGCACCAACATTTAATAGTTTCGTTTCCGACTTTTATGCCGTACATTTCCGACTGTTCACTAAGGATACAAGTCTATCATCGACCACACTTGGTATGTGTTTTTTTAAATCAATAGACGCGAATTTATAATGTGATAACTAACATTTTTGAAGATGGAGAAGTGTTTTCAGAGCTTCCATGTGTAGGATGTAATTTCGATCACGAGCAATGCTGTTGTCAAAAACTCACTGAAATGGTGAATGAAACGAATCGAAAATTGGCAAAGATGGATTTAATTGATCGTTTAGCGGGAAGTGCTTTGACAGCTTTAATCAAGCTAAAAATCAAGGAACATATCAACGATACCTGCCTGGGAATTTTTGACAGAAGTCACCTAAAAAAACTAGAAACGGTAATCAAAAATCCTCAAATCTAATTAAAAACCTATTAAAACCTTTACTTTTTCACAGTGGATCAACGATATTGTTATGACATGGCTAACTACAATTTTTTCAGAATGTACATCGAAGGATGATATTTCTGAAGAGAAAATACCAAAGTCTGTGCAGGCTTTTAAAGTGAAACTAACATATTTTATGTATGAAACATTTGCACAAAACGTAATTAGTCAATTTTTCAGTATAATTATAGGTTAGTACGCAATATATCTTGGCTTCATCATGCAAGTTTCTTACATCACTTTCAATTTTGATACAATGTTTCTTAGACTATCCGGACTCAACGCCTGCCATAGACGATTTAAAGATTTGTATGGAGAAAATCGATATGAGAGTTCTGTTAACTGAATCATTGAGAAGTTCGCTGGAGGCAAGGATTTTGCATCCCGGTGTCAATACCATGGATATATTGACTGGATACGTTGCAGCAATTAAAGCCATTCGGCATCTAGATAACACAGGAGTGATATTAGAGATAGTTACGGCTCCAATCAAAGATTACTTGCGCAAGCGCAATGATACTGTGAGACGTGTTGTTACTGGCTTAACAGAGGAGGGTCCAACGGACCTTTCCGAAGAGTTGGCCAAGGGCGAATTTATTAAAGATGGCAAAGATGCTGGACTCAATGAATTTAGTAATTGGGAAAATTGGGAACCAGATCCCTTTGGCATTGACCCCGATGTCTTGGAGTTAAGTAGCTCGAAAATTATTCGATCTGCCGATATTATATCCATGGTGGTCGATATATATGGCAGTAAAGAGCTATTTATGGTTGAATACCGGAACTTGATGGCTGATCGATTATTGTCGCAGCTTGACTTTAATTCGGAAAAAGAAATTCGAAATCTTGAATTGCTTAAAATCAGATTCGGTGAATCGCTTCTACATAGCTGTGAGGTGATGCTAAAGGATGTTACCGATTCAAAACGTATTAATGCTCACATCCACAGCAATGGCAACTGTGATGAAAGTAAGTGGAATTACAACTATTACCTTTACAATAAGTCTATAAAAGAAAAAATGCTTTTAATCCTTTAAGATCCATTATTTGACATTTCGTCAATGATAATTTCGGCGCAATTCTGGCCATCATTTAATAAGGAGAGTCTACAGCTGCCCGAAGAGCTGGAAAATGAATTTAAGAAATTTACGAAAGCATATGAATCTTACAAGGGAAACCGCACTCTCAATTGGCGCCCGGTGACCGGACGTGTCAACATAGTCATCGAAATCGGCGAGAGAGTATTGGAGATGACGGTCCCGCCAACACAAGCTGTAATCATTTACCACTTCCAACATAAAAGTATACAAGCTATAGTGATGTGTGCAACATTTAAACCAAACTTTTCTTTGTTATAGATGAGTGGAGCGTGGACGAATTGAGTAGCCTTATTAAAGTTCCCCCATCTGCGCTAAGGAGACGCATTAGCTTTTGGCAAAATCATGGTCTAATTTCAGAGACAGAACCCGGTATTTTTACGCTCTTGGAGAAGGCATCGGAGAAAACACAATTTGAGGAGATGAATGTCACAGATGCCGACGAAGAGGACTTGGAATCAGCTATGGCCTCGGCCAGTGATCAAAGAGAAGAAGAACTTCAAGTACGCAATAAAGTATTCTTGATGTTCTTAAAACACTTGCTTGCTAACAATTTATCTTCTGTTCTAAGGTTTTCTGGTCTTATATTGTTGGTATGCTTACAAATCTAGATTGTATGCCGATCGATCGGATTCATCAAATGCTTAAGCTATTTGCTTCACACAGCGGAGGAGTCGAATTTACTCAAGATGAATTAAAACATTTCTTACAACGTAAAGTTCGCGAACATAAACTTTTATTCTCCGGTGGAGTTTATCAGTTAGCTAAATAAAATCGAAATGTTTGGTCAATACTAAATATTTCTATCCTACACATTCAAAATGGATTAGTGAAGTTGTGTAAATGCATGTAACATGCAGAAGCCAACTCTTATCCCACATGGAGTATTTATAGAATGCATGTATTGGGATGAAAACGTTAGAAATTTAATTTAATCAAATGAAATTCATATGGAATATTAGCAATAAAGTATTAACTATTGTTTACCATTTATTTCCATTGTATTTTGAGTTCGATAAAAACTTTTTACCCAACTCCCAAATCTACTGTAGACTTAACTAATTTTCTAGGTTTTTTGATAATCTAAATATACTAAAGGCAAATGAATTTCCCGTGAGGAAATCTAAAAGAACATTTAACAAGAGTGCCCTTGGTAATTTACCGAAAACATTTTATAGTTCATATTTAATTTCTTTTATATATCGTAGTTTTATTGATTTGATAGTAGAATACACGGCTACATACGATTTTTTTGTTAAATTTTTTTTTTAATTCTATTACAACTAAAAACACCAAGTAATGATATACATACAAGTACTAATACGGAAGCGCAATATCGGCAGTCGGTCAGAGTCTCGGTAAAATTGATACTTCCCATTGTGTTTTATAAATGATAGCTTGGAAATATGGAAAATGCATGCGTTACATACTTTGACAGTTTTAATCAGAATATAAGTATTACTACAACGTACATACATTATAATAAAATTAAATAAAAACATTAAAAAAATCGAAAACAATGAAGTATTTTTGTGGGTATGTCCAATAAATAGGGTTTTTTTTACAAATTCGCCAGTATGCATCCGGTTAAGGTGATTTTACAAGATGTATTTTATTAGGATTTATTTCGCATTAATTGAAACTATGTTTGATTTGATGAGTTTCAAAGCAGGAAACCTATTATAAGTTATGTTATAATAAATGTCATTAGATCTAGTATTTAATTAGAGCCATTTGAAGACTTTGTAGAACAGTTCCCTCCAAGAATGTACATTGATTTGTTTGCATCGCGCTCACTTCCATAAATCTTTCCAGCTTTCTTAGCCATTGATCCTAGAAGGTCCTGTGACATTTTGTAGGCCGATCTCAATGACAACGACCATTCCTTTAAGCCAATTTCATCCTTTAAAATGCAATGCGTATATTTAACATGAATAGTATTTATCAATAAAAGTTCTCCTTTTTTCATTTACCGAATTTGTTAAAATTATTCTACCATCTCGACTGCCATCATTAACACGGATTTGAATACATTGTTCATTTTTATATTGAATGAAATCTGTTGAAATATCCTCGACTTGGTCCAAAAATATAAGCTCTGGTTTGTTATTGCCACTCTCTGAGTAAAGTTCCAAGCTGTAATAATAAAATATATATATTATTATTGAGGTAATATTATTATTATTCTTATAACTATTACTATTAAGCACAAACAAATTGTTAATTTAGAATTAACCAAATACACGATTTTGCCCAATATATAAAGTAATTTGAATACCATACCGATTTGGATATAATTTGGCATATTTAGTTTGCCATAAAGACGCAAATGATCCTCCCAATTTTTTTATGTACCCATGCAGTATACAATCCGATTCTTTTTCATCTGTATCAAAGTGTTGTTTTTGTTTCGATTTCTTCTTTTGCTCGATTTTATCAGTTTCCACGTTGATTGTTTCGAATATAGTTTCAGACACTTCCTGTTGCCACCTATATAAACACAGAATACGCTTTAATTAATATTTGAGACTACAATAAACATTATGAAAATAACTTTCAAAAAATTCGCAAAATATATTTGCTATAATTCTCTACTCTATTCCGATGCAAATAAATTTACCTTTCGGATATAGTTAATGAAAAATGCTTATAGAGATCCAAATCACTGTCATTTAACTTGATGCCTTTCGTATCCTCTTCGTCAAATGAGCCAATATCAAATGCATCAGCGGCGTTTACTTCGCCTCGCGGTGGAACTAATGGTGGGGTGTATTTTTGAATATAAACTTGATGCCAATCGATGCCGGAGAAGAAATTATGCATTTTAACTTCGTCGGCACTTAAAAATGAAGAAACGAGTTAATTTAACATTGTAAACACATTTAACTGGGTTTTTTTTTACACTTACCCATTACCCATACAGCCGAGACGCTTTGGCACATCTCTTTGTAAAAGCATATCCAGTAAATTCCTTAATTCAGCGGAAAATGTGTCTGGAAGTTCGACATTCTGTGGGAAATATAAGTAATTAGAAGGTGAGTTTAGTTATATCAATGAATATAGTGTTCGAATACCATGGTCAATGTCATTCTGTCGATCTCGTGTTTATCTTTCGTTTTATGCTGTCGAAATGGGGAATGTCCCTTGAGTAGCTTGTAGAGCATGCAGCCAAAACTGAACCAGTCAGCACATGAATCATAGGAGGTTCCTTTCGATAATACTTCGGGTGACATATATCCATGAGTGCCCACTGAGGCATGAGGTTTTTTCCTTGAATAATCACATGCTAGACCCAAGTCGGAAATTCGAATGTGCCCATTTTCGTCCAGCAATATATTCGCAGGCTTTAAATCGCGATAGACAATGCAGCGCTTATGCATATGCTCCAAACCCAAAATGACCTATGGAATATTGAGATTTATAATTGTGCAATGCTTTGACATAACATAATTGTGTATTACCTCGGCTGCATAAAACTTCATTTCATCTTCGCTAAAAACTCCATGCTGTGAGAGATGGTAATGTAAGTCACCACCATTCATTAAATCTAATATAAAACAGAGCTTATCTGGCGTATGAAACGCATAAGTCATGCAAACGATGAACGGGCAATCAATCTAGGTAAACAATGTAAATATTGTTGCGGTTATATAGGTATACAGAATTTAAATTAAATTTAGTAACATACTCCAGTGCTAACTGCTTGCAACATGTTGCGCTCATTTAATGCCAGCATTTCGCCTTGCTTCATTTTAATACGTTTTTTGTCTAAACATTTCATTGCGTACATTTTACCCGTATCGGCTTTTCGACAACCATACACTTCGCCAAAGCCTCCGCGTCCGATTATTCTATGCACGCTAAAGTCATTCATTGATAACTGAAAAGTGTTTTAGCATCACTATGTGTATCAAGGATCAATTATTTTTTTACATACTTGTATATTAAGCTCGAGGTTTTTCCATTGGCAAAATCTCGTAAACTTGTCACTGCAAGAAAAGGCAAAACTTATAATATATATATGCTTTTATTTTTATCTTGGAGTCTCACCTTTCCAAAAACTTTTTGAATGGTCTCCCTTTAAGTTGACCAAAGATTTCTTCCATATATGGCTGTGAAAAAAATTAAAATTAATACATTTGTGACACACGAAAACATGTGCATCATATATTAACGGAGCATTGTTTTAACAAAATTGAATTCTTTTGTTAACTTACCTCAAATAAATTCACAGGAACTTCATTTTTTAATAAATATTTTTGGACACTAGCAACAGCATCTTTGGAGTATTCCTATGAAAAAAATAAAACAAAATAAATATTTAAATATATTTAAGTCCAGCTATCAAGCTTAAATACTTACATATGTGTGGGACAGCATTTCTTCCATTATAAAATTATCATAAATTTCCCGAGCTAGTTTTTTTCGCTCCTCGAAACATTCGGTTTTCTCAAAGCTTTTAATCTTTAAAATAATATGCAAAAGCTCAAATATACAGATATTTGCATTTCAGTGTCAATAGGAATACCTGCTCATAGAACTTTAACTGTTGTATAGGTTCTTCAGAATCATTCTCACAAAAGTCCTTAAACAAAAGGTAACCTAAACGGAAAATGTTCGTTAATATCCAGTTCATTCCAATGTAAATAATATAAAAAATACCTATTATTTGATTAAAAATGTTGTGAAAGTTGAGTTCGTTTTCCTTCTCCAGATATTTGTACATAACGCTCCGTACACTGAAAAGAGTATTTATACGTTATTAAATATGCCTACAGCATAATTCTTGCAAAGTTGTAATATATATGCAACTAGGGAATAGCACCCCTTGAAACAGGATCGCTCCTCCTAAAATATAACCATACATCCAAATAATAGAATAGAATAACATAAAAGTTTTTATTGTTATTTTTATGTTTTCAGTGCTTTGAATCTAATCGTTTTACCACTGATTTTAATGTTGAATGTTAAATTAAATTGTTATTTTCTATCTATTTGAATTAAAAAACATTTTTGATTAAGATAAAGAGTAAGCCAATTTTCTATATAATAGTTTTTTCAATCGATTGCATCCACATCCAAGCTTCCAGCCGTCGAGTGACTGTCGACTGTTGTTTTTTGTTAAAATATATGCATTCACAACAGATGCGCACACTGATATGCAATTCAAAAATTTATCTCATTTTCATTCATGTATTATAATAGTCCGCCCCTTTAAGAAAATAAAAGTGTGAAAAGAAATCGAATTTAAAGATAATAAACATACAAAAAATTCTAGCTATCTAGACAAAATTAATACTAAACCTCCAATTGGTTTAGTTCTACAAAAACAGGTAACAAAAACAGCTGATTTCTTGCACAGGTCTACAACCTTGTTTTAATTATTAAAAACGGGCACGACTCATACAACTGTATTTTTAAACATAGGCTCAACTATTCTGGGGGCGTTAAATGCTTAAAATAGAATACAACCGGCACCCATTGTTGTACTATTTGTTTATTGATTGCCTTACTTATACAAATTGATTGCTAAATTGCTTATTTTCTTATATGCCACACATCTAATAATGTTGAAAGATATGTTTAAATAAAAATCGGAAATTGAGAATCGACATCTGTTGATATTTATGTGAGTTATTCACATCCAATTTCCCAGCCTCATCATACCCATATTACCCTTTTAACAGGTACAGGGTATATACAACAATTTGAAGGTACATTAATGCGAATAATTAAATTAAATTAATTATAAGACGATGCATACATATATTTCTGACTGTACTTATAAATGCGACGGGAATTTATTTGTGTATTAATTTCAACAAGAAATTATATTGGCTTCACAATGGTTTTAAATATTGATTTGCTGTGAGTAAACACCTGCATACATACAAATGTAAATATATACATACAGACATGTGTATACAAAATATATGAAATGTACATACATATGTTCCCATGTGTGTATGTATGTGTGCATCAATATCAAATGACTATTTGTATACATACAGCTAATTTGGGCAGTACTTTTGCGAAAATAAGAAATTTACTACCGAGGATAATACACATGTATACATATATATATACACACACAGTCACAAATCAAATGACATACATACATACAAGGTATGCACCTATTTGAATAAATACATTTTGATGGGGTACCTGGGATCTGGTAGAATTAATTTTTTACTAGCTCTTGCAGCTGGTGTACATTTGGATTTCTCCATAGCCATCAAGTAGCTAACATCAGCTAGCACAGCCTCCAAATCTGCCATTTCGCTCCTGTGGTATGTACAATATGTGTTATGTTTACGTTTTTTCCACGAATTTCTTGATTAATTCTCTTAGGGTGTAAACTTTATGGCACGAACACGATATTTCTATTGGCAACACACTACGAAATACAACAATTGTTAAAATATTAGTTCTTTGCTCATTACGATGAATAGGTGAAATTTTATTATGTTTTAGTTTCTCAAATTAGTAATATATATTGTTTTGAACACGGACTTTGCAAATGCCGTTTACAGTTGCGTATATATTTGAAGTATTTTATCGTATCTGTTACTTACATATGCTACTTTTAAGATCGTGAAAATCACGGATAACAGTTACAAATCACATTATATCGCTAATAAAATCGCTTGTAAAATTATTGTACCCAAATAATAGATTCCATTCAGTAAGAAATATATTAATTGATACTCAGTAAATACAACTAATTTTTTGAATTCATTAAAAATAGTTTATGTCAGGCCATAAATGAGAACAAAATACACATTCAAAAAGTATGATAACCGAATTTAACCAATACGAATAATTATATATAATAATATATATATTTATATATATTCTTTGAACTAAACCTTAAGAGTCGTTCGTTAATTTACTGAAGCACTTCCTAACCTCCAAAAATCCATTAAAACTTAATAAGACAATAAAATTGTGAAATATTTGTTGTAAAATATATATCTAAGATATATAGAAATTAATTCGCAATAATTTGCTGATTTCGCTCTAGTAATCAAAGCTCACGTTTCTCTTCATTATTGTTATGGTTTTCATTCCATTTCTATAAAAAGATATTCCATTCCCAGTGTACCGCAATCTACGCTAATCAACATCGTATATCGATTGTAAAGTGTAAAAAATTGGAGTAAAATCTCTGCAGCTCTGCCATTGTTTGCTTTTAGTAACATACAGTTAATTTATATCATAAATAAAGTGTTTTGCAAATTTTGGACCTCAGGTGGATTAGTAAACAAACATGGATTTCATTGACGATTTCATCGATGAGTACAAGAGCAATCCGTGCTTGTGGAAAGCCGATTCGGTGGATTTTCGAAACAGAACAAAACGACAAGAGGCGTATATAAGATTAATTGCTGTGGCCACCAAACATGGAGAACTGTACAACGTTGAGAGGACCAAGCAAAAGATTAACAATCTGAGATGCGCATTTCGTCATCAGCTACGCAAATATAACGAAGTGAAGAAGAAAGGGGAAAAGTATGAACCATACTGTCCAAAGCGAAGATATTTTGAATCTCTTATGTTTTTAAAGGACGAGGAGAACCCCGAAAAAAAATCAAAAGTGGAAGATAACCAACCCTTACAAAAGACATCAACAACAGACATCACTGTAGCGCAACAGGAAGCTTGTGAGGAATTCTCCGATGCGGAGAGTTTGCCAAAACAAACGAAAAGCGATAACAAATCATCGCCCAGCAATCATCAAAGCGCGAACGATTTCTGTGCCAATCTATTTGAAGAGGTCGAGGTTGATCCCATTATCAGTATTCAAACCGTAAATTCTAACAATCAGGCATCCATAAAGGAAGTTGAGGTAATAATGCCAGCCAAGAACAACATTATCGCCGAAAGGAGAAAATCATTAAACCCTTCTGCCATCACACATTCGCTGAACGATAAAATCAACTCTACCGTACATATAGTGGAATCAAACCGAAACCAACGCGTTCCCACCTGTCCCAAATACATCAAGAGCAATCGGAAGCGTTCGTCATCAGCATCGTCCCAGGTATCCGATGACAATGAAGCGACGCCGCCAGGAAAATGCAGGGCGGACATTTCGAACATCGATTTTGATCGGCTCTTTTCACTGGCGCTTAAAAATGTGGATGGTCCGTTGGATGACCATTTCACAAATTTTGGAAAAGTAATTGCTCACAAGTTGCGATCGATGGAAAATGCACAAGCTATTTATGCTGAGAAAATTATTGCTGATGTTCTTTACCAGGGACAGATGAAAATGTTGTCTGCATTAAGTATAACTCAATTCCTAGGTGTAGATAATACAACTGTTTATGTTGAAAGTCCTCCAAAATAATGTGTTTATTTTAAGCTAATGTTATAATGATAATATGAAATTATATACTTACATTTTGGCTACCAAATTGTTGCCTTTGTTATTTTGTTCTTGCAAATAATCTTTATATACTTAGAGCAATCTTTAATCGGAATATTTACTATGGATGAATGGAGATGGGACACTATTACTAGAAAACTAACTTGTAGCGCTCTACCAAGCTCAGCTATTTATATTTGTTAAGACTTCAAATTCTCAAAGCCTTATTAAAACTTAACTAATCTACAAGCTGATGACAATTTGTTCATGGAGCCATTGAGATCCATCTCCCTTAACCTATTGATTAAAGCATTGGTACATTTTTTAATGTTAGTCTTGTTGTTTATTGTTTTCAGCAATTCGTAGCTATTTTTTGGCGTTAGTCTAACTTTTTTCTGTAATCGATAGTTCAAACGATAAATTGCGACTATCGAATCGCAAAATAATCAAAAATTTGTTCTCTCTATTTCGGTCGTATTTTCGTAAATAACAGAGACCAAAATGGATCGTAACAAATCAAGCGCCGTTAATAGGGGTCAAAAAAAGGCACTATTAGGTGCCGAATTATTTGCACTTGGTACCAAAACTAGTCGCGATGATCCCAAGAAAATACTACCAATTAAGGGAATAGCAAGCACCAGCTCAAGCTCCGTTGACAGAAAGCGAGATGCTTCTTCGAGCCTCGCCAATCATCCCAGCAAAAGATTTCGTGCTGGCCTCAAAGATGGAGCCACTGAAATTCCCAGCACAAGCGGAACTGTGCAACACGAGATCTGGGAACAATTGGCCGAAGAGTGCGATCTCTCCAATGTCATTGAATGTATTTACTCAGCCATCGAACAGAGCGACAATGAGGCAGTTATACGAATTATTTGCGGTGTCATTCGGCATGCAACATCCACGTCGGTTGCCTCCCGAGCCAAGGTGGACAGTGTGGCATATTTAACACTGTTGTTCGTGGCAAAAGTCCAGCCAAATTTCTTCAACAATGATGTCGCCTATGCCCTTTTATCATTTTTGCGCAGGGAGACGAATATGAAAATGCGGTATAATATTAATCTGCATATTCTTTTCACAAATCTGCTGGCTCGTGGATTTGCGGATATTGCCCAATGGCCGGAAGTATTGCTCAGAACATATATTGAGGATGCAGTCAATGAACGCTTCTGGGCTGATAATGATTACTGTGCACCGTTCGTTAAGAATATCTGTGCCGCCTTCAAGACGAGAACGCCGCATTTGAGTCTGCTGCGTTGGGATGTGAACACAGCGGTGACTCCTGGACAAACGCATCGGGAGAATTTTACAGTCGATGATGATTCCGGGGACAATTCCACACAAAGCCTGGATGCAAGTCCCTTCTTGAACTGGGAGCTGGATCAAGCGGCGGATCAAATCTGTGCCGTCAAGCGAAGATTTCCCGATAATATGGTTCATAAATTAGTTAGCGAAGCTATTCGCGATCAACTAAATAAACGCCAGCAACAGGATAACTATACGAGAAACTTTCTCAAATTCCTGTGTAGCAGCGCAGGAATTGGTGAGGTCCGCTGTTTGAGCATCTCTCGCCTGGAGCTATGGATACATAATGGCAAGCTTGTTAAATTCGCCCAGCAACTGTTATCGTATATATGTTTTAATATAAAGGGCAAAAACACACAAGACAACGAAGTACTGCAAGTGTTGGTCAAAATGCGTTTGAAGACCAAACCCCTGATCAATCACTATATGTCGTGTCTCAAGGAAATGATACATCTGCAGCCCGACATATTGGGCACAATTATGAAGCTAGTTGTACAAAATGAGTTGTCGAACACAAGGAATCCAAATAACATGGGAATGCTTGGTAAGGCCCGAACCTTATAATATGTATATACCATTTTATTATACTAATAGCCATTGGAATGAACAGACTTGGTATACTTGCGGGTCTTCTGGTAGGACGTTGTAAACTAAGAAGTCACCTAACTAAGTATAGCAGCAATAGCAGCGAATTTTGCTGGTTTTTTAATGATAATGAATCCTCAAAACACATCATAGATAAAGATGTAATAGTATCCTAGGGAAACGTGTTTGAAAGAAAGCCGACATATATCATCCATTCGTGCAGATTGATTGAGTTGTATATATTTTTATTTTTCATTTTTTAAAGGCTTTGCAATTCGACTACTCTGATTCTTTCTTTGCATTTCTACTTTTCACAAATATTTCTTCACTTTCATTACACAGCGACTATGTTTCAGACTTCACCGGACCAATCGGCAGTTAATCTAGCTGAAATATATCAGGAATTTCTACTACAGCGCGATGATTGTTTGAGGACATTGCGTGTCTTTTTGAGAGAACTTGTGCGAATGTTGCGCTTTGATGTCAATCTCTTAAAGTTTTGTAAGACTTTCTTAAGTGAACGGGATGAGCTGAATCCACAAATTGAGCAATTTGATTTCAAGGAGCGTATTTTCCATTCAATGGTCGACATTGTGTGTCTCTGCATGTTTCTGTCGGCAACGCCACAAGCGCGCGAGGGAAGTTTATCCTTGAAGACCAATCGTGATGTGAAAAACAATCAAGCTCTGATACGGCTTTATAATCAGATGTCACAAATACAATTGGACTCTGTTTCGTGGATGTATGAAACAGTTCCAAATCTATTCAAAATACAGGGCATCGAATATCATCAGGCTTTGCATAAGCTTCTATTGCTCGACAATCCGGAACAGTATTCCCGCTGTGATCAGTGGCCATCGGAGCCAGAGAGAGGAGCTATATTAAGAATAATATCCGAAACTCCCATACACGAAGAGACCCTCTTGAGGATTATACTGATTGGCATCACAAAGGATATTCCGTTCTCAATTGCCAACACATTCGACATCTTATTGCTGGTCATCAAAAGGGTGTCGGGCATGAAGGCAACCGATTATCCGGCAGTACAAGCGAATAAATTTGATATAATTGATTTTCTGTTTAGCATGTCGGAATATCACCATCCGGAGAACATTCGCTTGCCAGCCGACTATGAACCGCCGAAATTGGCAATAATTGCATTCTATTGGAAGGCATGGCTAATATTACTGATGATATCTGCACATAATCCCTCAACGTTTGGGGCCTTCTGCTGGGATCATTATCCCACAATGAAAATGCTAATGGAAATTTGCATAACAAGTCAATTCAACAACTGCATATCACTCAAAGATGAGCTACAGGTTTGATATAATGATATGATTTATCTTATCTGGCGAGTAATACTCATGCACATATTTTCAGATAATCACCGTTGAGCGCGATCATATTCTGCAATTTGAAACGTATTTGGCTGCACAGACTTCACCGCATGCTGTGATCACTGAGGAGAATGCCATTTTGATTACCCAGCTAATGCTAATGGACCCAATGGGAAACCCAAGAAAAGTACCGAATTTAGTTTTAGAGCAACTCAAGTTCCTCAATCAAACATACAAGTTGGGGCATTTGTTTTGTCGCTGTCGCAAACCCGACTTACTTCTGGATATAATCCAAAGGCAGGGCACAACGCAGTCGATGCCTTGGCTATCGGACTTGGTTCAAAATAGCGAGGGCGATTTCAGTCACCTGCCCGTGCAGTGCTTGTGTGAATTTCTGCTATTTAATGCGAATAGCATAAATGAGGAGAATAGTCGCGATGCGGAGCTAGTGAATTTCATTCGCAATCTGATAACGGATGCTAGCTATAATTATAATGTTGTCTGCGAAGTCTTGGACTATATCTTCCGTCGTTTATCGTCCACTGTCAGTCAGTCGAGAGTTGCGGCCTTATCGGGCCTGAAGATAATTTTCAAAAACGTTGGCAAATACGAACACGAATGGCTACTGAAATCGATTCAACAAATTCCCCATTTCATGGAGGCCAAAATGTATATAATCCCTCAGCTGCGCGCTGCCTGCCAAGTCGAGAATTGTCCGCAACTCATCATGGCCTACATACAATTCATTACTGCGCATACTCTCAACGATCCGGTTAATGAAATGCTGGATCATGTCATCGATATGGCTCAATTGATCGTTGAGCGTAGCACAATGTTTCAGCATATTATCATTTCGCAGGAGGACTACGATCTGAATCCCGACGAGAATCGTATTCAGACATTGAAATGTCTATTTGTGATGTTCAACAATTACATAATCAAGCTGCGGGAATTTCACGAGCCATACGAATGGACGGAATATCCAGATCTGTTGATGGTACAATTCGATGATGGAGTCCAACTGCCACTGCATATAAACATAATTCATGCGTTTATCATACTGCTCACATATTCAAACGCAAAGATGTCAGAATCAATACCGATCCTCGATTACTGGTTTCCACCGGGACGACCGGCACCCGTCGCATTTCTGCCTACAATGCCCCAGGAACAGATTCAACTGTTGCCCGATTGGCTGAAACTCAAAATGATTCGTTCATCGGTGGATCGGCTAATCGAAGCGGCCCTCAATGATTTAACTCCCGATCAAATTGTGCTATTTGTGCAGAATTTTGGAACGCCCGTAAACTCAATGTCCAAACTACTGGCCATGCTGGATACGGCCGTATTGGAACAATTTGACCTGGTTAAAAATGCTATACTCAATAAAGCATATTTGGCACAATTGATTGAGATCCAACAGGCACGAGGAGCTAAAAATGGTCACTACACAGTTCAGGCACTGGATCTCCATTCCCATTCACAAACCGTACCCGATCTACCAAAGATTAATACACAAATCCAAGAGAATCTGCATATCGTGCTCTATGATCCTGAATCCGTGCCCAATGCGACTAATAAAAGTCATTCGAAGGAAACAATATCCATGCTGCTTAAAACTTCAAATCCAGATGTAAACACCTCCAATGAATATCGCAAATTAATTCACAATCTGTTGGATCTTGTCGTCAAACCAGGCAAAAGAAGCACCGATTTCGTTGCATCCATATGCGAAGTTGTGGCTCATTCCTCATTCGAGTATGCACATGAGAAAAAATTTGGTAATAATGGCATTTGTGTAAATCGGGCCGCTGCAACTTTACTGCGTGCGTTTTTCAGTGTTAAACTGCCGAATGAATCGTACCACAGCATCGAGAAAACGCTGAAAAAAAATGTTCGACTTTCAAAGCAATTGCATTCAGCTTTAAAGAGTGATTTTAAAACCGAACTGTTTCTGGCCAGCTTATTGTTTATGGTGAAAGGCTCCAATCAGCTACACTTTCAAAAACTAAAAGTTCAAAATGCTACGCTTGAGACAAGGAAAGTTGTTCGAGAAATGATCCAAGGTTTTGATAAGGACGCAACAACAACAATCGCAACAACATCAACAACACTTGAACAAAACAATTATTCAAAAATTTTCCATAATGGTTTATTTATTGATTGGCTTGCGGAGGCCGATCCTGAAATAGTGCACACAAAACTTTTAAAAGAAAGCTTTCTATTTTCGAAATCGTGCAGTGAATTTCGATTTTATCTGTTGTCGCTGATAAATCATCAAACCAATTGGAATACAATCGAGGGAATTGCGGAATGTTTATTCAAGGAATATAATCATGATTACGACTACAGTACGGTGCTCAACTATTTTGAGGCCCTAACAACAAATCCAAATCTGTGGAAGGGTCGCGATAAATACATGTCCAAAAATGTGCAACCATATTCGTTTTTCAAATTGGAGCCCACTGAATTGGAGCCATTTATGCACTTCGTCCTGTCCGAAGGAATTGAAGAGCTGAAATCTGATAATAATGCCAGCTATGATTTCAAGCTATGCTTCCGCATGAATCTATTGTTCAAACTGACCGAAAAGCGAAAGGGCTTAATGGTTAAAGTTGTGGAGTATGTGGAGAAGAGTACGATTGCCGATAGCTTAAAGGATCAAGTATTGCAACAGCTGTATATTATGTATCCACGAATTAAATTCCTCAAGTATTGTAAACTAAATGGTCAAACGTGTAAGCTACAAAGTCTTAAAGGCTGCCAGGCTGATAAAATATCGAACAATTTAATCACCTGCCTGGGCAGTCTTGTGGCCAAAAAGGATTTCGAAACACTGTCAGCGGACACAGAACTCCTCTTGCGCAAGCTGGCTGCATCGCATCCCTTGCTCTTCTTGCGCCACTTGGGCGTCTTATCATCTGCGATGCAGGGACGAGCCCAGAATAGTATGAAAGCCTTGCGAGAGGATCATCATTTCCATCGATTCGTGCAAATCCTGAGAACTTTGGAACTATTGCAGCCCACGATCTTTGATGATGCCTATAAGAATGAGATTCAATCGGCTCTATCGTGCTACTTTACCTTCTTCAAGCATCACAGTTCGGTTAAGGAGGCCTGCCAGATGCTCGTCAAGTTTGTGCAGGTCCTGCAATCCTATATCAATTGTAATCCCTCGAGCGCATTATTATTCATTGAGCAATATGTCGGTATATTGACGGAACTGGCTGTTAAATACACCTCAATTGGCAAGCTACAAGCCTTGGTTCAAGCTGTTGCCTTGTTGCAGCACAAATCGAATACTTTGTCGGAGCTCGATGATGAAGAAGTTAAATTGGAATATGAACTCGACGGCCATTCGTTGGATACAAAACCAGCCACCAATAAAGCTGTCGTTAGCGATATAGAGCCCTTGGATGGGAATCTAAATGTTCAAGATGTCGTTGGCCGGGGATCGTTTTCAGGTTTGAATTTGGGTGCGGCGGGCAAGGCAAATTTAACAGATGTCTCTCCGCATTTTCTGGACTTGATCAAGATCATTAAGCAGTCGAATATTGAGGATGTGATTTTGGGGCCGCTGCAGGAAATGGAATGTTTGACATCCAAGCGATTTGTATTTATAAATGAGTTATTTGAGAGACTCTTGGATTTGATATTCTCACCCAGCGCACAGATCAGATCCATTGCCTTTATCATATTAATACGACACCTAAAGCACAATCCGGGCAATTCGGATATTAATCAGTGTACTCTAAATGCATACATTCAATGCCTAAGGGATGAGAACTCGTCTGTGGCAGCAACGGCCATTGATAATCTGCTTGAGATGTGCATTTTGTTGCAGGAGCACGCTGTTGAAATCTTATGTGTTGCCTTTTCGCTTGGCATCAGGTCTTGCCTCAATACAAATAACCAAATTCGCAAAGTAATGCAAACGTTGGTCGTTCAGCATGGTTATTAACTTTTTTGCTTCCAGTTGAAATTGATAGATACTATTAGTTTATAGCACTTAAGCATACATATTATTAAACAATTCAACAATAAATATTTAAGATTGCGACATAAATCATAGAAATATATCTGAGAGTGGAAAAAATAAAAATATTTGTAATTTAAATATAAAATGTCCAAATAAAATTTGTAATTCTATACGAAGAACTATTATATCTAATTATCTTATTTTGGATTTTTGAGGAACAAGAAATATTTAAGCAAAATATGTCTTTAAAATATTGTAAACAACGTTGTTGGATACACCATTTTTTCTTTGTTGCTAAATAAATATACATTCATACAAATGTGCCGTATTACTTTAAAATTATTGGAACAGCAGACGCTATTTATGTATTTGCTTGATCGCATTGAAGGAGACATCCGCGACATCCCATGAAGGATATTCAGCTAGTAAATAAAACGACTCTCACAAAGAAAAAAAAACATAATTTTATTCATCGCTCTCAATTTAATTAAGAAACTTTATAAAAATTAAAAATATCATCACTTTTCAAATGTAATTCCACCCATTCTGTCATATATTCAAATGAATTTTGCTCCAGAACTCCCGTATAACTTCCATATTTGATGAACATTTTAAAATTAGTGTGCAGGTTTTCAATTGGGATGAGGTCAGCGCTTCAAAATGCTTACCGATTTTATCAAACCATTCCTTTGCATTCTTGTTGGTGTACTTGGTGTCATTGCCTTGCTGGAAAACTTACGTAAGTGGCATCTCATATTCAGAGTATAATAGTATCATTATATCCAAAATATTAACGTATGTATTTTGGTTTTGATGTATTAGACCTAGTCCATAAGATGAGATCTGATATCCATCGTTTAAGTTGCATTAAGGTAATTTCACTTGCCGCATAACAACCTATTGCATTGATAATCTCTGTTTTATTTTTAACTTGATCAAAATAATAGAGTCAAGTCCCTTAAGCATGTCTTTTTTTTTTAAATGAACGATTTCTACGAATAATGCATAAATCCAAAATATATATATATGTATGTATCGATAAGCATTTCAAGACGAGTAAATGAGGAAATGCTTTGTTTTGTTTTGTGAAAGCGGTTTTGTCAAACTTTTATTGCATAACAGCCACGTACCGTTTCTATATATTTCAACTTTTCGTAAGCATTTTCACAAGCCAAACTAAAAATAGAATATATAAATGCAAGCAATTGTCTAAGGGAAAGTCATAAGTACCGCTCAACTGTCAATATTAGTTAAAAAAAAAAATAAATAAAATTAATTATTACTGCCTTGAGCAAACACTCGAGAGAAATGTTAATTTGAAATTGAAAATAACAGTTTAGTCCCGTCATATGTGTATTGAAAAATTACAATTTTAACGACATAAAGATCATTATATTTTGTTGTATGTTTCATAAAGTTTACATGCTGTTTTCAATATCAAGCGACTTTATTTTTTGTATTTCTTAAACAAGGTAACGTCTTATTTTAATAGGTCAAATTGGTTATGAAAGCATGTTCAATAATCGATCGAAAATAAGTAAATACATAAATAGTTAAACTTCACTTGTTTCTTATACAGAACTATTTATTTAGGTATTTAAGAAACATGCATATATATTTATATATGTATATGTCAAAGAAAAATCAAACTAAATAAAATACATTATCCCCCGCCTCCCGTTCCTGTTGCTTCTCTCTAGTCGGTGCACTATAGAGCTCTCTTAGTCTTTTTTTTTCGAACTATTCTGCCGAAATGTGATCGGGTTCCTCGCTCCTATGGAATCTCTCCCACATCCGCAAGAACAGATTCTCTAAGCCTTTGGCATATTGTGAACAATCAAACAATGGACTATCGACGCGTGCTTTCCACACCTTGGCCCTCAAGGCTTTTAAGTATTCCCGCTCTGTGCCCAGCCGAATAGCAATCTCCTGATATGACTCTCTGCTGTGTGCTATCAACTCCGGACATCCGAGTGTGGCTAATTGTGATGCAGCAACCCTGAAATTGCAATTGAAATTAATTATAATTATTATACAATTTATTTACAACATAAATATACAATATACCTTGAAGCTAATGTTTCTCCGGGCAGGGTAACAACTGGAGTTCCCGTCCACAAGACGTCCATTGATGTCGTGTGACCATTACACAGTGGAGTATCCAGGCAAATATCTGCCAATTGACCACGGCGCACGTGTTCTTCCTTTGCAGCTACGTTCGAAAATATTATTCTATCCGCTGAAATGCCTACAAAAATTACAAAAGTATTTTATAAGAACGATGAAGTATAGTTATTAATTGGCTAATATACAATACATATTTAAAGTTTGTTTTTGAAAATCGGTTCAGTTTTGACAAAATTATGGCAGACAACACAGCTTAGTGCAGTGACCTAATGCGGTCTCCAGCAGTTGAGGAAGGAATTATGAGCATGCTTTGCAAAGGGTATTATAATTTCAGCAACGCATTGAGAAAGGCGTTTCCGATCTCATAAATTATATCTATAATCTTGATCAGCATATTAGCTGATTCGATGTAGGCATGTCTCTTGAAACTTAAAAATCTATTGGTTTCAAAGGAATAATCGATCGGTGGCCTTCTTGCATTCTGCCTTATTTTTAAATACTCACCCAGATCGCTGACAGATTTTTTGATATTTTGCTCGCCAACCGCTGGAAAACGTAGAAGCCACAAAACGGATTTGGGTACGTTTTTTAAAATGACTACCCAGGATTGCAGTGTTTGTGGATCGATTTTATAGAGCTGATTAAAGTTGCAGTAAACGATGGCGTCATCAGGTAACATGTATTGACGACGTGTGGTTATAACAATATTTTGGGGCACCTCTTCGCCCGTTGCAGCTTTATTATTTGTCTGTGTTGTTGCAAGTCCATTTTGGACGACGACACCATTCAGGGATGTCTGCACCTGTCCCGTGGCAATCATGGACGTAATCTGTGTGGTGCTCGGCAACTCGGCCACTTTGTGTGTAATCTCCACCGGCTTATTTGCATTGATGACCTCCTTGATCTCTTTCACATCGGTGCTCTCTACCAGAGGCGATAAGTCTGTGGCATTTATGACAGCAACATTGTCCACCACCGAGGATTGCTGTTTGTCGCACACAATTAGGCGCTCTTTGAGATGCGGAAACATTTGCTTGTGATCACCAATGAAATATGTGTAAGGCATATAAGATAGCTTCTCGCTGTACTGATAGGCCAATTCCAGGGGACTCGTGACGGCATCAGTGATAATATAATCCATAAAACTTGCGCCACTCGTGCCCGGATAGCCCAGCCACATCACCTGGATCGGAGCCGGTCGTAGGGCAAATATTTCATTTCTTGCTCCCTTGGTATATCCGTTCATATTAACTAAAATGTGTATGCCATCATTGTAGATCTGATCGGCTGCTTTGCCATTGCATGGGATCAAAGAGAGATCCACAAAATGCTCAGCTTCACGGCTGATCTTCTGACGGAAAGCCGTACCATCATCCGGACTGAGGGCATAACAGAATATCTCGACCTTTAGGCGATCGTGCAAGCCGGGTATCGATTGCATCAGATGTGAGGTAGGATGATTGCCGAAATCGGAGCTCAAGTATCCAATGCGTAATCGTCCGTCCTTGGCCAGTTCCCGTTGGAAACTGAACGCCTGCTTGTGCAGGACATGCACCTTCTCCAAACACAAATTCGCATGCCTCGCAGCTATGGCCCTGCGGTACTCGTGCGTCAATGGATAGAGCATTGAATGATGTGGATGCACCGATGGCAAACGATTCTTTTCTAGCTGCTCGGCAACGATGCTAACCAATTTCTTCATGCGCACATCGTAATCCGTCCAATCGCAAACGATCTGCAGGCAATGGGCCAAATTGCAATACGCATCGGGAAAGTCTGGTTTCAGCTTGAGGGCTGTACGATAAGATAGAATCGCTTCGGGTATATTCCCCGAGTCCTTATGTATGCTCGCCAAATTGCTATGGGCATCGGCAAATGCTGGATTAATTTGAATCGCCCGAGTATAACATTGTAGGGCGCCACTGACATCCTGCAATTCCTTCAGAGTGTTGCCCATATTCGAATAGGCGTCAGCGAATGTTGGCTGAATCCGGATTGCGTCCTTATAATGCATTAGAGCTTCTTTCAGTTTGCCCTGTTGCTGGAGCACAGAGGCCAAATTTGAATGGGCAGCTGCAAAATCTGGAAAGACTTCGAGGGCTTTCAAATAGAGTCGCGTGGCCTCCTCGATGAATCCCTGTTCTCGTTTTATATTTGCTAAATTGTTGAGAGAGTCGGCATGATTTGAGCACAATCGCAGTGCCGTATTATAGCAATCTTCAGCTTCCTTGACCTGCAAATGCACACAATTGAAGTCAATCACTCTGCAAAACTGAAATATTACCAATAAAAATTACCTGTCCCTTTTCCTTGAGGGCATTAGCCAGATTGCAATATGCGTCGGGGAAGTTCGGCTGTAATTCAATTGCCCGCCTGTATGTGTCAATGGCCAAATCAATGAGTCCTTGCTCATAGTAAACGCATGCCAGATTTCCATGGACAACAGCATTATTCGGCGATAGATTTAATGCCCGCAAATAGGCCGCTACAGCTCTGTAAAAAGATATAATATATAAGTAAATATCTACAGGTTAGCAATGTGAAACTAAACTAACCATTTATACTCAATATAATAATAATATTTAAATATTTATTTAGTCGTTCACACCTCTTCTGACCCATCATTTTTAATTGAGCATATTTATTGAACAAAAAGATATATTAACAAAATTTAAACGCAAAATTATTAAATGATCTTGATTGGTGTTGATAGGTTATTTTAAATAACCCAAGATTTTCACTAATTTTATAGCCAGCCTAGAAAATAAGGATTTTAACAAAATTAAACATGTTGCATATTTTAAGGATTGGGAACATTAACCAATTTTACCGTCTTACCAAATGTTCTCATCAAATTTTGTTGATGTTCCCGAAGGGATTTTAACCCATTTTTCGATAAGGGCAGCCTTGAGATTATTTTCCAATTATCCAAATTAAATTATATCTATGAATACATTTTCGACGAGACATATAGTCCAACTATTCGATTTTTGTTCTTCTGCTTGCATTAATATTTACTGACAAGTATACAAATAAACAGCTCCAATGAATTGCGTATGCTTGGAATCTTTGTTAATCATTGATCTTAAATCATGAAACAAGATTGTCTTTAAAATGTCGACCAGTCAAAATTTAGTTGTAATGTTTAATAACATATTGTTTTTTATTTACCTTTTCCAGCAAAGTCGCAATATATTCAAATAGCGATTTACATAATTATTACTAGATGGTTTCGTGTATTCGGGCGCCTTATCTTGGTCTACTCGAATACGAACAATTGTATAAATAACTATGCATTGACAGTCCATTATTATGATTACAGTATTAAAAGTGCAAATCCATTTGTCAGTAGTGGCAATGAAAGCATCAGCAAAACTCAGTTTAATGGTCTGCCCAATATCGCTATGGATATATATATTAATTTGCGGCGACTTTATTTCCGAAAAATCTCATAATAATTAAAAAACAACATGACTTGAGTGAACTGCCTACACACACCGTATGTGGTGTGCATAATTTTGTTTAAGAGCAAATTTTCATGAAATTATTTTGATACCCTGTAGCAAACAAAATGAGCAGGTTGGATCCAATATTGAAGTTCAAGGCAGCCAAAATAGATGTCAAAATATATATAATTGCCTCAATTGATTTGAATTAGAATTAGAAGATTTAGACAATATAGGAAAAAATTGACAGATTACTGCGAAAAGAGGAAATGTCTGAATAGAAATATCAATATTATATTCTCACCACATAACACTTTGCAACTGGGTAGCTGCCAGTCGAGCACTTGATTTCTTTTGCTTTATTTTGTATACTTTGCCATGAAGTAAAATTGTTTTTTCTTTTATTTCGCTTACTCATTGTGTGTGTGTCTGTCTTTAAACAATTAAACAAAGAAGATAAACCGAAGATGTGAGCAAAAAATGTTTTATTACTATCCTAGCAAAAAAAAAGGGGTACAGTTATCAAATTTCGTAGATCTTTTGCTTTACATAACATAAACTAAATCAAATTTTCAAGGTCATATTCCATGCGCCGAAATGATTTTCTGGATATTCATATGTATCTATATACATATATGTCTATATCTATGTATATGTTCTACGGCCACAAGCGAAATTTCAGAATCAAAACAAGAAACTTAATTTTTTGACTTCCATGTGCATAGATATTTTTAGAATATACGAGGGTTGCCCCAAGGCTAGCTGTCTCAAAACAGAAAATCAATTTGTGTAATGACACAGTGCTACCAAGTTTTGAACAGCCAAAAAAAGCCTTGTGGCGGGTGTACTAAAGAAACAAAAGGAAAAGATGTATCTACTTTACAACACCTGATGCGATGCCCTTACATATACATACATACATACATAAATACATAGATGCATGTATGTGTAAGAGAAGGAGAGCAAATGAAAGGAGGCTGAACTGCTCCATGTTTTGCATTCTGCCTTAATCTTCATCCTTCATTCTATCAGCAACAACAAGATGGCGTCTCTCGCACACACTTTTGAGGGTATATCACATTTGTTCATACCCTTTAATATCATTGTATGACACATGTGTAATTGACGTGAGTTTAATTCCCACCAATTAACAAAAAAAAATAAATAAATAATAATAATAATATAAAACAATTTGAACACTGAATTTTAGAAATTTTGATTAACAAAATTTTGATAAACTAAGTAACCAATTCGTATACAACAAGGATATTCTTGAGAGCAGCTCAATAAATCAGCATAACTAAAATATTGTATTGTATTTGAGTGGATTATTTAAAATTATTTAAATTAAATTAAAATTATTTTATTTAATATGCTAACTAACCTGTCAAATATTCTGGCTTCCTTAAGCACATTGCCCAAGTTGATGTACGCATCCAAGAAATTGGGGTCAAGTGTGACGGCCTTTTCAAAGTGATGAATTGCCAGCCAAATCTCTCCTTGTGCATTGAAAACACAGCCCAAATTGCTCCATGCCACTGCAAATCCTGGACAGGTTTCAATCGCCTTCAAATAACAGGCCTACAATTATCATTGAGGAGAAATAACAACAAATCTAATCTGTTAATCCTTCAGAACATTGTATAAAATATATAAGAGATTCATTACTTTGGCTTCCTCCAAGCGACCTAAAGCCTTCAGCAGGTTACCCAAATCGCTGCGCACGCAGTACAAGTCCTAATAATAAAAATAGAATTCAATGATTATTTCCAATTTGTGCAGTTTTTTAAGGGGTTAACTTACTGGATTATATTGCAATGCGGTTATATAAGCTTGAACGGCAGCCTCCATATCACGTGCAGCTACCAATGCAGCAGCCAAATTTATATATCCATCGATAAAGTCGGGCTTCAAGCGTACAGCTCTGCGATAGTTGTCTAAAGCCTCTTGCAAGAGTCCTCGTTCCTTGTAAACATTTCCCAGGTTGCTGCAATTCGAGATATTATATTCACAATTATAGTCTGGTAATTAATAATTAATAATAATCTCACAGGAAATTGTAAAATGTAATCAAACTTATTATTAAAAACAAATAAGAACGACTATTTTAGACTGGCCGAAGATGAGATACCCTTGTAGACCGTCTTGTTTTTAACCTAATAAACTTTATTTGTGTAGTTATACCGTAAAAGCAGGTGTGACATGTTACTTGATCGGAATGCAGACACAAACTTCACGGCAAAATTTTACTACACTCTGCAAGGGTATTAAAAGGAATATATTTGTTTGAAATCTCACCTGTAAGCTTCTGCAAGCACCGGGTTTTGTTTGATGGCCAGTGTTGAGAATTGCGCCGATTTATCCAGCCGTCTGCATTGAAAGTGAATTGAGGACAGCAGCAATAGGACTCCTGTATTGGTGCTATCCTGCCGCCATAATTGCATGCAATGCTTCTCTGCGTTCTCATAGTCTACAGCTTGGTATTCCCGATGCGCCAACTCCAATAATCCTATAGAAATTAAAATACATTTTTAGAAATTACAAAATCACCTTTCCTAATAAAAATATATATTTTGACAGCCGAACATGACTAGATATAAAAATAAATATATATTCGTTTCTGTGTGCTGAATTTTATCCATTTCTAAAAAATGTGTTTTCTACAAATACCTGAAGATTATTTTAAAATTCGCAGCAATAAACAGCAAAATAATCGTTGCCTTATCGCCTGCAACTTTGTTGCGCAGAACTTATTTTTATCTTATCAAAATGCAACAAAAATGAACTTCCTCCCACCCAACATGAATCGCATTCAATTTTGTCACAATGTTTTTCTTGGCAAAAGCCGCTAAAAACAGAATTTTACCCAAATATTATACGAGTGCAGTTATTTTCCAGTGACCGACTCATACAGTTACTCATTTGTGTGTGTGTATGTTTACACTTACACAAATGCAGTTGGCAATATACATGCATACACACACCGTGACCACTACACACACACACAAACACATACACGCATGAATATATGTATTGTATGTACATATATTGTATTTTAAAGGAATTTTCCATTATTGTTCTCTTGTATGGCCGATTACGTGCGTGCGATTCACGTGTGCTAATGCTAATATGCATACATATGTAAATATGTCGGTGTATATAACATTTTGTAATCATTCATTCCTCTTACCGACAGATGCGAGTGGTGGGTGATCGTTGGGCTTTCCAACTGCATTGTTGTTGTTGGGTAGATGATTTTGTTGCTGCAGTAGGGAATGTGGCGAAGAGTGCTGCTGCGTCTGTTGACCCTGTCCTTGAGTGTGCATTGTTTTTACCGTGGGTTCCTCATATATATGTTGGGTATGTCAAAGATATATTTGATGTGTGAATTGTGTCTAAAATCAATACGCGAACCACAATAAAAAGCACTGCAAATATGAACACTCGCACACCGCTCAATGCATGGAAACCCTTTAGTAAGCTGTAAATATGTTAATCAATCTGTGTTAAATACCAATCAACATCTTAAAAATTATAATTTATTTGCACTACAAACAAGTATTTGAATCACCTTAGATTAATCAAGTGCTGGGTAGTCAATAGAGATGGCCGATATTTAAATGTCACTAGTTTCAGGCACTACGATTCCACCATCGATAAAAATTTCAATGTGAACGAGTCACGAGTTAATTAAAATATTGTGTATCTATCAATACTTATTCCGAAATAAATTGCTAGAATAACACAAACGATAGGTACGTGTTTAAGTAGCAGAAATATTATTGAGGCATTGGCTGCAATAAAGATACACAAAGTCAGACGCATAAAAGATACCTACAATTTATCGATAAAACTGATGCGAACTTCATATTGATAAGGTACCAATTTATACCGGTACTAAGATGATAGTAGCACTTCCAGCTGGAGCTTCATTTATTTTGGCGTCAGTAGCAGCTGATTCGTTACAATGAAATTATGTACATTCTTATCAGAAATATTTGATTTTTTTTTAAAGGTATACAAATTTTAAAAATAAATTTAAATGTTTACGATATCTGCAAACTGAAAGAGTATTTTAGACCCTAAGCATGTTGATATTTTCTTATCGCTTACTGCATTGCATGTTACCTTGCATTACAATTCCAGTATTTCTTATGGGACATAAATTGCAACTGAACATTGTTTGTATAATTACCAGAAGACTCGAGAACCAATTGCCGAATTGCTTGAGCAACACATGATTAACACGTTCATCGAAATTAATTTAAACTGCACCTTAAGCTTGCCAAATAATAAAATGTGACATGCACCAATAATCAATTTACAGTCCCTCCCCGCATTAAAAGAAATATTCTTATTTGCTGTACTTCAAGATTGAATTTATTTGTTATTCTGGAAATCTATCAATTGATTTGATCCACATATTTACAGCTTCAACTTGGTGCGCCTCCAATGACGACGCTTAGCGTTGTACCTGAAAAAATAAGATTATCACATTTTAGTAAATTTGTTCAATTTATAGTTCACAATAATAAATACTATAAACCATATTACAAACACAATTAAGGGTGAAAAGGCGGGCAACCACTTTCTGTGCAGTTTTACATTGAAAACATAAAAATACAATAAAGTGCTTGATGCGACATTATTCCATCACTAAATAAAACGATTTTTTTCTTTTCTTAAGTCACTACACTACACATTATTCCAATATTGAACACATAATCTACATAGATAAATAAACAGATGATGAAAACTTACCTTATGGTATTTCCTGTGCGCAAGCGAACCCATTGGGGAACTGATCTGTTTTGCTTTAGCTTTTTAGCTAGCTTCTGCTTGATGCGGAACGATTTATGTGCCGCCTAAAAAATCAGAAAATTGCACAAATAAATTTAATGAATACTTTAAACATCATCAAAAGATTTCTTTAAACATTGTCGATTCAATTACCATTTCGTCAACCGTTGTCAAAGGCCGCACCGGAAAGAGAGTCGGTATTAGTGATGTACGACGACTTTGAAACAGCGGTCTATCGATTTTTACTCGATGTTTCCTTTCTTTCCGATATTTCTTCGACATTCGGTCTGTGCTACTCGCTGAGAAGTTAGCACCTCTATCGCACTTTGCTACATATTATGGAACAAATGGTATTTGATGATGTTGTGAAATATTGCCATCTGCTGTTATGTCCGTCAACCAGTGTTGGAAAACAAATAATTTCAGAAAATCGTTTGTAATTGTTTTAACGTTGTTCAAAAAATGTTGCATGTTTATCGTTTGTCTTAAATAATACTAAGTTAGACTTCAAATCCATGCTCTTGGCCAAAATGCATGTTAAAATAAAGAACGCCTGCTATGAAATGCACTTTAGTATTTTACATTTAACGTATGCAAAGCCTGCGAAAAAATATCCTAGCCATAAACTATTTTCAAAAGTAAACCTAGCATTAATACAAAGCATACAGTTTATGTTACTTTACTCCATTTATACAACTCAATACTCACTTTCATTATACATACGTATAATTAAATTTGGAATGCTTTTGGTTTTAAAAAAGAATTATATTTAACGTTTCACATTGCTGATTGTAAAACCAGTTTTATTAATTATTTCTTCAACAGAATCTACAATTATTCTGCAGGGCATTCCATGGTACCATTGTTGAGTTCGTCGATAACATCATGAGGATGTTTGCCATCAACGGTGCATCCAACACTCTGGGCTGTGCCAAGCACTTCCTTGCAGGTACCTTTCAGCTCACGGGCCATTGACCTCGGCCTCATTGTACGTGCGATGGCCAAAATATCATCGAACGCGATATTGCCACTGTGCTTGACTGAAAGATACAATAAAAATATACAATTATATGAAATCAATCAAATCAGAAACTTTAAACAAATCATTTGGCTAAACTCAACATTCGCATTCACTGATTAAATATTCACATAATCAATGGAATTAGAAAGCTTGTAAATAGTTCGTTTTGTTTTAAATATAAATTTAATAGTTCATTTTATTTTTAATTGTATTGAAGATATTTTTGAGTTATAATACAAACTTCGAACAAGTCACTTGGCTACATTACTCAACACTCTCATTCACTAGAACACATTCATTAGAAATTTTATATTTATTTATATTAAATTTGATTTAAACTATTTTTTACTTCTTGTGCATTTTTCATTGTGTTAACGAATTGTATCCGACGATTTGGAATATTTGGCACAATTAGGCACGTTGGTTATTTATATTGGCTGTCTTTGGACAAAAATAACGGAAATCAAAAAGAGATCAGTAGTTCTAAGTTCTTGGCTGTCCAATTGAAGATATACGAAATGTACTTTGATAAAGTCCAACCGGCTTATTCTGAACACATCTCTCACTGAACGATGCTGTCCGTTTTAAGAATATATATACCCTCTTTTCTTGCAGTGTTATGGTTATTTGCGTGTTTAAAATCACAGCACTCCCAGGAGTTAAGTAAACTTACTGTTCTTCTGCTTCTTCCTGTCACGTGGAGGTTCCTTCAGGGCCCTGATGATCAGGGAAGCTGCCGATGGGACCACAGAAATGGTTGCCTGTCTGTTTTGGATGGTCAGGCAAACGGTGATCTTCAGACCCTTCCAATCGGAGGTGGCTTTGGCAATATCGTCACCTACTTTTTTTGGAGACTACAATCACGATTAGCTTTTGAATTAAACCAATACAAATTGCGGGTACTAACCAAGCCAAGGGGACCGATTTTGGGAGCCAACGATGAAGTGGCGCCAACCTCGCCTCCTACGCAACGCAGGTAAACTAAAAACAAAATAAAATATTTAAAGTTAAACACATATTTAATATGGTATGAATTTAAGAACCTACCATTTTTAACTTCGGTAGGGTCAAATTTGGGTGGCATCTTGAGTGTTTTCAGCAACTAAAATATAAAGATTATTGTCAATTTTTTGGATTTTTGGTCAACACAAAATTGGACGTACCGTCGACCGAAGTGCCGCAAAGAAAAAGAGTCGGTAAACATGTTTGTCACAAAACAATCAGTTTCCGGTTATATCGATATCATACGCATCGTATTTGGAACAAGAAAATGGAACACAATTTGAAATCATCAACCATGAACTTTATATTTGTAATAATTTCTTAGTTTTTTAAATTAATGTTTAATATAAAATTACATTTGTAATTTAATATATTATATTCTTACCTCTTATATTTATTTAAATGTATTTCAAGCACGATATATTTTAAGGTTTTGCTTAATTATTGTATCGCACTCCATATTCTGGCGGTAGTTATTCGTGAAATATAAGCCAAAAATTAAGAAATAAAAACTTAAAGAATTTAAATTACAATTTATCAAAGCCCGGCAATCAAAACCATAATTATTGAATACCATTTTCAAGCTAATCTTATTAAATAACATGTATAATATATGAAACGTGTTTGTTGCTCATCTATCGTGCATGTATGTAAAAGCTCAAAACCAACCTGAATGCCTTAAAATGTCTTTATAAGTTGCCTTTAATAAGTTGATTTTGAAGAATAGCAGCGGTCGAATGCATTCTCTACTACTTGTCTGACTTTGACAAACTCTTATTTGTAATCATTTGTTTCTCTGTCCACTCTGTTACCATCTGTTTTAATTATTATTATTATAATTATATTTAGTATTATTATTTAATTATAATTAATCTATTTTTCTACGCACATATTGTATAGCCAACTAATAGCTGTGACTTATGCAGTTGTTATCTATGTGAACAGCGTTTCATATCATTGAATAAAACCCACGCGGTCCTGTAATCAAATTTAAAAGGGGTATTGATCAAGTAGTCAAACCATGATCAAAAGGTGTTTACCTATCTACATTAGCAGTGATAACATCATTTAAAAGGCATTGCTTTTCAATTTTTTTTTTAAGTAGTTATAATCGTTGGGCCATAAAATGAATGAAAAGAATAAGGTTTGGAAAATCTTATACATTTTTACAATGTTCTGGGGTATAAATTTCGAAAAACATCCTGCTTTCTAATTAGGCTAGCTAATGTTGAGATGTAGTCGGCATGGGTGACTTTCTGACAGCTTGGAGCGTTTTTTCGACAGGTGGTGATTGTGGTAGTGATCCACAGGATGCAGTCAGCCTAATTAAAATTGGTAAATAATACAATTAATATGAATAGAAATTATAATTAATTATTAACACCATGACTAGAATGACACTGTTTAAGTGAGGACAGGGCTAAAGTAGTGAAAAGTTTAGATGCTGTCCAATTTAATGGTGTTGTGGCAGTAACTTCACATCTGTGAATACGATGTAATTATTAAGCCGATAAGTTGCGTCTCTTTATCAAGCGGTCATGGTAACATCAAATGTACTCTGTGCATTTCATTTGTGTGATCGTGACTTTAACAGTTACCTACATGTGAGTAGTAGCGACGAGTAGGAGTGAAAATGAATATTCGCACATCTCTAGTCTGTACATTGCTCGTTTTCTCCGAATGCAAGTGGTCGAAGTTAATAATATAAAGAAAAAATATGCCTATCAATCAAAATTATAATAAATAATTAAATATAATTCACAATACATTTAAACATACCGCGTCTATTGTCGTTTGTAAAAATAATTCAATTTGTGCACAATGCCCATACACATGATTCATTCGTCGTCTCAGTAAACACTTTTTATAATAATTTTTATTTTGGAACAATAATCGGTGTACATCATAAACAAGTGCTTTAAACATGCGCGAATTTAAAGTGGTTGTACTTGGTTCTGGTGGCGTTGGTAAATCGGCCCTAACTGTTCAATTTGTTTCGGGATGTTTCATTGAAAAATATGATCCCACTATCGAGGATTTCTATCGAAAGGAAATAGAGGTTTGCTATCACAATACATATAGACTCTATATACATACATATTGTCAGCACAATATATACTTACACACGCGCATATGTGTCTATGTACACAAATATCTTGTATATATATACATCTATATATATAAATATATATATGCATGTGTGTGTGTACGAATACATTTGGCCCCATACATAAAATTGCATGTATTTATGTTGTTTTTGGGCATTGTTGATATTAAAATACTGATAAAAGAAAAAATAAGAAAACTAAATAGTTCCTTAATAAAGCGTCTTCACGGATTGCACTAACTAGTAACTGTTATTTTTAGATAAATGTATGCTTATTAAGCGATGTATTTATGACTCATAAAATGTAGTGATTTGAATGGTGATAAATTGATGTACATATAAACACAAAACAAAGAAGGCACATTTGTTGCACCACCCATGTACATATCATATATGTGCATGTGTATGTGTGTACATGTGTGTGTGTATGTGTGTATGTGTGTGTGTGTGTGTGTATATGTATGTATGTATGTGTGTAGACAAAATATATAATATACGCAATTTACACCGGTAACCGACCCATACAACAAAATGATGGTTATAAAAGTGCATTATAAGTAATGCAAAAATGTGCAGACGCAACCCAATTGAACCTGGCTGCTACCCTAAAAGTACTTCTCGCTGCATGCAGAAGTACTAGTTGCAAAAACATGAAAGTCACTAAGCGAATCAGGCAGTTTGACAAGCCAGTTTTGCATAAGGGGTGGTTCGATGTAATTTTGCTAGTTAAGCCGATGTAAGAAATCGGATAATAGCAGCGATTTAATACTTTTAACTGAAACAACATTAATTGACAAAGAAGAAATATTGAAAATGTTTACTCAGATATATTGACCAAATTCAGCACTTTTGAAGCATCGGAGTTCCATATCATACATCTTCCATCTAAAACACAATCATAAATCGAGTTGTTGTAGTAAAAAAAAACTTTCCGGGGCTAGGTACGAAACTTAAAAACTTTGGCGACAATTGTTCTTGCTGTTTTTAAGAACCGCTGGCAAACAAACTAATGACGACGTCTCTGATCGAATAATGTATATATGTATTCTGTATCAGCATCTTTAGCTGAGTGAGTCAACATTTTTGAAAATAAACATAAAATCCTCAGTTTTAAAGCTTTCCTAATGAAACTTTCATTAAATCGGTATTTTTTCTGTAGGCAGTATATATGGTTTCCGGCCGGACCGAATCATTATATCGTATAGGTATAATAGAAAGATTTGTTCTCGTATGAATATAATTTTTGTTTACTAAGATATCACATGGCATCACAACGGGCCAAATATGGCCTAAGCGCGTCAGCCCATCGAGCTGACAGCCGACATAACCTAAACCTAAACCTAAGATATCACATTATGATCACAAAATCATAATCATCAAACCACTCCATATATAAAAGGCTTTGCTCTGTAATCGGTGCGGCTTTGGCCTTTTATCGGACAGATCTATCCTTTGAGTTAACCGAAGATTTTGTGCAATCATAATACAATAAATATTGAAATATTTGTAGAAATACAAAATTAGACCAGATTCAATTAAAAATTTGCCATATTACTCTAATTAATTAATTATTAATCTACCAATTGATGAAAATACGGAGCAGGAGAGCTTAATAAGGCAGAGCGTTATGATATGTTTATTATTAAACTATTAACAAAGTTTTTATTGTCATTCCAATCAGTCAAATCCATTTTCTTGGGGATTTATAAGTAAAATCCATGAATGTCTTAAAATATGATTCATTATTTATTTGCATTGAGAAGTATCCAAATTTTCCAATGCAGTTTCCACAACTAGTCTGGCTTTTGAGTGCATATGTAATTAACCATTCTCATCAACAGCCCTGAATTCGCTATGTTGATTTCTGTATTTTTGTTTATTAGCGAAACACGGCAGAAATAGCAGCATGCAATTCGCCGTCAAAATACATGTTTTACTTGCTTATTTTATCAATAATTTTATAGGCAGTTAATAGCTATGCCTGTGTGAAGAGCGTTTCACGTCTTCGAGAAAATGTGTTCCTCTCTACAGTAATATTATGGACAGCTGCTTTGCTTTAGCGAGGAATAGTCTATATTTTTTTTAAAGGTGCAAGCAATCTAAAACTTTATCAACTACTATTAAAAATATATAAATATTTTCTATTTTGCAATTTGTTAGACAAAATCTAGATAGCTCGATTTTATAAACAAAAGAAAAAAGAATAAAAATCAAAACAGAAATTTAAATTGAATGAATTTTTCTTTCGTGTATTTACAGGTAGACAGTTCCCCTTGTGTTTTGGAAATATTAGACACAGCCGGAACTGAGCAATTTGCTTCTATGCGAGATCTCTACATCAAAAATGGACATGGCTTTATTGTAATGTATTCGCTGACAAACCATCAAACATTTCAGGTAATTAACTATTTAAAAATATATATATTAACAAATATACGTTAGCAGTGAATTGAGTATGGTATTTTAAATACAGAATGCACTCCACGAATTTAATAATAGCAATAATCATTTTTATTTATTCATTTTTCATTAAAGGACATTTCAAGTATGAAAAATGTGATTACTCGCGTTAAAGGAAGCCAGCCAGCACCCATATTGCTAGTAGCGAATAAATTTGATTTGGATTGCCAGAGAGAAGTATCGACTGCTGAAGGTAAGATGATATTTTGTCTCATGCACTTAATAGGTTAGGGAAACTTTAAACTTTTCAAGAACTTTGCCAAGAATCTGAAATAATAAAAAAAAAGATGTGTTTCTCGTACTATTATTGTTATTTTTGTATTTTATTTTATACACATATAATTGATTATTTTAATAATAAAAAAAACCCAATTAAACATGCTAATTGTGTTATTTGTTTGTTTTAGGTAATGCCTTGGCTCAACTTTGGGAATGTCCATTTATTGAAGCATCGGCAAAGGATCGAATAAATGTCAATGAAGTGTTTGCAACCATTGTGCGAGAGATGAATTCAACACAAGAAAAACGACAGAAAAAAAAATATTGTTGTTGTACGCTTTTATAGAAATTTGTAAATATGTAAGATTATTATAGTTAAAAAATAAAATCACAAATATGTATGTAATAAAATATATTATACATCAAAGTCAAATCATATCAAATACATGTTCACAAGGGATACCAACACTTCGCTGGAGCTTTTAGCAGGCAGTTAGATAGTGTCACCAGGGATCGGTTAAAGTTGCTAGACTTTTAGTTGTCTCTGGAACTCGTCCAGGAGAGTCTGTTGAAGAGAGTTTAAAGACAACAGAGTTAGCATGAGCATGTGAAGAAGAATTCACGTCTCAGAATGTGGTTGGGAAACTGATCAATAATATTTGAAGTTTGCCTGGACAAGGCCAGATAATACATATTAATGATTACCTACTGGTAATGCTTAACAGCATTATTTTGGATACACTTACATAAACTATTTAATATTCTCTATTCAGATTACTATGACAAGTGGTCTTATGCGAGTTAGGTCGACACTTATCTTATCATGAAAAGTATGCAAGCCCAATCTTTGAAAGTTACTCGTTGGAAATTAAAACATTACCCAACTGTGAGTTGAACTTTGAACGAGAATAGATTGCGTTTGGAATTTCTGAAAGCAAACGAACACTTTAAATATATAATAACAACTGAGATATGTACTTTTTACTTGAATAGTTGTATAAACCCGTATTTATTTCTAAAAATGTACAATTAGATTTGCAGTGCCGCAAATAATATTAAATAAATTTTTAACAGATGTCAATTGCTTTTCAGTGTTTTAAACTATTCGTTAATTATCGAAATCAAACAGGCAGTAGAGTAGTATGAATTGTAGTGGAAAACCAATTAGAGCTTAAGCGTTTGCATGAGCTTTTCTTAGGAAAATTGAGTCAATCGATGAAAAGACATCGCTGGCTTTCTTAGCAGCATCGACTTTAAAATGTAATCCTCTCAGGCCATAGTAGTCAACCAGTGGTTTCGTTTGCTTATGATACGATTCCAAGCGTTTTTTCAGGGCCTCGGCATTATCGTCACTTCGCCTCATTAAAAGTTCCCCAGTAATCTATTGTCAAAGATATAGCATTAAATTGAGATTATATTTTTTGTGATATTAATTCACTTACATCATCTTTCATTGGTACTTTGGGTGGCGCAAACTCCTCGTGGTAAGATCTGCCACTTGCTTGATGAATCAAACGACCGGTTATTCTCCTTACCAACAGATTGTCATCAATGGCAAACTCAATAACAGCATCCAAGTGAGTCTTTCTCTTGTCAAGCAACGTATCAAGCTAAATCAATTGAAGATTTATTTACATAATGTTCATACATATTTTTTATTAAATAGGGTAGGAATACCTTTTCAGCTTGGACAACGGTCCTGGGAAATCCATCCAGCAGAAATCCGTTTTTGCATTCAGGTTTGTCCAAGTTAGAATCAATCATATCCACAACTAAATCATCGGATACAAGTTTACCCGCATCCATAACCTTTTTCAGATCTGATCCAAGTTTCGAACCCGATGCGATTTCGGCGCGTAGCATGTCGCCAGTTGATAAATGACACACACAGAACTTTTCCTTAAGCAAAGGAGCCTAGGAAAATCGAAAAATTATCATTAAAAATAAACTCAAAACTCAACTTGGTTTATTATAGAGTATTTAATTAACTGGTGCCACAAAACTGATGACACATATAACAACTATACATTTGTTGCTATGCATATATAACACACTTGGCACCTTCGCCAACAATTCGCACATTTTCAGCTAATTTTATTTTTCCACAATTTCAGGAATTGCCGCCAAATTTGACATTTGCCATATATTCGTATGAAAATGCATAAATATTTCTAGGAGAAAGTCAGTGTCAAAACAACTGTTCGATTACATAACATAGTATATATGTATACATAAACACACACACACATATATATATATATATATATATATATATTTGTACTTATTTAACCCACCTGTGTCCCTTTGCCCGAGCCGGGAGGGCCCAATAGAATAGCGTTCACGCCATGGTTACTGGACTCGTAACGCTCCACAGGTCTTGCTGCGTTTGGTGCCATCGTTTTTGTTTAAAATTAATACTATTAATTTTCGTAACCTCTATGCATTAGGCTTATATCTGCTCTCTGCTGATAATAGCAATCGCTGCCAAAGTTCAAGGGTAGATATGGTTGGGGGGTTGTAGCAAAAGAACTGGTCAGTATCAAACTGAGCTCGTTCCTATGGTTAACAACTAGAGAATGAAGCACGTTTTTGTGAATGGACTATCGGATATCTCTTCTATTTGTTCTATTTTTTTTGCTACGTTTCCACTCGTGGCTTGTTATTGATTCTTATCGAAAAAATAACAATTACATAGCATTTGTTGTTTCCAAACGTCTGAATCTTGCTCAGCAGATGGCATATTAGCATACACTTATTATGATTAAGAGCAGGCAAATAGTTAAATATTTGCTAAACATCGCTTTAAATATCTACATATTTTTAAGTAATTTACTTTGGACACAATTTTACATTTAAGATGTCATGCTGAAAATGCGACATCAATGTTCCGCTCTCATATTGTTCCAAAATATTTGTATGCGATAGTTTTAAATTGATCGTTTCATTATGCTTGTTTCCCACAAAGCGACATCAAGAATTAAGCAGCAATTTGTTGAGAGGAAGCACCAAGCGTGCCAGTAAAACGTAGTCTCCAATATCGTCGTCAATGCCTTAAGTCATGATATATTATTACTTCCTTGAACTTTTCTTCAACTCGTCTACCTTTTAACATATTATAATTAATTGTTTGGAAAAGTGATGCCTGTTGTGGCCTGCGTGAAGAGCGTTTCCCATCATTGATTATTTGATCGTTAGAAAATTCACACAAAGCGGCAGTTAGCAGAACGCTTGGGAATTTGTTTACGATGTATAAAGCTATTTACACTGAGCACATTTACCATCTGCTGTCAAAGCTATTAATTGCCAACAACTATTATTATTATTCGAAAAAATAATACTGCTCGTACAAATGAAAATTTAGAAAAATGTACATATATATCGAAACATGAGAATTAAAAAGTAATTACAGATGATTTTGCTAAATTCAAAATTTCATTTTACAATTTGAAAGGTGGTAAAAAGGGTTTTATGAAGTGCAAAAGTATGTATAATCTTGATGAGAATCACCAGTCGAGTCGATCTAGCCATTTCTGTCGATCTGTTTGAACACGGCGAACTCAGAGACTATAAATTTTCTCGCTTTCACAAATCTTTGGTAACACTAAGCAGACAATACATTATGTATTACACAGAGATGCAATGTAATCGGTCAGAGTAACTATTGCATTCGCAAATGAGGATCTGCTTATTGGCTCACGGCAAAGGAGTCTAATTTCCAATAAGAATAATATACAAATCATCAGATGTAAATTTTTTTTATATTCACATAGTTTGAAAGACATCTGCTTATTGCTTTGTTAGCGAGTTTGAAGTTTGCATTGTGTCTCCAGTTTCCAAGTGTTTAATAAGGCGGTATAAAGCGGCAGCTTCCTTAATTTTACTAAATCCAACGCAAAACGCTTCAATTTCAATGAACAGTTCCTAAAAGGCAAAATAAAAAGGGAACTGTGAGCTTCTATCTATATCTTGGTTGCACGTATCATTACGAGTAAAATACTACAGGATATCTTACCTTAACATTAATGATCTTATTGCGAATCAATGACTGTAGAAATACACAAACTAATCGAACCAATCGCGACTGCATATATTTATCTTTTACAGTTTCGCACGCCGAAATGCAATTACTAATGTATAAGTGGATGAATTCGGTTGGCAATGGACAAGATGTTGTCAGTCTGAAAGAATATAAGTAATTTATCCACGATATTTTGGGAGTCTCCTTTTCATATGCTCGCTCACCTGTTGACCACTTCCATTGAATGTAGCGTTATGTCCATGTTCACCAAAATATTAAAATATTCCGTTATGTCGGTATTCAACATTAGCCTCAGCAGAATTTCAATTGAAATTAGAGGATTGTTCTCAACCAGCTGAGGAAGCTATAGGCAATAATATTAATAGCCAAATGCCTTTCAAATAAGACATATGCATATAAATACGTACTTTGGCCGGTGTCAACCCATATTGATGAGCAATATTTCTATTTTGCTTTTGTAGATCGTCAAAGAGGATTTGTTGATCTTGCAGACTTAGTGGCTGGATGAAAGCTTGTTCAATCAACAACTTTGTGTTGGGCGTAACATAATTTGATTTATCATAAAGAACCGTTATATTCTGATTATTTAATTGATTGATCCACAGGAGTTCATCTTCAAAGTCCATCAACGGTGGGGCAATGGACAAAAACATTTTCGTTCAGAATCTAATTTTAGCCTCAGCGTGTAGAAGAATTAACTGCCATAGTCCAAATTCTTAAAATATTAACCAAACGTATTAGAAACTGACATTAAAATAAAATATTATTCATATTGAAAAAATCAGATTTAATAATTTGGATTACCTGTGGTCTTGTTTATATTTTGTTTTAGTGATGAACAAACCTCGATGAATTGATTTTCACAAAAGTGATATTTTTCGATTATTACTCGATAGGTTTTGTTTTTCAATTTCACTGTTTCTATGGGCTCATCACACAGAGCGATGTCAGTCAAAACGCACGAGAATTTCGCATATAAAAAAACAAATTGTAAATTAACTCTTTATATGAATAGTTTATGTTTTTTTTGCCATTTTTTTTTAATTTGGGCAAAGTCGATGTACCGTAAAATTGCAGCAATCATCAATAATTTTACTTGATGCAGGTCCAAACTTTGCAAAGATGTATTCAGCGTGGAAGCTATGCTGATGTAACTTTGGAAAGATAAGTTCTTGTACATCACAGGTGTTGGCTGACAGAAGAAAATTGTTGCACAAAAAGTTAAATGGAAATTAATTTTAAGGAGTAATTGTGTTATTTTAATGCTATTTTTAATTATATGAGGGCAACAAATTGATCCACCGCTGACGGAGAAATGATGTGGACTTTGTTGGCACAGTGAAGCCTTACGGAGAATCTTCAAAATTGATAATCCATGCTTGATGTCGCTCTTTTTGAACACTTATTGCCAATCTCGCTAAATTTGCTTGTAATGTCAGAAAACTGTGTTTGACTTTCAATTCGTACCGGACATTAAACCCCCCTTAACAACAAGTGGCTGCTTACAGAAACACGTGAAAGCTGTTACTTATTTTTATGTAAAAAAAAAGTTATATAAACCGGACATTCAAGTCTACAAATCAATCAGATTTGTAGGGTCGCAGCTGTATAGCGACCTTTAATAAGTTAAATGATAAAAACGTGTTTTGTTTTTTTTGCCTTTTTTCGATTGGGGTCAGAATATTAAGCATTCTGTTATGTCCAAGTATTTTAAAAAAATGTGTTACAGTTAATATAAAAACGATAAATTAATAAACAATAAATTTTTTTATTTGCGTACATTACACAACTTTGTTCTCACCATTTAACCTAATTGTATGCTACACAATGGATTTAAAATTTCTCCACTAGAAATTTAATTAGATATAATTTTCCAGAGTCCATCACAGTAGCTTTTTATAAAATAAAAACATGTTTGAATTAATAGCATTTTTTTCGAATAAGCTGTTTTGATCTAAATGTGTATTCCGGCTTCCTTGGCTTGTGCCCTGTAGCGTTTACTGTAAACCTCTTCGGGGTCATATTTGGCTTGCAAAACTTTCCATTCATCGGGCTTATGATCGATGATGTGTCGAAGAACCTTGTCGCTGTTTTGTCTTTGCTTTTCACTACACTTGCTGCATTCGGTTTTCAGAGCATCAGGTAGCGATTTCTTAAGTTCTTTTGCTTCGGGAGTGCACTTTCCAGTGTCAATGAGGCATTTGAAATAATTATTGAATAGTCTCTCAGATCTCAATATTTCATCTACATCAATATTATCATATTTAGTAGTATACTTCTCGTCGGCATTCACGCATACTATTATCGCCAGAGTCACGAGCAAGAAAGTTGCCTTCATTTTGAATCTGTAAATGAACACGTTTGAAAGGAAAATAGTTATGCAATTTTTAAATATATACAAAATTATTCATTTAATGATAATAAATTAGAGGAAACGTCCTATAGTTAAGACATTCTTCGACATTTGTTTCGAGTTATAAATGAAAATAAACTTAATTCGCATAGAGTATCATGTAAATCTCTAGCCCTTATAGTCTGCTAGCCAAATTCTTTCTTAACATCGACTTTTACCTGAAGAGCCTAAAAAATAATACAAATAATTTATCGAAACTAAAGTTACGAATGGAAAAACATTTTTGCTTTAGAAGATAAACAAACCAAGCAAACAAGAAATTGAAAACATGTATTTTAAACTATCCGAAGGTCATTTGGTACATTTCCAGTGAAAATATTGATTTGCGTAATAAACGTACTTGATTTTGATTTGATTTTTAAAGAAAATCAAGTTTTGGACACCAATCTTTGTAGAACTTGAACTTTAAAAGCTTTTAGATTTATGCGCATATTAATATTAATTCGCATTCACACAGTAAACCACATTTTAACTAATTTGTCCAACCGCAAAATAAATATATGCTCATTAGTAGTTTCGCATTTGTTTACGATATTAATTGGCTAAACACATCACAAACATTGCGCAAAAATAAATATTTCATAAAGTATATAGTATAAATTATCAAGTAACTAATTGAAATTCAAATATTACCTTTTGTACGCCGCTCCTACTATTTAAGATTTCAAATAAAAATCGAATGCTTCAACTGACACCAGAAACCAGTTGTGCAGTAGTCAGAAAACTCGAACAAACTAACGACGATTTCAATGGTGATTGCTTTTATACGTGGTCAACGGCAGACAGATTGATATACGGAGATACTAAAGTATATATGTATGGCATATTTACGTATCTGGGTATATATACATATGCATGTAAATGTATATATGTATATACTTAAGTAGATATGCACTTTGATGCTTTAGACTTTAAACGTAAGGCCGTCTCGCTTGAATGTCAATTTGGTGATTAGTTGAAGCACAATAATATCTTAGTATTTGTAACTTATAATATATATACTATAAAAATAATAGTGTACTCGTACAGCTCATTAATCCAGTGAATCACTCATATTTGTCTATATCTATTTTGTGCATATGTGTGTAAGTCAGAGCAATAACTTTACATGTATAATTAGAGTATACCTATCAATTCAAGCATTCTATTATTTTTCAAAGTATAGTTCAAGTAAGTACCTGGTAGTCGGGCTTCAAATCGAATCTTCCCAGAATAGGGTTGGCCGTGTTTCCTGTTTTCCTGCGTGACACGATTATTATACATTTATCGTGCGTCTTCGTTTTGATTGTTGATTTACAAATTATTTGTGATTGCTTGCTACATAAAATCGTAATTATCAATCTTTTTAATTAACTAGATAACAATTTTATAATCCTAATAATGTTAAAATTAATTTAAATTTTTAAGCGAACTCCGATCAAAATTACAAATAGTTAATCTTGATAAATTATTAATTCTTAAGACAAATATAAAGTGAATTAAGTTAAGTCCAATTCATGTGAATGAACTTTTAAGATTTTAAGCTAATAGGTGATATCATCTAAATCCTTGGACTGCAAGAAGGCTAGTTGGAAAAAAACTATAACTTACCAAATTTTAAAGAAAGACCTCTAAAGCTTCCCGTTACACCCAAAACAGTGACTTAATGCCAATTTTAGCTTTTTGTGTACAATGTATTTTATTAAATGAAATATTCGTATTTCATCTCTCTGGAATACGTGTATTACAATTGCCATGATACATTTTGATAACACCCTCACATCGGAAATATGCATCGAATAGATTACTATAGCCGTGGTCCTTCCACCAGGTGCACAGCTGCCTATTCCAGACACAGTCTAATCTGTATATCAAATTTGGATATTCATAGCCAAGCAGTGTAAAAAAGTCTTGGTCTCCGAGATGACCCTTAAACGAATATTTTGCAACCAATCGATTAACTTCAAATTGCGTTAACATCTCGGTATATGTTTTAGAATCTCTTATGCGATTTAGCAGCATAAGCACCACTCCAGAGTTGAGGCCAGGATAACCATGACGATCACGATTGCGACTAGATACTAACTTATTTTCATTGTTTTTCTTTCCTCCTAATTGTATTGGATTATATGGATTGCCGAAATTTGATTTCGGGAATCGTGTACGGTAACGGTAGAGTATATGTCGATAGACCGGCGTTAATTCCGGCGCTAATCCGAAAAGTTGATGTGGCAAAAATCGATCGAATTCTGCAAACAGTAACCGTATGTCCGATCGAAAAACAATATCACAATCAAAAAGAATAGCGCGATCTAAACTCTTATCAGCAATGCGATGCAAACCGAGTGATAAGAAAAATAACGAATCCGAATAATATGAATTGGGCGATGAACTAAAATATGGCAACAGCTTATCCGTTATATCTTGTATTATATCCGAACAGATTTTCACATCATACATCGTATAGATTAATATTCGCTTAAATTTTCGAATTTTCCTCTGAAGTATTTCCAATACAGACACTTCACTCTTCTTATCGGTTATAATGTGTAAATGCAATTGAGCATTTGTATGTTTAAGCAGGCTATGTGCAAACAAATCAAACTTCATATGCAGACGATAGTTCTCTTTGGTGTATATAACAAATATATTGTAGTTGGAAGAAAACGCTTTCAGATGTGTGCTCAGGTTCAGTTGGACCGGAGAATAACTCAGTAGATATTGCATTGATTTCAAATTTGAATGATTTGTTGAATTTAATGCGACTGCTGCTTGCTTATTATTATTATAGTAATAGCCTGTCTGCAGTTTTCCAATATTTGTCACCTTGTCGAATCCATCTGACAGAAATATCGAAAATATTTTATTTCGAAATATATCTGTATAGGCGAAAATAATCAGTATACAAATTACAATAAGTGCTAAGGTTATTGCCAATTTTTTGTGCCATTTACAACGAAATGACCATTTTTTGGGGTAAACAACTGCACTTCGTCGATTGACAATTAATTTGACATTCTCTTGTTCATCCAACAATTGTGATTTACACTCCACATTAAAATTGGCTGGATATGTTTTATGCTTCCGACTGATGTTAAATGTGTTCTTTGCCATTTTACGAGTTCAGATGTTGTTGTACCTGGCATGACAATAGATTCAAAACATACTTATTTATATTTATATATATTTTTATTAGTGTTTTCTTGCCTGCCTAAACATAACAGCAGCTGTTTAGCTGTATTCTTATTGTTAATTTGCACACTGGCCAACATCGTTGGCCGCTTTTTAGCTCAATGACTCAGCAGGAAGCCAAAAAAGTTTCTTTCATGTTTCTTGCGTATGTGCAAATGAACAAACAAACAAATATGTACATAATATGAACTGCTGAGCAGCTGCTGCTTTTTTAACCATGCCTTAATTTTACCTTCAATCGATCAACCTACATGTGTGCATGTATGTGTGTGTATCTAAAATACACTGAATGGAAACTTTAGGAATAAAATTACACAATACATCTTTATTAGCTAATGATGGTGTTGTATATTTAAGACTTAAACATCACAATGTAAATATATATATATTTTTTTGATAATCAATAAATTTGCTAGCGATGTACGTCAAACATCGATTAATCGTATCTAGTGCGGCCATTTTAGCCTTTTTGCGGTTAGATCCGATACTTTGAATATCCTTGTGGCGGTTATTATCATTTTACCACCCAAAAAACCCTTCAAATTCATATAATTTTCTAATTTACATAACTAATTTACTTAACAATATGCTTAAAACTGATCTTGCTTTTCGTCCTTAGAAAACTTTCGTTTGGCCTTTCTTGGGCTTTGCATTTAGTTAAAGTTATCGATAGTCGGAAGCACTCCTTGGTAAACTTTTTACCAGTGTTGCCGATTTGTCCTTTCTGGTTCATCTGTCCTATTTCAATTCAAGTTATCCGGAAAAAATAGCAAACATCTAAAAATAAATCCCAATCCCATCCCAATAAGACATACCAGAAATATCCTCGTTGTCTGTTCTCAATTAAAAAGACCGAATTATTAATTAAATATTTGGTATCTCAATTTTTATTATTTTCGTAATTCGTAAGCTGAAATACAGAGAAAATTCATAACAACCATTGGTTTTTTTTGTTAGCTATTTATCTAAAATGTTGTTAGCAATTCCTCTTGAATGCTATTTGATCGGAGCAGTTGAGAAGGAGTCGGTCCGCCTTCAACAGCATAAAGAGACTTGGATGTTGTGGCTGATTTGCTTTTAAGGTCATGGTATTCATCACTAAAGTCCTGGGATGGTAACAAAAGTTGTGGTATTAATAACAAAATTCCATAATAAAACCTCATTTTAAGTACCTTTAGTCGACTTCCTAAGAATATGGCGCGCTCACGCTTCCTAACCATATAATCTGAGGACATAAGCCATCTGTGCTCCAGACAATCGTCTGTGAATGGTCGTTTCCTATTTGTTGTGGTAGCAAAATTAATTAATTAATATGTTTTAAATTAAACAGTACGTAGATTACACTTACGTGGGATGACGCTTGAATAGCAGCATAATAAATCTGGTTGCTTCTGGTGTAACCTCCTTGAAGAGATTTTCGAAACGATATCTCACAAATGAAATATTCTGTGTAGTTTCATACTCGTCATTGCCACGGAATGGACTACAACCGGACAGGAGCAGGTAGGTGAGCACACCCAGCGACCAGATGTCACTCTGTGGGACGACTGGTTCATCGTTAATCATCTCTGGGGGCTGGAAGTCCAACATGCCAGTTGGTGTTATTTTTATTCCCAATTTATTTACTTTCTTTGTAGCGCCAAAATCGACAAGTTTCACTTGAATTGATCGCACCGATGCCATAACAACATTATCGGGCTGAATATTCAGATGACAATATCCACGCCAGTGCAAATATTGCAGAGCATCCAATAGTTGAGTGATTACACAGGAAACCATCTGTTCCGAGTATTCGTGACGACTGCTAAAGTAGGTTAGGACATCGGCACCCTGTAGTTTCTCCATAACAAATATCGAAATCGGTACGTTCATTGGCTTGTAGGCGGCAAACAGAGCTGGGATACGTTCATGTCTCAAAGTTTTGAAATTATCAAACTCAGCGACGATGGCTTCCTCATTTTCATCAGTGACTTCGAATATTTTGGCAACGATGACGGTATCGGTCGATTTTTGAATTCCCTTCACGATCGTACTGAACTCGCCGCGAGCTATCTCCGATATAAAGCTATACTTATCGCTGACGGAGGAATCAGTTACCCAGGTGGGCGGTTCACGCTCACAATGATAGTCGGTATGGACTCGCTCTTCTTCAGGAACTATTTCCTGACCCTTCTCCGTCAACTGTTGTAAGTGTTTCATGGCATTAGTAATGTGGACTTTGGGTGCATCATTGCCGGAAGTCGATGCATTAACGGCAATTCCCATATCACTCCAACCAATGCGGTTCTTCGAAGCCAGACGCACATGATATTTGGTGTTGGGTGTGAGTTCGTGCAATAAATAAAACTCGTGATCAATATTATCGGCAACCGTTGTCCACGCATCACTCGTCTGCAGTTTGTACTGCAGACTATAGCACAAGACTGGAGAGTGTCCGTCATCTCGAGGTTGCTTCCATCTTAAAAGTATTTCGCTAGCACTCGTTGCGGATACTTCCGGCGAGTCGGGTGCATCGGGAAGTGTTGCAATGACTATGCGACATCTGGACACAGTTTGACCCGCCTTATTTCTGGCCACTGCCTTATAGATACCAATATCGAAATGTACGGCTGGCTCAAAGCGCAGTATCGAACGACCATCGTCGTCATAGGTTATCTTGATCCTCTTGCTTTCCGACACAACCATATCGTTTTTGAACCATTGTACACAGGGCTTCGGATCTCCAACAGCAAAGCAGTGTATGTGGGCCGGTTTATTATCCGTGATGGCAATCGTTTGTGGCTTCTCCCTGAAGAACGGTGGATAGCCACCACGCTGACTCTCCAGCATCGCATCAGCCTCGGTGTATTCATCCAATCGGGGTCCCAACTCTGTTCTCAAACGTCTAATCGAATACGAATCATTGGCACTATACATGCTAATGCGACTTCTTGTGCGTTCATCATCAATTTCTTCGTCCATTATGTCAGTGAAACGGCGTCTTTCACGAATAACGGGCAGCTGAAAGACATACATTATAGAACATATATGATAAACTGATTATGTTGCCGTATTACGGCCGTACTTACCGACCAATCAACTGAATCGTTTAATGCAAATGATGGCGATCGCCTGTGTGCCACCTTCATATATTCACGCAATCTAACGGGGAAGCTAACATCTCTTAATTGCAGCAAATACGTGTCGGGACCATATTGATAGCTGAATAATTATCGAAATTTCCCGGAGATAGGTTAGGTATTTTTATATATTACTATATATTATTATATATCACTTACTGGCTCTCAGATTGTATGAGACCAAGCTCATAATCCGGATGCAAGAATTTAGAAACTACATCTTCGCGTTTACTTCTAATTCTTGGTTCCGGCAAGGGTTCGGGCGTACGTTCTGGGGTATATGAATGTCCACTTGGGTAGACCATTTTCGATGGATGTTGGAAGCAGCCACTCAGGCGACGTCTGCGGAAGTAATTCTTGCAGGACGCATTGGCATACCAATCTCTGAAGTGATCATAATAATTTCTCAAACGATCCGTTCCAATTTGATAATCATCCAATGAGGCTTTGCGATCAAGCATAAAGAACCAAGGATGCTTCAATGCTGTTTTCACATCCATACGTTCTTCAGGACTATAAAGTAATAGACGGCTTATAAAGTCGCGACCATCATCAGAGATATGTGTCCAAAATTGATCACTGAAATCCCAACGGCCTTCACGAATCTTAGTTAATGTTTCCCTATCATCGGCACCGAGGAAAGGATTTCGACCGCTAAGCAGTACATAGGTGATTAAACCAATCGACCACATATCATGCGAAAAGCTTACGCCTTCTTTATTCACAACTTCCGGCGATACGAATTCCGGCATGCCATAATCTAATGTTGATAGATTATGTTTATTGATTTTGCGTGACAAACCGAAGTCGGAAATCTTAATATAATCACTACCAACAATTGAAATCAATAGGTCCTTAATCTGAAATGTTCAAAATAAATAAGTGTAAAATATAAAAAAAAAACTTTTATTAAAGCAGTATGAATAATTACCGTCATTCCCATGTGACCGACTCCAACATCATGCATATGCTCTAATCCCCAAAGCGACTGTTGAACATAGTTGGCAATGTCCCGCTCCGTGTAATAATTTCGCTTGAGTAAGTTATCCTTAACAAGTTCTCCGCCAGCAGCCAGTTCCATGATGAGTGTTACACTGCGATCATTCTCATATGCGTCATATGGACGAATTAAGTGCTTGTGATTGAACATGTTCATCATATCCAACTCATTCAACATGAATGGTCGCAGCTCTGGCCTTCCATACATTATCTTTGCCGCATAATTGTCGCCCGTTGCACGCTCAACGGCATGATAAGTAATTCCTTGGGTTCCACGACCCAACTCATCGCCAATATCATATTTATCCTCATAGCGCGATTGCTTCGGACGCACATATGGATGTCTGCCATAGGTCTTGTAAATATATTGATCCTCATTATCTTCAATGTGTACAGTCACCGAGGTGCTAACAGATCCAGCTACATTTCTAGCGCTGACCGAGTACAAGCCTCCATCTTTAATTATTGAGTCATGGATTGAGAGTACGTAGATATCGGGATCATAGGAGTGCATCTAGTATACATCGGAGAAAATATTAAATTAACTGATCAAAAACGATTTTATTCAAACTTTTATAAAATGAGCAAATAGATTATCCTATCCTAAAATCGTTATGAAAAGATCCCAATATATAAATATTCTTAATTGTTTTTTTTATTATTAAAATACATACTTTAATACGAGAAGAATCAGCTAAGAGCTTCCAATCCTTATACCAGTGGACCTCTGGCAATGGAATACCCGTAATCCTCGCTTCAATACGTCCATTTTTGCGTGACATTATGAAAGTTTCATCTGGTCGCTTCAAGAATCTGGGATACTCGGCAATTTCAAGACGAACTCGTTGTCTCGCTTCACCATGTTCATTTGTGGCGACTGCCTCATACCATCCAACATCGCGATCCAACATACTTTGAAAATAATATAATATAAATAATATATATAGATATGTTATAAAACAAAAGGATAAAAAGAAATAAGCAGTGAAGTGTTGACTTAGTTATATGGGAATGGGCCAAAATTAATTGCAAGGATCGTGGAAAACCCACAAAACAACCCAATCACGGTCAGAGATTTGCCAGGGATACATATGGTAAAACTGAAGACTTAATTAAAGAATTAGAAAGTTTCATCGAAAATACGTTAACGTAGGTTTAACACATACTTAAGAGGGTCGCTGTATAATAATATATCTTCTCTAGATTGATTGATTGATAAGATTGATAAAATTGATTGATTGGTCACTAATGAAAAGAGTAAATGTAAGGTGCAAAGTGACTTAAGTGCAACTGTAGACACATCTGAAATAGCGTTTTCGAATGAGTCGAACTAAACAAGTCTCTTTGAGTTCCGCATTTTTAACAAAAAGATACCCGGAGAAGAAAATTCAAGCTCAAATGGGTAGATCAATGTAGATCAATTCTTAATAGAGCCTTGTTGAGTCGTGGATTACAATTGCCAAGATCTTTGTATGAACATATGTCTATATACATATTTATCACTTACTCGTTAACGAAGAGGGTCGCTTGGCCGTTACGAGTGTAGCTATGATCAAATCGACCACCGGATTCAATTTGCATGTCGTTAAAGTAATAGGTCATCTTTGGCTTAGGATATCCATAGACAAACCACATTAATTCAGTGTTGTGACCCTTGACTCCATAGGACAATTCATTTTCACGAAGTAGAAATCTGGAAAAATACAACAAATTTTAATATAAAAAAGTAATGGTAAAATGCAACTTGAATTTAAATTACCAAAATTGATATAGATTATTTGGAAACAAAACTTACTGTGGAGCTTGGGCCAATCCGTCATGTGGTGGACGTTCAATATCAAAGTCCTTCGGGAAATATGGTGAAGTTTCTGGTCTAAAGTCAGTACCAGGTGGTAAATACGTGTAAGTTTTCGCCGGCTCTGGTATAAGCTTATGCCTAAAAATGAAGAGAAATCGATGTTTATTTGTCTATTGCGGTATTATTGCGGCTCATATTCACCTATATGTTTGAGCATATGGACTGGGATCGCTGACACCAAACTTGTTTTCGACGCGTATTCTAAATTTATAATCCCTGAGTGGTTCCAAGTTTTTAATATCACACGCACAGCTACGAACGCCAGTTCTTAAAGTATGCCAATCCCCGTCCGGCAAATCCAACATTTCAACCTATTCAGTTATGGAGTTAAATATTGCAAACGTAAAATACGTTTATGAAGCATGCACTTGCCTGAAACGTGACCGGATAGCGAGCAGACAGGGGAACCGATGGTTTCCAGGATAGTCGTAGACGTCTGTCGGTCATTCGTGATATAATCGGAGCATCTGGCAATGGTGGCGGAGCACCGGTCTTCTTGTACTGCTTAAAGTCTGTGTACTGCTCTCCCAATGGACGCTGATGCGAATCTATAACTATATGGGGTATATAAAAAAAATAGTAATGAAGTAAGTCAATATTGAATATAAACATAAAACTTAAGTTTCCATTATTAATATAATTTACCATCAAAGAACAATTCTGCATGACAAATGTCGTCACCATGTGGATTGTAGATACGACAAGAGTAGCGTCCCACATCCAAATCCGTAACATTTTTAATAGCTAGGCGTAGAAGACCGCTTGGTTCCTTTTCAGTCACAATATTCTCAGATGGAAATAGTCTCTGATCATTTTTGAACCATTCAACTTCCGGTTCTGGATATCCGGTAGCACAGGCAGTAAACTTGGCTGTCATACCCTCATAGATATCGCAATCTCCGATTTTTTTAAGAAATACAGGTGGTTCGGAACGCATGTGTTTTTTACTTAAAAAAAGAACATAAACAATTACTTAGTCAACAGAAAATTATACTCCTTTATAAAAAATACTTACACTTCATTGACGATATCTAGACGACCTTTGGTAATATCTTTGCCTTCCCTATTGGAGGCAATACATTTGTATTCACCCTGATCCTCGGCTTGGCAATCCTTGACAGTCAGTATATGATGATCGCCATCATTATGGATGAAATACTTGTCCGAAGACTCAATGGGTTTATTTTGAAAGAACCATTGGAGTTCCGGATAAGGTACGCCCGAAACAGTAACAGGAATTTTGGCATTGTTGCCAAAAACTTGCTGTAGATCGGACATCTTTTGCGTAAAGATCGGCGCCTTGTAGACTTTGCGAACATTCGCATTACAGGCCGATGAATCCTCTCCCAAGGGATTAGCAAGCAGGCAAACATAATTACCGGAATCGGCGGTTTCCACAGGGTTTATAGTTAGACCCGCGTGCTTTCCATCACATGTCATTAATAGGCGTTCACTTGGTACCAATGGAACGCCATCCTTGGACCACATTATCTCTGGCATAGGATTGGCAATAAATGGTGCTGACAACACCATCTCTTGACCCTCATCGGCATTCACATCCCGAAGACCCGAGACGAATTGAGGCATTTCCTCTGTTGAGGTTTCATCAGTTTTGGGTGCAACATATAGTTTTGCCTTGGAAGCGGTTGATCCTTCCGAATTTTGTGCTATAACTTCATATAAGCCGGAATCAGTTGGCGCCGTTTTGTCTACGACTAAGCTACATACACCATCGGGATTCTCCACAATGGCAAAATGTTTGTTATCTGGCAATATTTCATGTCCGTTGTGGAACCATTGAAGTTTCGGTTGTGGATAACCAATAACCTTAATATCCATTTTAACCGGGAATCCTTCAATGCTAGATGCATCCTGCAGCTCGGCAACAAATGCTGGCTTTGCTTCCCTAGCAACTACCTCAACCTTAGCTGCGCCTTCCATTTCGCCTTGCTTATTCACAATTACGCATTTATAGATACCAGCATCCTGGACATCAACTGAATCAACGCTGGTTGTTTTTTTAAATTCGAATCAAAAAATTAATATATATAAATTAAATATTGTAGACAATTTAATGCTCTTACCACAAGCCAATTTGTCCATTGGGATTATTAATGAAATTAATACCGGAAGTTGGGCGTAATAGCAAACCATCCTTGTACCATTTTATTTCGGGTGCTGGGAAACCAGTGACATGGGCAGTTAATTTTAAGGGTTCTCCAACGGTCACTGTTTGGCTTTCAATGGGCTTCACGAATTTCGGTTCCATTTCCTTGGCTATTCAAGAAATAAATATTGAAAAACATGTAGTAAGACGATTAAAATGACTGTTCTAGTAATAATATCATCAATGCTGCAGGCGTCTAGATTTAGCCGAAAATACTAATATAATATAATAATAATAAAATAGTTCTGCAAGGGTATGTAATCAATGTTTTTACTTGATTAATACAATAAATACTAACGTCTTACGGCCACAGCGCAGAGTGCAACCTTTTCGCCATGTGGATTGCAAATAATTATTTTGTAGGCACCCGAATCATTTGGTTTACAGTGCTCGATTTCCAATTTAACTAGTCCTTCAGGCGTTGTTGTCAACAACACACTGCAAAGAAAAGGAGTAAAGCATGTAGTAAATATATGCATGCAAAGTGGTGTTCATGGATAAATACCCTTGGCTAGGCTTGATTTCCTCGCTGTCCTTGAACCAGTGAACTGTAGGCAGAGGACTGCCATCCACTGTGCACTCCAGCAGGAGAGGCTCACCCTCCATGACATCTAAGGCATTGTCCAATTTCTTGGCAAACTTAGGTGCCAGCGACTCCAATTCCAATTTAAACATTGCTTTCGTTTCGCCAATTTCGTTTTTGGCAACGCAAGTGTACTAAAAAAAAACAAAAGTACTTAGAATTAGAATAATAATATCTTTACTTAATAAATGATACTCACCGTTCCAATGTCGACAGGTCTAAATTTAGTTATTTCAAAAACACCATCAACTTGATCGGTTGCCAGCGCATTAGATTTAACGTTATATGCTTTTTCGGCCGAATTTTTGTTAGTAGCCGTCAGATCAATGGGTTTATTATCCTTAAACCATGCAATAGTAGGTGTCGGTACTCCATGGACAACCACTTTGGTTGTCACATTTTTAAGGTCGTGGGTTTCCTGGTCTTCGGGTGGAACTATGAACGTAGGCTTCTCAACTGGAATAAAAAAGAGGTTTAGTTATATTACATATGTATTTTTGGGGATCACATTTATGTATTCGAATATTACCAAGAACGTTCAGACTGAATTCACAGTCAGATCTTCCTTCGGAATTAATGGCAGTAACTGTATATTTGCCGTCGTCCTTTGGTGCTACGGACTGGAAGACAATTCTATACTTATCGCCATCGACATCGGCGATGACTTCGCAGTTCTCATTGTTGCAAAGGTTCTCATTTCCTCGGGTCCAGGAGACCTTTGGTTTCGGATTGGCAGGTATGGTTGCTTCAAAGCAGACCGTGTCACCAGGCATACACTTATGATCCTTCAAGCCCAAAATTTCTGGCTTGGCCAGCACATCTATGTACCCAGCTGTGGCTAATTCTCCATACTTATTCTTCACTTTCAGCTCATAGCGTCCAGAGTCCTTAATGTCGGCTATTTTAATATTGAAAATAGTTTTTAAATTTAAATTAAGGTTTCAACTTGTCATATAAATGGCATTTTGAATATCGGTTTAGTCTTACCTTTCATTATATTTAAATTGCATGTATATTGTACTAATCCGTTTTCTAGCTCCTTCGATTCAGTCTTTAGTTTAAGTTGTTCACCGCTCTGAATTGGTTTTCCGTCCTTCAACCAAACAATTTCTGGCTTTGGATCAGCTGTGAATATTACTGTTTCCGCAACGCTCTCGCCCTTCTTAAGTTTAAGATCTTTCAATCCAGAACTAGAGATCAGTATGGGTTTCCTGTACTCAGCGACACCTATGTTTACAATAATCATAAATATTATAGAAATATTATCAGTTTTTAATGATATGCATATATTTTACCTGAGAGAGATAGCACTCCTTGATGGCTTTTTTCACCGCATTTATTTTTCAAGACTACTTTGTATTCACCGGCATCGGCTAGATCCAAAGACTTCACTTCCAGTTTATAATGCTCCTAAAATATACCATATTAGTATCATTCAACATTTCTGATACTCTCTTAGACAAACCCCATCAACTGTTATAGCAACATGATCGTCCGATTTAATGGGCTTCTGATCGTGATACCAAATGGCTTCCGGTTTTGGAATACCAGTAGCGATGACTTCGTATTTAAGCGGAAGGCTCTCAAAACTGTGCATTTGAAAGACATCTATGTGAACAATCTCGGGTACCGCTGCAATTAGGTGTAATATTATTGATAAAGTATCGAAATGTATAAGTTTTAACCAACATTTACATTTCTCGTTTAGTTTTGAACCTATTTTCATAAAAATAGGGTTTATATGACTTTTATTTAAAACTATGTACACAATTAGTTGACACCATTCAGTTGCATTTTTATATTAAAGTTAGAAATAGTTGCCATAAGTTGAAGTCACAGACTTAATTATACCATTCCAGTTTTTAGGGCAATCGTTCGATTACTGCTGCATCTCATCGCTTAATCCAATTTAAATGCTTTAATTCCATGCACAGCTGCGAATTGCTGAGAATTTTACATTTAATTATTTACACTTATTTAAATATCTCCTTTTTTTGTCGTTTCTTGGGATATTTGGCCAAGCACTTACCTCTTACATTTTATACATTTAAATATATATACATATACCGAAGATACAAGAGTATAATGGTAATATAGCCACGCCCACACCTAAAGTCTAAGTCTAAAGCGAAAATATCGCATACCTCCCACAATTTTAAACATCAGAAATAACTAGCTGGTAACGTCCTTCAAGGATTGGCATATATCATATATCAGACCACGCCCACAACCTCCTCTTCCCAGGAACTTCGGCCCTAAAAATTTCACCAAATTTGAAGCGTATATTGCTAGCAACACTCTTCAAAAATCCAGAACAAATTTTGAACCGCACCATTACCGCACCCAAAATCGGTAAAAGCCTATATCTCCCGAATTTTTAAAGTTACAGTTACCACACTTGGAAGATTACTAGGAACCATCTCTAAAATTGTTCAGTCACGCCCACCATCGCTCCAAAAATTCCGAAAACCCTATATCTTTCGTAATTTAAGAGACACATTTACTAAACTTGGAAGGAAGATTACTAGAAAGCTCTTTCAACTCTTTCTCGCCCACAAAATCCAGTAAAGCATATATCTATCGCAATTTTAAAGGCAAACTTGGACGGTAGATTAATATAAATATCTTGTAAGGATCGGTATTTCTTGGCTCAACCCACTCTGTTCTGTGCTATATGTTATCAATTAGTTCGAGAGTCTTGAATGTCTTTTTACAGATTTTGAGGTAAAACCAATTTTTTTAAAATTATATTATTATTTTTGAAATAGTATGTTAGTTGTACTGCTTGCTCCTGCCCCCAAATCCAATATCTCCTACAATTTGGGAGCTAAAATGACCAAACTTGGGAGGTAAATTGCTAATCCTGCTTAGAACGGTTGCACCCAGCACAACCCAAGAATCACGAATCATGTCTATATCTGCCACTGTTCTAGGAGCTCTGGTCACCAATTTCAAAAATTATATTACAGATAATTCAATGTTATCAATCAAGTTAATTTATATTATGTACACAATTAGTTGACAGACACCATTCAGTTTTAATTATATATTTTAGTTCGATATGCTTGGCATAATTTGCAGTCCTAGATTTATGCATTTTTTTCCTTCAGCTCTTAAGGCATTCTTGAGATTCCTGGCGAATTATTTTTGCACTCTATCCAATTTACATTATTTAATTCCATGCACAATTGCAAAAGTAATGCTGAGAAATCATTATATTTTTCCGTTTAGACTTTATGACTCATTTACAAAAATATTTCGAAACCTATTCATTCATGTTGTTATCTGATAAAGTTAATTGCCGGCTTATATAGAAAGCGCATTTATACAGCAATATTATAATACACAACACACATCCTGTGTTTTTAATATTAGTAATAGTATATTAAAATGAAATCTGTGTGTTTTACCCCCTTCTTCAGGTTGTTCAGTTGTGGCAATCATTGTCTTTGTCACGGTTTGTTCCAGGGATAAATTGTCACTGGCTAAATTAAATTTTCATTTATAATTATTTGAAAATAGTTTACGATTTAAGGTGGTAAATATTTAAATATTACGCTTTGAAACATTTCCGCTCTTGGTGTTGAATATAATAGAATATAATATAATATCATATTACCAATAATAAAATTCATGTACCCAAAATATCTTACACAACTATCTGACTGAAATAAATGTAAATTTTGTGGTTTTGTATGGGTTTTCAAAATATACTCACTCAAAACAATAACTTTACAACTTGATGTTGTCTCCCCAATGAAATTTGTTGCCTTCACCTCATAGGTGCCAGCATCTTCTTGCTTCGATAGGTTTAAAGTTAAATAATAATTTTCAATGCGTTGCGAATCTCGGATGATTTTAATGCGTGCATCTTCATGAATTTCATGTCCATTCTTAAACCTATAATTAAAATGTTTTTTAAAATGCATGAACTCAAGTTTTTTATGTATTAACTAACCATTTGACATCGGCTTCTGGAGTGCTGTATATCTCAACTTCTAGGGTTACGGAATCTCCCTCTTTAACCTCGACATCCTTCAGCTTTCTTTTGATTTTGGGCTTGCCTGAAAAGTTAATTTACATTTAGTCTTATTATGTCATATATATGTTTTATTAATGTATTTGCTTACAGTTGACGGTCACTGTACAGCTGTCCTCCAGCACTCCATAATCGTTCATTATTTTACAACAGTAGTTTCCCTGCTGATTGACGGCCGCTTCTTTTAGGACCAATTTGAAAGTGTTATCATCTTGCGAAATACGAAAATCATTACGCTTCGCATCAATTTCAATGCCATCGATAAACCATTTGACATGGGGCACTGGATACGCATCGACACCAACAACAAGCTCAACATTCGAATCACCCTCGGTAACAGTAATGTTCTTCAATTTCTGCTTCAGTTCCGGGGCACATTTCAAGAGCAATTGAGTTTTGCTCTCCGCTGAACCGTGTTCGTTAACCGCCTTAACGGAATATTTGCCACCATCCACGCGAGTGGTGCCAGTGATTTTCAGTGTATAGGTATTGCCATCGCAATCCACACTGTATCTTTTATCGGTCATCTTGATTTCGGTTTCATCGTGATACCACGTCAGTTTTGCTTCGGGGAATGCATCGACCCTCACGGACATGTGTACGGTTTCTTTTTCGCCGTGTATATACTCTTCTTCAAAGTGTTTTACAATTATCGGCTTGGACTTAACGGTACAATTCCAATATTCTGAAGTTTGGCTGAGATCATTGGTGGCCTTTATCGAATAATTGCCAGCTTGGGACAGTTTAATATCAGAAATGGTGACAACAACTTTTTCGGTGCTTTTGCCAACTGAAGTCGAGGCGATTTTCACATTGCTCTCGCTGGACACATCCTTGCCATTGTTGGTCACACTAACCGTTGGTTGCGGGAATCCCTCAACTTCAATTTCAAGTTTCACTGTCTCACCAGCTGTGCAGGTTACATCTTGAATCTTCTTGATCTTCGGAGCGGCTGCAAAAAATCAACAAAATCATAATTATTATTTTAAGAATGAATTAATACCAAAAAAAATTTACGTTTAGTTTTGCTAATTTTGAATTATTTATGTTATAATATTAAATTTGATATTCTGCTATTATTATTATGATAATAAACTAATGTGTCGAATATAGGACTTACCCTTAACAACCAAATTAATGGAGCCTTGATCCTGTCCAAGCTCATTGACAGCTTCGATGGTATATTCGCCCGCATCCTCAGTTTGGATGCCCTTTATGATTAAGGACATGCTCTCGTCATCCTCATACATGAACTTGTGCCTGTCATCAACTTTAATGACTTCGCCCTCATGCTTCCACAGCACGGCTGGCTTGGGGAAACCTTTGCATTGCAGTTCGAGGATGGCAGATCCTCCGATACTTGTGTTTGCCTCGCGGTGTTCGATCACTAGAGTGGGTTTCTCCGGTTCCCGATTTAGAGTTTGTATAGCACCCTGTACGGATAGCTCCGCACTGCAGGATATATTTCCAGTTGTTGTCTGGGCCACACACGTATAGATGCCAGCATCCTCGGGCTTGACATGCTGAAAGACCAAAGCCAGCGAGTCCTCATCCTCGCCAAAGAGCACTTTGAATCGCTCCTCGGGATCGAATTCTTCTCCATTTCGTTTCCATGAAAAAACGGCTTTCTCGCCACTCGGCAAAATTTGGCCACTTAGAGCACCAAATGGATTTTTGAATTCTAATTGAAGAACGATTTAATAATAGTGGAAAAAATGTTATTTCTTTTTACTTACAAACAGACAATGTTAAGGGGAAAAAAATATGTGAACTACTTAAAAAAGTAATTTTAAAAATGCAAATATTATATTCTGATTAATACATACCCACAGTGGTTGCTGTTGCCTCACAGATGGCTTCACCATGCTTATTGGTTGCTTTGCAGGAATACACTCCAGCATCCTCCTTTTGAACTTCAGCAATGACCAATTCATAAAATCCCAAGTAATCCTTATCTCTGATGATCTGAATGCGATCATTGATTTCAAGAATTTCCTTCTCATCTTTAAAGCTATGAAATAAAGAAATAAGCAAAATTATTTGTTTTTGTTGAATTTTGTGTGCGATCTACTTACAATTTAACTCTGGGCTTGGGATCGCCAAGAATCTTGACCATGAAACGAAACAGAGTATTCTCAATCATTTCGGCATCCTTCAAGGAAACCAGAAAGGCTGGCGCAATATTCGTTTTAGACTCATCAAGGCCAGTTACTGTAAGGAATTAAATAAAATATCAACTTTAATATTTGTACCCAATTTTTATAATATGCAACAAAAAAAAACTTTTCTATCAACAAAAATAATGGCTAAATTCTAAACCTCGTATTCAAGATGTGAAATTATTATACAATTAATAAGGAACTCATACTTAGAAATTTGATTGGGAACATTTTAAATGATTTTACACACATCATTTTATCCTTGCAGAAGCTGTTATAATTTTCTCGTGAATCTTGCAACGCATGGAAATGTCTTTGATCACATGCATTATATATAAAGTTTCGATCAACATTATAATGTTAGCCAGAACAATCAGTCGAAAATTAAGACTGGATATGAAAAACTTTTTTGTTTACCCAACCAAACTCAATGTGTGAATATTATTACGCTGCTCATATTTGGACATCAGACTACTATACCAAAGTAACAATAAAATGGAGACTTTGTAGTTTTCTGTGTGATTAAGATAGGAATTTTGTCCATGTGATTGATTGATTGATTGTACTCACCTTGGCCAACTGCCAGCTGGGCGGTGACACTAGTTGTATCGGTTGCCGACTGGGCACGAACTGTATAAGTTCCCGCATCCATCTCACTAGAAAGATTTGCAAAGTTCAGTTACGTTGATCTGTGTAATTGTGGTTATTTGGTTTGGTTACTGAAAATTGTTAGTATATAATAGATATGTTAGTAAGTTGTAACAATAAGAAACCAGAGAAATGTGAATAACCTGCAGTTTTTAATATCCAAGCGATATGAATTATTGGGTGCACTCGTTTGAATAATGCGATCCGCCAGGATATCGTTCAAAGGCTTATTGTCCTTTAACCAGGTGACCAGGCCTGGCTGTTCCTTAAATTGAATCTCAAAATGCGCGCTTTCTCCGGCTATGTAATAGAAGAAATCAATTTTAATTGTATTTGTTTTCTTCGTTTGATTTTATAGCATTTTTAACTTACATTCGGCGTGAACACTTTTCAACATTTTAACGACAATCGGCTTATCAACGGACCGTTGTGGAGCCTCCTCCACCATGTGGGAAGCAGATCGTTTGGCCGTATGCGAATACGATAGGCGACTATCAGCTCGACTCTCGGCACGACTCTCAGCTCGACTCTCGGCGCGACTCTCAGCACGACTCTCGACACGGCTCTCGGAGCGACCGGTAGCCAGAAGTGATGAATGTCCTTCGTTTCTATCCAATGTTGTCCGATCACGTCTAGAACTTATGCCATAGCGTTGCTCCTGAGTACTGTCATAGGAGGTGCCCCTATCATATTCCCTGGTCCTACTACTTCCTTTATTTTGTCGTCGTGTGGATTGGGATTGATAAAAATATATGTTAGTAATATTTAAATAAAAAGCATAATTAAATAGGAATTAAACAGAAGGAGAGGTCAATCACAATGACAAATGTTAATGAGAGGAGAAAAGCACGAATTTCTGAAGGATCTAATTGAAGTGTTTGGGTAAGGAATTTTAGAACATAAGATTATAGACAAAATTTCCAACTGATATATTACTAAATGAAATTGAAAAGTTGCTTTATAATACTATATACGAATGGCATAACTCTGATACATATTTACACTCAAAGAAAAAAATTGTTATAAGTAAAATGGAATTCCACAAATTATGTTAAATAACTATTTAATTTAAAACAATTTAATTATTAATATTCTTTAATTTGTTTTGATTTTAAGATGAATTTATTTGATTTATGCAGTTGAGTAACTACAATAAGTTCCAAAAATATTTAAGTAATCAAGTTTCTTGTTTTTATAAGTATCTGGACAAAAGTACAATTGCGTTTTTAAAACCTTTTCACCTTTTTCTCTGAGTGTACGTATGTATATGATTATTACAACATAAATATTCGAAGATTTACACTTATGAAAAATACTTTTCAGGCATCTATTCGATATCAACACAACATAAGGTCTATAAAATGATGCGCGGATGTGATTTTTGTTTATTCTCAGTTGAAGAACATAGAAAGAGTCGAAACAATAACAAATAATTATTTACCCTTTGCTTTTCCATTGTTTACACGAATATTATTAATAATGCCACACTGGGCGATAGACGAAACATAAGTTTTTCAAATATTGTATTCATATTTTGGTGATGTTTTTTTCTGTTTTGGTTTTGGTTTTGTTTTGTTAGGGGAAACTTACTTTCGTAGTGCCGCTTAGTAGCCAGGGAATACCCAGAATAGTGATCATCCATGCCAATGCTTTGGCCTCGGGTTTCAAAATCGGCACTTGGCTCTCTGAAATCGTCAGCAATAGATTCAGTATAATCGCCATCAAGCTCGCAAATATTAACAGGCTCTTCGACAATTTCGAAAATGGGTCGTTTATTTTTAATGGGCGGCGTAAATATATGTGAGAAATCGCGAGCTTTCGCTTTCTTAACGGTATCTTGGGCATAGTTCGTCGAGTCTTTCGACTTTAAAACGGTCGTTTTAATATTTCGTATCTTTTGCTTAGCATTGCGCAGCGATGTATCTGAGCTCGATATGTCGTAGATGCCCTCCAAAAAGTTCTGAGTCTTCTGCTCGAGACTCTCGGTATAAACGTGCACACGCTTAACGGTTAGCGGCGGTGGAGGCGGCGATGCTGGCCGGGTTTTAATGATTAGTATCTCTACGGTGGTCTCGTACGAGACAAGCGGAAGCGGTTGAAAGAAGCCGGGCATGCGCACGAAATGGGGCGGCAGGGGCGGTGGAGGGGGTGAACCTTGACCTCGACCGGAACGATCATTGCCGTTGGCATTGTTGCGATTTGCGATATTGGCAAGCTGATTGTTCCATTGGGTTAATGTAGCTGCATTGGTTATATTAGTGGCATGACCAGGCTGATAACCCTGTCGTGATTGGGCGTTTTCGTTTCTACTATCACTATCCTGCAGGGACTCATTATAGCCAACGATATGTTTCAATTCGATGGGATTATGCTTAGTTGGAATAATGCTAATGCATTTGTTATCAGTTTCAGGTTCAGTTGCAGGTTCAGTTGCAGGTTCAGGTTGAGGTTCAGTTACTGTTTCAGTTGGATTGGGAATCAAATCGATCGGAGTGTCTTCTAAATATGCATCTTTAATGTTCTTACCCTCGGTTAGAATTTCGTGTACTTCTTCGACCTTATGCGATTTTTCTATTGCAATTTCATTAACTACGTTAATTTTCTTTTTATCGGATATTATTTCTTTTTCTCCGGAAGTTTCAATTACTACGATTGGTTCAGGTTCAATCTTTTGTGTATCTAAATTTGTATTTTCAACAGTTGGCGTTTTCTCATTTCCTTGCTTCTGTTCTACGTTGACAGTTTTTGCAGATTCAATCACTACAGGTACCTTAATCTCTTCGATCTTTACGGCCTTAATTGGTTTACTTTCCTTAGCACTTGTTTTGGCATCAATGCTTTTCACAATCGAGACACTTTGAGATTGAGTTTCCACCTTGTGCTCAGAATGATGAGCTTGAATTACATTCTCTTTGACAGACTTTATCTGCACATTTGACTGAGTGACAATATTGTGCTGTTGATTCTGCTGTTGACTTTTATATAGTTCTATAGCCTCCTGTTCGATTCGAATTAGTTGCTGATGCTCAAGCTGAAGGCGTTCTTTCGTTTCCTTGCTCAAAAAGTAGTTTTCGGCCACATCAGAGGGTCGTACACCTAAATTTGGATCATATGCCTCAATTTTATGGGGCAGACGCAGCAACAATTCATTTTCAGTTGATATATTGGTCGCATCGACTTTCAGATCATCTGCATTGTGTTCTTGCAGTGCAATCTCATTATCAATATATGACCTAATCTCTTCGTACCATATCCGATGACTCTCCTCGTTGTGAGGCTTAATCGAAATTGGCAAATCGGATGATATTGCGTCTGCTGCTCTTAAAGATAGATCGACTTGCTTCTCCTCTAATCTGTCCTCAATATTGCATAGCGGCAGCTTGATAATATTTTGCAAAATGAATATCGACTTTTTCTCTGAAATTTTTCGCACTTTTGTGATTAAGAGTCGTGACTTGAATAGAAAACAATATCGCTCATGGGCCTTGCCATCCTTATCTGTGATTGTGCAGCACTCATGCAGCAATAAGCGGCCCAATTTATAAATGTTACCTCTATAGCCCTCAATGCATGAAATAAATATATTATCATATGCCCTACTTGGCACACTAAGCATTAGTTCTAAAGCTCTCTCCAAGTCCCTAACATTTTCTTTGAAGTATTGTGATAGTTTTATTAGATCCTGTGAATTATATAGTTAAATTAATTTGTATATAAATATATATATATATTAATATTCGAACTGAACTGATTACATTTTCTCAATTTCTAGTTAGGTATCAATTTTCCCAAAAAAGATTTAAGTTGAATGCTTATCTATAACAAAAGGCAAACAGCTTTTGATTTTGAATTTAGCTAAAAAGACATTTCTAATGTGACAATTAAAATTTGAATGAAGTTTTGACTAACTAGACATTGAGAAAATGAGCCTTAATCATATTGCAAATGAGATGATATATAACACATACATACAAAATGTAATACAAATTTACATGTCCAAACCTTAAACAGTAGCTTATAGTCGTTGATTCTCTGAAGTGGAAGCTTCAAGTGTTCGGAAAGCGATTTATCGTCACCTAGATTTGCTGAAAGTTCCTGAAATTATAAATACATAATAAATAATATATGTTGAAAAAAACACTTAAGTTATACAAATTTGCAGCGATTATCTATTTTAATTAGACACCAACAGATCGTCGAATGCAAAAGCTATAGTTGCAATTGCTTTGTGTTAATATATAATGTAATAATATACATTCAAAAGCATTTAAATAACAAAAATATTCGGCGATTATCTATTTTAATTACACCCCATCAAGTCGTCGTATGCAAAAAATTATAGTTGCAATCAAAGTGTTTGCAATTAAAAATTTATGAAAATAAGTCAAAAAATTATATGCAATTATTTTCCACATTCCGGTAAATCAAATATTAAATGGTATTTGTATGAAAAAGCCTTGAGAATGAGTTGAAAAATTTAATTTTAGCCAAGCAACATTGACCTCCAATTTCTCAAAAATATAGAAAAAAAAACATTTCCATGAATTTGCAAATATACCTTTAAAGTCACCAATCATCAAACAATCAGTCAATCACTCAGTCAATCAGACAGTGAGGACAAACAGTTTTATTTATGTAGATGCATGCATGAACTAAAAATCGTAAAAAATATATATTCATATCTATAGATATACAAACATGTGAGCTTTTTTTTACATATAATTCTTATATCTTTGAAATTGAAATTCGTTCATAAAAACAAATCGGCACGAATTTAATTTGCCCTACTGTATACACACTCACACACGCACATATATATAAATATATATATAAATAAATATATATATTTTTATATATGTATATATGTTCTATTTGTGTGTGTTCATATATTAAGTAAAATACGAATAGTAATGGCATTTATATTTATTAATAATGTTGCATAACGAAAAGTACGAATATGGAAAACGCCAAAATGTTAATAACTTTTGGATGAAGAAGTGCACATATATATTTGAAGTTTGAAATTGTTCAATTTTTTTGAATATTTGTAAAAAGTTGGTACCCGAAAGGAAAGTAAAATCCACGTGTAACGAATACGAAACGACGGCAAACACTTTTCAAAAGACACTAAAAGTGTGCAAAAGCTTTAGTATTGAGAAACGCCTGGTTTTAAAAATAAACTAATGTATTCTACATACGCATACACAATATTTTAAAGGCATTGAACATATGTGTACGTATGTATGTATGAATGTATGTATGAATGTATGTATGAATATGTGTCTGACCACCAATGGAAATCAAATATGTATATTTGTATATACATATTATTGCAAATATTGCACCCTATGTAGTTCATTAAAGTATATGTGCTGCTCACACACACGTCTGTAATTGTGTATTTATGTAGAATATTTTGAGCAAGGCACTGAGAAACCTACTTCGTCAGATGAACGTCAAAACAATGTTTCTCATTACTATTTATAAAGTTTTTTTTTTTTTGTGGTATTATTTGGACAAAATGTTCTCTCTTCTTAAAACAAATCTCTGTCTACTGCTGCTATATAATTAAATTGTTTTTGCTTGTTTCTAATGCACAAAGTTTTTGATTCTCTGATGGCAAAAAACAAAAATGGCATATTCGTCCAGTGAAAAGCTTTCTGCAAAAGAGTTAAGGTTCGAAATAAAATATTTAATTTTCTTCTAGAGACTTTCATTAATTTGTCATCAGCGTTTTTAACGCATTTAAAATGGCATCTCCGCCCCCATAAAGTATTTATATATTGTGCATACATATGTATATTCTTGATCGAATCGTTATGGCAATCAGTGTGCGTCATTGATCTGTGAGATTTCAACAGCTGGAGATGTTTACAAATCGTGAAAGAAATAAATAAAGTGACCCCTTCAAATTCGCGCATCGGAAATTGATATTTATCGCTATGCATCGATCAACTGATGCTGTCAGTCCAATATTGGGCATTGGGCTGTCGTCAAATTCATAAAAGCAATTAACTATAATTCAACTTTGTAAGTCGCGCCAAAAGACATTTTTAATTTTAATTTAATTTAATTTAGCCAAGCTAAAAACAAGTGAGAGCGTTGAAGTCGTGCGTAATCATTAACAGGTGGCAAATAAAAAATTTCTGGATTGGGCAAGAACGTGGCCGGATGAGACTGAAGGCGCCTCGTTCATTCATTAAAGTACTTTTTAAATATGGTAATTTTAATACTGAAACTATACGAGTCGTAGACTTACGTATTTTGCGAGATTGGAGCGGAAAATATATTTTTTCCAATCTGCGGAGAGTATTAATAGAATCTACTTTCCAAATTTGATAACTTTACCTTTAAAATTATGATAAAAACTATCTAAACCAACTAATCTCTAATCAAATTCTAGCAGATATTAAAAGTGTATTGCCAGTAAAATACCTTCAAAGTTTTGTGACTCTAGCTTAAAAGCTGTGTAAGATTGAAAGTTATTTGAGATTTTTAGTATCGCAGTGACTGGGAGGTGATCAGCGAATATGCCACTGCATGAAGGGCATCATCAGCAATCTATCTTCCAAGATAAATAATTGTAGACTTATCGATTTCCAAATTAAAAACGAACGGACGGAAATTGTAGGAAACCAATTCACTAATCTACCTTCGGTATTAGGGTATAATAAAGTAAAACTGTTAAGTTAAAGATCGTCCATGTTGACCAGCCATTGCAGATTTGTATATTGTGTATTGTATAATAACACTCTGGGACATATAAATAAATAATATACATAAATTCGACTCAAGAGAACACGTACCAGGAAGCAATTAAGATAAACAAATAGCAAAAATGCTCACCTGAAAGAAAGTTTGACTCTCTACATTTGTGGAGAGAAACTCTTGGGCCAGCGGCTCATTTTGGCAATATTTGACATGCTTATCAAAATCACGCTCGAGTCTTAAAAATGTTTTGGCTACCATATTGGGTTGATTACTATAACATTTAAGGCCTTCTTTCAGCACCCTGAAATTGCAATTGAATTGTGAATTGATGATGAATGAATTGTTGCTTGATTTCTTACATATTGTGAAATTCGGCAATTTGTAGAAAATTGCAAAAGATAATGTCTTTGTTGTCCCGGGCCGATCGGGGAGCAGTTGGCTTGTCAACGGCCTTCATATACTTGTCAACTACATATTGAAGATCCCTTGAGAATTCCTCCTCAGTCTCTATAAGCTCTCCAATAATGGTTCTAAAAATAGATTTTAATTAAAATTACAGATTTGCTTAATAAATACATTGGAATGCACGTGGGGTGAAAATATTGACTCATCCCAATGCGACAATGCGAACCCGTTGTAAATGTGAAAAAAGATATAATTATTTTGTGGAAATGTATGTGACAGGCAAAGGGAAGCATCTACGGTCCAAAAAAAATTATATATTTTCTTGATCAGGATCAACAGGCGAGTCTATATAGCCATGTCCGCCGGTTCGTGAACCCATCTGCCTGAATGCATCAATACCGCGAACTCAGAGACTATAAGAGCTATAGATCAAAATCAAGTATATTTTATTTTATCGCTAATTTACTCCGTTGTGCGAGAATTGATATGTGTAAAGGACGGCAGGATAATCTTCTGTACTCTTCAGTATCTGTGAAAGCAATTGCAGAGTTGCTTACATTTTGGTGTGTAAAATATTTTTAAGGAAAATCTGGCAATAAAACTAGAATATGATCAACAGCTAGTTTCAGTGTAAATCAGCATTCTTACTTGTTATTATTTTATATTTTTTAAGCCTTTAATTATTATTTTATTTATTTTTCCATAGTTGCAGCTGATGGATAAAGTGATCGTCTTGGAAAGTCGGGACTAAGCATACCTTTTTTTAAAGTCCAAATCGGCACCGTCATTTTTATTTAAGGATAGAGAGCTTGGATTCATCTCCAATATTTCCATTGGGACCAAGCCTTCTTTTTTCGAGTTTAAGCCGTCAAATACTCTAATGAAACATCTGACATAAAACAAACATTGTATATATTATTGACATTTAAAATGAAGAGCATATGTTAAAAATTAAATACAAAATATTCTTATAGATTCTTTAAAGTAACTAACATACCTTGTTTTCTCAGAGGTAGCTATGGTATTTACAAGCTCAACCAAATCTCCTCGAGAAACACTGATCGCATCGCTAGCATCAGCTTGATAATCCTGATTCACGAAAACCACATCAAAGGTCTAAAGAAAAGAGAGTTGAAAAATAAAATAAATTGACAAACTACTATAAATAATTATATGGTTGACTGTCTCGAAAATGGTTGATCGCCGGTCTTCTTTATCATACTCAATTTGCACTTTATATTAATACCAAACTTTGCTTCTCCACTTGTCCCAAAACTATTAATGCAACCAAAACTAAGGCAATAACTTAAAAACTGCAACCCTGCAAGATCGAAGACCTTCACTTGGGAAGTGAAGAACAATTTCGGTATATACCTCGGAAGGAAATATCTCGTTAGCATAGATAAATTATAAGGATCTATAGACACCATAGTTCTTTGGGTATATTTCTCGTAGGAGTCCATAATTACTATCCTTAAATTTATTTTTACTCCTATTCCGAATCTTCTGTGTCTATTCTCTTTATTCCTTTTAGGATTTCAGTTCCTTGTCACAATTTAATACAATTTAAAATTAATGTTCAAAACAAAGAATACAACAAATAACATTCATCGATATTTATATAGTAGTTTTTGCTAGCTGGCCGCACTGCTCAAATGTTATTTATGTAGAACATAAGTACATTATTTATATAAAATATACTATACACATTATATATATATATTTATATATATATATATATGCTATATATATATATAGCATATATATACAGCATATATTATGCAAATTGTAAATCGTTCAACTTACCGTATTCATAATTGCTGTCAAAAAACTTGATGATTTTATATGAAAATTTAGTGTTGTTTTAAATTATTTTTAGATAACGAACTCAATCACCCACATAGTTTTTGCAATGCGTGTGCATGCTTACAATATACAAATTTGTAGTATTCCTACAGTTTTCTAAATAGATATATTGCGTAACATTGGGTTATCGTTCACTCAATTACTTATATTTAATATACACTGCCATTTTTGAGGGTTGCGAATTTTGCTAGTAATTAATTTGCGTGCCTGTCACACATTCAAATAACGACTTTTTTTTAAATAGAAGGAAAGAACCACCAATATTCAACCGATTTTAGCTGCATCTCACCAACTATGCGACTGAATAAACTAGGCTGATCGATATTTGCCGATCACAACAAATCTTTTTCCTCCTCGAGAACAAAAAAAAAGACTATTCACAATTTAAAAATAATGCACATGCACTTGTCGAATTTATTTACGTACGTATGTAAGTATTTTTGCATAGGAACTGAACATAAAGTGAACTACTCTCTATGTATTACATAGACACACAACCTTTTTGTCTGTATGTGTGTATTTATTTATTTATATATTTTGTAATTATTTAAATATATATGCATGTACTTCTTAAACTGACGTCCATCTGATTAATGTGGGTAATCACATTTGTTAATTAAACTGGACATACATTTTCCGATTCAATGATTTTCGTTATTAATTTGAAGCTTCAAAGAATTCGAATTGGCATTTCCAAACGCATTGGTCGAATTAAATAATTTTCTTTTAATTATTTTTCTAATCTAAAGCCTTTATTTAACCTGTTAATATGCTTTGCCAAGGCATTTGATTCGATAATGAATTTATAAGGATATTAAATCTTCGGTGTACCACAGATTCCAATTTGTTCTAGTTTAATGTACTTATGTATGCATTTCTATGTATAAGTATAAATAAATACACGTGATTAATGAACATTTTGTCTAGTGGCCAGCATTCGCGATTCAGGATTTGGCTGGGTCAGTGTTTCGTCGAGTTTGAGAGTACATATTATTTTTGCTAATAAGACAACTTATCGCCAGGGTGCCGCAGTGACTACGAGCCTAATAAGCCATATAATTGATGGTTTTCCATTTATGTACTCAAATGTAGGACAGTCAAGTCGTGTGCAGTTTTGTTAGCTGGAAAATAAGCATATTTGTTATATCTATCTAAGGAAGTTTTAATTATAGATACTTACAATTTGGCTTTATTTTTCGTCATCTATCATAGTATTGTAGTTAGTTATTTCATGCTTTTTATTTAAGGAATGTGTAAAGCTTCTAGAAAGTGATTGAATATGAAAATCACATTTTAAGTTTGATAAATAAGAGATAATGCTGCATTTCTACACATGTACATATATTTGTATATTTCGTAAAATTAAATCATTGGTAATGTTTAAAAGTAAATATAATTTGATTTAGATTCATACAATATGACGTTCAACAATAAATGTACTATAATATAAACATACGGTAAAATTAGTTTGAAAAAAAACAATATACATTTGTTTGACTTTTTACAATAATTCGATACGATATTTGTTGATTTCTTTGAGATTTACAACGTGCTGGCTTCTATATGTGGAATGTCATGTAGGCCAGTATCTGGATTGGCCCAGTAATAATAGGGAGCACCTTGGCTAAAGCAATATTTCATATCAAGGGGTTCCCCTTCGTCTACATAGTACATGAGGTAGAAGTTACACATTTCATCTTCATTTGTTGGACTGCAATTTAAAGAATAAATAAATCAATATCATATTTATCATGTATTAGAAGAAATCTTACCCAATTTGTGTTGCACGGTGTCGAGTGCTTTTCATGGTACACCTCGCCGCAACAAAATCACCGGTTACGATTGGTGATTTATTCTCCACATTGTAAAACATTTGTGGCGTCAGTGGATCTCTCTTGCCAAGCAGCGTCCATTCCTGAATTCCTTTATCATTCGTCCGTACCCTATATCCGGAAACTACTTTCCCCAATCCATGCGTATGTGTGCGATAGGCAAACGGATAAATTGTTTTGTTTTCAGTTATCTCACAGGCTGCCTCCATATGTTCAGTTTTCATTGCAGGAATAACGCCGTCAGTACCCAATAGTAGGGTACCAGCTAATTTTTTTAGTCTGTGGAAAACAAAGATTATATCTAAATATAATCATAAAAATAATCATTACTTACGGTTTTTCAGTGTAATGCAAAAAGATGCCAGAATCATCCGTAGATCCGTCTAAAATAAATACAAAAACAATTATTATTCATGAATCGCATGTAATTATGTATCAAAATCACACCTTTAAATTTGTCGATATGTGCATAATGGACTTGTAAGACCAAATATTTGGTCGGGGAATCCTTCCCAACTTTAAATCCAACTCCGTCTGGTAAATCCAATTTAGGTGCATCTCTTGCCCAAGCGTATAAGATCTATTAGGGAAAGTAATTTACATTTAGTACACAGAATTGAGTGTGGAATGGTATGGGACTGCGCAGATGTGGTCACCGTACCTGCGAATGTGAGTGCGGACCACAGGGACTTCCCGTTTCTTCTTCCGTTGACTTTGCCATTTCCCCGCAGTTCCTGAAAATATTTTTAGTTTTAATTATTAACAAACATACATATAATCGTAGATTCTAAAGCGATCATCCCTCTAGGAATTCGGTATAAATTAGTTTAGCGATCATCAGATATTTATTCGCTCAAATTCACCCTCGAACTAATAGAACGACCAACACGATAAGAGTAGGAATATATATGAACTGATTGGGAGCGAATCAAATCACGAATATATATTTGGATGTGATTGAATATTCTGCTTGACCGCTGCAGCTCTCTGATGTATATCTATGTACTTACCAAGTTGTTTTTGATGTTCCCGGCTCCCCGCATCCATAAAGCAACATATGATGAGCCGTATTCATAGTTGCGTTTGGCTTGTAACCAACTGTGTTTTTTTTATTTGTAATCAAATGATTAGACATCTACATAATTATTCACGAGTTAACATACCAATATAATATGATGTTGTTGGATCGACTTTAATGGGGGTGCATAAGTACAAATCCGGCTAAAATAAATTGATTTAATTATATTTATTTTATATTTGAATATTTTTTATTCTATGATCTCCTAAATAGATTGTTGTGCGTGAGTTTGACTAAAAAAAATATATTCCAACCTATAAATGAAATATTTCTTATGATAGATGTTCAACAGGTTGTACCCCAAATAGAGATACTCGCTGACCACTAAGGCAACTGAGTAGAATGGATGCGTTTGACATTTATGTGTTTTCTTTTTTATTTCCAATCAACAATTTTATTTTGAGCTTATTAAATATTAAATAACACAAAAAGTCCCCTCGATAATTAACTTTTAGCACCATATTAAAAAATGCTGTCATTACAAAAGTCACATAAGTAGACTTTGTTTTTTACTGCCCTTTGTTTCATTCCCATCTGTTCAATTGTATTCATTGTGTTCAATTATATTAAGAATATGGATTACGTGGACGAGGTTCGTCAACTTCCTTGATGCCATTGATATATTCGCAAGTGTCCAAACATCACTTATAGTGTATTTGGAGTTGTGTGTGTGTGTGTGTGTGTGTCTATTGCGTGGGTTTTTTTTTACTAAAAATGATACTGGTGTACCTTCAGTTTAGTGGCTCACTGTATACACGTATACATAAATGTTGCGACAAAATAACATATGCTTGCTTGCACACACCCACGCACACGCATACACACACAGATACATGCCAACAGATGTGCGTGCAGTAGATACATATTAAAAAGAAATTGCATTTGTAAATAACTTACAGTTTTTGGGGAAACCTTTGGCATTAGGAATGGAAATGATCCAATGGTGTCGTCTTCAGCAGCATCATCAACCATATGGTAATTTCTTCCATTTGATATATAGTTGTGCGAACTCTGATCCACTAGGCCGTATACAGCTAAGAAATTCCACACTAGTATGTAGAAAATACAAGTGGAAATTGTCATTTCGGCATCAATGGCGATATACGTTATGCAGATGCAAAATTGTTGTTATCAATGCAAGCGTAGCTTCCTATTAATTTGTCAAGTATTGAGATGTTTTCTTTGTATCAAATGAACCTGTCTTAGAGGTGGAAAACTATTGAATAAATATTCCGATTAAAAGTACTCAGAACAAGAATTCAACTATCGAAAGGCAGTTATCGATTCCATTTCCCGATGGTAGTAGCCAGCTTAAAGTTTGAAATCAAATGAATAATGCCAATGAAATGCTAATAAATATTCACTTTATTTACAAGAATAATTCCTATATTTCGAATTGATAGATTGCAATTTATAAACATTTTTACAGATATTCTAGCGTTCCCAATTATAGTTTATCAATTTGATGCAAAATCTTGAACGCACTTTGAGCTTGGATTTTTGAATTTATATATAAATATAAGCCTAGACATCATCACCCTGTGCGTTGTGGGTATTTAAACTACACATGAAGATCATCAAAAGCTAAGGCAGTCGTAGGTTCAGCCCATTTCTTGCTATTAATTTGAAAACTTTAAGTGAATGGAAAACCGTTGTTCATTTTGTGAATTAATTTTATTGTACTCTGTTCGTTTTGCCAAACAAAACACACTTGCCTGATTCAACTAACAGTGATTCGGTTGCCACTGGCCGTGAAACTTAAATGTTTAAGCTAATTATGAAAACTATTGGGATTTTAAATGCGTCTGCTGATGCTTTTTCAAGTGATCGCTGCGCACAAATCGTCGACAGCATTGATTACACGCATAGGGCTTCTCGCCGGTGTGCGTGCGAAAATGCCGATTCAAATCGTCTTGGCGCTTGAATCGCTTCTCGCACTGACGGCAGCGGAACGGACGATCCTGTACAAAATGAGGCATGCCGTAGGTGGAGGGACCATCCTGTGGCGGTAGTTGTGAGAGTGTGCGTACAAGTTCATCGGCAGGCTCGTATTTCACCTCGGCCTGCTGCTGTTGCTGCTTTTCGCTATACACCGATTGCTGGCTTCTCAACTGGTTATCGGCTATCGATGTTATCGGTGGCGGTAGCGGCGGCGGTATTATCTGATATTTGTCACTATGTTCCGGCCGTTCCAATTTGATTCGTATTGGCGAATGCCCGAAATCAGCAGCAATTTCCGCCGACTGCTGCTGATGCTGATTATTTTGATTGGAATTCGATTCGACATTGCCACTGAGCACGGCCATAAAATGAAAACCCGACTCCGCCTCCGAGATGATCTTCTTCGACGATTTCACCCGTCCCACACTGTTGCCCAGGGAGTTTCGTTTCGTCGGACTATTGCTGCTGGTGCTCTTCAACTGGCGATCGTGCGTCGCCAGATGCTTGGTCAGATGATCGCTCCGCGAGAACTTTTTGCTGCACTGCATGCACTCGAAGGGCTTCTCGCCCGTATGCGTGCGCAGGTGACGATTCAGCTCGTCGGACCGTGTGAATCCCTTGCCACATTTCGGTTCTGAGCACACAAACGGCTTAATCCCCGTGTGCCACGTGAGATGGGAGCGTAGGTGGGAGCTTTTGCCATAGCTTTTCGTGCAATTATCGTACGGACAGACGAATTTACGCTTGGGATCCGCTGCATGCGGTGCCGCCATCAGCTTGATTGAAGGCATAATTCGAATTTTCGGATCGCCAGCATCAAAGTGTAGAGGATCGCGATTCGTTAATAAATTGTTGTTGTCAGTCTCCGCCGTGTTATTATGTACATTATTATCGAGATCCATTGGCGCATCGTGCTTGAGATGGTCGCTTAGGGCCCCAAACATATTTGGGTTTGAGGCCCTAAGCAAATCGTCGTCGGGTGCCGGCGGCAGTTCATTTCTGTGATTCGCATCACCAATTGTGGGAAAGGAGTGCGGTGGTTTCACTTTCTCAATTGTGCTCTGATGCATTGTTGTTGATGTCGTCAGCATTTGTGGTGTGGGCGTGTTTGGAATTACTTGGGACATTACGCTTATCAATATTCACCCTCCCCTCCTCAATCTTTGTAGTTCTTTACAAAATATATATCTGCAAGAAACGTATGCATTTAACATCAGTGTCTCAACGGAAAATGATTATATTTACCAGTGCATCAATTATTGAAAATTAAAATATTTTATGGGCGTGGGCGTGGGCGTCGGCCATATTTAAACAAGCAAACTTGCAACAGCAGTGCACGGATAACGCATTATTATAATACGATTTGATTATGGCTCACACATATAATATATACAATACAAAACATGTAATACGCTCATTAAAAATGTTAGTTTCCGTCATTTATTTTATTTATGTCCCACAGTGAAGATAATTTTCATTGCAATAATAGTTATCGATTATTCGATAAATTATTTACAAATTGGATTTAGCGACTGACGCAGTGTTTCCACACTGAACTTTCTACTCTACTCAATACTAATTTCATATTATTTAACAATCGGATAATAGTAAAAGATTTAACTTGTCGAAATGCAATAAAAGCGAATTAGGTGCATAATTATAAATAATAATTAATTAAAATTAAATTATACAAAATTTTAAATAGGTTATCGAATTTTGGTTATCACAGCAGTATCAGGTATCCCCGACTTCGACTTCTCTCGACTGGCATTGCATTTTGACCGTTCAACTTGGGATGCCCCGTGAAAACTATCGAATACCTGTGTGATGCTAATGCAAATGTGACCAGTGGAAACACGTTATTGCATATATATACATACGTAATTGTTGATTTGTTATTGTATCGCTAAGAATGATTTTGTTAAGTATTTATTCAATTACTTTACTTTGGTGAGTATATTTGTCTTATAATTGGGTCACCACTTTCAAGTTGCCGATGGTTCCCATAGATTTTGCACACACACACATAAGTGAAAATGGCGCTGAGCACACAAACAAAACAAAATAGCCGCCAGCGCATGAAAGGCACAATTTGGACAAGGGAAAAGATTTACAGACTGATCGAGCTTTACCGTGCTTCCGACTGCCTGTGGAATCATTACTCAGAACTGTACAAAAATAAAGACTGTCGCAATAAGGCCATCGATCGCATCTGCAGTACCCTGGGCATCACCAAACTGGACTATGGCAAAAAAGTCCACAATCTACGCAATCAATTCAACTCGGAATTGAAAAAATACGAGAGACGTTTGGCGAAAACGGGCGAGAATTCGGATGAAACGGTAAAAGCTTGTCGCTGGGAGCATTTCGATAAGTTAATGTTTCTACGACCCATCATTGAACCACGGCCAGGATTTCAACCACAATGCAAGGTTAAATTCTTAACTCATTTTTGGGAAATTTTTTTAAATTTTCCTTTTTTTTATAGAAAACCAATAGAAACAATAAGTTAAAATTGACGGAAACAAATATTGAAACCGAAAAAGAACAAAAGTCTAATGATAGTATTATCCAGCTGTTGTCTGTTGAGGAGACAAATAACGGTAATGCTAAGGAAAAATCCACTTGCGAATTACAACGAAGTCCTGCATGCGATCCTCGAAGAACTTCTCCCAATTTGATGCACGGCGAACAGCTGAATTATGTGACGACTTCAAGACCCTCTCCGCCCCGGGTTAATCGTGATCAGTGGGATGCTTTTGGCGAATTAATTGCGAATGAGTTTCGTAATTTAAACTCGGCGATCTCGCGCAAAAAACTTAAGCGTAAAATTATGCGAATTATGCTTGAAGTTGGTGAAGAAGATGATCAAAAATACACAAACGCAAATTAATAAATCTTTGTATTTTACTCCTTTTATGTTATCTACTATACTCTTCCATTCACAGCTTCAATTAATTTGAACAGTAAGCCCAGAGTCAAATTTAAAATTGTTTAATTTTGACTTGATAATTGCTAGTATTAAAAAAACGTAACTTGACATATACATTCTATAGATACCTGATTCTGTAGATCGTATGTGCTTTCAGCAAATATTAAATTGCTAAGGCTAAAATCCTTTTATTTTATCTTGAAGATGTGCACACACACTAGTGTACAAACACACAACACATACGCATACAAATACAGAATCATGCTTACACATACACATAAATGTATATACAGATTCATATACAAAAAATATACAGACTGCACAAAACGCAGTTTTATTATTTGCATTATTATGTACAAATGCATATGTATGCATACATGCAAAAGTACATAAATATTGAGTGCATTCATGCTTGTAGATACACATAGTACATGCATGCGCATACAGACATACGTACACACACTGTCGAAGGCATGTCAGACAACCATATGATTAATACGAACAGCTGATTCATCAGCACCAAGTGTTTATACATAAACACACATGCATGTGTGTTTATATACGCTCACACCATATGGACGTTCATTCGAGCTTCGCTGTCTACACACACACACAATGCCAGCTGGAACCATTACTAAAACTGTTGATATCAAAAAGAGGACCAGGTCCGCAGCGAGGGTCTCACTTGCAATTTCGAGTATGCATAGTTAAAGCAATCTGTTATCATAGGTCAAAAAAACGAAGAGATAGCAAAGGCACTTTTCAATCAAAAAATATAAATATATAAAAATATAAATCTTCATAGTTTGGTTATAAAACATATTTGTACATATTGTATCACATTATTAAATAATAATTAATTACTGATCAGGTTTTAGCTTTCATTCAACTCTTTTCAACTGTCTAGAACACAAACACCAATCGAATGAATTATCGGCCACAATTTAACCGCGTTGCGCCACTGACTATTTTTTTCTTTCTGTTTTTGAGAGCCATCCGCTCTCTGGTCTTTACTCTACGTTTCAAATATGCAATCGCACAAAATGCAAGTGTGTGTATGCATGTGTGTATACATTAGTGTGGGATGTATGTGTATTGAGGGGTTTCAAGTCGTAAACTGTGCGAAGCAGTTCACTTGAACAGCTGTAAGCGATCGGCAACGACCTCATCGGTTATTACAAATCTGAAACGCCAAGAAAAATTATACATATATATACACATTTTTAAAGACGTATGTACATTTATTAAAGTAAATTTGTGCGGTATCAAAAATAAATATAATATATAACAAGAAAACAATTCATAGTAATTCGCTTAGTTCATTTGTACGTATTTATTTACGTGCTTATTTATGTATATGCATATATATACTGTGTGAGTGTGTGTGTGTGTGTGTGTGTATGTGTATATGTGTGCATGTGTATGTATGACTGTGTGTGTTTGTTCGAATGTAGATTCTCGTCACATTCACCTCGTATCTCAATTTGCTTCGTGTTCGTCGTGTTCGCTGCTCGCTTTTGGCGACTGCGACTAAGGAGACTGTTGGCGCTTAGATTGGTTTGAACCAGAATGCTCAGACTTTGGCGCGGAGCAGTCGGTCGCAATTTGTGTGTTCCGCTCCGTTGTTGCCTCGAAGAAGTTCAATACAAGAAAACAGAACGACGAACAGAAAAACTAAAAAACTAAAACAAAAATACTACTGCCAATTTTCCCAAAAACTAAAATCTAAACAAAAATCAAACCAAATCAAGCAACAAATTAAAGAACAACAAATGCAATAAAATGTAATGAATTTAGCAACAAGTGTTAAAATGCATGCCTAGAAATGCGTATGCATATGCGTATGTGTGTGTATATGTGAGCAGTGTACTCGAATATACAACAATTATAATATAAACTGCATGGTCATTGTGCCTGTAAGTGGCATGTTTATGTATGCATGTATTATGTATTTATATATATATGTGTGTATATATTTATAAATATAGATATATATATGCAGGTGTATAATGTGTTTAACTGCGTGTTTTTATAATAACTATTCACCATAAAAATATATTCATATTTCTCTAATTATGTGCTAATAAATTCGAGTGCGATTTTAAATCGACATTATTCAAAACGCAAATGCAACTGAAACAAACAAGAAACGCAATAAAATAAGCAAAAAGTACGAAATATACACACATACATAAATACATATACATGTGCATATGTGTCTATATATGCAATCATATGTGCGTTTGACTGTATGTGTGAGCGCTCGTGCGTCTGTGCTTTTTGCGAGTGTATGTGTGTGTGTTAGCTCGAGTCATGCACACAAATGCACACACATTTGTATAAAAATGTTCATATGTATTTTACATATGTGCATGTATAAATAAAATAAACTCATACCACACACACACACTCACACTACAGACGCAGCTCGAACGTGAGTCTTTGAGCATTGCAAACACAAAACAAGGAACCAGTTTCACCTTGAGTCAATATGCATGCACACACACACATATGCATACACATAAGCGTATATGGACAAGTTTTATCTACATGTTTACATGAACACGATCAAAATATATCCGTATACTTATGAACATGCACACACATGCAATACATACAAATGATCGGGGAGAACTCACAGACACGCACACGCACACACACACACACACAAATAATCATTGAATCGAATAAGACAAAAAAATACAGTAAAAGGATATGCACACATGCATACACACATAGTAAATTCTGAATCATACTTTACTGTTACATATGCACACATATGCATATGTCTGCTTGCATGCATGTGCGTGTCGACTTTAATGAAATAAAAATAATTCTCCAGTCTACTCAGGAAACAACAACAAATACTATCGAAACTGCCTTAAGGATTTGGATCTCAACCACACACACACACACACATGTACATATTATGTACACTAAAGCCGTTATTAAAAAACTTATGAACATTTATAAAAGCAAATCGTGTGCAAAATAAACACACAACACACACCACACATAAATATTGTGTGCCAAATTTTTGGGGCTTAAATTACAACAACAACAATGGACAGCGATGGAAGCAGCAGCAATACAAACAGCAGATCTCTACAAGATAACATGCAGAATATGCCACAAGTGGCGAGGGGCAGCGATCAATTGGACTTGGTCTTTGGATCGGCACTCGTTCCCGTTAACTCATGCACCCCCTATTCGGATGCAACGCAAGTAAGTACGACTTCTGATTGGATCTCGTAAAATCCAACATAAATCGATAAATTTTGATATCGACAGTTCTAAGTGCATATTTTAGCTGGCCAATTTGAGTAAAATATGTTTTTTTTTAAGAAGGCAGTAATAATTGTATTAAAAATCTAGTTATTTGTATATAGAATAAAATCTGAATATTCACATAGAGCTTTTGTTTAAGTTCTTGACCAAACTCAACAATTTGGTAAAGCGCCTCCAACTGTCGAGAATCACGAAAGATATATATTTTTTACCACCTAGTTGATGACATATTTCTTGAGATATTTGTGTTCGTTGCGAATAATCGACCTTCAAAAAGGTTATCGGCCTTCATTATTTGAATGTGTCTAGCTCAACAACTGCGGAGATATATATTTCTTGGTTGTTGCCTATCTTTCAAGTAGGTTATCGGAAATCGTCTGATAAGTAACGCTATTTTCGTTTGTACTTTAAACTGTCTAGTCCTTTTTCTCTATCTATACCCAATTTTATGGCCAGCACTGTGTTCGCTTGTATGCACAAAAATACAAGAAAAATACACTCAAAGCTCGAAAATTAGTAGATGCAAAGGCAAGCAGCCAGAATGCGATAGATGGATGATGTGGAGGAGGTCAACGAAACTTTCGACTGATAAGATATTTTTTGCAGATTATAGACACACATACACAAATGTGTACATATAAGTAATCGAGCACACACTCGCACATTTCTATTTCCTTTTATTTAGTTCAGCTAACTCATTATCAAATTGCAATTGTGCACGTCAACTGACAAATAAGATTTATTTTCGAATATGATGAAATTTTGTTAGCAAACCAGCAAATGAATCAATTTTAAGAACTAGCAAAAGACAGCTCCTTTTTGAGCATAAAAACACTTGTTATATACACACATATGCATTCATTAGGTACATATGTACCAATTCATATATATGTATTCATGTACAATAGGTAAATATGTACCTAAACACATACTTCTCGTGTAAATGTGTACATTAAAGTAATTGTGCAGAGTCTGGTTGGTTTTTGTTTTGTTTGCTTGGATAATATCTTATTAGACATCAGCAATGTCAAGCAACACTCTTTTTTGGCAAGGGCAAATTGCAATGTCATTGACCGTTTGCTTGTGTTTGAAGCATTCGTCTGGTTTCCACCTACGTCCTCCTCCTCCTCCTCCACCCCCAACCCATCATCAGTGAATTTCCCCATTCGTCGCCTAAGCTAACACATTGCTGTTGTTGCTGTCGGTCGTTGTTGCTTCTGCCGTTGTTGCTGTTGTTGTTATTGTTGCTGCTTCTGCTGCAGGCTATATTGGTTGGTTGAACTTCGAGGTTCACGAACTGCTCCAAGGTCGAAGTTAACGCTATTAATAGTGAATTTTTGCCGTCTCTCTTTTGTGTAAATAAAACGGTTATTCACACTGGCAAGATTTTTTTTCTTGTTATTTTGGCTACAGCATTTATTGCGTACTAGACATGTGCACACACACACATACACATACATACATACATATAGATATATTCATATATATATTTGTGTGCATATAAGTGAATATTTACATATGCATAGGTATATTTACTGTACAAACATATACAACTATAGAAATATATATGTATTCGATATTTCAGACGCGTAGCGTAGGAGTTGTTTGCATAATTGAGATTTCGTTTTTCGATAACTCACGCAGCTTTGTGGAAATTTCGATAATTATCGGTCTTTGACCTATGCTTATTACGTATAACTCGGAAATGAAAAGACTTAGAATCATTCATTTTTTAAAATGCTAAAATACTAATTAATTCATGTTTTTTGTTTAATTATTTTTGATTTTTGATCAGACAAAAAAACACTCTCCTGGCCATATTAAGAGACCGATGAATGCGTTCATGGTCTGGAGTCAAATGGAGCGACGAAAGATTTGCGAGAGAACGCCCGATTTGCACAATGCGGAAATATCAAAGGAGTTGGGTAAACGATGGCAGCTCTTGGACAAGGACGCTAAGCAGCCATATATTATCGAAGCGGAGAACCTGAGAAGACTTCATATGATAGAATATCCAAATTATAAATATAGACCACAAAAGAAACAAGCGAGATTATCCGTGGTCTTGAAACAGGATCCCGACAGCGATATTAAGCAAGACCCACACAATAATAACAACAATAATAATAATCATAATAATAATAACAATAATAATAATGATAATACAAATACAACAACAACATCGACCAGTGTTTCAAGCAACGGAACATGCACTGCCGGTCGAAAAAACAAAAGAACTACCTCTACTTGTCAATCTGGAACGCCATCGAAGCGGTCCAAAAACGATTCAGGTGATACAACAGTAATAAAAAACAATAACAGTAACAGTAAATATAATGTGAAGACTCCCTCCGATTCTGTCGATATTTTACTCCCATTGGATAAAGATTTTTTAAACTACCAGTCAGCCGAATTTTTACCCACAACAAATCATACAAATAATAATAATCATCATCATGGTGAGCTGAGCTCCTCCGACACAATTAAAGTGGAAACTCTAAGCGAAAGTAATCCCAACAATAATACAACACAAGACAATATCTCCGCAGATGTTTTCCAATATTTCCAACTGGCAAGCGATGACTCATCGCTGGAAGTCGTAAATGGTCAAACAAATTTTGGAGATGCGGAACCCAATTTTGATACGGAGGAGAATATTGTGAACGATGCCAATCTGCATTCGGCCAGCCATCATTTATCGCCCTACGTGCTCGATACGCAGGAGTGCTTCACCGACGACGACTGCATCGGCGGCGGAGGCGGAGTTGGTTCGGATAGCAACGCAACGCATCATCAGCATCAACATCAGCATCAGCATTATCATCAGCATCAGCATCCAGCGATTTCCTCCTTCGCAGCAGCAGCAGCAGGCGGCATACAGCAGCAAACTGTTACCATGAACATTGAGATACACAATAATAGTTCTGCGCTCTCGTATGTCGAACACACATTCCACACTGATGAATTCAATGCGATTCCATCGGCAGCCGATGACAGCGATTGCAGCATCCTCACCGCGACACATTCGCCGCACATTGGTTTCTGCGACGGCAGTCTGGTAGATGCTGCCGAGGGTATGGCGAATCCATATGGCAGCAGCAGCGGCAGCACAACTCATCCGGACTATAGCAGTAATCTAATTGGAGCACACAACAATGATCTCAACTACACAGTACATGATAATAACGGAGCTCTCCTATCGTACACAATTGAGGACTTACCACCTCAGCCAACTGGTAGTCATCTAGAATTTAATACTAACCGATATGAGTTTTCGAACTTATACAAAATGTAAGCGATGAGAATGTGAGAAAACGAAACAAAACAAAAAGTAATTAAGCTCTGTGTAATTTTGTAATTAATATGTTTTTACGTTTATTATACACCAAAATACATATATATTTATATATATATACATAAATGTAGATTATATATTATATACATACAATACATACATATATACATACATTAAATACAAATATAAATATAAACATATATATACACATACATATATGAATTCCATATATAAACGAACAATAAAATGCTTTGCATAAGACGGAAATTTGATTTTAATTTTTTGTAACGACAACAATATGATTGTATTTTAAGGTAAGCAAAATATCAGGCCATCAATATACAAGTATGGGTTGTAGGCCAAGGTTAATCTGACGACAAAGTTTAATCAAGATAGCTTTAAAACTGAAGAGACATCTCTCTGAATGTTGTCACTTCTACATAGGTGTTAAATAAGAATTTAATGCTAAAAATTCAATAATATTTTTCTAACAATTCTTCAAAATCACATCTAAGAAGATATCGCATCAATTCATTTTTCGTGTCGATATGTTTCTATTTCGCAGCAACTCATTTGATCTTGAGTCCATCACTAAGGTTTACTTAGTGTCAAAATGACGATGTTATTTGAATTGAATGAATCATCAAATTAATCGATTAAGAAAATTACTTCCGTCATATTCGATATATCGAATGGAAACGATAGGCGCATCACAATTTTGTACCACTGCAGAACAATTGAGTGCATAATGCACTCGATGGAAACACTGTCATGGGACATTCGATAAATGCGAAATGAACTCTGTCAAGTACAATCATAGCCAACCAATACAAACATATACAATTTTTACACGAGTTGAAAAGTATGGAATTAATTTTGTCAAGCGAATGTGAATTATATTTTCCCAATATATTGCGTAATTACAATATTGTCGACGTTGTCAAAACAAGGATCTATATTTTCAATAACAAAGGAACATACTAAAAACAATTTAAAAAATTTCACAACTGTTCTGAATTATTTCAAAGGTTGTTACACATACATATATAAATAGATTGATAAGTACATAAGCACTCACATATACCTTATATACAGTGAACAACAGATAGAATGCTGTACTAATAGCTCTGACTGTGAAAATACATACATATGTACGTGCATATGCCACCAAAAACACTAAGGAAACGCAAGAAAATGGATTTGCCGAGGGGAACTACAATTAATTCACTAGTCAATATATTCAATATTACTGCCTGACGCATTTGCTGCATGTACTTCATGCGAATTCTGGTGAAAATGACTTCCCCAATTCACAAACACTTTTGTCAACTAGTCGGAGGATTACAAGAATCGGAGAAATCACAAATGCTCTGTGCCAAAAACCACAACAACAACAACTGCAACTGCAACAAGAACGGTCATCATCCGATTGAGAAAGCGGAAGGAAGTGCGGGCAGACTTTTACCGTATTTGCAGCCAGAGCCATTTGCAGCCGCAATGATTTCCTTTCAGATGGTCGCCGGAGTTGTCCAATCGGTTCTACACCAGTGCAAAGCATCACAGAAGCCAAAGTGCGAAGCTCCTCTTCAATTCAATACCAGCATGGAGCCGTCATTTTGTTACTTCTTCGTCGATATGCAGCCGCAAACGGATAACGATTATAACTATCCGGATTATGGTCTGAAGTCTTGTCCAGACTTGTCCCCAAATATATCGGATAGTGATTCTTTTCCGATCGATTTGCAACTACATCGTCAGCGCAGCATTTCCGAAGGCAGCGACGATAGTTTCATTTGCTTCGAGGAGGAGGACAACGATGACGATGATGATGATGATAATGATGAGAACGACGACGAGGACAGTTGTCCTGCCTTTTCTTGTACAACGGATGAGAAGCTTGATGATGGTGTTACGGAACCTAGGAAGAAGGTATGTAAAACACGGTTAAAAACATCCAAAAGCGAGTGTTAATCTTATTTTATTGTCTTGTTTTAGGTGCACTTCAATTTGAGTCCAGAAGTTCATGTGATGCATGCTTGGAATTTTGCTTATCGAGCGGCTCGAAAGGGCGGCTGGCAGCAATTCGCTCGGGATCGCGATAGATTTAGTCAACGGATAAAGCGGCTTGCGCCCATAATCGACATCGTTCTGAGCCCCAGTCATCGGGATAGAGTATACAGAGACCGTTTTTTAGATGTAAATTAGTACTAGTAAAAGTATCTCTTAATAAATCCAAAATTCCTGTACATATGAAATACTATTCTTTTTGCTTTAAAACATTTTATTACACAAAAGTCTGTCTGTAAATATGTGAATATTATGGTTTTAGCAAACCAATACACAAAAATTTATATGATTGTTGACATTGTTTTGTAAAAAAAACAGTATTTTGTTTATTTGGAAGCTGAATGTTCTATTAAAATGAGTTTGATTTAATACAAAATATAATATACATGCATTTTCATTACAAAATTTTAATTAATAATACATTAAAATGAAATATTAATCTATTTTAAATCAATTCGGTATTGACCATACCATACCATTTTTGGAGTAGATTTTTTTCGTGAGTTTTAACCTAAAATTACATGTCCAAATTCAAATGCTTTATTGATGCAAAGGACAAAAAGTTCGACATTTTTGGTTTATACGTTTTTGCGAAATTTGAGCTATCTTAAAATGGGATATTTTAATGCTCGAATTTCGAGGTAAGTCGCTCTTCGATATATGAACGCAGAATGTTGTTCGAAACATATACATATATATCGATGTATCGACATCAATCGATAGATTTTTATGAATTTAACATCTCCAATTCGAATATTTCAGCGCTCTTGTTTTTCTTGCATAATTAACAGTTGTGCGAAAAGTCCAATCAGAGCCAGTCGATTAAAATTTGCTTAATCATGCAGTGTCCGTTCTTAAGCCGTTTCAATGCGAATTATGTACGCAATTATGCAGAGGTCTTGTATCAGTCATACGGCGTTTTCTGCCCCGTAGTTAGCAAAAGTATACCCACTGTCAATGGGAAAAATCTTTCACTGTCAAAACCAACACCATTCGCGGCAGCGACTGCATCAAGGTCGTATTCGACGTCGTCAAATAATAATTATTCGGTCGGTACGAATTCGATACATGCGGATGATGTAAGCGACAAGCGGAGTAGCGCAACAGATGCCAACTCAACGTTCCACTACGAAAAGTTCTTCAACGAGCAGATAATGAAAAAGAAACGAGACCACTCGTATCGGGTTTTCAAGCGTGTCAATCGCTTGGCTGGCGACGGCCTTTTTCCCCACGCCCTTGAATATTCCAAGCAATCGGAGCGACCGATCACAGTTTGGTGCTCCAACGACTACCTGGGCATGTCTGCCCATCCGAATGTGAAGCACGCCGTGGCAAAGGCACTGGAGATGCATGGATCAGGTGCAGGTGGAACTCGGAACATTGCTGGCAATTCTGTGCATCATGAGCATCTGGAGAGGAAGCTGGCGGAATTGCATCAGAAAGAGGCAGCGCTACTGTTCACATCGTGCTTTGTGGCAAATGACTCGACATTATTTACGCTGGCGAAACTGTTGCCCGATTGCCACATATTCTCGGATGCAGGCAATCATGCGTCAATGATTCAGGGCATAAGGAATAGTGGTGTGCCCAAGCACATCTTTCGGCACAACGATGTGGAACACTTGCGCCAGCTGCTCCAGCAGGTGGACAAGGCGACACCGAAAATTGTTGCCTTCGAGACGGTGCATTCCATGACGGGCGCGATTTGTCCGCTCGAGGAACTGCTCGATGTGGCCCATGAATACGGTGCGCTGACTTTCATCGATGAGGTCCATGCCGTTGGTCTCTATGGGGATCATGGCGCTGGTGTGGGGGAACGTGATGGTGTCCTGTCCAAAATGGACATGATATCGGGCACTTTGGGCAAGGCATTTGGAAACATTGGTGGCTACGTAGCTGGCTCGGCCGCTCTCATCGACATGGTGCGATCCTATGCGGCGGGATTCATCTTTACCACCTCGCTACCCCCAACTGTGCTTTGTGGCTCCCTCGAAGCAGTGAGTATATTAGCCTCGGAGGAGGGACGACAACTGCGAAGCCTTCATCAAAGGAATGTCTCCTATTTGAAGAACTTGCTCAAGAGAGAAGGTAATTTCCAATTAAAAACTAGACTTATATATATATAAGTAGTATATATCTATATACATATATATCTTCTGGCATGTATATGATTTTGTATGGTTCCTTATTTTTTCGACCAGTTTTAAATGTTTTTCAAAATTCCCTTTTTCCAATTTGTGAAATTTGAGAGAAAACCCCAATTTACAAAATTCTTTGCTCGACCTTCTCTGAAATTAATTCGGTTTCTCGAATTTTGAACAGTAAATTTTGATTTCCCAATAAATAGGCTTGAAAACATTGAATTTATAACAATTGGATGAGTTTGAATAGAATCTTTTGTATAACAAGAAGGGAAAAGTTAGAGAATAACTATATAATATAATTGAAAAGTTAGTTTATTTGTCCTTCAATTATATATTGTAGTTTTCTCTTACTCGAAATCCCTAGAAGTATATTTTGGTTTGTGGCAGAGAATTGCTTGGTCGTCTTCGGTTGAGTGCAGCACTTTCGCTATAATTTGAACATTGAACATTGAAGGTGCCCTAGTTTCTTTTTTCGGGTTTCGTTTTCGTTTTTTTTTTCTGCATAATTTTGGGTTACGTGTCATTAGGTAATTGGTAATTCATTGAACACGCGCTGCGTTATCTAGTCAAATTGGACATTGGCATGTCTAACGCTCATTTTATCTCATATTTCAGGTTTTCCCGTCGAAAATACACCGAGTCATATAATACCAATTAAAATTGGTGACCCGCTAATATGCAGCGAAATATCGAACCGGCTCATCGAGCAATATGGCCATTATTTGCAATCCATCAATTACCCGACAGTTGCGCGTGGACAGGAGAAACTACGCTTGGCCCCGACTCCATTCCATACATTCGAAATGATGAATGCGCTGGTGACCGACTTGAAGAAGGTGTGGGATGAGCTGAAGCTATCGACAAACGTTCCGTTGACGCCCAGCGCTTGCATGTTTTGCAACAGCGAGAGTTGTTTCCATCAGGACAACTGTCCTAGCCTGGAGTGCGGCATTCCCAATTGTCCTCGCCTAGAAATATCGATTGCTGCTTAATCGAGCAGCGTTATCTTCTTCATGTATTCGTGTGCGGCTACTTTGCTGCTTTAGCTTGACAAATTGACAAATTGTGGCAAACAAATAACAAACAAATAACGGTTTTGGTAATATAACATTCGTATTATTGGTTGTTGAAATAATAAACTTCAAATTCAAATCTATAAATTGGATGTGTTTGACTTGGGAAGGGGAGGGGACGTTTTTTACTCATCAAAATGAGTATTTTGTGTAAGCCAATCCTGATGGATAAATAGTTGTATCAGTTAAAGCACAACGATTTCTGGGATTTGCCACAACAAGAACTATCCGTATGTCCTTTTGAACAAAAATAGTTCTTGGTATGCCGACTCGCATATATGAAAAGAGCTAGGGTCTTTCAAACAGCTGAAATAAGGGAGCTTATTTATACAGTAAATTGCTTAAAGCTCGGCCATATCCTTGCTTGTCCTGAGCAGGACTACCAACTGGTAAAAGGACAACCGAATCGTGCATTCCAAGACAACCGGGATTTTGGTATTTTGTTTTTGTTTGGGCTCTCAGGTTACCCCATAATTCATGAATGCAGTTCGATGGCGATTTTAGTCCACCATATCCCACAAAATTCTTTAAGGATATGGCCTAGAGATTTTAATTTCCTAGTTTTTACGTATCCTAAAAGTATGCTTTACTTTTCCGAAACTAGTTCAAACTATAATAGTTAAAAATGCACCCTAAAATATGCTTTTAAATTGTAAGTTCTACACTCATTAAAATTAAAGTGATTTTTCGTTGAGTTCAAATTTCATATTAATATTATTCGTAGTATATCCATAGTATTGCAGAACTCCCGCAGCTTTAAAGGCACATCGCTTAAAGATGGTATATAACTTTGTGTTTGCTGCAGGTTGTACATATGTTGAAGTCGTCTGGATCGAACCACTCTATTATATAGCTACCATTTGTTTTCGTATGAACAAAATGTTCTTTGTAGCACTTATGCGTTCTATAATGTTCGACTCATTTGGTAAAAAACACATTAACATCAATGGAAAAGTTATGGCATCGAATTATAAATTTCTATAGACATACATTTAACCCTTTTTGGTACAATATATGGAATATTCAGTTCGCAATACGTACAGAAATATAATAATATTCGCAAATTTGGACCAAAGCTTAGATGCCGGCTGCTTGACGCCGGTCTTTCTTTTATTAAATTAGATTTCATCTATTTGTACTTAAAGTTACACATTTGAGAATTACATTTCTAGCGACGGTTAAGACCTTAATTGGGAACCTGGTAAAAATGATAAATGAGAGTATAAGTTGGCAGGCTTATGGTAAATAACAGGTAACATACAATTATTATATTAAAATTTCAAGTCCTTTATAGCTTGTGGCAAGTCTGGCAGTTTGATATCCTTAATTTGCTGGGGAATGTTCATGCTTTTCACAACGCTAACCGCGCGAGCTGGCGCCGCTGATATGCCCGCCTCTTGTTTGATCAATTTATTCTGCTCCTCAATCCGTGCCATTATATCGTTCATATTCGTTTGCAGCACCATTCCGCCCATCACCAGCTCGGAGAGTATGTGATGGACGGCATCGGCATGGAATATTAAGTCCAATTCGCAAACATTCTCGAAGCACTTGTCTAACGTTTCGACAAATACTTGGATCAGATCGAGGATACCCAATTCGCTCTCCGATGAGTCGACGCAGAACACGAAATACAGTGTCGCATAATGACGGTATATCAGCTTGTAATCGGCTCCGCCAATCAAGCTAAAAAAAAACAATGTCAAGCATATATATAATATTGAATATTTGTTATCGTTTTAACTGCACACTTTTCAACCATCGGTTTTAATCCACCAAAACTGAGCTGGTACTCCCGAGGAGCAAATAAAAGTCTACTCAGAGCATCTGAACTAAAACCTTTTTCTAAGCCTTCCTGATTACTGTGGCGTTTTCCATGTTCCTCCTGGGCATGCATCTTCCCAGATAGCCAAGCTATTTTCAGATTACTTGGCTTCATTTCAAACAATTCAGAAACTGTCAGCAACTGTCGAAGATCTATTTATGGTTTGACATTCACTTCATTTAGGTTCCGGCACACAGCGACTACAGTAGCAACTATATTGACGAAGAATAAGAGAAATTGGTCGACACACTTCTTCGGAAACTGTGGACTCGGCTAGTGATGGGCATCAAGAATATATCTCCCTTATGGGATTGGAGATGTTGCCTTCAATGCGTTACAAACTTTCCCTTTGAAAGGGTATACAAATTCTTACTAAAATAACTTCGACAAAGGTAGTGAAATTATACCATTTCAACTATCGAAACATTCTTCTTGAATTGATTCACTTGTTCCAAACCTGCATACAATCTACTTTGGAATAAATTACTAAATTGCAACCTCTGCTGATTGCACGTAATGCAGCTATAAGAAACAGCCAAAATTTGAACGTATACAAAGGTTTTTCTTTACCTGCCGCCTTCCAGAAAATTGCAAACATTGTCATCGCGCTTGGATACTAGTTGGAAAGTCTCCTTAATGATTTGTTGTTGTAGATTCTCATCCTAATTAACAAATGTAATTACATACATATAATTGAATGTCAAACGAATATTGCTTACGAAATATTGGTAAAACTTTGATAATCGTGGCTTCCCATGATTGTTAAATACTAGTATGGCTTTTATCATCTTCAATCGTATGTTAATAAAATCACAAATTAGAGATGGTTGTAAATATTTTGTTCCATATGTTTATCATTTATAGTGATGGCATGTCAACATACAAGCATTACGCATCACGTCAAAAAGTTATCGAAAATAATCGAATTGCGTGTTTCCACTGTGTTCAGTGTCCAATTTCAGATTTTGTTTGCTTGACGCTAAAAATACAATTTTTTAACACAAATAACTGAACGGATGCTTTTATTTTTTTTCTTATTTTTTAATTTGGTTAAAAAAAAAACGAAAAAATTGTATAATACTATAGAGGTTACAGAATCAATTTCTACAAATACACACTTTTCTGTAAATATTATCAAACTACACTTTGTGCATTGATTAGAAAGGTATTGAACAAATATTTAGTTCAGAGTGGAGGGTATCGCTCAGTTAGCATTGAGATGCCATTCAACTGATATGATAATCAATTTAATTCAGTTTATATTTAGTATGCATAAGCCACCGAAGGTCGCTTTTTGCTGTTCCAATTTCCCTTCCCTGTATTTCAAAAGCTTATTATTGACATAAATATTTTCTGTAATCTAATTAATTACTATATTTAAATATATTTAGGAGTTACTATTTCTCATTGTAAACCACACGTCAATAAATTTATTCAAAGGTGAACAAAATACATAAACGGCGACTTATTAGCGAAAGCAAAAATCGGAATTCACGGAATTTTAATTTCAAATGTAGATTACAGCTTATGTGTACACAAAGCTCATAACTGATAAAGATTCATGTAAACTTCGCTGATGTTCGTTCTGTGAAAGCGGATCAATTTCAAGCTGAAGCTGAAATAATGAGTTTGTGTATAATTGGTGCTGGAACCGCAGGACTCTGTTGTGCTCGACGAGCACAGGAGCGCAATTTAAATCCAACAGTTTTTGAACTGTCACATCAGATCGGTGGAACATGGGCATATAACAAGAACACAGGGACTGTTAATGGTATCGATGTGCATAGCAGCATGTATGAAAATTTAAGGTAAGTAATTAAAAACAACAAAAAAAACTAAATAGAAAATGATCAAATATCAAATGAAGTTTAAAAAATATATGAAATACATTAAAATAAATATATTTAAAGTTGAAAAACCTTTATTTAAAATTAGTTGATTTATGTTTTTTTTATTTATAATCAAATATTCTATTAAGAACCAATTTGCCCAAGGAGGTCATGGGATTTCCAGATTTTGAGATAGTCGCAGACCGTAAATCTTATCTCCCATCTGAAGATATTTGTGCCTTTCTAAATCAGTATGCCGATCATTTCGAATTACGAAAGTTTATTCAATTTAATACATATGTCATAAGGGTGGTCAGAAAAAAACTCAAGTGGCAAGTAAGTAAATTAATGAATAAAAAAATGAAATCAATTTAATGTTAATTTTCCTCCTACATATATAGGTTATTGTCAAGAATCTATTGACAAACACTGTACGCATATGCTATTTTGATAATATTATGATTGCAAATGGACATTATCATACACCAAATTACAGTCAAATTAAGAATGCAAATCTATTTCGTGGTGAATATTTGCACAGTCATGATTATAGAAATAGCGAGATATTTCAAGGTAACTATAACTCCTCTCATTTGAGATACATCTGACAGTGATAAGCATATCATTAATGTAGGAAAGTGTGTGTTGGTTATTGGTGGAGGACCCAGTGCTTTGGACTTGTCGAATATTATATCCAAATCAGCAAAAAGTGTTACACTTAGTCATCACTTGGAAGGCATTTCGAATTCCATTTTTTTCAAAAATGTTCAAACTAAACCAGATGTCAAAGAGTTGGATGAAAATGGCGCATATTTCGTAGATGGATCTTATACAAAATTTGATACAATATTCTTTTGTACTGGATATAAGTATGCATTCCCCTTCCTCAGTGTCACGTCGGGTATATATGTTGAGGAGAATTATGTGCAAATGCTCTATAAACAATGCATTAATATACGAAATCCAACAATGGCATTAATTGGTTTACCATTCTATGTGTGTGCCGCACAAATGATGGATCTACAAGCTCGATTTGTCTTAAGCTACTTTTGTGGCACCAATCAATTATTAACCCAAAAGGAAATGTTTGAAGATACATTGGAAAGCATGGAAAAGAAGTGGCAAATGGGTTACAAAAGGCGGCAAGCCCATATGCTGGGAACTACTCAGGTAATGCATATATTCAAAGCAAAAAATTTATGAAATAATATATAAATTATTTTTTTATTCAGATGGAATATTTTACGGAATTAGCCAACACTGCTCAGATTGAAAATATTAAGCCTGTTATGGCAAAATTACATAATGAGAGCAGTAATTGTTTTAATGAGAACTTGATTAATTTTCGTGAAGATATTTTTAGGATTGTTGACAGTGAAACTTTTATAAAAATAAATTAAATCCATTTTCCACATACCAGCAATGTTTTCATAAATGTAATGACCCTAACGTGTTCAGATTCTTTAGAAATAAAACAGTTTTTTTTTAAAATAGTATATTTAACTTAACTTTTTAGTAAATCCATCTTACATGCCTCGGGCAAGCCTTGTATTGCATACACCTGCATGTGCATATGCATATATATATATATACATATATATATATATATATAAATATATATGTATGCTGCAATTAACAAAAAATTGTGTGAATTTTTCAAAATAATGCAAATTCTCACAAACATTCATATTGTCTTTTGCATAAGCCAAGCGCAAAAGCTAACTTTGTACTTTTATTGTCATTCACTCAAGTTTCGTTTGTCTCTTCAACATCAGAATTCTAAATTCATACTAAAATTTAAGATGAAGTTTGCTGCTTGTATTTGCCTTAAAGTTTTACAAATAGTAAGTACATATATTTATATAGATTTAGTAATCAGTAATGGGTGTGCAACAATATATTCAATGGTAAATCGAGTTCAAGGTCAACGCCATCAGTAAAATAAATCAAAATTTTGCGAAAATTACGAAGACATAAGCTGTTTTCTAAATCATTCTTGTGTGAAATAATTTGTGCGTTTTATAAATCATTAATAGATTTTTACTGTTGCAACGTTGATCCTAAAAAAGTTATCTGATAAATATTCTGAGCGGTTATTAACAAGCAATCAAAAGAGGCTTACGGAATGGACGCTTCTAAATACGCTTTCATTAACGAAAGAAGCTGATGAATTTAGTTTAATGACTTTCACGGGATATATCTTTATATCGGTGATTTTATTGATATGCAGGTAATTACGATTATGTGTAATAAAATAAAATGATTCAAATCAAGCATTACTATTTTTTTAGATTCACTGAAAAGGCCTCCAATTATCACATATGTGAGATTATTTTATTGAGTTTTGGAGTAATATTTTTCACTACACAAGGCATGTACCAATATAAGCATATTTTTAATCTAATACATATGATTTATTAATTTATATTATTGTTACGTGAACTTCGACGCAAAAGCGTAATTTAAAATTTAAATCTAGCATTAATTTAAAGGCCAATCTAATTAAAAAGCCTGCTTTTGAAAATTATATTATATAATTTTATTATAATTTTTTTTTCTAAAATGTTTCCAGGGCTATTAACGTTTAGTATTGTGGAACAGTTGCAAGATGATGTATCAGTTTTTAGTTATGTTATCGGAGCATTATCTTTTATATGTGCGCTTCTTTTTGCCTTAGACCTATTCTTTTTTAAACGTATGTCGGAAACTAAAAATGCGATTTCACAAACTGATTTGGAGTGGAAAACTGAAACTGCAACCTACAAGCAAGGATTGGAAATAGCAACTAACTCGAAAACGGAGTGCTGTCGGCAGGCAGTGTTGAAAACTGAGAAAAAACTTGCATATTTACGAACGGATTTATAATTTGAATTGGAATCACATTTGTTTATAGTGTAATTACTCAAAGAAAACGTTTTTAAATATTTCAAAATGTATAACATTATTAGTTCACAACAAAGAAATAAAAACCAAACAAACTTCGAATATAGTTGCTATTTTGTAATAAAATTTAATTTTATTCAACGTTAATTTTAACATTTTCCTTTTCCTCAGTTAGCGCATTGAACTCAACTTTCTTACTTAAGCAGTCTCCATTTTGGGCTGACGAATCGACATATTGCTTAGATACAGTACTGTAAACGGCCATGGCTTGGGCAACAAGTCCAGTTACATCTCCGGCATTCGATGGTAAGATCATTGTATTATTTGATTTTGCCAACTTCTTGAAAGCTTCAATATATTGCTCGGCCAATGTAAGAGATGCTGCATTTTTACCGTCCTATAAGAATTTAATTGTGTGTGTGTGAGTATGATTTAGGATATTTACATAAATATGTATGTATAATACCGCGTACCGTATGTCCCAGAGATTTTGCAATTGCGTGAAGACTTCGAGCTCTAGCATCGGCAACTGCTATCATGGCAGCAGCCTCGCCGCTGGCTTTGTTGATGTGCTCTTGTCTTTCAGCCTCTATAATTATGTAAATAAAATACATTTTTAATGTAAATATAAATATCTCATGGCGGTTTTCTTAAATTGATTTATTTTAAATTAAAATTTGAGCTTACCGGATGCAAGAATTCTCGATTTTCTTTTGCCTTCGGCAATGTTAATTTCAGCTTCACGGACACCTTCAGATTCTAAGATTGCTGCTCGTTTTCTTCTTTCCGCTTCAACTTGCATTTGCATCGCTTCGTGAACTCTAGTTGGCAGCTTTAAAAGGGAAAACAAGTAAGAAGGTTGCACTCGAAATTAACCGATTGCACAATACTCCGTTCCCAGCTCAAAACAGACAACGCTTTATGTAATTTTTCGAACCATTCCTCTGACTCGGACATTTTCGAGAATATACATATATTACAAATATTCTAGCTTCCAATTGACAGATATGGTTAGACAAAAAGTGCACACGCATTATGCCTCTGGAATCAGAGTATTAGAAAATTTGTTGTTTAAAATAGTTACCCGAATGTCGCGAATCTCGTAGCGCAAACAGGCAATTCCCCAAGCCTCGCTGGCTTTGTTTATTGAATCGACAATGCTAACATTTAGGGATTCTCTTTCCCGAAACACTTTGTCCAACGACATTTTGCCAAGTTCCGATCTCATTGTTGTTTGCGCTAGTTGAGTAATGGCAAATTCTGGATCCTCAACACCATATGAAGCTGTAAATTAAACAATAACTGGTTTTAATAACTGAACACAGTATTAAGAGCAATGCAAAACGTAATTGTGAATAACAAACCTCTATATGGATCTATGATACGCAAGTAAAGCACGCCATCTATGCTAAGCGTTACATTATCGGATGTAATCGCACTTTGTTTAGGAACATCTATCGCAATTTCCTTTAAGCTCTGCACATACTTGATTTTATCAGCAATGGGCACCAAAATATTGAGGCCGGGATCGAGAATTCTATGAAATCTACCCATGCGCTCGACAACCCAAGCCTTGATCAAATATTATTCACATAAGAAAACAAGAAGCACTCGATTATTTAACATACAAATATTACAGATGTATATGCGTATATATGTACCTCCTGTTGTGGCACAAACATAACAATTGTGTTCACTGGGGTTGAGGCTTTTCCTCTGGATTGCCTCGCAATGCAAGTGCCGGCAAGCAAGAATTCTTGCTGCAAATTATAACATTAGATAGTGAATAGATTTCAATAGTTTTAACTACTTACTTTCGGTAATAATCTTCGCGTGGAAAACAGTAATCGAGACATTTTTGTTTTATGAAATATGCAAGCTCTTTGGAACTTCAGACAAAAAAATTGTACTTATGTAGAAAACATATGTTTATCGGCACAGGGTGGTTCAGGTAAAAATGATTAATTCCGATGGCCTGCATTAAATAAAGAGTTTCCACTGCTGACTCTAATCAATGATCGAATGATGTATGTGTTCTAAGTTCTTCACCGTTTAATATTAAACATTATATGATATGCAATATTATGTTTTTAATAATAAATGTAATTAATTGTAAGTAAACCTAAAATCTGAATGACTGACAGTTCAAAGTTGCACTTTTGACAGTGGTTATAGAAACAAATGAGAACTTGTGAACTACTTTTCGATTAATCAGAGAAGAACGCGTGAAAATTTTAAAATAGGTGTGAAAAATTTATATATTATTTATTTTCAACATAAAAATTAAATATCATATAAATGCTGTAAAGTACAAAAATTTAAATACGCGGAGAATGCAAGAAAACTTGTAGAAAGAATATTCACCAAGATGAAGCAAAAAATTTGTACACAATGTTCCATATTAATAAAAAAAAAGGATTGGATCGATTTTAATAGAAGATTATGCCGTGACATATATGACCCTTATTTGAAAATGTCAACAGGAGAATGCTCCAAAACATTCGTCAAAATATATGACTGATTGTTTTCAAGACAAAAATATAGATGTAGAAAATTTCAACAAGCTTATATCGTCTGGTTGACCTTCTAGGAACTTTTCGTGTTATTTATAAATCTTACACATAATCTTTTTTTTTTAACCAGTTGTGTGGCCAAAGATGACACACTGACTAACTTCTCAACTTCTCTCGCAACTTCAACTTTTTCTGTACCAGCAGGTGTAGGTGTAGCTATAGAATTTGTTAGCGCCTCATGTTAGAAATAGTTAGGCTCATAGTGGTAAGATAACATATCATAGTAATTGTAGGTAAGTCAATATATATATAAGTTTCCTTTCTATTCTTTGTTTTCCTCTATATCTCATTTCACCTCCCTTTCTCCCTTTATTCTTATGATTATATAACTAATATATAATCATTAATAATTTTTGGACCCAAGTTTTTTTTTTCCTATTTGGCTTTTTACATTTTAATACTACTTGTTGCCTTGTTCGCTTAATTATTCCTTTTATTTTGACCCAATTGTTTCAATTTATGTTTTGTTTTCTAAATTCAACTGATGCATTATACTGCTCTCAATTTGTAAAAAAAAACTACGAATTATTAAAAATAAAAATGCACACATAATTGATTGTCCTTGAGTATATAAAGATAACATTTATTTTTTGTACACACATTTGCATTTATTTTGGTACATATTTTAGAAAACGCAGCTCATGCGAGAGCCACACAGCAAAGCTGAGTAGTAATAATGATCCAGATTGATGGGCTGTAGCCAAAGGAACGGGTACATAGGTAAGTAATGTCGTAACGCCTAAGGTTGCCTGCGTCCAGGCCATGATTGTAACTGCATTAATCGCCCATTTTGCACGCTTGGGTAATTTCTGGCTTCTCGTTATCAGATATAAAGCTGTTATTAGGGAAACTGTTGTAATTCCCAATATACGATGATTAAACTGAACTGTCGATGGATTTTCTGTTATATTTCTGTGTACAGGTTTAAACTGTAAGATATCGTCCGGTACCCAATTATCACCCATTTTTGGAAAGGAGTTATAAACTAATCCCGCATCTAGACCAGCAACAAATGCCCCCGAGATAGCTGTTAAGAATACGAAACCTTTCGTTAAGTGTGACAAGGGCTTAATATTAAATACCCTTTTTGCTGCAGAAACAGTAAATGTACCTGAAGGTAACAGTTTCGACAATCCGTTAGATAAAAATAGCGAATATAGAACGAATGCGGCGGCCAAATGTGAAGCTAGCCGATACTGGGATACTCGCGGCACATCATTTGGATCATCAAATCTGTCTTCCAACCCAGATTTCACCATATACCAGCCCATTAGACCTTGGAGGCCAATTAAAGTGCCCAACACGAGTACCATCTTCTTCGTTCTTGCACAAAAATAGCCCTTTTTCCAAAAGTATGTGGCGGGTATTAGGAAAAATGCCCCAATTGCACGACCCCACATTCTGTGCATGTATTCCATCATATAGATAAATTTAAACTCCTCCAAAGTAATGCTGGCATTCTTTCTGGAAAGACACATACGCATTATATAATATAAGAATAAAATATGTAAAGACATACAGTTTAAATTCAGGATACTGTTGATAGTTCTCAAACTCTTTAATCCATTCTTCCCGACTTCGCGGCATATGCTCGCCCATTAATTTCCAAGTGACCATTGAAAGTCCTGACTCTGTTAGCCTGGTCACACCACCTTTTTATTAAACAATGATCAATCAGTATTAAACACCTTTTCTAATTCTCATTTTCTAGTGTAATTTACCAAGCCCAACAGCAACGAAAACCATGCCGCCGCATCCGAGAAACCATTTGCCAACTGTTTTATCGGATTTCGAAATACTTATTTGTTTTAGTGGAGCCGGAGCAGGTCGTAATGGTATTTGCTAAAGCGTAAAAACTATTACTAAATACCAATTCTGATGTAAGATTGCTTATTTCTTGCATACTTTTGACTGACTTTCCACAAGAGTCTGCTGCAGCCGGCGAGTTGGAATAAATTTCTTAAATCCATTGACTCTTTGATACACGGACCGCAGCATTGTTCGATATAAATTGGAGCTTAATATAAGATAAGACTTGGTACGAGGTATATTCTTTAACTTAAGTTCAACTATTTGAATTTAAGAATAATAATAATGAATGAACGTAATGTTAGGGATGGGCAGAATTCTATATTTAGAACGAGTACTTTAAAGTATATTTAGAAGCCGGCAGATATTTAAATATTTTCCCATTAACGATATGCCCAATTTTTAATATATTTTATTAAAAATTTGTTGGTATTTGGAGGTCAAAGCAGTGGCCAGCTTATTTTTTAAGACCATCTTTCATATTTGTTAACTACTTGATAGATTTCAAGTAGCAGGTACTACAGAGCTTCACTTCCCATTCGTTCCTACAAAAATGCATCGGTGTGAAATATCGCATCAGGTCTCGATACAAGGTGGAAAGCTATCGATATTGTGTTAGAAATCGGTGCATATCAAGTACCACTAGTCGAGCCGACTTTTGCTTGACAAATAATTAACTGAGGAGTTTGTGCTGCATTTAGGACAGTACTCTACATCTTTGAAAATCCAACTCTCAGCAATATGAATATGGAAGATGTGTTAAACACTCAGTTTGTTAAACTAAAGGAAGCCATGGATAATCTCTTCGAATTGAAGAGCAGTGTGAGTCTGAAATGTTCTGCGATCTATTCTGATACTTAAATAGAATTATTTATTTTTAGGGACATGTTTCGGATTTCAAGCAATCTTCAGGTGCATTAATGTTTGTCGCACTCAAGCATTCCAATCGGGAAGTCAAACGTAACATTAAGTCTGGGCGAGATGAATTGCATTTGCAGAAGTCAAAAGTTGATCTCAGCCGACTGCAATTGCAGAATCTATTGTACGAAGTCAGTCATCTGAAAAAGGAAATTGTTCGTTGTCAAAAACTTAAGAGTCGCGATACATATTTAGAATTATTGTCGGATAAGGAATACGCAAGCAAGTTTTCTGCTAATGGTGAAGAAATGAATTCAGATATGTCCAGCCACAAAATACATTTATATCGATTGGAATGCGAGCTCCGATTGCGTAAAGAGCTTGATAGTCAATACAATTCCTTGCTCACCTCCAAACAGGAGCTGCTTCAGGCAAATCTCAGTCAGACACAACGATATCTCTCATTCGCTCCTGCATTGCGAACACTGCAGGATTCCACAAAACCATTGCACGATGCTCTGCAGCTATCCCTTGATGTTGAATGGAAATTAAACTCAATTGTGAAATATTTGCCACGTGCGTTATATATATTTTTTATCAACCTGAAGTCTTTGCAACGTGCCAAAGAATTTCCTTTCAATTCGGAGATAGTTGGCTTTGAGAATGATGCTCAAATGCAGGAATTGCTGGTGGATACAGAAAATACTCTAAAGGAACGTCGAAATTTTGCGGAAAAAAGTAATGTTTTGGAAAGTGTACCGGATAATCTATTGGGACGTCTACTTAAGCCCCATCCACTTTACATAAGTCTCGTTGTAAGTTCAAAATTTACTCGTTACTTACTAAAGTTCAACTCAATTCAAATCTTCGTGTTTGCATCGTTAACGAACTTCATCGAGCAAATAGCTGTCGACCGTTGAATTGTTTTAAACGCAATTCTTATTTTGATCATGACTGATGCAGATCTTATCAATCTTTTATTTATAGATCGAAAGCCCAGATAAGTCATCTGAATTGATATTATTGATCCGTTATTGGGAATTACTGAAATGTGTCACAGTGCGTGCACAATTTAGCAACAATGGTCTCACGAATAATGCCCAAGGGTTAGTATTACAATATCTCTTTAGAAAATTACAAATATTACGAATCTTTTCATTAGAGATATAAATTTGGCTAACGATCTGCTTGCGCACTTATACGACGATGATTTGGGCCACGATATTCCTGTGCCAGGCATCGAATATGAGGTAAAAGTCAAAGTTTTAATTGAAAATATTTAATTTATAATGCAAATGCTTATTTTATTTCAGTTACGCAACTTCAATTTAACGAGCGAAGAGTGCATGGAGTATTTGGTTAAAAATGGATACGGAAAACCATATTGTTGGCTGCAAAGCATGTGCTCTATAGCGACCATTGATAAGAAGAAGTTTTTCAAACATGAATTAAATTTACACAAGTGGATTATAGAAGTATTTCAACGAATTTCAAAACGTTGGCGCTCTTGGTTACGCTTAAATCAGCAAATTCGAGGCTTGACCTATAAGGATGTTGATATGTACACTTTAAGGGAGAATATCTATCCAGAAGGCTTATCCTGTAGCCTGGTGCAGTGGACCGCGATCTCTCACGAAGAATTCAATATTCAAAATTCGGATTTACTAAACAACTTATCGCCTGCCAATGGCATTACATACACCTCCTACCGGGCGGTAATTGTGCGTGGATCCGCTAAAATGGAGTGCTTTATTCGTATACCCAGTAATTACCCATTGGAAATACCACTCTGGATTCTAAGCGTCCATTGGAATGGACGACATACAGCTATGAATAATGCGGCTATTAAGGTGAGCCCATATTTGTATATATAATATGTAAGTGTATATAATATAATAAACTTTTGCAGATGATGGAATTTTGGACAAACTCTTTGAGGCCCAAGCAATTGGAGAAGAATCATCGACTGCTTTATTCACAGCTCTTCCGCACGATTTATAGCTTCGACATATTTCTCGAGACAGAAGGAGCCATGCAGGCGACAAGAGAGTATAATAAGGAAAAACCCTACATTAGCACATTCACCAAGCGGATCCGCTTGCGTCCATTCAAATACATTAGAAAGGGTTCCATGTATACATTTAAGCAATGAATAATAAATAAATATAATTTTGTACGAGAGTAACAGTTTTGTGTAACACACTTTAAAAAAAACATTTTTATAATTTATTTGATAAAGCAACTGGCATATATAATTTACTAAATTTATGGGAATTAATATTTATTTATGTGGATAAAGAAAATTCAGTTTTTGTGTTGTCGTCACCGCCAAGGAGCCAGTTGGTAACTGTGAACTCGTATTGTTATCAACGACTTCGCGACTCTCGTCCGGCATTATTTTGTCAACGATATGCTTACTAATTAGGCCATCCTCGCCCAGATAGCAGATCGAATATCCATCGTACCATGCCTCTTGATCTTTTAGTATTTCTTGGAGTTGCCAAATTTTGTATTTCCAGAACTGAAACATTACTTTCAGACCCGATATGCCACGCACTCGCCATCTGATGCGCACTGTATAATCCTCCGGATGTTTGGTAATCTTAAGTACCTCAAATTTGACATAAGCATACTTCAAGTGACCCACTGTGCGGAGTATCGCAATTTGTTTGACATAGTGGTACAAACCCACTGTATGCTTGCCAGTTATGTTGTTCTGGAATATCAGATTGGGGCTATAGATGGAGTAGTCAAGAGGCTCGATAAACAGCCTGGGCAGCGTATGCTTGAGCACAGTATATGCACGATCCAAGGCTTCGGCGTTTTTATTCTGATTATTTTGATCCAAAGAGTTAGTTCTTGGTTCGTTTTCCCGACTATTTTCATGTGTAGCTTGTAGAATATTGCAGTTTTTTATTAAAGGCAATGTGCATTTTGAAGTTTCCAATTGTTGCGTTACATATAACCGTCGAATTACTGACGACCATGCTCGTTCCCTGTGATACCATCGACTCAGGTAAACTATCTTCGGCCCGCGCAACATTTTGATCGAGAGCTGTGTGTGTATATGTTTATAAATGTTATATGTGGTGCCCGCAACGAATTACATACATACATATGCTTCAGCATGCAATTTGGAATTGATCTGAGTGGATTTATGACTGATCAAATATATATACACTCAATCAAAATATGCGTGCCAAATATGAAAGGCAATCTTTCTATTAAAATACAAATATTCTATAATTTCACAGGTTATAAAATCGAGTCGGCTTGTAAAACAGCTGGTAAATCCAAAGACTATCGATTGTCACATGGATGATTTCTGTGTCATCGATAGTTAGATATGTAATCGGACTATCGCACCAGTGAAGCAAATTTAGCTATTTCAATGTCATATTTAGCTTTTCTTAAGTCTGGTCGCCCTGTGAGTATCTGAGGACGTTATTGGAAGTACTACTTCAAAAATTTTATTCTTGAAAGGAATATATTTTAAGGTATTACATGACTCTTAGTTGAATATTGCATATAATTGAGCTTAGTTCAAAATCGGCTAGCAACCTTTATAAAAATACTCTCAAACACTGCTTTATACTCTGCAAAGATATAATTGGGATATTAGCGTACGGAACTTTTGTTGTGGTTTTTTTTTTAAATTAATCAATAAGTTTCGAGTATTTTGACAAAACTTTACTATATTGAAGTGTTGACTGGAATCCGATGAAAATAGTATAGGGTAGTTAGGCTTCCGCACTTGAAATATTTCTGTTATTCCTTGTTACACTTTGTTGTCTGCGCAGAAGATAAGTCTGCGCAAAACAAATAAAGAAATGATGTATGATTGTATACATATACATACATACATATATTAGCCAAGTGTATGATTGTGGGACATTGTAGCTGTCAGAAGCAGTTGCTTTCCTGTTGTTCGTAGACATATACAAATGTACATACCTACCTGTACAAATACAAAAACTAAGGTGGTTTTTAAAATCAACCACTTTCTCTTAATAGTATATTTGTGAAATTGAAAGGAAAAAAATAAATTGAAATCGAAAAGTGCCAATCACTCAAGGTCAAGAATACTAACGCAATATACAAATATTTGTCGTCGTTGGTGTTGTGCGGAAAATCAATAATTATACACACAGTAAATATTTATGTGCAAAATATATACAAAATATTGTCATAGGTTTTTTTAAGTAATTAAAAAAACAACAATCGCAAAAATGTACGGCGTATCACCGTCTGCGCTTGATGTAAATGTAAGTTCCACAACCGGTCAATATATTTACCAAAATGTAACTCACTTAAATGTATTAAAAAGTAAAGGTTTTCATTAAATTCTAATAAGGAAAGGCACATTGAAATAATAAAAGGGTCCTAAAGGAGCAGAAAACTTATATAATATTAAGTGTATTCTCTATATATAATCTATTATTTACTACATAAATTATATATGTTCCAAACAGGTGGGAAAGAGCCTTGTTGATTGTTTACATATTTCAAAATGATATATTTTGAGTGATTGCAAATTAAAGTTTTTGTGCTTAATAGATACTCGACAACAATTATTAAATTTATTTATATATTGTTTTGCTTTTACAGAATCAGCGATATCGACTTCGTGATATTGACAACGAGCAAATCATGTCAACTTTTGGAAATATTGGACATTCATTAAGCATATCCGTGGAGAGATTTATAACAATCGGTGAAATAATTGCTGAGGAAAATACGGATATTAAAGCGGATATGTATGAGGCGGCTAGAGAAGCGAGGGATGCCGGTATGTTTCTAAATAATAACCATAAATTTCCAAATTGAAATGGAAGCGAAACCATGCTTAACAAGAAAGAACCGCACATTAGGCACTCCCTAGATTACATGCCCTTACAAAACGGGGTCAACCAGCTTACATATACATTTTACTATGAATTTAAAAATCGGACAGTTTATTCCTGTGAAAGCTACAAGCACCCTTACAATAAATTGCATAATTAGTGAATTTAATAAGGACAACTTGATAAAGAAAATTATCATCCGACCTGGCACTTTTTTATGAGTCGCCTGCAACAGTTAAACTGATATTTTTTCATTAGTAGTTAGGGTTAGGGTAGTTCGCATACAGACGGGCATTTAGAAGTACGTCAAAATTATAATAACCTCCATAAAGACTGGGACATATTTAACAATGTTGGGGCTTTGGATGTTTTGAACCCAGCCCTAAATGGGAATGTGATTTATATTTATTTTACTAATAAAACTTGCTTACTTTAAATCTACACTTTTACGTGTTTCAGGCAAATCCATTGAGCAATTATGCGATCTTTCACCAGTGAGTGGAATGGAGCTGCGACATCATATTGAACCCTTAAAGGATTATGGTGCTATTGTATTGGCCGCCAGATCACTTCTCTCATCGATTACGCGCATTCTTCTGCTAGTGGATATTATTGTGGTTAAAAAGCTACTCACGGCAAAGAAGAGGGCCTCGGAGAGTTTGGAAAAACTGGAATCTGTGATGAATTTCACTGAATTTGTTCGGGCGTTTTCAATATTTGGAACCGAAATGATTGAGCTGGCTTATTTAACGGGACATCATCGGAATTCGTTTAAGGAGGAACGACGACGAGCTCAGATGTTTTCGGCCCGTCAGATACTTGAGAAGTCCATATCGATATTGTTGACCTCATCGAAGAATAGTTTAATCCACAGCGATTGTGTCATAGTTAAGGAGAATCGCGATACCGTTTTTTGTCAAATCCGACGTGCAATGGATTTAATACATTTCGTTATCAAAGATAGTATTTTCGATTCGGCCAAACATATGGCATTTCGCAATAATGCTCGCTGTAACTCCAACTACGAGAATGAAAGTATCTATACGACAATCAAGCGTATTATAAATCTAATTAAGAGATTCAAACTGCAGACAATTCAATATGATTGCAATAGCAACAAAGAGGGTAATTTGAATGGGGACACGTTCTACTCGCTATTCGATGATGACGATTGGAAGAGTGAAAAGAATTTAGCACCGATTGCCGGTAGTCATATGATCAAGAATACGAATTATAAAAAACATATGAACTATGAAAGTTTTGACCTGAGGGAGGAACTATCCCTGGCGTTTGACAAACTGTTTGAGAAGGCGCACGATTTTACAGATTCGCCGTATATAAGTCACGATCATCGGAAAAATATATTAACCTACTGCCACAATTGTAAACTCGAATTTGATCTGTATCTCAATCATTTAATCAAGGAACAACACGATAATAATAGTCGCGGTGTGGGAGCAACCGTGCAAGGAGGCAGTGTAGAACCCGAAATGGGTATGCTTGCTAGTCTGGAGGAACTGTGCAAACAGCTGGTTATATCTGTGTCCAGTCAGATAGCCGATTTCAATGAATCGCTCGCCATATGCACAAAGATTGTGAAATCGTTTTACATTTTGGCCATGACCCACGATCTGGAGAATTTGAATCAGTGTTCGACCAAATTTCACGACTGCTGTGATCATATTTTTGATATCTGCAAACTATTACAACATATAGCACCAACTGAAAGACTTCAGGTCCATGCCAAATGTCTGGCCATCAACTTAAGAATATACGGACCACAAGTATTCATCGCTGCAAAGATACTGTGGAAATATACGAACAGCAGTGCGGCAAATGAGAATTTCGAATCATTCTTGGATATGTGGAAGTGGCTAATCAATGAGATCTCAACCATTGCCAAAAAGATACTTGCCTCAGTGGACACAACAAAACCGGCTAAGGATACCCAATTAGAGGTAAGTAAACCACAAAAACTTAAATAATATTCATTGAATCCATAAAATAATATTATCATCAAATAACATACAATTCTGTTAAGATAGAAAACTTAAATTTGGCAATTTGCTTATTTAATAAAAAAGGCGAAGCATTACAAGCTTAATAAATATTCTTTGATTTAAATTCTCTTATATGTAAATAATACTTTACTTAATTCGAAAATATAAAACATATTTATTTAAACCAGTTTAAAAACAAGTAAGAAAATTTAATCGAGAACTCTTACCTTAGCTCACAAATATATTAAATCAATTAAATACAGTTTATAGTAAGGAATACACATATCTGTACATATTTATATATGTACCTATCGGAGAGCTATATGTTAGTTTCCGTATACCATTTTTTTGGTTTCCCGATTACTGACTGCCATGATTTACCTTGATCCCAAGTTAGCCCAAATGTATTCTTATATTGATTATTATACTATCAATAAACACATGAATTGGGTGTGTATTCTGCGGCGCCTCCAGATTTATGAATGAGTGCAACATCGGAGATGAACATGAAGACCACTGTGTTAAATATGGGTTCCATATTTTTCAGCGATCTCTTGTCATCTTCGCACAGTGCCTTGCAACTCCGTCGAGCTATGCTTGGTCGACTCTGCAAGTAATATGTATTCAACAGCTGCGTAGAGGGTATCTCGTAGTCAAGCTCTCGTTACTAGAGCATTTTTACTTGTTTTCGTTACAATTTTTCGCAGTACACTCACACATTGTAAACTTTTTTATTACCAAATTTTAGAAATGTGAAACTGGAATAAAATCGACAAAACCATATGCGGCTGCGACAGATGAAAGAGAAATGGTCGAGTATTCGGGCATAGATGGTAAAAATAATGGAGAGACGAAATGGGCCGAGGATCTAGCCGATGACAATGATATTTTGAAAAGAGCTAAGAATATGTCGGCGATGGCATTTTTGATGTATCAATTTACGAAAGGAAGCGGCTCTTTAAGAACGACACAAGATTTGTTTACTCAGGCGGAATATTTTGCTGAAGAAGCCAATAGACTATATAAGGTTCTACGACATTTTTCATATCAGGTATTTAATAATAATTATCTATATGTCTAATATAAATTATTTATATGTCTGTGCGACTTATCTCAAAAACAAATGTTTGGTGGTTTTTTTCAGGTGCCAGCCAGTGATAACAAAAAGGACCTGCTAGGTATTTTAGATCGAGTGCCGACTTTTGTCCAAGCTCTACAATTTACAGTTAAAGATCATACAGTGGGAAAAGCAGCCACATTTGTTAAAGTTGATCATGTCATAAGGGAAACCAAGAATCTTATGAATGTTATCAATAAAGTTGTATCAAAATGTTTTGAATGCGCAAACAAGGTAACTTCAATTTAAACATTAATTGCAATTGATTTTTTTTATTATTATTTGTATAACAATATTAATTTGTTGTACCTTTTTAGTTTTATTTAAACCTACATAGGAAAGTATTTAGTGAAAGCATTTTTAAAGTAATTCATTTTGTTAGTCATCAATTTCAAAGTGTTTTTTATTACAACGAAACATAGCTCAGTGCTCGTAGAGGCTAGTGAAATTGAATTCCCATTAACTAAGCAGCTCGATATATTTTTCAATATATTTTGAAGACAATAACATATTCAATCTTTATAATATCCTGGTTAGCAGCAAGTGCGAGTTGCCGATGCTTCTGTCGCACTCCAGAGGCCGGGAGCCGGGCTTCATGAAATGCTTCGGAGAAACGACTGGAATCTTTCCTTGACTGCATAAGTTTTATCGTCATATGGCTGTGATCTTTATAACTAGCTTGAATCTAGCCAAAACCATTTTAAAGATAAACAAATAATGATATTATTCAGTAGGTACAAAAATAAAACTAGCAACATTAGACAAATAAATTATCATAGGAACAATTGCTTGAAAATCAAGTTACTGTTATCTTTACATTGTTGGCTTGTATTAAAAATGTTCATCTTAAAATTATATTGCGGCGCCAGCTACACACTCCACTCTCTCAGTGTACGTTGCTAGTCACACAAGTTGCAAGGAAATCTATTGACATTTTGGTCACACTCAAAAGCAGCACTCGGGACAACGTTCAGTAACAGCTTGCTATCTCGCTCCTTCAAACTTGTTTGAGAGCGTCGCGCGAAGCACAACTCTCTAAGAATAGAGAATAACGTTCAATTAAATAACGGAATGTGGCGAAACAGCAACGCTTTTCATTTATTGGTTACATTGACAATATTTTACACATATACACATTTTCTTTTTCTTCTACGTTATTTACAATCTAGTTTTGGGTAATATGTAAAATTACATTTAAATTTGAAGGAATTGTTGAAGATAATTAATCGATTTAAGTATGATCAGTTGAACTACTGTCTGCAAGCGTATGAATGCTTCAGTATGGCGAATACAGCTTTTTTCTTTTGTTTGTTTATCTCGAGAATTCGCACTTATTTTGATATCAAATTGAAATCAAAAGAATTACTTTATAACTTTCTCTCCCAATAGTACAAACTAAATTTAACTGGAATAACTGGAGGACTCACAGCCGGATCGGTGCGTGGAGATGACAATGTTGCTGGGGGAATGTGTGATTCCAAGGGAACGACGAGTAGCACCGAGGGGAGCATGTGACATTATGGAATGGCTCGAAGAGCCAAGGGGGATGCGAGGAGGACGAGAGTATCGTTTTTGTTGTTTTGAGCATAGCTGACGATTTAAGAGAAATCTTTTTATTATTATATGTGTAATCAGGAACGAAATATTGTTCAGCCAGTTGTGTCAAAATCGATGTTCTGAATTATTGTACAAAATTGTCAGATACACATACATTCACATATACATATATATACATATATATATATATATATATATATATATATTTATTGTAGTATCACAATCAATCAATCAATCATCAATTAATATCCATAATTAAGGTATGTGTCCTTAAGTGATCGTTTAATAAATAGGTTTTTGTGCTATTGTTGTTAGAATAATACAAATATAAGGAAAAGCTTTTAGATATAGAACTACAAATAATAAAGAGAAGAAAAAAACTATTATTGGAATTTTTTTCTTGTATTCAAAGAATTTGCCATAACCTTCCGGTGAATATTTATATTTTGTAGAGGCGTAAGTTTTTGGCCTATATTCAATTTTGTTAAATTTAACTATTTTGGACCTAATATATAACAAAAATTTAATTAAATTAAATGAAAAATGTGAATTACAACAATTTGAGTGAAAAATGAATTCTAAAATTGAAATAAAACATGATCAAAATTTGGAATTGCATTTATTTTAGAACGATTTTTATTGAATTGAAAGATATTATGCATACTGCTTGGATTCTTAGATGTCCCGTTAATCCTTGAATGTAACCTGAGACAAATAATTTGTGAGCTCACTGGAAAAGGAATTGTCGTTTGGAACTCAGCAATTTCCAGCAAAAATCTATAATCGCGCAAGACCTTGGGCAAGACCTTGGCCAGGACCTGTATCAAGAATTTTCTACCAACTGGCAAAAGGTCAAATCGTATCAGAGAAAACAACAATTTTAGAAACGGAGTCCATGTTTAATCAACTCGAAAGTTACAGCTAAAGTGCTACCAGAAGTTCTACTACAATGGCAGATTATCTGCTTAGCTACTTACATCGATGCTTTGTGGTTTCAGTTTTTCATGAGTATTAATAATGTAAGTGTACATAAATACTTTAAGAGTGTTGCACGACATATGTATATATACATATACATATTTACATATAAATACAATATATGTATATATATACACAATATATATATTTATGCTTCCAAAACAGACTGGCTTTGTATTATGGAAATAAGATAAAATATGAATTAAAACAAGAGTAACATCAAACATACAATACCAATAAAATGAGGTATAATCAGTAGAAAAAGTGAACATATGTTTGACATCCAAGAACATTGCTGTTTGTATAATTATTTAGCACTGTTTGCTGGAGCATTTACCACAAATTATTTGAAATATGGTGTAAGTGACGCATAAAGAGCATCAGCAAAAAGTAAGAATGCCAATAGCAGAGGAGATCCGACTAGAAAATACCCTCTGTACAGCCATGATATTTAAATAACTAGCGCAGACTTTGCAAAAAATGGTAATGGTAAGCAAAATATAAGTCACCAAAATATGAATAATAAAAAATTTAAATAAATAATTCGAGTTGAAGTGAATGTTTTACTTTTGCTTGCTTTCTAGCCCATAGTAAACGACACATTGCACTGTTTGGTAATAAATAACATATTAAAGTAAAAGAACTGATAAACTGTAAAAGTAAAAGAACACCCAACTGCCACTTTTGTGTATTTACAGGGAATGGGAGTATAACTAACTTGATAATAATGGCTACGCTTTTAAAAGGTTTGCTTTGAATGGAATTATTTTTGCTGCATCCCCCCAGCACCCTGTTTCTTCTTGCTAGGCTTAAAAACGTATAAAAAGAACTGCAAGCAACGGGAAATTCACAGTCTTTCCTCACGTTTTGCAGTGCATTTTTGAACAATGTTTAAGTCCGTAACAACGTAAAGAATAATGAAAAATTTGAAAAATAAAAAATAAAATAAAATACACTATAAGTGCTTGTGAATAATTTTTTTTTTGTAACCTATTCGCTTTCCTTAATAACATGTTCTCTTTCAGGTTATATCAAGGACCTGGGGACACAGCTTGTCGGACTGGCGAATTAATCCTTCGTTTTTCTAGATATTTGACTTCGTTTGTGGAATTTATCAATTACTAGCTGGATCACATCCATTGTTTACAGATTAGTGAGCGGACGTTCTGTGAATCCAGAACTTTTCAACAATATTGACCTGACCTGAGCACACTCGCTCGGTTCCGAAGTTTGAAGTGTGTAAAGTTTTTCACTAGGCCCAAAGTTCAAAAATATTTTAATAGAGGAGACTTTGATCAATACAGTTATTATTGGTGTCAGAATATCATCTAGGTTGTTGTGTTCCAATAAGTTCTGATCTTTTCCAAAGTCACTGTGTGATTGCAGTCCTAACTTTGTCAGGATAAACCAATTTTGGTGACTTTTGTATATTGATTTCATATATTTTTTAATTTATGTATGTAAAATAATAAGTACTTAGCATGTATTGTAAATATTTAAGTTCACTATATATAACATATTTTAAAAATTATCTCTTTAAAGCCTGTAAAACTATTGTTCAATATTTATTATATTTTAAATATTTTTTCTTTTTGTTTGGTTCAGATGCTTCAACTATAAATGTATATAACGACAGCTACTACCTTCCTCAACCTACAGCAAAAGATTATAAGAGAGAATTATTCTTAAATGGTATCAGCATGTTAACAGAATTGATGCTTTCATTACCGCCAAGAAAAATGTATCCAACCAAGGATATGCAGCAAAAGTTGTCGAAACGTAATTTAGACAGCCTTGGTGGGGGACATCTAATTAAGAGATCATTCGAAATCTGAAATGCAACCCGATTAGAAGTAACGCAATTTATCATTTCCAATGGTGATCTTCTGTATACTATATGTTATATCGTATCGTAAATGTCTTCAAATGTCAAAATTTATTAAGGTAATAAAGCAATATGTGTAAATAACTATAGATGTGCTTAACTAATTTGACGGAGTACAATTATATTATATTTGTACGATCTATACAAAGACATCGGTATTTTATAATACTAAGTAATGTTTAAGTGGGGTGTATTGATTTATTTCGTTGAATAATTTGGTTATTTATTTTAAGAGTAATTTTTTGCTTGGCAAAACGTGCAAGTTTTTACAAATATATAATACTTAATATAAAATTATTACTGACTTCTTCTTGCTACATTAAAATGAATATTAATTTCTAAATAAACCACCTTATTAATAACTGCACTCTCTTTTGTAAGCCTTCTGGAAAAATACAGAAGGACAATTAGTTCTGCGGTAAGTAATTAATTGTAACATTTGACTGGAATCTCGAAGATTCCCAAAACTTATGTTTTGCTATTGTACACATTTTCCTTTATTTCTAGCAGAGCTCACACGATTTTCGTTCACACTCGAACCTGTACTCGTGATTTTGTGATAGTTTGCCCATAGTCTCAAAACGAATATGCTGTTTGAATATATGCTGTTTATAGCGATTGATGCAAAGCATTGCATTCATGCTTGTGTTCGTGTACTTGGGCCGAATAACACACGGAGACGTCGTTAGCACACTGGACACGTACCGACCATATCTACGACATTAGTCAGAGAGATCTTTTATTGCCTTTACCCACAGCTCAAAGGGAATTAAATAGAATACAGACGTTGCGCTCGACTCTATTATTTTCCATTCGAATTAGTTGACAAATTGCAAACGCAAAATTTGTTTTTATTTCGGTCCTCTTTAATAATTCGCATTCTTTCAAAATTCCATCATTGCAAAATATGCGAGCAAGTCTTCGGAAGGGTGTAGAGGGTTTGGGGTATATTAGACCCAAGTATTTTAATTCAATTCATATGTCCATATCAAAAGTGTAAATTAGAAGTTCAATATTTTGACAGAATATTTTTAAAAATAATAATTGTTAATCCTTTCATATTTCTCAAATTTTTGATGCAAGAATATGATTATCATAATAGGAAAATTGCCATACTTATTACATACATCAATTAAGTTTTTATAATTTTCGACAACATTCTGCGAAATAATAAATAATTTATCTATATTTATTAACATTCCTAACTTTACACGAAAATATTACATTTTACCGAATCATTTATTTACAGAGCGTTGTTCGAAGGAAAAGGTCAAGAATTGAAGTGTTTATTATGCAATAAACTGGATTACAATACGCAGAGCAACTTTAGAGCGAGCAACAGCGATAACAATGGTGCTGTAAAGCCTTTACTGGCCAGGAAGGATTCGATGTACAACAAGAATGCCGCCTGGCGAAGTAAACTGAAAAGGAATTTTGACGAAATTGACAAGGCCTCCGTCAGTTTTGGTCTACTAAATCCTCTCGTATAGTTCCAAATGTGCGTGGATTGAAATTTGAATTTCTTACTCAGATTTGTATGTAACGCAAAGTCGCTGTGTGTCAAGGGAATAATTGTATAAAAAAAAAACAAACCAATAATAATTAGTAATACCAACAACAATAAAAACAATTATAATTGTTATTAACATGTTTATTTATTCTTCTTTAATGTTGAGTTTTGTGAAAGGTCATACCAGATCTAAATGCAGCGCTTTTTATTTTTTGTTTTTTGTTTCAAGGGACTATTTAAATACAAATTACATTTGATAATTATATTTAAAACAGTAATTCATTAATATATTCTTCACTTTGTTTATTTGAATTACGGCGATAGGGATAACCTATAACAATTCATATTGACGTAGGTGCATCCTTTGAATTATATCCCTACAATCATTAAAAACTCGCTTGATGTTTTCTGTGTCCACGGCGCATGTGAAATGTGGGTAACAATAATGTTTACCGTCTCCACTTGCTGTCGATATACGCTGTTTAAATATAGAATTAGCAATCAAATATATATTTGTATATAAATATATATATTTTATCATTAGTTTGCCACAAGTAGGCACTTACCAGAAACTCGTCCCGTATAAAATATTTTGCTCTTATTACCTCTGCGTCATCATTGGATTCCATTATTGCGTCACCTATAAAATGTATATATGTGTTTAAAACCCTTATGGGTTTCTTTTGTGTTTATTTACATTTGCAACTTACTTGGCGTTTGATATTTGTTGAACTCGGAGAAATATTCCGACAATTTACTTTTTCCAGCCTTAATTTTCTCTGCTAACAAATCTTGCTTATTTAGAAAAAGTATAATAGAAATTGTGCGTAGCCATCTGAAAAAAATCATTTCAAACTTAAGTACAAATACAAAAAAAAAACTATTAACCTCTTTTCGGTTTGAATTATACCTGTTGTTCCAAATACTCTTAAATAAGTCCAAGGATTCTCGAAGCCGATTTTGAGTGGGATCCTCACGCAAAACCATGTTATAACTTGAGCATGCTGTTACAAATATTATAGCAGTTACATCATTGAAACATTGAATCCACTTTCTGCGCTCGTCACGCTGTCCTCCCACGTCAAACATACTATATACAAAGTAAGAAAATCAACGCATTACAAAATCATATTTACACACATATGTATTAATAATTACTCACTGAAAATTAACTTTGTCCACCTGAAATCTTGTTTCGAATATTCCTGAAGTCAAAACACGGCACCGAAGAATATCTTGTTCATTGGGGGTATAGTTTGGATTCTTAATTGTGCTAACTCGATCCAGAAAGCTTTAAAATTCCAATTGTTAAAATTGTATAGTAATTATTTAATAAACTTTAAAAGTAAACTTAAATAATTATAATTATGAAAAAGGAAACTATTATTTAATAAGATGTATATGTATTCAAGCTAAGGCTTTGCAAGTAATTCATATTCTGTATGGACACACAATTACATACTTTTTAGGAACGGGGCTAAATATCTTTACCCACTTCATACTGATTACCAAGCAATAGTATTCTCTAACTCGAGTTTAACAACAGAAGCGATTACAAAAAACTATTTATGCAATTGCAGCGTGCAAATATTTTACCGCTTAATCCATTTGAAACCAATTTGGACAAAAAACGTCCTAAATAAAGGAATTATATTAATTTTTCATGACAAAACACTTGGAAAAACAATATGCTAACATGCACAAAAAGAACTTGAACAAATCTTTTAAAATGATCCAGTACTTACTATTTTGCGCAGTCAATTAGTTGATATTCATTTGACCTCTCATAGGTTTGAAGGACACCTTTGTCTTTCCATAATTCTTCTGTGTGTTCATAAAATTCAGGAGGATAGTTGAAGTCGGGACCTGGAGAATAAAAACACAAGTATAAAATATAACTAGCATAGATACTCAGGTAAGTACAATTGCGGTCAAAATAATTGTAGCCTCACAAATGATCATAACTTTTTATTAACTGGCCGTGTTAATTGTTTGCACGTGTGTTTTGAACTATATATTTAATGAACTACATGTTGTCGAAATCATAGTTTAAAATAAATTAGGAATATTTATTATTATTTTGATAAGAATACTTTTCCGAGTCAGGTCTGGTCAAATGTTTAAAATCTCCCGATATACAAGTGTTTAAAACAACAGGAGAATTTGAGAATGGGCCTCACTTTGTACTTATCAAAATAAAGTCGACAGAGAATTTCGACAATTTTACGAAATACCAAGTCTAAGAATATTTTTAATTCTTGTCGGTTGGGAAAAAACATATGTTTTCTATTTTTTTTCCAAAATATGACTTTTTTTCAGATTGAATCTTTTTAATGAGACCTTCCCCTTCAGCAGTATCATATTTGCCGAGACCAATGATATCACTACAATATGACCTCTTCTATTTTGGAATGCTTTTAAAAATGCAGTTAAGTTAAAAATGTTTGATGACTAATTTTTTTATCGCGACCAATATACTACATCAACATTATTATTATTTTGACCGCATCTGTATATAAATAAGACGTGTATTGATTTCCTTGTAGCAATAACATGAATATGATAAATTTTCTTTCTTACTAGATGCATAATCCTGAATATATTCCACCCTGGGTTCATTTTCTTTTTTTTCTAAAGCTACAGGTGGATTAAGTGTGCTCATGGCTCCAGTAATAGTCTGTAAATATATATTATATATATATATATATATAAAATAAGACAAATATACGGTATTTCTAACAAATAAAACATAGGTTTTACAAACAATTTCTTAAAGAATTAAAGTTACATACCAATATAGCGTCACGAATATTCTTTTTAATATCATCAATTTTCTGTTTTTTCTCTGTTTCAGAAAATCCGTCGACATGCAATATCCGCATTTGTTTGACTATAGTTGATTTACCGGACTCACCCGCCCCCAACAGGAGCAGCCGGTGTGTGGCCCGATAAAGCTGTTTATCCTTCTGCAATTGCCGTGATATGGCATCGCTGCGACGCTTTTGACTTTTCGAATCCTCCGAGCTAACATCAGACTGTTTTGAAGTTGGCGAGCCAAAGCAACCCATAGCAGACCACGGAGCCCACCAACAAGTCGCTCGATTCTCTTGATTGGCGTCGGGGGACTCTGCACCCCTAGTACTTTCTCCGTTCTGCTCCAGTATTATAGAGTCTTCTTTAATTATGTTATAATGTTAGTCAATGTCTTCAATTCCAAGAACAACTACAGCTCTCGCTTTCGCTCGCTCGCTCGCTCTCTCTCTATAAAAATATCGTCAAAACGATTGTTTGATGATTAATCTATATAAAAAAATAAATTAAAAACAAAGTAAATTAAAATTCGGATAATTATTATCAGGTTTTCCAACAGACTAGACAGTTTTAAAAGACAAATAGCTTTACATATCTAAGCAAACTACATTTGTTCGCATCGGTCACGATGTCTGTCGTAGTTAAAATCCATATTCAGTAAGAATAGCTTTTAAAATTGCAGAATACATCGTTATATATACTCTTTATATCGGTATTTCAATGCCCTTTTCCATGTAAATAATCCTCCCAGTTTTTATCAAAGATCTAGTTGTTAAAATTATTTAATAGACTAAGCCCTGATCAGAAATATATAAATATATATAAAAAGAGACATATACATACACAAAATTTGATAAATATATATGTATATTTATAATTTATTACGTTCAATATGGCAATCAACTTTAGATACAAAGTACTAAATACTACAACACATATGTAGGTAGATGGGGCATGTACGGTTACTCAAAAATCAAAGCTACACCCCATTAGGTGTACAGAGTGGGTGGTGGGCGTGGGGGTAGGGGTGTGGAGTTATCGATATTTGAAACGAATTGAATGTGTGTATGTGAAATGCGGAACTGTGTGAGATCGACGTGACATACAGGTGGGGGTGGGGGACGGACAGTCAATAAGGCGTAATCGTAATTAACGTTCGTATAACTTTCTATGCTGATCCATAAGAATATGTAAATGCACACATTCATATATAGATGTGTGTATGTATGTATGTACATAAATTGTCGAATTGAATTAACGATGTTAAGCACGAGAAGTCTTCGACTACAATGTAACAGGTGAGAAGTGGGCTTGTTTTGCGCATACACAGTACATATGTACACCCACTATGTATATACATTATATATATATAGGTACAAATTAAAATGTATATCTAAAGGATATCTGAATGCATATAAATATATAATTTATCCAAAGTATCCATGCACACATGTTAAATGTTAATAACATAGATAACAAGAGGAATGGTAACGGAATATTAATCCAATAAAATATGTATACAAGTAATATAGATATTTTTTTGCATTTGTATGCATAAATACATTCCACAAATATGTATGCACACAGTTACGTACATACATACGTATGTATATGTATACTCATCTCTGTGTCGCATATGTATCTATATACATTATATATATTTATATATGTATATATTTAAATATATGTATATATATATATATATAAATATATATATATATATGTGTGTGTGTGTGTGTATGTATGTATATGTATGTATATATACCGATGTATTTATATACATCGTATATCATATATATGTCTATATCTTAATACATCATGCAACTTTATTTAGATGTATTTTATCGGGTTGTGTGTTTTCACTAAATTTTATTTTTTTCAGGATTTAAAGGGCAGACGCGTATCACAACTTTTTTTTAACGCAAGGTGAAGAACGATAACTTATGTATCTGGTGTATACACATAACATATTTAATGCGCTTTGTAAAAATCGTTATTTTAATTGTTTTCGCATATATTTATTATATTTTTAAGGCGATTTTTTGTCAATTGAATCCTCTATTCATTTATGGGGGCAATTTTGGTGAACATCTACCTTGATTGCACATTTAATTATCTACTGCAAGTTGATTTTGTTCATATAATTGATGTTAATGGTTGCGAATAATTTAATGAACTTAATATATCCCTTAACTTGCCACATTATATTACTACACGGATTTTTAACTTATTTTCAATAACTAAAAAACTCACTTTTATGTATTTTTATTTTATGTATCAACCTAGAGGTGCGCCATATTCGATAGGTTTATTTTTCGTTACAATTAAAATATATCGTTGGTTTCTAGTGATGTTCATTGGGCTCTAGAAAAATTCACGCTGTGTATTCAGCAAGAAAATCTAGCCTAGAATAAATAGTTTTTATTTTCGATTTAATTTAAAAATAATATAAGGAACAAATATAAAATCTTCCATAAGTCCACATTTGAAGAATATGGAAAATTCATAAGGGATCCAAGGATGAAAATTAATATTTTTATAATTTATTTGGATAATTAATATTATTATTTGCAAATTGACATATATTTTTAAGCTAGGAACGCAACTTCAATGACCAATTTTATATATTTGCAATACTATTTATTATATTCAGACGTGTAACGCAAATCTCATGACAATTTTTGTTGTTTACCAGGGAAAAAACAGCTGGTTCACATAAATTGGAGTGATTTTATTATTGCACTCAAATTAAAAATATCCAGCTAATAGAGAAAAACGTCTGTTGAATAGGGCTGTCACCGTATACAAATATTAATGCTTAATATAAAAATATTTTAAAACAATTATTTTCAACAAGTTTATCAATGTGAGATAAAAGCTCTTTTTTGAGTTTTCGATTACAATTCACAGTAATTCAGACAACTTAACAGGGAGGGTTTACTTAATGTTTTACCCTGAGGCAAACGGTTGTTAGTACATTAAATCCTTCTAGTCCAGTGATCCATCCAAGGGTGAAGTTGATATGAAGCTTCCAATGAGCATATGTCATTGCTTCGGTTCAGTCTGTATGCACTGCCAACCTTTGCAACTGTGAAGAATGCGCATCGAATGTGCCTTGGAGACTTGGGCCAGACCCTAGAAATGCTCTTCTGACCTGATACGAGTTATTGTTGGTCCTATTAATTAGTTCTACATATAAAATAAGTATTCATGTCTCCTAACTATGAAAATTAAAAGTTATTACATGTCATGAGTACCAATGTTATAGGATTTTTTAAATATTAAAGCTCTTTGTGTCCTCTAAAGGGGAATTTCCAAGACCTCTAGACTGTTATATTATGTGTATAATATTTTCTATTAATGAAATAATCATGTACTACTCATTTCTAATTATTGAAGCCATAAACTAGATTTGCTATAATTATGCAATTTTCAAATATTAATTATATATCCTTAAAATCGTTTTTGTAATTAATGAAATTTGGTTTATTTTGCGAAGGTTTGTGTAACAAAATGAAAATTATTTGCATCGACAATAATATATATATACGTTTATATACTGTATTTACCATATATGTACATGTCATGTAGGATTATGAGTGTGGTTATTTAATGGACCACATATTCAGGGCCAAGCCGGTTGCATTTTAGGTTGAGGGCTTAAGCATAAGTATTTAAGTATTTAGTTCACACAAATGCATATTTAAGATGATTGGTATATAATATAGATAAATAATGGACATACATATATGCATATATATATATATATATATATTTGTATACACGCTTACATTATGTATTACATATGAAATATATATGTTCAGAAAATGTGTGTGTGTGTGTGCATGTGTAGAATTTTTTTGGGTATGTCATAAATATTTATGTATGTACAAACATACACAGCTACAGATATTTATTCATATATGTGCATATGTATGTATTTATTTATGAATGTATCCAAACATACACATACATAGGTACAAAAATATGTATGTGTGAATAGACACTAACACAAGCGAACGAAATTTTCGAATAGACGGTAAGTGCTTAAAAGTTTGTGCGTGCTAAAAGTATTTTCCCAGGCCAAAATAGAGAGTGTATCTAATTTTGGGAATTTTGCCAAAATATATGAATTTTGTAATTCAAATAGACACTCTCATCAAGCAGCGTTCTCCTTGCGTTCAGTTGCCGTTGATCGTTATAATAGCGCGATCTTTGTGTTAGCTCTTGGTCTTTTGACTAAAAGATATTATATAATACCGAAATTTTTGTTAACATAAAACAAATTGTAAGTTTTGTTGATTTATTGCAACAATTCAAATAAACCATTGTTCCTAATTAGTGTACAAATATAAAAATCTACAACTATACAAGTTACATACCATATACATAGAATATTGTGTATGAAAACATTGAAAAAATAATTTAAAAAATTTTCAAATAACGAAAAAGTGCAAATTTCTGTTTGCAAATGTACATATAAAACTATTTGCACACAAATAAAAATATATATAAATATATATAGGCAATAATATATATTTATTTACGCATATCAAGTTTGTGTTTTAAAAGTGTATCCTGCAAAATATATATATAAAAAAAGTTGTTAAATCTATAAACTATATTGGAAATTTACAATTAATTGATCCACACCACTCATACGACAGGAGCACATATATAGATATACCACATATATATATATGGAAAAATACATACATATGTACATACCTATCCTATATACAAACATATATATATAAGAGAGTAAAGATCCCTCAACCTGCTGGGTTACCCTGAATTTTTTTAATATTTAGTCATTTACTCCTCAAAACTTGGCCATGTACGTATGTATGTATGTAACTATATAATATTATGCACCTGTTACTGTGGCCACGCTCGCAAGTGTGGCATACATACACACATACATAAATACATACATGCATGAAGTGTTGCCAAAATCCAAAAAATTCAAATATATACGCGCATATATACATCCATACATATTAAATCAACCCAACTATTACCTGCCAAATCTTTTCCACAAGCATACTCAAAAATTTTATTTTTAAGCATAGATATTATATGTATTAACAAAAAATACATACATTCGAATTGATATATTTAAATGCCAAATCTTGTATCTGTATGGGTGAGAATACGTTGATTATGCAACCCATTTGGCTGTTGTGATCTAAGTGACAAACAAAGACGGCAACAACACATTTGAACAAAAAAGAAAAAAATAAGAAATTATAAATAAGAAAGCTTTTGTATAGCAGGTGTAAGTATGAAGAAACTTTGTAAATATGTACATTTAAAGCATGTACATATGTACCTATTTACATATGTTCAAATTTACATATATGTATGTATATGTGTACATTTGTAGTGTAAAATACATGTATTGCAATTATATGCAATTGCAATTATGAACAATCATATTTAAGTGCACTTTTGTAGTTTATTGTACAGTGTATGTATGTAGGTACATTTGTACCTATGCCAAACACACACGCACAAAACATATAGGTACACACATCAAGACTTGTATAGATTCAGCAGCAAAGGTTTCTATTTTTAGCTAATATCTTGTAGACTCGAAATATACGGACATACATATATTTTTTCCGGAACACAAGCTAATATATAATATATATACGTATGTGAGTATAATTCTTGTACATATGAAATATATAATATATGTAAATATTGCAGAAAAAGCTGCCAGCATGTAAATAGTATATATGTATTTACATACATATATAAATTCTGGGAGAGTTCCTGTTTACATTGATCTCTTTGTTTGTGTATTTAAGTGCAACATACATAAACTATATGTATATACTATAAATATCTGCACTAATTTATGGCCAAGTACACACTTGGACTCATTTCTACAATGTACCTACATCGGTGATCGGTGCGCTAATTTTCTTTGTGTGTAACTAGTCCAGGTAAAATATATATGAGAGTGTCCGCCTGGGTGACACCCTGTAGTTAGCTTGAAATTTCGCTCAAATACATTTGAACACAATAACACATATATGCACACACACACACACACACATACACACACACACACAAGCACACACAATAAAAGCTGCGCGCTTTTGGCTGATCTTTAGGATGCTTCTTCTTCCCTCTACATCACACTATGAAAAAGTTTTTTAAATAACTTTGGTGTGTTATTGTCCGATTGCTATAAAATTTTCAGAGCAAAAAGCTAATATTTAAACTTAAAAAAGACAATTATATATATATATACATATATATATATATATATATATATTACAAATACCCTATTAAAACTGTTCATATAATTTTAATTTTTGCAACATATTTAAATATTTTCAAGGTCTAACATACTTTGTGCTCTTTTCTTCAAATTATTAAATAACTGCAAAATTTTTAAATCTACTGCACAAGTTGTCAACTACAGCAGGGACCGCACATGGTTCAATTGTTTGACGTCAATTTCGAATACGTGCGTTTGACACTCAATCATCTACACACATATTATACAAACATACACGCCTGTCTGTCTATCTATGCGTGTGTCTGTCTCTCAGCCATGTTCGTCGGCGTAGCTATTTCTATGCAAAGCAGCCTCTCAGTTTTGAGGCATTGGTGATGTAACCTGGTAGAAATCCCTGTTTTTTTTGCAGCAGGTATCACATACGTACATAGTATGTACATAAATAAATTTTTTAAAGACTTAGGTCTAAAAAATTAGGAACGTTGTTTCTAGGAATTGGGAGAATTAAAAAAGTCAAATAGGCAGTTAGTGTTTTAAAATATTAAGTATTTCAAACTTTTGAACTTCATATTTAGCGGGTCTTTCAAAAAATTGCTGTCGAAAATCCTTTTTTATTATCGATAATTGGGAAACCCGAAAAGCTATCGGAAGAAAAAATATTTATCGGAGCGGTCACGCGACTTTTTCCTACATTTGCCAAAGGGAAAAGCTACAAAATCTAATAATCAGGTTCGTTCTTGAGATTGAGTTATGTTTACAAAATTCTAATCGCATTTAAATCGAAAATGTTATTAAATTGCAAAATGTAGCATTGCGATTACAAAACATAATTTACTTAAATTCTTGTCACGACTCATTCATTCAATTGCCAATAAGTGTAATTAAAAAAAACTTTACTTTTATGGCACCACACTTTTTTTTCTTATCGATACTTCAATAAGTTTATTAAGCAGCCCTGCTTTCGATATTGTCATGTCATAGTTAACACTACGCCGGAAAATTCAGTAATAAACGGCCTAAAACTGCATTTTAGTTACAGTACACATATACGTATATTTAGAAAAAAAAAAAAAAAATAGAAAGAAATCGCCATGGCCATATAAAACCTGTGTAGTTATTGACTGTAGTCAAAATTAAGTACTTAACACGTCAAGTTTTTTCGCTTTTGAATGATTGTAAATAAAATTAGGCACAGATTCGCAAATATTGCATTACTGAACAAAAGTGACACGTGTGTGAATCTCATAAGTTAGCGCTGCTAAGAAATAAATCAAAATAAGTGGTAATGAAAATAAAACTAAGTATAACCATTTCTATTTCCATCGTGCATTAATACATGACGTGTATGTGTGTGGACTGTGTCAGTTCCACTCATAAGACACACACATATACGTGTGTACTACGTACTTTTAAATACACGTGTCTCATTGTTATCTGTGGATATTGAAATACACATGCACATACAACATAAAGTAACCGTTTACACATGTTTTCTATGTCATTCAGGTGACTATTGGTGGATCTTTGTCTCTCTTTATCTGTTATCGAGAATACACATTTCGCAGCACGTCGCAGTATCTTGCGATACATTCTAATCGCACACACATATATACCTGCTTATGTACTTACATTATTTACAAGTGTGTTTGTTGCTGATCCAAAAAGTGTAAAATAAAAATGCACATAAGAAGCTGCAGCTTTAGCACGCATATAATTTTTCCAATTAAAAGCTTTAGCCATAAAAAAAAAAAAAAAAAAAAGTTGGAAAACCACAAAAAAAGAAATGAGAGGGGAAAGCGATTTTTGATACATTTGCAACATAAATTGAAAAAAAAAAATCAAAAAGTGTTATCTGATTGAATGGCATCAAGAAATTGATAATACATTTATAATAATTAAAGCGCAATAAATGAGTCTTTGTTGCGAAAAATAATTGCAAGCTGGTTTTTGTTTTGCTGTTTTCTTATGCTTTTCGTATTCTGATCACAGCTGAATACGCAAATTTCATAAACAGGCCGAAAATTAAAATTAGTTGCAAAAAGAGAAAGTTTATTTTAAATTTGCAGTATTTAAAAAGAAAAGAAAAATGTATATTTTGGTCGTACTAACCGGCCTATATTTATTGAATTTTAATCAGTTTCTCGCCTTTTGTTTTGCATCTGTTTTGAATATACCAAAATCTGTTAAAAACCGATTGAATAAATACTTAACTTTGGTATTTTCAACCTTGACATACACGACATTCGAGTTTTTGTGCTTACTTCCTTAAAAGAAGCTTCTGAAAATATAAGATTTCCCATTATATATTAAATAATTTTCTTTTATATCGAAATGTTGCTTAAAACGAATTAAAAACAAATAATATTTTTATATATTTGTATTATTTTGCAGGGTGTTGTAAGCTAAGGATAACGATTCAAAATGGAAGACGGTCACGCAAAAACCGTCGAACAAGCTCTGACCTTCTTTAGCACAGATGCAGAACGCGGTCTATCTCTTGATCAGATCAAGGCAAACCAGAAGAAATATGGACCTAATGGTAAGCATATATGGCGATAGTCTGATCAGCTCTTTTGCTTTACTTATTTATAATTATTGACTTTAATAATCACAATTCGATTTTCTTTTTATTTTCAGAATTGCCAACTGAGGAAGGTACGCAATTATCGACCTTGCTGGGCACATTTCCGATGTCCTCTAACTGAATATAGTATTTAAAAAAAAAAAATTTATATTAATTTATTTTTATTATTACAGGAAAAAGCATTTGGCAGTTAGTTCTAGAGCAGTTCGACGATCTTCTGGTGAAGATTTTGCTATTGGCAGCCATAATATCATTTGTAAGTTGTTTGACGTTTTGAGTCACTTTTTCCCTAGTATACATTTTAAATCGAGCCCCTTTCCTGAATTCCAATTTGAATTTATAAATTAAATTGCCAAATTGTTAAACAAGTCACAGAAATATTCAAAATTAAATTAAAATGAGGCTCAATAGTAAACTTAGCGGAGATTTCTCATTATGGCATAATAATTATGTTGTGAAACCTGAATTGAAGGTATATATATTCCTGATCAGCATCACTATAGCCATGTCCGTTGGTCTGTGTGTGAACAAGTCCCTAACTTTTAAAGCTATCTTAATAAAACTTGAAATATATCCATACTCTTGGTGTAGATGTTTCTGATCGGATCCTTATCTAGCTGACAAGTTATCCTGGTTAAAATGGACAAATTGTCAGCTAAGGGAATAATGAAATTTGAATAGGTCACCTGACAGCCTCTCTTAATTGTGTGTAATTACTTTCAGAAGGATTGCAATTTTTAACACAAAATACATTTGTTTTGTTCAATTATAGGTATTAGCGCTATTTGAAGACCATGAAGACACATTCACTGCATTTGTAGAACCCTTAGTCATATTACTTATTCTAATAGCAAATGCTGTCGTTGGTGTTTGGCAGGAGAGAAATGCCGAATCAGCAATTGAGGCACTCAAAGAATACGAGCCCGAAATGGGCAAGGTAGTGCGTCAAGATAAGTCTGGTATCCAGAAAGTAAGAGCGAAAGAGATTGTGCCCGGTGATCTGGTCGAGGTGTCTGTGGGCGACAAGATCCCAGCTGATATTCGCCTCACTCACATCTATTCGACAACACTGAGAATTGATCAGTCCATCCTTACCGGTGAGTCTATTTCGGTTATCAAGCACACCGATGCTATTCCCGATCCACGCGCCGTCAATCAGGACAAAAAGAACATTCTGTTCTCTGGCACAAATGTTGCCGCTGGCAAGGCACGTGGCGTCGTCATTGGCACTGGCCTAAGCACTGCTATTGGTAAAATCCGTACTGAAATGTCTGAAACTGAAGAGATTAAAACACCACTGCAACAGAAATTGGATGAGTTCGGTGAGCAGCTGTCCAAGGTGATCTCCATCATTTGCGTTGCTGTCTGGGCCATCAATATTGGACATTTCAATGATCCCGCCCATGGCGGCTCCTGGATCAAGGGTGCCATCTACTATTTCAAGATTGCCGTCGCCTTGGCTGTCGCCGCTATTCCTGAGGGTTTGCCAGCTGTCATCACCACCTGTTTGGCTTTGGGCACCCGTCGCATGGCAAAGAAGAACGCCATTGTCCGATCTCTGCCATCTGTCGAGACCTTGGGCTGCACATCTGTCATCTGCTCCGATAAAACTGGCACTCTAACCACAAATCAAATGTCCGTTTCCCGCATGTTCATCTTCGACAAGGTCGAGGGCAATGACAGCAGCTTCCTGGAATTCGAATTGACTGGCTCCACATATGAACCCATCGGTGAACTGTTCCTGGGCGGCCAGAGAGCTAAGGCCAGCGACTACGATACTCTGCATGAACTGTCCACTATTTGCATTATGTGCAATGATTCCGCCATTGATTTCAACGAATTCAAGTCTTGCTTTGAGAAGGTCGGTGAGGCCACTGAGACTGCATTGATTGTCCTGGCCGAGAAACTGAATGCCTTCAACGTTAACAAAGCCGGTTTGGATCGTCGCTCAACTGCCATTGCGTGCCGCGGCGAGATTGAGACCAAATGGAAGAAGGAATTCACTCTGGAGTTCTCCCGCGATCGTAAATCCATGTCTTCGTACTGCACACCACTGAAGGCCTCTCGCCTGGGCACTGGCCCCAAACTCTTTGTCAAGGGCGCACCCGAAGGTGTCCTCGAGCGTTGCACACATGCCCGCGTCGGCACATCCAAGGTGCCACTGACCTCCGCACTCAAGAGCAAGATTCTGGCCCTGACTGGACAGTATGGTACCGGACGCGATACTCTGCGTTGCTTGGCCCTTGCCGTTGCCGACAGTCCCATGCGTCCCGAGGAAATGGATCTGGGTGACTCAACCAAATTCTATCAATATGAAGTGAATCTAACATTTGTCGGTGTCGTCGGTATGTTGGATCCACCACGTAAAGAGGTCGCCGATGCCATTATTCGTTGCCGTGCCGCTGGCATTCGTGTCATTGTTATCACTGGCGATAACAAGGCCACCGCTGAGGCCATCTGCCGACGCATTGGCGTCTTCTCCGAGGATGAGGATACAACCGGCAAATCATATTCGGGACGTGAATTTGATGATCTGTCGCCAGCCGAACAAAAAGCCGCCGTTGCCCGTTCTCGTCTCTTCTCGCGCGTGGAACCCCAGCACAAATCGAAGATTGTTGAGTTCTTGCAGGGCATGAATGAAATCTCCGCCATGACAGGTGATGGTGTCAATGACGCCCCCGCTCTCAAGAAGGCCGAAATTGGTATTGCTATGGGCTCTGGTACTGCTGTCGCTAAATCTGCCGCCGAGATGGTCTTGGCCGATGATAACTTCTCATCCATTGTGTCGGCTGTTGAAGAAGGTCGCGCTATTTACAACAACATGAAGCAGTTCATTCGTTATCTGATTTCGTCCAACATCGGCGAAGTTGTTTCCATTTTCCTAACAGCTGCTCTGGGTTTGCCCGAGGCTTTGATTCCCGTTCAGCTCTTGTGGGTTAACTTGGTACGTTATAAAATGCCCATTCAGTTTGATCAGCTTAATGAATCATAAATGTCATTTAGGTCACTGATGGTCTGCCAGCTACAGCTCTTGGTTTCAATCCCCCTGACTTGGACATTATGGAGAAACCACCAAGGAAGGCTGACGAAGGTTTAATCTCTGGATGGCTGTTCTTCCGGTTGGCAAACTTAATTAAAATGTTTTTTCTTTATTTGCCCGTATCTATAATATTATTTTCTTTGAATATAGTTACATGGCAATTGGTTTCTACGTCGGTGCAGCAACGGTCGGTGCCGCCGCTTGGTGGTTCATCTTCTCTGCCGAGGGACCCGGTCTGAACTACTGGCAACTGACTCACCATCTTGCCTGCTTGGGCGGTGGTGATGAATTCAAAGGTGTCGATTGCAAAATCTTCACTGATCCACACGCAATGACCATGGCCCTATCCGTGCTGGTGACCATTGAAATGTTGAACGCCATGAACAGGTAAAATTGGTTGTTTGCTAACAACTGTCATACTCATAATTGATTAATATGTTTTCTCTTTGTCAGCTTATCTGAGAATCAGTCTTTGGTAACAATGCCGCCATGGTGCAATTTGTGGTTGCTTGGTTCAATGGCCCTTTCTTTCACTCTTCACTTTGTTATTCTATATGTTGAAGTCCTCTCTGTAAGTGAAAGTCTATATTTAATAGCTGCCTTTGCCATGATAATAGCATTTAATATATATTTATAGACCGTCTTCCAAGTGACACCGTTGTCTACAGAGGAATGGATAACTGTGATGAAATTCTCAATTCCTGTAGTTTTATTAGATGAAACATTGAAGTTTGTTGCTAGAAAAATCGCAGATGGTGAGAGCGCTATATATAAAATGCATGGGATTGTGTTAATGTGGGCTGTATACTTTGGCCTGCTGTACGCTATGATGCTTTAAGAATATATTTATAATCATTAAGCCCAACATCATTATTCTAATTAACTAGCATAAAGTGTTACTAAATATAAAACAGAAACAAATACCTAAAGTAACGACTTTAACCAACCAACCAACCAACCAACTACAACATAGACTTATTTCCGAATATTACTAAAAAAAAAAAAGAAAAGAAAAAAATTCACGCGTGATATTTTAATAAGAGATCGTTTTTACTCTATGATTTATACAAAGAAACACCGTGAACTGGTCAATAGATTATGAGAGTTAACGATTAATTACAAAAACCTACACATAATAATACTTTTTTTTATTTTTAATATGTTCTATATACATATAACATGGCATTGCTTTTTGTACATACGATGCCTTAAGCAGAATCGCTCAGTTGAACATTGTTTTCGAATTCAAATACACGAATACGTAAGTTTCAAAAAGATTTCAAAATGTCATTTTTCGATTACATTCAAATGTCATAAGCAGATTATTGCTGCAAGCGTGATGATCATTTTTATAAACATTTATAAGTTGATTATTACAGGTTTAGTTTCTCTACTTAAAAAAAGTATAAAAAAAAAAAACAGAAAAAAAAGTTCAAATCATAGATTTTGTAGTATCTATTATGTGAAAAATTCAAATTGTATTTATTTTACAATACAAAAAGTCAACAAAACCCTACATTTTCTACAAAAACAATGAATCTATGTAAATACTTCTTCACTTAGGGGTCATTATTAACAAAACAAAAAAAAAAAAACGAAAAGAAAAGAAAAGGAATAAAACAACAAAATGATTCAATATATTAGATAAATCCTAAAATCCTATTTATATGTAGATGTCATACATATATACAACACACACATATATATATTTTATTTATTCAACAACAATTGGTTTAGCTGCCTTTGATCATGGATGGAATAGCGGATATATATTTTGTATTCAATTTATTTATGTACTAAGTAGTCTTATGTCAGGCGAGGACTTCCGTTTTGAAATTAGAAAAATATTGGTTCATTCCATAGTATATAAGAAGTAGGAATTCAAAATGTGGATCGATAAAGACAAAAACAGTCAGCTTATGAACAAAGTGTGTATTTTATTGGTAGGTTACTTATTATACAGCTCAAGCTCCCGTTCCGCTTTGCTTTACTTTTCCGGTAAATGATGGTAATTGGGGTCCATAGATAACGTCCGTGGTATTTATTTTTACGGCATATACTAACATGATAGCAATCATCCAATTTGTGTCGCAGTTTAGTATAACAAGTTTTTACTTTCTGTTTAAACGAAAAAAAAACGTCAGAATTAATTAAGAATCTAACAAGTTTTTATTTAGTAAATTCATTTAAAATTTACGTTATGTACTCTGTTATTAAACAATTATAGACGCTGTCAAATAAAAACCTTAAATTACAAACAACATAATCATTACTAGAAATATGCGAAACTAAAATGAGCGCCAGAGAACCCATTGAATTAAACAGTGCTGACGATCGCTAATCCTACAAAAATTCATATTTTTTTGAATGCTCGCTCGCATTTTGTTGCAACTCGCTGCTGTTTGACGATCGAAACATATACAAACATATGCCTACACCATAAATTTATAAATAATTTATTGTTTTATTTTATACAGTAAATCCCCGATTTCATTAATTGGATGACTCACACCCCCCCATTAATTTAAAATTAATTTAGTCCATCCCTGCTCTATAGAAAGTATGTGAAGTTGTTAAATGTTTGATAAAAAAAACAAGTGTGCCAAACAAAATTCCAATGTGAATTCCGAAAGAGAGATCAATTGCTGTACATTATGGTCTACTACATTTTGACACCACAAACAAAAAAAAATAATGAAAAAACACACTTTTAAAACGATTGAATTCATATTTCAAATTCAGCATGTAAGATATCCATGATAACGAAATATAAACACTGAACCCCGAACTCTACTGGTCTACTTTTTAAATGAAGCGTAAATGTAGTCATCATATAGTTGGCTGAATAAACCGTTGCTGACGTCCTACTGCATACTGCCCACCCTTCCCTTCGTTATAAAATTTGGTTTGCAGAACGCTTTGGTTTCCTTTACTTTTTGTTGGTTACATTTATACATATTGGTAATTATCGACAATATTATTTGTGTGTGTATTTAGTTCCTGATACCGTCATTGATAAATGGTAAAGGTCTTGGTCATTGGAACGAACGAACGATCCAGGAGATCCTCGAGGATGTCTATATCGTAAAACCTTTATCAAATCTTGTATTCATTGCTCAGACAGCCCTGTTACCTGAATTTGCAAATTGTATCCAATATGAATAAAATTAATTATTTGATTTAGAAAGTAATTACAAAAAAAAAACACACACTTTCTTGATTTGACGGGTTATACAAAAAATGGTTTAAATAAATAAATAATTTCCATAAAAACTATTCAATTCTTGTTATTTAAAAAATATATTTGAAATGGTAAGTACAACAATAATATTTTGGGGTAAATATTTTAATTTTATTAATTGTATATATTAACTAACATGAACAGCTTGTATACTAATTTGATTTTATAAAAATTAAAAATTTAAGATAAAACCACTAACTCTATTCTGGCCAAAGGTTAAAAACAGATCCAAACCGTTTTCAAAAGAAGTTTCGATTATTAAAACTTAATTGTGGTAAATGTAAATGAATTTTTTTATAGGCAAATTAAATTTTTTGAATTTTTTTTAATGACAAACGGTTTTGGGAATCCTTTTAGATCAGAAATGTAAGTTTAAAAGGATATTTCTTCTACCGCTCTGGTCGAAGGAATTTGACGAACCCTAAGTTAATAGAACTCTTTATATTTTATTTGTTCGTCCTATTCTTAAATATGGATCTTGTAAAAGATCTGAAGATCAAATACAATCTGTACATAAATCATTTCTACTATTTGTCCTTCGGTGACTTGACTCGTTGACTGTTACGAATAAATCCTTCTCTTTGTGATCCTAGAACCATGCTTAATGCAATCTTCTTACACAAACGAATTAACGGTCAAAGTGATTCTTCCGATTTAATTAGCCAAATTATTTTGCTTTTAGGATCAGAAGTACTATGAATTTGTCGTATTTTATCTCTCTGCTATAATGAACTTTCCCCTTAATAAGAAGTACCACTTGTTTTTGCTTAAAACAAGATGCGATTCAATTGACATATCATATATTTTTATTCAATTTAAACAAGTTTTTAGAACGATTATTTCTTATTTGAAAAGAGGTATGAATCATTTGTGCCTAGTGCCAATTTGCTAGCATTCTCGTTGCCAACGATATTACTTAAACTTAGTGTATCGAATTTCGAGTAAAAGACTTTGACACTCATTACATCCTGTAAGCCATCTCGTGGATTTTGGTTCACTTCAAGCATTAAATTAATTAAGTCCGAGTAAAAGTTGGGGAAATTTGGTGGCTGGTAGAATATTAAATGCCGTATGCCTTTGATGCGAGTACGTCGAAAGAAGTGGGCCCTCTCCGAGTATAGCAAGAACGGCGCGCCGCTGTGGAAGAAAATGTCTCTCGCTCTCGAGATTTTCTCCTTTTTTGTATATTCACTTATTTGAACGAAATTGATCATTTCATTTTTAAAATGATTTCTCAAACGTACATAGTCAAAATAGCTGGGTACGTATAAAAGACAATGTGATAAACCCGATTTGCTGAATTCCGGAAGAATATGGCCAACGAAGTGTTGAAAGCGATCATCGAAAGCCGTCTCAACACTTGAGCAATCGATGCGTTGAAAGACTTGTTCGATTGGCGTCAGCACATTAGAAATATCGCCTCGTGCAATTTGATTTATAATTCGCACTTTCCCCTGGAAATTATGGCATTTGTTATTAAACAGCCCGCGAAATTCGGGTAGCTCGTGCGATGAGAAAAATAATGTTTGTCGATAGAAGCGCGATGTGCCACTGAGACAATATTGGCGTACTCGCTGACAGTTTGTGTCTGGCAGTTTTTGCGGCTGTAAATGTAAATGATCCAGCACGTAGACCAGATTCTCCCAGTTCTGAGCTATAAACAGCTCAGCTTGATCAATGATAAGTAGCTCAATTGAATTGAGAAAATCGTAGTCTTGGTCCTTATCATTAATCATCATACGAAGTGCCAGTGGCGAAGCAATCAATATATCCGATCCACTTATATCCGTGTATAAGGACATAGATTTCTTTGTGAAACGTATGCCCAATTTAAAGTTATCATCAGTATTTCCGCTAAATGTTTGCTCATAGTCAAATGGTTTGGGATTCGTTTTTGGAAAATAAATAGTGTTGCCGGAAAAGTCATTAAGAAAACGATCATACTTTGCAATCGGAGGAGTGGCATTTTGACCTAAAAATTAAAATAAGTAAAAAATATATAAATACAACATTAAAAATATGCTTATTTATAAATTCACAAGTTCAATATATCCTTTTAAACTATTTATAAATAGTTAAAAGCGATATATTGAGCTTGTGTATTTATAAAATCCTTTTTTTGGGTACGAAGAAGTGTTTAATTTATATACAAACCTTTTTGCTTGGGAAACAGCAAGCTTGCCATAATTTGTACAGTTTTTAAGGCGGATTCTCGAAAAGGTAATAGGATAAGTGCCTTCATTCGCTTAAGTCCCTGATCCCTTAAGCTATCGGGGATTGCGACATCGCACAGCGGTTGATTTGGATACTTGACGAGTCCGGCAATTTTTTCATTATTACGCAAAATTAATGCTCTGGTCTTTAGCATATGATTAACTGCATGCAGGCAGTATACGTATCGAATTTCCTCGGCATTAGCGTGCGAACGCTGAGGATAATAAAGGTCAAGGTAATTGTTTGCAATCTGCAAAATTTCAATCTGTAGCGCAGATAGTGGGTAGGCAACATTTGCAGCTACTGACATTTTGACATCCATTATTTGCAGATCTGTGGATTTCACAGTTTCTGGAGGCTGTTTGTTGTAATCGTTGACGTGTGGACTTGTCGTAGATTTTAAAATTGGCACTTCAATTTGGAATTTGTCAAACGAAGACCATTTAGCTTTCGATACTTTCGTAATTTTTGAAATAATTTCGGCAATATCATCTGAGGTGAGATCAAAATGAAACCGTTCACTAAATGAATTGTATGGCTTCAAGTCTGTAGGATTTCTTTCTTCCTGGTTCTTTACATCTTTTACTTTTTTTCGTAGTAAAACGCTTCTATTCGATTCTGTTATTGTTGGCGCCGCTATATAAGAAATGTATATGTTGAGTATTCATAATAGAAAATATTTTGAAGGCTTCACTTACCTGCTGATCGGTACTCACTGACAAGTTGCTCGTAGAATTCATTTTCATCCTTCACGGATGGTAATTGATTTATGGTCATCTTTGATTCCTCACCGGAAACTGTGCTCTGATATTGAGTTGCCCTTTTATGCAATTGTTCCATGTCTCTGCTCCTCTGAATAAAATTATTGTTTTTCGAAAACTTTTCATTTCTTCGAACGGAAGTTCGGTTTGGCTGAGAGCCTTTAGTTCTTCGCTTCCCCCTCATTTTCGTTAATTCTTAAAAACCACTTGTTTATGGTTTAAACGTGGAGAACAGCTGTTGCCCAAATGGTTTAATTACAAGTGAGGACATAATCGTGACGATATATCGAGCAAGTGAGCCAAAAAGATATCGATATTTTAGCCGGTTTATTTAAATATTTCAGAGCCATTCCAGCACTGAATACATTTTGGAGGAACGAATGGAATTTCAAGTAGATATGAAACACAGATTTACTCTGCCAACATCTACTATAAAATAAGCCGAAAGCCACATTTCAAAGGAAATTCATTAAATAATTCCGAATTCAGTTCAATGCAGTAGAAAAACTTGTCTTTTATTTAAAAAGTTAAAAACATTTTACATGAAACTTGTTTTAAATGCAAAATTCAAGCGTTGCAAACACTTTACTTGAATAAATTCTTGATAACATTTTCCAATTTCACCGTATCAACAGCAAATTTCCTGATGCCTTCAGATAATTTATCAGTCGCCATGGGATCTTCATTCAGTAACCATCTGAACTGGGTCTCATCAACAGAAATGCGCTTAATATCTTGCTGTTTGGCATCGGGTACAGATAAGTAAGTTTTCAACACCTCCTCATCGTTTTCCAAGTCTTTTAGCAAGGATGGACTAATTGTAAGCAAGTCACAGCCAGCCAATGCCTTGATTTCACCCGTATTTCTAAAAGATGCACCCATGACAAGTGTTTTATAGTCGAATTTCTTGTAGTAGTTATAGATGCTCGTCACAGAAATGACACCAGGATCAGCTGTCGCCTCGAATTTCTTTGAGTCCGTGTTGGCCACATACCAATCCAAGATGCGGCCAACAAATGGCGAGATCAGTGTAACACCAGCTTCAGCACAGGCCACAGCCTGGGCAAATGAGAATAACAGCGTCAGATTGCAGTGCACACCATGCTCCTTTTCCAGAATTTCTGCCGCCTTGATACCCTCCCACGTCGATGCAAGTTTGATTAAAATGCGCTTCTTGTCAATGCCAAAGGATTTGTACAAATCAATCAATTTCAATGCCTTCGCAACGCTTTTCTTGGTGTCGAACGAGAGTCGGGCATCTATTTCAGTCGATACCCTACCGGGTACAACTTTTAAGATCTCGCAGCCAAATAACACGCATAAGTAATCCATAGCTTCTGCCACTTGATTCTCCAGCGATCTAAAAATAAAATTATACATTTTTAGAGCATTCTATAATTTTGTTGTGAAATTTGGAAGGAAATGACACCAAAAATTATATATTCTTGATCAGCATAATTGTCCGGATTGATACAACAGTCTATCTTATTTGTGTATAAAAGCAGAACTTCCTAAGTTTTAAGCTATATTGATGAAACTACTCATTTTTAATATATAAATGCCAAGCTCCATTGGACTATACAGTTACACCATACATCGGACAACTCTATTATAGAAACAATCGGTATAAAAGTTGTGGCATTGAAATATACACATAACATTACCCTTCTTGGGTCTTTCCATAATCGACGGCATTGCGTACCAAGTATTGGTAGCGTTCCATGGTTGACGCCGATAAAATGAGTGACGGATTAGTCGTTGCATCGGTAGGTTTGTAGATATTTATCGCTAAAAAATAAAATCCGTTAATAATAAACATAAACTTAAACAATGGTTTTAAGATCTTCTTTGTATCATTTGCCCACTTTAAAGGGTATATTTAAGTGAGAAACCTTTTCATCTGCTTACAGGTCATGAAAAATATTGTCTTAAGTTGCCAAATTTAAAAACTGAACCGATTTCGAATACCAATGCTACTCTAGTAATTATATGTTTTCACTTAACTTAACTAAAAATTGATTATTCGCTTACAACATTTAACACGCAAGCGAAATTCATTATACATTCACCTGAATAAGGTCAAACAAATGTCGACCTCACTTTCGACTTTAACTTTGATTTGAACTTCAAAAACGCTAAAAGCGAAGATCGCTAATACATACAGATGATCGAAGGTGTTTAGGTGGATGTAAAGAATATCTAGATGAATATAGTAGTAGTTCCGGCAAAAATCAATTAATGTAATACAATTATTTAACCTTTAAAGTAGGTAGATATGCACTTATATATTTATACATAAATATATATGTGTGTATATAGTTACGTACACATGTATGTATGTAGATAAGACAATATGTGTTATTTACTTTAAGGTGCTTAAAAATAAAGAAAAACTTTGAGTGTTAATAAAACTCACCATCAAAATCGCCGGTATCGGCAACAATTGTGGTAATCTTTTTAAGTTGTTCTAAGGCCGACATTCTGAGCTTCTTTATCTGACGATCACTTCCCATCTCCCGTGTTGACTGAATAATGTGCTTAATTCTAAACTTTAACATTGAGCTCAGTAGTTCCGCTCAATTGAACGGCTCATTGAAACTAATTCAGTGATTTGTGAAAGACACTAGTGATGCCATTTTGGCTTTTTCTTAGACAAACTTTATTTGTTATCGATAAATATAATTTACAAATTCGAATAAGATTTGGTTGCATATCATTTCCAGCTATTAGCTCTTGTTGTTAAAATGTTATTATTTGTTGTACGTTGCCAATCGATAATTGGCAGCAATGAATGAGACTTGAATTGGTTATCGTTGTTAGCACCTACCCTTTTTCTGATAGGATTTATCTTTTTCTCATTTTTCAGCAACTCGGACATCTATCACTTCCCATTTTTCCAGGGCATAGTTAATCAAAAATCAATCGATAACCTTGGTATTATGCCGAGAGCTAAGCTTTGTGGGCTTTAGCATATTTGATTCCACTGATTCCGTTACGCTTGTTTTCCCTTAGATGTTTTTACACAAAAGCATATTTGGATTAGATATTACCATTGAAAGCCAAGCTTACAGTTCAGCGTATCGAACAAATTAGTTTATTTTATTTGTAAACAGTTTTTTTTAATTACATTAATTTAGTTTTAATGAATTCTGACGAAAGGAATACAAATTTGAAAGATGTGAGTAAGACAGGCTTGATAGGATCATCATGGAAACTACAATTTATTCGTGCATAAATACTTTCTCTATTCGGACTACAATTCACCGTTATGTATCCACGGTGACAGTCAACAAATTTCATATTTTTTTACCACGTTGATGGATGGTCTTCATGGCTACGAAATGCAATAATAGTAATAGTATTTCACTTGAATAGTTATTATTTTGAATTAATTAGAAAATGAAGTTAATGGATTGCTCGTTGTCAGCGACCTTTCTAGGTTTAGTTGGATATTTCGACACAAGTATGTTATGGAAAAAAGTTGAGCCAACTCATATAATTCAGTAGATCAGAATTTAAACACGTTCTCACATGTCCATAACGGGGTCTGGTCAACTAAAATCTGTTTATTTTACTGACAAAAATGGTAAACAATGTTATAAATTTTTTTCTCATATGACCGCAAAATTCATTATAAATTCTTTGTTGAGCTAATATATTTTTCCACTGCTCTATATACTCTGTCCTTTTTTACTTTCACTTCTTGAGTGGCTGGCTCAGCACTAGTTGGATACATTCCAAGTCGAGTAAATAATACAATTTCACTCTTTTCCATAGAGTGATGTAGAGCGCTCACATTTTGTGGCAGTCACCACCATATCGGACTCACAGGCGATTCGCAGCGTGGATTTTCATCCAGATGGAAAGCTTTATGCGGTCGGATCGAACTCAAAAACCTTCCGCATCTGTCAATATCCCCAACTATCTAAATTAAGGTGATATGAAAAGTGAATATGCATTAAATGTATGCTGATTTGTAATTGTAAACAAATCTTTAGACAAGATCAGCATATTTATCCACCATCCGTTTTGTGCAAACGGACAAAACACCACAGAGGCTCCATATACTGTACATGTTGGTCGGCAGATGGCGAACTCATTGCGACTGGGTCAAATGACAAGACCATCAAGTATATGAGATTCAATAAGGACACCAATCAACTGGTGGGTCAGGAGGTCGAACTGAATATGCACGATGGCACCGTTCGGGACATGTGTTTCCTTGACAACCCATCGACCAAATCACGACTGCTCGTCAGCGGCGGGGCTGGCGACTGCAAGATCTATGTTACGGATTGTGTGACGGGTATGCCGTTTCAGGTATTTAGTGGCCATACCGGACACATTTCATCGTTATATAGCTGGAACAATGCAATGTTCGTATCGGGATCGCAGGTAAGATTTAATTCCTGATATCTTACTGAAGAGGAGTAAAAAACGAAAGGTCGCAATTCAACAGGATCAAACAATACGGTTCTGGGATCTGCGAGTTAACGATGCCGTTAATACTTTCGATCAGGCTGGAGCCATACAAAACTCGCCGGTAACTGCAGTCTGTGTGGATCCGACTGGGCGATTACTGGTCTCAGGACACGCAGATAGCGCTTGTGTCCTCTACGACATTCGCGGCAACAGGCTAATACAACGCTTCTATCCGCATAGTGGCGAAATAAGGTATGTGGTTGACACATAGATAACATAGAAAATACAACTCACTCAATGTGACTACATTTTTTGTTGCCTTATTTATTTTTATAGATGCATACGCTTCTCACCATCGGCGTATTATATGCTCACATGCAGCTACGATAGCACTATTAAGCTAACCGATTTACAGGGTGATCTTGCCAATGACATCGCATCCGTTGTGGTGGCAAAGCATAAGGACAAGGCGATTACAATCAGATGGCATCCAACGGACTTTTCCTTCATTTCCACATCTGCGGACAAGACTGCCACATTGTGGGCCCTACCTCCATCTTAATTTATTTGATAATCCATCACACAAATATAACAGTATGTTTTAACAGTAGTACATTATGCATAAATTAATAAAAAAAAAAGATTTAAGCACATTGGAAAACGGGGTGTGGGGAGGATACCTAAATGTTTTCTATTCTTTTACAATTCTAATTTGTGTAAATTGTTTGTTTTAATTATAATTATTTTGCAAACAGCCCTCGCCACAAACGCGATTAATCTGCTGCTGAAGAAAGCGAGAAAAGACCAGGCATGGCACGAGTAAAGTTGCCGAGTGTCTAGAAATGGCTTTAAAAAAAAATTAAAAATTTGAAAAAAATCAGTGCATTTGTAAATTTATGCATACATATATAAAAAATATATATATGTATATTTGTACTTAAATATACACATCTGTTGAGACTGTGTTTCTCAAGCTCGAGTTCTGATTTCTAATGCATGCATACCTAAATAAACTAATATGTGTGCACCCCACACAAATGTATTTTAATAACAAACCAAAGTTTGTATGCAGTAATATTAATGTATGTATGCACAGACGTTTATGTATATATACAAATTTCGATTGATGGTCGAAGACTTAATGACAAGCCATACGTATGTGAATATAAATACATCTACAAACCTACAAATGTACGTATGTGATATATGCCCATGTTTGAATGTATGTTTGTATGTATGTATGTATGTATGGGTGTCAGTGAATTATGTTTGTTTTTTTTTTTTGTCTAAAATATAATCGGTATCCCATGCTAAATACGCTAAATATGTTTTCAGTTACTTTTTCTTTAATGCAACAGTATTTCCCCCAACTCGCGACTCCAAATTATATACAGTAGAAAATTATTTTCTGTTACTCATGCGCCTTCAATATGATAGTTTAATTTTATTCGTACAATTGAAAAGTTCACAAAATATTAAGAAAAGCAGATCAACAAGGCTGAAAGTGTTTTTTCATTACAACGCAAGAAGTTGACAACATTTTCCGGTTATCGTTAACCTTGAAAAAAGGCGCTTTCACAAGTAAATAACCATTTAAAGTACATTCAAAACATATTTACGTGTGAACAATATCAATGTTTACAATTCATATTGCTGTGTATGCATATATGCATGTGTGTGTGTGTGCTGTGCATTTTGGCGTATGCATATGTAATTACTTCATACATGAATTCATCAATTCCTCAAGTAGCTCACAATTAATAGATTGTCTGTTGTGGGAATTTTTTTTTAATGTACACATACATTCACACATACAAATGTCATGCGCTATACGTGTGGAAAATATATACAGAGTGCACTCTAACTACATACATATGTGAATGTATATATAAGAAGCTAATAAAGTTGAGACAATGTTATCAAGTGGTCATAAATTTTACGTCTGAATATGCTGCGGCCGGTCATGTGACATTTATTTCAATAAAGTTTTTAGCTGGCTTACATAACTTTTGACTAGCCTTAATCCTAAGCAACCTGTCTGTTAGCGCCAGTGCTGGCAGAGATGACAACGGGAACAGGGTGGCACGAGTATTTGCCGAATCTGGATCGGGAAGATGTGTAGTTACCCTGTTTACAAAGGATTGTCTGCAAAGAACACTTATTTGCATTTTTATGTCCGTTTCTAATGTCTTAATATTGTAAGAAATCATGTGAACAATTTTTCAGATACAAACCCTTTTACATATGCATTAATGTATATGTTTCCTGGTATCTATGAAGCTTCGAGCATCTAGGGTCTCTTTTGAGCAGTGTTTTAATTCTGAATAACTCGAGAACACTTGTCTAATGATTTTTGATTTTGTGGCGCTCAAAATGATCGATAACAAATCAGCTGGTGTCCATATAAAATACATATAAATAGCAGGGTGATCATTTAAATAATAATCGGTGCAGCTCGGTCACACAAAAAATGTTAACGGAATCAGCCGTTTGATTTAATTTTGATTTTCTTTCAGCTACGTGATCCTACATGCATACGCATTTTGTATGTTAAATCTTTTCCAATCCAACTTCAAGCCAAGAATATTAGCTTTAACAATGAAAAAATAAATATTATATAATTTGAATTTGTATTTGCAGAGCGCATAAAAAACAAGCATGCCAGATAGATTTCAAGTGACAAAAACAGACGAAGAGACTGTGTTGGATTATCTTCAAGATGAATCGGCAAGTGGCAAACTGCTAGGAGATACTCAGGATGAGTTGCAAGGTAATTGAGATTTTTGTAATTATAAATAAGTATAACATTTTTATATGTGTTCAAAATTTTAGTTTTAATCTAGAAGTTAAACCATGATCTAAATGAAAAACCCGTGAAAATTTGGTTGAATTTTCACAAAGTTATTGCAGTGGGTAATTTAGACCTACCCTAAATTTGATTTTTATACCCCGTATAAACGTACGCATTAAAAATACAATTTTCGTCAATACGATTTCGCTTAAATAAATCGTAAACTACATTTGACAACAAACTCATCACGAATAACTGGCTTTATTATGTTCCCAACATTAAAGCATGCTTTTATCAGACATGCATTAATTCGTACAAATGTACATACATAACATATACATATTTATATGTATTTACTGGTATGTACATGCCCATTTACATATGTGCGTCCCAGATGTCCCGGTGACACATTTAACGCCACCTGCACATCAAAGCTCCAAGTGTGGAAAGCTTTGGAGAGCAGTTAAACGGTTTTGGGCTTTAGCTGCTGATGCTGTGCGAGAGGACTTTCTCTGTAATATGGTGAGGCTGGTCCAAATACAGACCCGTAATACACATAAATGTATATATATATCTATAGGAATGCCAGTATCTGGCTCTCTCTCTCTCTCTCTCTGCTTCTGTCTCTCTCTTTCTGGTCCTTTGCTCAGAATACGGGGTGAAATTTTGCGTGTAGATAAAAGCTTTCGTTTTCATCTCGATTTCAATGCTGAGAGTCCTGGGCAACATAATTTTTATTCGGTAGCATACAAACAGTTTTCATAATTTTTTCTATTAATCCACATTTAAAAAAAATGGTACAATTTAAATCAATTAAACTCGATAAAAAATAAATAAAATCAACTACAATTAAATGACAAAATAACATGCATAGTTACATAAAACTCATCAGTTCCCATCAGAGCACCAGCAATTGCCAAAAAGTTGTAATAATTGTTTAAATACCTAACAACAAAGTGCGTTTAAAAACCAAAGTCAGTCGTGTATCCAAATTGATTTTATATTAATCATTCAACTGCATTGCCATTTTTTTATGGCAAATTCCTTTTTGCTTGAGTGTTTGTTCATATGCTTTTTAATCCTACCAGGCTTATTATTCTTGACCTAAATTTTGCTGTTTCATGTCCTAGGTAGGATGAATCTCTTTGCAGTTAACAAAGAGAAAAGCGAAAAAATGTACTGAACATTGAAAACTGATTTATGTAAATGAGGCCCCCATTTAATTTGCAGCCTTTGGAATTCCCTTACGCTCTATTATAGATATTTACCAGCGCTTATTATTTAATGTATTGTCATCCCTTGAAGGTCTTTTGAATTATAAATGTGTTTATAACATGTTATTAACTCTTATAATTATTTAAACAAATTTATGTTCGTATGACGACCCAAAAGTGTTAGCTAATTTTAAGTGAGAAACGTGATATGAGAGAAGTGTTAAACATGCAATGTAATAGTGAAAAAGATGATGCCGATGAAACGAATATTACGCCATCAGAACACAATGGAACAACACTCGACACAAAACAGTCAGGTATGAAAAATCGCGATGCTGATGCTGCTCATATGCAGAGCGGATATTTGCCTAAGAATAAGTGTACGCCGTTGCTAATATGCATTTTGCGTATTATATACCTAAATTCATTTGTATCCCTTTATTTTGCATGTTAATGCTAATTTGTCAATATACCTGTCGAATATGAAAACATCAGATCCAATTATGTTCGCTGCTACAATTTCACACTTATATGCTTTTCTTCCCTCCGGTAATAATGTGAGGCTTCTTGTTCTTGCTTTCTTAAATACATATTGCAACATTATGCTTATGCGGATAAAGATCAGCTGGAGCATTTTGCAAAAAGTTCTATATACAGGTTTCTTTGGTGCCTTTTGCCCTCATCTGCAGCTGTGGAGCGCAATTTCTATGCAGATGCAAAAACATATTAACAGAAAAGCGAAAGTCTTTTCAGTTTGATACTTTAAAACATAATTTTAATATTTTGCAACAATCCAAATATTGAGGAGACATATTAAATTAAGATCACAAACCTGAAGCAACTATAAATTTCGCATTCAACATATCAAATAAATGTTTGCGTTTTTTTCATCCAAAGGTATTAAATAACTGCTCCTAACTGGAACTCTTTATTTTGCTATGTAAATGAAGCTGCTACCTTTAAAGTGTTTTTAGTTGACAGGAAAAATGTAATATAAAATGTATTTTGAGAAAATACATTTAGCTATACATTTGTTTTTTACCAAAAGGAACAGAACAAAAAAATGCACAAAGTTCAAGGAAATCCTTTGAGCACATTTAATTGCATAATTTCAATTTATTTTCAGTCGCATTTTAAGAACTGTTTATTAAATTTATTTGTTGGGCTCTTGACTTTAATAACTAATACTACTATTATTTTAGCATACAAATGAAGAACAAAAAAGAACCCTAAAGATTACACCGTAAACCGCAGTTAATTTGCTGACATCTATATTTTAGCTCGGCGTTCGAATTATTGTTTTTTGTTTGACTGTTAAAAAAAATACTTTTATTATGCCATCTGTTTCAGGTCTGACTGTTAACTGAATATTCTACACTTGAGTAGTTAAATATTTAGTTAGAAAGGGGGACAGTATGGAGACGTATCTTTTAAATGAAATTATAAGATCATCTACAAGTGTATTCAATTGGAAAAAATGATGTATAATTTGGATGACAGAAAATGCGGCCTTAAAAGCAAGTTTCAAGGTTTAACTTGACAATCTGATTTATTATTCATATTTAACTATCGCCATAATGAGTTAGTGGTAATAATTGATCAACGTTCACAGTTCCAGTTGAATTCCAACATGATCAAACAATTATCGATCAAACCCGAATATGGATTTGTGATTTTGTAATCGTTCCTATGCTGTTTACAACGATAGAAATTTACATGCATGCTTATGCTTAGGTCCTAGACATTAAGAAACCATAACTACTAAACGAAAGCAAGAAGGAACTTTTTATTACATTTAACCCGCTATATATTTGTTTCGCCCTATGGTTTTCTTAGCGCAGTTCGCAAATCAACGAAATAGCTGCCGATCGCTGAGCTGGTTTATAACGATTTAAATGATTATAGATAATTTACAGAATATTTATAATTATACTTATAATTATTATAATATTACTTATAATAATATAATTACATAAACTACACGCTGTTTGCACTTTGCGCTAAAATAACCATTCTATTTTATTTCCTTGTTTTAAATTATTTGTTGTAGATTCGCGTGATGTCCACAGTGCAGAGGAAAATCAGAAATCAACAATCGACCCCAATTTGTACCTATACGACGATGACTTGGAGACCAGGCCACACATTTCAACATTCATTTCATCAATTGCCAATTATGAAAACACGATACCAGCGGCCACCGACCCAGATGCAAAGCCACCACCGCCATCGGCTCGAATGGGTACGTTTCAGAAGAAAACTCGATTACATTTCAATTTTATAACAGAGTTAGTTATATATTTCTACTTAAAATGGCTCTTTTCTAGGAACTTTAATTGGAGTGTTTTTGCCATGCATTCAGAACATCTTTGGTGTCATATTATTTATTCGGTTAACATGGGTTGTTGGTACAGCTGGAGCAATTTGTGGATTCTTAATTGTGCTGACCTGCTGCTGTGTGGTAAGACTACCTTTTGTACATATATGTATACCTTTAAGATACTCAAGGAACATTCCCGTACTTAGACGATGCTAACTGCGATATCTATGTCAGCCATTGCAACAAACGGAGTGGTACCGGCAGGAGGAAGCTATTTTATGATATCACGGTAAATTTTACAATTATAATGAAAAATATCTTTTAAATATCTTTGCTACTATCTCGAAATTATACGCTGAACACAATGCAATCACTAAACACACAATATTGTAATTAATAATTAATAATCATTAATATTGTAAGTTGTGTATATTGTATAAAAGTATTATATTATATCATATAAAAGATTCGAAAAGAGCACTTAGAAAGTTACGATTACTTTCCACAGTGACTACACTTTTCTAATTTTTACAATTATTTTATTTCTTTATTTACATAGATCACTTGGTCCAGAATTTGGTGGGGCTGTGGGGATGCTGTTCTATACGGGGACAACGTTGGCAGCTGCAATGTACATTGTGGGCGCTGTTGAAATCGTATTGGTAAGAAGAAATTGATTATTGATATAATTTCATATATATATATTATAGTAGATATATATATAATTAATTAATATTGATCATCACTGGCTCATATCATAGACTTATATGGCACCCTGGGCATCCATTTTTGGGGATTTCACCAAAGACGCTGAAGCCATGTATAATAACTTCCGAGTTTATGGTACATTGTTACTCATATTCATGGGTAAGCGAATATAAGATCTGACTCCTAGATACATTTGATGAATATTATTTGTATTTGTTAGGCTTAATTGTTTTCTTGGGCGTCAAATTTGTCAACAAGTTCGCAACGGTTGCCTTGGCCTGTGTAATATTTTCCATAATAGCCGTATATGTTGGCATTTTTGACAATATCAATGGCAACGAAAAGTTATAGTAAGTGACTTATAAAATAATGTAGTAAGTATGTTATTGGTGGTAACTTTTGTTTGGTATTTGTCCAGCCTCTGTGTGCTGGGAAAACGCGTTTTAAAAGATATCCCACTCGAGAACTGCACAAAGGAGGATCCAATGTTACAAGACTTGTATTGTCCGGATCACAAATGTGACGAGTACTATCAAAGTAATTATTAATTATTAATTGTCGATAATTATACGCTCACTCAATATTATTCATAAACAGATAACAATGTGACCAAAGTGAAGGGTATTAAGGGTCTTGCCAGTGGCGTTTTCTACGACAATATAATGCCGTCATTTTTGGAGAAAGGACAATTTATTGCATACGGTCGCAATTCCGTTGATATTGAAAATATTGGAGGTCAATCATATAATCAAATTATGGCTGATATAACGACATCCTTTACACTTCTCATCGGCATATTTTTCCCATCTGTCACTGGTATGAATAATATTTTATATTGCACATGCACATTGACATATTGACATATTGATAACATATTCTCTGTATATGTATTTAGGCATCATGGCTGGATCAAATCGATCTGGTGATCTGGCTGACGCTCAAAAGAGTATTCCCATAGGCACAATTTGTGCGATTTTAACCACTAGTACTGTATATTTAACAAGTGTTTTGTTTTTTGCTGGCACTGTTGATAATCTACTACTTCGAGACAAGTGAGAATATTATCAAAGTTTACATCTCATTGCTATCTATAATCTATTCATTTCATTTTCAGATTTGGACAGTCAATTGGTGGAAAGCTAGTTGTGGCAAACATTGCGTGGCCGAACCAATGGGTTATATTGATTGGATCGTTTTTATCTACTCTAGGTGCTGGCTTACAGAGTTTAACGGGTGCACCCCGTTTACTCCAAGCTATTGCCAAAGATGAGATTATTCCCTTTTTGGCACCATTCGCAAAGTCTTCTAATCGTGGAGAGCCGGTAAGGGCTCTGCTCTTAACTATTGTAATTTGTCAATGCGGAATTTTATTGGGTACGTATTTTTTATGAAACGCTATATATTTTGCATTATTTAACAATTTATATTTTGAAGGTAACGTTGATCTACTTGCCCCACTGTTATCCATGTTTTTCCTCATGTGCTACGGCTTTGTAAACTTGGCCTGTGCCGTACAAACATTGCTAAGGACGCCCAATTGGAGACCACGGTTCAAGTTCTATCATTGGAGCTTATCCTTGCTTGGACTTACCTTGTGTATATCGGTTATGATAATGACATCATGGTATTTTGCACTTCTTGCCATGGGCATGGCGGTCGTTATATACAAATACATCGAATATCGAGGGTATGCTCTTTGTACCTGCCTCTCTATTTCTCAGAGTGAATCATACCTAAACTGTTTGCTTACAGTGCCGAGAAGGAATGGGGCGATGGCATTCGTGGAATGGCGCTAACTGCAGCCAGATACTCACTTCAGCGTCTTGAAGAAGGCCCACCACATACCAAAAATTGGCGTCCGCAAATTTTGGTGCTTTCAAAACTCAATGACAACCTAATACCAAAGTATAGAAAAATATTCTCCTTTGCCACTCAGCTGAAAGCTGGCAAAGGCTTGACAATTTGTGTGTCTGTGATAAAGGGTGATCACACAAAAATAACAAATAAAGCCGTTGATGCAAAAACCACACTACGCAAATACATGACAGATGAGAAAGTCAAGGGTTTTTGTGATGTTCTAGTTGCCCAAGAGATCGGTGAGGGTCTAAGTTCAGTGTAAGTATTTTCACATTATATATGCACATAAATATATAGTTCATTTAATTGATTATTAATAACTCAGCATTCAAACTATTGGATTGGGTGGAATGAAGCCAAATACCGTGATTATTGGTTGGCCGTATAGCTGGCGACAAGAGGGACGATACAGCTGGAAGACGTTTATTCAAACAGTTCGCACTGTTGCCGCATGCCACATGGCACTGATTGTTCCAAAAGGAATCAACTTCTATCCAGAATCAAACCACAAAGTAATTAAATATGAATAGATATATGAGTGAGTTAAATAACCAATCATTTCGTTCTTGAAGATTGGTGGCAACATTGATATTTGGTGGATTGTTCATGACGGTGGCTTGCTTATGTTGCTGCCGTTCCTGCTAAAACAGCACAGGACTTGGCGTAATTGCAAACTACGCATTTTTACCGTTGCTCAAATCGAAGATAATTCGATCCAAATGAAGAAAGATCTAAAGACATTCCTGTACCATTTGCGAATTGAAGCAGATGTTGAAGTAGTTGAAATGGTAAATCCATAATCCAAATTTATTTAAAAAAAAAAAAAAACTCCATTAATAATATCTTTTGTATATCAGAATAATAGCGATATCTCTGCATACACTTATGAGAGAACTTTAATGATGGAACAGCGCAATCAAATGCTTAGAGCATTAGGTTTAAACAAAAAAGAGAATTCCAAAGTGGTAAGTTGCTTAATATTCACAAGTTTCGGTTTCTTTTCTTTTCCATTCAACTTCTTCAAATGGCATTTATTTAGTACAAATCTGATATATACCTTTAATCGGATAATTTTTATGTTCGCACATTAAACTATAATTTCTTACAACTCTTTTGTTTTCTGATCGTTCGTTTCATAAAAAAATAAAAAAAAATCGAATATCAATTGAGATCAATAAACAATTTTAAACTCTGTATATTTGATCAAAGGTTCAAACTATAATGGATTTTAAGGAAACTCCCAGTGATAATAAGTTATCTTTGGTAAAGCTAACATCAAGAATATAGAATTTATATACGTATACAGATATCTAAGTGTTGTTGTATGCATATCAATATTGACATCATAATTATTACATTACATATAAATGTTTCGCTTGCTTTCACAAATTTTTTACGCATACGACACAATGACAACATTTTTTGATGTTCATATAAACTATGGGTAGTTGCTTGTATCTTGACTACGAAATAGATAAGAATATATTACTCTATCTGTGGCACCTCAGGTCTTAATCATTACAAGCAGTCGAATTAATGTACTATTCACCTATATGTCCGTTTATTTACACTATTAGCCCTCGAAAATAATGGACAATCCTGACGTAAAGCTATCATTATTTTTGGAACACCAGTTTTATTTTGCATGTGTTATTTGAAAGTTCGTAGGGCAGCACGCATCCCCATTTTTGTTTCTAACCATATTCGGCATGCAAATAGGAAAGTTCACGGATCTTTTGTGAAGAGTATAGTATAGTATATATGTGTGTATGTTTGCACCCAATAAAAGGTTTATGCAATATCCATCCGTCCGTAAGAACGCAATATTTGTCACGCTCTAAAATTGGAGGATATACTCGTGTATAACCCCTAGGGGCTAGCAAAATATAGACCTGTAGCCACTCAATAGAAATAATTCCTAAACTTCGATAAATCAATGAATTTCTCTCAACGCTTTAAGGGCACCTATTGTAGATTGAGTCTTATAGTCACTAATAATATGTTCAAGACTCTTTCCATCTGATTTCAGCCGGTAATGAGCTACTCCTAATAAGATCAAAAATACTTTTTTATCTACCCATGATAAAACCAAATCAATCGTGGCATAAAGTATATATTCATATGTTGAAGCCATGGTAATACACTATTCAAAAATATTTCTAGTAAAGAATTGCTTTGATTTCTTTACGATAAGACTCAAACTTAGATTGAATATTAATAATAAATAATCAATTTTATGGTCCTCTTTTACATATTAACTTATGAAAATCGGTCACAATTATGATCATATATGTATACCAAGGGTTCAACATAAGGCTTAAGTTATTGGTTATTAGTATTTCCACTACACACATAAGGACTTATGTATGTATAAGTATGTAAATACTTTATGCTAACATTTTCAGGTACAAACAATTGTAGACCACCATTATGACGCCGTAAAAACAGCGTCGAGGGTTCGGTTTGCCGATCCTACCATCGAAGAAACACAAAATCACGTATGTATGCTTAAAAGTTAGTTCTGTAAACACATATTTAAACCAAGAAAAAATACATATAAAACAAATTAAAACCAAAAATAAAGCTCTCGGTTCTAAACTTAAGATAAATAGATATTACATGTTGCAGATATATATTTATATATTTTATCTGCCATTAAGCAGGTGTCGTAAGCTAAACTAAAGCTTCCAAATCAAAGCTTACCATCGTATACTCTTTATTTATTCTTAATAATTTTTTGTTTGGTTTTACTTAATTTCGATTCCTTTAAATTTTCAGTGCGTTTACAAAATTCTGTTTTTGTTAAAAAAGGCACGGTTGTAAATGAGAAAAGTTTATTATGAGTATTGAACAATTCCTTTCTTATGTATACTCAATTCAAACAGGATACTCATAACGAAGAGAAACGTAATTCAATTGATTCAGATGGTCCTGAAAGCGTGGATGCACCTGATATAACATCTAACAAAGATGAATCTACAGAGAAAACTGACGAAAACATGAAATCCAGTGTGAAACCGTACGAATACATTATCTTACTTAACTATTCAAATTTTTTTATATACGTTCTTTGTCCAGGGATGAATTCAATGTTCGTCGTATGCACACGGCAATAAAACTGAATGAAGTTATAGTGGAAAAGTCTCAAGATGCCCAATTGGTTATAATGAATTTACCAGGTCCTCCGAGGGAAGTGAGAGCGGAACGTGAAAGCAATTGTAAGTACATTATTGTAAACTGTCTTTATCCTTTATTTGGCTATGACGTATTTCTTTTCTTCTTTTTTATTCAATAATTAGATATGGAATTCCTGGAAGTCTTAACAGAGGGCCTTGAGAAAGTATTAATGGTTCGTGGAGGAGGTCGTGAAGTAATAACAATTTACTCTTAAGGGCATTAATCGCTCGGTGTTTAAGAGTTCGCAACATTAGACAAGTTTAAGAATCAATCAAATTTTTAAATGAAGGTTATTATTAATTTGTTATATTAAATCATATGTCCAAATATTTTATTTTTACGTAAATAAAATATCAAAAATTGTAACAATAATTAAAATGTTTATTTTTAATGACTGTTTTACGGTACCGTCAATTGCTTGGATGAGATGAAGGAATATCATGAATGAATGCTTTGAATGCTTGAATATTCCACATTTGTATCGATTATGATGATTTTTATTGTGCGAAATGTGAGAAACTCAATAACACGCATAGCAAAAGGACTAATATATATGAAGTTTCGTCAAAATAAAATTGAGAGATCGATATAACTGATAAACTTTCAACTAGCTAACCATGTATTTGAAATCTTTGTTCAGGGTGTCTACTAGTTTTTTTGGCTTGGCACTAGTGCAGAGTTTTAACATCTCTTATATGGATCTAACCCTTGGATACTTGCTCCCAGTGCACCCAAGAAAAGATTACGGGATAATTAGAGAAGCAAGAAACGGAGATCCAATGGAGTGCCAGACTGTTCGTTGTAAAAAGCTATTGAGGGCAGCTGTAGGAGTTAAACAAATATATTATTCCTATATCTTGTATTGTTTATTATTGCTTATACTGTTTATGATTTGTGTATTCCCAATAATTTCTACGTGCCTTAACTTAAATAAATGATACTATCATCTCGTGATTTAATACCACAACAACATATCGAAGCTAACTTGACGCAGCCATATGACAGATTAAAAGTATTCATATTTTCCCTGAAATATAAAAGCTTTAAAGCACCCTGTGTTTTACATGGGTAACCCTGTGAACATCAGCCAGTTCTTTTGGGTCGACATTGTTGCGGCGTGTTCTTCGTTTGAACATTTTGTCTAAAGGTATGTCCCCAACAAATTATATTTTCATTGTGAGAATTGCCTTAAGTATATGTTGAAAATAAATCACATTTAAAATTTGAATGATTGGTTTAGAAACGTAACTCCGACATTCACATGATTTTGTTCATATAAGAACAGCTAACACGTGTTTTACTTACTGTTCAGGAATGTACGCTTGTACCTAGTATATTTAATTGAATTTTTTTTCTTTTTTATTCATCAGAAATTTATCGTAGTCAGTTAAGTATAATTATGCCATTATACATATATAAGCGTGCAAGATATGTGATAAACTGTCTAGTCTGTGGGCTACTGCGAAAAAAAATGCAAAAACGTGTTGGTGAAGAGTAGACAAAGAGAGGGTGGAGGGTCAACCACTGTTTCTTCATTTCTTAAATGTTAACATAAAAAAATAAAATTTAATCAAAAATTATTAACCACTAGACGATTTTCGCCAAGAAGTCTGTATTTTTCGTGCACCAAATGAAAGGCATTGTTTCCATCATAATGTTCGCAATTCATGTGCAATTTATTAATGCGCATATTTGAACTAGGTGCTAAAATTGCATGTTACACGAAGTGAACATAATATATACATGAATTTATTATTTACATGCCTTTTTATATATTATATATGTATTTAATTGCATGCAAATGTGCGTTTCAGAATTTTCGCATTTAATTCAGAATGGATGCTCCCAAAGATGGAAATATCGATGCAGAGTCGTGCAACGAAGTCGATGATGAGAAGTCAAACTCCGACTGCCAATCCATGTAATTAAAATTATTTCCCTAATTTAATGTGCATATTGAAATTGAAAAAAAAAATGAATTTTGGCAGGCCGGCTTACATGAATTCGGTGCTGAGGCGGCAATTCTTGCAGGAACTGGTGAAATCCCTTCCATTGCCTGTTCAGAATCGGATAACCGTGCTGAAGAACTTGCAATTGGAACATTTAAAAATCGAAGCCGAGTTCTTTGAGGAGGTTTACAAGTTGGAAAAGAAGTACCAGTTGAAATATCAACCCATGTTCGACAAGCGCAAGGAAATTGTTGTCGGCACCATTGATCCAGCGGAGGAGAAACCCAAATGGAAGGAGCCGGAACAACAGCCGAACGATGGCGAAGAAGGTCGTGAAGACTTAAACGAGTCCCTAAAGAATATTAAGAGTATGCCTCAGGATGCCAAAGGCATTCCTGATTTTTGGCTAACCGTGTTCCGCAACACGGCTATCTTGTCGGAAATGGTCCAGACTCACGATGAGCCCGCCATTCGTAAACTTATGGATATTGTCATCAAATACGACCATGAAGTATGTACACACTTAATAGATTTAATTACAAAATGTATAACAGTTAGTTTTGATATTTTCAGCACTCATACACTTTAGAGTTTCATTTCGATAAAAATGATTATTTCACGAATACTGTGCTTACAAAGCAATACCTCTTGAAGTCTACAGTCGACCCAGATGATCCATTCGCATTCGAGGGCCCGGAGATTTTCAAGTGCAAAGGTTGCACCATCGACTGGCACAAGAAAATGAATCTGACGGTGAAGACCATCCGGAAGAAACAGAAGCATAAGGAACGTGGAGCTGTGCGCACAATTGTCAAGCAGGTTCCTACAGATTCCTTCTTCAACTTCTTCAATCCACCAGACGCTCAAAACGATAAAGATGAAATCGATGATGATTCGCAGCAAGTAAGCCAAGTCTTAATTGTTTCAATTTGAATTGCTTTTGATTTAATATTTCTCTCATAGATATTGGCAACCGATTTTGAAATCGGGCACTTTTTGCGTGCAAGAATTATACCGAAAGCTGTGCTTTACTACACGGGCGACATTGTCGATGATGAGGACGATGAGGATGAGGAAGAATTTGAAAACGAGGAAGACGATTACGATGACGACGTGAATGAGGGTCAAAGCAAACCCTCTGCTGGTAGCAAAAAACAGTCGCCAAATGACTGTCCCAATCAGTAGGTCATAATAATATCTTGATGTTTCAACTTTATAAAGTTGTGTATAATAAGTATATGTAATTAAAATATATTTTTGGTGAATTAAAATTTCAAGGAAAGTAAAATGACGTGTTTTTCGCTACACTCTTTGTGCTGTTCTGCGCAATCGAAAATGCTACATTTGGCGGGTAAATGTGGTGTACTGTGACGTCACACTTTGAAAGCTGAGCACGCAGTTTTAATTTTATCGATAACTCTGTTTTCTCACAACATTTGTGAGCATCGATTTTTGATCGTATTTGTTACAAAAAACAATAGTTCTAGTCGATAGAGAACTTTTTTGGTGTTTACAAACTACTGATTATTTCCCAAACGATGTTATGCTTGACTTGTATTGTATATTGTTTAAATTGATATTTAATAAATAGCTTTTAAAATTTTAAACAAATATATAATTTTTGTAATGAGATACTTAAAAGGGAAGCCATTAATTTATTTCATATTTTTAACAACTTGGACATTTTTGTTTTATAAGGTTCATGCCAAGTTGAATCTGAAACATGGACGTAAACATGCCCAGAACGAATCCATGAGTATGTACATAACTATTGTAGTTCATGAAGTATATTTGAAATAAAACGTAATAAATATCTTAAGTTTACCAACCTAGATCATTAAAACTTGATGTTCACAAAACCTTGCTTTTGCATTTCTACAAGTAAGTAACTGATAGCTATTTATTCGTGGATATACTAAATATTCTTGGATAGAAACAATACAAAAACATTAGAAACGCCTGTACCCTTCAATGTAAAGGCATTGGAAAGCTCCGGTTGTTTGCCGTCAGAAAAATTTGCGATTATACTTCATGGATGGATTCAAAGTTGTGCGGATGAATGGGCAGTTGCACTTATTGACCGTAAGTTCCAGTTTAAACTATGCTATGATTGTGTAACATATATTTGACATACATATGTATCTTTTCTCAGGCTTAAGTTTTTATCGTAGAGGATGTATAATATGCATTGATTATAGCATTGTCGCCAAGTCATCTTATATGCGGTATGCAGTTTATATGTATATATGTATATATAGGAAAGAAGTGAAAGCCTAATTTAATCACATATATTTTTAGGTTATACGCCAATTTTCAATATATAACCGAAGCGCTTGTTTCAATCATAATTTCCCTATTTCAACATGGGTTTGATCCCAGTCGGGCATATTTGTTTGGCTTCAGCTTTGGTGGTCAATTAGCTTCAGCAGTCGGACGATCCTTACAACCACATTTTATTATACAAAATATCGACAGTAAATATACAAAACACCCGATCATTAAATACCTAAATGATGCTAATTCGTACAATTATTAGCTTGTGATATGGCTGGTCCTGGATTTGATCCCATTACTGTTGATCACTCGAAAGCTGGCAAATATGTTCAATGCTTCCATTCGAGTCGTGACAAGGGAACCCTAATATATTCTTGCCACAGGAATATTATGTTGGGCAGCTGTGGACTTAGTCAGCCTTCGATAGCCAGTCAAGTGCATCTCGGGAGTCATGGCTTATGCGTTGATATTTATATTAATACCTTTGATTATCCGTTTTATGCGCTAAAAACTCCACCCACTGATTGCATTTCGTTTACTCAGTCAGCTAAAATTCCTAATGATTATACGGTGGGATATGAAGAAAACTTTAATAAGTAAGTAACATTGAACCAAGTACAATAATGTAGTTTTTAAGTTAACGTCTTCCTTGAGACTAACACGTTTTCTTAGACTTAAACTCTTATTGAACTGTATATTTCTCTTGAATTTATATTGATTTCTAGGCAGGTTACTGGAAAAATCTTTGTGCCCACCAGCTTACATTATCCCTACAATTTATCAAAAAAAGAGCTGCAACTATTGTCAAGGCAAAATGGATAAAGATAAAGTATAAATAAATTATAATATTTATATTTCTATCAATCAACGCAGTTTCCTAAAGTGAACTAGAAAAAATATAGTTTAAATAATATACTTTGATTGTTTTTTATTGATGTGATCTTAAATACATTATACAACCGTGAAAATATAATTATGAATATTGTCAACCCTAAAAATAATATACATAATCAAGCTGAGTTCTTTTCATTTTCTTCAAAGTCCAATGTGTTGAGGACATTGACGTCAAGTTCTGGATCTGCATACTCCAGTATATTGAAATCATCGCCAATTTCGGATGTTAAAGATTTAAGTAAGTCATCATCATCGCCCTCCCCGAATCCACCCAATATATCTCCAAATCCAACGTTCTCTAATTCCACGGCCGAGGATGATATTCCTTCCTGAGCCTCTGTCATTTTCATATCAAGCTGACTTTTTCCGTCATGTTCAAGACTTCTAAGTTCCGTATGCTGTGGATTCCCACTCATACTTAACATTGGATTATTTTGAGTTATGGCAGTATTTTGTATCAGACCCATTCTCATAACATCATTGGGTAAAAAGAATTCAGAGTTTGAATTCATAATGACTGCTTCCGAATTGGTTTTTTCCAATATTTTTCTTAGCTTTTTGTCGCCAACTGGTTCCGGTTCAAATGTCGGATTATGTTCCGTTCGGTTCTCTAAAGAAGCTATTTTTAATGATGAAGGCGCTGGATGTATCGTAGGCGCTGTAGTTCTTTGTTGTATTGCAGATTTCACTACTAGACTTGCATTAGAAATGGCAGTCGGGTGATGTGAATTCACATGGTGCATGGTTGATCGAATATAACAGTTTGCGTCGTACGAAATTCCATCTGTTGTAAAAGAAATAATATAAATTTTTATACAACGTAACAGCCATAGCAAATACATCTTCTTTTCGGTGTAGGTAATTGTTAAGTTTCAACAAATCCAAATGTGGAAATATGGTCATTTTAGACGTACACTTACTGTAGTTGCCAAAAACATTTGATTGCTCTTCCTTTGGTTTGCAGGGCTGTTGTTTCCACGTACGATTATCTTCCTGCTTTTCTGGTTTTGTCGGCTGGCTAACTTTGCACTGTTCACGCCTTTGGCGCAATGCAGACCGGTTATCCTTCGCTTTTTGTAAGAATGGTGCCTTCTTCTCGTTGCACAAGGAGCGCCAACCCTTGAGTATCTGCTTACAGCGGTCATTCCAGTTGGGATATGCCTCCTTGAGATTGGCATGCTCGGTATTTGCATACAAGACAGCAGAGATTGTGGCCATTAAACCAAGATCTTTTAGAACAAAGTATTGAACTTAATATAGATTCGCTTTTCACTGTAATGATTTGTATTTACCCTCATCTTTTCGCATTTTTTCCGCCGTCTTTTGGGTGCCAGCATTTATGCATTCTATGCTGGGTTCATTGGGCTTTGGGTCTTCTCTCTTCTCAGTTTGTAATGGCAGTTGTTGTCCCGAAATATTTTGGGATTCTGCCTGATATTGCAGCTGTGTCGATTTAGAAGTTAGTTTGCTATGAAACTTTGGTTCTTGTGTTACTTGTGGAGGCACCGCATAATTATTAATATTAACTGTAACTAACGGCTCACTGAAATGAAAATAAAGAAATAAAAAATAAAATAAATGAATAAATTAAATAGTTATGCTTATATTATTGCAATCAATCAATTAAATATATTTTACCTCTTTATATTATCTGCGGTTGCAATAAAATTAACGGTTTTATTTATAACATCAACTTCAGTAATTCCCTTGGCCGCCTATTAAAACCAATTGTTAATTATTATAAAGACTTTAAATTTAAATATCACATAAATACCAAGGGATCCAAAGAGAGTATAGAATTTGCGCTCGTATTCCTTGTAATCTCCGTCAAAGATGTATCTAAATATAATTTTTGAGAATATTATATATATATATATATATTCTACATATGTAGAATTCACACATACCAAATAGTACGCCAGCAGATACAGGATCTTTATTCTGTTGAGTCGCTGTTGAAAATTGGTCTCCAAACATGTTTTTATTTTCAGTAAGAATTTTTTCTGCTTTTGGTTTCTTGAGCGTTTTGGCAGGACTTTTAGTGATAGCTTCATCGTCAGATTTTTTACCATTTGAGTGATTAAAGTACATTTTCATTGTCGTGCCGATTTCATCTGAAGTATCTGAATCGTAGACAACCGGATCTCCCGACTCCAACAGGGGTTTGCCAAAAAAAGCCTCTTGTAAATATGCTGGATAGGCTTCGATGAGTTTGTTTTTTTGTTTTTTGCGTATAATTTTCTTTTTCTTGTCTTGGGATGCAAGTGCATTTGCATGTTGATCGGCAGCATCCTCATTGTCTTTTTTAATAGCACGATTTCGCACTGAAAATCCACCGATGCCCAATTTTTGTAAATTGCGCTGTCGCTTCTTGCGCAGAATATGAACACCATCATCATTCGTGGAAATAGTAAATCCCTCGGGTAAAGCAGCTTCCGTCCGATCCCAAATCATGCCGTCTTTATATTTATCGCTTTGTATATCATCGGAGACACCCGTTTCGTTTGGTGCATCCTTATTCGAATTGCCAATCGGCTGACGCATTTTCCGCTTACGTTTGATCTCCGTTGACAATGATTTAATCATATTCAAACCATTTTCACTTAAGCACACACCATCGATCCAGTGAATGGCCTCATTGCTCTCCAACAGCTCGTTTGTCAAGCGCATATTTTGACCAACTGCCTTGCCGTCGTGGCCCTGATCAGGTGTGGGAATCTTTGCAAGTGCAGAATTCTCATTTAAAGTAATTGAACTCATTATCATAGGAGTCTTCCCTGTGGATCGACATTTGATGCACTTGTACATATTATGATCGTAATAATCCATGGTGTGTTGCGAGTTTATGGAGTCGCATAGAAAATGCAGCCATTGTTCGCATTGTTCACATTGTATAATCATCTCTCCATCGCTATAGCCTTTTGAGCAAATGGAGCAACTATTTTGGCTGGCGCATGGTGGACATTCTGGAGAGTTTGGATCACTGTGATTAATCTTCTCAGTGGGATTACGACCGCATTTCTGGCAAATGGTGCAAAATGAACATTTCCAATTGCCTTGTGGCACCTGTTCGAGAGGTGGATTCATACAGTAGATGTGATAGGAAATATCGCATTCATCGCACAGAAGCAAACGTGCCTCGTCGTTCTTCTTGCCACATCCCTCACAGACGGTGCAGTCCAAACAGCGCCAGCCCTTTTGCAGGATGCCCCTCGAGTGTTTAACACTCGCACAATACGGATGATAGCATTGCGCGCATTGAGCACAAGTAATTAATACGGCATCGCCTTCAACTCCTACGGAGCCGCACATTACACATATATCCTGCGATGTTATAAACTTATCGCGTGCAGAACATAACAACAGTTTCTTGTCGCTGTCCGTATCATGATTTCGGCTCATGTAACGATCACTTGAGCCGCCATGCAGGACAAGCTGTCGTCCTTTTCCACGATTGTTGCGCTTTTTTCCAATCTGTGACATTGAACCCATGCGATGCGGCACAAACTTGCCACCTTTGCCACGAATGCTGGGCAAACACATTTTCTTCTTTGTCGTAGGCAACTTTAGGGGATCTTCACTGTTGAGCTCTACACAAGGTTTTCCATTTAATGGATCAACTTCGACATCTCTGATACTAAAATGCTCTTGCGAATCTGCGATGGAACGCTCAAGCGGCTCAATTTTTATGTTACTTCCCACTTTGCAAACGGGACAAACATAATCATAGTCGGGATTATATTCTTTTCTTTTGTGATAGGCAGTCAAATCGGCCTCCTCATCGCAGGTGCTGTGCACAAACCTAACAAATGTTTGTTTAATTTTAGAAGAAATATCATTGATTATCTGTATGACTTTTACTTACTTAAGACACCAACTACATTTGACCATTTCCTTGTAGGCCGCTGCTCTATATGCCTTCTGGCAAATTGGACATGAAAATCCCTTGTTTCTTTGCTGATAGCACGAGTCACAAATCGTATAGTGACTGTGCCATCGAGATGAGCTCCCACCACCAGGGGTTCTGGAGCCACAATCTGTGCAAACGCGACATCGCTTTAAATTTTATATGTATATTGAATTAGTAGGGCAAGCAGATGATGGCAACAAAATGATAAGACTTACATTACATTTCCAACCATATTTGGGAATCGAAGATATTACCGGCCTTAGACAATTGGCATGATATATCTTTTGACATTGTTCACATTTAACAAATTTTATATCATTGGCTTCCTGTTGTCGACAAATCTGGCATTTCGTACACCGTGCACAGCTCCAGCCAGAACGAGTATCTAGCAAAAATAAAATCTTTATTATAAATTCTAAGACGCACTGCCGTGCGGCACCATCATACCCGGTAAATTGGCTAAGCCAATGCAAGTGGAATGAAAATGATCTCCACATGAACAGCACATGATCAATTTGGATAAATCCCCCAACGATGAGCAAGTTAAACACTCCACATTGTTATCACTGCCTGAAATTAAACAAAAGAGTGATATATAAAATATATTTTAAAACATTATCGCACCACCAATGGATACATACAGATCAACGGAACTTGACTTAAGTGTTCCGTACAGAATACGGTGAAGCTCTCCAAGATCAGGAAGCAACCGGCAGCAGCGGCGCAGGGAAAATGATGCATTTGTCGGCAATTCATTTTGCAGTTAATTGACGCTCCATACTGATCACAGAAACTGCACTTCTGCTCCAAATAATCTGCTAATTTCGTTAAGAACTGAGATACATCCTCCTCCTTGACTTCCACCTTGCGCAGGGACCACATTACACACATTCGATGCACATAAACAAAGTTATCATCGAGGAATGCCGAAGTATTTAGTACATCTGTGTAGCCGATTTTATCCAATTCATAGGTGCTCTCGGTATTGCTTATAGCTCTGTTGACAGTTTTTAATCCGCACTTGATTCTACGCAATGAATCAACTTTTTCCTTATCTGCATCACTTGGTTGAGTTGCGGAATTCTTGTCTTTGAAATCAGAAGGCACTTTTAGTTGAAACATGGATCCTTGACCGAGAGCACTGCGCTCTCCCAGGTTACAGAGACAACAAACTTTTCCGGCATACTTTTCGGGAAAGTATGGAAGATCATCGAGGCTGGTTAAAGCAGCCTTGTCTTCCATATTTCCCAACATGTTGAAGCTCATAGTATAATTGTAATCATATAAAAAAAAATTTCACAGATACAAACTAGTGATGCAAGAAAACATTGATATATCGGTTATCGAAATAAAAAGATATTTGTATGCATCTATCGATTAATTTTTTACACTCGAAAAAAAGTACAATTTAATTTAAGATGATTAAAATCAAACGATCAGAAATAGGATGTACTTTATCTACTCCATCGGAGTACACTTTATGTTACTTTGAGAAAAAATATACTGTATACATATAAAAGATATAAGCTTTTTGTACAGTTACATTGTTGATAGTAGTTTCCTTAATATGAAAATAAGTTTTCGAGTCGATAATATAGTAAGGCTTAGTTGAAAATATAAAAATGTTTCAATTGGATTTGTTCTATTAAGTTGTGGATTTTATTGTTATCGCAAAACAAAATTATTTTTAACTGCAAATGGTAAACGAGTACTTTTATTCCAAATTGGAATTAATGGGTTCATGGTATCAATAGGGAAACACGCTTAAGCAAATTATAACCAAATTTTAGGCAAACTAATACAATTAAAGTCTGGCATTCAATTGAAAGTTTTAATTTAAAATTTGTATTAGCCACAATACACATTTACATATTGTTATGTTAAATAATTAAAGTTGATTAAGCAATTTATCGGTGGCTACAATGGGACGCTAACTTGCAAACCTATCGTTATCGTAAATTGAACGCACACTCGCTCACTTGCATACATGTTATCTTGTTTGTTATAAAAATTAATTGTCAGTTATTTGTTTTGAGGGTATGTAATTGTGAATTGAAAACATTGTGCTCGTTGTGATATTGGAATGTGAATGGAAATCATTAAATAGTTAACAATGGCCGTTTATCGACCAAGGGGCACGTTGGCACGTGTTATCTATGCCAAATTCCATAATGACAATTTTCTGGAGAATATAGACACACAACAGGTGAATATATTGCTAACTCAAAATATGAATTTCTTATTTACATTATGAATGCTTACAGTGGTATTCATTGAACTGCAGCGAACTGCCGGAAAGATTTCAGTCGAAATTCGTTGCCCTTAAGCAGCCAGACACAATAACAATAAAATGGCTGGAGCGTGCAAAAATGTTATCTTCAAATATTTGGTTGCACTTGTGGCATGCGTTGGCCAGGTCTGTTCTACAGTTTTTTATGACACAAACCGATATTAATGGCCTGCTAAAACGGGGCTCCATGTTCATTCTATCTGAGGATCAATTCTATAAGCTGCTGGAGGCAGGCGGTTTTGTAGCGAGATCTTTACCTCAAACAGTATGCTTTATTATCTAGATTATGTCATCATCAATTCATAATCGTAATGTTTTTTTAGATTACGTTGCTGGACATTGGCGCGGGTGACGGTGAGGTCTCGCTGCGTGTGGCAAACAGTGTCTCAGAACTGAGTGGAAATGCAGTTTTGCAGGTCTTTGCCACCGAGGCTAGTTGGACAATGCGCGAGAGGCTAAAGAAATTGAATTTTAATGTAGTTACCGAAATACAAGAGCTGCAGAATGTTGAACTAATTTCATGTCTTAATGTTCTGGATCGATGTTTTGACTCTTTCAAACTGTTGGAGGATATACATACCGCCTTGGCTCCACATGGACGAGCTGTAATTGCATTGGTGCTTCCCTACATGCACTATGTGGAAACGAATACATCGCATTTACCATTGAGGCCACTAATGGACAATCCCAAAAAGCGAAATGGTCGCGGCACATCCTTCGAGGAGGAAGCAACAATGTTTTTGGAATTACTCGAGAACTGCGGCTTTCGTGTCGAATCCTGGACAAAGGCACCGTATTTATGCGAAGGTGATCTTCGACAATCATTCTATTGGCTGATCGATATTATTGTTGTACTTTCCAAAAAGACTACTTAAGTATATGTATGTATATTATATTATGTATTATGTATAATAAACTTCCTAATATAATTTGTATAATCTTAAAACGTGTTTCCAATTGCGATTTTAGTGCACTATGGTCTTTAGAAATCTGCAGGAACTTTGCCGCTCAAAAAGTCAAGATAGAATTATTCTTCTAAAACGTTATATCTCAGCCGTATTCATGTACCAAAAGAGTCTAATTAATTAGGACCAAAACACATCCATATGGGCCTAGCAGCTTTCGCCCTCCGATATATAAATAAATAAATATCCGATAAATTTTTGCAATTCTTTTGTTCTAACAGATCACATTGGAGCTTGTGATCCCAAACCACAAATTCCTCCACAAATCTGGAAGTCTGAGGCCAAGTTAAACTAAGTTTTCCAGGATTCGAGAAAACCGCTTGCCAAATATTACTGCCCGCGAGTGTAATTTTTAAGTATTTAAGGTTCTGAGATTCCCCTCTAATCCTCAAATGTATTTCGATAGACTTGCTATATGCGATTCTAATGAACCATGTACTTCGGTAATCGGTAAGGATTTGGAGCTAATTTTCTGAAATGCAATTGTTCAGGCCTTTGGTTATACCCTGAAGGTATGCTTAATTAACTTTGTTTTCGGAAACTATTGTTTTTTTTGCGTACCCTAAAAATATGCTTCAATTCTCAGAGTTTAAATACTGAAGAAATAAAGGTTTTTGCTGGGCAGGACATTTGAATCATCCTAAAAGTATGCAGTTGTACTCTTGTAGAGGGATTTTTCATTTTGTTTTTTAGCTTGCAACTTATTGAAAGATACATATTTATTCTTGATCAGCATCTTTGACCGATTCGAAATAGTCCCGATATGTTGGTCTTAGATGAGCACAACTCCAACAGCTGAAAAGCAGTCTTGATAAAACTGGATATATTTCCCTCTATTTGCTAAAGGCAGTAGATAGGTCGCAGATTAGTGGATCGTTCTATATCATATAGCTACCACAGGGACAATCGGTCGAATTATAAGTTTTAAGAGACGTTTATCTTCATCAAGAAAGAAGGACTATCTTAAGCACACCGAGTGTTAGATACCCTCGTAGACCGGAGTTAATCTGTTGGCATCTAAATTTCTGTTTGGAGTGCGAATTATTATATTTCTAAGTTGTAATCAAAGTAGGCGTTGACATAGTAGTCACTATTTCTGATACAGTTTAACTACACAATGTGGAATATTAAGTTCACTGCCAGAACATAGAACAAAATTATAAGAAAATTATCTGTTGAAAACCAACAAAATTTCTTTTCATATTTAATCAATATTTTAATATTTCTTAAAAAGGGTATGTAATTTTCAGCGTGCCTAAGATAACCGTTATTATTTGTTTAGTTTGTCATTGTTTTTATTAGTCATCCTAAAATGATGTTGCAGATTATCGATGATAAGATAAGATGGAATATAAATGATCAACTTCTTAAATTAGAAGCATATTTACTTTTGTACGAACTATTTCATAACTAAAGGAATAACCGATAAAGGTTCTATAATTTGCCGCTTTAATAGCTACTGACACTTGGATTTAATTTTAATTACAAAGATACGAGTTTTTTTTTACTATTGTTTCGACAAAATAGATGTATTTGTATAATTTATTGATATGTCATATTTGAGTCAATCAACGAATCAGTGCAGCCATTGATATAGGCTTTATGCAACTTGTTAACAAATTCCTTATCGTTTTTAATCAGGTAAGTGAAGGCCTGCACAAATTGGGCACAATTAAGTGGTTTCTCCGATTCCGATACCGATTCCTGTTTGACTTTCGGGACCACATCAAACATTGTGGGCGGCATTAGCGCCGGTCTCGCATCCGGTCGATTACCAACCAACAATCTTCTAAGACACTGTTCGGCTTCGTCGCTTGCGAACAAAGCTGATGCCGAAGGCGATTCATCAATATGCTGCTCAAACTTCATTTCGGTTAAGAGTGAAATTGGTTTATCCGGATGCCGAGACGATGACGATGTTGATGCTTTCAGGAATGGTGACAGTGGACAGTCGCCATCTCGATTAGTGGATTGGTTATTGATTGGAGGCGCCTCATTGGGCGTCACCGAGCGCTGCTGTTTCTCCAACTGATCCACGGACAGTGGCGTCGGTCGATTCAACTGTGCCTCGACCGTTGCCTGCTTGGCCGACTCAAAGAACTTGAGCACATTATGGGAAGTCACGTTTTCGGATTGACATAAAGCGGCGGCTGTCACTCCAGATTGCGGCTGACAATTTGCCTGGGCATTGTATTCCTTTTGCGCCTGGCTGAGCATGTTGAATATGCTTAGATTGCTCGGCTTGGAAAAGGACAGCAGGGTATTGGGTTGCTGTCCATTGATAACCTTGTTCTGCAATAACCCATTGACCAGGCTGCTAATACGATCGCATTCCTCACTATTGTAGAACCAGAAGCCGCGAATGCGTGAACGTTCGTTGCGATAGAGCAGAAATGGGGGCTGCGATTGTAATTCCAGACTGCCGGTTATTGGCTCCACAAACGATGTCGTATTGAGTCGATTGTTAATGAATATGCTGTGAAATGGCTCGGCGTTTCGATGGTAAATAAAGAAAGCGCCTTCCACATCCGTTTTTTCCCATTCATTTTGTTCCGAATTAAACGTGTAAAATGCAACGTGTGATGAAGAGTCCACAATTTCCTTTGCGTATGGATCTATTTTCTTGATGGCTGACAAATTCATTCGAGTTATGCTTTCGTCGGCCATGGTAAACTTTTTCTTAAACTATTATTGTATTTATTCAAAGATTCAACAAGCCTCTTACAAATGTTAGAGATGGGCAACAGTCGATTAACTTCAAGTAACATAAAGCACTGAAGGGCGTATGAACGAACCATCGAATAACTGTTGGAAAGATGACTGCATATTTGCATAAAGCATATTATATTTATTTTGCCAAAACAACAGAAGCTATCGAATTTTCCCTTCACCACTACCAGCATCCGTGAAACTCTGTGTTGTTGGAAAAAAAAAATAGTAAACAAAATTAAAAGGAATTTTAGTTCTGACGTGCAATGTAGATTACTAAGTAGTTCGATAGGATTAAAATTAGTAGTGCTCTCCGCCTTACACAAAATAAACATGTTTTGTGCGAAATGTACAGAAAAAATTAATTAATAACTGAATCACAACACAAAAATTAAAAGCATCTTATGTATGAACAAATACGTGACAGAACACAAATAAAAAATTGTATATTTGCAAAACAAATATCAAGTTTAATTATCTATATTTTTGTTTACAACAGTAAAAAGGTTAAATCTCATGCAAAAAAAAAGCTAAATTGGCAACACTGACATCAAAACAAATTGCTAACAAAATTATCGATATTTGCACAGAAAAAGGCGGGAAGGTGCGTTTTTGGCAAAATAAATATTTGTAATTGCATTTCAGTCATGCAGAAGTCGATAACGTAATTATAATAATATATTAAATAATTTATACATTTATCTTCAACGCATTTTCTTTCATATTTTTTTTATTGATATAGCTCATTTTTTAAACCAAAATCTGAGCCAGGCGATTCGATACCTAAAAACACAAAGTAAGTTATTTACTCTGGCACATTTTCTTTTATTAAAGTTCCCTTTTTACAAAAGAGATGGCAAAGGTGCACAGGAAAAGTTGCCTAAATGTGAAAAGCCCGAAGTGGTTAAAAATGGACCGGAAGAAGAAAATAAGCGACCATCGTTGAATACAAAAACCATGGATGAGTCCATGGAACCGCTGCCCAGCAAGCAGAAAATTATTAGCTTAAATTCAGACTCGAATGAGAGCGAGGGAACTGATATATACAATCCGTCATTGGAATTATATCATCCCATTAATCATGCGTACTGGCGAGCCGAAGGCGTGTACGTATCAGAAAAATAATTCTATAAGGTTGGACTGTCTTAACAATTATTCGTTTTTAAAGAACTCCTTACTTGGCGCTGGCCCGAACATTTCAAGTGATTGAGGAGACGAAAGGCCGATTGAAAATGATTGATATATTGAGCAATTTTTTTTGCTCGGTAATGATGGTCAGTCCGGAAGATCTGGTGCCGTGTGTCTATCTCAGCATTAATCAGTTGGCCCCCGCCTACGAAGGACTCGAACTTGGCGTTGCTGAAACAACGCTGATGAAAGCAATTTGCAAAGCAACTGGTCGAAATTTGGCGCACATTAAATCTCAGACACAGTTAATTGGCGATCTTGGAATTGTCGCGGAGCAATCACGCGTCTCGCAACGCATGATGTTTCGCCCTAAGCCATTGAATGTCCGCGGTGTTTTCGCCAAACTCAAGGAGATTGCAAACATTTCGGGGCAGTCGAAAATTACTTTGGTTTATGATATCTTTGTTGCCTGTCGCCTGTCGGAAGCGCGTTTCTTTATTCGCTCGCTAATTGGCAAATTGCGTATAGGGATTGCCGAGCAGAGCCTTTTAACTGCCTTGGCCATTGCTCTTGTTAAAAAACTTCACATCAACGATTGCAAACGTATCAACAAAGTGGCCGAAATTTATAAAGATGAAATTGCAAAGACTACGCTGATTTTAAAAACAACTTTCTGGTAAGTGCTAAGGTGGGACAACTTATCTTATTAAATATATTCCCTCATGTATTCATGATATCTAACATTTATGCCTCCAGTCAATGTCCCAATTATGACATCATTATACCAGTAATATTAAAATATGACATTGAGGAGCTGCAAGAGCGTTGTCCCATGCATCCTGGCATGCCTCTTAGACCCATGCTGGCGCAGCCAACGAAAGGAGTCCACGAGGTCCTGGAACGTTTTAGTGGAATGCATATAACTTGCGAATGGAAGTACGATGGCGAGAGGGCTCAAATTCATTTGAATGAGCAGGGCGAGATAAGCATTTTCTCAAGGAACTCGGAGAATAATACACCCAAATATCCGGATCTCATTGCAAGAAGCAAGTCTATCCTTAAAACTGAGGTGAAGTCGTATATCCTCGATAGTGAGATTGTCGCCTGGGATATAGAACGCAAGCAAATTCTACCATTCCAAATTCTTAGTACACGTAAAAGGAAAAACGTTGATATTGATGATATAAAAGTTCAAGTTTGTGTGTACATATTTGATCTTTTGTACATCAATGGAAAGTCCCTCGTCACACAGTCACTTTCTGAGCGTCGAAAGATACTATTTGAACATTTCCAAGAAGTCGAAGGTGAATGGAAATTCGCCACTGCCCTCAACACAAATGATATGGATGAAGTGCAGCAATTTTTAGAGGAATCGATTAAAGGTAAGAATATGCACTAATAATCCGTCAATTTATGCAACGTCTCCGTTCATTTTCAGGCAACTGTGAGGGTCTAATGGTGAAAACATTGGATGAGGAGGCCACATATGAAATTGCAAAAAGATCAAGAAATTGGCTTAAATTGAAAAAAGATTATTTGTCAAATGTTGGTGATTCACTGGATCTGGTTGTAATCGGTGGCTACAAGGGCAAAGGACGACGTACCGGAATCTACGGTGGCTTCCTGCTAGCCTGTTATGATACAGACAATGAGGAATACCAAACCATATGCAAAATTGGAACTGGTTAGCTGTTTTAAATGTATTTAAACATACACATACTTTATCTTGATGACTACTTTTTTAGGTTTTACTGATGAAGATTTGCGACAACACTCTGAGTTCTTTAGCACCAACAAGTTGAGCGAGGCCAAGTCATATTTCAGATACGATTCCAGCTTGGAGCCTGATGATTGGTTTGAGCCCTGTCAAGTTTGGGAGGTTAAATGCGCCGATCTATCGCTTAGTCCCATTCACCGAGCAGGTATAGGAATTGTAGATGCTGAACGTGGTATTTCGCTGCGGTTTCCCCGTTTCATACGCATCCGAGATGATAAGAGCCCAGAGAATGCAACGGATGCAAACCAGGTGGCTCACATGTATAGCTCACAGGATGTTGTTAAAAACAATCAGAAATCTAGCAACTCAATGGATTTTGAGAGCGATTTTTATTAATAAAGAGCAATTGCTTGCCAGAAACTAAAATTACAAGTTAACTCGATTATTTACTGCGCCGAACTTGTGCTGCTTTCCGATGGCTTTGATACAACGCCGCGCGCCTGCTCCGCATTGTCCTGCGGCTTTTGTCTGTTGCGTCTATTGTACCGCTTGTTGGTGGGCTTATTGTCCTGGAAGAACGTATCTCTTTCGAAAGTTGGCGCAGAATCTTTACAGTCTGTTGGTGAAGTATCATCGGAGTCCATTCGCATTCGAACCTTGGGCTGATATATGGCAATTGATGGACGATCCTGTAAGCAAGTAGAAGCTATATATTAAAAGGCGATACGATTAATTCTATGAGACAGCAAACCTTATTTCTTATACGACGCTCTTCAGCTAAACGTGAGTTTCTTGCTTTACTGCTACTCGTATTTGGCTGCATAGAATGTTCTTGTCCTGATTCTGACTTGGGGATTTCTTTCGATCTCTTATAATTCTCAGCTGGTTCTTTACTAGTACCTTGTTCGTTTGAGATAACTGAGGAAATCGCTTTACTTGGCAGCACAAAATGATCTTCGTCTATTGATTCCGACTTAACAATTTCTTTTGGTCTTTTAGAGATCTCTGCAGTTTCTCGTTTATTGCCCGCCTCTAATGATTTAACTGTTTCTGTTTTGGATGCAACATTTTCAACTGGCTTAGCTTCTTTCTTTAAAATGACAAATTCTTCGTTTTTTTTCTGTTGATTTCTTTTGACTGGCTGATTTGAGGGTCGCTTTTGAACCGTCACTTTTTCCTGGCGATCATTTGTATTTTTGTCCCGATTATCACGTTCTCTACCCAATTTTCGTTGCTCGTGTTCTTCGCGACGACGCTGATTGCGTTCCGTGCGTCGCTTCGAGCGTGAATTTTCCGATGCCTCTTCTTGAGCTTGCCCTTGTCCTTGACCCTGACCTCCTCCTTGTCCAAATCCCTTTCTTGGATTATTGGAATTTACAGATTTCTTATTATTATCACCAAGAGCGTCTTTCTGTTTGCCAGCTTCTGGTAATTCGAATGCTGTTAGCAGCTTTTGCTCTTCCCAGCACTTTTTCTTCTCTTCGTTTCGCTTGCGCGCTTCTTCGCGTCGTTTTTCCTTCTTGTTTGCCAAATACTGAAGCAGCGGTGTCGATTTAACCTTCTCATCAGACTTCTGGTCGAATGTGAAATCGATCTTCGTATCACATAATCGACTCGCCTCCTCGCGCTCGTCGGCCATTCTCTGGAGATACTCTTGATAATGCGGTTCTTTTTCGATGGTATTCATTTTGTAGTCCTGACTGCGCCCTTTGTTCTTCAGAAAGCACTGAAACGGTGCATATTCCACAATGGCGATGTATTCCACGCCCCTCGCATCGACAAACACGTAGCCATCGAATCGATCGCGAAACTGTAGAACTTCCGACATATCTTTCATGGACATGTCAATGTACGCCCGGCATGTTGCCTCCTGTCCGAGCGACCAGTCTGCCTGGCAATAATAGTAGGCATCGTTTTCTGGCAATGGCTCCACTTGTTGCAAGAATTCCTCTTCAGTCATTGTCGGCGGCAAATGCCGAATCACAATCTAAAAGACAGCAATTGAACTATTTATACTGTATATATAAAACGATGCGTACTTTGATGGCCTGACTAGACTTCTCCCTCCTCTCTCGCCGTTTATTAACTCGTTGTTTCTCCATAATAAAATGAATCTGTTTTTCGTTAATAGATGTATGGTCCGCACGTCACCGACAAGTTGAACTTCAAAACATTACAACAATTCGATTAAAAATATCGAAGCATCGAAGATACGATATCGGTAAAAGGTGGCAATGGAAACAGGGTGATTAGAGCACGTAAATTAGCGAAAAAATAATAAGAAGTCCCGTTTTATGGGTTCATCACACAGCGGAACGGTTGGGATTTTTTCAATGATGTGAAACGCTGTTCACCCTGGCAACACCAGCGTCAGTCACAGCTGTGAATTGATTATAAAATGATTGCGCAACAATATAAATTAAAAATGTATGTTAAAAAGGAATTTTATGATGTTGTAATTTTTCATGCATTGTACTGTTCTGTACAATGTGTCAAAGCCTATTTCTCAATTTTATCACATTTAAATGTGTTAAGGGGTCCAGACACTGTGACTTCTAGATATTTCTTTAATATTGTTGATTAAGATACATTCAATTATACATAAAAAGCATAAAAATAATATTTTCTACTTATTATTCTAATCTAAAAATAATATATATTAGAGTTGAATTATATTGTGGATTTCGATCATAATTGGGGCTTATTAAATATTTTTGGGCTTAAAAGTTTTTACATATTCCACATTTATATATACAGACTCTAGATTCTAGAGGCTTTTGAAATTCGATACGAGTTCTGGAAAATTCCTAATTTAAATAATATTTCCAGAAGGGGAAAATGTGTGATATGTCCTAACTGTAAAATTTCAATTAAAAATAGTTGGCCCGTGTAAAGCCGGTTAATAAATATATCATTGTAATTAATAATTCATTGGACTAGCAATGTTTACATTCTCTACACTGATCCCAAAAGAGAAAAATAGTATATTGGTTATGTGGAATGTCTTTCTGACGGTGCTTGTCATCTTAACTAGCTCTTAGACGTTTTCAAATCAAGGGACTTAAAAGTCAATATATATAAACATTAATTTAAGTATAATAATTAGACTTTTATTATTCAAGAAGAATATTGTTCACCTGTTTTACTGTTACTACAATGGGAACAGAGTATTTTACAGTCGAATGTGTCTCAATAAAGCACTTTACTTGTTTTCTCTGTTAGAATTCTTACTAATAGTAAGAACTATTTATAAAAGGATTGTATTTTACGATTTAAATGAGAATGTTAATTAAAGTTGAAATTATGATAGCAAAGAACACAATATTTGTATGGGTACACTGAAAGAATATGTGGGTTATTTGGAGCTATTTGGTAATATAATATATACTGAATTGAGTAAGTTTTCAAAATTAAATAAAGTGTATTAAAATCACAACAGTCGAAATAATTTGATTAAGTTGACTTAATTGTCAATATAATTATAGAATCTTAGCAATTACTTAATGTGAGCATTGCATGGTATACTTTCTGGCACGTGTATGGCGTAAAGTGAAACATTTCCACCCCCAAAAATATAGTCAGTTTTTAGGCGCCGCCTCCAAATACGTTAAGCGGCAGTTTTTCTCTCTTTCGCTGTGTGAAAGGGAAATATGGTTTTTTTGTACAAAGGATGTTTGATGTTAAGACAATCGTAACTGAAACCTATTTATTTAAGCATAGTTACAAATTGTATTTCCTGAGTGGGCTGCCAATTTAATTTATTTTATTATAATGTGATTTATTGCCAAATTAAAGTATTCTATATATATATATATATTGATTAAGTGTCAGGCGATTTTGCTTGTGCGACTGTTCGGTTTATATGCAATGGAATTTTCATTTTTAAACAAAACAAGCTATGATAAAGATTGTCTGTACAATTCCAATTCACAACTGATCAACAATACGAATGCAAGTACCGGATTCGGATCGGTGGCGAATCACATGAGCCATTATAATTTAATAATCGATTCGAATTATAAACTGCGGGCCAATGAGAACGTGATTAGAAATTCCTTTAGCCAAGAGTCCAATATACTATTCTCAAAAATTACAAATGTTGCTGAGTTTTATCCCGGTGCACATAATATTACGCCTTTTAATTCCGGTAAGTCCATCATTTCAAAACCAAAAATGGGAACAATGGTGAAATTCAATATTTCAATTTGTGGCGAGGTTTTATGTCATAATAAACTTTCAACTGATATCGAACATTTTGAAATAAATCGTGTCCTTCAATAATCATATCTTCATTATTAGAGTTTGATAGAACTGTTTACTACAGTTCCCCGCGGCTCGTAGTTCGTAGGCTATTTGTTATTTACTTTTAAGACAAGTGTTCTTCACTGTTCTTTTCTCACATAATTGATCATGAGCTCAAACCAAGTCGTTCCAATCTTGCGATTTGTAACTCTGTTTTACAAACATCTACCATCTACCAGGGCATTTATATCCCTAAACTAAGTCTGTCCATCGATTCAATACCTGATTTATGCCTCAAAATAAATAGTAGTTCTTTTGATAACATAATCGGCTTTTCAGAAATTTGGTTAGATTCTTCCGTATCTCCGTATTGACACGGACTCTCTTATGTTAAAATATTTTTTAAAGCTTAGAAAGCCTGGTTCTAGTGTCTAGTTCTAGTTGTCTATAGCCAAGTTAAGCTTTACTTGCCTAAACTCAGAAATTGAGAATTATCGTTTCTAAATACAGTTTACTCGGAACATTAATATATTTATACATTAATAATTTTGGTTATTTGAAGCCCAATTCATCATGTCTTCTTCCATTTCACTTGGGATTTACAAAAGCAATGATGTTGATACTTTGATCTTTTTCGCTTGTGCCCCCTCGCTAAACTGTCTTATAATATTTTTAGATCGAATCGCATACTCTATCCCACAAATTCTATAATATCACTATGTAGATAAGGAGTACTATAATTCCCTCCTACACCCATTATTAAAACTTTTACCATATTGTTCGCATTTATTTGGGAAGGAATCATTTTCATTATCCTCCACAAAAAAGGTGATAAGTCTGATATATCAAATTGGTATTGCCACGTTATCTAATATTCCAAAGATCTTTGAAAAAATCGATAATTCAACTTTACAACATCTAAAAATCGGTAAATCGGTAGTTTCTCCTGCTTAACATGGTTTCATGAATCAATGTACCTCCCTTGTAAATGATAGTAAGCCATTCAATTGAGTTACAAGCTTCTTTCCAAACTCTTTGGTTTAAGGTCCCTAGACCACGGTTTGTGTAACTGTATTTCTTATCCTTTTTCTTTAAAGACTTTCTGTCAATCCTATCACATTCATGTATTTTCAAGTACATGTACTCTCTTCTGTGTTCTTAGTGGATCTACTAGAAACTTTGTTCCCTTTCTATTACCCTCATACACAGTCGGTTACGCTTTACGCAACCCGATTCGAATAATTTCAATTTTCAATATAAACATATACCCGGCAAATCTGGGAGCATGTTGTAAATTGCTCTTACTTCATTTTTCGTATCTCATTTTTTATCTCACTCTGAGATATCAAATAAATATATTCTCTGGCTCTCATAGTCTCTGAGATTGGTTTGATTCTTTAGACAAACCAACAGACAATCTGAAACGGCGAGATCATTTCGTCTGTTAATTATAGATCAGCATTAACAGCCGAAACAATACGTAAGCCACGTAAAATCAAAATAGTTTAATTGCAAAAATTATTGAATTTATTATAGATTTTCAACTTAAGTCATATGCTGATGAAGCTTCAAGTCTGACCGACAAATCGAAACAAAGACGAATACGAACAACCTTCACATCCAATCAACTAAATGAACTTGAAAAAATATTTTTGGAAACGCATTATCCAGATATATACACAAGAGAAGAAATTGCTTCTAAATTACATTTAACAGAAGCGAGAGTTCAGGTAAATTTTATTTCTATACTGAATTTATATCAGAATATAATTTCTATAGATTTGCATGTATTAAGTAGGATACATTTGATCAGTAAACCAATTTGTACAGTTCTTTCCGCTTTCAATTTATTTCTAGGTTTGGTTCCAGAATCGTAGAGCAAAATTTCGTAAACAAGAACGGCATGCCATCTATATAATGAAGGATAAGTGCTCGAAAATGGAAAGCCGACAGAATACGATATCTGGCACACAATCGTATGATGTGCCACTGAACGGATCTCAAAATGCATGCCAAATAAAATGTTTTTATGATAAAATATAGAAAGAAAAAATACATACTCGTACTGAAATATATAACAACATTTGCTTATGTGAGTTTGCAGATATAAAAAGGTAAGAATGAGTTCCCAGTTTAAAAAGAGATAAAAAAAAGAAGAGATCAACAATTAAAGGGACGCCAGCTTAATGTTACAAAAAGTCGACTACAAAAAAATAAGAACGATGCAACCAGAATAAATTTAAAATACGGACCAAAATATATTAGAACAATTGAAAACAGGCCATATTTTGAAATTATTTTCTAGAGAATTGGGATTGAAATAAAACTTTATTGATAAATGATCTACCAAAAATATACAATTCGCCATCCACTGTGTAATTTAAGTCATATGAATATGAATATGAAGTAGTGCTCAGATCATCGATGACTCGCCAAAACATTTTTAACAATATTTGAGCATTTGCAACTATTTTTGTTTTATTGCCAATTTTATAAACTGTGGTTAAATGGCGTATTTTACTCGAATCCTTTTTTTTACCATATAAAATCGAATCTGGTTAGTTGTATTTTTCTGACTATCTCAAATTGAAATATGATAAATCTGTCCGATAAATGGCAATCTGGACTAGTTGTGAGCAGCTGCTCCGTATTGATTATTTAAAATCTTAATTTTAGCGAGTGTTTAAATTTACTGTCTAGCCAATTCATAGAACCCAACAATAAGAAACACAGATTTTTTTTCCAACAATAAAACAACAAATATTTATTTAAACTAGAATATTAAGATGGGAAATAAATAAATAATACACAAAGGAACTTAATAATAATATTCGAAAATCTATGCAGCGCAGACATACAGATCCCGAGGTTATTACCGTAGTCAAATTCTGTGAATATCCCTCAAAAGTCACAACACATTTGTGGTAATCTACATCATCATCATTATCCTGGACGACAGCAAAAATGGTTGAATTAAAGTAACCATCCTCATCCTCAATAGGATCGTTGGCCACAACTTTAACAATGTCATCGTCATCATCAGATCTACAATTAAGTTCAGATGAAATATGATTCTTAACTTGAATTCCCCTTATTTTATGATCAATTTACTTACACTATGCTTAATGTTGGCTTGGGAAAAACATTAGTGACCACGCACTCCAATTGAGTCTCATTTTGAATTTGATAACGATACATGTTGAGTGTATAATTTCGAACATCGATAACTTGTACGCTCTTGTGAATGGTTATCGTCTCCTTACTCGTTTGGACAACACACTTATAGTCTCCAGTGGAACTTATCGAAGGATTAATCAGGGCCAGTGCACTATACTGTTTATTTGGGTCCGTTGAGCTCTCATAAGAGCTGTCTACATCATTTTTATATTCCGGCTGGAATCAATTTTTAATATATATGAAAATATTTATAAATATACTATGATTATATTTTGTTATACATACAATTGGTGCTGGATGCGAGCCACGTATCCACTGATATATGGTTTTATCATTTCTAAACCACTTGACAGTTAGAAATGAATCCGTATCCTTGATTTCATAATCGCATTCTAATACAGTTGGATCCATATCATCATCATCATCATCATCTAGGACGATAAACTTGGTTTCCTCATCGATTTTGACTGGCCCACATCGTACACCTAACGGAAGAAAGGATCTAATATTACTGTGATCTTATTTAACGAGACAACTTTCCATTTTGAGATTCCAAAATTATACATTTAGTTAACGATTTCTGTTTTTAATATCAAGGCCGAAGCATTTCAAATATAAATAGATCTTTCAAGTTGAGTTCGATGTTTTTAGGCCGAATATTAATCTTTCGCATAAGTAGCCATGAAAATCCAAAATTTATCATACTGTGCGATAAACGTGTGTCAAAAACAAAAATGTTGTCTATGTGGTTCATAAAAATATACATATGTACAGCACATGTATTTGTTCATCGTCGTTTTCATAGTTTCAAGGTCTGAATTATTTATGTAAAGATCTCTACACCCCTTTTTTCACGAATAACATTTAACAACACAATTGCACAAGTGTCCTGATACTTAAAACTTGTTTGTTGTACATTTTGAGCAAACACGTAGTATTTGGATGTACACACAGATATATTATATATCTAGCTAGACGAACATATTGATACATATATACGAAGTATTATTCACATGCTGAGATGATTTCATTTCTTGATTTAAAAATAGTTTTCAAATGCTCAAATAATATTACGCGTTCTTTTCCACACTGAATGAAAATAATGAGAACGTTAAAGGTCGTTACCTTTAAATATAATTGATGTCAGAATGATGATAGCGAATGGTAGTTGCATTATTAACTTTTATTTTATTTTTTGGTGCTCTTTTGAAGAGGTTAACACAGAACAGAAAATTTCACTACTAAATTTAAACACTGCAGCCGAACCGTCCGCTGGGCATGGTCAAGCACAATTGTTGGATATATCACAACTGAGAATGTTGCCGACCGTGGCATAAGCCCAAGCATACAAAAATACATACATACACATACACCACATATGTGTATATCTTGCGGAAAACCGTCAACAGAGAACAGGCACGCGAAGAGAGTCAAAAACAACAAAAACAACAAACAAAATTAACAAGCAACCCACCCAAATGAATAAATGTTTGTGCCTTGTTCCGGCCAATGTCTCTTTTGATCGTGTGTCTTATGTATATGCATTATATGGGAGAACCTGTGTATATTAAAACATGTGTGTCCAAATGTGCACAGCCCGTGCCACTTGTGCCACCAAAACAGTGTTTGTGTGTATGTGTGTGCTTGTATCTGCAGCTGCCTCATGAGCGAGTGTGTGAGTGAGTGAGTGAGGGGATGGAAAGCCTTTCTGCTTCGCTGATCGCCTTTGTCTACTGTAAAAAAAACCGTCAGTTACTGTGTGGCATATTATCTACCCATGAATCAACCATGCAACTAAAACTATGTACGTATATGTATGTATATACAATTAGAGTATATGTATGTGCACTTATTTACATTCTAAACACATGCTAAATACATTCTAAATGCGAGTATTTATGTACACAATGCATACATATACATATGTATGTATGCACCTATGTATGTATGTGCATTGGAGAGCGTCTGCAAAAACAGTTTACATGTGTGAAAAAAAATTAGTGTCCATATGTATTTAGGTATGTATACATAATGCGTGTGCATGGTAGCGTATGAGAAATGAAAGTAAGGCAATCGGCAATGTTTTTTCTTGCGATCAGATACGCCACAGAAATTACCAAGGAAAACATAAATGTTTGGTATACAAGAAATAATCATTCGATCGATAGTTTCTATTTCAGATATGCTAAGACAAATATGTAATAATCAACTGATAAAATTGAAGAAAAAAGTATATAGTCGAATTTTAATTAAGATAGTCCTAGATCTATGGGATTAATTCCCAAACAGAAACTGAGTCGCCCATATCAACTCTTTTATGTTGCAGGCTCAAAGATATCTTCTTCAAGGTGACAAAATTATTGTAGTTTTTGCAAAAGAAACCAGTGTTCAGCGTTAATCACCCTGACAAACTTAACGTTTATTTAAACTTAAACACTTTGATATCGATGTCGAAAAAATCGTGTTAGAGGCGATACATAATAACCGATATAACATGTACATTTAAGTCATCGATACATCGTATTGTGCTTTCATCCCTGGACCACACTAAAACCGCACGATTTGCTACAACTCTTTAACCTGTCTATGTATAAATATTAAAAACGTCGAGCATGCTTCAATCGCGAGTAATTGGTACGTTTTCACACAGAAGATGCCTGTCGTACTTCTCAAACGCCTTCAACAATTTGGCAAATCAAGGCCCGCCAATGGCCCCTAACAAGGCGCAGAGTACGAGCGAACGGGTCAACAATTTGGATTTAGATGTTTTCATTAACCGGGACCACAGGCAAATGGATTTGTTGGACAAACTAATGAAGCTCAGGTGAGCTCGATGAGTAAAACCCAAGTCAATAATTGTTCCTTATGCAAATTTACTTGGTATTGCCAGGCAACAAAAGGAGTGCAGCAAGGTGCCACTGCTGCCAAATATATTGGTAAAGCAATTGCTCGACGACACAGGACCACAGGAATCGATGAATGTGCTAAAGAAGCCCTTGCAATACGGCATATTTATTGATCAATTTACGGGATGTCATTTAATGGACTGGTTCTTGCATAACGGCAACACACGCGAAGCGGCACAACTTGCCACACTTCTTGTGGAGCGAGACTTATGCAACAATGAACTCGTCGCCACACTGTGCCTTCAATCATTTTACGCCTACGTTAAAAATTACGAAGCACAGGAAGTGGAAAAAGTAGAGCCCTCCAAGGAAGTGGTTCGTAATCAAATATTTATATTTATATTTATATGCATTTATATATTGTTAAAATTCTTTCGCAAGGAAAAAGTTCGTGTCAAATTTATACGAAACTACGAAAATGCCAATGTTAAAACTGAAGCGCAAATGATGAGTGAAGCTATGATAAAATTGGGATCGAATACAAACCTAGACAAGGAACTTGTCCACAATATTACACTGATTGGGCTAACACTAGATTGTCGTCTGACTGAAGCAGAAAAGTGGCTGACAGGACATCAAGAAAGCTTAAACAAATCTGCATTACAAGTCTGCCGTCATCTGATTGATGTCTTGAAAGTGGAAAGTACTCCTGAACTTGAAAAACTACTTGCTCAAGAATGTAAACAAACTAAGTCATTTGATGAGTTCTTGGAGTCATGCGTGAAACGTTGTGTGGAAAGTTTTGAGCCGCAACTTATGGAGGAATACAAGAAAAGTTACCAAGCGTGGCAAACGGGTTTTCAACTGGCTGTCAAGGAACAGGCCGAAATCCACGATATGCAAAATCGCGTGGAAAGCATTCACAATACATTAAACAGCTTGCAAACGATGCGACAAAATCTTTGGTACTTTGAGAACAAAGAGGATATTGATATTGCAATTTACAAGAAAAAAGTCCATTATCCCAAGCGTTGGTTCGGCAAGAAGAAGAAGCCCAAGGCAGTGGATGCTTTCTATGTGCCACCAACTATTTCGCGAGGAAATTGAATGCTGTTTTTGCAACATTGTTAAATGCGAAAAAACCAAAATCAGTCCAGTTTTAAAGATTTAATTAAATTACTGGAAAAATAATGAGAATTTTAAATGTTGTTTCATTTTTTGCTCGAACGGTCAATTTGTTTTTAAAATTACCATAACGTAACATTGAGGGTCACAGTTATATTCATTCCATCTCAGGTTACAACATTATTTTTTTTGTTTGTTTTTATAACTTTTTTGAGTTTTTTTTTTTGGTTTTCATAATTATGTTAAATATTAAAAGCTAATCGTCTGTCATTTGTGCATGGCCGAAGGGAGAGCAGTTTTTAAAACGCGTTGTCCTGGTGCCGATGGCGACAGATTAATTGGTGATGGTAAATCGTGCCTCTTATCCTGTATGGTCAATGGTAAGAATTGCTGTTGCTTCTTTTTTCGATTCATATTCATTGGATGGGTATTGTCGTTCTTGCCAAACAATATGGTCAAATGTACAGCACAAAAGATACCCAAACTCTATAAAATATATAATTGTGTTAAAATCAACTTTAAACTTTCACATATATAATAAACTACCTGTAGAATGGCAATGATGGCAGCTCCAAATGCGGTTATCATCAGACGACTCTTGATCTGCTCCGATACTACAGCCAAGCAGCCGCGCTTATAGTGAGTATCACATGCCGATTCGTAGGCGTGCTCAGGACGAGAGCAGCACGACCAAGGAAGCGAAAGTCGTCGATAGTCAAGCGGTCCATCCACACCGCAGCACTGCAACTGTGAACACAAGTGACAAATGTGAGTCAAGGATAAAGTCTTCAGAAAAGGAAGCAAGTTTTCGATGTAATATAATACATGTTTATATCAATAACCGAAATATATATTAGTAATTCTAATAAAAATAAACTAGCTGATACATTTAATTCCCGTTTAAAAGGAAACAAGTTTTCGTTATAATAATATAGATTTTGTAGAAAGCATTTGTAGCAATAATATAAATATACTTAAAATTAGAGCAGTTTCTATGATTGTAGAAAAATTATGTCAGTTTGCTGCGCTCCTTTGCCTTATTCATGAAAAGTTTTTTCATTGCTAAAAAAAAACCATGCTCAGACATTTAATTGCCGTTTAAAATGCATTTTTGTGTGCATTATTTCTTCGTTAAAATTAGTTCAAAAATGTAATCATATTTGTATTTAGTTACCTGAGATTGCATGCGATTCCACAAATGCAAGTTGTCAACTTTAGTTCTGGAGAACTTGTCCAAAAACTCGACAAAAGAATCGTCAATGAAAATCTCCACAGATGTTGGAAGATTCTCTCGCATTGCCAAGGACCAACCACAGATAATGAATTGAACACATATACAAGCCACCAAAAGAGCTGCGAACTGTGAGAACCAATAGGTAATACATATATACAAATGTACATATATATATTTATGTTTTATATGTTAGTTCATAAGTACATGCTAAAGAGATGAAAATAAATGATTAGATTTGCTTACCATGCCGAGGAGACAACGTTTTCGTTGGTTGGTTGCCTGGCATCCCATCCAGCATAGTATGAATGTAACGGGACCTAGGCAAAGGAGGATTGCAGCTGGAGCCCACAACTTGTTTTGTACGATCCCATAATAAACCGAGTGTCCCCACAAAAGGGATGTTCCCAAAAATATTTGCGCTGCTCCCGTCAACTGCGTTTTTATGTAATAACAAAACAAAAAGCGTTTTTAATTTATTACTATATTATTAATTAATTTATACAATAGCATTTTTGTTAAATTAACTTCTCATAAATTATTAACGACTTATTGTTTTCATTCATGTTTCATTTTTTGCAATAGATTTAAAATCGAAACAGTTTTGCTTACTTAAATTTAAAACCCAAAACAACTTGGCCAGTTAAAGGAGACGTAGATATATATATATATATGTATACGTATTATTTGTTGTACATACAAACTACTAATTTATTTAAATGAGTTACATTTTTTGCGAGAAAGTTTATAAAAATCAATTCAATGCAGAGAGAGTTCTTGACGAGTGTAAATATGTACACATGTACACATATTCTATGCTACCTTTTGACGTCATAATAATGCTGTTACGCATCGATGTACCGATTTACATATAAGTATGTATACGTCCATATTATGTACTCGTAAAAATTAGCTCAAGGTTATCTTCAAATTTTCACTGGAGTAGAAATGCATATACATATATATATTATATATGTATATACGCAATGCAAATTGTATGCGTGTACATTGTACATATGTTTATTGTGTACATATGTGTATAAGCATATCTAGTAGGCACTGTAATTTAAAAAATCCTATTTAGACAGGTAATGAGAGAAGTTATCTGACAGAAATTCAGTCAGCTGCTAAAGAAACTACAACTTTGAAATGAAAGCTTGTTTGTTGTTTTTTTTTTTTGTATGTAGGCCAAGTAAGGCATAGATGTACACAGAAGTACAAACGTGTAAAACATATTTACATTTTGAGAGTGGTTGCATCACAAACGTACACAAAATGCAAACACAAAATGCGAAATTGTGCTAAATACTATTTATTTATTTTAATACTTACCGCCAAGAGGAACACATAACTGTAAACTAAATATTTAAAACATTTAATCTTTTTGGGCAGAGCCATCATTTACAGTTCTCAGGATACTCTCTTTCACCAGACACTTTTCAAATGTTTTTTATCCTGCCGTTTAATAGAACAATCAACATTATCTTTTAATAATTTGATATATTTGCATAATGCATTGTTAAAGTGCATATGCATATGTATATGTATGTATATACGTATATATGTGCAGATAATTACATACAATTTTTATTCATACGTAAATACATATCTTTATATGTACCTACTTTTGTTATTTTTATTTAATTTGGATGTGCAAATTGTTTAATGCTTAAATGTGAATGTGCCTATAGACTTGCAAAGAACTATTTCTTTTTTTTTTTTAAATTAATTTAACTATTTTTTTGGATTTTGTGATTATGTGGTTTTGTGAGCCTCTGTGAAAAGTGGCTAGCTTTCAAACATTAAATGTTTTGCATAGTTGTCCTAATATAGTTTACACCACACATTAACATTTTCGCAGCGATAATTCTGAACTTCACTGTTGTAAATTTTAACTAAAAATAACTGTTTAAGTTTCAAGTTGTCGAGCGAGCAAAGTTGCGTCCACAGATAAAAACACGCAGTTTACTGTCTGACGTTTTGTTCCTTGTTTTGTTATACATTTGCACAGTTTAACAGTGAAAATATTATCTATAACCGTTGCGCTGCCTCGGTTGCAATTTCAATCGACTCGTTTTTCACGTCGATGCCTCGATGACAGCATCAGCGACTTTGGCGCTAAAATTTGGATTGTGCTAAAATCTGATTTAAAGTTGCATACACAAATTGTCTCATTTTAACCAACAAAATTGCATTAACATATTTTGCACGCATAAATAATGTTTTTTTTTTTAGAAATCATTTAATTTTACACATTTAAATACATTTTCAAAAGTTGCAAAGTCTAGCGATGAACACAGTGGCTCTGATAGTTTCCAATTATTGTTATTATTATATGTGCAACCAATATTACAATAAAACTATATTACGACGAATTAAAATAACACGTTTCACGCCTGTCATTTTTTGTTATTGCGCATTTTGTCGAGATATGCTAAGAGAGGATGAAAATTATGTTTAGATCTAAGGGTGTTTTACATGTATTAATTTTTTTCATATTTTTAGTTGCAGCGCTGCAAATTAATCGATTGCTGTATCTCATTATACCTTCGTACAGGGTATTATAATTTTTTTGTCAAGTTTGTAACGAATAAAAGGTGACGGCTCTGACCCCATTAAACATACATATATATTCTTGATCAGTAGGACTAGCCATGTTTAATAATCAGAACTTGCTCAGTTTTAAGGTTTTCTTATTAAAACTTGGCAAATATAAGTTATGTACAGAATCGGAAAACTATATCATACATACGCCATAGAAACAATCGATATAAAGGTTATGCCATTGAAATATCCACTATAATGCATTTATGTCAGCCTTTCTGACTAATGTGGAAATCTTATTTAACACTCATTCGCGAAACAGATAATATATAAATTAAATTTGTGTGAAACGCTGAAGAGCATAACCATATTTCGAACTCTGGACCAAAAGTATGCATAATCTAAATGTAGATAATCTGCATATAATGTTTAATTTATAGATTTATTATAACTATAACTGCTAAGCAGACAATAAATAGCGGCGTCAAATCGTCAAAAAAGTGACTGAATGAAACATCTGATCGATTGGTTAGTTCTCTCTCTCTCTCTGAGAGAGCAGCGCGCAAAAACATTTGGAGGGTATAGTGTGCCGAAGAGCGAGCCCAGGTCAGTACTTCGCCTGCCTTGCCTGCGAGATGTTCTTGAGCGGACAGGTGCAAAGTTCTAAAGGGTTATGGATGTGTGCGAAGAGAGCAGCAACATTGCTAAGATTGCATTGCATTGTGAAGATAGCAGCTGCACTCTATCCTTATCTTTTCATATGCGAGCTGGCACTCGATTTTGAATTTGTTAGTTTTTGGGCCTGAGGTGTAACCTTTGGTTTAACTGTTCACTTATTATGTGATCACAGCACGCAAAATGTATGCTGCGTATCTAAAAGAGGGTATCACTGTCTCCATATACAAAATTCATTCCCATTAATTCTCAAAAAATGTGTTAATAAAAAGTTAATGTTGCGCTCTCAGATTAAGAAGTATGCAATCGATCAGATATTTCATGCAGTCACTTTTTTGTCGATATGACTCCTCTATGTATTGTTTACATATATATTTATGTTTATTTATGCTTAGCGTTATAACTATCATATATCGATTTATTTGAAAGCAGCTAATATAAACATCGATAGTTTTGGCACGCATTTGGAGTACTAAAAGTATTTCGTTTATTATGGTCAGAATTTTTTAATATTTAAATCAGATATGGAAACGCAGCTTTTACTGGGGAACATTTGTCCACACTGTGAAGTCTACTATGCTTCGAACTGTGCATGTAACTTATTTTTAAAGTGGCCGCCATTTTTATCAGCCTATAAGGAACTATTTAATCGTCGAATAAGCCCGCAATATTCGAATCATTCCATAGCGAGTATAACAATAGATTTTCGGTGACAGCCAAATGCTAACAGTTGCAGTCCCAATGTTAAAAGTCCAGTCCCAATGTTAACGATTTCAGAGTTTTAACAGAGATTGATGCAGGCCTCGGAATCATTTCATGGCGATTGTAGCAGTCGGTTAACAGTAAGAGCCGAATGCTCCTAGTTCCAGTCCCAATCTTAACAGTCCAGTCTGCGTTCAAAAACGGCATTTTGCGTATACTCGATTAATGTTATTGAAGTACACATTTAATTTTGGACAAGTCTGAAACCATATACTGTTGGGAAAAAAAATATATATAAATATATATATATATATATATATATATATATATATATATATATATATATATATATATATATAAAGTTAGATATTAGTTAGTATAGATATACATATACATATTTTTTCATTTTTTTTAAATATATAAATGTATACAATTAATGGAAAAAATTTCGGGAGCAGTATTGACTTTAATTTAATTTATATAAAAATCAACATTTGTATAAATAACAAAACTAATTTTTGTTTTTTTATATATTTTGTTTAATAAAAAGGGAAAAGTGACTAAAGTACCGAAATAAATTCATTGCATTGAAAAATATATTTCTTAAGAGTCAATCATAACAGTATATCCTTTATGGACTAGGTTCCATGATGCTACTCTACTCAATATATTAGATGACATTAATTTCGGTCTTCCAACCATCAGCGATCTTTATGGAGTGGCCTGCGCAGAAGCCTGAGCTCAATTTAATTGATAATCTGTAATCTGATGTGAAAGAGGCATTTTCTACTTTTAAGGCAGCCAACAACGCATGACTTTGGATAGTGATTCATTTCATAATTTTTTTAAATGCATTAAAAATGGTGAATAATATTGTCTATTTTTGCCTTCGTCTTTAGGGGCTTCCATATCTAAAAACGTGTTCATAAGTTCCTTAAACTTACTTACAAAAAAGGCAACTTTAAAAACACTTCTTGTGAGGCTGGTGTTCATATTTCTTTCGAAATTGTAGATATTGTGCATTGTATCCCCGTGTGCTTCCCCGTTTTCTAAAAGACAATGGAGGAGTAAAAATGAAATGCTTTAGTTTTATTACAATCTTGTAAATTTATGCTGTACAATTACACAATTTTATTGACGAATTTAAAGATTTGAAACTAGTCCTTGTGGTGGTATGCAGAGGAGAGTAAAAAAAGTAGAAATGTTTCATCAAATATAAAATATGTGAATTATATATATATACATATATTTATAGATGTATGTATATAAAACAGGTAGAAAATACAATACAAATTACAATACCTTTGAATAAAAATTATATACCTAAGAGCTAAGTGTGTGTTCCACTTAAAAAATGGACCAGCCGGGCTTAAAAGAGGGACCGCGTGTTGTATTACGATTTCATTTCGAATAGAATAGAATACTCAAATCCGATTTTTTAAATTACAAAAAAAAGCCAATTGTGCACCTTTTTCTTATTATTTTTTTGTTTTTGTTTTTTTTTTCTGGGGGGGGGGGGGGGGGGCTGTCACATGTCGACCAAGTAAAATTCAATTGAATGTTAATAAAATTCTATGCTGATTTAAATGTACATTTTACATATTTATACAATTGCATTTTGCTTTTTTTGTTGTTTGCTCTTGTTCTTTACTGTTTACCGTAAGTTTATGTTGTATATATATATATATATATATATATATATATATATATATATATATATGTATATAAAATTCAGGTCTCTTTGCAATTACTTATTTGAGAAGCGACGACGACGCCGCCAGTCAAACAGATCTGTTGTGTATATTTTTGTTGTATTCTGTAGATGATTATTCCCGAAGATTCTTAGTGAGCAGCAGATTGTTGTGATGCCCGGACAAATGACGCACCAGCTCCTGCACGGACTCAAAACACATCGAACAGAAGCAGCAGCTGTAGCGATTCTCCGTATCGGTGCCATTCGTCGTCGTTATAACATTCCGATGCACCGAGCACAGATGCTTCAGCAGATGCGCCTTCTGCTTGAACATGGCGACGCACAGTCGGCATGCGAAGGGCTTTTCGCCGGTGTGGACGCGGAGATGGGTCTTAAGGTTCCAGGACATGCCGAACTGCTTGCCACAGTATTCGCAGCGATATTCGCGCACCGACGATGACGACGTTGAGTGGGAATTTGTATTGGCGGCGGCGACGACGGTGCTGCTATTGTTGCGACCCCCATCCGGATCGAGATTTAAGTTAATGTGCGATAAACTGGAGAGACGCGACTGCAAATTGGGCATTGTTGAAATGGCGGCATTTTGATTCGACTGCCATTGATACACAAACTGTTGCCCCAGATGCATTTGCAGCTCCGGACTCTGACCACGATGATTGCGTTGATGTTGTTGCTGCTGCTGCTGCTGTTGCTGTGCTTCCAATAGTTTCCGTTCCGGCGGCGTGAGAGTGTCCGTGTTGAGGGTGCCATCTTCCAGATGCGATAATAGGTTCTTTTCCGCTGCCAATCCCGCTATCGGTGACGTTGTCGACTTGACCAATCGCAGCTCCTCCAGTAGATTGTGCTGATATGTTGTAAACGGTTGATTGTCGCTCTGGGTATTATGAAAACCGGGACGTCTCTTTCGATGCGGCGTCACCACATAGTTCTCCGGGGAACTATTGATGTCCGAGCCGTCGGACAGTGGCTTCATAATATCCTTGTGGGCGTCAAAGAAAAGACCCTTACGCTTCGTACTCTCATTGGCGCTGATCGCGTCAGCGCTATTGTGTTTGGATAGAAAGGATTTGCTAATATCGTTCCGTGACGAGTGATTGTCGCTCTTCGTTCGCAGATCGAGTGATAGATTAACTGGGTTTACTGTCGAATTGCTGTTGTTGTTATTGTTGTTGTTATTATTGCTGTTGTTATTGTTATTAGTGCTGCTGGTGCTGCTGCTGCTGTTGGCAAGTCCGCCGCCAGCTGGAATGTGTGAGAGGTTAACAACTTCATCGGTGTCTTTGTCGCTCTTATTGTCCTTGCTGCTGTTGTCGCCCCTTGCGGCGCTGCAATCATCGTCATCGTCATTATTATCCTTATTGGTACACTCGTTGGCGCTCTCACAATTCTCCGCCGAATACGTGGAAAAGTTAGCCGCATTGCGTGCCTCATCTACACTCTCGACTTCGTATTTGAGGGACTGATCCAAGGATTGGGAGGATGTGTATTGCTGCTTCCTCGGTCTGTCGCGTAAGCTGGCGCATTTACTGCTCAGATACGCGGAATCTGTCGTCTTCCAGCTGTCCGATTTGATCTGCAGCAGCAGCAACAAATCGTGCAGATAGTTCACATCTCGCGATGTTATACACGTCTGGCCCGAGTACAAGAAATCCAATAGAAATTTAAAATATGTCGCATTGACATCGGGAAAATAGACCGTTGTTGTGCAATCGCTCAAATGAGTATCCTCCAACAAATTCCTGCAAATAGGTATATGTAAATATGTCTATAAAAGTATATAACAAGTAAATCGACTGACTTACCTTATGAGTGGACTGGCAGCGGCGAGAACTAATTTGTGGGCATGCAGCTTCACTTTGTTCTCACAGACTATGGTTAGGTCCGCTGGATGCTCTCCTCTGAAGGCTGCTCCGATTTCTTTGAGGATGCACTCACCATGCTTGCTGTATTGCAACATCAACATTCTTTGAAACTGTAAATATTCAAATAGATCGATACAAATCGATATTTAATATTCAAATTAAAATAAAGATAAAAATTTAAAAAAAAAAAAAAAAAAATACTATATACAATTTAATTTTACTAAGCTTAAGAATTATTAAATTCAACGTTCTTTCCTAACTCTTTTCTTCAATGTATTGGGGGACTTCAAGTTTACTTAGGCTGAATGCAAAGCTTATAAAGCTTTTGGTAATAGTGTTTTGTGTCTGAGGGCAACAACAACAGAAAAGCGCATTTTTACCTCATTGTAATATGTATAAATATACAAATATATATATATACATACATAGAAATAAAAGGCCATGTGTCATTATTGTATTGTGCAAGAGCATGGCTTGTAAGCTTGTGCATTTAACAACGTTCACATACACACACACACACACATGCAATGTGTGTGTGCTGTTTATGTGTGTGTTTCTGTGTGTGTGTGTGTGAGAGAGTCTACAGGGCCACACATCGAAGCGAAGCTAAAGTTCACAGATATCTTGGAAACTTTAGAAAGAGATAGTCTCGCGCTGGCTGCTTTTGCTGTGGCGAATGGAGAAGAAACGTTCACTTTCAATAAAACTTGACTGACTGGCTGTGGCTGGCTTACCAAGCAGCAAGCAAGCAAGCAAGAGAAGAGAATGGTACGATTGTTGTTGTGGTTGTTGTTGTTGTTATTATGGCATGAAGCTCAACAGCAACAAAAAAAATAAACGGAATTGTAACAGTCATTGTGTATGTGTGTGTGATATACCTTATCCAAGCAACACTTTAGCCAAAGCTGGGCCAAAGTTAAACACACATACATATGTATTTAATTAGAGGAGGAAATCATAGGGAAAAGTATTCAGCTACTTCTTATTAAGAGCATTTAGTAACAGGTTTTAAGATTGAATACGAAATCGTTTAGTCATAAGAAAGTCATCTGGCATTAAATGAATAAATTAAAGGCAGCTTTAAATGTGAAAAGATCGATCTTTAACAAAATGAAGACCGGAAATCGAAATTGAAATAAAAACAGCATATATAAATACATTTAATATGCCATACGATATGTATGTGCATTTAGCAATATATAAAGGAAAACAATGAAATTCTGCCATTATAAATTTAAAAACTATGACAAAAGCATTAAAAATTTTTTATTATTTTTTTTTTTATTTGTTATACATATTTACTTGGCTTTACACAAATAATTTCCTGTTTATATATATATTTCTATACAAACACTCATTTAATTAAACAAAAAACTAGCAATTGATTAAGCAAAATGCAAAATTTTAAAACAGACCATAAAAAAAAGGCGCTTAGTTAAAAACGCGCACAAAAATCACCTTTCACAAAAAGCTTTTCTCTCGATGATTTCAGTTCTCTCTCCCTCGCTCACTCTCTCTCTCTTTCGCTCTCGCTCTCTCTAAACATGAATGGCTGTGTGACTGTGAATATATGTAGTATATGTATGCATTCACATATTCATGTCTAGTTGCGCTTGTATTAGATGGCAGCAGGCATGTAAAAAAGCTTTCGAATTACTCTAAATAAGTCTCAAAACTAAACAATACAAGCATACAATATGAAAATATGCATGATGCTTGTGTGTATGTGTGCACAACCATATGTACATACATATGTATGAATATATGTTCGTATGTATACAAAGACGCGATCACTTTTTACGCTTGGCTTTTTAAATTCGTCGTCACAGTTTCGATACCAAAGAGTTTTGCAATTATGTTATGCATATGTGTATGTAAATAAAAAGTAATTTCAGAATAAGGACAAGTCATTTCGATTCATTGTACATACACACATTGAATTTATGAAGTGAGCGCATTTCAAAATGATCAAACTTGTTTTCGCTGAAGTTTGTCACGGGCGGACCAATACTAATGCAATGCACACAGTTTCTGCTCATTTTCCCCTTTCACGAAAGCTCTTTTGGTAAACCAGCCGAAAAAAAATCTCAGACTCACATACACCAACAACAAACGCCACTCGCCGTTGTATGCATGTTTATGTGTGTATGTCTGTATGTGTGTGTACATGTTGTAAATGCCACACTCGTAAAAATGACCCAAATTTGAATTACATAATTATAAAAATGAACAAACTCTTCTTTCCCCATCGATCTTCAATATAAGAGAGTAAAATTCAGCTATCTATGTAAAAGTGTAGATAAAAATGTACTTCATACATATGTACATAAATATGTATGTACTTATGATGTTATATTGACTAAGCTTATTAACATTTCTGCGCAACAATAAATGAAAGAGAAAGAAAGAGCGACAAACGTATGCGACGACGTGACACACACACACACATACATACATACTAATGAAGATATGTTTGTGCATGTATATAACAGAAGCAACAGCAGCTATGTATATGTATGCAGACAATTATACATGTGTGTGTTTATATGTATATACATATAAGCACGCTATGAAGGTCACTAAGCCTTTCTTGTCTTTTGCTTTTGCTTGGGTGCTTTGCGTTCCGTTGCGATCTTTTATTGCTGGTAGCTGTTGTTTTTGTGTTTTCTGTTTTCTGCTGTCGCTCGCTGCTGTTAATCGTGACGATCCGACAGACAGACAGTAAGACCAGTCAGTATGTATACAGAAAACTCGAGCTCTGGTGCTGCACCACATTACACATGTACACACATACATATATTTATAAAAATGTATAGATGTATGCGTGCAGTTTTTGTATTGAAACTTTTTTGTGTATTGCTTGGTTTGCTGCTTTTCTTCATAACTATTTTTAAGTTGGCCTTGTAAATGTTTATTATATATTCGTATATACGTATATATTTTAATGCAATTATATTTAATTGATCAATATTAATAACATTGCACAAATATATTTGCATATTTATATATTTATTTTCACTTTCAACTTTCAATTCATTATGTATGTATTTTTTAAGCATAATTTGTACTTTCTCAATTTGTGTATAGAGAAATATACTTTTAAGCTTACCTCTTTCATTAAGTCTTGTGGCAATTACTCCCTTTCACAAATAGCTGGAAAATCTTCTGTAGACTTTCGGAATATGTATGTAATATACATGCATACACACACAGGCATACACATATGTAAATGCAGCAGTTGTAGTATTATGCATATGCATACATATATACATATATACTCACACACACACTTCTCTACATACACACAAATGACAAGTAAGCAGATTGAGCAGAGCTTTCCACTTTCACAGTCTCTGGTTAAAGTTTCTGTATGCTAGTCGCTCACATATATATGTACCTGCACATGTATGTATGTATGTATGTGTGTGCGAGTGTTTAGTGTGAGTGTGTGGATAAACGCGTTCTATTCCTTTTGCATACATACAGATGTTTGTATGTATGTATGTAAAATTATTACTTTCAGTTTCAACACATCCACACCAACACAGGTTCATATGGACAACATAGGACAACTGTTTCAGTTCTTACTGATCGATCGATTGTATTCGAGATTTTCACAATACTACAATATGATCGTAGAGAGTAGATTAAATTTCTCTTTTTTTGTTTTTCGAGTTGAGTTGGATGTTGTTTTGAAGCAAGGCACGTACAGTTCACAGTTCCATTAGCTTTTGCTGTTTCAATACGAACGAAAAGCAAACAAACAACAAATACACATACACATACACAATAGAGCGATGCCAATCCATATGCATATATGTTCCGCGCACACATACACACAAAAGTTCACAACAACAACAGTAACTTTTAACTAGGTTGAAGTTTTGTTATATGTAATACATTATTGCGAAATAAAAAACTTGATTGGTAAAACTTTTTTCCCGACTTTGCGAGCGAGCGAGTGAACGATTGAGTGAGCGAGAGATCGGGGCTTTTGCCTCTCTCTTTTTGTATGGGAAGAGTGTAACTTTTGCGTTTCTCTTATAGCACGCGGGCACCGTCACCGTACGTCCGACTTACCAAAGCACTATTTGTGCACTAAAACTACAAACGATGGCAGCCAACAGCACCAGCAAAAGCAGCAGCAATAGCAGCAGCAGCTAGCGCTGGCAGCGATCAGAGCCGACGTCGTCGTTGTGTGTGAAAATTATGTTGTTGTTGCTGTTGTTGTTACTGTTACTGTTGCTGTTGTTGTTGTTGATGGTCTTCGGACTCATTCTCGCAAGACATACTTCGTTTTATGATGTGTTATGCCCTTGCCAAGAGTGGTTATTAGTACAACACTGTAACAAACAAAATTAACCTCTGGATATACATATGTATTTACATACGTATATATGTATATATACGTATGTGCGTATTTACATCACAAATTTGTTTAAATTATGAGCGTATTTTGAATTGTCTTAATTCATTTATAATATCTACCCTACAAATACTATTAATTAATATTAATATCTCGTATAATTCAAATTATCTTTAAATCAAAAAATAAAAGCAGTTACTCGATTTTGAATTACCACAAAATCCTCTTAAAAATATACGTTTATATTCAAAACTTTTGCTGAGCTGATACATATTTTAAAACAGATGTTTGCCCTTTAATGCTTCAAACTTTCACAAAGTAACATAAATATTATTGGATTTTAAGAAATTTGTAGAAATTGTTTCTAAAGCCAAGGCAAGGACACTTAGTCTTATATACTCAAGATCCACTTCTATATTTACTTGGATGTACTGATATACCTACGTAGTATTTGTATTTATTTTCCGCTATTCCATGCACTTATTCTTACTGTGAAATTTTCATGCTCACTTTCCCATTTGCATACGCCTCGTAGCTCAAGGACAAATCCTTAATTGCCCTTTGAAAAATAAAGGGTTTATGTATGTAGGTGTCCTGTCTCGCTCATCGAAATCACATTAAAGAACACAGCATGATCAATGAATCAAATTCACCGTTTTAAAGATCACAACTGTAAGAAAAAACTAAAGATACTTCACTACATTAGGTTGCTAGAAGGATAGCACTTATACATTGCCGTTTCGTAGTCCTATTCGCTTTCGAATACATATCCTTTGACAACGCGTAGTAGTCTAAACAATAAAGATTTGCTTTATTTAATGGCCTTGATCCTATCGGACCTATCTGCACACAATGCCCGCATAAAGTATAACAGTACATATGTAAATGTTGCACACGACTTGCGTTGTGTACCCTTTCTTTTAAAGGGATACAATTAAATGTGTCCTTGAATCAGGCACACTGCAACATTAATTACACCCGCTTTCTATTGGTAATTATTTCGTATTCAAATGGGAAAAATGTGCAATGATCTATTCAGTAGAAGATGTTATGTATTTTACAGGCACACTTGACTAGTATATACCCTGTTATTTTATTTCAATTTTTTTTCGTGTCTGAGGTGGTATTAACGATGTAGACAACTTCAACTTTGAAATAATTCCAAATGCTGATTAAAAGATCATCGGTTTGTTTTTACAAAGATTTGGCTGTGGAATGCTTTGAAATATCCCCACATGGCAAGAGCTTGTCTTTTAATCAAATGTGCTTATTGAAATTAAAAGACAAATATATTCCAATGATAATTAGCTTTAAAACTGTTTTATTTCCAATTTTTAAAAACTATTAAGAGTACCATCGAATAAACCAGCTTATTGGTACATTTGTACCAACGGTGGCAGCCGTAGCGATGACCCTTATGGGAAATACATATCGTACGATTGCAAGACTTAACTATCGATACGTTTAAGCTTATCGACGATAGCTGTCATAACATCATTTTATGGTACACCGACAGCCATCACTAACTTAAGAGTTAAACATCGATCGTCGTGTATTATTAAAGTTTTGTCGGACAATCAAACGTAACAAACAAAAAATGAATATTCGAATCATGCAAAGCCGAAATAGTTTTAAGAATGCAACAAGTTTGTTTAGAAGACGTAAGTATTTATTTTTTAAGGCTCTTAACGCTTTACATATATATCGTATGCACAGCATATGACGACGTCAAGATCAAAGTCCAATATTTTTTAAGTAAAGTGTAAATGTACATATATGTATGGAAAAATAAATGTATATATATAAATATATTTAAATCTGGTGTCATATATGTTTATTTTCTGACACATAGTTGAGTACCGACAATTATCCGCCCAAGTTGCCGCACAACCCAAACGGAATGCAGCTGATCAAAATATCGTCCTAGTCGATGGAGTTCGCTCTCCATTTTTGACATCTGGCACGGCTTATTCGAAACTGATGCCACATGAATTGGCTCGGCACTCGCTGCTGTAAGTCTACATCATAAACTACATAAATAAATATATATAAAAATATTTGTTTTATCATAGATCACTATTGCAAAAGACTCGCCTAGATAAGGAACTTGTTGATTATATAGTTTATGGCACCGTCATTCAAGAGGTCAAAACATCCAATATTGGACGCGAGGCGGCTCTCTCAGCTGGTTTTAGCGATAAGACACCAGCACATACGGTTACCATGGCCTGCATCAGCTCCAATGTGGTAAGGCGGAGCGTCACACTGATTCCTGAATCCTCCGTTCAGTGCAACAATTGAGAATTGCATTCCAATTTCAGGCAATAAGCACTGGCATGGGTCTAATTGCTACGAATACATACGATGTGATTGTTGCTGGAGGCGTTGAATTTATGTCCGATTTGCCAATTCGTCATTCGCGCAAGATGCGAGCTTTGCTGGTGAAGGCGAGCAGGGCGAAAACTTTGGGACAACGTTTGTCCTTGATATCGACATTCAGGCCCGATTTCTTGGCACCCGAAGTAGGATAATTTTAACTTTTCATAATTTAAAAAGAATTTACCTAATCTATTAATTTGATTCCAGCTTCCAGCTGTTGCCGAGTTCTCATCTGGCGAGACAATGGGCAAATCTGCGGATCGTTTGGCAACCGCTTTTAACGTGAGCCGTCAGGAACAGGATGACTATGCATTAAGATCGCATACCTTGGCGCAACAAGCTCAGGAAAAGGGTTACTTTACGGACTTAATGCCTTATAAAGGTGTGTAAACTATTCATAAATAATTAGTATTATATAATAAATTATACTTTCCCAGTTCAAGGCGTTGATCAGTTGGTCGACAAGGACAATGGCATACGTGTGTCCACGCCCGAAAATTTGGCTAAACTAAAGCCAGCCTTTATCAAACCATATGGCACAGTTACAGCGGCCAACTCTTCCTTTTTGGCAAGTATTTTAAACATTAAATGATCTAATTTGTATTCAACATTTTGATTTCTAAATTGTAGACTGATGGCTCCTCAGCGTGTCTTATTATGACCGAGGCGAAGGCCAAGCAATTAGGCCTGAAGCCCAAAGCATTTTTACGCGATTTCCTCTATGTGTCGCAAGATCCCGTCGATCAGTTGCTCTTGGGTCCTGCCTATGGCATACCGAAACTGTTGAAAAAAGCCGGACTCACATTGAAGGATATCGATACTTGGGAAATTCACGAGGCGTTCGCTGGTCAAATCGTGGCCAATTTGAAGGCCTTAGATTCCGATTGGTTCTGCAAAACCTATCTGGGTCTAAACGAAAAACTCGGCTCAGTCGATATATCCAAGTGGAATAACTGGGGTGGCTCCCTATCAATTGGTCATCCGTTTGCCGCCACAGGAGTGCGACTCTGTATGCACACGGCGAACCGTTTGGTTCGTGAGGATGGCAAACTTGGTGTTGTTGCCGCATGTGCTGCTGGTGGCCAAGGAGTCGCCATGCTAATCGAGCGTTATCCTGGTGCAACTGCCGACTGAATTTCTGTATCATTAGCTAAGTTTTTTACACTTTAATACATGCCTCTAAATACATTTATTGGCGGTTTATATAGTTACATCGCTTTTTGTTCTAAATCTTTTTGAATGAAACTTGGAATACGTCTGTATTTCTATCTGAAGGAGTTATAATACCATCACTACTCCCAATTAAATATTAAAAGCTTTAGTAAGTATATTGATAACTATAACGATATTTTCATAATTCAACTTGTTACTATTTATACAGCTACTTAGATATACATTTCTTTCTGTTTTTCTTCTATAAACAAATTGAATTTATATTATTACTCGGTTTCATAAAGCTGTTTTTGTCTTAACTTGGTTTGCAGCACGTCGTTTTCATTGTAGGACAGATGTAAAGGTGGTATTAAGGCACAGGCCACCATTCGACCCTCGGCGTTCAAGAAATTAAACGTTGCACAGGCCTAAATAACAAACATATATATAGAAACAATGAGATTTCAGTAGAAAATTAACTGCTATTTGTAGAAAGCAAACCTGTTCTGTCCGCAAAACCTCGACGTTGGTCTTGTATTTTTTCATGTACGCTATAATTCGCTTTGAGAGAGTTGGCGTTGGACTCTGGTCTCCGATGCCAATAATGAGAACATCTATCTTTGGCTCCAGTGTGGGAAAGATTGAGAGACTTTCCTCATTGATATCTTCAAAGGAGTTGACGTTCCACGAGAGAACGGATCTGAAAGATGCCGCATGCTTACATAACAAACGAAATATCTTAGCAATTGTTGCTATGTTATGCTAACACACCTGGGGAAAACAGTGATGGGGCCTAACAAGACCATATTGTTGTTAAGTCGAAATCCATATTGACTGTATCCCGTAATCATGAGGCCTACGTCCGTGTCGGTGTTGAATATTGTTACTTTTGTTTTGCCATCAGCATCGTACGCTTTGCTCAAGTTTCTCTGTGCAGTTGAGATCCCCCGACTACCGATCAGGGACTTGGACAATTTAAACGCCCCAGCAGCTTTAAAAGCCGCGGTCCTTAAGGCTTGCATGCTCATTTGCAGATATTTTTGTTATTCAAATAAAATGTGACAAAGCAAAACGTAAACACAAATAATCGATAAGCAAATCGTATCGATGACTCTGTCTGTCCACTTTTCATTCGTTCCCATTAACCATAATTGGCACTCACTGCGGAAATTTAAGAAAGCCAGTGTCAAGATAAATGACAATAATTTACTATTTTCAAGATTATGATATTAAATTACATGTTTAATTTTTTAATTAAGGCAATGAGGAGTCGTGTTGACCAGACTCCAGAAAGAATTTCAACTATGGTAGAATTATTTCAAACGAGGTTTAGTTGATTTAGTTGGTGTTAGATACTTTCATTGAATTTAATAAATAAAGTCAAAGAATGAGTGGCTTATGATGTGATTAATTTATATTTAATAAGAATACGTTTCATATATCAGGTAGTTAGCTTTAACATTTGTTCAATGATATGAAACGCTGTGCAGAAAGGCTACATGAAAATCACTCTGAGACACTGTTATTCAATTATAAATGGGCTTTGGGAAGCAATTGGATGTTGTTGTTATTTATGTTTTCCACTATTTTGCAGGAAAGATGCTGATAGTTAAAGTTATTTGCAGATTAACAAGTGATTAAGTAACTGGAAGCACGCCGCAACGAACAATTAATTCCAATTTGTCAAAGTCAACAATTATTTTTTTAGTCTTGAGTCGAAGTAATTCCAATAATGTTATGTAATGCGTCGATTACTGCAAACAGTATTTAATTCTATATGCATGCAGATAAGTCTGTATTGCACTATTGAGTCACACCACAAGTAAGTAGCAACTATAATTTTAAAATGTAGTAGATTTAACGAAATATATAAAAAGCCGCAGGTAGTCACATGAATTATAGAAATAAGGTTTTAAGCCAGGTTGCTTTATTTGCAGCCTTTATTTGAAATAAGAAATGATCGGACATGATCATCTGGCTTTGATAATATCAGTCAAAACTCAATTAAATGTTTTCTAAAAATCCATTTTTGCATAATACATTTTTGCACAACAATTTTATTGCCAAGTAATAGTTGTGACTGATGCTGTATTTGCCTGTATTTCACAGCACTGAAAAAATTCCTTGCGATGTGATGACCCTATAAAAAAAACCGTCAGTTTTGGAGGTTGACAGAAGCGTGGAACGATATGGAATTGAATCGATAAGTGCAATGACAGAACATAGTAAGATGCTCTAAGTGGAAATGTCAGACATTTGAGAGTGTTTGATACTTTTACTATCGATATAAATGTCATCACTATTCTCTGTTAAAATATAGTATAATTAAAAAATTATTACTTTTTACAAATGTACATACATATTATTCTAAATATAAAAAGAAAAAGCTGTTAATAACAATTGCATCAGAAAGCTGATTACCGTTTTACAATAGTACGAGCATTTTGGCGTCGCCGACGAGATATAAACAGATGCTATAATGAAAGGAAAAGCAAACTAACCAGTTGCACACAATAATTACTATATATACTTATGTATATGATCATATGGTACATACAAATGCTGGCTTAATTAACAAATAAACAATGTGAAAAATGTGTGCATGTCAATAACAGAAAGTATATCAAGTAGTGTAATGGAAATGTACTAATTGGTCCAATAATTCAAGCGATTAGGAATTGCTGAGTAATTAATACTTGATATATGTTTGCATTGTCATATTTCTGAATAATCTACTCGTATCTTTGTTTTCAATTTATATTTGCTTGGATTGGTCATCAATTACCGTGCTCCTGTAATTCAATTAAGTGAGACTTAAGATGGGGTATATTTTGTATCTTTATTATTGGAAATCAATCTAATATGCTGATATTATTGCTTTACTTTATGTGTTTTTTTTTTTTAGCTATTCTCTGAAGATTGGAAGAATTTATAGATGATATCTACCTCATAACAACAGAGCAAATATGATTGGCCCCAGTTCACAAATAAGCAAAATATTATTAACGCTTCTGTTTCTGTTAATAATATTTTATGTGTTTATGGATGTTGAGCTTTATCTGCGAATTCACAACTATGTTATCGATCGAAATTATCACATAAATACGACAACAACACTCTTATCATCATCATCGTCGTCATCGTCAACGCTGGAACCCATCCAATACCAACCAAATTTGGCAACCGATCAAGGATTAAGCAGGTCTTTGAAGCTACCCACCGCTGAAAAGGAGCATCAATATGAGGACTATACGTGGATATCATGCGACATAAATCCACTGTGCCACGTAACAGTTAAAGCGATATTACTAGATCATACGAATCATTATCTGTTCGCACCACTGGCCACAATATTTGACAATGTGGTTGGCATCTCCGCATCCACGTTTATTACTCCAAACATGATATCATTCTTTCATGTGCTCGTCGCTTGTGTATCGGGCAAACTTGTTGCATCCGATAGCCTTGGATATAGACGACTTGGAGTGCTACTCTTTCAAATACGCACCTTTCTCGATGATCTAGATGGCCATGTGGCCAGAGTGAGAAAGCATATACGCGGAGAACGTTCAGAAGTTGGCACATCGGGCTATTATGTGGATGGTCTATGCGATGGACTCGGTTGCATTGCTCTGATATTGGGCATCTTCTTTTATTTAAAAAACAATCCACCTCGTCGTGGTTACTCCATAATACCAATGAGCGATACCAAAACTCCGGAGCCAACTATGATACCTAAAATGAAGGCAACGACGCGCAAAGTGGCGAAAAATGTGATCAGTTTTACGGGCCAACTTTTACTTAGTTCGACGGCATGGAATCGTTATATAGCCGTCTATCAGAATATGTTGGAGGGGCTGAAGGATGTTAGTAGCAGTCAGTATCAGTGCCAGACTTATATATTTAAGTCGACATTGTTCTTTTGTGTCGCCTGGATGTGGCGCATTGTGAATGTACACGCATTGTTGCATTGCGTTCTGCTTAGCATATTTTGCGATAAATTGTGGGATTTTCTGCGAGCGATACGGTACAGTGGTTACATCATTTTACTAGTTGCCATTTGTTTAACGGAGATGCACATTTTGGAGGCCCAGAACTATATATTTCACTCAGCAGCGTGCAGTAATATCTCACAGTGATTTTATTCTATACACAATGTATGCGGTATTTTAAATGTTTTTGAAGTAGTGCAAGTTTGAGAACAACAACAACAACAATGCCTTTTTATACCCTGTAACCATAATTTTAAATTGTGTTTCGTGTGCAAAATAAATCCCTATATATATGTATATATATATTGTGATTGTGCGATTTAGATTAAATACTTTAGTATGTATCTGTCGAATAAATAATTATACAAGTAAATAAAACATTTTCAAATTTATTATAGCTAGATGTGACGTCTTTCGACGTATCGCTTATTAAAAGGTTATTTGTTCAATAAACCTAACGTTCAGGAATACAATCCGCGAAACTAAGTCTCCATTTTAAAAACATATGCTCCTTAGAAACGATTTGCGATGGAGACATGGTTCAATGATATATCGCACAATGATGTATCGATATGTATTTTGACCATCATCGACAAGCAAAAAATCATTTAAACGATATTTTGTGCCATCTCTGATTACATTGCCTGTATACATACACGAAATTTTATCTTCACACATTTTTGCAAAAGGAGAAATGGTGTACTTTACGAAATCAAATTTATTAAAAGCGAAATTGTAAATATTCTTTATATTTATTACGCACTTATTGAAGAAAGTGGATGTGCATATGAACATAGCGTGTGTTGTGTTACGAGATACGAGCGTGAAAAGAAAAGTGACTTCGATCTGGTTCTGACTGTGTGTGAATCTTGTGAGAGAGCGAGCTTAAAAAGGAAATATACAACATAAAATATTACGTGTGTGAGCTGTTCTGAAAACATACATTCATATATTGAAGGCATTACATCTGTAATGTTACAACTAACCCTTTATCAATAGTGTAAGAAATTGTTGTATAACCATTTAGGAGAGCCTCTTATCGTCAATCAACTTTTTTTCCAGTACATTCATACATATTAATGTACATATGCGATAGGGCCCTTTACAGAATGAGAGTACATACATGCGTACATACATATTTGCACCAGCACCGTGTGTATGTGTGTATGTATACTGTGAGTACGCATTTGTGAAAACGTGACCGCACGAGGGTTAAACATATGTAAATATGTATTTATATTTATTTCCTTATGTATAATTTATTTGAGGTAAAGGAAATTCATTTAAATTTGATAAAGGGTAATTATTGTTTAGGAGAATTTCTTTGCACGTATACAATTATATTATACTGAAATCAGAATCGTTTAGTAAGTTAATGTCGCATTTTTGCCAAGAAGCTTACCAAATTCATGAACGAAAACAGAAAATGGTGGAATAACCCCTATATCTATATCAAACGATATCCGTTTGTGCTTTCATGCAAAACGCATGTTCGTATATGTGTACATATCTACATACATGCGTACATGAATATATACATACAAATGTATCAATTAATTGGTACATGCACGAGTGAGACCGGTAAATGTAGCTTCTCGATGTAATTTGATGCCGTTTATTCTGTGTACAGAGTTGAGAGGACAGCAAACGTTTGCATGTTGCGATCCCCTGATGTGCATGCTTATGTTCATCATCTATCAACGCTTCACAGATAGAAAATAACGGCAGATTTAGCTGTCCTCTGAAATGTAATGCAAAATTCCTTCAAATTGTAAGGACTAGTGATTTTTGCCATTGTTTTCTGTAGTTTAGAGAATTTTTTTTTTATTATGTAATATACCTTTTTTAAATCAATCTGAAAATAATGTTGAGTGATTTTTTTTTTTATATATATATATATATTTGTATTTAGTATTTTTATGTGAATTGTAATATTTGACTAATTTCTATATATTATGAGTTTTGTTTTTTCGATTTCAAAATACGGTTTGCTTAGGCGACTATTTACTAAAAACAGAATGTAATAAAGAAATGGTGAGAATTTTGGAATATGTCTGAATATATTGAGTATATGTGTATATGGATGTGTATACGTGTATCTGCTAATGGATATGTTTGAATGTGTATGTGTAAGCATATATGTAATGTTCAAATGATACGAATAAATGTTAATATACCACACTGTAACAATATCATACTATTAAAGGTTGGATAGTAACACGGGCATTTCTTTGATTTTTCTGCGATTTACTTAAAATTAAATTGAAATTCGATCTATTTTTTTTTAAATAACACTTATATTATTTGTTAACAAACATACAATATTTTATTTATCTATTTTAAGACATAGCTGTTAGTTGATTACAAAATTATTGAGGGAAAATTGACAAAAAAAATATATTTTAGGAGGAATTTAGTGTTATTAATGCTCTGCCCAATTTTGCAAGATTTGATTGTCTATTTTGAACATTGAGATGGAAGTTGAATGGGAATGTCAAAGAAATATAACGGAGTAAATTTCCAGGTTATAGGTTCTTATTCTTATTTCTTAATTGCCATTTTGTTAAAATAATTTCTAGTTTCGAGATACATGTAATTATACGTGGGATAACATACAGTTGCGAAAAGAAAAATAGCACCACATTGAAATTACTTTGGAAAATTTTCAAATCAGATTTCTCTTGTAATGCTTATCAAAATATAAATACTTTTTTAATGCCAAAACAGCAGCAAAAAAATAATTTGCACCACTTACGTATTATTTATATATATATTTCTAATAGGTTAGATTTCGATTATTTTCATCAAGATTAAAATAAATACGCAATAGCTTAACGTCAATACGTTGATCCGTTAGATCACAATGAATCATATAATGTCTCCGAGAACTATTTTAAAGGCTTACAGCTCAAGAAAGTTGCATCTGCCAAGCGAATGAAGTTTACAAAGAAACATTTTAATTTGCCACTCCAAATAGTAGGAATCTGTTATGGACAGATGAGAGTACAGTTGTTGTATTTTGTGGAAATGGCTCTCGTTCGTTAAGAATTCAATTGAATGATTTGATAAAAATTGGTAAACGTTTTGAAGCCGATTGAAAATCTGTGGGCTGATGTCAAAGATGCTGTTTCGGTTTTTAAGCTTCAACAAGGAGTCCTGGATCGACTATAAATACATTGCTTGTAAGGGTAGTGCTATTATTTTTTTCCGCAACTGTACATAATAAATTTACATTATCAATTGAACTAAAGTGAACATTCCAAACAGTTTCCTTTGCTATATTTAATATACTGATAAGAACTAGTTCAATTTTATAAGGGATTGTTTAGGGTTTATATTAGACAAAACAAATAAAACACCTTGAATACCCTGTTTTTTTTTAATGTATTTGTTTTTTTATTTGTTAACAAACAATGTGTGAATACTTTTGTTTGAGTGAGTGAATTAATTGTTTACACGATAAATTTTGAGTATATATGGGATACATATGAACACATAATATGTATATTGAGAGTATATCAGAGTGATTTTGGAGTTGATTGAATGGTTTAGATGACATATGATATGATGATATATAAATGATGTATTAATATGTTATCATTTATAGAATTTTGAAAAACACTCAAAATGGATTTCGTACAAGTGTCCGAAGAGGAGGGTGACGAGCCCATCGAGCTTCCAGCTGAAGAAGATGGCACATTATTAATATCGACACTGCAAGCACAGTTTCCTGGTTCATGTGGACTCAAGTACAGGAATATGGACTCAAAAGCCGTACGGGGTGTTCGCTCAAACGAAGGAAGACTTTTCCCGCCTTGTGTTGATTCGGGCTGGGGGGAATATGTCTACTTTTGTGTGTTTCCAAAAGGTATACCAAATTTGAGAAGTTCTGCCGAACAGCTCGACAGTCCTTATCGCCCCATATTGCCTCCCATAGAGAACAAACGTAAGAGCGACGATAACTTGGAAAATTCAACGGCAAAAACAAAACGTATTGAAACCCGTTTACGTTGCACCGACTTAATTGTCTTGGGACTGGCTTGGAAAACAACGGAAGATAGTTTACGGGAGTACTTTGAGAGTTATGGCGAGGTGCTAATGGCCCAAATTAAAAAAGATGTCAAATCGGGGCAATCGAAAGGATTTGGATTTGTACGCTTTGGCTCATATGAAGCACAAATGCGTGTACTCGCAAATCGGCATTTAATCGATGGCCGTTGGTGTGAAGTCAAAGTGCCCAACTCAAAGGTCTGACAAGCAATCTACTGTTTCAAAGAAATGCAGCTTTAATTAATCACCATTCTTTCTATTTCTCTTATAGGGTATGGGTCATCAAGTGCCATGTAAAGTATTCGTTGGTCGTTGCACAGAGGATATCAACTCTGATGATCTGCGGGAATACTTTTCGAAATTCGGCGAGGTAACCGATGTCTTCATTCCTCGACCATTTCGAGCTTTTAGCTTTGTGACATTCCTCGATCCGGATGTAGCCCAATCTCTCTGCGGCGAGGATCACATAATTAAGGGTGAGTAAAGTATATGCTATTGGGCCGAAACATATTTGTGATTGTTATTCTTCATTAGGTGTGTCTGTGCACGTGTCAAATGCGGCGCCCAAAGCCGAACAGAACCGGAGTCATCAGGCGCAAAATTACAGCTATAACACGGGCAATAGTTACGGGATGCATTCGTACCATCCGCAAGGGAATCACATGAACTCAGGCCGTAGCGGACATCACAGAGGTAATAACCAACACATTGCACACGGAGGTGGTGATAACACTGCAATCGGCAATAGTCACAGCAACATTGGCAGTGGTGGCTACGGAATGGGTGGAAATAATTTTGGTGGAAATTTAAACGGGGGTTACACGAACAGTAGTAATCACAATAGTGGTGGGAACATGAACCGTCAAGATGGTGGTGGCGGTGGTATTCCCTATAATAGGCAGAATAATTTTCATGGCATGAATCAGCCACACAATGGCAACGTAGGCAATGGCGGTTGGATGAACAGGGGACATTTGGACATGCCTAACCTACAAGCGTTAGGCATAAATTCTCAAGGATCCAGCTCTTCAAATCAAGGGCAAAACATGAACAACCCATTAGGCGTCGGACTTAATTTAAACTCATTGCCGATGAACCCTGCTTTGGTTGCTGCTGCGTTGAATCAGTGGAGCCTTCTTGGCAATCAGCTGCAAAATCAAAACCAGGATCAGCAGGCAAGCCTTCTATACAATATCATTGTTTCAAACAAAAAACTCTTTCAGTTACTTCTCAGGGAGGCAATTTTTTATCATGGATGGCTCAAAACAGCGGGCAGCATTCCAACGCTTCCAATATGAATAACTCGGGTAGCCGCAAAGGACCAAACAATCCAAACAACTCTGGTTCTGGCGGCATGAATAAAGGCGACAGTTCAGCTTCAAATGACCAGGTAAGCGTAAAACAGCCGCAATACCGACTATCTTCAGATTACTTATTTGATATAAATCAATTTCAGAACGGCGGCCCTCCTGGCGGCAACTCTTGGTCAAATCAAAGTAGTGGCTCCCAAAACTCTGTCGACAAATCAAATTTTCTCTAAAATAAATAATAAAAAAGCACTTTGCCAATATGGTACGAATAAAAACAAAAATTTTTAATTGAAAATGACTTTTATTAAAATACATATTTAATTTGGTTACCCAATTGTGCGACATATGCATCTTCCAGATTTTTAGGGCGCAAGTGGGGGTTTTCAGATGCTTGCTTATACCTTCCAATTTCAGTAATTCTAGCTTTACAATTGTGAAATTTCGATTTAGCGATTATCTACATAGAAAAAATCATGATAAACATGAATGAGGCGCTATTTTAGAAACGTCGATGTTTGCGTAATCATAATAATTACATACCGTCAGCGAAATAACGTTAGATGTTTTCTGTTTCACATTTGTTTGGTTATATTGTATTATATTTGTACCAACCCCTACTGAAATTTTGTAAATTAACTTTTTAAATAAAAAAATACGATAAAATGCTGCAAAAATATGAAAATAAAACTGCTTAAGCCGGAACATTAGCATTCCCAAAAAAAATGTGTGTATAGGATTATATTCTGTGAACAATATATTTGGATTTTGTCGGTAAAAAAATATTGAAACATGATAGGCAAAAACTCTTCATATGACTTGCATAACCGAGGATGGCATTTAAAAAACCTATTTTTAATGATTGCCATCGCAATGAAAAATAAACTTAATTCTAAAAATTAGGCTAATTTCGATTAATTTCATTCACTTTGTCCCTTCGTTGTATTGTGAATTAATAGTAATCGAAATGTCTGTATAAAATTATGTTCCATTCCATGGTTCCTGATTGGATAAAGTGTTGCGACTTTGGCGGAAAGTCGAGTCATTTCGTATGTCAGAACAAGTTTAAACTAATATTTCGAAATTTAACTAGTATGGATCAAGCACTGCGAAATAAATTCTTTCCCCAGCAAATACTTTATTTTATTGCCGGTCGGCGTTGCTGTCAACAATTTGCTTGTACATTTCGTTCATCTGAGCACAATATACTCGTTACATACGCATGCTCTTTCGGCTTACGTTCCCAGTATGTAGTCAACAATGGACAGGGATGTGTGAAAGTATTCAAACGATCATGTATGCACTACATGAATGAGCCGAAATCGCTGAATCTGTGCCGATCAACCGTAAGGGAAATATTCACGTTATTGTCGCTTACAAACAACTTGGGAATATATGAGCTGTCTGTTGATTACTTGGGTCATTGGAAAGTTAAGATGCCGATTCATCATATGCCTTTAGCAGCGTTGAACCCGCCAACAACAATGCGCCTCAGAACGGAGCAGTATGGCAAGTATTTACCGAGTTCTGCAGGCTATTCGTGTATCCGCAACATACTCGAATCAGTTTATTCGCATCGCGTAATTGCCTTCAATGGACATCTTGCCGTGGATAAGTCCATACTATTCCCACTAGTAATTCTAGATGATGCGCAGCTGAAGAAAGCCAACTTATTTATTGTCTGTATCGAAAGAGACGATATAGTGGCAGAATATAATAGCGAGCGATTCGCCCAGTGTTTGGATGAAAGTGTTGGCAATACTGTGGGAATACAAGTGCCAAAACTGTGTAACATTAGCTCTCGAACGCATATCGTCTACACAACGGCCAAATACTTTATGCGGTCGCTGTTTGGCAAGGAGTCGAAAAAACTGGATCAAATTAGCCACATTGTCGTTAACGATGTGCATCTGCACGTTCCTTACACTGACATCTTACTTTCGGAGTTAAAACAAGCTGTTAATATGAATCAAAACCTACGCATAATATTACTTTCGCAAGCAGACAATTCGTCGCGATTTTTGAATTTTTTTGCCGAGGGCTTTGAATTTTGTGTGGATCGACCGAGCCAAGCTGGCACACGCATATCGTATTTGGAGGAAATTCAAAGTTGCATTTCTTTGGCTGACATTCGTAAAGGGCCAGAGATATACAAGAAGACACACTTTCTAAATAAGAGTCTCAGAAATGAACAAACCGATAAATGTCTGCAGGCTTACGAGGAACTTGGAAATGATTCGGCTATTCGTCCATTGCTATATTTGATAAATTATGAGCTGGTCCCGGTGAACTATCAACATTCATTTACGGGAAAGACAGCGATAATTATTGCCTCACAGTGGGCCAATGCTAAGCATATTAGATTGCTGTTGTTCATGGGCGCCAATCCATATATTTTGGATAATAATCAAGAAAATGCAATAACTACAGCATTTTCTAACGGGAACCAGGAATGTATTGATATTCTCAGCAATTTTGGTCTCCATGGTTATGTTGTAAAAAACTCTCGACCTGATTTCGTAGATTACGACGCTATAATCAATATTATGTATCTTATATGTACAAAACCCAATTACGCACCAGGTAAGATATTATTATTCATAAATATATAGGTTAAGTTGTAATGAAATGCGCTTGTAAAAAAAAGAGAAGGTTTGGTTTATGATTCATGATATATAAATTCGCATTATCGTATAAACATACATACATATGACATATTGAATTGGTCCATCTCTATGTGTTTATCGATACATGGAACATTTGCAATAGAATACTATTTTTGATACAAGCAAGAATTCGTATCTGCATTGTTTAATTAAAATGAACACAGATCTAGAGAGCAATAAGGGCAAGGTTATACCGGCAACGAAGCGACCGGATGGCACATGGCGCAAGGAGCGTCGTGTCAAAGATGGTTATGTGCCGCAGGAGGAAGTCCCGTTATACGAAAGCAAAGGCAAACAATTTGTTGCCCAAAGGATAACTGGAGTGCCGGTCGGCATGTGCCCACTGTTAGCCGCTGAGATCAGAAAAGAGCGCGAGAAGAAGGAGAAGTCAAAAGTAAAGAAGGAAACAACTAACAAAGCAACAATAATAACAACAACCACAACAACGACAACAAAACCGACGACGACAGATGCAAAAGATTCGAGCGATGTATCCAAGTTAACAAATACTCTGGATACTGCGCTAACGCTGGGCGACGCCCAAGAGATTGATGTTGCCAAACAGGTCAAGAAATTGCGCAAAAAGTTACGAGAAATTGAGCAAATTGAGATTAAAATCCAAGCCGGGGATACAACTAAACTCGATAAAGATCAAATGGAAAAGGCGAAAAAGAAATCGGAAATTTTAAAGCAATTGAAGCAAATTGAGAAGAAATTACCTGCCTGATAAATCGAATTATGAGTGTTATACCTATATGAGATATTTTAATTTTAATTTCAATTCCATAACATTGCCTGCCTATCTTTCTACACGTGTCTGTTAAATAGTTTTAAATAGTTATAATTTAAGACAACAAATACAATATCTGTTCTTTTTTAATGTGTCGTTCCGAATTTTTAACTTGATTAGCATCAATGGGGAATACATTTTATTTAATAAATTACATAACAAATGCAGTTTACACTTTTTCATTTCAATTTGCAAAATGTATGTATATATTTTCAGGGAACATTTTGGTCCTTTTGCCGACGTACAATCATTTGGTTAAGCTGAACTATATGTTGTTGACCCATTTTTTAACAGGGCATTTACGTGAATTAGCCATATTTCTGTTGCACGCGAACATGGATATGGAATATTTAAATGCTTTAGTTAACACTCAAACGGATACTATAAAAGTGGTTCTGGCCACGGATATCGTTGGGTCCTTGCCACTCCCAATTTCGTTTCAATATCTAATAGATACTGCCTGTCAGAGAAAAACCCGTTACGATGTCAGCTGCAACAGCACTGAGGAAAGATATGAATGGGTAGCCAAAGATTGTCTATTGCATAGGTTGCTTATGCTTGACGTTCAAGGTTGGTTGGTTTTTTGTTTGTTTCGATAATATAAATAACATTATACATTTTCAGCTGTTGCTGAGAGACATTGCTTTCGTTTAATCACAAGAAATACATACGATACCCTAGATGTAACAGGCAGCCCAGAGATGCAGACAATGCCACTGGATAAAATCTGTTTGATTGCCAAACTATTATCGCCAAATACGGTTATAAGTGAATACTTAAGTTATACGATTGCACCACCGCCACTCCTCAATATACATCAGACGGTGCAGTTCCTAAAGAAGATTGATGTATTGGATGATATGGAGGATGTCACCTGGCTGGGCTGTCGATTGATAGACGTCCCAGTGCCTTGCCAGCTTGGACGTACACTAATTTATGGCATTTTACTGCAATGTTTGGATCCCATATTAACCATTGTGAGCGCCATGTCTATGGATGATCCGTTGAGCATACCCTTTAGCGAGGACATTGACTCCTTATGGGATCAATGTACAATTTACATACAAAATCGTATAAAGGGCGAACGTTCTCGCCTGGCAGGCAATCAAGTCTCCGATCACTTAATATTCATTCGCCTATTTCAAGAATGGGAAGGCTGTTTAACAAATAATATACCCCCATTGTACTTAACAGATGAACATGAGTTTGTGGTAAATGGCCTCATGGAGCAAATCAATTTTACACGGATTAGTATTATTAGCGCTCTGCGAGCTGCGAACTTAATCCACAGCCAAGGACAATTGAGTTGGTATAACATCAATCTGATGTCGAATAAATGGCCATTGGTTAAAGCAGCTCTAACGGGCGGCTTGTATCCCAACATTTGTGCCATGGATTATAAAAATAAATGCGTAAATTCGGCGCACTCGTTAAACCTGCATCTGCATCCCAGTACTGTACTCCGTGACTTCTTTCAGCCATTGAATATATTGTCGCAGTGCACCTGCACACATTGGATGGTCTCTACTAAAGAGAAGAGTAATATTAAATATGCAACTATTGTTGCTCCCCTGGCATTAGCTATGTTTGCTGGTAAGCGTGAAGTATTTTTTTGTTTTTATATGTGTTTTGTAATTAATATTTGTCTTTACAGGCTGCAATAAATTGGGTCTAGAACAGATCACTGAGATTCAGATGCCGCCGAACGAGACTCACATTCACTTTTTTATTGACGAATGGATTTGGATGGAAGTCTTGAAATCTGATTTTGAGCTACTGCTGAAATTACGACAGCTTTTCTTCAAAGGCTACCACTATCTCTTAAGGCAGTGCAGCGAATCCGATAAATGGCGCAGCGATTGCAATATGATGGCGCTCTATTCTCTACTATCCAAGACATTGTCGATAATATTTGACAATGAGGATGTGACAGCCGGCTTTAAAAAGTGTCCAGACATCAGCGATGGAGCCAATTTAAAGGAACATAATCAGTACTTGCGGACAATTAACTCTCACTTCATTTGGCATCAAGAAGTTGATGATAAATTCGCTATAATTCAAAAAGGAGATCCCTGTGTTGGATACAATTCACACTCGATTGAAAGACAATTTTTTTTGCTTCATACCGAAGATAAGCCCGATAAATTTTACCAAATTAGTGATGCAGCCTACATAGAAAATGTGATTGGAAAGTTTGCCCGGCCGATTGTGTCCCCTAGTCGACATATATATGTGATCTTATATACCAAAAATCCAGATACAATGCTAAGCATTTCCCGTGCCAAAATACAAAAGGGTGAATTCATCCTTAAGGAATATTTTAGAAATACAATTCCAGTGTACGAAATTTTGTAAGTAATCTGTAAAGAATTTATTTTTTGACATCAATCTTCGATTTTATTTGCCAGATTGTTAAATGTATTATATATTATTTTTAATAGGGAGGCGTGTTTAAATTTAAATGTGACTGTTCCCAACTTTGATGGACGCCTTATATCGTCTCTAATTGACAAAAGGGTTGGAAATTTAATTATGGATTTATTTGCATTTCGACACCATTGGATACACAATTAAAACAGTTTCTTTTAAAAGTTACAATCGGTTATGTTTTACAAAATACATTTATATAAATCGTGTATATTATTAAAATAATGAAGAGAAGATTACAAAACGTTCACATTTCAAAACATATAATGTACGTTTAAATTTATGTTTAAATTGCAAATGTTTGTTTGTTCTATGAGATTTTGTATAATACATTTGGTTTATTTTTACAACATATAGCTTGAGATTATTACAGAAAGATTACATTATACATTCGATTACACAATTAGTATAGTCATATACAACTAAATACAGTCAAGCTTCTCTAAACACGAGCCATTGTAAAAATGCCACTTATTCGAGACTTCAAGTTGCAGAAAAATGAAAATTTAACGATTTTGCAGTCCAAAATTTAGTTTGTACGTGAAATAATCTTTGTTTACCAAAATATTTAAACAAAAATGGAATGAATTTAATTTCAAGTGATACTTTAAAGGTTTTTTTCTGTTTGGTTAAGCACAATCAGTTTATGCAGTTTAAAATCAGCTTAAGTGTACTTAATTTGTATTTTTGTTTGTTCTATTGTTACCGAAATTCAAGTAAGAGACTTATGAAGTTTGAGCTATCGACACAAAATTGTATAGAATTTTGTATCTTAACGAAAATGAAACTTGTATAAGTAACTGAGAAAAGCACAACTGTATTTTTATAAAATAAACACTTTTGTATATTAATGGCACCCGCAAGATTTGACAATCATGTTGCGATACTTTTTCAAGTTGACATTCTCATCGTTGAGATGATATAGGACCGGCAAGGCGCCTAATTTTGTGGGTGCACAACATGGTTTTGGAACTCTCTTCGGTTCGAGCAAGTGCACCAAAGTTTGCACGATCGCATGATTCGTCGCATTCATATGGGCGTTAAGTGGGAAATTACATTCACCGCTGCAATAAAACGCACCATAGCCATCCGGTGCGATTATCCAATCGTGCCAGCCGAGATCCTTAAAGTCGATGTAGAGTGTTTGCATTTGACAGCTGCGAGTATTTTCGATTGTATTATCCACAAATGGATTTACAGGTGGCTCCGATTTATTTTTCTTTCGCTGATGTAACGCGCTCCTTTTTGTTCTTTTTTGATTGCTATGTGCAGTGGAAGCAGTTGCCCTGATCAGCTCAGGTCCTCTGAAGAAACCAATCATAAATGGCTGATATTCGTCATCAACTTTTACTCGGTGATGTATTAAGCCAATATCATCTAGTTTGATCTCTCGATCAGGTTTGTTCAGAGCATGTGCTCCAATATAAATCCCGTGATTTTCTTTAGCATTTGTTAGCCAATCATGCAAGGCTTCTGTGACATTCAGTTCCAGCCATCCCACATAATCGCCGGTGGTGTTAACGGAGGATAATGGTTCCAGGTTATTTTGCGATAATCCTCCCGTTTGGATCATATATACCGTAACTGTAAATTGCTTGTTTGTTGTCAACCATTTGCCTTCGTTGGAGTTTTGATAGATACGCAGCTCGGACATCATTAGGTAATTATCCCCGGGTACATTCGTGACATCAAACCATAATCTTCGTCCGTGCTCGTGACGCATTTCCTCCACATTGTGATTTCGTTTATTTAGGAATGTCATTATAATATCACTCTCATCTATCGCACGTTTATCCAGATCTGTTATAAAGTTTTGCTCACTTTCATCTTCCTCATCGGCATCGCGTTTGGAGCGATGATGATCACTATTTTTATTAAGTCCTTCTTCGGCCGTTATCCGATTATAAACATCGAGAAGAAATTTCGGTGCTGATTTTCTCAAGGACAAACCGTGATTCTTATGATGTAGGGGACGATCGGATATGCCCAAGAATTCTAATATTTCATATGACACATCCAGCTTGTCATCGTCGGTAAGGACACGCTGCATAACTGTTTGATCCTTGCCATTATCTATGTAAATGCCAGACTGCGTAGGTTGAGTATAAGGCACTGTTGAAATAATTAATAATAACCAAAGCATTGATGAAATGGCAACTGATCGTGTCATGATTGCTTTGTATGTTGTTGTATGTTTTAAGCTGCCAGCATCCAGTTTATATCCTGAAATATGTTTATTGTAATATCTTAATTGCGTTAAGCTATTTATGTGTATATTAAAAATACCTACACACTTGTATTCGGCTCGTTGTATGTATCTTAATCTCATGGATGCATTTTTTTCTCAAAGCTAGATCTACACAAGTTGGCAGGGCTGTTAGGGTGATCGAGAGCTCATTAAAACTGCGCCACGAACTAAACTGGTTCTCTCAACAAATAATTTGCGCAATTTGCAATACACAAAACAAAAATAAATAAATAAAATTATTTAACATCTTTGCAGTTTAAGGGTCCCATCAAAAGAATAAAATCGGCATTTAATAGAATTTCATTGTAATTTTGCAGAATTTCTGCTTGTAATTTTGCTTAGTAATTTTATTTGTATTCTATTTTAATAGAAACAATTACTGAATCTGATAAATATCTATTAATAATTAAAGCATTCACGAGATTTAAATCGCTAACGGCGTCCCGCGTAACTTATCGGATCAAACAGCTGTTAGCCTAATCAAGCCAGCTTTGCCTTATGATATATATATGATAATTTTTAAATGTTGCTATTTCAGTTAATATTAACTGCAGCTCTATGATTTACATTTTGTTTGAAAATATTAATACAGCTGTATTTACTAAGTTGTTCTTGTGAACGTTACCGAATTATTCCTTGCAGATATTCATGACTTCGATATCGACAATCGAGCCATCGAAAAATAGTTGTTTAGTTTCGAGTAAGAAATCAGCTGGTCCCTTTTCGGCCAAACGCTAAAGCAGTTGGCAGCTCACTGTTTAAGAGAAACAGTCTGCAGTTAGTTTGTCGAGCGTGTGCGAATATACAACCATTTTTTAAGTGAGTAACTACATAGCAATTGTGACAAAATTGTTGGTGCTATTAAATACAAACATATGTGTGCATATATATAAAAAAAAATATGTGTGTGTGTGCGTATCTTTGTTATTAGGAGGTGAAATTCTACAAGTGTGTGATAGAGAAAGCGTTTATTCAATTGGCAAGGCTTATTTTCAAATATTATATAGTTTTATATATGTATTACATATATTATAAATAGGCATGCGTCTTTTATTAGTAGTATTATTGATATATTTATATACTTTTATAAATTTGTCGTATTTTGTTTGTCATATTTGTTTGTTTTTTTTTTTTTTGTCTTTCTCCCCTTTCGTGTAATTAATTAAACCTGTTTCAACTTCGCAGCCGGAATTGAAATATGTCTTGGATTAAAACAACCTCATTTTTAGATGTATACGTACAGTTTCCGTTCGATATTTAATTAATGCAAAAAAACACACACACGTGTAATATTGGAATGTATGATTGAGAAAGGCTTTCAAGTTCAACTCCGATTCTTAATACAATCAATAGAAGTTGTAGCGCATACTCATGGCACAAACATTTGTATAAATCTATATATGTAATTATATGTTTGTGTATGATGTCACTATTTAATAAGTATGTAGGAATTTATGAATGTAGCATTCTCACGAATATTTCTACATAGGTGCGTCAGACAAAACGCGACAGTTGCAATTTTGTATTTATATTTGCAAAAATTAATCGAAAAAGACAAAATAATGCATATGGAATATGGAATGTGCCTGTGCTTTTCACCAGTAATTCCCTTTCAACGACCAAAAATAATCTAGTTTTCAATCTCAATATAATATTTCCCTTATATATATTTTCTGCCTTTAAAATATATATATTATGTAAATTTATTTGATTTTTATGAATTTTCTAAATGTAGTTATAATCAAAATAGAAGAGATCTCTCCTTGCTTCTCCGCCTTTTGAAATGTTTTATTTGTTTTCGTATTGTAATTATTTTATTTAAATAGCCAGCTGGCCATTAAGTAAGTCTCATTGCGTGACTTACAATAATTTTGACTACAAATGTATTTAATTACTTAACATAATTAAGAGCATATCTAGTGGGATTAATTTGAATGTTAATATAATGCCAACACCGTCAGCAGGTTGAATGTTAAACATTTTAGCAACAGGCTTTCATAACTAAATCATATTGCCTTTGGAAGACAGATAGAAAATGGTGCAAAGTAAGAAAAAATGTGTGTGTTTTTTTAAAATATAATTTGTTTAGAAGTCCAAGTTTGTGTGCAGCTTTTATTGTATAAATATAAATAAATAATTTGATTCTCTTATGGTCTTTTAAACAGAAAAGGATTTAAGGATGGATGAGCTCAAAGGATTCTTCAGGCAGGCTGGCCAAGAGTTTCTCAATGCTGCTGGCCAAGCTGCTATGGGTGCCGCCAAGGATGTCGTTGGCTCTGTCATCAACGAGATCTTTGTTAAAAAGGAGTCCGAAACGAAGCGAATTTTGCCAAGCATCAAAAACATGCGAGTCGTAAGTGGTTTATCTAATATACAAATCAATTACAATCGATATACTAAACAACGGATACTAACAGTCATACAATTTGCGCATACATTGATATACATATACTATCTCTTATACACTTTTAACATTTTTGACAAACGTTAACTTAAAACTTAGCGACCCTTGCAAGCCGATGCACCGAAGCATCGCGAAACTTATTTTTATGGTAATGTAAGTACTTCAGTTGTGGTGTCCTTTCTGCAATCACATTCGACACAAATTGTCGTCATACTTCTCTGTGTGTTCGTGTTTTTTATTGCAAACTACTTCTATTTAAAACATACACCAATATAATGTATATTTATATTTATATATTTTGTACATGAGTATCATGACTATGGCTTAATTACAACCAAACCAAACATAACATAACCAAAAGTTATAAGAGAAAAATGAATGTGGTAATACTTTAATTTAAATTACTATTCCCATGCATTTCACCTAAAACGAAACAAAGGAAGGAAAGGTATGCAAGCATTTGGGAATTAGCTTTGATTCTAGTTTTCAATTGTCAAACAAGTGAGAACATTGCAGTCCGGGCATAGCCGACTGCATAATTATCTGATACCTGTGTTATACCAGTAAGACAAATTTTTTGTGGCGGCCGTTTTTACTGTGTTTTTTAAATTTGTCGTCTCTAGCTCTAAAATTACGGCAGATGCAGAACTTTGCAAAATGTTCCAATCTTAAAGGGGGAGAGTTCCTAGCAATCTATCTGCCAAATTTGGTAACTCTAGTTCTAAAATTGAGCGGAATATAGGCTTTTCCGACTTTTTCAGCTTTTTGAAGGTGCTAAAGTTAATATACTTCTCAAATTTAATGAATATAGCTTTCAAATTGTGTTAGATCTATGCTTGTATCAATTTATTCTCTTTCGTACACATATAGGTTTTGGGTCCGGGAATAATCCTGACCAAATTTTTTTTCATCGACCTGTAAAGTGAGTTGCCCTCAGTTGCCTATAAAATTTGGAAAGCTTAAAATTTTTGAAGATATCGACCCCTTTTTGTGCGTAATAAGATAACGATTAACAACAGTTATCAAAACAAAATCTGAAATTTTTTCGAAATATCAGAATATTCGAATATTCAGAAGGTTTCGTAAATAAACATTAAGAACAGTTTACATTACAAATAAATTGAAGAATCAACTTATTTGAAATCTTAAATTTTTGTAAAACTTTGTAAAGAAAAATGTACAAAAATAATTCTTCACAAAATCATGTTTTCAATTTCACAAATAAAATATATTTTTAGTAATTTAATCTTCTTCGTCGCTTTTACTCTTTTACTCTGAATCAATGTTTTAATTTTAAATACACATTGTGATATTTTTTTATAAAGTATTTATAGTATTTTTAGGGGAATTCGCAGAATATCATATCATTTAATTTGATATTACTTTGTATGCGAAATTTATTTACATTTTAATTAATTTTCTTTGGTAATAAAAAACATATAATTTCCACTTTTTAAATTAAATATCGATGGTTAGCTTGAGCATTGCGAATAATTGTAGGCCATTTACTGGGAGGATTCCACATTCAATCATGCTACATCAATGTATGACCAGGAAGTAGTTTATATTTTTTAATAAAGTTTGAAAAATATTGCAGCTTTGTTTTTGAGCAACTTGAAAACTTTCTTTGGTCTAAGATATTTATAAAGTTATACAAATTTCATGCAAATTTCTACTTGAAACAATATAGTAAATATATCTAAAATCGTATGTAAATATATCAATTTGTGTATCAAATATTTTTTTTATATTGGTACATAAATTTATTTTGATATTTTTGTATGGTTCACACGATTATTTCGCACACAAGAAAAAAAAAACTATTGTAACATATTAATTTTAAGCGAAAATATGGAGATTTCAGCTACAATATTATTCCTGGTGAAACGTGATAAAGTGTAGAACAAGTGTACATCAAAAAATGGCACATTTATAAAGAATTTCGCGTTAATGGGTCGACAAAAGCATTTCCGATTCTTAGGGGTGAAGTACCCAAGGGCGGCGGAGATGGTCGTAGTCCGGAATATTTATATGCGTATCTTTAAGCTACATTGCCGAGAAGTTATCAGTCAATCAGTCAGTTGTGAATCAAGTTTTAAATTGTGAATTGGGAGATTTCCGGGCGTAGCCACACATATATGCAAGATTTCAAGTATCTAAAAAGCTTCACGGTCATTGTACAAAATTCATATACTCGTATACCTACGGTATCAGGTTATAATCATGTATATTTAAAAATTGTAAAGTGTTGTCCATGAGATTTAAAAATAAACAATTTTATTTCTTCATTGTGTGTCATTCAAATGTAAAAAATATAACAAACTAATAATCTTTAGTTGAATAGCTGTTAAAAATAAGTGTATCTTTCTAGTTGGGTGAAACCAGTTCCAATCTGGGTCCGTATTCGGAGGTGCAGGATTATGAGACACTGTTAAAGAACTCCCTGATGAACGGATCACTGTTCGAGGATCCACTATTTCCGGCTAGCAACGAGTCGCTCATGTTTTCGCGTCGTCCAGATCGCCATATTGAATGGTTGCGCCCCCATGTGAGTTTCAATTACCTCAAAAGACTACATTGTTGTTACTAAAGAAGATTTTAATTTTTATATCTATTCATAGGAAATCGTTGATAATCCGCAATTCTTTGTCGAAGGTTACTCAAGATTTGATGTACAGCAGGGCGAACTTGGAGATTGTTGGTTATTGGCTGCCACTGCCAACCTTACACAGGAATCATCCTTGTTTTTCCGTGTAATTCCTCCAGAACAAAGTTTTGAAGAGAACTATGCGGGAATATTTCACTTCCGCTTTTGGCAATACGGTAATTGATTTTAAACAATGATTTCATATCAGAATAAAAGTTGGAACACATTTATTTCTAGAGTTGTTCAGCGATTTGTAAGAGTGTCCAATTTATTTTTATTTTATTTGTTGCATTTTTGGTTTAAAATTAAATAGAATAGTTAAGTTAAGATATAAAATATGTTACAGTTTCTCAAATGTTACTATTAAATTTATATCTATATTTAAATATAATAGGTAAATGGGTCGACGTTATTATTGATGATCGTTTGCCTACCAGCCGTGGAGAATTACTTTATATGCATTCAGCGGAGAAAAATGAATTCTGGAGTGCACTCTTGGAGAAGGCATACGCCAAGTAGATTACTAAGACATACATAAATTATTATTTGATTAATGAGTATACATCTTAGGTTACATGGATCTTATGAGGCTCTGAAGGGAGGCACCACATGCGAGGCCATGGAAGATTTTACCGGTGGTGTGAGCGAGTGGTATGATTTGAAAGAAGCGCCAGGCAATCTATTTAGCATACTACAGAAAGCTGCCGAACGTAACTCCATGATGGGATGCTCGCTTGAAGCAGACCCCAATGTGACTGAAGCTGAGACACCACAGGGCTTAATTCGTGGACATGCCTATTCCATTACAAAGGTTGTGTTGCTAAGTCTTGTCAAATTTTCCCAATCGTAATTAATCCTTGACTTAATCGACAGGTTTGTATGATTGATATTGTGACACCAAATCGGCAAGGCAAGATTCCAATGATTCGCATGCGCAATCCATGGGGCAATGAGGCAGAGTGGAATGGTCCCTGGAGTGACAGTTCGCCGGAGTGGCGCTATATACCGGAAGATCAGAAACAAGAGATTGGCTTGAACTTCGACAGAGATGGCGAGTTTTGGATGTCATTCCAGGATTTCTTAAGTCACTTCGATCGCGTAGAACTGTGCAATTTATCACCGGATTCTTTATCGGATCAGCAGCAAAGTGCCAAACGTAAATGGGAAATGTCCATGTATGAGGGTGAATGGACTCCTGGTGTAACTGCAGGTGGTTGTCGTAACTTCCTGGACACTTTCTGGCATAATCCTCAGTACATAATTAGTCTGGTCGATCCCGACGAAGAGGACGAGGAAGGCAACTGTACAGTTATTGTGGCGCTAATGCAGAAAAATCGTCGATCCAAGCGTAATCAGGGCATGGAATGTTTGACAATTGGCTTTGCAATTTACAATTTAAACGACCACGAACTTGCTGTTCGTCCACAAGGACTGAGTTTCTTTAAATACAAGTCCTCAGTTGGACGATCGCCGCATTTTATTAATACGCGAGAGGTAAGTTGAATTCCACTAGACTAGATCTTAATCAGAATGATTTTTTATACTTGTTTAAATAGGTCTGCGCTCGGTTTAATCTACCTCCCGGTCACTATCTAATTGTGCCTTCAACATTCGATCCCAATGAGGAAGGCGAGTTTCTCATTCGAGTCTTTTCAGAATCTCAAAATAATATGGAGTGCGTATACAATGCAAATGCAGAAGAGTTTGTATATTAGATATAATGCAGCTGCAGATTGAAATCATTCTATTCAATCCTTTTGAAATCTGCAAGGGTTGTGGGTATGTGACTAAATGCATCTATTTGCAATTTATCATAAATTTAATCTTGTGGGTAGCGAGCTGTACTAGTAATTCTATTTTATTCGTTTAAATAGAAGACATTTTGTCGGCTTTTGTTTTAGTGTAAAAGGCTCATAGGTAATTAGTATTATTTTTTACTATCCCGTCCATAATTCTTAAACGTATGTAGAAATATAATAATTGTATACTTATTCTAAAAGCTCTAACAGTTTACATATTTTGTTTTGATCGAATACTAAAACATAATTATAAGAATTCGGTATTTACTTGAAACAAATTCAATAAATTTTTTTTTTTTTAATTACTAAGATGTTAAATGTTTTCTTGAAATTATATGTGTATATGAATTAATAAATAAAAAAGTAAAGCTCCATTAAATTTTTTTTTATTTAAAGTTAAACAAAAATATCATGTACATCAATAATCAATATTTTTTTAATTTGTAGAATAAATTTAAAAGTCAAATCCATTTTTTCAAGAAAACATAATCTGTACATTTTAATTTTCTCCCTCTGACCTACCAAAATGTATGTAAATATTAAAATTCCAACCAATTTCAAAAATGCCAGATTCTTTTTTAAAAAATATGAATTCATTGCATTTTCATCATTCAATTCATTTTTCACTTTAATATTTTATATATAGAGAGAATGATGATCATGTTGGCTACGGAGACAAAGCGGATGATGTAAGTTCAAATATATAATTTAAAATGCTTCGCTATTTCGAACTAATTGTTGGCTCTAAAGGTAGTGCCAGGTTATCCAACTCCAAAACCGATGGATCCACAAAAAGAAAGTTTACGGCGATTATTTGACAGCATTGCTGGTAAAGATATGGAAGTGGATTGGATGGAACTAAAACTAATTTTAGATCACTCAATGCGTGATGGTGAGTTGACAGTGCTTTTATATAGATGCACTTTGAATAAACCTTGTGTTCTATTGCTTGAATTTTAGATTTGCCAAAGCCTATAATGTTTACTCGCCAACAAGCTGTCAATGCATTTGAAACTCAGGCAGGTGCTGGAGATGAAGGTGGTAATCCCTGTGGAATTCTTTCCCTTATTTGTGGACCATTCCTTAAAGGTACACCATTCGAGGATCAACTAGGAATGAATGATCAGTCGAATAAAAGGCTGATAGAAGAACAGCCAAGAGGTAATAATGCTAATTATATGAGTAGGTGATAAGAATAATCAAATTTGAAACGAAATCTCGTAGCTCCCATTGTTGACGAGACTCATGGCTTTTCCAAAGACGTTTGCCGCTCAATGGTGGCAATGTTGGATGCCGATAAATCTGGAAAACTTGGGTTTGAAGAGTTTGAGGCCTTGCTTTCGGATATTGCCAAATGGAAAGCGATTTTTAAGACATACGATACCGAGAATTCTGGAAGAATATCAGGATTTCAGCTACGTGAAGCACTTAATTCAGCAGGCTATCATTTAAACAATCGTGTCCTTAATGCCTTGGGGCATCGTTATGGATCGAGAGATGGCAAGATTGCATTTGATGATTTCCTTATGTGCGCAGTGAAGATTAAGACATATATTGGTAATTGACGAACAGAAAATACATTATAAAAGTTTCTAATACACTTAACATACTTGCAGAAATATTTAAAGAAAGAGATGCTGAGAAGAACGAAACAGCCACATTTACCTTAGAGGAATGGATTGAACGGACAATATATTCTTAAACACTTTATCCTGGAAGAAAACTGTTTCATCTTTACAAAAATACAACTATCAATAATATACGCATACTATCGTTCATTATTATATAAACAATTTATTTGTTAAACAATTGTCTTTATGTAGTTTTTATACCGTGTACATTAAATATATAGTTGTGAAGCTTGGGATTTATTTTTTTACTAATCGAAATACCAATACCAAATTTGATGCCTTAATTAAATTAATAAATTCTGAAAGCATACCCATATCCTATTTAAAAAAAACCCTTGCTTGTTACAATTTAAGAGATATGCTAACTTTTTTACAAAAGCTATTTATTATTTTCTGAAAAATAAACTGTCAATAAAACACGTAATAAGCGCCTTTTATGTGACCCCGACAACGGTGGAAACTGGTGGAAGTTTTGAAGAAATGAATTCTGTATACAAAAGTTTTTCAAAAAACCCCTTCTAATCAGAAAGTAGCTATTAACTTTGACTATACATTGAGATTTGAATCATAAAATCATTATTAATCTTAAATCCTCCCCAATTAATTTTCAGTGGGCGAAATCATGCTTTGGGCAGATTTGAAAACAAATTGTTAAAAGTTAGAGAGTTAATAATAATCTGTATCTACAAATAAGTACAAATTGTTTCACAGATTTTTACTATTAATTTTTTTTTTGTAATTACATAAACATATTTTATATCTTAGAAATATTTTTGACTACTTGACGATTTAATATTGAATTTTACTGCGGCCGGCCGACGTTGAATGTTCTTCACATTTCATGAACATTCAATATATGTAATATGTAAGTAAGTATGAGTTCTTGAGATGAATTGCGCATTTATGAAAAAAGCCCATGCTCGATGACATATACGTATTTTGGTTTGTTATATACAAAGAAAATTAGAATTTTTTTTAAAGTTTAGAAGTGGACATTATTTATATGAAATTTAAAAACAGGATAGCTTAGGAAAATTAGTAGTTTACACTTTATGCATGGCCATGTAAGGCGGATGTGTTACAATACATATGTTCAGCTGAATTATTTAACGTGTCTTCTATTATTTTTAAGGGTTCATTTGATTCATGGCTTATATCATTTGGTCTGTGTAAGCTGCCTTGAGTTATTCCGTCACCAACAATACAACTGCTATGTGCCATCTGTAAATTTTGTGTGAAGCCTTGCTGTAGATTCTCATTGTCATATAGACTGATGTCAGCAACACTGCAAACAATGGTGTTCACCGGCTCTTCGGCAATAGCAATATCGGAAGCCAATTGAACAGATTCACAGATTAATGGTCCGCTTGATTCTTTTCGAGCAAGCTTGTTTACATTTTTCGTTGAGAACGTTTGATAACGATTCCTTATTGAATCGACCACATCAAATAAATTCTTAGCATCCATGGCCAAGATGTGTGCAGCAGATAGCATACTCCTTCAAGCAAAAAATATAAAACATATGAAGAAATGTATCTCCCATATTAGGTTTGATTAGATCTACTTACTTGCGATATTCATTATCCAGCGTAGTATCATTGTATTGATGTGCTAAGTGCATGGCAGAGACCAACTCATGCATGTCTTTGGATAGAACTTTGTGCGCCATCTCCACTTCTCTATAAAACACATAAATAAAATCATAAAAAATTATGTACGAAATTTAGCTAGGCAATAATATATTACTTTAAAGCTTGCGGCGGAAACAATATAGAAATGTTATCGACTGATTTAAGTAGATTCCTCAGCTCTACTCCAACATTCTTGACTAAACTCAAGTAGCCATCGACGTGTGATTTTTCCACACCTTGTGAGAGCACCATTATTGATTTTACCACCGCTGTGGTAGCACAGTAGACCTCATCATTTGCACGACTTACGGGTCGGATTCCATCTTGATTTTCACCATTTCGAGACTTTGCAGTGTCCTCTGCTGCCGCTAAAGACGACATTAAGTAATCAGATGAAGAGTTATTTAACTTAAGTGGATAGACATTTGGATTAGGTATCTTTGGCCTTGTGTTCGCACTCGAACAATCAGGTAAGCTTGTCGGACCACCCAATAACGAATCCGATTTAAACGATTGATGTTTTAGCATAACATCGGCTGGTGTTGGGCTCGAACGCTTCCTCTGCAATTCCAATAGTATAGTGGTTTATAGTTAAAGTTCACAATTCATTTTATTATCAACTTACGACCAATTCCTCTTGATACAGCCATTCACCATCGCTATTGCTGTCCTTGCGTTGTTGCCATAGTTTTTCGCTAATTGGTTGGGGAATGCTCTATAAATGGACATAGTAATTTATCATTAGTGACTGAGGAAAACTTTGACATCTTACAAAATAACTTAAAATTTAAATGATCAAATAATGAAAAGAATATAAAACGAAAAGGAAAAGGAAAAAGGCGTCCCGTTGTCATGTGTCATCCAGTCCAGTCAAACCTGATTTGCCACATCAGTGTTTAGTTGCATGCAAGTGGCTCCTTCCAAAATTTCGTCTTTGAGTTCAACCTGGAGCTGGGGAGGAAGCGTTGTCCATTGGCGCTCCCATTTGCGTGGAATATTATCTGTGTCATGCATTGAATATTCTATGCCAAAGCTGTTTTGCTGCACTTCCGGCGCTGTTTGATACGAACTCATTGTGGATGGATGTAGAATTGCACTGGCTTCGCTGTTCTTCCTCACAGACACACATGTTTTAAGGCCGACGCCACCAAAGTCATATATTTCTTCTGGCAGGGATTCGCATTCGATTGATGCTTTCATTTGTTGACGATATGTGTGGAATATGCCTTTGCGTTCTATGCTCCTGGAACGATCCGATAAATTGGTGGGTGGCTTATGGAATATCATATTTTGAGCTGCCATTAAAGATTGATGACGCTCCAAACTGCCACCCTTTGAGTGCAAAGCCTTCTCCATTGGTGGTACCTGGTGCCTTTCGAGACTACCATATAAACTGTAGCCTGTAGGAAGCCGGGCCGTTGATCCCTGCATTTGATCCATATGAAAGTCATTTTCCGTATGTGGTGCACAGATAATGAAATTATTTTTAAGTGGCAAATGCTCGGACGATAATCCGGATACCTGAGGCTTAATATTCTTGGGATGGAAATTAGCTGGCATAGAAGTCGAATCAAATGAACTACTGACAGATGATGATGTAGATGGATTAAGATTTTGAGAAGAGGGGCTATTGGTTGGAAATTTGTTTTGCTGTTTCTCTGAATCAGCGACAGGATCAAGTTTAAGGAGCTCGGCTGCAGGGAGTTTAGTTGTTTTAAGCGAATGATTCGATTTAGTGACATCGATTCCTACGGCTAAAGTATTAAATACCGAAGCTGGGGTTGTGTAGGCCGCCGGATTTATGCCACGCTTTTGATTGTCCATCATTAGTCGGGCAAGGACTGCTGGATTTTGGGCAATAATATAGGTCTGCGGGACAGTCCTATTTTCTTCGTTGACATTCATTAAGCTTGGCATATCTGCAATCAACAATTGAACAATTATTAACAATATTGTGCTTCATATACTATTACCAAATTATTACCAGTATCATTTACTGTTCGAGATGGCTTTAATGGAGGAATGTCGTTGTCTTCGCCGCCAAGCCAAGAAATACCTGCAACACGACGGTGCTCTCGCCTCATAGTTTCGGACGAGCTGATGCTGTCTTCCAATAAAATTTCACTGGAATTTATAAATTACAGCAATTAAAATCTTATTGATCAATAATCAATAATCTAGTTAGTTAACATACTAAAGTGTTTCCTTAATACGCTTAAAGTTCGGCCTCTTCAGCGGTTCGTAGGCCCAACACTGTGACATCAGTGAGTATAATCTGGGCGGACAATTGGGTGGCAAAGGCAACCTCTCTCCATTCTCCAGCTTTGTGATAACATCACTGTTTTTCACGCCTTGAAAGGGTTTGACGCCCAGCATCAGAATCTCCCAAATACAAACACCTAATTGGAGATAAATGGTATATGGTCAGGCAGAAATATTTATAATTGTTTTCTCTATTTCACCAACCAAACATCCAGACATCACTAGCTGTCGTAAATCGACGAAAATTTATTGACTCGGGTGACATCCATTTGATGGGGAGCGCAACTGCAATCACAAGTTTATGAAGTTTGAATTGATTGAGGTTCGGCTAAGACGATTTGCTAACCTGTGGGTGTTGAGTGATAATACGATTGATCAGAAACCCAGCGCGACAAACCAAAATCAGCCAACTGAAATTGTATAAATGTTAATATTAAGTATGCACTAATTGGCCGTTCTAGTTCTTAACCTTGACACAAGTGGGCGTGCTCACAAGAACATTTCGCGCCGCAATGTCTCTGTGAACAAACTTCTTCGATTCCAAGTAGCTGAGTGCCGTTGCCAACTGATAGCAGTATTTAAGTAGAACTCCGTGTGTCAACCTGTCAAAAGACGAGCCATTTAAAAGTGATTACAAATAATATTGATTAGAATCCTATTTAGTACATACCTCTCACTGTTTGTCTTTAAGTACGCACGCAACTCGCCAAGCTTGGCCAATTCCATCACTATCCAAATGGGCATGATACTGCAAATACCAATCAATCTTATGATGTGCGGATGATCGAATTTTTGCATTATATCTGGAAATAAGCAGGTTCGAAATGAATACAGTATAAATTAGTTTCACTTTAACTCATTTACATGCTTCGGCAAGAAAGTTTTCTGTCTTTTCTGGGTCGTCATTGGCTTTACAGGTTTTTACAGCAACCTGAATGACATCATATTTGGCATCGCTATTGCTTTGATCACTCTCATTGGCCTTAATCTTTTTAGCTGATATTGGTATTGTGTACGATCCAACATAAACGTCTCCAAATTGCCCAACACCAATTTTCGCACTAAGTACTATTTGAGATCGATCCAGCTCGTAATTGCGCACTAAAAAAAATTTAAGAAAAATTACTAAAGGAATTTAAGGTTCAATCAGATGATGAATCCTTTGATTACCTGTGGGTGTGGAATAATCCCCTTCACCTTCTAATAAACCAATTTCAGCGTAATCGTCTGTTAGCATAGGTTTACTTTTACTAGGGGATGACGTAGTTGGTTGATCGTTGGTTGTTTTTGTGGAGCTATCAGCATTGTTTACACTTGATTCGCGTTGCCATATTGTAAATCCCAGATCTTTCGTTAATAGTCGGCAATAGCCATCAATAAGATCAGCAATACTCTCAGCAGTCTGTAAAATGTTTCAAAATTATCGTTAGAATGCATGGCAAAAAAAAAAAAAATTTATATTTTACTTACGTTAACCCCGTTACACGTTATTATTAATGGTTCCGCAATATTCGATGCAGAAATTTTGATTTGCGTTTTAATCTTTTGACAATTGCAATTTAAATTTTGTTGCTCCGCTTCGATGAGTAATTTTTCTTTTGGGAGAGCACAGGTTTTAATAGCAACAACATCCTTAAACTGAGCTACATTCCTTAAACTTGCTTGAGGATGTGTCTGGTAAGAGATTCCTATACATTTAAATACGCGTCAGTTTCAAATTGATGAGAGAAGAATGAGCAAATCAAATTATTACCAATATGCGGACCAACGTGTAGGATTCCAGATATGTTCCAAGCAGAGCTCAAGGTAACCGAAAATTGTTCAAAATCGGTTAGGAAAAAGTTTTTCAGCAAATGGAAGAACCTATTTTTCAAATATTTTCAAATTAGAGATTAAATTGATGGAGTTAAGGAATGTGAATACGTACTTCGTCAAGTACTCAATGTCATTGTAATTGTAGACCTTTTTGTATCCAATTTGGATCAGTTTCTTTAGATTCTTTGGTTTTGTTGTGCTTATCACAGATTGCGGAATAAAACATTTAAATCCAATTTCTTTCTCTATATAATCGATGTGTTGCTTCTTATCGGGCGCCTTAAGCGTTATATTTTTGAAATAATGACGTATGCCCAAACAGCAAAGTTGAACGGCTAAATCGGTGTCAACAGCGGTCAGATTCGCTTGAATATAATCGTCCTTTACCTAAATAACACTTTTTGGTTATTGGTTATTGAAATGAAATTTCGTTTAATTTTCACCTGATCAAAATAATAAAAGCAAGTTGTCTTGTCTTCGTCGAAGAGATCTTGAATCCTGTGGGGCACATAGCGTACTCGCAGTTCCACACGCCATACTCCTGTGGTCACAGATCGTCGTCCTTGATGCGTGCCCTTGCATTCTGTTAGGTTTGCCTTTATCGGATCGTTGTTGGGACAATCGATATTGGAGCATCCCGGTGAGAGTATGTGCGACAGCACCTTGTCCATTAACGTTGTCCGCGCTAACCATAGTACCTAATGACAAAAAAAAACTATAAGTAATAATTCCTGGATTCATTTGACAACATACTTCTTTGGTAATCACATTTAACATGCGACATGCATAACGCTGAATGCTTGGAGGTGGTTGACCATCTTTTCCAAACTCCTCGACGGTTTTCTTAATAATGTGGAATACCGTTTCATTTTTATTAAATGCAATCGCTTTGAAACTCTTGTTGGGCATATGCACATGGAGCACATAATCTTCCGAATGGGCTAAGATTTTCAAAATTAGTGCAAATTTATTAGATAATTAAAAAATGTTCCAAAGTTGGTGCAAATTACTTACACTCATTGCTCTTATGCGGCTGATTGCTTTGGTTGACTTCCGCAGCGTTCATGTTTCAAATAATATCGCACTGCTGGCGATTTTATATATGAATTCACCACCTATTAAATTTATGCAAGCCAGACTTTTGTTATTTTTAGGCATATACATGCGATATTTTCCGTATACATATTCCGTCACCCATATGTTTATTCTGTACCACCTGGACTCGCACTCTGAAATCCTGCAATGATGCCTGTCTCAAACTCTGTGATCGATTAAACTGTATGTCGGATTCTATGAGAATTATGTACGTCGTATTGAGGTACTTTAATATACATTTTTATATACATATGGACAAACACATACATACACATATGTACATATGAAACTTGAATATTGCAATATGCGCTCACTAAAAAAATATATTTGCCCTGGCAAGTTAGTTAAAACTCCTGTGTATATTAGACATTTGCACATACAGCAAATGAATTTTATATCAACTATGCGCTCTGCACTATTTAGTTATTTAATAATCGTACGATTTGAAAACAGTAATTAATTCCTCTTACAAGTTCTTCTTCTTCTTAAATGATTCTATTCATAGGAGTGTCTGTCTGTTGTATATTTTACTGGTCTTTAGGCATTCACACAAAACGAATTAGGAAGATAGAAGTGACGTCACAAATTTAAACTGAGCACTGCCACAATTTTGGAGTGTTCGAGTAAAATGGAATTATTAATATATTTATTAAAATTAAGTTTAGCCAACTAATTTTTAACAAAAAGAAATATCTTCGGATCGCCCCCTAATTTTATTCATAAATAAAATTATTTATTATATATTAGTATGATGTTTACGGGAATTGGATCCTGTGCGGGAGACAAGGAATCAAATTAAATTATCACAAGGCGATGGTTCAAACAATTTTATTTTTATTTTTTTGTTAAGTCTTGATTTGTTTACTTAACAAATACGTACCATGCATTATAAAATTTTAATAGCGTGAAACATGAGAACGGATGCATTTTTTTCCGAAAATATCGATGTTTTCCGAATGCTTGAGTCATCGATAAGACTATTCGATATCAACATATCTAATATCAATGCACATTTTACATTTGTCAATGGCCATAACTAAGCGTCGATTTAGGGAGCAACCCTATTAAATGTGTGTTGAATTTAAGAAATATTAAAATTTCATGCAGATGGTAAATCTTGTAAATAGATTACAAGCAACTATGTGAGTACAGTGAATAGCATTGCATAAGTGAGAACGCATTAAGCAACATTTTAATTGGTGTATCAAAACCATTTGCGTACCATTTGTACACGTCTACAGAACAAAAAATGTCGGACTCTGAAGTCAGCAATATGTCAGACAGTGGATCGGAAGATGGATCGATATCAAACAAGTCGCAGCAAAGTGTTCGATCCAAGTCTGGTTTTCGCTCAAGGTCAAGGTCGGTATCCCGATCCAGATCTCGTTCTTCTCGATCCCGTTCCCAATCCGTGCATTCGGGATCAGGATCTGATTCCCCACAACCTCAAGGTGGACGCAGTGCACACCGTCGCAAATCCGAGGACTCTGAGGATGAAGACGCCTATGGCGAGGATATAGACTCTGAGGAATATGAGGAAGAAGAGAACGAGGATGATCATCCGAGAAAGAAGAAGAAAAAAGAGCGTTTTGGTGGCTTTATTATTGATGAAGCTGAAGTGGATGACGAGGTGGATGAAGATGATGAGGGTGAGGAGGGTGCCAACGAGATTGGCATAGTTGGCAATGAAATTGATGAACTGGGCCCAACCGCCAGAGATATTGAAATCAGAAGAAGAGGCACCAATTTATGGGAGTAAGTTATATGCGATTTAAAAAAAGTGAATTTTAATTCATTTAATTCGTTATTTGTATAGCACTCAAAAGGAGGATGAAATTGAGGAATATCTAAGAAAGAAATATGCTGACGAATCAATGGTAAAGCGTCACTTTGGTGATGGTGGCGAAGAAATGTCTGACGAGATCACGCAACAAACTCTTTTACCAGGCATCAAGTAAGTAAACCTCATAAATACTCTATAAACTTACTCATATTCCAAATCCAAAGGGATCCTAATTTGTGGATGGTGAAATGTCGAATTGGTGAAGAGAAGGCGACTGCATTGCTGCTGATGAGAAAGTTCCTAACATACTTAAACACCGACGATCCGTTGCAAATCAAATCAATCATTGCACCCGAAGGAGTGAAGGGATATATCTATCTGGAGGCATATAAGCAAACGCATGTTAAGACCGCTATTGACAATGTGGGTAATTTGCGTATGGGCAAATGGAAGCAGGAAATGGTGCCCATAAAAGAAATGACAGATGTGCTTAAAGTCGTTAAAGAACAAGTTGGGTTGAAGCTTAAGCAGTGGGTGCGCTTGAAGCGTGGCTTGTACAAAGATGATATTGCGCAAGTGGATTATGTGGACTTGGCACAAAATCAAGTGCATCTCAAGCTGCTTCCTCGCATCGACTACACTCGAATGCGCGGTGCCTTAAGGACAACGGCAACGGTATAAAATAAATACATTGATTAATTAATGTCTATGCTAATGGATTATTTGTATTTCAGGAGACTGATGATTCCAAGCGTAAGAAGAAACGAAGACCGCCAGCAAAACCATTTGATCCAGAAGCTGTTAGGTATGCGATCCATTTAAAACGCCTCACAAAATCGCATTTTAAATATGTACTTATAGGGCGATCGGCGGAGAAGTTCACTCGGATGGTGATTTTTTGCTGTTTGAAGGCAGTCGTTATTCGCGCAAGGGATTTCTGTATAAAAATTTTAATATGTCTGCAATTCTGTCCGAGGGCGTAAAACCAACCCTTGCCGAATTGGAACGATTTGAAGAAACCCCTGAGGGTAAAGTTGACGATTACTTCAAATATGAATATGCAATTTAAACGTGTCATTTATATTTTGTAGAGGTTAACTTGGAAATAATGGCAAATGTTAAAGATGATCCAACTGCTGCCCATTCATTTTCGATGGGCGATAATGTTGAAGTTTGTGTGGGTGATTTGGAGAACTTGCAGGCCAAAATTGTGGCAATTGATGGCACAATGATTACAGTTATGCCAAAGCATCAAGATTTAAAGGTACATTAGTATTAATATTTGAGTTTATTAATAACAATTTACAAAATAACTATGCGTTCACTTGTAGGATCCTCTCATTTTTAAAGCTAGCGAATTGCGTAAATACTTTAAAACTGGCGACCATGCAAGAGTTTTAGCTGGACGATATGAAGGAGAAACTGGACTCATCATTCGTGTGGAGCCACAGCGAGTTGTACTCGTCTCCGATTTGACAAACCATGAACTTGAGGTATTGCCACGAGACTTGCAATTATGCTCGGATGTAGCAACGGGCGTAGATTGTCTGGGTCAGTTTCAATGGGGAGATCTTGTGCAACTTGAGTGAGTAGTTATCAACTGGATATCGTTTTTCATCTTTCAACTAATGTAAACATTCTCAGTTCGCAAAATGTTGGCGTCATTGTGCGTTTGGAGCGTGAGAACTTTCATGTCCTAGGAATGAATGGTAAATGTATTGAGTGCAAGCCAACAGCTCTGCACAAGCGACGCGAAAATCAGAATACTGTTGCTCTGGATGCCGATCAAAATCAAATTCGCCGACGAGATATTGTTAAAGTTATGGAGGGACCCCACGCCGTAAGCATTTATATTACGATTTATATTGCAGGTATTATAATTTTTAATTGTGTGTTTATACAGGGACGATCAGGAGAAATCAAACATTTGTATCGTAGTTTGGCATTCCTTCATTGCCGTATGTATACGGAAAATGGAGGCATATTCGTCTGTAAGACGCGTCATTTGCAGCTCGCTGGTGGCAGCAAGACGAATGTCAGCAATGCTAACACCCTGGGTGGATTGGGATTCATGTCACCGCGCATACAATCACCAATGCATCCGTCTGGTGGGCGTGGCGCTCGTGGTGGGTCGCGTGGTGGACGAGGTGGTTTTCGAGTTACACGCGATCGCGAACTTTTGGGCAAGACTATCAAGATTTGTGGTGGTCCTTACAAAGGTAAAGCTCAATGTTTTAATATAGTTCCTCCAAGTTTAAATATGAATTTTTTAGGCGCCGTTGGCATTGTCAAGGATGCAACTGAAAGCACAGCTCGCGTTGAATTGCATACATCGTGTCAAACGATTTCTGTCGATCGCAATCACATTGTGATTGTCGGTGAGCCTGGCAAAGAGGGCAGCGTATCCACATATGGACGCACTCCTGCACGCACTCCGGGTTATGGAGCACAAACTCCCAGTTACACTGCTGCTGGCTCGAAAACTCCATTGGTTGGCAGTCAGACCCCCAATTGGGATACGGATACACGTACGCCTTATGGCACAATGACGCCATCGCATGATGGCAGCATGACCCCAAGACATGGCGCTTGGGATCCGACGGCAAATACAACGCCAGCAAGGAATACAGATTTCGATTATTCACTGGAGGAGCCGAGTCCCAGCCCAGGATACAATCCAAGTATGACACTTAACGTTCACCTGCTGTAGTTGCAATATTTGACTGTACTATTCATTTAGGCACTCCGGGCTATCAAATGTCATCACAATTTGCACCGCAAACGCCAGGTACGCTCTACGGCTCGGATCGCAGCTATAGTCCATTCAATCCGAGTCCCAGTCCAGCACCATCGCCGTATCCAGTTGGCTATATGAATACACCATCGCCATCGACATATTCACCCAATACACCAGGTGGTGTACCACAGTCCCCATATAACCCACAAACGCCGGGAGCCAGTCTGGACTCCTCCATGGGCGATTGGTGTACCACGGACATTGAGGTGCGCATTCACACCCACGATGACACGGATCTCGTTGGACAGACAGGCATAATTCGAACTGTCTCGAATGGAGTTTGTTCCGTATTTCTGCGCCAGGAGGATCGTAGCGTGTCCATAGTCAGTGAGCATCTAGCTCCTGTTCCACCCAACAGTGGCGATGAATTCAAGGTTATCTATGGGGAGGAAAGAGAATCTGTGGGTAAAGTTTTGTCCAAGCAGGAAGGCGATGTTCTCGTTTGTAAGATAAACGATGAAGTCAAAATGATACCCATTAATCATTTGTGCAAGATGAAGTCCATTGATTAGATTATACAAACTTTTGACAATGTGGAAAGAGAATACACTTGATATACATAATACAGCATTACATTTATCAGATGACTTAAATATTAAATAGACCCGCTTAAGGGGTAACAAAATTGTACGTTTTTTACTTTATCGATTAAGTTTTGAACAAGTTATAGCAGTGGATAGTTTTGACAATCTTTTTTAGGATTTGTTTATGAATTTTGACTTGAAAACGTGTTGTGACAACATTTATGTCATATGTAAAAAATGCGTTCGAGTTTTACATAGTTATTGCAGTGAAACATTTATACCCTAGATGTTTAAATGGTCGGATACGGTTATATTGGCAGGTATGTATTCATTAATCCTCTTATTTTTTTTAGAAAAAATGATGGTTTTTTTAATTGAATAAAATACTAAGTACTGAAAATTGTATCCGTCTGCCATAAGCTCTTTGCAATTGGTATTTCTGCAAAAATGCAGATTGGTCACACTGCTTTTCTATGTTATATTATACTGCCGGTTTCATTGGTGAAGTCAGACAGTATTCGTCGTGTGAAGCGGAAAGAAGTGTGTTTGTTGACTACAAGCAGGAAATATTTGTTAAGCTTAAAGTTTATATATATAAAAAAAATTAAATAAAATGCGTGAAATTGTGCACATCCAAGCTGGTCAGTGCGGCAACCAAATTGGAGCTAAGGTATGTATTGATTACTCTCATAAATCTAGCCCTAATTGAGTTAAAAATAGGAATAAAGTACAGTTACTAGACAATATGGCGTCATTTTTTTGCACTGCCATGTGGCAAATTTATTGAGGACACCGGCTTTTGCGCAAACATTTCTATACCATATAATGTATACATACAAATGTATGAATATGAATTCTGCATGCATGCATGCATATATCTATAAATGTATAAATTGATGTATATGTACATACATATGTATATGCATGTATGTATAAGTATCTCATGCAGTTTTTCCATATGTGTATAAATAATCGACAATTTAATCCATAAATTTTGGGTGTGCCTGCATTTTACATATATGTGGTCATAAAATTGAGTGCATTTTGTCTTTTCGTATACATATGTATGTATTTTCTATGTATACAGATTTACTTCTATGTATGTATGTATGTACATGTGAATGAGTCAGCTTTGCTGCAAAGCTCATTTTTTCATCCAATGAGAAAGTCGCTTCGGTTAGTACATGCATAAGTATGTATGTATGTGTGCTACTTGTATGCTTGTATGATAACATTCATTTATGTGTATGTTTATAATTGGTGAAAGGTATCCACATATTTTTTAAATTGATTTTTCTTGCATATACAAACAAACGGGAATGTGTGCATACGTGTTTCACTTTGTGTTCAATTTGCTTGAACTGACTTCTGACGGAGTTTTACTGAAGAGAAAATATGATGTCATTTTACCTAAAATGGCTGAACCGGTTGTCGACCGGTTCGCAATGACACGAAACATGCATACATATTCATATATACATACGTTTAGGGATACTTCAGATGTGTGTGTGTGTATATGTATATCTTTATTTATTGACTAGTTTACAGATGTTTGTATAGCTTTGAATAACCGGTGTTTTTTTTATTGCTTTCTTCTATATTATGTTGATAAATGAAGAAACAATCTCTAAAAAGGCATATTTAAATAAAATCAAGCAAACGTGCAATGAGAACAAGCAGAACGCTTGTTCCACACACAAATACCGCTAAATATACCGATATGCACTAATACCATATAAAGTAGCTACTTCTTTCTATACATATGACACACCCAAAGGCGCGGTGTTGCCACTTTTCACGAGCATGCTCGTGAACAACTTGCCGCACCGGCAGTCAAAGCCTCCCATTCCGAACGGAAAAAAGGCTGAGTCATCGCCGACATCGTCCTTTCGGGCAAATCAATAGAGCCTTTGTTGTCCTCTTTTGAATACACACGAAAAGAAAACTACCACCATTTACATGAGCAGCAGCTGCAACACAGTTTTGTGCATCGATGCTCTCTCTCACAACTACATACAATTACATATACATACATACTTAAATGTATACGGCATGAGCCGACAGAGAGGCAGACACGCCTTCTGTGAATTTGCTTGTTGTTATTTATTTTTTACGATGGTTATTTTGTGGGCTCATGGCAACTTTATGTATTTGTGGTTTTATTTTTTGTTTGAGGTAGAAATGTTTTAATTGTTTATTCGACATAAACAAGTTAAAAATCTAACGCTCTACAATGACGTAATGCCCCCAAAAAGCACTTTTCTAATGCCATATGGTTGGTTGGTTGGTGGACTGATGGCAGACATCGAATTAAACGTAAGCTTGGCCTCGCCGGCTAACGCCCCTCGCATTTACTTTTCTCGCTCGACTCTCGAGTGTGGGTTGATATTTGTCGCTGTCTCTGTTGATGATGTAAGCGAGCGAGCGAGCTGTGCATGCACACTACTTATATGTATGTACAGGCTTAAATTTAAGGTAGGCAGCAGCAGCTGTTGGTCTGCTGCTGTTGATGATGATGATGACGACGACGGTGCTCAAAGTGCGTGGGTAGCACGCAGTCTGTTTAACTGCCTACCTATCTCTACCTACCCACTGCTTACCTAACTACCTACCTACATTCATGTATCAAGCAAAACAGTTAAGGTGGACAGCTGGTGTTATATTGTAAATCAACCCACGCCTAGTTGGGGTGAGACAGCCACAGCCACAGCCATGATGATGACAATGTTTCCGTTGTTGTCGTCTCACATTGAAGCCCACCTTAATGTTCACTCACTCATCGCCTACTTCTATATAAAGCTTTCTTTTATTTGTCTGTCCTTCAATGGTCACATCGGTTTCCTGTACAAATGAAAAAAAAAGTATACATATACATATACACATACATATATCTAGCTCAGCTCATGCTATGATCATTTTTCTTACAAATTAAAGTCGATAAATCGATTTATATGATGGAAATATAAGCGACATTTATACGAAAAAAAGAGAAAAAAATTGTGTAAATAACGTTATCGCAGTAAACAATTACTGATTGTAAATAAATATGTATGATATAAACACTAAGTTATGCGGTTAAGAATGTCATAAAGACTATTTTTATAAATGAATGACTTGATAAAAAAGTTAGTTTAGTTATTGTAAACAATTTATAATTGAAGGAAAGTTAAGCAGTGTTCAGCAAGAAAATGATTCCGGTTTCAGGTCTTGCTGTGAAACAGTAATACATTTTTGTAGTTATTTTATATTAGCATCTATATCTCGAACAATATGATATAGTGATCCGACCCTGTCGGTTTCAACGAATATATTCCAAGTTTCTGCGCATATACAGAAATAATCATGTCGCATTATTCACTTGAGGACAAAATTATAAAAAAAATTCAATTGTAAATTGTTATTTTTATTTGGTTTCATTGCAGTTCTGGGAAATAATTTCCGATGAGCATGGCATCGATGCGACCGGCGCTTACCATGGTGACAGCGATCTGCAGCTGGAGCGCATCAATGTGTACTACAATGAGGCGTCCGGTGGCAAATATGTGCCCCGTGCTGTCTTAGTTGATCTGGAGCCTGGCACCATGGACTCGGTGCGCTCGGGCCCATTCGGTCAGATCTTCAGACCCGATAACTTTGTGTTCGGTCAGTCTGGTGCTGGCAACAACTGGGCCAAGGGCCATTACACAGAAGGCGCTGAGCTTGTTGATTCGGTGCTCGATGTTGTGCGCAAAGAGGCTGAATCGTGCGATTGCCTGCAAGGCTTCCAGCTAACACACTCCCTGGGCGGCGGCACTGGTTCCGGCATGGGTACCCTGCTCATTTCCAAGATCCGTGAGGAGTACCCCGACAGAATCATGAACACATACTCGGTTGTGCCCTCACCAAAGGTATCGGACACCGTTGTGGAGCCCTACAATGCAACACTGTCGGTCCATCAGCTGGTCGAGAACACAGACGAGACCTACTGCATCGATAATGAGGCCCTCTACGATATCTGCTTCCGTACACTCAAGCTGACGACCCCAACATACGGTGACTTGAACCATCTCGTCTCGCTGACAATGTCTGGCGTCACCACTTGCCTCCGCTTCCCTGGCCAACTGAATGCTGATCTCCGCAAACTGGCAGTCAACATGGTTCCATTCCCACGTCTGCATTTCTTCATGCCTGGCTTTGCGCCCCTGACATCCCGTGGCTCCCAGCAATATCGTGCACTGACCGTTCCCGAGCTGACTCAACAGATGTTCGATGCCAAGAACATGATGGCTGCATGCGATCCTCGCCATGGACGTTATCTGACCGTCGCTGCCATCTTCCGTGGACGCATGTCCATGAAGGAGGTCGACGAACAGATGCTGAACATCCAGAACAAGAACAGCTCATACTTTGTTGAATGGATCCCCAACAATGTGAAGACCGCTGTGTGCGACATCCCGCCCCGTGGTCTGAAAATGTCGGCTACCTTCATTGGTAACTCGACCGCCATCCAGGAGCTGTTCAAGCGCATCTCTGAGCAGTTTACAGCTATGTTCCGTCGCAAGGCTTTCTTGCATTGGTACACTGGCGAGGGTATGGATGAGATGGAGTTCACTGAGGCAGAGAGCAACATGAACGACTTGGTGTCTGAATACCAGCAGTACCAGGAGGCAACCGCCGATGAGGACGCTGAATTCGAGGAGGAGCAGGAGGCTGAGGTGGATGAGAACTAAAATGTGTCGTCGAATGTTGCGTCAAAATAAAAACGAGAACAACAAAATTAAGTTTAAAAAAAAATAATGATTGTTCTTTTCACGTCGTAGCCCCCAATAAAGTCGAAATAATTTCTTCTAAAAATCGAATAAATTGAATCATTGTTTATTTTTAATAATAAATGTCAAACTGCCAACTGGGAATTATTAAATATGCTATTTTTGTTTATATAGTGCTATACTGTTAAATATGGTTTGTGCGAGTCTTTTATTCCCACTCCTTGAAAGCAAGTCATCAAACGTTATTCAAATCAATTGGTTAAAATTATAGCCAATAAAAATGCATGAATGGGATTTTGTAACTCGCAGCGGCAAGCATTTCCGAGAGTGTTGTGAAATGTTTGTTTTTGGATATGTTGGTGATCTGAGCTTTTTCTATATTTGGCGAGAGTTCATCGGTGTCAACGAACTATGGACTCAATACAAAATTAAAAAAGGAGCCTACATACATATAATGGGCAAAGCATATGGATTACGTCCTTATTAATATATTAGCGAACTATTTAGCAACATGAAGACATATTATAGCAAGTGTCAGCAGTTGTAATAAAATTTGACTTTTTTTGGCTTTCCCTACGCAATTTTAGTACTATCAAAGTTGGGTGATAAAAACAATGCTTTAGCCTCATCGCTCGGGATACCGGCGACCTGCTTATTTGCAACTATCTACATTTACTTTTAATAATTGGATCATTCGTAAAACATTTTTGTTCTGCTTAGATATTTATATACATTATGTACATCATTTACATACATATGTATGTATATGCTTATAAATATTAAGCGATTAATATTTTAGGTACTTATCGATACAAACTAAATATATGAAAATACAGAAATTGTATAAAACGACATTGGAGCGACATTCGCCTGGCGATGATAAGTAATATATATGTAAAAGCACAATAAACTAAATACAAAAATAAATTCAGACAAATATTTTTATATATCGACTAATTTTTTCATCGATTTCCTTGTGAAATTTACACGATAGCTTGACTTAAAGAAAAAAAATACTTAGTTTGGTATTGCATCCATTCACCAACACTAAATTGTATAAGTAAGATTTTAGTGTTGTCACAGACTGATTCTTTTTGGCAAGTAAGACAAAAAATAAATAAAATGGAGGATAATACAAAATAATGTAGTCGGTGCATTTTCCAGATGATAGCAATGGATGAGCAGCGCAGCGACAAGATCTATGGCGGTTGTGAGGGGCCAGATGCCATGTACGTCAAACTAATTTCTTCAGACGGCCACGAATTTATTGTAAAACGCGAACATGCTCTTACCTCTGGCACAATTAAGGCAATGTTATCTGGCCCAGGACAATTTGCGGAAAACGAGGCAAATGAAGTACACTTTCGGGAAATTCCGTAAGTTTTTACATGACAATGGCTACCAATTGCACACAGTACTTTTAATCCAAATCAAGTGTGACCTAATGACCGGTCAAGGAATTACCAACGTATATATGTATGTATGTATATTGCACATGCACATACATGTATGTATGTAGGCGTGCATGTGTGTGCAAATATCATGTGCATATACATACATATGTACGTGTGAGCTTGCTAAAAAGCAAGAACATCTATATACATATATATTCATAAATATATTTATATGTATATATTTATTTATATCTTGGTTTCTTGTCAACTGATTTAGTATTTAATTTTTATTGTGTATATATATATATATATCCTTAAGAAAAGCATAAAATAATAGCTAACCCGCAAAACATAGCAGCCTAACTGTTAAACGTCAAACAGAAACAAATTAATTATTGTTCAGATAAGCATAATTTGAAATTCACTTTTCTTTTTTTTGCAAATTTACTCTAAACTGCACAATATATATATAGCTGGTAAAACATTAAAATCCCCAAGTTATGCGAAAAATTGTATGCACATCTAATCGTATTTTATAGCGCATTTCTTTCTAAGGGCTACTTAAGGTTATCTATCAATCAGATTGTAAACACATTCTTCGTGTATATAAAAGCATATTACATTACTCATTGTACTACTAACTAAAAGTTAAGTTAGTAAACCTTGCAAACAAAAAGACAATACATTTAAGAAATAATATTGTAGTGAACTAAATCATGTATTAATACAGCTAATGCATTATATAGCAATAATATGTAACTTTAATGTAAAATATACATGAACCTTTAAATAGATCATATTAAATATATATATTTATATGTTTTTTCTTTTCAGATCGCACGTTTTACAGAAGGTGTGCATGTATTTCACTTATAAAGTTCGATATACCAACAGTTCAACTGAAATACCCGAATTCCCGATTGCACCCGAAATTGCCTTAGAACTTTTAATGGCAGCTAATTTTCTAGATTGCTAAGTAATTGTTTAAACTTATTAATGTTAAATAAAATTTTGCAAAATGAATAAATATAATATATATTTGTCCTGTGTTTATTTCGGTTTTATTGTGAATATGTGTTTACACACTGGTCGAAATTTCGACATCTGTGCTGCCAGATATGTCAGAGTTCTGTCAGAGCGATGTGGCACCATTTTTGCCATAGACTATTTGCAGCTAAACGAACATATTTGGCAACAACTCGCCGAACCAATTTGAATAGCAAGTTGATAACCGTTCGCCGCCAGAGATGTCGGTGTTTGCCTCGTATAAATACATACAGAATTTTTCAAATTTTCAGCCAAAATTTAAACAATTGCCAATTTCTGCGGCTGTTAAGATATGATCTAAATTAAATGAATATATTTCATAAAAAAATATGTAAGTATAAATGAAAAAATATATTAAAATAATGAAAAGAGATCATATCACAAGAAATACTATTTATTAAGGTGCTTTAAGCATTTTATTTGTTTAACAGTCTACCAAAAAACATTATTTTTTGCGTCGGAAAAAAGAACACAAGCGAATTAAATAAAACTAAGTTAAAAACCTTAAATAAATTAAATTGTATTTTTATCGGAACTGCAAAATGAAGTTGGCTGATTAAGCCATAAGAATCAATTTCACAATTTATTAGTTTATGTAAAAAGACTACAGAAAGCATTGTTCTTTAGCCCAAAAAAGAAGGAAGATTTATTAATAAAAGTCTACAACGGTAAGCTAATATTATTAATAGATACGGTTAATGTACGGAATCTGTCTTATCCTGATGATCCATTTTCAAGACTCGGATGCGCAACTTAAGTATAAAGTAATATAATCCAATATGTTTTTAGTAATATATTATTCATCAAATTCTTTTGATGAAACGCAGAACACGAAAGACTTGATTAGCAAAAGAATATTATATTTTTATTAAACTTAAGATTGGGATGTAAAGGAATACTTAAATCATACCTTCAATGCGATCAAGTGGTTTGTCTTCAAGAAAATAGTTAATTTAATTTGCATTTATCACAATTCTGACTCAATAAATTTACTTGACACTAGATTTGAAAACAGACTAGATCAGTTTGTAGTCTTATGCCAGTTAAAATTTAGTAGATGACTGGCAGCGCCCGAGAGTGACTTATAACACAGGGAATGTAATCTATATATAATGTGAATTAAAAGAAGCCACGGGGACCTCTTTGTGGAATTCCGGAAGTAACTTGAACAGATTTACAGATAGAGCTTCCAAATAAACTTTCTGTGTTCTAAAAGTTCAATCTTTGAGATCCAAAGAATTAGGTTTTTGGTTTGGAAATCCCAGAAGATTAAGTTTGTGGATTAACAAAGAGTGATTTTGCAAGTCAAAAGCCTTTCAGAAATCAGTCTAAATAGAATATTAATTTTTTACAAAATGTTTGAAATGGTGGATAACTTAAAGATACCACGAGAATTGTGATTATTAGTTTGGTCTCCTTTTTATTTTTAAATGTTATCCTTATAAGCACTTCGCATCGCCATCCATATTCTCAATATAAAACAAGAGAGAACATTGCAGTTCTTAAAGACGGCTACCAGTCACATATTTACAAAATTTAACGGCTCTAACTCAAAAGGGGCGTGGCATATATCGAACTTTGGAGGACATCGCCTACAACATACCAACCAAATTTGGAGACCTGAGCCTTATCTCCTTTGGGAGATATGTGGCTTTATCTTTACCTTCTTTTTGCTGAAGGCTGTACACAGGTCGAACACGCAGCAATGGGCTCCTCCACAGTGGGAACACCGGCACTCACACTTGGCGTGCCCGAATTGCACGCCTCACCTTTCTCTCTTGGCATAATCAGTTCAAAGCAGTGAATAAAACTAGGTTCCGATTCCTATTCCGCTACGAAAAGTATAAAAATTCAGGTAAGGATTTGGTATTTGCCCAAACTTTTTTACGGTAATCGGTTACGTGTGGAACCTTTATGAGGAAGTTGTGCCCAAGCATTTAACAAGCAGAAGGAGGAATCTCCGAGCCCAATACAACTTACTTCTCAATTAATGTGGACAAGTTACTAACTTGTTTAGTGGGAATAAATTGTAAGAAACAAACACAATGACCTTGACTCGAGTCGAGCCTTCAGGACAAGGACAACTGTGAACCTTATCTATATATAAATATATATACATATATAATAAATCGATGTCGAAATTTCGTTGCCATAGCAATCAATGGCTTGGCAAAACATTATACAAATTTTGCTTCGCGTTCAAATTAGGAAACACAAAAAAAAGAAAATAGAAAATAAAGACGTAAAATGGGAATGCTGCACAATTTGTCCGATTTGATAAAAGTGAAGCGAGATAAAATGACAATATTAGTATTAGGCCTAAACAACAGTGGTAAATCGACGATAATAAATCATTTCAAGAAATCCAACGAACAGTCCGCGATAATGGTGCCAACAGTTGGATTTCTAATCGAACAATTTTACAGTAAGCATTCAAAAATGTTATGTTTAAAATGAATACTTATAAATATATATCTTCTATAGCCATGGGCGTTAGCATCAAGGCAATAGATATGTCCGGTGCGACGAGATATCGAAATTTGTGGGAACATCAATTCAAGAATTGTCAGGGGATTATCTATGTAATTGACTCCAGTGATCGGATGCGATTTGGTATTTGGTACTATATATATATATATATATAAATATATATATCTCACATTTTTCATTATCAGTGGTTGTCAAAGATGAATTGGATCTGGTGCTACAACATCCCGATCTTTGTAATCGCATAGTGCCCATACTTTTCTATGGCAACAAATCGGATCTTGACGATTCTCTTTCGAATGTTAAAATTGCGGCAGGTAATCGAATTGAATTTTGTATTTTTTATTTTTCAAAGCTAAATGATTCGCTTTTAGCTCTGGGTCTGGAGAACATTAAAGAGAAACCGTGGCACATTTGTTCGAGCAACGCAGTTTCTGGCGAAGGCTTGGACGAAGGCGTCCAATGGCTGGTTCAACAAATACGATTCGCCGTAATGAGCAACCGAAAGGGTGGCAAATTGAAGTCAAGTCAAAAGAATAAATATTAGAACAATATACATTTCCAAAATGATACTAAGACTAACTGCATTAAATTGATCAAATAATTTTGTGTGTCATCATTTGGGAAGCTTCTCTGGGCTATTCTACTTTTGTCGTAGAATCTGTGACGCATTCGGGGAGACGTCTCCAATCGATATGGTCATGTTCGGCCATCTGTCTCTATGCCAACTTGTCTCTCAGAGTATCTTTATAAAACTTGGACAATATCCGTCTTTTCGTATGTCGAAGTCGATCTGATGGGACCCATTTTGTCGTCCTTAAAGTCACCTCCTAATCAGCCTTGCTTAGGTTCTCTCCAGCTGTATCCTTTAATGGGATGCTAGCGACAGCACCTCCTATTTACATGCACTTAATTAGCTTATTTAAAGAAATAAAATCTTTGCATGGCTTAAAGACTTTAAAATTCAAAAATGTGTCCCATGATGGATTTATTATAGAATTTTTCATCTTAAAAAAAAACATCCAAGCAAAGCTCGCGTTTATTTCTTGCTATTGAGGATGATGCCATCGTATTTCTGCTGGAACCACTTCATGGCGTCCTCCTTCGTCAGACGGTGTGGGAAGCCAACGGTGCCCGATTTGCGTTTCCTGTGCGACACGTTGTAACCTGAAGAAAATAGATCAAAACTCAATTAATACACACTACACTCTGCAAATAGTCAAATTGGTAATGGAGTAGAAGAAACGATATTCTTTGTTGTTGAAAGTGCACCGTTTGAGTTTGCATTATAAAGCGAAATTCATTTTGAGCACAGCTTCAATTGATTTGCGCACAGTTACTGAGCATCAATTCCGTAATTTGGGAATAGATACCTAATTAAATGCACAACTGATATGCTGGATGAATGGAATTTCTTGGTATGCTCACCTGGACGGCCAAGAACGACGTAGAAATCCAGGCCATAGATACCGATGGAGGGATCGTACTTGATGCCCAAATCGATGTGTTCCTGAATGCCGAAACCAAAGTTTCCGTTTGCCGAAAAATTGTCGCGTCTCAACTCGTATTCACGAACTTTGAGGCCACGCTCCAGAATTTCCTCGGCTTTGGCACCGCGCACCGTGCAATGGACGGCGATCTTCTCATTGCGACGAATACCAAACGAGCGCACTGTGTAACGGGCCTTCGAAAACACGGGCTGCTGTCCAGTCAGCTGCTCCAACACCTAACGAATGGAAAAGTTTATTTTTTTATTTCGTGTCTCAATTTTGATGGCTTTTGGGGATAAACAAGAACTTACCTTGGCGGCACGGGTTAGCCTATCACCAGATTCACCCACGCAGATGTTGAGGCACAGCTTCCTGATGTGCAGATCGCGCATCGGGTTCTTCGCGGGATCGCGCTTAATTTTGGGTGTCTTCTTAGCAATTGCCTGCAAATTGTATATATTTAATTTTGTTAGACAAGTATGACATTTCAGCGCAGCATATTATTTCAATTGTGTAGCAAGAATGTTCAACTTGCAGTTCACATTCATAGTTTGCAATAATATTGCGGGATTATTGCCGATGTTGAATAATTTGTATAGCACAAAAATTTTAAGAAACCTACCGCCATTATGGTATGTAGGAAAGAAAGGAAAAAGGCGTGTTACAGTTCAGTGTCAGCGTATAACACCGATTAGTGTTATCGATTTTAAATCGATGAAGTTTAAAAAAATTAAGAGGAATACCCTTAACGAACACTTTCAAAATTAATTTCAATAACAGTTTCAATGATAATATGAATTAATATGTAATGATTTTAAATTACAATCATTATATTGGCCAATGCCTTGCAAAATCTGCTCAATATGCCCCGTTAGCATACCAGGGCTACATTACACTTATCTGTGGCAGATTTTATTGCTTACATCAGATGTGCATAATGTCCATTTGATCGTGATCATATAATTTTTGCTGATACATTTGAGTAAAAACTACTATCGATAAGAAGCTGATATACATTCTGTCGAATCTATAGTATATCGTAATCTATTTGTTGTTATCATCGCTACGAATAAATGTAGTAATATCGTATTGCTTGCGCAAACATCGATGTATCGATGGTCAATTTGCAACCCTACAATATGGCTGCCCGATTTTAATGTGATTTTTTTGGACGACGTATGCTGCTGCTTTTCTATAGTGTATGTGGTTAAGAAAAGATTATAACAATAATCTGAAAAGTGCAACGAAAATTTTGATTATCATTTTAATTGCAACAAGTGATAAGCAACATAAATGCCTATACTCAATGTAGCGCAATATCAAGTTACTTCGAATGTCTTCTTTTGCTGAATTGAAATTGTGAGAATGTAGCTTTTTGTTTAATGCCTAACAACTTATAGAAGGAAAAACAGTTATTGTGAACGAAATTTGACTGTAAAGAAAAAGGCGATAATTAAATTCCATAACTTATAAAAAGGAAAAAAAACGGCTTTCATCAAAAATCTTATTGAGAAATATATATTTTACTGCTATAAGCGAGCGAGTGAGTGAGAAAGATACATACATACATACTTACATACGTATGTGTATCTGTATGTGTATGTATGTGTGCATTTGCATTTCGTTGTGTGGTGTCGTCGACTGTTCGGTAAAAGTCGGTCTTTCTTTTCCTACTGCTACCACTTGGCGTTTGAAATTTCAAAAATGGAAAATTAAGTAATAATGTGTTATATATATGAATGAAAACATTAGGCGTATGCTAATAGGACGCGTTTGACTTTTTTTTAAATGTTCACGCCGATATATCGCAAATTTATGACCTAATATTGTTATTTGTTCAGGAAATTTTTTATTGGTAAGTACTGTCGGTTGGTTGGGTTGGTTTCTATATGTGTGTATGAGTGTGTGTGTGTGAGTGTGTGTGGTTGGGGCGAACGCAGCAAATCAATATTTAAGGGGGCTGCCATTTCGTTCGCTGCTGTTTCGCTATTTTTTCTCTTCCATTCGTTGTTGCCGCTGTTGTCTGCTTCCTCTGCTCCTCCACCTCCTACCCCACTTACCCCCTCACACCCAACACCCTCCCTTCACGCCCTGTTAGCCCCGTGGTCCAAGAAAATAAACTCTGCGTGCTTTTGTAATAACGAGTACATTTTCTGGGCATAAAAATAATAAAGAAAAGAAAAAAAAGAAAATGAAAATGAAAATGAAAATAAGAAAAAAGCCTGAATAAAGAAATTGACATAAGTTATGTATGTATGTACAACAGTTTGAATGGATTTATATATACACACACTCACACACACACAGTGATGTTAATCGTTCATATTTATAAGTTGTTCCCTTTGCAAAGCGTATTTATTGTGTGTGTTTTTTTATCAGCAACAAAAATTATTTTAATCTATTGGCTGAAAAGATCTTTCGTTCTGTTTTGTTAGAGTTTGACATAAATGTTGTGTATACACAAGCATAATATGCACATCAAAATGTATATGTACGAGCAATACGTGTGTCTGTATATGTGCATATATACACATTTAAATATGTATATTGTGTTTTTTTTTAAATAAATATTTTAATAATAAAAGGGTGTGTGGCATAGATATACATATACTGTGTGTGTGTGTGTATGTGTGTATGTTTTTATGTACATCAGCTTATAGCGTTCTTGATGTTGTTTAGTTCTTTTCCATCTTACAAATCCTTTGATCCAATGCAAATATTGAAAATAGGTAAAAAAAATATGCGTATCCAAAAATTGAAATCAAATCAAATTTGTTTCTATCAAGCAAAAGCTGTTTAGGTGTTAAATAGTCAAACACTCGTAACTGTTAGTGATAATTAACAATTAAAGATGTATAAAAAAAATGAATAGCCATCTTCAGGGTACCAACGAAAATGTAATACACTTGCTGATATACATATTTTATGTGTTATATGTGTAATCTGATATTAGATTCCTTTTTTATACTAAAACTATTAAATTTTTGACCAATTGTTCCTATGTACATTCAATTCTGATAAGCTTTTCCGATTTTAGTCAAATTTTCATCTCTGTGTTGAAAAGTGTAAGTTTGGATCAATAAGTATATATACACAAATTATATATATACACAGCAATTTATTTAATATACAGTTTGAGACAGGGACGTAATTTTATGTAAATTGGTGTCCAATTTAGAGATTTTCATAAACTTTAATTTCCATTCTTTGTGTTCAAATAACTAATAAGATTCTCAAGGGTTTTGGAGAATTCACCTTATCTTAAGTCAAATATTGACCGATTTTCCTTCGGTGACGGGCGAAAAGTTCTGATTTATGATGAGGCAGCTCATCATCCCTGCCACGCATGTGTACGCCCTTGGTTTGAGACGTATCCGTCAATGTCAGATTTTGTTTTCACTCTCCTTAACCTACTTCGAAGGCAATCAAAACCATTTTCCACTACATCCGGCAACTTCTTAATAATAATTAAGAAGATCCAATCAAATATTTGATACGGTCAGATCAAATTTGTTACATAAATTAAATCACACTTTGATTTTCTTTATCCATGCTTTTTAACTAAACCTCTTGATGTCCAATTAACCTTCGTTTTTCTATATTCATGTTACTGGGGTTTGATTGGGAAGAGTTTGCCAGATACGTATTTAAATTCATGTTATACAAAATCGGATTGGTAATACTTGACAGGTACACTACTCAAATTGGAAACATTTGGAGGAGGAAACAGTATCTGAATGTTGACAAAAGATAAATTCCGAAAAATTAAAAATTTGTAGGGAGATTCTCCTAATATATATGCAAATGGTTAAGGCGATGACTACCAATAAATGCGATTTTTTGGCGAAAGTAGAGCAGATTGTTTTGGAAATGATCTCAAGTATGATAAATCATAAAAACCTTACTTTAAAAATACCGCGCAACTGTCGAAGTATGTTCAACCTAATCGATAATAATGTCGGAGTTGTGGAAGGACCGATTAAATATCGAAAGGTCATATATAATAGGCGATACAGTCGCCATCGCTTCTGCCTGATTGTTTACCTGCTGACTGAGATTCATCGCTTGCAAGTTTTTGGAGGTAGTTGCACCGTACGTGGTCTTTATTATCAGGATCCGCAGACGATACGATCACAGTCCTATATTGTCGCAGCCAAACTCGACGTCTGCCGCATGCTAAACACGAGTCCAGTTTATTTGGGCATACGGTCGGCAGCCAAAGGACTTATTTCAGGTACAACATATATGATTAAGAAAAATTTCACAAAATTAAAACTATATTTATTTTTTTTAGGTGACATTAAGCTAATCATGAGCAATGGCGATGTTATGGATGGCAATGTTTATTGTGGATCGATTGTGCTGCCAACGGATTATGAGAATGTGGAACGCATTGTGACAAATGCTGAGATGGTTTTGATTGTGGAAAAAGAATCGGTTTTCGAGAGCCTGCTGGCCTGTAATGCATTCAGCACATTTGGCTTGCGTTTTATACTGGTAACTGGCAAAGGATACCCTGATTGCACTACACGGCGAATTGTTTACAGACTATCTGTCGAATGTAATTTACCAGCATATATTCTAGTGGATGCTGATCCCTTTGGCATTGATATAATGCTCGTCTACCAGTACGGCTCGCAGGCAATGAGCTTGTTTTCCAGCGGTCTTGCCACGCCAATGCTGCGCTGGATTGGACTACACCCAACGGAAATTGATAGTATCTCAAAGCGTGCAGTTCCCCTTTCGAATTATGATAATAAAAAACTTATTGATATGCTTTCACGCAGCAATATTAGTATGGGTGTCCGACAGGAATTGTGCAGGCTTCAGCAAACGCAACTTAAAGCCGAAATCGAGAGTGTTATTGATTTCTTAAGCCCCTACTATATACCAACAAAAATCAATCGAAATTTGTATTTATAGCTTAAAAAATAATATATAATTTGTATAATAAATAATCATTATAACTAAAGTTTAAAATTCAAGTCAAAATTTTACGTTTTGGAAGATTTCGACTTTTGATTTGAAAATTCATCTCATTAAAATGATTACGGTTTTTATAGGCCAATCAATTGGAAAACTACTATAAATGACAGATATGGAAATTTATGCATAAGTTTACATTTTGCATTTGTATATAATCAATTCACGAATTTAAACTGTAATTATGATTGGTAAAACAATTGTTCTTTTATTTCATTTGTAGATGTATTTTGGATGTTTACAATTCATTATGCAAATTATATACATAAGAAACGCATATTTAATATCGCATTGGAACTATTGGTCAACAAATTGTTAGTCCCTCAGTTTAAGCTGTGCTAAAACTGCGCTGATTGTACACTTTTGCACATGGAATTATTCTTAAAATATATATCAGTTTTTAATTAGAAAACGTTTTTCTATTTTCCAGATGTAAAGTGGCTCCACAAATGGATAGCAACTATAACTAAATTAGGCACATAACGTAAAGTTAAGATATAAATAACCAAAACGCAAAAGTACTTTTAAAAGGAAAACATTTTGAATCTCGTTAACGTTGTGACAGCTAGCAGAATAGAGAATAAATCTATCACTCTTAATGAGTGCATAGACAAAGAATATCGACTATATATATATATATATATATATATATATATATATATATATATATATATATATATATATTAATACTTGCGGAGAAAGACAAAATATGTCGACAGCAATGCGAACAACACTGCAACCAGTTCCTGAAGCCCTGCCCGCTGAAAATGTCACAAACGGCACCGTTGCTGCTGCTTCAACAGCAACAACAACAACAACAATGGCGTTATCGGCAACCGCAGTGACGCCAGCGTCAAACGTTGCAAGCACAACAACAAATTATAACAATACAACAACAATCAGCACATCGGCGCATTCCGTCAAGGATCAACAACAACAACAGCAGCAGCAGCATGACTCAGCGAATGCCAACATTGTCTCACTGCCACCAACAGCACTAACAACAACAACAACCCCAACAACAACAGCAGCAACATCATCATTAGCAACACCATCATCAGCAGCAACAACAATAACAGCAGCAGCAACAGTCGCCGCATCCTCGAATTCAGTAGCCAGTAGCAATAATACGACAGCAACAACAACACCAACACCGACAATACCATCGGCTGCAACAACAACAACTACAACAACAACAAATACTCCAAACCACCACAGTAGCAGCAGTCATCAGCATCACCACCACAACGTTGTGGTGGGTAATAATATGACGACAGATGGCGCTCGACTCTCTAGCAATAATAGCTCTGGCATCAATCATCATCATCATCACAACAGTGGTGTTGGAGGTGGTGGGGGTGGTGGTGGTGGTGCTTCTGCTGCTTTATCATCCTCTGTGAATAAGAACGTTCTCAGCACCCATTCGGGTCACGCATCTGCCATCAAACAGCGAACATCATCAGCAAAGGTAAGCGATCAATATCATATATGTGTATATCGTATATGTTTTAATGCAACCGTTATCAATACCATACCATAGTTTAGATCATTTATACAATCTCATATACATATATACGTTACAAGCTAATTTGTATGGGGCTTAATGTCTAATGTCTAGTGTCCCAATATTTTTCGTCGAATCTATATACATTTACAATTATATACGTCCACATTCGTAGTTTGTCTCCTTTGTGAAATGTGAATCCATTACAAAATTGTGCTATAAATGTGCTGTAAAAAAATATTTCTTTCGAATTATGATTACCATCCTACATAGATCTTGAAATTGTACAAATAAGCTGTGAATCAATCGCATAAAAAGTCAGTTTCTACTAATTATTATTAATTTTAATTTTGGTTTCAAATTTGCAACGCAAGAAGGGAGACAACTCCGGTCCATATATATATATAACAGGTATGCAAATAATAGGCTGGGTGTAGCTGAGAAATACTTTCCAAGTTACCTTTCAGCTTGCAAATTGTGTGAGATATATGGTCTTATCGATTTACACTAACAGGTGTATCGGTTTAGGAAGACGGAGTGGGCGTTACCATCCAATTTTTATCGATCTCTTAGTGGAGTTACCAATAACATACTTTCAAAATTTGCTAATTCTAGCTTACAAATAGTGCGCATTTTAGATTTCTAGAGCCGTAGTTACTGGGGTCGGCGTGTGTGGCAGTGGTCCGAAAATGTATATACCGATCCTTGGAGGAGTTTACCAGCAAGGAGGCCACCTTCCAAGTTTGGTCATTCTATCTTTAAAACTTTGGGAGATATGCGGATTTATCGATTTACACATTCCGAAATATCGGCATTGGCGATTATCGGACATACAAATTTGTTATCGGTTCTCAAAGGCGGCTACCAGTGACATACCTACCAAATTTGTAGGGGCGCGGGGCCTGAGGGCGGCGGATTTTTGAAGGACATCGCCAACAACCTATCATTCAGATTTGGAGACCGTAGCCTTAAAATTTTAAGAGATATGTGGCTTTATCGATTTTCAATTATCGATCTTATCGATTTCCTAGTCCTCTAGTGGACGTAGCACTTAGCACTCAACATTCTCATTTGATTATCTGTGCCTTTATAATAAAGTGTTTTGCGGTATTTTAAATTCAAATATCTAAATAATTAATTTATTTAATTAAATTAATAAATTTGAAAAAAAAGAAAAAAAATTTAAATACAATTCTGGATATTTTAGGTATTTCATGTGATTATGTTTTGATGCTTGTTTATATGCCGTATCAATACTAAATTCATTCTGAAAAATGTATACCTTTATAGCCGTTGTACTCGATATTTTAAACTTACCTAGTGCTATCCAAAAATGTTATATTCATTAAACGAATGTAAATGAAGTATTCCGATTATACTCTTGTAGAGGGTTTTATAATTTGGTGGTGAAGCTGGCAACTCTTTTAATGAAGACGTCTCAAACCCCATAAAATATTATATGCTTGACCGGCATCACTAACCGACTGTCCACATTTTTTAACGAAACTTGCCATGTATGAAGAACAATTCATTTTATAGTAAAATCTAGATGCTGACAATTTGAGTTCGATTTACAAGGGTATATAATCTTTGCCTTTGCCTAAAATAGTCCGAGTTTCGATCATCAATTTCAAATGCAGTCAATTTCACACTGACATCCTGAAACTACTTAAAACATGCAATTTTGATTACCATTATCCGTTATCTCAGCTTATTTTGCATGATAAAGCTGTGCAATAGGGACTACTTCGTATTGAATGTAATTACATCAATTAAAGTAGAAAATAAGAATGCAAAGCAAAATAGGAAAGAACCGTTAAATGGCAGAAAAACGATGAAGAAGGGGAAGATTAGCTCTTGAATAAGAAGTGGCAGCTTCATAAATTTGCCTTGCATCCCACAAATACAAATATGCAGGAGAAATGGCGGAATATTCAGCAATGCACATAACAACTGCCGAGCAGCTTAGATTATTGAATAAGAAACAGAGTGCTCGGGCAAATTCGCTCTGGTCGTTGATTGATGACAGTCAGAAAAGAAGCCTTTGGATCAGATCATTTGCAACTTTTGTATGGTGAGGTGAACTGCTTGACTCTGCACATCAAAATTGTTTGCTTGCTCAAAGCTCGCTCTTGTTCTCACTCTCTCGCATAGCCGAGCGGAAAGCTTTTAACTTTTTTGAGTGTTTCTTGTGTGACGTCTGTGTGCGTGAGCGCTATCACATCAATACACACCTATGTACATTATGAGTTGCCTTCCACAACTGTACATACATATGTATGCTTACGTATGTATGAATTGTAGGTTTTTTTTTTTGTTTTGAATCATTCCGATTCTGAATGACGCTGGATTATGTAAATACATATATATGTATATACATATTTATTATATATAAATACAATTATTTGTGTTGGGTGTGCCGTTTCTTAAAGATTCAACTATCGCCAAGCTGCAAAATACTACAAAAAATTGTCTGAGCGTAGCCGCGACAGTCAGATAGAACTTATCCAATATATTCGCCGCTCGGCATCAGCCAATGGTCGAAAGCTTGTTTTAGTATTAAGTTCCACTTCATTCGTGTGGTCACTTGTCGCGTTCGCCGTCGTCGTTGTCGTCTGGCTGTGTTATTGAGCAAACGGTACTTTTGTTATCGACAAACAATTGTTATTATTGTTGTTGCTGTTGTTGTTGTAAGCAATGATTCGAACATACATACGTAAATTCATTGTCATTGCAATTTCTATACAGCAGAACTTATTTCTACAAGTTTTAGTGATATACATTTTTTATTAATTAAGTGTACACACATACACACATTCATACAACAAATTAGCTTCAATTCAAGTGCTTGCGTACGCTGATAAGATATGACAAATGCTTTAGTATTAGTATGCGGGTATTTACATTCGTTGAATAATTTAAACAATGAAAAATAAAAAAATTTGTTGGTGTCTCAACTAATACCCATGCAAAAATCTTGAAATATGCTCACACACATGCATACATGCATAGTTGAGCAATTTCTGTTAAATACATATTTGTTTTGGCTTGATGATTGTCATTGTAGCAGGAGCTTTGCTGCCCAGAGAGATCCCAACTAAGCCCAGACCAATTGCGAATGATAAGTTAATTTAATTATACGCTACTTATATATGCACACACAACTATGCGCACACACTCACATGTGGGCATGCACACATATGTGTATTTGTAGATTTACAATATATAGTGTGCTTGCAACAAGCAACAATAGTAAAACAAAAAGAACCTATAAAAATAAAGAAAAATCATCACATTCCTCTACACAAAACAGACAACTGCGTGTGTGTGTGTGTGCTTAACTGTGTTTGCGTTTGTGTGAGTTAGTGAGCGCGAGCAAGTGAAGCTTCAAAGCAAACGAGCTTAACCAGAAGCAACAATAACAACAACAACAGCAATAATAATAACAGCAACAGCAGCAAGAGTGATGAAGTAAATGAGCGAAGCAAGCGGAGAGAGAGAAGAAACAAAAACGCTCCGAGCTTTTTTGTATTGTGGGGCTTCATCGCCTCTGCTTCAATTTCGTTTCCGTCGTCGTCGTTGTCTCATTTTATCTTTTTATATTTTTACGTTTAAGTTCGGGCGCGCGCGTTCCCTCGTTATAAGTGTGGACTGCATTTAACTTCTGTGTGGAACCTACTATCGCAAAACGCTGCTCTTAAGCTTAAAAGCTTATTTTCTATATGCACATAACATACAACTCATGAATGTGTAAAAGATTTAAAAAGACATTGTTATTTACGTGTGTGTGTGTTTGTATGTGTGCGATACTCGATTAAAAGATAAGACAATGTGATTATTTCGAGTCTTAGCAACGCCAGTCAGTGCTCTGGTCATGGAAGGGTCTCAATTAACTTTATAGAAAATATTGAGAAACGAAAAGTAAAATGTAAATAAGGCATCTGAATCCGGTGAAAGCCGAAAAAATTTCAAGTGTACGCAAGTAAGGGCCGTGTATGTGTGTGTATGTGCTGAGCTGTTAATGCTTTAATAGAATTACACACACTGAGCTATAAATACATACACACATATGTGATGTATATACGAGTGACAGACATTAAGATTTTGCAAATATTTATATACATATTAACACATACATACATATATGAGTATGAGTGTAAATTAAAGAAGCGTAAATTAAAGACTTTCGCGACGTGATTGAATAAAAAACAAAATGATAAGACTGAAATACTACTTTTAATGGATTCTACTCAAAGCGTCATGCATAAACGGTGACTCATGCGCCTTAAGCCTAAACTGAGTGAAGTTAATGTTTAATATGTGTATATAATAAAAATAACAAAAAAAAAACAAATGTTATGTTTACAATTGGAACAGATGATTGTCGCTAGAGCGTTGCTACCGTTAGTATTCCAGTGTCTTTCGTGAACTTAAAACATTTTCGTATACGAATCCATGAATCCGTAAATAAAGCATAAGCCCAGTAAAAATTGGTAATTGAAGAATAACGTAATCATGGGTCAAACCACAAGTCAGCGGCAAACAACGCATTCTTCGAGTAGCAGCAGCAATAATCACAATAACAATAACAAGGATGAATCATCATTAGCAGCAGCAACACAATTCGCGAATCGTCGCTTATCCGCACGGAAATCAAAGTCATCCAAACAGTATACAACACTGGTGCAACAGCAGCAGCAACAGCAGCAACAAGAACAACAAGAATCGTTAGACAAAGATGAGCTTTCGATATTACGGGACTCTTTGCTACGCAACGGCAGTATTATGCGCAAGAATACGAACGATCCACAACGACGTCCGATTACAATTAGCGAGCCAGGTGGCGGCAACATCAACGTGCAGGCTGACGTTACCGGATCTGAAGTGGTTAACAACAGTAGCACGAGTAATCTGATGAGCTTTCAACTGCCTCTCGATTGCAGTGGGAAAGTTGAGGATGTTGCTGCAGCATCAACGGCGCCAACGGAGAATCGCAATGAGTTCTATATCGTTGGCGATGGTTACCATAAGACGGACTATTGCCATTACCGTAGTCCGAATGGCAACTATCATAAATTGCCGTCGGATTCGTTTCACAAAATGTCCGAGGGTTGTTTTGTGCGTATGCCCGATGGTATATTTCGGCGACTCGAGTTACCTGCAAGGGCCCAACAGATATTATCTCGTCGTGCTTCCAAGCTGGATGACATTTCTGGCTCGGAAAGCAACGACAATGGGCCCAACAATGTGAAGCGACAATTGTTAAAGTTTCTCAAGAGATCAAAGAGTCATACTCCCGCCACAATTGCCAAGCTCCAAAAGGACAAGGACGATGCACGCCTCGAACGCAAACAACGACTTTCGAACGCAATGCGACAAAAGGCATTGGAATTGAAGACAACCACTGCGAAAGGTGCTAAAATGTGTACGCCCAGTAATAAAATTGTCGTCACCATGATTGAGAATGGCGGACTACCGATAGTGGCAACCAGCAAAGCTGATCGACCCAAAACCAAGGATCTCGCTGCTGTTGCTGCTGCCGACAAGGCGCGTACCTCAAGGGTATGTATGGGTGTCAAGGGAGATGTCGCGGGGCTTAGCAAAGCAGTAAAGAATTAGAGCTAAAGAATCAAGAAATCGTACGAGAATTGTTATCTAGCAATTGCATAAAGTACGGTAAACTCCAGTATTATCAAAGCCCCTTTAAAATTAATATTTTGGGCTTGCTTTTTTAAAGTTTACATCAGCTTATTTTTATAAGAATTGCATGCTTAGTTTAAGTCTTATCATACTTATTCGTTATTTTGTATATTAATTAAGAAAATATTTGTCCTTAAGAAAAGCTTTGAGTTGCTCATGCTAAGAGATTTTAACTTATTTAAAGGATTCCATAATTCTTTCAAGAAAAATCTATTTGAATCAAGAACTTGATTACTTGCAGTAAGATATTTGAATCTTATTTTAAGTATTAAAGTTATCATACTAATGCTGACATTATTCAGCTTGAAGCATAAACCATTCCTAATCGAAGAACTCAATAATACTCGAAATGAGTATTTTGTGTTTGATTCAAGAATTTGTTTTCCTTTTATTTTTCAATAAAGTCTTTTGTTTTAAAATTGACAGATAATCTAAAAATAAAAGCGAATATTTAATTTTGGAATTGTTTTTCATCGGACATGTAAAAAAAATTTTTTTTCAAGATTTGTTTTATGTCCTTGTAGATGGTATTATAATTTTGTTGCAAGGTTTTCAATGCACAGGTCTCTTCCTATTTCGACAGGTTGATTCTGGTCTACAAGAGCAGTAATCTGTGTCGCTTCCAAGATGTTAACATTATTTTCCATATAGGAGCAATTTTTGTGCTGGTAAATTCATTTCATTTCAACGTTGTCTCTCCTTTCATATCACTCTCTGTTTTTAGTTTTATTTGTACTTGTCCCAAAACAGTGTCTCAAAATATATCTTCATCAAAAATTCAAAGTGTGGCTGAGTTCAATCATCGGTTATGGGAATTGTGTAACAAAATGTACCTAATTTTTTTCTGTGCCATTCTTTTGATTATTATTTCTATTTTATTTCAGATTGAAATTGACTTACCCAGCCATAAACGCCAGACTTATTCTTTAATTTATTATTCCTTTTATGTGCAGCAGTCGTTTGTGAATAGGGCTTTAACAAAAAGTTTTTTAAAGATTAAATTTGATAATATATACCCACAGCATATTAGATACATTATCAAAGACAATTTCATTTCAGCTCGTTTCCTTACTTCTTAAAGTAAACTTTAATTGACAGATATCCTTACAATTAAAACAATGTTTTATTTTTCCCGTCCTGTGATTATTATATATGTTTATGTTTACTTCTGTTTAATGGCTAAATGATTGCAATACTGATAGATAACAAAACAGATTTCCTAAAGCCTTAAGCTACGTAATTTGTATGTTAGATTACTGGGATTATGCTCCTTAAGGATCGATATAAAATTGTATATAAATCAAGTAGGAATGCTGTAGTCGATTGAGGTCGACTATGATATACCCTGAATGCAGCTGGTAAATTTCCGCTTTACAAGTTTTGCATGCCCAAATGTAAGCAGGTTTGGAAGTGTTTTCATTTAGGAGTGCTGATAGTAATGAGACTATAATTTGGGTGCTAACCGATCTTATCCGTTCTTGTTGAAAATGGTGTCTTTTATTGCTGTCGGAGCTTGACAGTGGGGTATAAGAGAACTTACATTCCATATTCGTATTCACATAGATGGACTTGGCTATATTAGCTATTTATCTTGATCAAGAATATGTATATTGTATGGAGCCGGAGAAGGCTGCTTCTACCTCTTACATACTTTTGCACAAACCATTATGCCCATTTTTTTAATGGGTTCAGTGTATAACAAGTGAAAGCGTTGCAAGCGAGCGTAATAACGATTGAGCAGGGTGTGTTTAGCCAAGAAATACTGGTAAATACCTAGTAATCTACCCTCCAAGTTGGGCTTTAAAATTGCGGTAGATATACGTTCCAATTTGAGTGATTCTGCCTTTAAAATTGTGGTAGATAAACAAGTTTCTTATTCGATCTATGTCTCAAAAACTGTATGGCATATATTTTACAGACTGTATTTTTCAATATATTGTATTTTTCAATATAATGCATAACTAAAAGGTTTCACTAAAATGTTCTTTGTCGAGTTTATTTTTATATAGTTTCATTAATCAATTGTATGCTTTGGCGCTAATACTTTACCCAAAAGCACCAAATTTCGCACACACAAAGCTTGTCTGACACTGTTTTTCTGTGTCACGTAAGTTAACAATTCATTCTCAGCGTTACGCTCAGGTGATATCAGTTTGTTCACACACACACAAACGCATAAGTACATAGTTCATATGTGTTTATGTATGTGTGCGTGTGTGTGTGTGTATAAAAAATCAGCGCTCCAAACGGGCTCTTTGTCAAGAATAGACAGATACGGTTGAAGTGAATGCTGCTGCTTCTGCTGCTGTGTGTGCCTGTGGGTGTGCTTGTGTGTGTTTGTATGTTCCTGTATTTATGTAACAATGTGTGCGTGAGTGAGCGCGGAATACACTAATACCAGTGAGAGCAACACATACAAAAAAAGGCGATATTCGCGCTTGTATGCGATTGTGTATTGAGGCCGACTTTGCTGTCTCTCTCTCTCGCTCTCTCTCTCTCTCTCTCTATGTGTGTGTGTGTGTGTGTCTTATTGTGTGTTGGTACCGATACTGGAAGTACTCGTACTCCAGTTGCTGCTGTTACTGTGGCTAAAGTGGCTGTTGGCTGTTAGGCTGCTGAGCTGTCGCTGTGGCTGTGGCTGTCTGTCACTGCCTGTTGACTCTAGTTGATTGTTGGCTGACGGCGTTTCGTTTACGTCAGATTTACAAACTGCGCTTATTTAAAGAAAAAACGAAACGAAAAAAATAGTGTGTACACCCTCACACCTAAGTACACATGTCTATATATTTTTATGTATATAGGCCGAGAGTGATTCGATTGATAAGATCGGCGATAAAATTGAAATAATCGAAGAAAATATAAAAGCTAGGCGACCAAATGTTTGCTTTTGCTATAAGTGAAAATGACGAGTTAATTGTCTGAGAGAGTGCTTCATTTACTATATTCTTGTGTGATCCATTGTGCGCGTGTTTGTGTGTGAGTATGGTGTGTGTGGTGTGGTGTGTGTGTGAGTGTGGTGTGTTTGTGTGTGAGTGTGGTCTGTGTGTGTGTATGTGGATGCTAAAAGCTTTTGCACTCTCTGAAAAGACAACTGAATTAAGCTGTTTGCGCCCGCACCAGCTAAAGTAGATTTTCAAAAATGTTTAACTCTTGCGAGTATACTATACTTACTATTTACATAAAATTCAAATGAAAATTCTTTATGAATCATAAATACAATTTGGTAGAAGCGCAGCGAAACGTGACGCAGACAAACAGAACATTCAGATAGAGAGAGAGAGAGATAAAGAGAGAGAGAGACAAATCGGTTGAACTTGTGCAACAGCCGTGCTTAGTGAGAGAGAGAAAGAGAGAGCAGCAAGTAAGAGCGTAAGCATCGTAAGCCGACGTAGTCACTAGCAAATACAAAATATATATATATGTATATATGCATGTGTGTACAAAAGTACAAACTGACACAAAAACGTAAGTACATACGTACATCGCTTGCGAGATAGCAGTAACTTCTGCACAGGTGTATGTGAGTACGTGCACACAAATGTGTGTATATGCATATGTATATGTATATAGGTGAATAGGTGTCTTTTCATTATGCGCTCTCACTCTCAATCTTACGCTCACTCTCTCCGTCTTTTACTGTTGTCTCAACCGCGATGCGTAGAAGTCTGTTTTCTTTCAGTGTCACCAAAATCAGATTAGCTTTAGTCGTCGTCTATGAAGTGGCTTTGTCGTAAATATTACGTTCGCTTTTGCACTCTCTCCTCTCGCAATATGAGTACACTTTATCTACATATGTGTGTACCGCTTACTGCATACACGTATGTGTATAGGCGATGTGTGTGTATTAAATTCGTTTTCGAGGTTTTAATGCGCAGCAACAGCAACTTGTTGAATTAAATATAAGTTTGCTCAATGGCAAAAGTAGCAGCAAACACACAAACAGACAACAGAGCAACTCTAACACACAGTCTCTTCCACTCAATCTGCTATTCTGGGCTGCAGCGAAAGCAAGAAAAGCTTACACGACGTGTACACATTCACATACACACATATACATATACACTCACACACACATACACATCATCAGCCGTTTGTCATGTGCAATTGTGCTCGCACAGCGGAGTCAAGTAAAATTATTAAAGTGAAAATCAAAGAGAAACATAAAAAAAAAAAATAACAGCCACAGAAAACGATGGCAAACTAAATAAAAATCTTATTCAATTTTGACAATTGAATTTTCGTTTTTTTGGTAGAAAAAATGGCTTTAAAATGATTCAAGTATTGCCAAAGCAGTAGTTAATTTCTTTTTAATTTTGATAATAAAGCTTTAGTAATCTGTACGAAATTTCTCTCATTCGTGTTTGATCCTGATTTCTTAAAAAAAAGTGATTTACAGGCTTGTTATTAAGTGATGAAAAAAATAGTTCAAGCGTCTACTGATCTGCAGTTGATTGAACTTATCAATCGCACATGAGTGCTAACATTTATTATGTAGATGTATGTGTAAATACATTAATATAATAAAAAAAAAAACTTTATTGCAAAAAAAAAAAAAAACTTTATTGCAAACAAAAAAAAAAACAAATTTCTTAACAGTGACTAAAATATTGAAACATAGATAAGGGACAATTATTAAGCAAATCAACATAAATATCTAACTGCTGGACACAGTGCAAAGTACAAAAAAGTGTTACAAAAAAAAAAGAATAAACAAACAAAAATATATTGCACAACAATGGAGACGACGACGCCGGATTTAAATCGTGGCGACGCTGCACGGAAAAGTGTTCGCCTCTATGCCGCACGCAAAGGACTCGCTCCAGCGCCACCAACGTCCATGCCCATGCCCATGCCCATGCCCACGCCTACGCCCAACAACAACAATAATACTGATAATAATAATAGTAAAAATAAGAACAACATTAGTGATACCGACAGCCAGCTACCCGAACAGCAACACCACAGCGGCAGCAATCGATCACAGGCTGCAAGGGAACTCGATCTCAGCGATGCTCAGAATATGGATTATGATGCACTTGTCGAGCTGCGTAGACCCGGAAATGTTGCAGTGCCGCCGCCACGTGTTGCCGTCTCCGCAATCCCAGCACTCCATCTACAACAACATAGTCGCATGAAGTTTACGCCACGTGTCCAGATGTCTGACGAAGATGATGTTGGTGTTGCCTTTGCCCTGGGTTCCATCGAGAAGCACATACTTAATGTGGAGGAGAGCTTTAAGCAACAGCAACAACTCAGTGAACAGCAACAAGAACAGTCTCAATCCTCCATGGATGTCATGCGTAAACAGAGCAAGCGCTATGGCGAAACGGAGAATCTACTACGTCCCGGGATTAGCGACATGTCCTCCGAGAATGATTTTCAATATTTGGGCGGAAGGCGTTCCCAATTGGACGATAGCAATGAGCAGATGCTCAACGAGTTTCAAAGAGGCAGCGATGGGCGCAATTCAATAGGGGCTTATTCAAAAAATTCAACAGCTGCTGCTGGTGGATCCTCTGGGAGTGCCTTGAAGACCAAACTGGCGCGGACTGCCTCCGATACGAAAAATACGGACACGGTGCTTGCAATGCGTGTGACGCTCAAGCAAAAGCAGCAGCAGCAGCAAAAGGATGCCAAACCTCAAACGGGATGGCGTCCAACGACGGCGTCGGCGTCTGCGGCAGGAGGACCACCAACTCCAGCGGCTCGAAACACAACAAGCAAAGGTGCCAGTAGCAGTAGTGTTGTGGATGGTGGATCCTCATCCAAACTAACGGCCACAACAATATCAGCGGCAAAGCGGCGCGAGGAGAATCTACGCCAATTTGAGGCGTTGCTCTCGCAAAAGTCATCCGCGTCGCATCGTCATGCGACGACTGCAACAAGCTCCTCGGGCCCTCATCATGCTGGAGGCCGTGGCACAACAGCTGCATCCAAGCGACGGTCGGAACGACCAATTGTGGCGCCCATACCGCCCTATAACTCGACCAGTCCCACGGAAACAACAATAGGTCCAACGGTCCAGCCAAGATCTTCGGCAGCAGGAGATCAACCCTCCGCTGCTCCTCCACCTCCAAACAATGTGGTTGTGCAAAGTACCAATGTCTATAGCAACAGTGTTGCACAGGTAAACCCAAAACCTAGCGTCTAAGATATGGTCAAATAAATGTATAAGTATTCCTGGTACTCGTACAAGGCTTTGCCTTATTTTTTGAAATATGTAATAAGCTTTGGGGCGGAGATCAGGTCTTGATATTACTGGTGAATCTATTATTGACTTTGTAATCATTTGCCTTGTTTATTTTTTTCCAGGGATCCCCAAATCTGCAGATGCGCACCAGTGCTCCGATGCGATGGCGCGCCACTGAGGAGCATATCGGGAAATATAAGCTCATTAAGACCATCGGCAAGGGCAACTTTGCTAAAGTAAAGCTAGCAAAGCATCTGCCCACTGGCAAAGAAGTAGCAATAAAGATCATTGACAAGACCCAACTTAATCCTATGTCACTTCAGAAACTCTTTAGAGAGGTAAAGTATATATTGTATAATAATATATGTATGTGTATTAATCCTTGTGTCTATTTATAGGTTAGGATAATGAAAAGCCTTAATCATCCCAACATAGTTAAACTATTTCAAGTAATCGAAACGGAAAAGACGTTGTATCTCATCATGGAATATGCCTCAGGTGGCGAGGTGTTTGACTATCTGGTACTACATGGGCGGATGAAGGAGAAGGAGGCTCGGGTCAAATTTCGTCAAATTGTATCGGCTGTGCAATATTGTCATCAGAAAAGGATCATACATAGGTAACACACTTAATCTATCCCTTACCCCCACTCTTATACTCTTGAGCTAAGGGATTTCCTTTTTCTTTCTTTTTGAGTCGATTATTTACAGTCTAGTTAGTCTAGTTAGTCTAGTCTAGTTATTTCTAAATTGAAAATCCAAATACCAAAAAAAAAGAAAACAAAAAAACAGATCTATCACACGCAATATGGAGTTGTTGGCAATGATCTTAATAAAATTATATATATATATATATATATATATATATATATACCCAGAATACAATATATATTTATACACATACAGAATACACAATATAATTAATAGATTTCGGTTATTGTTGACCAGTTGCAAGACAGGTGTCATCTCCTAGTTGAGCTCCATTATATTGTATCTCATGTAAAATATTAACTTTAAACCTTTTTCCTATTTGTAATTAGGGACTTAAAAGCTGAAAACTTATTACTGGATAGCGAGTTGAATATTAAAATAGCTGATTTTGGATTTTCGAACGAGTTTACGCCCGGCTCAAAGCTAGATACGTTCTGTGGCAGCCCGCCCTATGCAGCACCAGAGCTCTTCCAGGGGAAAAGATATGATGGACCGGAAGTTGACGTTTGGTCGCTGGGTGTTATATTATATACGTTGGTGAGCGGTTCCCTGCCTTTCGATGGTTCCACTTTAAGGGAGCTGCGTGAACGCGTACTCAGAGGCAAATATAGGTATGAAGTGTAGCATACATATATGTATATTTCTGATATCCAAATAATTCAATGTATGCGATTGATTCTCAACAGAATTCCATTTTATATGTCAACTGATTGCGAAAATTTGTTGCGCAAGTTTCTAGTACTGAATCCAGCAAAGCGTGCTAGTCTCGAAACAATTATGGGCGATAAGTGGATGAATATGGGGTTTGAGGATGATGAACTCAAACCCTATGTTGAGCCAAAACAAGATTTAGCCGATCCCAAGCGGATAGGTAAGACGGGTACTGTATACAAAATTCATTACTAATATTATTAACGAATTGTGTGTCAAAGTTTTGCCTGTTAATGTTTCTTTTTTAATTTGTAATCCTAATTCAATGTCGTCGTATTTGTTGTGTGATACTTATGTAAATCAATACCGATTTCCAGTTTATATTTTATTTGTAAACATGCTGTATGTAGTAGTGTATTGAAAAATTAGAAAAGTTATATTAATCATAGCTATTCATACATAAATACGTACATATATAATTATTTAAACAAAAAAAAAATCATCAAATTCTCATATAGCATTTATGGCGGGGTCACAAAATCGGGGTATTAAAGACTCAGCAACGATCCGACGCAGTGCTATTGACTTGATGTTAATGATGGTCTTTTTAATCGGCGAATGGAAAATGCCACACCAAAATGTATGCGAGTAACGTGTATTTTTGGAATTTATTGGCCAAACAGCAATAAAATCTTTGTTATTTTCTTTCTTTTTTCCTTCATGTTTCCAATTTACTGTATATGCTTCGAATATTGTCACAATTAACAGATCTACCGGGACAAGAATACGAAATAACTAAATGCAAATCAAATAAGTCCATATATGTTTTCTCTATTTAAGAAATATTCCTCGTTTCTGTGAATATTAATGTCAACTAACAATATGCAAAGTTTAGGCACAAGAATAAATAGCACCACAAACAAAAATCTATTTTTGCCAGAGGGCTATTTTTGAAGTGAAAATTATCGAAAGATTATTTCAAAATAGGTTTTTGTAAATCGAAATAAAATGTACAAAGGTAAATATTTAGCAGATTGTCCTTTGTTGCCAATAACAGCAGCACATCAGATAGATATGCATAGATTTAGTCATCGATTTTATTTTTAAAGGCATCCAGATTTCATGACTCTTCAGCTGCAGCCCTAAAGATCTTCGTTTTTCATTGATTTAGCTTCAGTTACTTGGTGTGGCTTTATAAACGTCCAAGGATTCTTGTTGGGCGATAAGATCTGGCGGATGTTGATAGCATTTCATCACTACAACCGAATAATCCTCGATACCATTTTGCTTGTATGAAGACTGGCAATAACGTAATTTCAATATCTGCGTTACGCAACCAAAACAAAAAAAAACAAAGTAAATATGTTTATCCATGACTATCTCCATCCAATGTACCTGAGTCATCCCAAAATAAATTACAAGTCAATTGTGGACAAGTTTTGTTGTTGTTGTTGCATTCAGAATAAGGGTCTTTTTAATATACAAAACTTGAAGGCAAGTCTCAGACAACCAAGAAGACATTTTGTAAGCTGAATTGATATTAGTGCTATTTTTTGTTGGTTTCCGGTTTTGCGTACTTACATTCGATACGCTAATAATTATTATGTACTTATATGTATGCAAGTAATATATTTTGTTTATTTGAATATTTGAATAAAACGCATGGTGTTGTACAACTCTTTTGTTTAAATAAGAAAATGCTGAAACTATTCAATTAGAAGGCTATAGAGCACACAATTCTGGCAGAACTTAAAAATGAAATAAACCAAAAAAAAAAAACAAAAAAAATGCTTGCCAAATATAATGTAAATGTAATGAATTTTTATGTAATTTACACTTATCAAACTAAATTCGTATATTTTTATGATTTCAAGAATAATTAAAAGTATTTATGCAATTATTGTCTGTCATTCTTATTTTTTGACAATGCATAGAAGCTCTAGTCGCAATGGGCTACAATCTAAAAGAAATCAAAGAGTCGCTGGCTCAACACCGTTATGACGATGTGTTTGCCACATATTTATTGCTTGGCCGCAAGAGCACCGATGTAAGTGAATGTGAATCTTAATTTTGCCAGTCGATTTATATATTAATGGTTTCGTATTATTTTTTAATGGGTTCTTTATCCACTTATGTCCAGCCTGAAAGTGACGGGTCGCGTTCAGGATCCTCGCTCTCACTGCGGAACATCTCGGGCAATACAGATAGTGCCAATGCTCCTGGCAATGCGGCCGTTCAAAGTCCCACGCATCGTGGCGTACACAGAAGTATATCGGCATCGAGTACCAAACCTAGTCGTCGTGCATCGTCCGGTGCGGAAACGTTACGTAAGTCCCATAACGGGGACTGCAATGTTAGGAGCAATCGTATTTTACTAACCTGTCTGTATGTATTTTACAGGTGTTGCACCAGCAACAGCAACTACTGCCGTGACGGCTGCAGCGGGTGGCGTGGGATCGGTTAACCCGAGCAATAATTATAATGCTGTTGGAGCAGCAGCTGACCGGGCATCAGTGTAAGTACCGGACAAAAACTGAAAATACAAAATTAAAACAAATGTGAACATGTCAATATCAGTTTTATTAGGATTCCTAGTTAGTCCACCTGTAAAGAGCTGAAAATGTGCGTTGTCGATATACTTATGACTGTCTGTACATTTGTCCGTTTGTTTTTATATCAGCAAAACTTCAATCCTAATGAAAATTGGTAAATTTGTCAAGTGGGTGCTCATAAAAAACATTAATTTTGTTGTCAAGGATCCAATTTTTGGCAGATTAGCTTGGTTACCTTTATCCCTATTATTTTAAAGACCCAATTGTTTGGAATATGGTAGCATACCCCTCATTATTATACAAGTGTACAATTGCCCTTGAGTTACCATACGCATTACTAGATTTTGTGACATTGCCACAGGTCTGCAACTCATTTTAGACAACTGCAGAACACATTTATTTATTTATTGTTAAACATTTCTTTGCAGTGGTAGCAATTTTAAGCGTCAAAATACCATCGACTCGGCAACAATTAAGGAAAATACGGCGAGACTGGCCGCACAGAATCAGAGACCAGCGTCTGCCACACAGAAGATGCTAACCACAACAGATACATGTAATTCATAGAGTTCGATGAACAAAGTAGACACATTTTAACTATTTGGTCGATCTTGCAGCGTTGAACAGCCCAGCGAAGCCGCGCACAACTGCTAAATATGATCCCACTAATGGCAATCGGACAGTGAGCGGAACTAGCGGCATTATACCACGCAGATCGACTACACTGTACGAAAAGACTTCATCGACGGAGAAAACCAATGTTATTCCTGCTGAGACAAAGTACGTGAGCATTGTAATCTATAATGATGAGCAGTGTTTGATTATTCTTTCCTATTAATTGTTATGCATTTAGTTATTGTTGGTTATCACGCGTATGATTTCGCATTTGAAAGTTTTACAGGTCCACGTTAAAATACTCGCAGTACTTTTCCAAACTCAAAAAATTATGATTATATATATGTTGGTTTATCTACCAAGATACTTCTCTGTCTCTCTCTGTCTTTAGTAATTACTACATTTCTTCTCGGTTTGCACATATTTTATGGTTAGAAAATTGCTAGTATAGTGTGAAAAAGAAAACATCGTGAAGAGTATAGTAAATATATCCTTATATATATATATATATATATAGTTTAGAGCACAGTTGAGTTCCTATTATTTCTTAGTTGCAAAAAACCAAAATTATTACCCATGTCTTTTTTTTTTTTTAATATTTTTCGAGCCTGCTGAGTTGGGCTTAGTTTTTTTGTTCTCTCAAAAATATGTATGTTTGGTTCAAAAAAGCTCAACATTTCAAACTCTCAAATGACAAGATATACAACATATCTACCCAACTACCTATTTACAATTCTACACCTTTTTGAAAAAAAAAAATCAATGTATTACAAACGTAACCAGCAGCGGATCAGCAGCTAACGCTGGAAAGGGTCACACTAAAAGCGCGTCTGTTTCGAGCCCTAGGCCGTCCACAGACGGATGCGTATCCGTATCAATTGACCCCCTTGGATCGAGGTATACACTTTCACACATTAGCCAACCAAAACCAAATTCAAAAAATCTAAATGCCAAACCAATTAATGTAAAAAAAAAACAAACTACATATTGTACTTAATATTGATTTGAACAATATTTTCATATTACTTTTTTTTATTAATGTAAACTAAAATTGGCTGCCTTTTTCTTTTTAAGAGATAATTTTTCAATTCTTTAAAGCTTTGCTCCAATATAGTATAATGCAATACATTATTATTGTTTCACATGAATATTGACTTCACAAATGAAAATGCCAAAATAAACTATTTCCAAATGTGAATTTCTTTCGAAAATCAGTTCAGTTATGTTAAAGCTTTAAATTAATTAGTATCTGATTGAAAAATCGAAAAATGCGTTAATTAGAAAATATTTTGATTCATTTCGGATGATATTCACTATATGCATTACTAACTCTATTTGTTGGTAATTGGAATTAGTCAATCATCCATAGCTGTGCGTGTATATAAAGAATGTTGATAGGTGGATCAAATCGACTTAAGCTGTTCATGCTTCATGCTTCAGGTTGTATTAGCCAGAGCAGATATTTGCATGTAGTGCGTTTGCATTTTGGATATTGTAACTAAAATGCATAATTTCATAAATTACCATTATGAAGGCAATTCGTTAGCAGTTACAATTTTACTTTTAATTTGCTCCATTTTTCTAGAATCTATGTAACAACGCAGTGTCTGAGCGGGTAGCGATACCTGTAATGTGTAATTAGAGAAATTCCATTTCAAGTTCGTTTTCAAAGCCGAAGGAATTAAAATCTCTATTCAATGAAAATACAAAAAATGCATCAGAAAAAAAAAACAATAACCTTAAATATTTCAACAACAAAATTCATGCATATTTAATGCACTTACCTTAAAGTTTCTCCTGAATATAAATATCCACTCTAATTATAACTAATAGGCACTCATTTGAGTGTCTTCTTTTTCTCCAATTCTAGCCATGTGAGATCTTTTTGATTCAAAATAAGAATAAGAAAGTTGTTTTTTTTATCGTATTGTGTCCACTGATTAGATAATATCGTGTAGATATATAGATTTTTGTTACTTAATTGTATATATACATATAGTATTAAATTATTACTCTCTAGAAAGATTGTGTTTGTTTTTGTCTTTTTAATTTGATATAACTCTCTTAACAAATTCGATCAATTGAATAATGTAAATTTCTTATCTTTTCATGTTTTATATACAATATTGAACATTAACTGTTTATCAACCAAAACCAAATGCCTAATTTTGATAACAACACTACTACACACATCCAAACTTTGTGTGACGTATTAAAAAAATAACACCACCAAAAACCACTTGCGAAAAATATCTACAACAAAAAATATATACTACGTCTTATTCGGTGTTCGTTCAATTCTGTTACTCTATTATTACTTCAATTTACAAAAATTTGAATCCCGTACAAAATATAAATCAAATAAATCTAATGGTGGTGTTAAATTTGGATTCGAACCCGATCCGAAACGAACAAACTTTGGTGAGTGAAATCGCAAACTATATATTAAGATATTTGTAATTGTGTCTTATTTCCAAAAAGGGACGTGGCGATTTATACGCAATTCTACAAATAAAAAAATTGTAGAACTGAAGAAAATTAAATAGAATTTATTTGGCTATACTTGCCGCGTCCCTTTTGAAAATAACAAATAAGTATAAACTCCTTTATAATTGCTATATACACATAAAATGGCATGCGCGGTATTATCAAGACAAATAATTCTGGTATACTTGTATTTTTTTTTTATGTATTTGTTTCGTTTTGTCATTTTTTTTAACGCTGAAATAATATTACTAAAATAAGTTGAATAATTTATTGTTTGGTTTTAGATGTGATCAAAAAATATTCAGGTACAAACATCACGTACTTGTACTGTACTCTCGATTTTGCATGACAGCCTCTAATTATTTATTGCAAATTCGCAATCCATGATTTGAAAACTGAAGTTGTGTTCTTATTATAATGCTCTGTTGTTCGAACTTTTTGATACATTGATAGAAAAATACTCATAATCAGTAAAATTTGATTGATGTTGTAACTTTGTGCAAGAGTCACTCGTCCATATATATTTCCCATCTGTCGGCATTCTATCTGTATAATCCTCTCGCATCTATACTTAATTTCTAAAAACGTAATTTTTAACAATGATCGTTTTGATCGTTTAGTTCGAGAATAACCCAAATCCAGATCTTGTAAGTTTTAATAACTAATTATTATCAAAGTGTTCGTTATATTTATTTTAATCTGCTTTTTGTTCAGGATTCGTTTTACGGTTCTTAAATAACCTGTTTATACATAACAATAAAAAAAATACAACGGTCTGGCCTTCTATCAGAGAGAAATCACCAACTTTCCAGAGCTTATCAATCTGCATGGCCTGTTCATATACTTAACAGAGTATCCATCCAGCTTCGCCACAGAATTAGTCTCGAATTCGACTTTAGTTAACAATCTGAAAGCTTCTTGCTTTATATACAGGCTCCCTCCCACACCCCAATTTCGCATTTAAATTTTTTTGTTTTTTATAAATCTATAAATGATCATCTTTAAAAATCATTTTAGTCCACTTAATTATGTTTATGTTGTAAGACTTTGTATCTTTAAGTGCTCGTTTTATTCGAAATACTTATCATTATTTTTTTACATTCTTTTTCTTTACATTTTGTTTGTGTCGACCTCTCTCCACAACATGAAAAACTATATATATATATATCTGCCATAATCGTTTGATTACCGTTACCGTTATCGTTACTCAACTGCCACCAACACAACCACAAACAACAACAAACACACATCACATTTAACCAAACAAATAATCTGCTTGATTCGCGCTGTCTCGTGCCCCACCGCCTCCGATCCCAACACTGCGCCAATAAATGAATGTTCAATATATATATTTTCAATCCAATCAATCAATCAATCAACAAAACGACGTTAACTCTGATAAAAAAAAACTACAACAAAAAATCACAATTTTTTGCGTTTGCGATTGGATTGAAATCGAATTTGATGAATGAATGTAAAACAAAAATAAACACAAAACCTCCAATTTAAAATTCGCACACACATTTTGCATTAAACATCGAAACCGATAAATCTATATACTGATATATATATTTATATATATACATACTGATATACTGATATATATATATGTATATATATAATACATTCGTTCTCTGAAATAATATGCAATTCATTTGGACTTAAATATGTTTTACTTGGATGACGAACTCTGACTATGACTTCGATATGCATTCATACGTGTGTACATATATATATATATTGTACGTGTACATATATACTATATATACAATATATATATAGTCTGTTCGATCGACTTAGAATGGCATCGGCTGTTAAATCAAGCAGACACTTTCCAAGGAATGTTCCATCACGTTCAACCTTTCACTCTGGTGAGTTTTTCTGTTTGAATTATTTTTATTAGTTTTAATCAAATAACTTAATTTTACTCATAACTTTTTCTAACCAACAAAATCAATGTATATACATATATATATAGATATATATATTTATATATATATACATATCTGGTAATTTAATTTAATTACCTATAATATTCATATAAAATGTGCACAGGTTTCATACATAAAGCGAAATTAATACTATCAGAAAAGCGCTCGATGTACGAATTAATAATAGTACATATATATTATATATATACACATATATATATATATATTTATATATATATAATACAATTCTCTAGACTAAAATTAATAATCAGCAAGTAATAATGAAAATTTGTTAAGTTTTTTTTTTTTTTTTAATCGCCTTTTGATTTCATCATTTCAAAAAGGAATGAAGTGCTTATGGTTCATCTTGCACGTACTTTCAAAAATAATGATACTTGTATAAATTTAAGAAGAATGAAATTTATTTTCGAAATGAATTTGAATTGAGTAAGGTGTTTCTTTCTCTTCCTTTATTATGTATAACTAATATTTTGTTGAGCTTCTTTGCCATTTTATGCACTCTCCTTCCTGCCCCTTTATCGCTTCTAATTTTAGTAAAGTTATATATGTATATATATATATGTTCATATATATATATAATTTATAATTTTAAATGTTTGAAGAATGCACGATTGTCCACGAAAGGAAAGATCCGCCTTGTTATCATATCTTATCTTATCAATGTATATATATATGTATATTTTTATAATGTTGCACGTATGTGCTTTGTGCTTTTTTTTAAAAGACGTTCATCAGGAACTCGTGTTTAAAATACTGAAAACTAACATACACCTAGGCTAATAGGATAATGATAATAATAAGATTGTACAACATTTGTGTATATTTTATAATAGGTATATTAGTTGCTTAAATCGATTTATACATTTACGTTTATAAATATGTGTTTAACTTATTTATTTGTAATAACAAAACTGAAACATTCCTGATGCACTGTGTGTTGACCAAAATTCTATCCAATTATCCAATATAGCTACGATATACTCAGAGTTATTGATATATTGTATTAAATGAACCAATCCAGGTCAATCAACTTGTTTACATTATATACATAAATACATGCATGCATAAATAAACTTAGATCTTAGAGGAATATATAAAAAAATATATATATATATATATATAGGATATACAAATATGAGTGTCCAACCTTACCAATGGCTTATCGTATAGGTTAAGTTAATATAATGATAATAATTCCCAAAATGAATATTTGGATAAAATTCTGGTTAAACTACTTTTTTTTATAAATTTATATCTTAAGGTATTGGAAAAGGAGACATACAATTTATTTGTGTAATATCTATTTATTTATAAATTTTATTGTAATTTTCATTTAAGTTGGAACGATTGACTGTAAATTTATGAAACAAAACTTGTTTAGCTAGCTAGATGATAAGATACATCTTAGAGTAGTTATATGTATGAATTGTGTCTATATTTCTATATAACAATAAATAATTGTCCACTCTTGTAGGTCAAACCAGGGCACGAAACAACACCGCACTGGAATATTCGGGTACAAGTGGCGCCTCCGGTGATTCACCGCACCCAGGTCGCATGAGCTTTTTTTCAAAACTTTCCTCACGCTTCAGCAAACGGTAAGTTTTGAAAGATGGCAACCAACAACAAAACAACCAATTTTTATACATTTCGTTTATAATTTTTCTTCTGGTTATGAATATTACAAGAAAAGCAAATGCAGTTCAAATTCTGTTTTTTTTTCCTTTATTTTTTTTGGAAATTTAATTTATTTTTGTTTATCATTTGTTTTTTGTTTTTTTTTTTCATTGTTTTCATTTTGTTTTTTATTTTTGTTTCAATCTTTTGTTTCATATATTTCATTCTTGCATATTTACACACACGCACATTACACACATATGTGCATATGTATGTGTTTATGTTTTGTACCAAATCTGTTTTAAAGAGCGAATACATGTAGAATGGGCTAAGAATTATGGGAATAAAGTTTAACAATCACATTGTGTGCATTGCATTTTTAAATACTATTAACTACTGATTTTTCGATTGTCAAGCAAATTATTGTTTTTATTTTGAATACAATTATTTCATCAAGAATTTTTGACTACAATCCAAATGAGATTGACTTTTGATCGCAACGCACAAATATCAAAATATGTTTGCACATAATATTCTAACGATTAATTAACGGGAAGATCTATAAATTTGAGGAGCTAGCTCACCATAAGAGATGGGAATATTTTCTTATTTTCCATAACTTTCTATCGTAAAATATGATTTTTTTTTTTTTTTTTGCAATATATTAACAGTCTTTCAGTATAAGAATTAGTTAGAAAAATCATACAGAAACTAAATTGCTTTTGACATTTTGTCACCCACTAATAATTACAAAGATATGTACGAAAATCTAAGAAATATTCTTGAGAAACCTAGAGAGAGTTGTTAGAAAAAATAATGATCTATAACGGTTTGGTTTCGAATTTCCTACTGCACGGCACGCTTTTCACCATTTTAATACCACAAGTCTTATTAATATTATTGCCAAGTTGCATTAACTGCCAATCGGCAAGTTTTATTTCATTTAAGAAAAGCAGTTTTAAGGTTTGTAGATTTTGCATGGTTTATGTTGGCATGAAAAAAAAAATTTCAATAAATATTGCCTTTCTTGACAATTGTTGTAAACAAGACAAATTACGAAAATACATTTTAAGTATTATGTTCCAAGAGCCACGAAAAGATATTTCATCCATATTTGGTCGCATGAAAGATGTTCTTTTTTTTTTTGTTTGCGATATGAACAATCATACATATATAATAATTTTAATGCATTTATTAAAATATTTGTTAATTGTTAATTTTCACTTATTTAATACGTACACTTTGTTATATTTCTTTGTAACTTTTTTTTATTTTAATTCATTTAACTAACCGTATTAAAAAAAAAATGTAAATATCATAAGCAAATATTACTTACATATTCAGATATGTACGCAGTGCAAATTGGTTTGAAAAATCGATTTCGAATATTTTTAACAAACATACTTAAATAAGTATAATAATTATATAAAATACGGCAAACAAATTTGTTTGATGAGAGTCTGTTTATATTTATTTACTACACTAGACTGTTTGATTTCAACGACTTTATTAAAAGATTCGGATACAAAACAAATACAAAACTACGCATACATATACATATATAGTTTACATATTTGCAATTATGTATACATACATATACACACATATATCTGGCGGAACTGGCTTGGATCTTATTGGCAAATTGATTAATTTGTCAGGATCTGTCAATTCCTTGTTTTAAACAAACGTTCTCTCGCGCTCTCCGTCACTCTTATGGTTTTTTTTTATAAAAAAAATTTGTATTGTAAATAAACAGGATGTTATTCTGTATCCTTATGTGCCCAACCACCCACTTTCTATCCTATTCTTTTCATTTCTATCTTTTCTTTAACAATCTTCGTATGCATTGCTATTAATGCGTATACATTTCTTACCACCCACTAATAGGAATCCTTTTTTATTGTCTTGTTTCTCTCTCTCTCTCTCTCTCTTTTACTTCATTTCCTTTAAAAAAAAAAAACATGACATTTGAAAATGTACGTCATTAGTATTAAAAAGAGAATTGTTCTTAATAAAAAAAAATTGAATATTAAATATTGCGTTTACTTTTCTTTTCCGATATCAATATGAAGAAAAAACATAATTTTTTTGTATAGTTTTTTTTACAACATTTTACTGTTCTTTTTTTTTTGTGTACTTATTTGTTTACTTTCGTTTCATTTTCTCGTATTTGTTTGTTTTTACCCATTATTAATATTTTTTCCAGCCGTGAATAATTTGTTTAAAATTTTTTCTTTAATTTTAGGCCAAACCAGTAATTAACAAAACAAGCATTAACTACTTCTTGTTAATAGTTCTAAAAACTGAAACAAACGATTCCCCCATAAAAGTAAAATGCGCGTGGCGGAGAGAAAGAGAGAGAGAGATACAGTTATGATACAAACAAATCAAACAATCAGATCGATCCGATAAACAGATCAGATCAGATCCAATCGGAGAAAGCGTGTTTCAGTTCGTTTTGATTCCTTCCGATTCGTAACCCCCTCCAAAAGAACACAGATCGACAACGTTAAGTTCCGTTACGTTTAAAAACAGAAATTCACAAAGCGTCTATGTTTTACGATACAATTATTAACTAATTATACTTACAAATTTATATAAATTTAATAATACACATATGCTATATCTATATATATATATTTAAAAAGTAAAAAAGAAAAAAAAAACAAACGGAAACCAACCAATCAACCAACAATAAACTCATTGTTTTCTTTGTTTGTAAACTAATTTGAAATGGGAAAACATTTAAAAGATCAATCAATCAACAATGAATGAAAAAGAAAAACTAAATTCTATTGCTATCTATCACTGTCACAGTTTTTTCCTCTTTTTTTTGTTTTGTTTTGTTCTACTACTGCTACTGGTAATGCTACCTAAAATATTAATATTTACTGCGAAAAACTATTTTAGTTATATTTATCATAATAAATATAAAATATATAAATATATATATATGTATATATATATACATGTATATATATATATATATATATACACAAAAAAAATTAAAAAAAAAAACAATAAAATAAACAACACCAAAAGCAGTCGAGAGTTAAAAAACAATGATGAATTTAAATCTATTTACCAATATTTGTATGTATATGTATATGTATGAATGATGTATTTGTATTTGAACTGTTTCCAAGAATCATACTGCAATCACAATAAATAATAATAAAGAAATACTGATAAACAAATTAAAAGAAAAAAGAACACTGATTATGAAATTGAAGTCTAAGCGCAGCAAACAAAGCGTATTTAGAATTTTAAGTAACAATTGATTAGTATATTTAATCAAGGATTAAATATGTATTATGAAGAACATGTGCATGTATGTGACCATTTTATTTGTACAGATGATTATATCTATAAATCGTTATATCGGGGGCACCTTCAGTGATCCGATTATGTAGTTATGTAGATATTAAGTTTCAAAGAAATAACAAATAATTAAATGAATTGATGATTAAATTACATGATTAGAAAATAAAATAATATCTGGAAAATTTGTTAAACAAAGCAAATGTTAAACATAAAAATTCATTTTAATTTCATTCCTATCGTCTTAGACAAAAATTAGTTAATTTATTTTTTAAGGGGAATAGTTTAGCTTATGAACAGTGTGTCGGAACAGAAAATAAAGCAATCAACAATTTTGAATTCAAATCAAATCTAGAATTTAGGGCAGTAAACGAATTTCGTCTCAAATCATGTTTCCAAATTTTAATGCAGTATTCATCTAGAGGCCAAACCATTACAAAAATAGGAGTTGCTTTTGAACATCGGTTTAACATGGACATATATATGGCTGTGGGGAATTTGAGCTCACGTTCCATATTTTTAGTGTAGAATTCGACCATTGCCTCTCACATTTTGTTTTTACAAGTTTTAAAATAATTGTTGCAAAAGGGTTATAGCTATTCTTGTTTATTGCTATCTAGAATGAGAATGGAGACCGATGCTCATCAGTCAGTCGTTTAGCGAGTCTGCTTATTGGTTAATCGGGAAAAACTATGTTATATATATATTTTAGAAATAGTAAAAATGTAATGTTTGCTATAAATTTTTGTAAAATACGTACGGTTCTGAGGTTTTAAAATACTTAAGTTCTAGGACTACTGGTTAAATATGCTAGTTGATTTTTCTTATAATCATCTATACGCACATATTTTTAGGACATCTGCTGCGGAGGCAGAGGCAGCTAAGCCAAGAGTCTTACGTTTCACATGGTCTATGAAGACAACATCGCCGCTGATGCCCGATCAAATAATGCAAAAAATAAGAGAAGTGCTCGACCAAAATAATTGCGATTATGAGCAGCGCGAGCGGTAAGTAATCAAAACGGGAAATATATTACATATTTCTACATGCATACATATACTTAATGTTATTTTATTTGTACATAGATTTGTTCTTTGGTGTGTTCATGGAGATCCCAACACAGATTCATTGGTACAGTGGGAAATCGAGGTGTGCAAATTACCACGACTCTCTTTGAATGGCGTGCGCTTTAAGCGCATTTCTGGTATGTCTAAATATTAATTTACTATTTCAGTAAATAAATTTATTGTACTTACAGGTACTAGCATTGGCTTCAAAAACATTGCGTCTCGCATTGCTTTTGATCTTCGTCTGTGACTTAACCAAACGACGAATGAGTGCTGCACCACCACAAAAACCACCACCACCGACAGCGAGACGAAAACCACCTTCACCACTGCCAAAGACCATGAAATTACCATTGGCAGTAAAAAGCTGTCTGAATTATCCTTGCTGCGTCGATCTTTAACCAGTCATCAACGATCGAATCGTGTAGAGAAAGTGCGTATACGTAATAAGGGGCATCAGACGACCAAGAAGATCGGCAACGTTTTGTGCTCAGCTTTTCAAAATTACTTGCCCTTCAGCAGATCGTCGGATGAATTCCAAATAAAAGAACCTCCTCCAATCAAACGTACATTGAAGGAGAACGTTGATGAGTATATAAAAGCTAGCATTAACACAGCATCAACTGAATCTCAAGATGAAGAACCTATTATAGCTAGCGATGGTGGTGGTGAAAACGATGGAATAACTGATGGTGACCTGAAATCCAGGAGCAGCCGAAATCGTTTGAAAAGGAACATCAAGTATACCGGCAGCTTAATTGTGCGCAAATTGACATCTTTCAAAAGAGGCGAACCCAATAAAATGGAGGGCAAGAATGTTATAAATAATGACAAACCAACAACAAACACCAAACCGAAAGTAGCAATGTTACGCACCACAACTCTCTAAAAAGAATACATACATACATAAATAAAATGCATTCATATATTATAATAAACTAGAAGGATCGTGGCATTTGCGAGGAGTCATAGAGTTGTATTTGGCTCCAATCATAGAATGTGACTCTTTAGCATAGAATCTCAAAAGTAACAATTAATTGTCTTACATTTATCCATTGATCTAACGCGTATTGAATATTGTCGTATAATAACAACAACAAGAACAACCGAGCAGGCAAATTAACCAACTTAAGTACATAACCACCAAAACATGCATAAATAGTATATGGATCTAAAGACATATAAAAAAAGCCAACACACACACTTTAAATGAATATCGTTAATACCTAGACAGACAGCGTAGGTGAGAGCCACACCGTTTTAATTCAATAAACATAAAATATTATGAAATCAACGCTATAATCCGCATTTTTGTACCCTATAAAAAAGAAAGAAACCATTACATACAATATAAGAGGCGTATTTAAATATCTAAAAAAAAAAAATATTGTTAATAAGTTTATGGATGTATATGTTTTTGCCTATGTTCGTTTCGTTTGCGTCGAAAAATAATACAGTAATAATGAAATATATAGATCTACAATTGTTATTCATCAAAAGTGAAAACTCAAGTTTTAAACGACAATTTAAACTCGTGGGAATAAGTTAGATCTTACGTCTGCTTTTAAATCTATATCATTTATGAATAGATATTGTAGCTCATGCGTTTTGTTTTTCATTTATTGAGTTGTATTTTTCATGTAATACACCCACTTCAAGAAAAGAAGCTGCAAGCACCACAATAAATAATGTGTATATTGTATCTGTATAATTATATTTATATAACCGATTCTGAACGCTAGTTTCTTGTACATTTCCACATCTTCGTTTCTACCGGAAATCATTGAATAAATAATGCTGATACTTGAATAGTTTTATTGCACTCAGGATAGGTAATGCTACAGCCGGGAAATTATCCCTTATATTGCCGGCTAAGCAAAGCTCAAAATTCATAAATCTGTGTTTCTCAACGAGCTCCTTTCTTGCGAAGGAAATGCGAGAAAACCCATATAAGCTTTTATACTTTGAACACAATTCACAAATTACACTCACCGAAGATGTGTGGAATTATTACAATAAATATAATCATTAGAACATGCGCATACATGCATTTTGAAATGTGTTCTCATTAATACAAAAAACGGCAAATATCTTAAACAATTTTATTTAATTTAAACTAAAGCTCATCGTCGAGGTCAAAGTTCTCAACCGGAAAGTCACCGACCTGTACCGATAATGGTGAGACAAAACCTCCATAGTTTGGAGGACATACAAAATAGCTTTTGCCAGCAACACTGAAAGTGAAAATAAGAAATAATATCTTTTTACACTGAATACTGAAGTATTTGATACCTTCCATTATTTTTGCCCAAGGGCTCATCGTACTGTATGCCAATGAAGATACCATTTTTGCCTTCAAGTGGTCCATTGTACATAACGGCGCCACGACGTATTGGATTCCCCGGCACAGTGACCTAAATACGTAATCAAAATTGCCGTTTAAGGAGAAGGATTACAGATAACTACAGTAGTTATTCACCTCACACCGGCTGCCCACAGTGCAAAGTTCCGCCCGGTTTAGCATTTCTTCGGCGTGCTCGCGTCGTTTTGCTTCCATTTGTTGCATTTCCTCTTCATTGTACTTGCCTAACCTATTTTGCTTCAAGAAATTGCGCACAGAATCGTTTCTTTGTTCGTACTGGTCCTTTGTAAGTTCAAACTTTTCCACAGACTCATTATCAAATCCAAAACTGGCAAAAGTATCAATGACATGAAGCCGCATGCCGTCGCAATCGATATAAAAACCCAGCTTGGCATCATTGTTGTTAAATGAGGTCACCAGCGAGTCACCTTTATACAGTTCTACCTTCATGGTGCTGGCACTCCCACCAGTCAATATTTCCAATTTAGTCTGTGCGAGAGAAACATTAGTAATTTTTATTGTACATATCTTATGTGTTAATATAGGTACCTTAAGCTGCGCGATGGTCATATCTCTGGCCAATTTAATCTCAAATGCGACGACATCGTTATGTGAGTTAGATACATTAGCTGTAATATACTTCGGTTCCGAATTCACCAATTGCATTATTTCTGACATATTTAAGCTTAAGAGTCATCCATTGACTATGAGAAATGCCGATAACTCTAAAGTTTGGATTATATACGACTATCGATAATTTCACATGTGATATATCATACGAATTGTGCCATTCATTTGATAAATAGAGTTGCCTTTTTTGAGATTTATCGGACAGATCTGTTTGTTTTTTAAATTTAACTTAGCCCGAAAAACAAGCAAACAGAAACTGTCCATAAATCTGTATTTTTCTTTTTCATATCGCTTTAAATGCTTAATTAATAGTTTAATTATCAAAAATATACAGCTCGTCATCATCTGTATCATTTAAGTCATATCACATTCTTGTCTATAAGGTTTAAATAATTATCAGGCTGTTTGTATTTATTACAGCCGCAATAGACTGCATTTACTTTTAGCTCAGATCTTCGATTACATTTACTGCCAACTTAGTAGTGGATCGAACCACATAGCATAGTATTGCCTGTTTCCTAATGAACAATTTTTTTTTTTGCCAAAGAGTAGGGCTTTTTAAACTCTTTTTGTATTCTATATGTGATCGAATCTGGTCTATCATTGTGGAAGGTATTATAATTTCATTTTGAACTCCATATATAGAAAAAACGGTGTCAAACAGTTCGCAAAATATTTAGCGGCAGAACTTTGACGGTCGGTTGAGAGACCGCAAAACTAAAATCCACAATGTGAACTCACTGTTACCTGTGTGGATTCTGTTCGCCGGTGTTAAAATAATTAACTTTGATATATTTGACGGCATATCGGCATACCGCCATATAATCGGCAAAGTGCATCGAAATGGAAAGAGCAAATTATGAATGAAAAATAATTTTAATTTTCAAGAAAAAATTAATTCATTAAATGTTTGCCTCTAAAAGGATCTTTTCCATAAGCGAAATATATTGCAAATTTCGTCGCGTAATTTTACGTCGATCTGTAAAGTGGTCTTCACTAAAATTAAAAAACGACAGATCAATATAATGTAAAAACGGCAACTCTGTTATAGCTGTTAATGTGTAATTTACATATCGATATCAACCAAATCAACAATAGTTTGGTATTATTCGTATTTTACAGTGCAGTCACTATGCGTTTGCAATTGTTTTAAAGTAAAAAGCGTAAATGAAAAGCAATGCGCTCGGTTTCTTGTGTTTTGTAAACAAATCAGTTTAACTCATTTTAAGCGGTGATATGATATGATATAATATAAGATGTGGAAAACGAAAGTTAAATAATGAATTGGTATAAAAGTTTAATGGCCACTGAACCGCAAACTAAAAGTATGCATCATTCAAAAGAGCAAATATTAAACTGCTTGACATACGCGCTATTAGCAATAGTTTCACTTTGTGCAGTTGTCTTACTATACGACTTAACTAGTCGGTCTGGAGATCGATTCTTCTACTCCAAAGGGGATTCGGTGGTACTTGATTTATCAATATCCCGTGGCCAAGAGGTGCTCTTGCACTCCGACACGGAATATCGTGGCCGTAATGCCAATTGCACATTCTGGGATTGCTTGAACATCTACAAATGCGAACATGACAAGCTCAAAGTATACATTTATCCGCTGCAAGAGTTTCTGGACGAGAAGAGCGATAAAGTGGCAAGCACATTGTCCAGCGAGTATTTTCAAATATTGGAAACCGTGCTGAAGAGTCGCTACTACACCTCAAATCCCAATGAAGCATGCCTTTTCCTGCCCAGCTTGGATCTATTGAATCAGGACATGTTTGATAAGCATTTGGCTGGTCCGGCATTATCTTCACTGAATTTCTGGGATCGCGGCGAGAATCATCTAATCTTTAATATGCTGCCAGGCAGCGCGCCCAACTATAATACCATATTGGACGTCAATATTGACAATGCGATTGTTTTAGGCGGCGGTTTTGATAGTTGGACATATCGGCCAGGATTCGATGTTGCTATACCTGTTTGGAGTCCATTGGTGCAGCAAATTAGTACAGCTCCCATACACAACGGACTGCATCGAAATTATTTATTAGTTGTTGCACAATTGAATATATTGCCACAGCATGCGCGCACTTTTAATGAATTGAAGGCAAATTCCGCTGAGAAAATCCTTCAATTGGGATCCTGCGGCGGGAATGAAATCGAAGCACGTTGCAGTTTGACGTCACATCCAAAGCGATTTGAATATCCACGCATACTACGACGAGGCCAATTCTGTTTTGTGGGCCGCAGTCTGCGTGTTGGACAGCCCGATTTGATAGAGATAATGTCCCAGAATTGTATTCCCGTTCTGGCGATTGATAATTTTGTTCTACCCTTTGAGGATGTGATTGATTGGTCGCTGGCCGCAGTGCGTCTAAGGGAATCCGAATTGCATTCGATTATACGAAAATTAGAGTCAATTTCAAGTGTAAAAATACTCGAGATGCAAAAGCAAGTTCAATATCTATACACCAATTACCTAAAGGACTTAAAGACCATCACGATAACGGCTTTGGAGATAATTGAGAGTCGCATATTTCCATTGCTGGCGCGCAATAGTCGACAATGGAATATGGTTAACAAGAATAGTCATTCAACATTTAATCCTCTATTTCTTACTTCGCTCGTTCCAAAGTCTCAAGGATTCACAGCTGTCATATTGACATATGACCGGGTCGAGAGTCTTTTCCTCTTGATACAAAAACTTACCGTGGTCCCCTCACTTCAAAGTATTTTGGTCATTTGGAATAATCAGAAAAAAATGCCACCGCATTGTAAGTAATCTTGTCAAACCGTTTAAAATTACAAAAAAATATATATATATATTAATATCCATTTTTGCAGTATCCACATTCCCAACGATTGCCAAACCGTTGAAGATAATACAAACTAGAGAGAATAAGCTGTCGAATCGGTTTTATCCATATCCCGAAATAGAAACGGAAGCTATACTAACTATAGATGATGATATTATTATGTTAACCAGCGATGAGCTTGACTTTGGGTGTGTATTTACTTTCAATATCAAGTGTATTCGTAGTCAATATTCATTTATTTCATTTCTGCCTTTAGGTACGAAGTGTGGCGCGAGTTTCCTGATCATATTGTTGGCTTTCCAAGTCGCATTCACGTGTGGGATAATTCCACAATGCGATGGCACTACGAATCCGAGTGGACAAATCAAATATCAATGGTGCTTACGGGCGCTGCATTTCATCATAAATACTGGAGCCATATGTATACGTATGCGATGCCGGGCGACATTAAGCATTGGGTAGATGAGCACATGAATTGTGAGGATATTGCAATGAACTTCCTGGTTGCGAACCTTACAAATAATCCACCGATAAAAGTAACTCCGCGGAAGAAGTTCAAGTGCCCGGAGTGCACAAATACGGAAATGCTGTCAGCTGACTTGAATCATATGCGCGAGCGTTCGGCTTGCATCGATCGATTCTCAAAGATCTATGGACGAATGCCACTGCGTACGGTTGAGTTTAGAGCAGATCCTGTTCTCTTTAGAGACAACTTCCCCGAGAAGCTAAAGCGATACAATGATATTGGTAGCTTATAAGCATCCACGCGTCCTTTTTATTCTTGCGTACATAATACTTATATATTTATTTGGTAGTTGAAATTACCCAAGACTTTACGCTCATGTTTGCGACTACGAATGTAATCCTCAGTTGAAATATATAATATTAAATATTGTAGAGAATTGCGGGTTAAACATAATTGACGGATACCTATCGCTCTATGCTTGTGTTTTTTTCTACATTTTTGTACAACTGCAGGACAATTAGTTTTTCAGAAATTCAAGGCTAACTCGGCAGTATTTTTGAATTATGGGATCATTCAAGACAAAATGCTTGGTCAATCAGCCGGATGACAAATCGAAGCAGTCCAGAACGATTTTGATGTCCTTTGATCAGATTATGATCCCAAATTATGATCGTGAAACATGGCTGAGATATGACACAGACCTGATTGTCGTACCTAAACAAATTCGTTTCCGTTAGAGATCAATAAGTATATGGCTAACACAAAAATATACTTTTTATAATACACGCTACATTTTAAAATGGCGTCTCTACAAATAATATATATATATATCCAGTTTTATTTTAAAGTAAATTGAATTTTATTAAAAGAATGTGGTAGAGCGGTATAAAAGAGATGGACTGCATTAAACTTGTAAGCGATATTGCTTATATTTATATTTAATATAAAAATGAGACAAATTCTAGGCTCCGTTAACCGTAGCCAAATACTCTTTGTAACGTGTTTCCTGTTGTTGCTGCAACTTTTGAAGTTTCTTAAATTGTCCTTTGCTAATCTCCTTGCCGTCCTTGTCGTGTGTGGGAAGGCCCTTAAATTAAAAGATGTTATATTTTATATATATATATATATATATATGTAGTTGATCTAGATATCTACTTACATCTTCGCCAAATGCCGAGTACTTTTCAGTTTCACTAAGGAACATCTCCTTTGGATTGATGCGCCGCTGTGCTTCCTTAGCAGCTGCTGCCTCTGCCAATGATTTTTTCTTGCGCTCCTTTTCGGCCGCTTTTTCCGCTTCGATCGCCTGCTTGGCCTCGCGTTCACGCAATAGCGTATTCCGATCCACTAATTTTACTGCATATGTACCATCATCCTTGTCCTCTAGACGAACTCCCAAATTGGGCAGCACATCATCGCGCAGATCGTCGCAAAGCTTAAGAATATCGAATGCTTTTAAAGCCTTCGCCTGTTCACGGACCAAGTTACGGAATTCGGCAGTGGATTGAACATAAGGCATTACAATTGACTCCAGATCGTTCGATTCACCACTATTCGAATCGGAGCTCCCGCTCAATGGGAAGCCAATGCCACCGCGTGCGCCATTAATGGCTCCAAATATATGCAACAAGTCTGTTATATAGGTGGCTATCTTGCGAAGTAAGAGATTATTCAGTCGAGCTTTATTGTCGCGAATGTAAATGTTTGTCGTGGATACCAGCTCGCGGACGTAGTCGAGGGCACTGCGAGTATCAATGTTATCTATAGGAGAGAAAATCTGATTTAGCAAGTGGATCGGTAGTGATTTAAAAAACAGTTACCTACCACAAAGAGCCGCATGAATTTGTGCTTGCGCTTCACCAAATTTAGCCTGTAAGGATGCCTCCAATGGAGTCCAGTTACTGAACTGCTTAATAGGCTCGCCCGACAACACCTGACGCGTTAGATCCTTGACATTCAAGAAGAACTCCTGTAAATAAAACAAAAAATAATTATTTGAAGTTCACATATTATTGTTGGTTATTGTGATTACATTAAGAAACTTCTCAAGTTGCGTAGCCATTTCCATCGTATTTTCGGAATAGTCGAGCGTATCCTTCCACGAGTGCAAGAGGAAAGCTAGGCGCAACTGTGTTGCCGAATGCTTTGTCAATGCTTCCTGAATCGTTATAAAATTTTTTAATGACTTCGACATCTTACAGCCGGCAATCGTTAGATGCCCGGTATGCAGGAAATATTTAACCCATTCGGATTCATTAAATGCCGCCTCCGATTGTGCTAGCTCATTGTCATGATGTGGAAACTTCAAATCCACACCGCCGGTGTGTATATCAAATGTCGAACCAAATATGTCCGAAGCCATGGCCGAGCACTCGATATGCCAGCCGGGACGACCACGTCCCCAGGGACTGTCCCACCAAGGCTCACCCGCCTTGCTTGTCTTCCACAGCGCGAAATCGTTGGGTGAACGCTTCTCGGAGAGGCGATCCTCGGTGACAGACAAATCACCCTCTCCTTCTTGCAGTGACTGTGTGTCACCATAGGCTTCCGGCACCAGCTTTGCATAGTGATGCTTCTCCCGCTTATCGAAGCCATTCACATCGAAATATACAGACCCGTTAGCTTCGTACGCGAGTTTATTGTCAATAATACGCTGTATAAACTCAACAATTTGCGGCACATATTCGGATACTCGAGTCAATACATCGGGTGGTAAGATCTGAAATTAAAGGATTGAATTAGAGAATGAATGAATGAAAAAAGAATGAACAGAATATATATATATATATATATATATATATACATGAATTTTAAGACATGTTTGTGGATGAGTCATGCCGTTAGCAAACTGGTTTTTGTCATTTGATGACTCTAGATAACTTACATTTAGTGATTTCATATCGTTGTGGAACTTATCCTCCCAATAACGCGGCAAAGCTTCAAACACACTGTTATCTTTTACTTGGGCTCCCTTCCTGCCATCCAGCCACTCGGCAATCGGATCTTTTGCCTCCGATAAATAATTCTGTCTCATTTTAGTGATTTGGTCCTCGTCTTTACTGCTGACTGCCTTAGTAAGTGCCTCCATAGCATCGTTCATGCGTTGCAACATCTTCTCCAGCATTACTTTCTTATCAGCATCGGTGTTTTTATCACACTTGACTTGCAATTGAGTGAGTACTTCCTTTTGCTCATTGAGCAAATGCTCAAGAGGCAGAAGTGTCACCTCTTTGGCATACTGCTCATATAGATGATATTGTCGTGCTCGTTTTATAATCTTGTCATCGATATCCGTGATGTTCATGACGTATTGGATGTTGTAGCCAAAGTAATTGGCCAATATACGGCGAAGTATATCAAACGAAATGTAAGACCTGTGAGAAGCATCACAAGATAAGATAGCAAGTCACAGAAAAACTCTACTGGCTGATGTGGCCATTATTTTGTATACCTAGCGTGTCCCATGTGTGAGGCATCGTAGACAGTGGGACCGCAGCTATACCACTTTACATTATTGCCCTCCAAAGGTACAAATGTCTCCTTTTGTCTGGTCAGACTATTATACAGTCGTAATTGTGGACGTGTTGAGATCGGCTTTGGTGCTTGCCACGCCGGCTGTACGCGTTTGGACATGTTGGCTAGTTTCAATTGTAATTAAAAGCACTTGTAAGCTGCAACACGTTCGGCATTCAATTAAACGCAGATGGCACCTTGACTGATGATTTTTAGCCGAAATATCGAAACATCTGTGATCCGTATCGATATGCTTAATAAATGATTAGCCCTCTTTTAATTTCATAAAAATACACATCGATATTTTTTGGGAGTGTTATCGATTAGTTATTTTACTGTGGGAGAATTTTTAGGTTTAAGCACTGTGTTCAGGTCAAAAAATAATTATCGATAAGGAACAACTTAATATAAAAAAACGCGGTAAAACAGCGATTTTTTATTTATATAGCATGAACTGCAAAACACTGTTCCGCAAAAAAATAAAAAATTAGAAATAGGCTTTAAGGAGGAGTTTAATATTGATGCTATTTGCAGGATCTGCCAATAAAGATTGAAAGGGATGTTCAAGTAGGTATAGCAAATGTGCAGCTAGTGGTAACTGTATGCACAGAGCAGCAAACAATATTCAAAAACCAGAAGTGTCGTGGAAATGTATATAATAATAGTAATAGTAATAGCAGCTTAGGTATCAAGTCCGTTAGCAGCTACGAGGAACAAAAGAATAGAACAAATATGCGATTGCCATAGCAATAGAATAGCCAGAGATCATTTATTTAATTTTTTTTCTATTATATATGTATGTATATAATTATATTGGTTTTGTATAACGTATTTTTTTGGATACCCTTAGAGATGGAGAATTTGAAACTTGGCACATATACTGGTCTGTGCCCGCGTCAAAGTTTAAAAATTTGAGTGCTACGTCCACTACATCCACATATCTCTCAAAATTTTAAGGTTACGGTCTCCAAATTTGAATGGTAGGTTGTTGCCGATGTCTTTCAAAGGTCGGCATATGCCGCCCCCATCTCCGCCATCCCAGGCCCCCGCCTAAAAAATTTATAACAGTTGAATACCTTGTAAGCATTATGTACAAGTGCTCTGACGAATATCAAAGGAAAGATTCGAGTTAATATTAAACATTAACATATCCTGTCTACAGACATACAGATATACGTAGAAAAAATCCAATTATATTATTTTACATTTATTATTTGTCAAATAAATATAAAGCTAATGCTAGAGTCAGACGAGTTATAATAACCATTACTATGTCTTCGATTTACATCCAATCATATAGACTGGAAAAAGGCCTTTTGGGAAATTTTGTTGCCGCACCTTACGCACAATTCGAAAGCCAGCTTCTTTTAAAAAACGCTCATATGATGCCAAAGGACGAGTAACGGATGAATCCTCGTCATCTTTAATATCTGTACTTTTCGTGCTGACATTTTCCTTAATGCACAAGTATGCATTTGGTTGCAAACTCAAGCGCATGCGACGAAAAAATAACACAAGATCCGGGTCCGTGAGATGCCCTAAAACCCATTGGCTCCAGATTAAGTCATATTTGTGTGTGGGCGAGAACTCCTGTAGTCCAAGATTATATACTTCACCCAAGCTATTCGAACGAACATCCTCTGATGTGCATAGCTCTCGTGCCTTCTCAGCAAAAACGGCATCTTGTTCAACAAGATCAACAGTCTCAAAAAGTGGTATTAGAAGATTGCGTGAAACTCTTCCAATTCCAGCCCCGCAGTCCAGGGCCAATTTTTTGCCTGGCACCTTAAGTTCACGGAGAAATATCTTCGAGCCTTGGATATCGATTGCGTTGATGTAACCAAGGCCGCCTAGCATGCCGTTTACCGTTGCTGGCACCTCGGACCAATATTTCTGTGCTTTGTTGTAGAATTCAGGCAGGACTTTTGCATTTCCAGTTCCAGTTGTTTTGGAAGATTGGTTAGGATCGTCTTCAATTGTTTCTCCCATGTCTATTTCGTGTTGAGTGTAATTCGCACAATCCTCCTTTGTCAGTACTTTTGAATCTAATATATTAGACATTTAATCGTAAATTTCTAAGCGTAAATTTTGTAATTTTCGTAGTTAAATGCCAAGTTGCCCAATTATTTCTTAGCATTACCATACTTAGATTCTGTTGACTGCAAATTAAATGTGTGCAGGGATGCAATACTTGCTTTGAAATCGAACCAATATTCAAACTAACCGAATGGAACTAGCTCATGCAGATGAGCATAACGCAGCCAAAAAAAACACAACAATTCTTGTGTTTATTTACACAAATGAGGATCTTAATATTGGTATTTTATTTTATATCTAATTATTATATGATAACGTAATTTTTGTTGTTGCAAAAACACAATTCTCAAGAGCAACGTGGATGTTCACATAAATATTAAAATAATATCGATATTAAGCCAATGCGATATATTATCGAGATAAACAATATGAACAAGCCTTAGTTTACTAAACTAATTACAATACAAATAAATAAAGTAATAACAATTAAATATGACGCTCGATTTGGATGCACAAAAGAAAGATGAGAAGCTGTTACTTGCCACCATACAACAGGAATATAAAATCCTAGCAGAATAGTATGAATTTCAAAGAGTTTGCCATTGTCAAACAATAACCATTCTTTATCAACAGCAAAATGATCGAGTCGGAAAAGCTCTCGGGTATCTATGTTATACCAAGCTATGCTAATTCATTGCGTTAGTATATGACGTGTGCAATGTTGCAAAAACAACAACAACTAATTTCCACTCTTTTATATGTATTTCAGAATGGTTTGGTGTATTCTTTGGGCGGCAAGGCTTTTATGAAAATAGTGTTTTCCGTTTTTCTGTATTGTTGTCTGATGGATTTCCCGATGACAAAAGTGTTCCAGTAAGTCCAGTACCCATATATTTATACACATCCTTATTGATTGTATTTTTAGGCCATTGTTTTTCAACACAATGTTGTTCATCCACTTGTTTGCCCCTACACTTACAGTTTGGATCTTAGCCACGCATTTCACGAATGGCGGTCTGCCGAAGATCATCTCTGGCAGGTGCTGAAGTATATGCAGGCGATATTCGCTGATCCATTAGAGAGCATTCGCAATATTCCCACTGTTCATGAGCGAAGCAATGCAGAGATCATCAAGTTGTTAAACAATAATCGGGATGCATATGCTGCACTCGTTCAGGAGAGCATATTGGAGAGTAAGGCTCATATTTATGACAATCCACCCACAGAGGATCCACACTATATTATATTCGAAAAGTTTCAAGATGACATACACGGACCTGTTCTAGAACAAATACGCTCAAATAGAGCAACAGTTGGCTCAACTGAAAGCGGTGGCGGAGGTGGTGCTGCAACAGGCTTATCATGGGTTAAATTTAAAGAAGGAGAGTTTAAGCCACTGAGCATTGAGTAGTTATAATGCTATATATATGCACCAATTAAATAATAATATATTCTGTTAACATCTCCATTCGTTAGTGATAAATTTATATCAGCGTTAATCATGAATAATTAATGCCGAACTTTAGACAATCCTTTACCCAATCGTGTTCCAGTTTGACCTCAGTATCACGCCAATTAAAATGTGTTGGCGTTTCGCCACCTTCTCTAAATATAAAGTTTTGGCTAAGCTCAATGGCCAACTTGGAACGGATAAGTCCAATGCCACCTACTTTTGACCAGGCTGGATGATAAACTCTGCCGCTTTCTGGATGCATATAAATTTTGTGTGGTTGGAAAGCCACCGTTAATGCTGGCCCTCCATGTGCATAGCTCAAGAGATCCTCAGAGTCATTGGTCTTCTTCAGTTGCTCCGTAAAAACAATGGGCGTGTCATCACAACGTATATAGTTCCTTTCTCGACCACAAGGAGAGATGAATGGAAACATGGGATAACTTTGTGTTTCATTTAATCGTAAACGACTGAAGAAGAATTTCAGGAAGTGCTTCTCCTTAAAGCATGATGTAAAATTTTTCATTTTGGCATCGTCCAAAAATAACTGAAAAATATAAATAGAAATATAGATTCGGATATGAATTGACTATACGTTATTAAATAAATACACACCATTCCTTCATGATCGATGTAGTAGAAATATTCACGTATCCTTGGTGCGGGCGATTGTCCTTGTGTATAGAGGGTGACACTGCGTTGTGGTATCCTTTTAAATTGCCATACATTTAAATTCAATAAACATTTTGTTTGGAGTGCAGCCACTTGAACAAAACCTTTACCCAGGATAAAATACAATCAGCGGACTTCTGGGCATTTGTAATTTATATAACTTAGACTAAATATGCATGAGCATCTATTTAATTTTAGAACTTAAAAACGTATGCACAGTCAAATAATTCAACTAAAACTTTTGGAATATTATTTGTTTCATATCGTCTATTTTTTCTTATTTCCACCAGCACCGCCGCCCGTCTTTTGCATGCGACCCACTTGCATATTCTTCAGCTTTTCATTCAATTTCTTTTTGGCATTCTTTAGCTCCTCCTCGTGCCGCACTGTCTTTAAGGGCTTTGGGTTCAGAAACTCTTTGCGCGCTTCTCGCTTTTTTTCCTCACCGCATCCATGGACCTCTGGCAGGCCGTGCTTGAAGCAGAATCGCTTCTTGCAGTGCTCGCAGTCTTGACCCATTAGACTGGTTTTGGTTTTGCAGCGTGCAAAGTCGCACAGATTGTCCACGGTTTTGACGGCAGTCAGAACCTCATCCAATTTGAGATCGACTATCTGACTGGGTATTGGATCCAAGAGCTCCAATGTGTTATTTGTGCCATAATCGGGCTGTCTACCCGGTTTGGCTGCTGGGAATAGTGTCATATCTACTTTGGTTGACGTTTGCGGATTATCCACTGGCTTTGATTTGTCTGTGTTACATACTTATACTTGATGAAATGCTTTTGAAATGATGTTGATTGTGTATTTACCTGCCATGGCGAATTTAAGAGCCACAATCAATTTACTTTGTAGATTGACGTTTTTCAACACTGCCACGCAAATTTGGTATTTGTTAAATTACTATCGCTTTCTCATATTTCGGTATATTTGAAAAATAAAAATACCTAAAAATAATCATCGTCAAATTGCCATTGACTTTGTAAAATTTAAAAAGCTTACAAAAATCAAACCAAAAAATGAACATTTTCAAAACCACAATCTCCCCCACAAAAAATATTATATTTTTCTGAATGTGAATATAAGTTTGTGTTTATTAACAACAATTACAATTTGCTTTAAATGCTAGATATATCTCTTTCAAATACACTTGTCATATTGTCTATAAAATGCACATATATTGCTTAACTGCATAGGGGTATTAATGCGTGGAGCATTTGGTGTATATAGTATCTACTGATGTTAATGTCTGTGCAATAACTCTTGTTAGCCATTAAAATGCTTATAATTTGTTCTCAACTGCTGGAGTGGAAGTCACAGCTGCATGAATCGCCTTCGCCACATAATCAACGTTGCTTGTATTAAGACCACACATATTTATGCGACCAGTCTTAAGCAAGTATATATGGTAAGTTTTGATGAGAACGTTGACTTGATTCTGGTCAAGACCCGTATATGAGAACATACCAATCTGATTGACAATGTGATCCCAATTTCCGGGAGTCCCCAACGCAACCAGATTGTCGCGCAGCAATTTACGCATCTGTCGAATACGGCTCGACATATTTTTGATGCACTCCATCCACTCCTTACGCAATTCCGGCGTATTCAATACTTTGGACACAATGCGCACTCCATACGCTGGTGGATTTGAGTAGTTGGCACGAATGATGAGTGTCAGCTGCGAGTGAATCATATCTCTGGTGGCACTGCTCTGTTGCACCACAGTCAAGTTACCAGCACGCTCGCAGTATAATCCAAAATTTTTGGCAAATGATTGACAGACAAATAGCTCAAATCCACGGTCCACAAAATACCGAATTGCCCAGGCATCTAGATCGGGATCACCGCTAGCAAAGCCCTGGTAAGCTGAATCAAAGAGTGGGAAGAGTTTTTTACGCTCCATCAGATTGGCAATTTCCTTCCATTGCTCGTGAGTGGGATCCATGCCCGTTGGATTGTGCGCACACGCATGTAAAATAATCACAGATTCCGCCGGCGCCTGCTCCAAGTCAGCGAGCATACCCTCAAGATCCAGCTGTCGTTTATTTTGATCCCAATAGCGATACGAATGAAGATTTGTAAAGCCACTATCAACAAAAATCTTATGATGATTCTCCCATGTCGGATTGGAATAATAGACGGTGGAGCGTTTTAATTGCCGGTGTAAGAAATCAGCAGCGACACGAATTGCACCTGTTCCAGATATCGTTTGTACACCAAAAGCCTGCAGAAGACAGAAAAGAAAAGGTAAATTATTTTATTTTTGTGGTTAAGTAAAAAAAAACTTACTCGTTTCTCTTTGATTGCAATGGAATCAGCTCCCAACACCAATTCAGTTGCTGCCCTTGTGAATGTTTCAAGGCCTATAGGAGATAATTCATAGGTTAGAATTAGCTTAGAGGTTTTTGGAATAACTCACCTGTCACCGGCAAATATTCATGATTAATTGACTCATCTTGCGCTATTCCCACTTCGGTTTTGCGCACCACAGGGAGTACCCATGGTTGACCCTCCTCCGTCCTATAGGCTGTACATAAGGTGGGAAACAGATTAATATGAGTTTGTCAAAGTAAATTTGGATTAAAAAATGTTACTGGAAGGTGGTGAAATTAAACGCTTCAGAATAAAAGTGAAATTTGTCGAGAATAAATAAGGAATTTGCCAGTAATTTCAATGATAAGACATATGAGTTTATATAAAAAATAATTTGCAGAAAAAATGCCACAAAACACATCTTTTATTGTGGTTTCTACAGCTTGTCCAAAATTAACCAAATATTTGATATAATTATTATATTAATTAATGGATCTGTAGTAAAACATTCTATACCAATTAAAAGCTAATGATCGCTAATAACGTTAATAACAGGGACTATTTTCGGGTGCTTTAATTGAATGGTGTAAATGCTTATGGACATGTATGTGCAACAATTATAAATCAGCTAATAATCTCGATAAGACAAGAATTATTGATTGCTGATCGAAGTCCTCACGGAATATTGTTGCTATGGGAATTTTGTATTTTAACAGTAGTTTCTAATTTATAATACAAATCTGAAAACAACAGGTCATACGTTAAGTCCCAATCAACTATCACACATGTATATGTACTTGGAAAAGAATAAAAAAATAACATTTTAATCTGTTTGAAGTAATTTTTGTTGGGAAAGACTTTTCATTTGCAAAGCTTGACTAAAAATAACTATGTATGTGTTTGGATTTATGTATGTGATATTTTCGCGTATGTGTGTTAGAAAGCATTTGTTAAAAACAACCGGATGTTCTTCATCAATTATCATTAACGGGAGTTTGTAAAATAAAACAATTCCGCTTACTTAATAATTTGACATCCAAATGCCCTCTACGCTGGAGTAAATGGCATAATTATATCGTTATTAAGAAGCTCACTTACAAAGTGAGCAGGTAAAAAGAGCAACACTTGCAAAATTTGTATACTGCTTACAAGCAAAAAATGTACTTGCATAATCGAGTGTAATTATTAATATGCGAATCTAATATAGCAATGTACATACAAGGTCATATGAATTATTGTGACGACAATATTGCATAAATATAAATACACGCATTTATCAGCGGCACACACTATTACGTACCACCAACGGACAAATTGACCTTTTTAGTGTTATCGTCGTCCTTAAATGCCTGTGTCAAGGCAAACACTTCAATTGCCGGTCCTTTGGGCACATTGGCAAAAATTGACGTAGACATCGCGCACAGCAGTCGCAAGCGAATCGACTATAAAAAATTATTTTGGTGCGTCGGCAAAATGGGGGCTGCGTACTTGCGCTTCTATCGATACATTTGGCAATATTTTGAGAAAACATCGATAGAATAGTATTAAGCTATCGTACATAATTGCAAAATCGATACACTGGCTGAAATTTATAATACGGCATCGATATTTTTAGGAAGTTGATTTGAATTGTGAATTGTGTACATATAAAATAAATAAAAGTTGACAAACAACTTTCAAAATGTCTTTCGGGAAAACAAAACAGGAGCCATTTTTTAGATTCAGCACATATTGTGGATAATGAAATTCTTAGATTAAAGTTACCATTATAACTAAGCTGAAATACTTTTACTGCTGACTAGAAGTTCGCTCAAGGCAACCAATCTAATATTTTTTTTAAGTCTGACGAATGTTTAATACTACTGAGACAGCTTTTAAATTTACTGATTAGCTAAGAACTTTTATGATATTTAGTTTACCGTATTTTCTTTCAACATAACTCTAAATAATTACTTCCGCTGATTATCAAATATTTCAAAAACTGATTGACGTAAACGCTCTGCTATGAACCTCAAATGAAATCAAATTAAATAGATAAAAGATTAAGTTTTAAAATTTGATGAAAATTAAAAGAGCTCCTAAATATTATGAATTCTTTATATAATCTGAAGAATAGCGCGGCTTAAGTATGATACGTAAGATATCTTCTAAAGATTATATGTAAGTGTTAAGAATAGAGATCTTAGAAATTCCATTTATAGGTTACATTAATTTTTGCCTTAATTGGGTTTCGAGCTTATTTTTAAATGTTTCTTTTATTAAAGTACGGGATGCTTTTTATCCTGTAGTATTTAAAAAAATATTTTAATTATAAAGATCTGATTTTATTGTAAAAATAAATTTTAAATATACAATAAACTTTATAAGCATGTTAATTATAGGTGAAAGCATACAAAATTATTGCAAAATGATTAACTAATTTGTATCTACTAAATACAAAATAAATTGAATATGTAGGATGGAGCTAAAATATTTTTAACGATTTTATAGATACTAATCTTGTACTTGTAAGACTTGAAGCTAATATGAAATATACTGCTTCAAAAATGTGTGCAAGGCCACCAAGGCCAATGAGCCGGCCAAGAACTGGTTATTGAGTACGAAAAGCAGGCATTCTTACGTACTTTCTCAGATTTTGAAAATATAATTAACGTTAATGTTAAGGTTAATGCTTTGTGTGTAGCAGTTAATTACGCTTAGAGTTGTCATCTAAATACTAAATATTAAAAAAAGGTACATTGAAACATTGAAAAAAAAGGAAGGAAAATCCTTGGTTTTTGGAAAAATACAAATTTCTATTTAAGAAATATACTTTCTGAATAATGAGTTGAGTTACCCTTGGCGCAAGGCCATATTTTTTCTGAGTGTAGATACAAATGTATTTATTCAACAACTATTTGCCTGAATTAGACTCATTTTTAAAAACATATAATATATGAGGTATAGAAAGAGTGCCCGTTGCTGATGGCAACAATGATTTGTTTGTGGCAAATACTCATGGCATATTTTGTCTTATACAAAATTTAGTCGATTACGAAACATGTCCAAGGCAACAACCATCAAGGAAGCATTGAAGCGATGGGAGGATCGAGAGCAGCAAAATTCTCTTAATGCTAAGGACATTGATTTGCAGTTTCAGTGGCCACCAATAGAGAAAATGGATAATACTCTAGGAACGCTTGTTAACTGCGAGTAATAGCATTTTTCAAATAAACTTGATTTCATAATACTATATATTTATATGTACATTTTAGAAGAATAAGTATGTCCACGAATATGATTGAGAAAATCTTTGGTTTATCCGGTATGAAATGTCTGAAGGTCTTGTCGTTATCTAGAAATTATATAAAGCAAATATCGGGATTGGTAGGTCATGCATCTGATATTCCATTTATATATATAAGCTTTGAGTTGTCATCTAATTAATTAGGAAGCTGTCTCGGAAACTTTGGAGGAACTTTGGCTAAGCTACAATCTGATTGAGAAACTAAAAGGTTTGGCTGCACTCAAGTGCCTAAAAGTTCTTTACCTCAGTAACAATCTGATCAAGGATTGGTCGGAGTTTAATCGACTGGCCGAAATTGAATCCCTTGAGGATTTAGTCGTTGTTGGCAATCCCTTGTCGGAGGGGCTTGATGACCCCACTTGGAGGAGCGAATGTATTAAGCGCCTACCCACAATAAGAAAATTAGATGGAGAGCCTGTTCTCAAAGAGGATCCGATCTTGTAAAAACTGAACAAATTCAGATAAATAAAAAGATGTGCAAGGATCAGAGATAGTATGAATTTGTATAGAACTTCAATAGGTTTGAAAACCCAAAAGTAACATTTATTTTCTGCTTTTAATGCATTCTTTTTTTTTTCAATTTTTTCCAATTCGTAAATAAATAAATTTTTTGAAGGTGACCTGTTAAACTTGGCCTGCGTTCAACAGTGGAAAATAATCTTTATGATTTTTAAAAAAAATGTTTCGGTCAATCATATAACACTTGAAATTTATAATCACTATAAGCAGTACATGTGCGAATCTCTTAAGCCATCAGTGGGCCAGTATGCCAACAAATAGATAAGTTATGAGCTAATTAAGTTAAGATAAGAAATAAATATAAGTATCAAAGCGAACAGTCACGGAAATTTAAAATACAAACATTATCTATTTCAAATGCAAGACTAGTGGAATGTCTCCTTTGATTAACGGCGGCACGTGCCTTACAAATGAGAGACCTCCACTGATATGTAGCTACCAAAAACAATATTAATAACTATGATTAAGGCTTAAGCGACAGCTGTAATACCCTACATTAAAAATATATATATATATTTTGTTCTTATTTTATTTAAGTTATAGAAAATATCACAATGATCACAGAAAATGCACTTGTAAAAGTCACATCGATTAAGTTATAGATTTGTGAGGTAGGTGAGCTAAAACCCTTAAAGTCACGACTGTTCAGCCAGATATTTCTGTGTGATTGTGCGCGTGCGTCGTCTGGGAGCAGCTTATGGGCAAATTGTTGTTTAACAACCTGCCTTGTCTGGGGGCTGTATAAAAAATCGTACGACATGTTCTAGTCATCGTTGATGATATCGAATCGAAACCAGATTTTGTGCACTTGTCTAAACGCACTTTCGACGACCTTCGTATTCATTATAATCTATGTCAATTAGCAGGGCTTCTGATTGGGACTTACAGTGCTAACTTTTGGTAAGATTTTTCTATTAATTAATTATAGCCGAACGGCAAGTTCGTCAAATAATATCGCTGATAGAAAATAACACAAACTGTCGAAAACTTCGAGCACAAACAAAATAAGTTTTTACATATGTGTATGAATATATATATATGCAAATATATATGCCTATGTATACCTTACAATTAAGTTTAATTAATTCTCTGCAGAATGCTCGAGTAACTTTGTTTATAGTTTATGCACAGAATGTAATATAAGTAAAACTATTCTTAATCAATAGATGTTGTTCGCTGTCTGTTTGTCTGCCGCATATATATTATTGGACATTGTACATACAATATATTATATATATTTAATCTTAAAAAACAGCCGAGTTAATCTGGCTTGTTTGCCGCTGTTGTCAGCCCGTCCATCTACTACGGACCTATCAGTCCGTCTATGTACTTGTATAAATGTGTCGAATTCAGAAAATACAGGAGCTAGAGACACTAAATTTGTATTATAGATTAAATGCTTTTTTTTTCAAATTTATTATATAATTGGACCCAAAGTATATGTTAGATTCTAGTTGAATGAAATTATCTTTAAAATTATAAAGGTTTTTTGGTTGTTGTTGTAGAAACAACTACTTACTTCTGTAGTTATCTGACTCATATTGTAGTAATCATTTGAACACTTTGTCACTACCGATATGAGTTTATTTTTCAATTATCACGTCTCTTGAATAGGGTTGAAGGGCTTCCAAAGACTTTTGTGCTCTTACAAGTTTTAAAAATATTCCGAAATTGAGAATGATAATGAATTTTACATATGTATGGTAACAGCTGTTGCTCTCTCTCTGCCTCTCGTTGTTGACGTTGCTCCCTAACAGACTCTCTCACTTTGAACTCAACTCGTACTCTTAGCCGTCGTTTAGCTCACAACAAGAGCCATGACACGTTTTTTTTTTTTTTTTTTTTTTTGGGACAAAGTGCAAGTTGTTGTTGGCTGGCGCACGCACAAACTTCGAAATTGCTAGAGTCGAGAGGCAAAGATTGGGAGAGTGAGAGTGCTCACGAGAGAGAGACCGAGCGAGAGAGAGAGAAAAGAGACAGAGGGAGAGCAGCTGTGAGCAGTCGCCGGCAATGCTGGCAAACTTTCAAGTTTTTTTCAACGTCGTCCGTCAGTTGGATGTTAAGCTTTGGTGCATACGCAGTGTTCGAGCTCCCGGGCAGATACAGTTGTGAAGTGAATTCAACGTAATCGTACCGAGGTGTTCTACCTTACCAAAACAGTACGTCAAACACACATGCCAACACACACACACACACACATGCATATATGTATATTGGGAATAAGTGAAAATCAAGTAAAGAGAATCATACATTTGTGAACGATTTGCTAATTCTGGACAGTAATTTTGTTAATTTGCGGTTTTCAAAACCATGCTAATTTTTTGTACATTGTTGTGTGCCTAATATACATATACATATATACGTACATAATAGAGCTGTAACTGCTTCTTTTGTAGTTTTGTGAACGTTTTGTTAAACGTGCTGCACAGTTTGCATAAAAAGTGGGTTCTTACGTGCCTCAAGGATAACACACAAGGAGCGAGCGGCTGAAGATAATTTTGCTTAATTCAAGGGTAAGTAAAGCACATGCTCATTATGTGCTACATATTTGTATAAATACTTATGCTAAAAACGCCGCTACGTAACTGAAACTTATCTATATATACACATACATACATATATACATATGTAGAAAGTTACATGCGTATTTACATCGATGTTTGTATATATTTGAATTTACATATGTGTACAGAAAATGCACATCCTACTTTCAACTTGCGTAAAAACTATCAGTTGGACATTATCAACATCGCAACGAATACTATTTTTCGGACAAAGCTCTCTCTCTCACTTTCCTCTCTCCTCTCTCCTGCTCTTTCTGTCTATCAATGATTTCTGTTTTGGGGTCCATTTTATTATGCCCCATATTTTTGGGGCCGTCTTATGGTTTCGCTGTCTGAAACCGAAACGTGCTTGACAAAATCATGGCATGTGCCCATACATTCATATAAATTATATGTATGTATATAAATATGTATATATATATTTAAACTACGAACTATATAAATTATATAAATTTCGAAGTGGTGCGTATAAAAAAATGTAGCTCGTGTTATGATTATTTTTGTAGTGCCAAAGTCACGCAGCGTACAGAAATCAAAGTTAAATTATATTTGATTTAGGTGCCTTTGATTTCTATCTATTCATAGAAGTTTTGCGCGACAATCATTGTAGAACTGTTAACATTTCCATACATGGCATGTTGTTCAAATGTCTATATTTATTTATTCATTAATGTTAAGATTTACATCACGTGGTGGTGATTGCTTTAATATGATTTCGGATATCATAGAATGATTTCTACAGTCACATCAATGAAATTTGTCACATAATCTTAATAATTTCGAAATCTCACGCAAGTATCAATACAATAGATCATATAATTCATAATTTAAATTACAAAAAATATATAAAATTTGAGTATTAGTCTATTAAAATAAAAAAGATGCTCCTTTTATTAAATGGTATTAAAGCTTGGCACACTTCCATTTGTAAGGCGTGCAGCGGAAAAGCCTGTGCTAATATTCATACACATAAATATATAAAGGGTATGTCCAAGTGTAGGTTCAATAAATATCTCAGTTGCTTTATCATAATTGCGGATAATCAACGATGTCCAGAGCAGGCGCGGCCCAGTGTCGCATTCGAAACGTCTTTGACCTTAGCAACGTGTGCTCAAGATCGTATATATATATATATATATATATGTTAGTAAACACACACACACGCGTAAAAATATATGTATGCTTATTTATGTATGTGCACGAAAGTGAGGGGCAAATAAAAAGTAAGCAGCGTAATCAGTAGCAAATCACACGACTGACTGTCGATAGACTGCTATGTGCACATTCTAAGGCACCTCGTCTTATTAAATTGCAATAGTGTTGTGTAGTCGCATTATTATTACATAATCGATCATTGCGGCATACATATTTGCACACACATTTGGGGCACACAATCACTTGCACTTGCAATCACTCTTACATTTGCTTGTCTATCCCCTGTAAACAAAGGGAAAGCTCTTCATCTAATTGCGGTTCTCTTTTTGCTGGTTTTTTTGTGTTTTTTTTTTGGCACATAAGTTGAAAATAGGGGTGTGTTAAGTGTGTGTATTTTTGGATGAAATCAATTAAAGTGTTTCAGTTGACATGTTTCCGAAAGCGCATAGCACATGTTTTAATCAAGAGTTTATTGCTTTTTTTTACTGTTTACTGTTACAGCTAGAATTATTGGTTAAATGTTTAAATTTGTTACTTCAAGGTTTTCTTAATTCCATTACAATGTTCAGCTGCATATATGTTTTGCAAAATGTTAATTAAAATAGTTTAAATATAATTTTAAAATGAATAAATATGATAAGCATTTTGCTTTTAAACCATTTAATCAATGCTGAAGATAACATTGAGCGTTGTGATAGCTATAAAATTACAAATAAATATAAAATAAAGTTCTTAAAATGCTTAAAATATGTGCCGGTCAAAATATTGAGAATTTGCATTTTAAGAAGAAAGACTACTACTATTTTAACCGGAACCCTACTAATATATATGTACATATTATAGCCTCTATGACACTCTCATTTCTTCCCATTCTCGGTTTTTAATATCTCGAAATCAGCTCTGCCCCAAATTAGTTTTTGTCATTACTATATTTGAAACTTATCTATTGATAATATCTATTAATAGTGTGTCGAAATAATTGAGTGAAAAGTCAAATTAATTATATCCAATAGACACTAATGAAGTTGATAGTTTTATGTAATATTTATTGTTTGCAAAATAAATACAAAAATCGTCAGCACCTTACCAACTTTTATAATGCAATTTTACAACTATACTAGGCTTTTATAACATTTAAAGAGCACCTGGTAAATATTTATTAAGTTTTTAGCAGTTGGACTTGGTTCTGTCAATAAAGTTGTGGATGTTAATCAATTATAATTTTGTTTTTTAGCATTTTCCTGCGATATGCAAATTTTGTTGCTTCAATTTACTTTTATTTTTTCTAAAACTAATACCTTTCAAAGCTGCATATCAATCACTCAACAGTTAGTCAGCCATTTGCCCGGTCAAGAAAGGTTTTTTGAATTGCATACCTCCAATTGTAAAAGGTAAACAACAATAAATAAAACTCGTTAAGTGCACTCCTTTGATGCGAGTGACAACAATAATTGAGGAACAAACATATATCCATAAAACAGGTGTTAGCAGCTGTATTCTATGTTAATAAATAACATACATGTGTACATCCAGATAGGAATATAAATATAATGAGAAGATAAGCAAGTGTATTAACACTCTGGCTGGCCTATAATAAAAAAATGAGTAACGTTGATGATAAACATAATAATAATATTGATATTTTATTAAATAATGTTTTCTTGTTGTTCTTCACTTCGCAGAGTCGATTAAAAAGCGTCTACAATGTTCCTGCCGGAATCTCAAGCCGCATTCAGAACGCTGCGTAAAGCACTTCCCCGCGTCAGGCTTTACTTCATCAATAAAAATGCCTACTCCACTCAAGTAAGTTTATCGAAAGGATGTCCCAGGACGATTCATGAATAACCATCTTGTTTTTTTATTTACAGGTGGAGTACAAGCCGATACGATCCGTGCTGGTCGCAAATCGAGGCGAGATAGCGATACGTGTTTTTCGGGCATGCACTGAACTTGGCATCAAGTCAGTTGCGGTGTACTCGGAGCAGGACAAAATGCACATGCATCGCCAGAAAGCCGACGAGTCATATATGGTTGGCAAGGGACTTGCACCAGTGGAGGCATACCTAAACATTCCAGAGATCATTCGTGTCTGCAAGGAGAACGACATTGATGCAGTGCATCCAGGTTATGGCTTCCTCTCCGAGCGCAGCGATTTCGCCCAAGCCGTCATCGATGCTGGTCTTCGATTCATTGGTCCCACACCCAAAGTGGTGCAAAATATGGGCGACAAAGTGGCGGCCCGCATTGCCGCCATTCAGGCTGGTGTTCCCATTGTGCCGGGCACAGATGGGCCAGTCACCACCAAGGAAGATGCATTGGCCTTCTGCCAAAAGCACGGCCTGCCCGTCATCTTTAAGGCAGCATACGGTGGTGGTGGTCGTGGAATGCGTGTCGTCCGCAAAATGGAGGAAGTCGAAGAGAATTTCCAACGTGCCAGCTCCGAGGCGAAGGCAGCCTTTGGCAACGGTGCGATGTTTATTGAAAAATTCATTGAGCGACCCCGTCACATTGAAGTCCAACTATTGGGTGACAAGGCCGGAAATGTTGTCCACTTATATGAGCGCGACTGTTCGGTGCAGCGTCGCCACCAAAAGGTCGTTGAGATTGCACCCGCCCCACGCCTCCCCATCGAGATACGAGATAAGATGACTGAGGCTGCTGTGCGATTAGCGAAGCATGTGGGATATGAAAATGCCGGCACTGTGGAATTCTTGTGCGACGAATCTGGTAACTTCTACTTCATTGAAGTGAACGCTAGATTGCAGGTGGAGCATACGGTAACGGAGGAGATAACAGGCATTGATCTGGTTCAATCCCAAATACGCGTTGCCGAAGGAATGACTCTCAAGGAGTTGGGACTGACCCAAGAAAACATTCAGCCCCGTGGCTATGCCATTCAGTGTCGCGTGACCACAGAGGATCCTGCTAACGATTTCCAGCCAAATACGGGACGCCTTGAGGTATTCCGTTCTGGAGAAGGCATGGGCATACGTCTAGACAGTGCCTCAACGTATGCAGGAGCTATAATCTCCCCCTACTATGACTCTCTCCTGGTCAAGGTGATATCTCATGCCAGCGATCTGCAAAGTTCTGCATCGAAAATGAATCGTGCACTTCGGGAATTCCGTATCCGTGGTGTGAAAACGAATATTCCTTTCCTCCTTAATGTGCTCGAAAACCAAAAGTTCTTGCACGGTGTCCTGGATACCTACTTCATCGATGAGCATCCGCAGCTCTTCAAATTCTCAACCACACAGAATCGTGCCCAGAAACTCCTCAACTACCTGGGCGAAGTCCTGGTCAATGGACCACAGACGCCACTTGCTACAACGCTTAAGCCATCTGAGGTGAATCCACATGTGCCCACGGTGCCTCTGGGTAAGTAGCCTTTTCTACACTGATCCATCATCTAAGGCATGTGCTTCTCGGAATTTTGGCTAGCCTCTGGCTGTTGCTTTACCTAATTGTTTTTCAGATTTAACTCTTTTACAAACGTTACGATAGAGTGTGATCCATTTTTTTGTAAATGTAAAAGCAATCTGCAAAATCTGTTATGGCTTTAACCATTGTGTTTACACTGCACCTCGGCGAAGAGTTGATGAAAAGAGTTCTTGAAAAGATTAAAATATATATATATATTTATGTACATTTATTATATATATAATAAATATATATAATAAATATTTAAGATATATTTAAATTGGTTTATATTAGAAAGCCTGCTTTGCTTTATGTGTTTTCGAAGGTTTATTTTGCGCTTTATAAACAAACAATAGACTTTATGTTGTTCGAGTCTGTCCGCTTCTATAATAGAAATGTGAATTATTTGCATGCCGAATGGAATAACTTTATCATTTGCATTGGAATTGAATGACTTTATCATTGAGACGGGAAATCAAAGAATTACATATAAATGAATCCGCAGGGTTAATATAATATTCGGCATGCCGAAGCTATCAAATCCTTGTTATTATATTTGCGTTCATTAACTATGTCTACTTTATGTTTTGCATTTCTTTTTATTTTGTTCTTTATAAAATGTGCTTTTCGATACCAATTTGCAAAAATAACACCATCACACACACAAACTATCAACAACAAAAATACACTTGCCTCCGCCATGTTCATAAACGATATGTTGTCATGATTTCCATACCAAAATGAAGACCTGTCCCCGGAAGCGTTAGAGCGTGAAAAAAACGGCGGGGCAAAAGGTATGTTTAAGTTGCAAGTTCCTCTTATTTTCTTTCACGAGTCAACACCATCCATTTCCATGTACAAACTACATACAAATATTTCAATAAACTTCGACTCGCCATACTCTAACATACACATATAATATTAAATAGTAACTGGGATAGCGAATTAAGATTGTAATGGGTTTGATTACGGATTTAATATGGGAATGTTAAGAAGATCCGATTCGCATGAGATTTATGTATAGTAGATACTCGCTAATTACCAGTAGCTAGTGTTTTACCCTGAGCCCGTTCCATATGCAGTTTGCTTCTCAGATTATTTTATATTATCGACAACTCCCTCAATTTCCACAATATCGATCCAGATAGCAGTAAATGCCACAATTCTATAGATACATATATCTTTCTAATAACTTGAGATAATATAGATCATCTGTAAAAGGTCGGTTAAGAAACTTAATAATAATAATTATGATATTAATAATAATAAAGAAATTAACAATAAAGCTATTAATTAAAATATTAGACAGGCAATTAAACTTAATGATAGATAAAGATTTTGGGTTCAGGGTGTCTCCTAGTCGAGCTTACTCGACTTGTTATTTGTTTTTTTTAGTTGTAGATAAGATTTTCAGATTTTGGCTATACTCTAACCCATACATTGATTGGATAATAATAGGGTAATTTTATAATTCAACATATTTTTGACTTTAAACTTTCCTGTCATTTTATTCGTATTACAAAAAACTGATCGATATCGGAATTTAAATTTAAATGGAAATCCTTGTTTGATTGTGCCTCAATTTGCTTAGTTATAATAGTTTAAATCGTTACTTTAAGTCAACGTCATTATCATTAATCGAATTATATAAAAGAAGTAATGTAAATAAATTATTTTAAGGCACCCTAATACTATCTAAAAATGTTGGATTTTGGAGTTTTACTAAAATATGACGTAACATTCATCGTTGTGGCTCAAAATGTTAACTCTATGCTAAATTGTAAATAACTGTGCTTGTCTAAGTCCCAACGAATCCCAGGTATATATGTGATCATATTTTAATATTAAGCTTTACCGGACTTTCTCACAGTCACGGAACCGCCACAAGGTCTACGCGAAATCATTGTGCGTCAGGGGCCCGAGGCTTTTGCCAAGGAGGTGCGCTCACGCAAGAATCTAATGCTGATGGACACCACTTTCCGGGATGCACATCAGTCACTGATGGCGACGCGAGTTCGCACTCATGATCTGCTGAAGATTTCACCATATGTGGCGCACAAGTTTAACAATCTATACTCTCTGGAAAACTGGGGTGGTGCCACATTTGATGTGGCTCTGCGCTTCCTGCACGAGTGCCCTTGGGAACGTTTAGAGGAGATGCGCAAACGCATTCCCAATATACCATTCCAAATGTTACTGCGCGGGGCCAATGCCGTTGGCTACACCAGCTACCCGGACAATGTGGTCTACAAATTCTGTGAACTAGCGGTTAATATACTTGAATTTATTATAGGTAATAACTATTATTGATATTCGTTTTGATCAGGTGCAAACTGGCATGGATATCTTCCGAGTTTTCGACTCACTCAACTACTTGCCGAACTTAATTCTCGGCATGGAGGCAGCGGGTAAGGCTGGTGGAGTTGTGGAAGCGGCTATCTCCTACACAGGCGATGTGAGTGATCCCACTCGGACCAAATACGATCTGAAGTACTATACCAACTTAGCCGATGAGCTTGTCAAGGCTGGAACCCATGTGCTCTGCATCAAGGACATGGCGGGTCTGCTGAAACCCGAGGCTGCTAGGTATGAATTTTCAATTTCTAATTGATTTTTGTGTAATTTATGGGTGTTCTCATGCACTTTCAGGATGCTGATTACTGCCATTCGAGACAAGCATCCTGACGTCCCAATTCATGTTCACACTCACGACACGTCGGGTGCCGGAGTTGCCTCCATGCTGGCATGTGCGCAGGCTGGAGCAGATGTTGTCGACGTTGCTGTAGACTCCATGTCTGGAATGACCTCTCAGCCAAGCATGGGTGCTGTAGTCGCCTCATTGCAGGGTACTCCTTTGGACACACAACTGGACTTGCTTGATATATCCGAGTATTCAGCATACTGGGAACAAACCCGCACCCTTTACGGACCATTCGAGTGCACGACGACGATGCGATCGGGCAATGCGGATGTTTATTTGAACGAGATACCCGGTGGCCAGTACACCAATTTACAATTTCAATCGTTCTCTTTGGGCCTGGGCGACATGTTTGAGGATGTTAAGAAGGCATACCGCGAAGCCAATTTGGTACTGGGTGACATTATAAAGGTCACCCCATCGTCTAAGGTTGTTGGTGATTTGGCTCAGTTCATGGTACAAAACAATCTGAATGGCCAACAGGTGGTGGAGAAAGCTGAGGAGCTTTCGTTCCCCCAATCGGTGATTGAGTACCTGCAAGGCTACATCGGTATTCCACATGGCGGCTTCCCAGAACCATTCCGGTCGCGTGTACTTAAGGACACGCCACGCATTGAGGGACGACCCGGTGCTGAGATGCCCCCATTGGACTTTGACAAGCTGAAAAAGGACCTCCGCGAATCTCATGGTTACGTCAGCGATCGCGATGTCGTTTCGGCCGCTCTGTATCCACAAGTGACAAACGAATTTCTGCATTATCGAGAGCAGTACGGCCCCGTGGATAAGCTTGACACTCGCATCTTCCTTACCGGCCCCAAGGTAGGTGAAGAGTTTGATGTCACCCTTGAGCGAGGCAAGACTCTTAGTCTTAAGGCTCTGGCCATGGCCGATGATCTCAAATCAAATGGTAAACGCGAGGTGTTCTTTGAAATGAACGGTCAACTACGCTCCGTCTACATTCCCGATAAGGAGGCAATGAAGGTAAATACCCAAGAATATCAATACCTAATTCCATGTACATTTCAACTTACACTATTATTTTGTTTTTGTAGGAAATTCGAGTCCACCCTAAGGCTGATAAGACGGTTACCGGTGAAGTGGGTGCTCCAATGCCTGGCGATGTTATCGAAGTCCGCGTTACCATTGGCGATAAGGTCGAAAAGGGTCAGCCGCTTGTTGTCCTCTCAGCCATGAAAATGGAGATGGTCGTCCAGGCGCCTCAATCTGGCGTTGTCAAGAAAGTAGAGGTTAAGAAGGGCATGAAGTTGGACGGCGAGGACTTGATACTGATCATTGAATAAATTAAACGTCCAATTGTTTTATATCTATGTGTGGAGCGTGTTGACAATCCTGCTCGTTCTGCCTGTAAATTTCGATTGCCGTATAGCATTAAGTCCATTTTTTAATTGTTTGTATTTATGCTTACATAAGTTCTTGTGTATATACGTGTGTATGTGTTTACTGGGGCGGCACTACTTTTTCAAAAAGTTTACAAACTTGTCAAGAGATTTGGAGAATCACGTTCAGGAAAAAATTGTTTTTTAACATAAATGCACAATTTGTAGTTCAAAAGCCTTTGCCAAATTTTTATATCAATGTTACAATTTCATCACCAATAGAAATGTGAATTTAAAATGAATCATTCTAAATAAATGTTTTATAAAGATAACCAAACACCGAAGAATTTAATATTTTTAAATACGAAAACTTTTCTCAAGTGAGATTAGAAATTTTGTGCTCGAAATTAATGCTGGGTAAAAGAAGTGCATTAAAATGTATGTGTAAAAGACAAAAATAGATACAATTATTTTTTCAATGGAATTTCATAGCTGCAGATCTTAATCTCTATTTCTAGAATAGCAGTCACTGATACACATTAACTTTCGGATAGAGTATTCTGGTCTGTCGCTAGGATTGTTCATTAAATGGCAACATATATTTTAATTTTAAGTTAAACTTAATTTTTCATTTGTTAGAAACCATTTCAATCTGTTTTATATTTTAATAAACATTTTTTCAATTAAAATAAATAGAGATGAATAAAGAGAATCAATCATCTTTTGGCGTGTCATATGCCGATCTTTGAGGGACATCGCCAATAACCCACCAACAAAATTTGGTGTTTGTAGCATTGAAATTGTGGGATTATGTGCATGTATCGATTTGCGATTATCGATCTTATCGATTTCTAAGCCACTTAGTAGACGTAGTACCCCAATTTGGACACTTTTTCTGAGGGTCCAGACAAGCCACGGCATCAGTGCATGACAGCACTGTGACAGTCTTAACCACAAAAGGTTGTCTCTAAGGGGGAGTACTGTCTCCTCTACTCTGGAGCCTGTTAATGATCTACTTTTCCCGTCTCCAAAAAAAATATACTAAAGCCTATTTCTACTGCACTTTCTCTTTCAAAGATCGGTATTTCCTAGCTATACCCACACTGTTCTGTCGCACCTGTTAGCAGATGGTAATACTAAATGGTATCAGAGTATTACGCAGTCGGTTAAGCCCGCCTGCATGGTTCTTACTGATTTTTTAATACAAGACTATAAATGTATAAGTGTGTGTGTAGGGGAAATTCATATGATGTATGCTAACGGTTAATTTAAAAAAGATACATTTTTTTGTCTTCTTTTATGACAAAAGATAAGGATCATCTAACTTATTATTAAGACATGATAAAGTTATTGCGACACAGGATCAAGGAAAATAAATTAAATAATCAAGTAGTTTAGGAAACAAAAATTTTAATACAGATCAGACTGAAAAAGTATTTCTTGAATCACATATGTCTAGTGCCTATTATATATATTATTATATATTCAGATTTTCTTTTCTACTTATTTCAATCGCGGCGGTATTTAAAAATTCTTAATAAAATTCATAAATTCTGAAATCTTTGAAATGCATATTATTTGAATATAAATATTATATCGAACATTGTATGATATATCTTGAACTCATGCCCATTATCAGCCAGTGTCAAAATGATATCAGCAGCTAAAGTACAGCTTATGCCAAGATGTAAGATATGCTGTTATAAATGGAGGCCACCAAAGCGCTTTAATTCGGGCTGCTCAACTCTGACGCTGGAAAACGTGAGTCTGGGATTCTTTTAAAAATGTGGTCAAATTTAAATGTGTATTAAATTTGATAGACTTTTAAATGTTATGAGCTACCTAAGGGTCCGCAAATGGATGTTGAATTGTCTCGTGAGGATGCATTGAAAATGTATAGGCAAATGGTGGAGGTGCGCCGCATCGAGAACACTTGTGGCAACATGTACAAGGCGAGGCAAGTACGTGGCTTCTGTCATCTCTATAGTGGACAAGAGGCCGTCGCCGTCGGCATGTGTGCTGTGCTCCGAAAATTTGATAGCGTGATAACGGCCTATCGGTCACATGCCTGGACCTATTTGATGGGCGTCTCAGCGCAGGGATTGATCGGCGAACTGGTGGGTGTAAAGAGCGGTTGCAGTCGTGGCAAAGGTGGGTCCATGCACACCTACGGTGATAACTTTTATGGCGGCAATGGCATCGTTGGCGCTCAGGTACCTGTTGGAGCTGGCGTCGCTTTGGCACATCGCTATCGAGGCGATGGTGGCGTCTGTGTTACGTGTTATGGCGATGGTGCTGCGAATCAGGGGCAGGTGTTTGAGGCTTATAATATGGCGAAGCTGTGGTGCCTGCCTTGCATCTTTGTCTGCGAGAATAATCAATATAGCATGGGCACCCACGTGGCACGTCATGCGGCCCTAACCGATTTTTATATGCGCGGTCAATATGTGCCCGGTCTCTGGGTTGATGGCAATGAGGTGTTGGCTGTTCGTAGTGCAACAGAATTCGCTGTGGACTATGCGGTGAAGCATGGCCCAATCGTACTGGAGATGTACACATACCGGTTCGAGGGGCATTCCATGTCGGATCCGGGCAAGTCATATCGCTCGCGCGAAGAGGTCAGCAAGGTGCGAGCCGACCGCGATCCCATCGAAAGTTTTCGCACGCAGATCATCAAGCTGCGTCTGGCCGAAGAGGCGGAACTTAAGAAGATCGATGCTGAGGTTCGCGCTGAGGTCGCCGAAGTGGTCAAAAAGGTCCTCGCTGATCGCGAAGTGGGCTTAGATGAGCTTGCCGCCGATGTGTATTCAAAGAATGTGGAGCCGAAAATACGCGGCATCTCCGGCTATACGCTCGATCACAAACGTCTCTCGGAGGTGTGCTTTGGCAAGCCCAAGCGTACACCAGCCAATGAGATGAAAAAAGTGCCCATTGGTGATGCGGTGATCATAGTCGCCCAGTTAAAAGCCAAGAAGGAGCAGGAAGCCAAGAAGGCGCTGGAAACCAAGAAGGCGCTGGAAGCTCAGAAGTCGCAGAAAGCCAAGAAGCCGCAGAAAGGGGATAAGACAGCTCCTGCTGAGAAGGATGATAAGTCACCAGCAGCAAATGCCGCCCCACCAGCTGCTGCCCCACCAGATTCAGACACACCCGCTAAAACTCCACCTCCAGCAAAAAACGGCGATAAGACGGAAGTCTAGAAAAGAATCTAAATAACAAAATTCAGAAACACAATAAATCTTCTTAGTTTACCCAAATGAATATAGCGTAATACTATAGATTAGCTACTGCATAAACTTTTCTTTTTACAATAAAATAATAAGACAACCAACTTTGTCAGTTACTCTTGCATAGAGCTCTTCAATGTTTTCAAAGCATCTGCTGCTTGAGCGTTTTGTGCAAGCCACCTGTCATTAAACACGCAGCTTACCTCCAGATCTTATATTAGATAATTAAAGTTTGTTGCTTAAAGCGAAAATATGCAATTTTTTTATAGCGAAATATTCGATGGTTATCGGGTGATTATTATATGATTATATCAGGAGCTCATTAAGCTATTTCAATCTATAATTAAGTCTTACTTAATTACTATGTTTAAATGTTATATTGAAGAGTGTTACTTAATTACTACCAATTCAAGCTATATCTTTAACTTCAATTTAGATCAAATAATATTCAATGAGAAGCTTTTGCTATTGACTATATATACATATATATATATATATATATATATTTCTTAATACTGAATCTCAAAGATATATTTAGGTGAAAGTAAAATATATGGAAATGTGAATATGCGTTTCCTCTATGTGTTTGAATTGAGTTAACTAAATTATGCAGGGATATACATATATCATGGTATGCCACAACTATTATATGGTCATTCTTTATTTGTTATTTATAACTTACAATCTCTGCGTGTGGTTACGCCGTACAAAACAGCTGTGTATCGCAGTCGACAGTCCTGAAGGCGTATTAGCTTGTATTCAACTTTCGAAATGAATAAATAAAACCCAGATAACATTTTATTTTAGTATATAACAACTGCATATAGTCATACTATCTTTAGTGTGTTTATAGTGCGTGTACTGTTTACATCGTAAACAATCCGAAAACCCGCGTTAAGCCGTGTTAAATCACATGAAAAATCGTAATAACCCACATGATAAACTGCTCCAAACCGTTTCACCTGTAAAGGTGTTTTTCAGTTTAGAACTGAATTATCAAAGTAATTGAAATGGCTTTGGCCTTGAGCCGAGTTATTCCGGGCAATCTAGTTAAGACCTCAATGGAGTTGACAGAGTAGTTCTTGTTGAAAGAAACTTTTTTTTTTAACTTTGTTAACACTAAACGAACGAGTTGATGATTGAAGAAGATGCATGAAATCTTCATAAGGAAGGTCACTCAAATATAGTGCACTATAAAAAGGGAGAGAACCAAACACACGAAGAAGGTACCAGCACGAGGCAAACGTACGTGCGAAACACCTACTAACAACAGTTTACTTCAAAAATACTATAATTATAGTGTGGGAAAACATTCAGACGTGAGGTGTCCTATGAGTTCTATCCATTGACAAAGTGAGTAAAGAGAGTCGAGAAATACCTTTCCAGTGATAATATAACCCGGCAACTGCTACCTGATCTTCCACTTGATTCTAGCACATAGGTTACAGGTTACACGCCTAGCACACAATTTCCTTCTTAAAAAACACCGCTGGAATAATTTACGGTATCAAAGTATTTCGCAGTCGGATACGCCCGACTCTCTTGTTTTTGTTTGTCAATTTCTGCTCCTGATTGGTTGGGAATGTGTGAAATTGACTGGCAATGAAATTAAAGAATTTGTAAACTTTATTTTGAGCAGTTTATATATTTGTATGTATTTCATGGCGCGGCTGCAGCGCTTCTCTTCTATTTTCGTGTGCAATTGCTAATGCGCATGACACAGCTATTTGTAACCCCGATGTAGTCGAATTCATGCCACAGGCTCTCAAGCAACAAACAAAAACTGGGTCAGCAGCAAAGCAAAAAGTTGCATGAAAGGGGGGAAAACCAATGATGGGTGATGCAGACGCAATAAATAGACAGCAGCAGGATTATTTGTTACATTAAAAACTTTATTAACTTAGAATCAACCAAATTGTAGCCGGGGATGGCTATCATGTAATAATTAGAGCAAACTTTGTTTTTGAAATATTGGGCTGGTTCGGTCCAAGATACCACAATAAAGACGCAATCTTAGATTAATTAAATATTACTACGTCTAAATATTATGTACACTTTGACAAAAAAAATACATACATCGGAAGTACTACAATTGCTTTTTGGGGGCAGCTTGCGAGAGCATACGCATTCAACACAACGCATTCAACTCGCAAAACTGCAAACCTGCCTCTCTGCTCGTACCTCTTATATATATGTCATTGTTTTGGTGTAGCCTTCAAGTTTGGGTGCAATAGCTGCATGGGTAAGGTGTGTGTATGTGGGTAGGGTTAAAACAGCAATACTTGAATGGATATACCAGTTATATAGTATAGTTAAATAGGCATATAGCAATAAGTTGTATTGTATTTATGTGTGGTGTGGCTGTTGCTGTGTATGGGCTGTGCACTGCGGTCTGTGCTCTGACTGTTCTCCGGTTATTATTATTTTCTTTTAGAATTTTGAATGCATAATTTGCCTCCTGTCTTCCTGTCGTATTGCCTTTCAGCTACCTAAACTTAATTACGTCTTATTTACATGCTTAACATGTTCGCCTTTCAATTCGAGTTTACGAAATATCAAAATACACATATGTAGAAATATAAATGTCCGTATTCAATCGATCACAGCGCGCGCTCAAAAACTAAATAAAGTATTTTATATTTATTATTCTTTGTTTTTTTTTTTTCTATTTACGATTTTTCTTCATTTAAAAACAAAAACGAACGAACTTAACGACAACACAGGGGCAATCACTCACGCCACATTCTCAATTCACAACTTTTTATTTTAGGCAGGGAGTTTGGGGATGGAGGGAGGGGAGGAGGATTAAAGCTCGAGGCTAGCCTATTATTGCATTTGGGAGCGTGCTCGTTTCGCAATCGAGTACAGCGATGTCACCATGGATGTGCCCGGTTCGCCCGAATCGCTGGACGAGCGCTGCGGCGGCAGGCGCTCGGTGAAACTCGTCGGTATGCCAGCGGCGAGCAGTGTTTTGCGATCGTACAGATCGAGATTATCATTGTAGTAGGTGATGGCATCCCAGCACATTTCGCTTAGCTTTGGTATGGTCATCCACATTTTGTAGAGATCATTGCGACGCTTCAGTGTCTCCTTGTCGTTGTACTCAATGCCGCCAAAGATGTACATGCAGCCATTATCCGAGTGCGCTGCCGAGTGGAAGTACAATGGACGCGGCAAGCTGGCCGTCTGTATGATGGACCACTGTTTAGTGCGCAAATTCAGCTTCCAAATATCCGAGAAGTATGTCGAGAAGTCGCCCTAAGTGGACAACAATAATTTGTTTAATTAGAATTCAAAATCATTTAACATTTTATTTAAAAAACAAATTAAATATAATAAATAAATATTGTTAAGTAGCTGGCAACGCACCTGCAGGCCGCCAGTAATAAAGGCTTCAATGTCACCATTCGACGACTGATGCTGAACACAGGAGAAACATTTGCGTGGTCGCGGATATCCCTTGTCATTCTGGCTCCAGGCGCAGCTCTTCCGATCCGGCAGCGTGTCAAAGTAATCCCAGCTATTTGCGTCCAAATTGTAGGCCGGTATACGCTGCAGATCGTACACCGAATTCGAGGTGCCGCCGCCCAGCACAAAAATGTGTTTGCCATCGTAGACAACTTCGTGGCGATAGCGTCCCTCCGGATCGTCGCGCATTTCTGGCCTGCAGATGTAGACATTCTCCCAAACGCTCGTCTGCAAATTCAAACGGTACACATCGCAGGAGTAATCGAAGCCCGTCGTGCCTCCAATCGTGTACAGATAATGCTTGTGTATAACAATGCCCGGTCCGTACTGGGCCGTCGGCAAATCCCCGGTAACTTTCAAGCGCTCAACGCCAGCGCTGGTGTCGCTCGTGCGATAAACGTAGCAATCATTCGAGCACGACTCTCCAAACGGATAACCAGTGCCACCATGCGACTGCAAAGGCAGAAGAGAAATTATCATTATCATTGTTCGTTTACAATACAATTCCCTTGCTCCCCAGATACGACTGCTGCTGCATTCAATTAAGAGCTGAGTCAAGCAACAAAAAGCCAGCGTTTTCCACAGCTTATCAGCAGCAACAGCAACAACAGCGGCAACTGAACGATAAGCGGAAACATGTGTATGAGTCTATCTTCTGTGTGTTGAGCGTGTTGAGCATATTTCTGGGTTATCCACCAAAATATGGGAAAGTGGGCCTGGCAGCTCATGTTTTATGATTAACTTTCTAATTAAAACTAATTGTGCAGTTGTTGAGCTGTAACCAGCATAAGTAGATATACTTTTTGGACAGGGGCCCAAAGACGTATTTGTCTGTAGATAGGAGAAAAATCAACTAATCAGTCAAATTGGTCTCCAGCTCTTGATTATAATACCAGTCCAATTGGACAAAATGCGACTGATTATAAGTAAATCTGATTTATGATTCTAATCAATTATGTGAAAAGTCTCGTTTGCCATAAATTCATAAGTTTATAATATTTTTAGATGATTTCTTTTTTGGCCAAATATCAAATTGGGATCAGACCTTCTCTTTGGCAAGACCATGACTGTATCAAATGTGTATCTGCAAAGCAAAAATTCAATTTGGGCCACTTAAATGAGCGAGACCAGATGAATGTTGGTTGTTGTGGATGCCACATTATACGGTAAATCTAGGAAAAGCCATTGAAAGACAATCAGACGCCATAGCCACAAAGATATAATAATAAACAAAACCCAAAAAACCAATGTAAAGCCACAACGACAAAAGAAAAAGCGCGCGCTACTCTCAGCTTTGTAGTGAGTCAAGGGGATGGGATGGGGGAGTATATGGGGGAAAACCTGGTAAACAAGTTGTTGCATGCAGCAACTGCGTAGTTGCCAAGAGGGATGAGCTGCTGCTGCTGCTGGGCATGCGCATAAGCGAGATAGCAACACTAGCAACGGACAGCGAACTGCGCGCAGCTGTTTCGTCTATTTTTTTCTTCTTTTTTTGGGCCTCGAATGTTTAGAATGCATAAACAAAGCGGACGGGGAAGAGCAGCGTGTATGCTTTGTGCGTTGTGTGTTGTTTGTTGCGTGTTGTCTGTCGGGCGTGGCATTGAGCCCAGAGACTGAGCCTAACTAGCACTGATCGGCGCCCAGCGACGCGATGCATGCAAATTATACATGTGTATTTGTACGCACTACAACGATAACTATTTGGATTGTGTTTATGTTCGTCGCATTTACGAAACAAGTTTAAATGCGACACAAGGGGACAGAGGTGTGCGGGGGCACTGATGCCACCTCTAAAAGTTTTATTGTTTTTTTCGAACACACAGACACACACACACACACACACTGTCGCAAGCAAACACAGAGTTGTGTCTATTTTTGTTTCCCCCTCTTTTCGAAACACAACAACATTCACAATACTTACAATCAGCACATCATTGTGAATGGCAAGCGCATTGGAAGCAAGCTCCGTGGGCATATTGCTTGCGTTGTCCGCATTCAGTTCCAATTTCCAGTGATTCGTGGCGAAATTGTAGCTCCACAGCTCCTGGAAGAGCAGACACCTGCCGCGTCGAGCGGCAGTCAACGCACTGCGCGGATTGTAACCACCCAGCGAGTAAAGATGCGATTTGGACGCGATTATCCGATGCCCACTGCGCCCCAGTGGAAAGCCACCGATGCAATGCTTCTCCTTAAACTGGCACTTAACCAGACGAGCTGGCTGGAAGCTGTACATGGGTCGGACTGCGGCTGGCTCGGATGGCTCCATGGGCCCGAGGCCCACATTCGATATGGTTGTGGACATTTCGCTCTCATCGTTCGATGTTGTCCAATCGCCATCCGAATACATTTCCTCCAGTTCGGGATCCGAATCCTCCACATCGCTTAGTTCGTTCTCATCGTCATCGACGTCATCCTCGTCATCATCGATATCGATGTCATCGTCGACATCTTCGTTCTCCATGTCGCTGGCATCCATCGGTTCGGCTGCGGCAATTGCATGAAAACGTGCCACAAAATCAGCTTGCGCCTGTTCCAGCGGTTGTTGCTGCTGCTGCTGTTGTTGTTGTTGCTGCTCCTCTGGCGCCTCGTCTTGTATTTCTTGTTCCATTATGTTGTTGTTGTTATTGTTATTTTGGTGAGGGGGCTGCAGCTGCTGCCGATTGATCGCCCTTCGATAATAGTTATCGAGCAAGTTGGCGACAAATACAACGAGTGTCCAGGTGTGACGTAGTTTGTGTATAATTATGCACTTGAGCTTGTATAAATTGAATATGTGCATAACAATTGAAATTCACCCGCACAAGTCAATAACGAACAATTTTCGAAAATATTTTTTAATATGCAGTGTGTGACACGTTTTTGGGCTTAAAATTAATGTCAATAATGAATTTTGGACTTCTAAATTTTGTTACTGATTTTGGGGGCCTAAAAACAGAAATCGACCACGACGACCTACACAGCTGGCTGGGGTCTTTCTCTTTTACTCTGCTTATTCTGCTGCTGCTGTTAATGTTGTTGTTGTTGCTGTCATGTTGACGTTTCCTCTCACTCGCGCTCACACATGTTACGTTATGTATATGTGTATGTATGGCTGAATGTACTCCGCAATTGTGAATGTCGAAAAAATTGACACACTACGCACTGTCTAAAATTTTGTCAATATATTTTTTTATATAATTTTAATAAGACTCTCGATTAAAAACTTATGATTTTGTTTTTATTTCACAATTGATTACGCTTAAGCACCAAGCACGCACATCATCGCAGCTGCAATTCAAATAACATAATAAAATACGACTTAATATACAAGGGTTGCGTCCTAAATTTGCCCTCAACTAATACCAAAATTCCCCTGAAATACTAAGTGCTGCCAACTTGGTAAATGTTGAAATTATATGTTAACATATGTTAAAAATTTTATGCAGAAACTGATTTACATATTACTGACTATGTTGCATTTATTTTAATACATTTGTGTCCTTTTCATTCATTTGTATTTTTAGCAATGAACCGCACACTTTAATTAATCGAACTGATTCCAAAAACTGGTTCAATAGTTCATTGCGAATAACAGTCCCTTAGAAATGAACTACAATGAACTAAACTAAAATATAATTCAAACGTAGCTGAGGACAGAAATATGTAGCAGAAAAGTTGTGCAATAAAAGTTGTCTGTACATATTTATTTTCACTATTTTCTTTTAATTTTTAGTTGATGTGATCTGTTCTGGCAGTCGATAGTTGACAGCACTGACTAGTTCAAAAATGTTAAATTCAAATTCGCTTCGAATCAGTTCATGAGAACAAATGTTATTGAAACTTAATATGTGCGAGAGTGTGTGTACACTGTCACTGTACAGTGACGCTTATGCAGTGTGGCTATAAAGTGTGCACTGTGGAAACGAGGTTCTTCAGTTTTGGTTTTAATTAAAAACGTGCAAGATGGTGCTCGATCCTAAAACTAATAAACTCTGATCTATATAAACTCGGATGTGGTATATAACGATTCCTCTGTTTTTGTTGACCCCGCGGTCGTAGGGTGTTCCATTCAAGTCCAATTCTGTAGTTACCAACCGTTAACAAATCGGCAATTAAATGTTATTTAATAATGTGCACCAGCGCGCGCTATTTACTCATTAAGAATGTCCATCAAATATAGCGCATGATTCATCAAGGATTTATAGCTGTCAGCTGTAAACACCACCCTAAACACACTGAAATTCTTGGATATCCACATAATACAATAATTTGTGTAAACATCGCAACCGTTTCTCGTATGTACCTTTTAATCAATTGCGACGATTTTGCACTACTCACAAATAGTCCATCAGAACCATAACCTTAAAACGGCACGTGCACTTCGTCGCTTGGAATACCCAAAGAGCACGATAGTGACGGAGAGAGCGAGAGAGAGAGAGTGGGGAATTTAAGGCGCAAGGATTCACATTTGACGACATACCGATAAAAAAGAAACAGCTGTTGCTGTTGCGCCACAGACCATAAGCCATGGCAACCACAGCACCTGCCCTGGTCCCGACCAGCAACGGGCAACAGTCGGTGCTGAGCATCGAGACGACGCTGCAGCCGAGTAACAACTCGAATTCGAGCTCGGTTACGAATTCAAATTCAATTTCAAAGGAGGCGGCTGCTGCTGTTGTCGACAACAACAAGTCAACATCGCCAAAGCCAAATGCCACCATGGCCACCAGCCTGAAGCTAAACAAAATGGGCTCCGTGTCCACCAAGGAGAAGCGTGTCTACAAAATTGTCCTCACTGGCGGTAAGTTGAAATCACTTCACCGACAGACAGGCAGACACAACAGGCAGACAGACAGGCGAAACTTTCTTCTGTATCTGTTTTGTTTACGATGTGTGTATTGCTCTCCAAAGCATGTCAAGGTCGTCAGGACCCTGAAAAGGCGCACGTTTCCCACGTTTTTTTTTTGGGGTAGTTTCTCTTTTTTAGCCTGCGCAGCTAGCACTCAAAATGCATACATTTTCAATTAGCGGTCTCGCTGCTTGATATGCTAATGAATCACTTATCAAATCGAACAATCAGCCAACTAATTTGACTTCTGTTTCGTTCAACCGGTGCTTTTACATTTTACACACACAGAACACACTCATTTGCAAATCCCGCCAAAATGGATGGTTGCAAAGTAAACCTGTTTACAATGATTGAAAATGGCACGGCAGTCAAGCAACAACAATCAAATCAAATTTTAGGCGCGTGGTCTAATCAATTAAATTGGCTTAACTGATTGTGATTACACACACACACACAAAATCACATTTATTGATGTGTGTATGTGCCTGTGTCCTTATCTGTTAGCAAGGCATATCGCATGCCAAACGAATAATCAAAGTTGACAAGCGAAAAAACTCCCATTTCATTAATAAAGGCAGTTGTTGTGTACGGCCAAAAAATAAACAACATATATATGTGTTTATGTATGTACATATATATGTGATAAATATATATGTACGACAGCTGACTTCCAAGCAAAGCAAAGTAATGGCCTTAAGTGGAAGATTAAACAAAAGGCAACTAAGCATGGTATATATAAAATGAAATAAATGCGATGCACTTTAAAATATTATATAATATATAATATATTTCATTTATTATGAGTCAAAATTTAGATAAGATTCGAGATAAAAATAACATTCAAATTAAGTGCGCAGCTTTGGTTGATATGAATGCTAACGATTGCAATAAAATAAAATATGTTGGGCAGCAAAATTTCTCGAATTTAAAGACTGCTCAGATGTCATTTTCACATGATTTAGCTTAAATAAGCTCATTGAATGCACTTGAAACTAGTTTATGTTTCCTTAAAACTATGTAGATAACTTGGAAATAACATAGTCTTTAGTTTCTAATAGATCCAATCAATTTAGTCTGATTCATTTCCTCATCGGTGCACAAGCGACAGTTGCCGTTGCAGTTGCAGTTGCAGTTGAATGTGTCCTCGAGTTTATATTGCGTTCAGGGTTGGGCGTTCATAATTATCGATGTTGTCATTCATTTCATATTATTTGTGCTGTCAACTGATTTGACTTTTGGTATTTTACAGGTCCCTGCGGTGGCAAGACAACTGGCCAGAGTCGCCTGTGCACCTTCTTCGAGAATCTTGGCTGGAAGGTGAGTCTCACAATTGTGCACACACTTATTTGTTTTAATTTGGGCTCTGTTGAGTGGGCTTGGGATACTTCGCTGAGACAGTGCAACATTTGTTGCCTCTTGCAAACTTGCAACGGCAGCATTTTGTGCTGTTTATGTTGTTCTTATGTTGCGTACCTGTGGCAGTTGTAAGTACTGCCAAATGGTATGCTAGTTCCATGTGTGTTGTTGTCATGCTGTTTTGCTGCTACGTGGCAGTATGGTTAGCTCATACTCGACCCATATCAAGTGAAATGACAAATGCCGTAGCGATGAAAAGAAAAGAAAAAAAAACAAATTAAAAAAAAATCAATTTCCCCCACAAACAAATCGAATCTCGAAACAAAGCAATGAGCATGTTCAATATTTTCAGGTGTTCCGCGTGCCTGAAACGGCCACTGTACTACTCAGGTAAATGCCTTAAACACATCAAAAATCAACACAAACGAACCAAAAAATAAATAAAAGTAACGATAATCATATTTAAGAACGCGGCAAGCTAAAGTCAGATGCCCAGACAGGCAGGCAGACAGGCACATGCAGCACACCCGATCCAATCCAATCCAATCCAAATTCTTGGACGGTATCTGGTATCTGTGTGGTATGCCTCTGAGGCAGGTGCCTCTCAACTGCTGTGTGGCTGCCTGGCTGTCTGTCTGTCTGTCTGTGCTGTCCAAATGGCTTTGGTTCGCTACGTTTGCTGCAAACAATGTTTTGTGCCTATTGTTTGTGCGGCAGTTGAAGATAATGATTTGAGTTTGATTGTGTTCTTATACAATTTGCCATGCATAAAATATATACATACTTATGCACAAATCTGTGCAAAATACTTATTTATACTTGCATATATGTCAACTCACTCTCGATAATAAATAATTTCTTTTTAAAATCTTTATTTTATTTATTTATTTGTTTAAAATATATTCAAGCAAATAATTTAAATGTAGCTTATGCGTAGTGCCTTTTAATAATAATAATAAAAATAAAAGAACTAAACATTTTCCTTATTTACGATTTCCATATCTTTTTTATCTCTCCCCTTTTCAATATATTTAGCGGTGGAGTCAAGTTCTCTGATCTGACCGAGAAAGAGGGTAAGTTTTGAAATGCTAAACTACTTGTAGAAGAAATGAGAAACTCAGAGAGAAGAGAGAGAGAGAGAGAAAGGAGAAAGCGAGAGTTTACTTTTGCAAGCAATTTTCCCATAATAAAACCCATAACATTAAACTAATCATTGAACTTAGATGCTATTCTGTCGATACATACATTATAGCCAAGATAATACTGTTTCCTGTGCTTGTTTCATAATAAGATCCGCTGATCTTACCAATTTCTAGTATATATTTTTTGTTTTTTTGAGGATGGGGCATTTCAATGTTCGTTCTGCACACTGTCAAGTTCGTCGCAGCATTTTCTCGAAACGAAAATACTTCAAAAATATTTACTTTTTGTCGGCCATATATATTATATGTGTACAAATATATGTAGCTAGCGCTATATATTTAGCTGCGATCATGTGTACAGCCTCCCACAAAAATAATAGCTACAGCGCGACTATCTCAGCTGCCAGATACTATAGTCCACAGTCTATAGATACGCGCATACTATAGATACTTTTTGTTGTCTAGATGTACTAAATGCTTTTGTCGGTCCTCCTTCAATAAGAGTTCATTTTTATGTAATTCGCTTGCGCATTTCTACACACAGATATATTTATCTATATATATATATATATATGTATTTGTATTTATATATAAAGAAAGAAGGCAATGAATAATATGAGTGAATCCTTAGGCGAGCCGACTTAAGAATTGCGTGACTAGCTGCCATTAGTTTTGACAATTTTCAAAACTAATTTGTCAATTGCGTTCTTTAGCCGTAATCGGCCTTTTTTACGCTCCTCTCTTTCCAAAGAAGGAGAATATATATATATATATATATATATATATATATATATATATAATATTAGCAATCACTCAATTGCATGACTTGCAATACACTTTTGGTAACAAAATACAAGTATGAAAATAATCTGTGAGGTGGTCACGAGCATGAACTCATTTTGCCTCTACATATTTGTTTAACTGCTGATGACAACAATATAACGAAGACGCTTCGCATTTATTTTGAGGGATTTGAGTTGAGTGTCTAGATTGTGTTAGGTTGTTTATTTATTATTGATATTGCGACGTTGATAACACACACACAGACCCACCCACGCCAACCACCTTCGTTTACAAAGAACTACCATTTGCCGCACCGGAGCACAGTATCATCGATCTGACCGCATCCTGTCCACGTTGCCTGGCCAAGGCTGCCTCCAAGCCGAATGGCAGCGAAGGTGAGTGTTTGTGCCCAAGTGCAGACAACGAACCAAAAAAAAAAAACACAAAAGTAAAACACATCCGTCAACAAAAAAAACCTCATTCGTCGATCGCTCTCAAAATGACTTGAATGTTGTGATTGTAACAACGTTTAACTTTGTGTGTGTGTGTGCGTGTGTGTCTGTGTGTGTGTGTGTGTGTTTGAGAGCTGCTTTATCTTGGCAACAGTATTATCTTAAACAGATCGTTGTCTTTATCCTTCACCTCACTTGTTACGTGTGATATCTTTTTGTTTGCTCTGTCAACAGTCCGCGCCGTTGATGAGTTGACATTTTTCGTGTTATGTTTTTATTAATTGTTTTTGTTTTCTTCTTCTCTTTTCATTTATTTGTTAACAAATTGCGCCTATGTAAATATTCTCAAGATCTATAAACATGCCCATATTCATGCCAGTCTATATTTCTTCTTTTTTTCTGCTGTGCTGTGCTGTGCTCCTCTGAGCTGTGTTTGTGTATGTTTCATGTCTGTTGTCCACTAACAAACTGCAGATTGCTTTGTGCCAAATGTCTCTAATATCATCTATCTCTCTATCTACATAAATATACAACAGAATGTATAGCTTTACTCAGACGAGCTACTCACAGTTTTTAATAAACGCCTAACGCTTGATACGTGCAAATTAAAATGGGCCATTTATAATTAGCATATGAGTTGCTACCGATGCGACTGTATATTATCGTATATAAATATATATGTGTGTTTATAGATACATATATATACATACGTATACGTTTAAGAGCAGTCATCTTATTATTATAGCCAGTTTTAGATGCTGACTCGCACGTGCCCCTGATTTGGTCTGCAAACAGAACGCTTTAGTTTCTATAGCAACAAAAATAAAAATAAAAAATTAGCAAAAATAATATAAGAAAAAGCTGAATTTTTTAATGTGTATGTTAAAAAAACAAATATTTGAAAAATTTCTTGCTTATAGCATTAGTAATTAAAAACCATTAAAAACCAGAACTCTAAATTTAACTAAAAGTCTGAAATACATTATTAATTTAAATATTAGCTTATGCAAAATTTGGATTAGCGATTGCTAACAACAATTATAAATGCTTTTAATTAATAAAAACAGGACTGCATGCATCAAATTAACAATGACTGCACTTTAAACAACAATCAACAAACGCTAATTGCAGTTGTTGAAGACCTGTGCGATATTGACGTGAATTGCGTGTTACCTTGTCCAAGTGAAATACTTTCGCTGCTACAACTATTTGGTCAGTCAGGGCCACAAAATGCCACATGCCCATTTTCCCAGAGCAGTGGCGCAGCAACTTTCGTCTGCCATAATTATTCAGCTCATTTATTTGTTCTGTACTCAGTCGAACGTTGTGGAATAATGGAATTTCGAATACCTCGCGCTGGCAGCGTCACGTGTCTATATACATTCATATACATTCGGATATATCGGCGTCCCATTCATCCAAAGAGTCGGTCTCTGTCAGGTTGGCAATCTGGCCATATAAGCAATATATGTGCGCTTTACTCTTCGCAGTTTCGCGTTAATTAATCTGTTTAGGCACTTTTATTATAGTCATTCGTGATACAGATACTCACCAGATACTCTCATAGATAAGGCAATATGTTATTGCTGTTGTTCTGTCTTTTATTGATTTATTTTAAATTCATCGCTTAATGAATTTTTTGTTGTTGTTATTGTTGCTTTCGCTTTGGTTGCTCTGAGTTTTTGTTTTGTCTTCAATTTCTTCATCATTAGCTATGAAAATTTCCTTCGTTGCTTAAACCATGCAAATGTAAGCAATTAATTATTTAATTAAATATGTTAAGAACTTTGTGCTGCTCACTGTCAATAACTTAATACAAATGTCGTCTACTCTCTACTCAAATCACTCAGATTATTGCCATAGCTGTGCAGTATATTACAAATTATATATTCACATTTAAAATTATATATACAGATATATATATATATATATATAATATGTATTGGTTGTTTGCATCATTTGCTTATATCACAGACTGCTAATTGAATTAGCCAAAAAAAGCCGCAAAGCAAAATCGAAGGCAACAGCCAAAAGCAACAACAACACAGTCTGGCAAACCAAAACAATTCACTTGCTGCTAGCTATTGACGTAAACTACCCCAAACCAATTTCCATTACCATCCCACTCCCACTGCCATTCCCATGCCGTTGCTGTGTATTCCATTGTCGGTTCAATCGATCAATTCCAACCGTTTCGTCACATGATGCTCGCAGTCAAGTTCAATGCAACAGCAACGAGTTCAAAGCCGCTGCACAAGACCGCAACAAGTGTCGCCATGGCTGAGACCAAAGCAAGGAAGGGTGGGCGGGGAGGTATGCCAAAATGGGGAGTGTTTCACTTAACGTAACAAAGCAGCGCAGTAGACGTTAGCTTATTCCACCTCCCGCTGATACAACCCCCCCCCCCCCCCCCACAGCGACTTGCTGTGTGCCCTTTCTTTATCAATTTAAAATCATATTAAAAGAGCAGAGAGAACAGATTTATTATTATGTTTGAGCTGTCGAAGACTAAATACCCTTGCAACACAAATTCGATTTTAAAATAACTTTGAAAAGCCATAATCAAAATCTTAGATTCTGACTATTTGTCTATATAGCAACTAAATTGTTTAGTTTTGTGGCGATTTCTTTATAACTTGGCTATATTGAGTGTTGTGTCGCAAGTTGTCTTTGCCAATATGTCAAGCGATTCATTGCACAATTAAAATACCCTCTCAACTATTCTGTCACTACAAATGCACATGCAAGTGTGTGTGTGTGTGTGTGTGTCTGTCCGTCTTTGTACTTATTTGTTATCGTCGTTCACTTCCTTCATTCCTTCCTTCACTCTCCTATATTGTTGTTGTTGTTGTTTTTTTCAAGGTGTAGGTTACTGATTACTCTCAGTATGAACTTGAAAATCATTGCATTACTTGGCGATGAACAATTCACATAGCTTCCGGATTATTCATGCTTTTTAAGATCCACATTACAAATGTATAGTATATTTTTGTATTTTGTAAATATTATTGTGGTTGACAACACTCTTCTCTAATGCTGTTATTATCTATATTAATCGGGGAGTCTCTCCGGTTCGCCCCTGTTCCTGTCATTGATTATTTAAACATCTGGACTGTGTATTATAACTGTACTGTGTCTATATATCAAGCAGTACGTATTTACTAATATTGTACAATACTCGTACAATCACATGATGATCGCATAACACACACACTCACACAGCTCTGTTCAGTCGTTTAGAAAAAATGTATAGCTTGGCTTTGGGGTCGATTTGACTGAATCAGATGGGAGGAGGGAGATGGGACTGAACTTTGTATTGTATATATATAAATATATATACTATATGTGTAATGTGTAATATATACTTCAATTAGTGTTCGTATGTATATATTTGAATAAATTATCGATTTGATATCATCAAAGTTGAGCATTTTGTTGTTTATTGCTGTTGCCCAATTGTCGCATTTCGATTTATGCTGCTCGAATTCATTCAATTGCCACTCAATTGGATGTAGCCCATCGCTCCATGGAACCCCTTGTCCATCCTTTCCCCTTCATAAAAAAATGAGTATATAAATAAAGAAGCATTCAACCAGTGGCAGCATTCAAATCGTATGTGTCACATTTCCTTCAAAGAATTTGCTTGCAATTGTATTTCTTGCATTTTGATATCAAACACTACTTGTTTGTTCACTCTTATCTAATTAATTTGTAAAATGAATAAATCACAGTTGAATATAATGGCAAATGGTCTTTGCGCTTTGTAGCTTATAAATTTCAGGAGAACCTGATACGCACCATGGTTCAAATAGAGAACACGTACTTTGAGCTTGGCAACTCCAGCACTCGCAATTGCCTCATTATCTGCGATCGGGGCGTCATGGATGCCAGTGCATGTAAGTGAAGTCCATACATTGAGTCATGATCACAAAACTAAGCTATGGCTATGGCTTTACAGATATATCGAAAGACAAGTGGGAGAAAATGATGGCGGGCAACAAATGGAATCCGGTGGAGATGCGCGACAATCGCTACAATCAAATCCTGCACTTGGTATCGGCGGCAAATGGCGCCGAGGATTTCTACTCCACAGAGGTGAGTGTTCCACATGTGCGCACTTTTAATACGATTTACCTATTTCTTTGGGTACACCACTTACCATTTATATATGTGCATGTTTAAAACAAAGAAAAGAAAGCGCCATTATCAGGTACCCAAATCAAAGCAATGGCATTATGTTAAAGCTGCTCGAGAGCTTTTTAGATGATTGAACTTAATCTTGTTTCAAGTGCGAGTATTATAGTAACAACTTACAGCCAGTTAAGTTTTCTAAGAGCTTCAATTATATTGACTTTATCAATAGTTTTCATCGATGCTTTAATAAAAAATGGTAAACAAAGACAGTAAATCAATATAAGATAGTATCAAAATTAGCCGCTTGTTGTTGTTGATTTATACTTGTTTATTATTCAGATTTAAATTCGTACTTACGATTAAATCCGAATACATGCTAATCTCTTATTCTACTTTCAGGATCACGCCTGTCGCTCGGAGGGCGTTGAAATGGCGCGTGAACTGGACTACAAATCAGCCGCCGCATGGGTGGGTCATCCCTACTTCGATGTGATTGATAACTCCACCAATTTTGAGGCCAAAATGAATCGTATGATTGAATCCGTGTGCCAAAAACTGGGCATTGATATTGGTGACCGCTTGCAAGCCACCTCAAGGAAGCTCAAATACTTGGGTAAATCTACGGGTTTTATTTGTTGTACGAGGCATCCACTAATTTTTCAATTGATATTTTTGCTTCAGTTGCCTTTCTGCCGAATGAAAGCGAGTTTCCGCCCTTCCAGGACTTTGATGTGGTGCATCACTATCTGCAATCTGCTGGTCCCAAAGTGCAGGCCCGTCTGCGCAAACGCGGCCAGAAGAACCACTGGAGCTATATACACACCCAGCGTCGGCCCAATGTGCATGGCCAGGCGCGAATTGAGGTGAAGACACAGCTGACGCATCGCGACTATATGAACCTGCTGGCGCAGCGTGATGATGCGCACTTTACCATCTTCAAGAAGCGACGCTGCTTCCTGATCAACAATCAATATTTCCAGCTGGACATCTACAAGGAGCCGGGTCATCCACGGTATGTTCTAATATGACGACCCAAATTACAATTCCATAACGATTTGCATTTTGTATTGCAGCTGCAAGGGCCTGGTGCTTTTGGAGACGTATTCTTCCCTCTCCGGCGAGGCGTTAAAGAACTGCATGCCCAAGTTCTTGAACATTGTCAAGGAGGTTACCGGCGATCCGGACTATTCAATGTTCAATTTGTCCCTCCGCGAGGACTGGAGTACCACCAAAAAGTACTTCCGACCTGCGACTCATGGTAAGCAGCAACTGCAGCAGCAGCCATCGCAACCGCCGCCGGAGAAGCATTATCATCCATATGATGAGAACAGCGACTAGAGCGCTTTTTATCGGTCATCGCATGCGTCAATACCATCGGGCTTGCTCCGGAGGCTGTCACCATCAAAGCCAAAGATTTGTAGTCTAGTAGTTGCCTTCACTTGTGCTGTAAATAACGCTAAATTCCTTCTCCTTCGCTTCTATCGCATTTCAAATCTCCATTTCATTTCTTGGCTTATGATTTTGGCCTGATCGTTGACCCCATTCTTTTTCTTTATTTAATTTGTAGCTAAGGGCGTTACAAACGGAATTTCGCATACCCCATTGATGCTCAATGGGCAGTAGATTTCTTTGGCAGAATCTAGAATCTCTATTTTAACACGTATAATAAACAAGCGACAGTTGTGCACACACATACACCAAGTACACCACACCAACACACACACACACACAGATGTAAGCCTCAACAAATCACCTGTCAACTACAAATAAGTGAAGTATAACTCTTACAAAGCGTGTAAATTAAATTACTTAAAGCAAACACAGTTGCGACTTTATTAGGCCCGTAACTGTGTTTGCCATCAATGTATTCAATCAATTTGTTGTGCCCCTCATTGTTAATTATTTGCTCGAAATGATTGTACTTAATGCGCCGAGTCTATTTTAGTATATATGTTAATACATAAATGACGCTCGATTGTACTTAATTTACCTTGATTTCTTTCATATTTTTTGTTCGTGCTGATTTTGTAAGCCATAACAAATGAACTATTTGTGTATATCTACGTTAATATGTAAAATTCTTTTTGTTTCTAAGTTGGATATTGTGTGTCTATACAGCACTTGCTAATTTTAAACTTAACTTTTAGCTAAATGTAAAGAAAAAATAAAATACAAAACAATTCAAAATAAGAACCTTGAGGCAAATATAAATCAGCTAAAATGAGACCACCAAAAACATTATGTTATTTGTTTCTTTTTATACTGTTTTTCTTTTCTATAATTTAGTAAAAGCTAAATAAATAAAAGCTATAGGCAAAATACAAACTCTGACAATATAAAATGTAATGCTTAAATACAAGATGTTTGAGTTAATGCGACTGTGGGACTAGAACAAAGGCAGCTATTAATTGGCTGACAACTATTTATCCTTGTTGATGCGCTTAATGAGTCCATCGACTGCGCGATTGATGCGCAACAACAGCAGATAGCCCACAATTAATGATGGCAGGCCGACAAAAGTGGCCAGCGCCTCGTAGATGAAGCGTGGAGCGAAGATTTTCCAGACCATCAGATGACGGCAGTGTATGGTGCAGGCCATCATGGCACAGAAGATCTGCAAGCGAAAAATAATATTAGAGAATATATAAAAGCGTTCGACATGCATCACCAACTAACCTTGATGCCCTGCAGCATGAAGAGCTGAGTGGCCAGTTTGAAACCAGCGCCTAGAAACACATCCTCGTATTCATACAACGCCAACTCGCCACGCGTCATATCAAATCCGACCGCTTCAGTGGCAATATCAGATAATGCAACAGCTGCATCCGATTTGTTGCTGGTGCGACTGTTGCTGCTGCTCTTAATGAGGCTGGGAAATAGCGCAAACAGCGAAAATGTCTCCGTGCTGAGCAGCGAGTACATACAGTAAAAGAAGATGGGACCACAGAACGTGTTCAATATGACCAAAGTGCCGGAAATGAGATGCGACTGTCCCAATGCGCTGGAGCGACCGACAAAGGCGGCTCGCCAATCGATCTGTGACAGCGTCGTCTGATGCGATGTGGCAAAGAAGCAAAAGTGCGCTAGCAGAAACCAGGCAACCACAGCGCTAAAAGTCGGCTGCACACAGCTCTCTGTAAAAGCAAAATAATTATACAAATTAATTAAGCATATAATAAATTAGACATCAAATACGCACCAAAACTTGTGGCCGTGCGATAACGCAGAATGCCATGGACACTCAAGATGATGGCGCCGACGACGATGCAGACAATTAGGCCAATGCTGGCATGCGGCTCGAGCACCACAATCATCAGCATGGCCAGAAAGACGCCAAACGAAATGATGATCGATGAGTAGACGGTGGCCAGGCCATAGACGACGGGTATCGCGTAGCTCTGTTCCGCATCATCACCTTCATACATGCGCTTCATTTTCCGAAATATTTCCGGCACAATGCTATCGCGACCATTAATGGTGATGCTATTGGGATTCTTTGGCGGCAGCACAAACGTCATCAGCGGCGTCCATGAGACGACAACGATTTGCAGCAGTAACAGGCCATAGATGACCAACGCCATGGCATCGATGTGGGTGCGTTGAATGTTCTTAATGGCGCTATTCGCGAGCAGTATGTGACCCCCAGCACAAATCGAAGCGACAGTCGGTCCGTAGCGAGCCAACATCACATTGGCTGAATTTCCCGTCAAATTGCCGCAGGAGCGTAAATATAAGCGTGTCAGCGTTGTGTATAGAACAATTATGACTACAGCCAGAATGTAGGTCTTGCCCATGCTGGGTCTCTTCACTGAAAAACCCGGCGTACTATTGCTGGCAAAGTCAGCACAGTTGCCCTGCTCCTCGCGGCAGCGAAACAGCGTGTAGGCGAAACGGATACAGCAAATAGCCAACAAGCTGGCCAAAATTAGACGGAACGCTGCGGAGCGCAAAAACTGTGACCACTTAAACTTGTTCTTAAAGTCCAGACGTGCGCTTAGCAGCAGCAGCTCATAGACAAGTAGCAAAATAGCAGCAACAAGCAGATAGGACAAAATCTTGGCCTCCTGTATGACAAAGCTGTTGGAGAAGAACACAGCCATCATGGAGAAGAGCAGCAGACGTGTGGGCATATGGGCAAAACGCTTGACACTCGCCCAATTGTTTGCAATACTATTCCAGTGACGCAGCGTATAAAAGGCCAGCAGAACAGAGCTGAGCAGGCTGGTAAAGAAAATTACCCCATGTTCCTCCGTCTTGAACGAGAAGTTCTTATAGTAGCGATAGCCAAAGACGCCAGCTGCAATATTCATGAGAAACACATAGAAGACCTCCTTGGGTTTAAATATCTTCGCATAGTCGCTGGCACTTGAGTTGTTAATGAGCAGAAATGCAAAGAAGATGGGCAGAAAGCTGAAGAGAAGACCCTGCGACATTTGCGTCGGCTCAAACTTAACCCAGATCTCGCGACAGACGTTGAGTATGTCACGTAGATTCATATTTAGATCGCGCACAAACGACTTGAAGGCCGCTTCATTATAAATTGTTTGCACACGATGTGTGAGCAGTATGAATTCCGTTTCCAGCTTATCCATTTGCTCCACATTGAAGGTGCGTTTGTTCTCCAGCGCATAATTGAAGAAATAGCGATAGATTTGATGGGCATTCTGCCAGGCGTGGAGCAGCAATGTTTGAAATTTACTCAAATGGGGAACAGCGACAGCCGGCACAATATTAAAATTGATTAAGCCCAGATTTGAGTAGGGTATCGGCACGCCGAGTATGGTCGACAGTGTGGGCACCAGATCAATCTGCAAAGAAAATACAAGTAATTCTTAATCAGTTGCAGATAAAGACGTTATCTTATTTCCAATTTACCTGCTGCAGCATTTCGTTATCTGAGCCCGCATCACTGCTGGTGAAGAATTTGTGCTGCTTGGAGTAGGCAAACAGCAGAGCATTGGTTTCGTCATCAGTGTCGCCGCCATGATCACCACTTGCCGTCATACCATGATCGCCCATTATCAGCAGCGTGGTCTCATTGTCCATGCCAGCCACAACAGATCTAAAATTAAGGGGTATTTAAGTTTTGTCAAGATATTTGTAGCGCATTGTTGTACTTGCTTTATAATATCATTCATTTCGCTCAATTTGCGCGACATTTCCTCGTGCATGGGTCCGTGCTTGTGTCCGCAGTGATCCACGCCCAGAAAATGCGCAATCAGCACCTGCCAATCATTGCTGGCCAGCTCTTTGGGCAGATGCTGCATAATTTGATTGTCGACGCTGTCCAGATCGAAGATATCGAAGCTGGGATAGGAGTAGGCGCGCTTAAAGCGTCGCGGATATAAATCAGTCCACGTGCTGTCGCCCAGGAATACCAAAGGCAGCTCGGTCTTCACAATCTGATCGATCACATTGTCCTCATTGATCTCCGGCGAGGCAAAGTTAGAGCCAATATCAATAAACGTGGGCAGACTGCCGGTGGTTAGGCCCTTCAGGCGTTGCAGTGTGGTCGTTGGTGGATCCGCTTTAAAACGCATTAGACGAGCATTTCCCGGCGATTGCTGCAGCAATTGATGCAGTGTATCCAGTTTATTCTCATAAGGCAACAGTTCGGTGGTGTTCTCATTATAAACGCCAAATTCGTACTTTAATGCATCAATGACGAGCATTATGACTTTGGACTTTTGTGGAAGACATAGATTCGATGATGATGAGGCATTCACATCCTTAAATATCTCATTCACAACCTCTGGCGTAAGGAAATACTCCTAGCAAATAAAAACAAAGTTACTCTGCAGTCTCCATCTCTCGCTTCCACACTCGCCAAGTGACTTACATCATTGGGATTGTTGGACAGACGCCGGCAACTGCTTGTCTCCGTTTTGGATACGCGTGCAAGCAGAAATCCTCGAGAGAAAAGCAGCACTCCGCTGCATATTAGATAGGCCAGCCAAATGAGCACGAACACATATGTAAAATTCATGTTTAGGCCCGCCCTTACACTAATTAGACTATTTAAACTTAATTGCACTTCACGCTGGAGCCACTAATTGTCTTGTCAAGTGTTCTGCATCACGATGCGAACTTGGTTTCATTTAGAGTTTGTCATTTTTTTTCTACTGATTTTCAGTTCGTCACTGTCGAGTGAAGTGCAGCGTTGCCAACTGTGGTGCGCACCAGCTGTTGTCCATTATGCAGCCCTCGTCAACATCTAGAGTTGCCAGACAGAGGTACCTAAGATATGTTGATTTGGCGCTATTCTTATATGTATAATTCAAAGCCTTTAAATTTTGGGCACAAAAATGTCGTATTTATTTAAAGAATTCCATACACATATAGCAAATCTTAGATCAAGTGTAGATGCAACAAGTTAGCTGCGTGCGTGTATGCCCTACATTTTTTACATTGTGTTTAGAGCATTTGCCTGTGAACATTGGCAATGTATTTAATTTCTTTACTTAGCATTTAAGCTCCTTTTTCATTGTTTGAATTATTTTCAATTAATTATGAAAATTTTTTTTTTCAGTTACGCCATTTAGCCAAGCGACCCAAAGTCTACGAAGAAAATGAAAATATAAAAATATATATTATACAATTTTTCGCTTTTTTCTATCAAAGCTTACGAAGGGGCAAAAAAGTTTGGAATGAAATCCGCGCAATGATTATCTCTTTCATGTGTGTCTGTGTGTGTTAACAAAAGTTAGCGTAAATGTGTTATCAATGCATAGTTTGTTTACATTTCTTGTTGTTGGTGTCCTTTTGGTTTTGCTTGAACATTAAACATACACTTAGATTTACGAAAATTGAATTCAGTAAATATACTTTTTCGCTTTCTAACCCAAACAATTTATCTTTATAGAAGTGGATCACTGCCACGCACACATGTATGCTATCAAGATAATGCAAGATAGATGCATACATTAAATAGTATAATAGTAATAATAATAATAACACACATCTCCATATAAATTATTAAATTCCGTTCTTGGTGTTAGTGCGCACGAATCTGTTTATATGCATGTATGTTAGTTAAGTGTTATTTATGTGTATGTGTTTTAATTACTTTTTGATTAATTTACGCGTGCTGCTTTTTTGTGTTTGTGTGTGTGTGTGTGTGTGAAGTGTGTAGTTTTTCAACACACTCGCACATTTATTTTGTTAGAGAATCAGTGGGTGAATTGAGTCCCGATGATGTGTTGTTCTCATCTAGAGCGTCTGGGAAACTGGAAACTGATCCCGAACGGGATGTCACCTTCGTCTACAATAGAATAGAGCAGAAAACCGAATAGGTATGTAGAACACAAGACATTGACAATATCATATTAAGCACTTAAATACATGCGATTAATCAATAAGATTGTAAGTAAAAGTAAAGTGCCTAGACAAATAGCTTAATCCCCGATAATTAAAGTATGCCCAAGCGATTATAGTTGTGGAATACATATTTGTTAAGTTAATGTTGTGTTTTCTTTTTGGTTATTGGGTGCTTTAAATGTATAGAGAAAGTGAGGTATGAGAAAAGGCATAAAATAAAATACATAGAGATATATAATAAAATAGTAGTTACCGCATGAGATTGGCACAAAAAATTGTTCTGTTCATAGCTTACTTTAACGTTCTCATAGGCAGAGCCAACCGAAGCTTCGATAGAACGCATCGAGTCAGAATTTTTCATTTGTGAGAATTTCGACGTAATGCCGCTCGTAATGCTGCCAAAAACCGAAGCCGTTTTCTCACCGGTCGACTTCAGCACTGATTCAGTACGTTGGTAACTGAAAAAAATTAAGCACAAATTGTAAGCATACATAAACTTGAAGACATATAAGCAAATACATTGATTATACAGTTATAGAGACACATAGAAGCAGCGAAGAGGAATATTTAATTGTGTTAAAGAAAACAATGGACAGCATTTGACTTGGTTATTGGTTAGTTTGTCAAGAAATGTTTGGTTCGAGACACAATCTTTAACACAATTACTTACAGTGGTGCATCTTGCACGGCTTTAGATATATTGCCCACGCCCTGCTCCATCGATTGATAACTAATTGGATACATAATATGAGCAACATTTTTAAATTAACAACTTATACAAAACAAAAAATGAGATGAGCAATTCAAATAAAAAGCAGTTGTCTACGGTAGAAGAGAGCTCTTTCAAGTAGATTGCAAAACTTACACGTGACTCTCTTTCAAGTTCTTGACGCCTTGATTGACATCGTCGGTGAGCTCTCGCCAGACGGTGATGCCCAGTTTGCGCTTCAGATCGGATGCATGACGCGTCTTGGAGGCCAGCACCGTGCGCAACGTATTGATTTCCTCCTCAACACGTGCCAGCTCCTACAAACAAATAAAAAACAATAAATAAAATATAAAATGATCGAATGAGGACATACCTGGCTCCATTCGGCGCGTCGCTGTTCCTTCTCCTCAACGGTGAGCGCTGCAAACTCGGCGGCAATCTCTGCAGATGCCACAGATGCTGTTGGAGATGTGGGCTCCGACAAGTGGGCGCTATTATCTGTGGCACAAAATAATATAATTAGTCTATAATTCTATAACTATAAAATGTTGTTTATCTGTTTTACTACATTTGTTAGCTAAATAAAAACTGAAGGACTGGCGCATGTTTTGTTTTGTATTTTGAAATTTTGATTTTATGTACCTCCTGGGAAGACAACTTCCTCAAAGACTTTTTCATACGCTGAGTATATCGAATTTCGTTTGGATTTGATTGTATAAAATGCATAAAGACTTGAGATATTTCTTTGTTCACATTCAATTGTTATCAACACAAATAATACTCACAAACTGTTTGGGTTTGGGCAGCACACATAATGAAGGCAAATAATGGGGAAATAGAGAGAATTAAGAAAAGCTGGTTAGTCACGAAGTAATTAAGGCAAGTTAGTCGTGTTCCAAGTTTTGCTTTCGCAAAGCAGTCAAAAAAAGAAAAATAAAAAACGAAATACATATAAATATTGTTACAACAAGCGTTATTTTTTCAGTTCACAGTTAGAGTGGTTATTACGACATTTGGGTCTTGTTTCTGAACCTAGTCATTAGGCTGAAAAATCTGGCCACTCTTTACCTTTGCCAACCTGAGCAATTGTGAGAAACCTTTTGTAGTTATCGCTATTTGATATTTTGGCCAGATATGGTTTCGAGAAATCTATAAACGTGACCTTTATATCGCGCATGGTACGCTTGGTAAAGAATTTTAAGCGGAAACGTGTCGCCATCGATGGCGACGGCATCTGATTAGACAGCTTGGCCGCAATGAAATCCGTCTCGACGGTTTGCAGCTCAAGCGTATTGGCGTAGTCCGAGTCGACATCATAGAAGATGTCGTCGAGCGTCAGATTACGCAAATAGAGCTCAGCTTCATCGCAATAGCAACCGCATTCCAAATCGCTAGCTGGAGATATTTCCAGGTCGTCGAGCGATGGCGTTGTGGTGATGTCATCGATGCGCGGCAGATAAGAGTCCTCGATGAACTCTAAACTAACAGGCTCCAATTCGCTGCTCATGCTGTTTTGTTCGGCTCTATCTCATGTTCAAAAGCAGCAGCAGCATCAGCAACAACAACAACGAACAGCACTTTCTAATTGGAACGTGGCGGCGCATGTGGAACCTTCTCAAATTTCAAAGCGAGCGCTTCGAGCGATTTATTGTAGTATTTTTGTTTGTGTTTTCTTGTTTGCTGGCCTTGTAGTCAATTTGGTTCTTTGATACTTTTCTTGTGCACATTTTCTATTCAGAGATTCATGTTGAAGAGCGTTTTCTTTTGAAATGCGTGTGTCTAACTAAGCGTTTACTTCTTGACTCGTTTCGCTTCCGCGCGCTGCTACAATCAAACTTGAACTGAGCTCAACTTTGGTAATTGGTAGCTGCAGCTCTTTTCGCTGTAACTCAACAAGTTGGCAACGCCAGAGAACCACTGAGCCAAAGAGAGCAACTTCACGAAAGAAGAAGAACAACAACAAGAAGACCACAACAAACAACAAGTTCACCCAAAGCTTGAGTCTTTCTCTCTCTCTCTTTCTCTCTCGCTTTGAGTCTGCTTTTGCTTTGTGCCAAGTTAGCAAAGAATTAAAGAATTGCATGATCAACAAGTGGAAGATTGACTTGTTCACTACCATCTCAATTGTGGGGCATGTTCAAAAATAGATTGAATATGATTTGCGTTCAATTGACGTACAACATTCACAAACAATACATTTGGCACAAAACGCAATTCAATTTTGTATATTCAATTAAAAATCAACTATGGGTAAAATGGGAGGCGTTGCTTCGTTTTCTGTCCACAGTTGTTGCTGTTGCAACAAGCAATGTACACAAAGAACGACGCAGATTCACAAAATCTTTGCCACGTTGCCAAACTTTCTCGTCTGAATAGTACAACTTAAAATGTTTATAGCAGGCGGAATCATATTTGTAGCATTTTGGAAATGACTCCCACGATTTCAATGCATCGCTGGGGCAGGCGCAGACAACAAACTCTTGAGCATGACTCATCTGAATGTATCTGAATGTATAGCAGGTTATCTAGCGGCGTCACTGGCTAATCTCGTCTATTTGTCAGCGCAGAACTGTCGAAATACCTTTGTGCGGTCAAAGCCGCTGTCTAATTAGCGCCTCGACGTGTATCACTGGCAAAGGTGTACGTTCCAATAAGCAAACCAGGGTTCACAGCGAACACGCGAACACTTTACACTTGCATGCGGCGAATACCTGCTGCTAGCTGCTAGTTTGCGAAAAACTGCAATTTACACAATAGGCGCACACTTACGATCCTCCATGGCTGGGCTTTTGTAGTAGTCTCCTTAATGTTTCAGCTTTGAATTCAATTGAACTGCTGTCCAACGTTGACAATTAATTTTTGTTGTTAAAAAGAATTTCTGTGCAAGAAGAAGCACTGAAAAAGTAGCTGTGCTTCTGATAAAAACCGATTACACTCAATCGATAGTCGCCTGACAATTGGCGTTGCCAGTAGGGCTGTGGCAGCTGCTTGGCGCGCATTAAAAATAAACACATGTACAATTCAAATTTTATGAGTTTTTTTTTGTATTTCAAAAGAAATAAAAATACAATATTTTCATATCTGAATAGCCTGTTATGAAAAAAAAAAAATGTCATAAGTGAAAAATGTTGCTTTTCAGCTATCGTCATCGCTACGTCTCGCTTTACATTTGATTTTTCGTCCGTTAATATAGGAAAATATATACATTTATATACTTTGTATTGTATTTACTACGTTTCTTAAAGTTACTAATGCAGTTGGTTGTAAATATGTATATTTTAAAAAATTTACATTATCAGGTCTGTTTTTCTTGGTGTTTTTCTTCTTCATCTTTCTTTTGTTTTATAAATACCGCATGAAATAAAAATAAAATAAACAGAAGAACTAAAGAAACAAACACAAAAAATCAAACTATATAATTTGTTTACGTTTTTTATTGGTTTTATTTTGGTTTTTTTGTTGTTTTTTTTTGTCGTTTTGTTTTATCTTGAATGGTAAGTAAAAAATTTTAATATATTTTTTAAATTTTTTATACTTTATGTTTCAACAACTAGTAAACAGGGTCTGAGCGCCGTGTATTGATTTAAAGTTGTTAAGTGGAAAATATAAGTCGAAAACAATTTAATATAAATCAAGAAGATTGCACAAAATTAAAACGTTTGTATTCATTTTGAAATGTGAAGGGGCTTGTGTGGGGTATAAAGCTGGTTGATTGGTTGTTGGAGCAGAAGCAGGCGTGTGTTAATTAACATATATCTTTATATTTATATATATATGTGTTTATATATATATTATATAATTTGAAAGTACATGTTTGTATGTAATTCAATCAATTGCGGTTCCAATTCTTTTAATGTGTTCTAAACATTTACAAATGTTTTTTACTATACATTCAACGGTAGAAAACGTTTAAACATGCACTCTCCCAAAATAGGCAGAAAATTAAACTAATAACTCGATTCAGTTTACAGCTTCATATAACTCAGTGGAAAAACAATAGATTTGTAATAAAAAGAAGAGCAGCAATAGCAATAGTAAATATTTAACATTTTATGCTTACAATTACTTCGTTTTTGACCGTAATATTTGTTTTTTTTTTCTTTCATTTAAATATCATTTTCAATCAATTAAATTTGTTGCAACCAATTTTAACAAAACATTTGTTGAACTTTTCGCTTAAGTTAAGTAGCTTGAACTAATTAGAATATTATGCATTGAAATCAAATATGGTTATAAAAAAGAAAAATTGGCATTTAAGTCATATGGGGGCAAAACCAACAATATGGGCAGGAACAAGGACTAAGAGGAGCAGAACTCAGCGCTAAATAAAGTTTCATTTATGTTTATGTTGTTAGCTTTTTTCTTGTTTTGTATAAATGCAATTTCATGTGTCTGAGTGTGTGTGTGTGTATATTTCTGTGTTTCTTTTTTGTATGTATATGCGTTTTTGTGTGTAGATGTGTGAGGTCAGAGTTTCTCTGTATCAAATTATACAAAAATAGTTGTTTTTGCATCATTTTGTTTGTTTTTGAATTGCATTGTAGAAAAGCTCCTAGGAGTGAGTGAGTGAGGTGAGAAAGAGAGAAAGAGAGACAACCTGTACCATTTTTGACACTAGTTTTCGACTAAGGAGTCCGCCCCGAGCACGCCTGCCGTTGCTGCTCAACGCCCACCCCGTCCGTCCGTCCGCCCCGTTTCGTTCCGTTACCCAAATTCCCGTCGCACTCTGCACGGCTGCCGTTGTTGTACTGAAGCAACTGCTTAGTTCTTCGGCCCCCACACGGAGGTGATGGGCGTGGCCGCAACTGGAGCACCACCCGCAGCAAAGACCGGGAAATCCTCCTGCGATTGGGTATTGGGCGCAATAAGATTCTTGCCCTGATTCTTCTTCTCCCACGGTGCATCCTTGATGATAAAACCATTCTCATTACTGTTGCTACCAGCACCACTACCACCACCACCGGCTCCGGAACTGGCGCCAGCGCGATCGGTTAGGAAAGCGCCCACTGTTTGTGGTTGCGGCGATGGCGGCAAATTCTCCAAATAATCACGCTCGTAATCCTCAGCCATGCTTAAGAGCATCTCCTTGGCATTCTCAACATCCTCCTCCTTGCCAATGATGGTCACAGCATTTGCATTGGTTTGACCTTCATCGGAAGACGGGAACTTGATGTCCACCTAGAAAATAAATCCAGATTAAGTACACAGTTGTTATGGAAATCAAGTTTAGTTGCTAGCTGTACCTTGTAGTCGTCAATGATCTTGCGAATGGTGCGTCCACGATGACCAATAATGTGCGAGTGGATGCGTGTATCGATCTCGATGACCTCGCGATGCAGCGTTCGCAATTCACCGACAATCTCCATGATGGCATCGCGAGCGGACTCAGCCTTGGCCTGATAGCCGGTAATGGAAATGATCTGCTGATTAGGATCATCACGCTTGGGCAGCGAGATGTTGACATCATGATCGGCGCGCAGCTTATTAATGACAGCGCCCTGGCGACCAATCAGCTTGGAGTGATATTCCGGATCGACCTCCACCTGGAGGACAAATGAGCGCAGCTCGCGATCAGCACGATCCGCCTCATGCTCCTCAATCATCTTCTCGAGCGCCTCACGGGCCTCGGCGACGCGTGCCGGCGTGCCAGAGACCTTAATCACATCCGATTTGAGGTCGCTTGGCGGCAGCTCGACGTGCACATCGTGCGTGGACATAAACTGACGCACATGGGCGCCACGTGGGCCAATGATGGTGCGATGCAGATCGAAAGGAACATTCAGCTCTTCCTCGATGGGTATCAGATCAATCAGCGCCTGTTTGGCCGCCTCACATTTCTCGATGAGTCCGGTGATGCGAATAACGTCACAATGACGCACTTGCTCCGCGCTGGGCTCACCGTCGGCGCCTTCCTCGCCCTCGCCGTTAACACCGTTGGTCAGACTTTCAATGGGTTCGGTGGCATCACGGTCGGGGAACTTAATCTGCACATCGAATTCGGAGGTGACCTGTTGCACCTTGAAACCGCGAGCGCCCATAATGGTGCGATGCTGACGTTGTGGTATAACAACCTCGATGGTTGTTTGCGCCTCCAGATCTTCGACGGTCTCCTCGATGCGCTGCTTGGCCGCCTCAATGCACTCCTTGGCGCCCTTGATGGTCACCGTGGCCGAGTTGGTGCCGGAACGCGGGAAGGAAATTATCACGCCGCCGCACTCCTCCGAGATGCGATGCAAAATGGTGGCGCGCTTGGCCACAAAGTGCTTGTGGTGCTTGGGATCGACGATGACCACGCCCTCGGTGACCTCGTCGCACTCCTTAATGATCGCCTCCAGCTGTTCTTTGGCCTTATTGACGTTCTCCTCTTTGCCAATAATGATGATGGCCTCCTTGTCGCTGTCCTCATTCGAGGGGAAGATAATGCGGGCGCCCGTCGCATCGCGTATCTTGCGTATGGAGGCACCATTCTTTCCAATAAGGAATTTGTGATGCTGCTGCTTGGCGCGCACCTCAACGCTGAACGAGGCCTGCTGACGCTCGTTGGCCAGCTCCAGCAGCTGCGACTTGGCCTTCTCCACATCATCCTTGGGACCGCGAATGGTGACCTGAACGGAGAGCAAATATTACATTATAATTTATTCGATATCTCTAAAATATCTCTTACCTTATCGCTCTTGGAATCACTGTTGGGGAACTTGATGGTGACGCCGCCGCACTCCTCCATGATGGCAGAGATGAGTTTGCCGCCGGTGCCAATGATGGAGTTGTAGTATTTGGGCGAAATTTGCACCTCTTCGGTAACAATATCGGAGAGTTCGTTCTGGATCTTTTGAATGCGTTCCTTGGCCTCCAATACGTTCTCCTTTTTGCCAGTGATGACAATCACTTCGTTCGTATCGCCCTCGGCGGGTAGATCGATCTTCGTTTGGGTCTCGTCGCGTATCTTTTTGATGTTGGCACCGCCCTTGCCGATGACAAACTTGTGGAATTGCTTGAAAATTGGCACTTCGATGATGTGCGATGACTCCTGGATTTCCTTGACAAGCTTCAGTAGGTCCTTATGGCACTTGTCCACATCCTCCTTGGGGCCGCGCAGTTTCACAATATCAGTGTTCTCCTGGGGCGTCGGTATCGTGATGGTCACCTGACGGTAACGATCCTTCACCTCGCGTATCTTCTCGCCCTTGGCGCCAATGATGGAGCGATGCAGGCGACGATCGATGATCACATCCTTTGACTTTTCATTTTCCAGTTTATCGATTTTTTCTTGTAATTCAAGCTGCGCCTGACGCACACCCTCCTTGGGTCCCTCGATCCGTATATTGTTCTGACCCTCGCGCTCCTCAATGTTGATTTTCACATTCAGATCATGCTTGAGACGATTCACATTGGCTCCCGCCTTGCCAATAATATGCTTGTAATACGATGGATTCACCGCCATCACTTCGTATGTGAAATTCTCCTCATAGTTACGAATGATGTCGTTCAAATAGGAGACAGCCCTGTCCACATTCTCGGGATCGCCCTCGAGCTTGATCTTGTTGTCCAAACAGTTGACATTCACGTTGGGGCAATCCTCCTCGAGCTGCTTCATGTTGGCACCCTTGCGACCTATCACATACTTGTGTATCCAATGCGGCGCATTGATCTCCACCGACTTGACCGAATTGGCTTTCTGGTAGACAACGGTGAGGGCATTGCCCAAAGCAACTTGGGGACCGCGTAGCGTTATTGTCTCCAGGGTGGAATCATTAGGCGGCATCTCAACGGAGACACCGGTGAGCTGCAGAATCTCAGCAATGGTGGAGCCCTTGGGACCGATGACATAGCGATGCTGTGGCTTGGCCACCTCAACGCTCACCGTCGAGCATTTCTTCTCCATCTCCTTGTAGATGGCTTCCACTTTTGCTTTTGCGGCGACAACTGCATCCTTCTCGCCAGAGATAATAATATCCTCCTTTTGCACGTGCTGCGGCGGCACATTGATCTTGGCGCCCGTCTCCTCCTGCAGTTTGTTCAAATTCTCATTATATGGGCCAACAATGAACGGATGATAGATCTTCGGCACCGTCGTCCGATCTGACGATTTCTTAAACTGCTCCGCGGACAACTGACGAATCTCTTGCTCGGCACGCTCAATACCATTCTTGGTGCCTGCAATGGTGATCACATCGCTTTCATCGCCCTGATTCGGTATATTGATGCGTGTCGCGGTCACGCGCTCAAGTTCGCGCAGCCGCTCACCACGCTTGCCGAGAATGACGCGATAGTGTTCGCGGGGTACGGTCACCTGGCGGCTGACCTGCATCGAGAAGGCTATTAGAATCTTGCGCCGAGCATCAAGCAACTCGCTCTGCTTGCCCTTGATCAAGAACGTGAGCGATTTATTCTTGCCACTAACAATCTCAATTTGGGCGCCCGTATCCTTCGTGATCTGCTGGCAAATGCGTTTCGATTCGCCTTCACCAAATTTCTCAGAATCCGTTGAATTGCGCTCCTCCATGGGCACATGCAGAACCTACAAGATGGCACAATTAATATAATTTCTAATGGAGAATAATCTGTAGGACTTACCTGAGTTTTCTGCGAGCTGGTCACACGCGCAATTGCCGGCGCAGCGGGGCCTAGTGCCGCTCCAGCGGACGAATTCGTCGGCAGGGCCGGGAATAGATCGTCATAGCTAAATGCGTTCGTTGCATTGCTGGTACCACTGGTGGTACTGGTGGGCGTGACCACCGGAGTCGGTGACGATGGCTGCTCGGTGGACGACACCAGTTCCTGACCATTGTTGAGAGCGTTTGGTTGTTGCTCAATGTTACTTGCTGTTGCGAAAAATGTAAAAGTTAATACAAAAATAAAACAATGCTTAAAATGAGAGCTTACCGTTAGATTCCTCCATCACTACTGCTTGCATTACTTAAAAAAAGAGAAGAGTCCTTTTTCGTTCCAAGTCGTTACAGTAACACTGCAAAAAAAAAGAGAGAAAAAGAACATTAAGTCACAAGAAATTAGTTAAAAGTATTACAAGACTATGTAGATTGTAGACAAATATGAAACCTTTACATATAATTATTGTCATAGATAAGAAATACATTTTTCTATCCAATTTATTCTAATCATCTTTAATAAAAAATCTGAATCTTATAATAAAAAAAACACCTCAAGCAGATCCGATGTGGGATATTTTTACGTCATTTATTATCTTTTTAGTTGTAATTATTGTCAAATTTAACTTATTTATTATTGATCTCCAATCCTACTGCTAAAGTAGTCAGCTCCAATGCATCTTAAATACTTTTACTTACGGGATCTTTTTTAAAGTTAACACATGTACAGAATTAAATGATAAAAATTCAAGTTTTTTATTGTGAAAGTTGGAACTGAGCACGAATATTCGTGTTTTAATTGGAGTTTTCTTTTGTTTTGCTCGATTGAAACGAATGGAACGAAAATAAACCCAAGATAAACCTAGAAACTTGGGCATTAGACATATGAAAATCTTCTTGGGTATTGATAAGGCAGCGACCCGCATGTCGCTGACGCTCCAATGATAACAGCGTGCGTTTATATTTATAGGAACGTTTGGGAGGCAGAGACACAGAGAAAGAGGGGGGATTTCGGCTCATTTCGCTGATAGACCAATTCTAGTCAAGCGTTAGACGTTAGTTCTTAACTAAAGAAAACGCTAAATGGCCACGTAATGTCAAAATATTTGCTTTGAGCAAGCTATACATTTGTATGTATATAGTATATGTATGTTGACTTCTGAGCAACGGGTGATAAGTGGACAGTTTTTGTATTTTGTGCGGCCACGCTGGCAAAATCGTTTAAAGCGAATAGCTGATAGCTATCGAACCAGTCTGATAAGAGCCAGATATATAAATACGCACGTTATACATATAAGTAATTATACAAATATACGCAGAAATAACTGTTATTATCAGAAGTAAAAGTCCGGTTTGGGACCGGTGAAAGGTTAAGAAACGACCACAAGCGCGGAAGAGAGATCGAGAGTATCAGCATTCTTCGTTACCAAGTATTTCTTCCGAATACCGTTAAAGACATGCACTTGTTCAAAGCTGCCCCTGGTTTGGTGTTTGTGCGTTTCATTGTATTTGTGTGTGCCTCTCTGTGCGTGTCTCTGTGTATGTGTGTGAGTCTGTGGTTTTCTAAATCAGCGCCCAACAAGTTTTTTAGCCTACATTTTCTTCTGCTTTAGCAACAGCAAAAGCAGCAGCCAAAAGAACAACAAAAGACGTTGCCACTATCGCCATTGGTTTCACGTACTCACAAAATGAACGAAAAAGAAAAGCCGCTTCTGTCAAACTGACTACTAAACACCCTACGGAATCTATAACAGGTTTTAAGTCATTTAATTCCTTACAAAAGGTAAAGAAATATATGTATGCTATTTATTTATTTAGATGATTTATCGTCAATTTGTTTTGGGAATTCAAATATAATGTTTACAAAATAAGTAATTCTACTCTATTTAAAAACTGATCACCTTATAACTAATCTCGACCGCGTTACAAACTGCATGGCAATGCATTGGATGACCGACACGCATGAGGGTATCGTATAAAAATGTGTCAAAAGAAGAAACAATCCAAGTGTGAGCGAGCGACAGAGAGAGAGAGAGAGAATCTAGCTTGATGAACTGCTCTGTTAGGGGGGTTACAAGGGGGATCAGCTATAAAACCGGATGATAGCCGGCAACTACATGAACCGATCGTCAAGTCTGTCTGTGTGTTTGAGTGTGTGTGTGCGTGTGTGTGTATGTGTGTGCTTACGTATGCATGTATGTGTTGTATTCTGCGCTGCGCTGCATGCGCACTTCTTGATTTTTCGTGTAGTTGTTGCTTTTGTATTGGTTTAGCTTGGCACCTTTCGAGGCAGCACAAAGACAGGCACAGGTAAAAAATAAATACAAAGGTAATACACATACACACATTTATACGTGTCTACATATGTAAATGTGTAAATACATATGCATGCGCTGCAGCGACGACGTTGACGTTGTCGTCGACAAGCCACCCAAAGTTCAGCTTTGAGCATTTTCTATGCACATTTACATATAGAAATTTTTTTGTGTAAGGTGCTCAGACCAATATTAATTTGAGTGGTGTTATTTAAGCATATTGTTGCTCCCACATGCTGAGGATGAACAAATATATATATACTTCGATTCTATATACAGAAATACGGAAAGCAAAAATAAAAGCCTTGACGTAGCTAGTTTCTGCATGAAAGTCGGCTGCATACCTCAGAAGAAGACAGTTACTTCTTCAGAGTTGCCAATTAGGTTTTTTTTTTATAAAGTTAGATCTGGCTTTTTCAAATGCAGTGATTTTTATTTTACTTTTTGGATATTTTCAGGTACGTGAGGTGATACGAAGACTAATTATGTGATTTAAAAGCTGACTGAGTTCCTGTCTTTGAATTGGATAAACATATCTGGTGGCGCGCTTTCTACCAAAAACTAGATTTTGTTTCGGTTGAGAAAACGCTGGCAGCACAGCTGGCCCGCCCTCTCACACAGACACACACGCACAGAAAAGTTTTAAAATGTTAAGTTATGCAAATGTATACGGAATATTGAATGTAGTGAAGATCGTAAACAGTTTATTGGTCAGGTTGTTCAACTTACTGTACTGTAAAATCCAAAAAATCCGGCCTAAATTTGTCCTTTAACAAAATCCAGTTTGATCAACTTGGCGTGTCTCCTGCTGTAAGATAAAGAAATGCATAAGAATTTGTATATTAATAAGTTTATACATTCGTATTCGTTAAGTGAATCGTAAAATGACAATTAAGAAATCAGACTCAAAACTAAAGGAAAAACATGTTTTGTATGCTGTGCAAATGCTCCAAATGCTTTACACTAAATGCAATTGGCCGAGCATATGGCAACTATGGCGGGCCTCTGCCGTGTTTATTAACAGAAATGTGCATCAATTCAAAAAGAGTACAGTGAGAGAGACAGGAAGACCGAGAGAGATATAGAGAGAGTGAGAGTAGAGAGGAGAGAGTGCAGTGGTGCTGCCCTATGGCAAAACTAGCGGCGACCTTTATGCATAAATATGCGGGCCACTTATTGGACAATTATTATTGTTCTGTTGATGTCACTGCAGTGGAGCGCACGGAACAAAAAGTGGAGCATAAAATATGAGTGTGTGTGTGTGAGTGTGTGTAGGCGGAAGCGACGCGTGAGCAAGAAAGAGTGCGTAGTTGAGTAAATATGAGTGAAAGGTTTTTAATGCTTTCAACTTGTTTGATCACTCTAAAAGTAGTATACAATTTTTTTTTTGGTCATTTTAGTTAGACGAAATGTATTTTGAAGACGAATGCCAAAAGTTCAAAAATCGTATGGCTCATGCTCACACACACACCAACACACACAGAGGCACGCGCGCACTAGCACACTAACATAAACGCTGCCGCCAGTCTTTGCTGTTGCTGCTCCCGCTGCTGTCAATCGGACATAGACACACTCACACACACACAGACATATATACATATGCATAGTTTTATGGGTGTATGCGTGGACGACGTCGTAGACTCCGCCACCGCCAATGAAATATGGCTCTGACTTTCGTGTCTTTCTCTGTGCGCTGTGTGTGTGTTTGAGTGCCCGTGTCCGTGCCCTGCATATGTGTGACGACGACGACAGCAGACCGACCGTGCGGTTGATAATACTATTAAAAAACACGTTGTTTTATGTTTTTTTTTTTTTGATTTGAGGCGAATTTTCTTTTTAAGAATTTACGTATTTTGAACATGTAGTGCATACTGCACTGAATTTTTTTTGTATTTCTTTTGAAATGCAAGTAAGAAGTTTCCACGTTGCGGCAGCCGCGGCCTCAATTTTCTCTCAAGTCGGCGCCGCCTTCATCACTTATATTTCAAGCACATTTTTATTTAAGTTTTGCAATTGAAATTGGTCTTTTCGGCGCGCAGAGTTTGTCTCAGTGTTTAAGCGCCTTTAAATAGATCTTTTTGATTAATTTTAAGTTTAGACTTTCTACTTAGAACTGCAATACGCACACGAAACGGATATCAACTCCAAGTAAAGTGAATGAATGAGCAACTGAGCGAACGTGGCAAAATGCAGCGTGTTGCCACATGGCGTTTTTCTAGTGGCAACGCTGCGGACACAAGAAAATCAGTGCTGCCAGAAAGTTTTCATGTTGTGGGTGTTGTGTGAGAGCACTAATCGATAACAATGTCCATTGCTCATTTTGGCTGTTTACCATCCTTAGCACCATTCACAACAAAGACAAAAGAGCGAGTAGCTTTTTTTCTTATTCTTCGGTTTGCACGGAAAGTACTCGTTCTCTGGCATTTCCGAAAGATAGTTTATTTATAGAACAGAAATCGGCGACAAACATACGCGACATGCCTAAGTTAAAGAGTTTGGTACCCAACTTTTTTGGCAACAACAAAGATAAGCACAACAATACGAATATGAATACGGAGGAGGGACGACTGGAAACAGACGCATTGCCCATTAGCGAGGAAGATAACAATAGCGGGGCGCTATCGCTGGCCTCGAATACACCAACACCATCAGCGGACCTAACCGAGTCCGTGTTGCGTGAACTCTCCGATCCAAATTACAATTCCATGGATGTCGTCCAATCGGCGCAGATTCCAGGCTCCGCCCTAGCTAACAACAGCAACAACAACACTATGAACACAATGAATGTGCATAGTGCACAGCAACAGGTGGTCATGAATTTCTCGAATGCCAGCAACTTGCATTTTGGCTCCGTTTACAATTTCAATCAGAGCCTGAGCGCCTGCAGTTCACGTAAGGGCAGCACAAGCACCACAGAAGAGGTTGCAGGAGCCATTTCACCCACCTCACCGGAAGGCAAACGTCATGTGCCGCGCAAAACCGTTAGCATTGTGGCCATGATGCAGTCGCAACAGCCGCCCGATCATCGACTGCTGGACACGGTGGCCACACATCTTGGCGAAGGCTGGAAGCAAGTAATGCGCGAGCTGGGCCACTCCGAGGGTCAGATCGAGCAGGCGATTATCGATCACCAAATGCACGGCAATATCAAAGAGGTATACTATTGTTAAATACATGTGGCTGTACAGGCCTTAAGTTTTTCATTTCAATTGTAGGTCATATATCAGCTGCTCCTGCAGTGGGTGCGCGGTGCTGACGATGGTGTCGCCACTGTGGGGCGACTCACCACGCTGCTGTGGGAGACACAGCATCGTGAGTGCGTGCAGCGCATGAAACTGGTTTGGAAAGCACTCGAGAAGCGTAAGACATCCAGTTAGTTAGCGCTTAAATCAACATGAGTTGTACTTCCCCCAATGAAAAAATTTAAAGTTAGTCACTAATTTAATTGTTAGCCTTTCTAATATTGATAGTTAAGCCTTTGGCTACCTGAACATTTTTCCACTACTTGTTTGCGCTCTCAGCAAAACAAAAGCATTTGTGCAATAATTTGTTAACGATTTTTTGACAAACGGCATTATATAATACAGTTGATGCTCGCAAATTAGAATTGCCAAGTTCTTACTTTTGATTAATTTTTGTTAAGTTTCAAATTTGTATGTTAAAATTTGATAGTTCATAAAATTGTTGAATAGCCTGAAAGTACCTGCAAAAATTAGAGTAAATCTAAATTCATTGCGTTCCAATTAGCGAGCACCTACTGTTCATTTAACCTTTCGAATAAATGCCTTAAAGTTTGTCCGCAAAGCAACTTATTTTTTAAAAATGTGAATGTGATATTTAAGTCGAGTATATGATTAGGTAATATGTGCATTCTTTTCGAGTAATCTTTTGCAATAAAACAAGACGTAAATCGGTGAGATTTATTATGTAATTTTTAATACATTATTATATTAATATAGTTGCAATCAGTTTATTTTTGTGATCTTTGCGGCCAACATATCAATTAACATTTGTGCGCCGTTGCCATTACTTGACCGATAGTTGGGCAGCTGCTCCATCCGCTCGAGCCAAGCGCTCAGCCGTGGATAACGTTGCTGCTGGACGGGCGCCAGACCCAATAGGCCGGACACAGAGGACACATAACTGAAATCAGCTATTGTCAATGTGGCACCAGTCATATATTCTTGGGTGCCGAGGAACGCCTCGAGGAAATCGTACATGCTGTAGATGCCATCAATTTTGCTCTTCGACACTTCCGTTTGATTGTGATGGAATACCGGCAGGGCAATCTCACGAATGCAGCCCTGGAATATGACGCCCGAATCGAAGTGGAGGCGTTGATCGACAACGGCACGCTTGTAGTAATCTTTGGGATACAGTTCATCCGTCTTGCCATATTTACGCACCAGATACGCCATTATCGCATGCGAATCCCAAATGCAGATTCCATCATCCTCCAGCAGCGGTACCGTATGCTGTGGATTCTTCAGAGTGTACTCCTTGCTCTTGTGCTCACCAGCCAGCAAATTAACCAGCTTGTAATCATACTGAAGACCCAGGGCGTGAAGTGTCAGCTTACAGGCACGCACCGGTGGACTCGCCTCCAAGCCATACAACACTAATTTGCCCATTATTTAAATTGGAATTGCAAATCGAAGCGTGCTTACGCTCCAACTGTTGAAATTGCACTAAAATGGTCAGATTGCTATTTGAATTTGCTGCAGCTTTTTATATAATCGAAATTCGTTTCGGTTTCGGTTTTTTTCGTAGCTTGAATCTGTGCCAGACGAGCAATCTAAGGTCAAACAACAATCACAACTAGCGGGGATTTTCTAGATTTTCTCATTTCAATTGACATATTATAATTGTTGTGAAATTCTGGGCCTTGCAGCCACATGTGATTATTGTGCCTCTTGCCTAATACAATCTATAAATACGTTGTTTAAGTCTCGTACCCAAAAAGAAGTTTCAATCAAAAATAGTTATGGTTTCGTTTGATTTCTAGGAAAACCTTTTAATTGACTTCAAAGCGTGCACAGATAAGATTATCAAGTCCAAATATTCTGATAACGGTTCCAATTTGCAGTTTATGCAAAGGTCATTGATTCTACTAGTTATCATATTGAATTATTAGACTATGATTTTTGGTTGAAAAGCACATGTGTTTTATTTTCTGAGCAGTAATTAAATAATCGCTGTCTTCACATGATTAACAGCTTTAATTTGAACGAGTCAGAGTGCTGTAGTGAGCTGCCGAGTGAGCTCGACTACGATATATCCTCAGCCCAGTTGTTAAATACATTCTAGTTTAATTGCAAAATTTCCATTTAAAAGTTTTGCACCAAATTGTGAGCAGGTCTGCAAGCGCGCTCTGCCGACAAACACGTGAATATTCATACATACATACATACATGCATACATATATACGTACTTGCCATCGTAACGGGGTAACGGTGCTCTGCAGAATACACACAAAAACATATTGACGCTCGCGTCGCTTATCATGTCATCTCTTTCTCACACATTCACGCTCATATTTATGCATGCAGAAAATGCTTGCGGCTGCTGATGGAAATTAAACCAATATGAGAATATATTTCGGCTATAACGTGGGTGGATGAAATTTGGGCAGTTGATCTATAATATGCTTATGTATATTCTGTGTAAATTAGAAGATTCTGCTTTAAAATTGTAGCATTTATTGCTATTGGAAATCGAAATGTATCGATATTCGACAAACGGAGTCATTTATCGATCAAATAAAGCATACTTAATCTGCGCCGGGTATACGAGAACTTATATTCCAAATTTGAAGTCTCTAGCTCTTATAGTCTCTCAAATTGGCGTGTTCATACGGACAGAAGGACGGATGGACAGACGGACATGGCTATATCGACTCGGCTATCGATATATGGGGTCGGAGATGCTTCCTTCCGTTTGTTATATACATTTGCACAAAACTATTGTACTTATTTTTAATGGGTTCAGGGTATAAAATTATAACTGATAACGGTTACGATCCCTAATATTTATCATAATAAATGTCATTTTATGAAAGCTTTGAGTAACAATTTGACACTTGTTATAACTTACTAAAAAATAATACGCAAAACAATTTGTTTATCAAAAAACATTCGACTACGAGAGAATGATTCATTAAATTTAAGGGAGTATTTCGATTTTAGAAGAACGCTTAAGAGATTTGTCAATAGCAAAGCTTTTAGCGATTCTCTTTGTTGTTTTTATTAGATATTCATTTTATCATTTTGCCCTTACTAAAAACTTATGGTGCCACTGTAAACTTGGCCTTCTTAACTGAAGCCACAAAAAGACGAGCACCTTTCTCATTTTCAGCATAGAATGGAAACTGTTGCATGCGATTTATCCAAGCAGTGAGCTTTGGATATTTAATGGAATCAATTTCGACATAGGCCACCATTGAACTGATCGATGCGATAAGACTAAAGTCAGCAATGGTCAGCTGATCCCCAGCTATATAGTCCTGATCCTTGAGGAAAACCTCCACAAAATCATAAGCCTCAACAATGGCCTCCAAACGCTCTTTGGGCACCTCAGTCTTGCCATGGAAGAGTACCATTTTGGTGATGCTTATCAAAGCATTGGCAAATACAACGCCAGACTCAAAGTGCAATCGCTGATCGACAAGGGCGCGCTTGTAGTAATCCCTGGGATACAGCGTATCATCCTTGGCATATTTACGCACCAGATACGCCATTATCGCATGCGAGTCCCAAAATCGCGCCGAATCATCCTCCAACATGGGCACCGTATGCTGAGGATTCTTCTCCAGATAAGCCGGCGACAGCTGTTCTCCTTTTAGCACATTCACCTGAACATATTTATAAGCGATTTGCAGTGCTGCCAGCGTCATTTTGACGGCACGCACTGGCGGACTGGGATCGATGCCGTATAGCGTCAGTTTAACCATGTCGAAGGCTCGCAATGCGAATACAGACTAGCTGCTGAAGAGCTTTTCAAAGCAGAAGCCAAAAAATTAGCCAGCCCTGCTGCTATATGTTAATAAGTATTTTGGACTGCTCGCTGAAGAAACAAACTTCAGATGCTCTCTTAGCATTATGTCATCATTCGGGTCTGAAAACTTAATTGCTTTCTCTTAGCTTGCGCTCTTTTTTAATTCGAATACCCATCGATAAATGAGAGATGTTTTTAGAACTTTATGAAGAGCACCTAAGCCGTTAACTGTTTGGCTTCTTGCTCTCAGTTCCACACACAGAGATAAAATGTACACACACTGAAACCATTTAAACAATTTGAGCGATTTTTGATAAGAACATTTCTAGAAATATATTTACAACATATGTATGTTTGTTATGAACAACCGATAACACTTTTTATTTGCTTATGCTGTCACTATGTAAGTTTACTTTTAATAACGGCGGCAAATTTTTGAAGACCCTGAGAATTTTCCCCATAATACGGCAACTTTTCCAAACGCTTAACCCATGCACTCAGTTTCGGATACTTGGCGGAATCGACGGGCGCATAGATCTCCAGCGAGCTGATCGATGAGATGAGACTAAAGTCGGCAATTGTCAACTGATCGCCGGCCATGTAATCGTGATCCTTGAGGAAAGCCTCCAAAAAATCGTACACTTCAAGAATGGCCTCAATGCGTTCTTTGGGCACCACAGTCATGCCCCTGGCTAGAATCATTTTGGTAACGGATCGAAAAGCATCGCCAAATACGACACCAGATTCAAAGTGCATACGTTGATCAACACGGGCGCGCTTCACCAGATCCTTGGGATAGAGGGAGTCATCTTTGTCATATTTGCTCACCAAATAGCTCATGATTGCATGCGAGTCCCAAATGCACACTTCACCATCCTCCAACATGGGCACCGTGTGCTGCGGATTCTTCTTCAGATATTCCGCTGAATGCTGCTCTTTATTTAGCACATTGACCACCTTATAGTCATAGGGCAATTGGAGAGCAGCCAGCACCAGTTTAACAGCACGCACGGGAGGACTGCCATCGATTCCGTAGAGAATTGGCTTCACCATGTTTACTGCTTGGCTATATCAACTATAATTGACTAGTCAAGGGTCGCGGCAACGCTTATATATGACTCGACCTTTCGAAGAGAGACGTCCAAAATGTCCAATTAATTTTGAGAGAAGTTAGAGTTGCTCAATAGCAAATTTTACTCTGGCTATTTTTGACTCTCTTCAACAATGCTATTGATAAATCGAAACCAAATTGAAAACTATCTTTAAGCAAGTTTATTGAACATTTCAGTGCACAAATTCCATGGTAATTAAGCAATGTGAATTGTTCTACTGTCTTTTGAATTAATATTGTATTGTGGTTTAAGAGAGCTCTCATTCGTGTTTATTTGCGGGTTGTTTCGCTGAGAGGCTAACTTTGTACTTGCGATTGTCTATTTATGTGTGTTTTTTTTGGCTTGTCCCGGCAATAATAATCAATTTTTTCAAGCTGTTTGTCGATGCTGACTCGTAGTGACTCGGCTATTTCTATTGCAAGTACATAAACAATAACTTTATTATTAATATAAGAGAATTGCCATGTATTTGCCGCTCTCTTGTTCGCTAAATATTGGCATAAGTGCGATAAGTAAGTAAGTGGTAAATCTCCGATTTGGGATTACGATAAAATTGTAAAGTTTTTCGATTTGAGCAGACCCTCAAGCTGTGCGGCTCCAACGCCATTGGCCTCCTCATAGTAGGGCAACTCCTTGAGACGTTCCAGCCATTCCAATATCTTTGGATACTTGCCGGGATCCAGTTCCAGGTACACAAACAAGCAGCCAATCGACGTTACAAAGCTAAAATCGGCTATGGTCAGCTCGCTGCCAGCCACATAATCGTTATCGCCGAGTAGAACCTCTACAATATCATAGACCTCACCCAAGGTATTTAAGCTGGACTGTTCAATGTTTGGGATACCTTGAAAGAGCAATCTTCGCGTTATCGGACGCAGTGAGCCCGTGAACATCATACTCGAATCGAAGTGTAGCCGCTGATCGACAATAGCGCGTTTCTTCCAATCCGTCGGATAGAGAGCATGGTTTGGTGCATATTTACCCACCAGATAGGCCATTATGGCATGCGAGTCCCAGATGACAAATTCGCCGTCCTCCATTAGTGGCACTGTGTGCTGCGGATTCTTCTCTAGATAATTGGGCAACAAATGTTCACCAGCTAATAAATTCACAATCACCAGCTTGTAGGGCAGCCCCAGTGCCTTGAGCGTTAGCAGACAGGCGCGTGTTGGTGGACTGGCCTCCATGCCATAGATAAGAATTTTACCCATGTTTCAGCGGTGATTGAAAACTGCAACTGAATGCGATGAAAGGCGGACAGGTCCTTTTATAATCGTACGCCAGCCAGGCCTGGGAAACCTGTGGCTGTGTCCAAGGACATACTAAAATTAGCACAAATGGTATAATTACTCCAAAAGTAATTGAATACAACTCACCTTGAAAACCAAACGAAATGCAAACGGTCAACAAATTTATTATGCCTCAGTTTACTGCAAACTAACATAAATAAAGAATATTTTTTTGTTGCATATTACAAGCAATTTTGAAAACGAAATGAAGGTTGGAAAAGTTACTTCAAATCTTAAATCAAATTTTACAATTACAAAAATATAATAATATAATATAGAACATCTCATAAATATAAATAAATTCCTTTTAAATTGAGCGACTTAAGCGTTTACGATAGGAAAGAAAATACATTAATACAGATATCATAATAATTTTCAAATATAATTTATCATGCGATCTGAAAAAAATAATAAAGTTAAGATGTAATCATTTAATTAATGGATGCATTATAAATATATTAAATACTGTTAAACTAAACAAATCGCCACGCTAGGTGTCTATAGGGTATATGAAACTTGATATCCCAACTATACTAAACTTATACTATAAGTTGATTGAATTTAAATAATTTATGCATGTGAAACGCACAAACTGGCGAATTGTGTGAATCATGAATCATGGTAACGGTGCCTTCGAAAAATATTTTGTCAAGCGTATTCCTCAAATTTAAATAAAATTCTTAAATGACATATGCTGCGAGCTCTATGCAAATATTGACTTAGTCGTAGATAGTGTTTGGTAGGCAACGGCAATCTGAAAGCCAAGTTACTTATCTGTAGCATTAATAAACAATCAGGCAACAACTTAAACTTGCAGCATTATGACGTCTTTGTTTTTGTTTTTTTTTTTACCTGTAAGTAGCACTGTCGAGTATCTAATCTTATCTAAACATATGCTTAACATCACTTTTGTGCACTGACTAGTTGCTGGCAGTCAGTCGAAAATTGTGATCATCACCCTAAAGAAGCTAAAGACCGCGCAAGCAAAAGTACCCGACAGAGAGATTCCTTAGAGATCCTTCAAAATGGTGCTCATATTGCATGGAACACGGATGAATCCATCTGAGCGCGCTATCCTCTTAACGTTGCACGCTCTGGATCTGGATTACGAGTTCCGGCAAGTGGATATGCCGGCAGGATATGATCAACTGCCTACGGTGCCGACGCTGGAGGATGGCGACGCTGCCATTTGGGAGTCTCATGCCATTATCGGATATCTGGTGCAAAAGTATGCCAAGGATGGGGATGATGCACTGTATCCGCGGGAGCCGCTCCAGCGAGCCATTGTCGATCAGCGATTACACTATGAATCTGGCGTTCTGTTCGTTGCTTTCAAGGAGCTACAGCATCTGCTCTTTACGGAAAACATAACGGAACTGCCCAAGGATCTGATTGACCAACTACACGAGACATACGCAGTGTTGGAGCAATTCCTCGTCGACCAGGCGTACCTGGCCGGTCAGCACCTGACCATTGCGGACTTCAGCTTTGTCTCGACGTTAAGCAGTTTGCATCTGAGCTATGCACCGATCGATCCCACTGAATATCCCAATTTGAGCGCATGGTTGGCCCGAATCTCCTCGCTGCCCTACTACGAAGAGGCCAATCTCCAGGGAGCTCGACTCCTCGCCGACCAAGTGCGCGCCAAGCTGCCCAAGCAGTTCGACAAACTCTGGCAGAAGGCCTTCGCGGACATCAAAAGCGGCGCCGTCAAACTGTAATGTAATAAAACCCCATAATGAGAGCACTTTATATTTTTGTTGTTCCTTCTTGGCTTATGTATTCCTTCATGTAACCGCGATTTGAATAAAGTTCATGTATTTGCCTGTCTGCCACAAAATTTGCATCTGACCATTTCCTATACATAGCTTATTGTGCTCGACTATAAAATACCTATTATAAATAGTCTCAGATTTAAATGAATTTAAATTGCAATATGAAAAAGGTTTATTTCTTATGTAAACTTTAGTAAGAGAGATATTTATTTAGAGATTTTCTATATTTCTCTAGAAAATTGATTGAGTTTTGATCATGTTAATTTAGAAGGACTCTCATAATGCAGGTAACAGGCTACTAGTGATGTACTGTAACATAACATAATAAGTTAACATGCAACTATGTAGTTAACATTGATATCGATGTCGATCGATATCAATTGTGTGATCGTCAACGTGAAGAAAAAGAAATCAGTCGTTTTAGAAAAACGGATAATTTAGTTTTGACAGCCACATTAAGCAAATCGAAATATGATCTAGACAATTTTTAAATAATTTTTATCTTTTTCGTAGTACTAAAATTTACTGTAATGTATGCAAGCAATTAAAGTTATGGGATAAGGAATGGTACTCATACAATTTAACATGTTTTAAATATTTGTTTTTGAGATTTCTAAGTAAAGTGCATATACCCGTTTGGAAACATTCGCAACAGGGCATAATTATGTTTGAAAAACTTTAAAAACTTTTTGCGCTCATTAAAATTAAAAATTTTTCAGCTCGGGCAGCGCTACACAAGAAGAAGAAGAAGGAAAAAAAGATGCACGAAATGAAAAGAGCAAAGTTTTGCTGCCGTGTCGTGCATGCCAAAGTTGTTAAATCATAATTAATTTATGATGCCGCCAGCTAGCAACCTGAAGTTGGTAGCTCGTTTTTTAGTTGTTGGGAGTTGTGACTTACAAAACAGCAGCTGGGAGCAAGGTGCGTCAACGACTTTGTGTAAAACACTCTCTTAAAATGGCAAGGAACCTGCCTAAATGCCTGACAGAGAGATGCCACCCCCCGCCCTCAAGCACTTTGAAAGAGCTGCCTGCATCCCTCTTCTGGTTTTATGCACCCCATTGTAGAGACGACGACGACGGCAACGGCAACGGCACCAAACTAATTGGTTTAATTTCAACTTTTACATTGGATGTTGTCTCGCCACCGTCCCTGGGCCATGCCCACTGTGAGACCCGGTGGGCTGTCAAGCTTTATGCTTCGCCAGATTCGCTTGCCTTAATGCGAATTTTTTGCATTCTACTTTTGACGTTTCTACTATACCTGCTGCTGTTGCTACCTTTTGTGTTTTTCCGCTCTGTACTTTATCAATTTGTTGCAGCATACTTTTAGGCGTTCGCTGCAATTTCTCACTTTGCTTTGGGCAGAAAGTTGAGTTTGATTTTTCTGACAGTCCAGTGAAAAGCTGCTTAAGCGTGAGCTTCATTGCACAAATGCAAGATAAACGGTATTAAATTAGAGTACAACTCAATTGCTAAAACTTTTATATAGTTGAGCAAAAAATGAGTGTGAAGTGCGCTTTAATTGGTTTAAATGTGAAAAATATCACTACAGAAGATATATCACGAACTTTACAGGAATCATACTTATCTTTACTCGTCATAATTAATATTAGCACAAAATGATAGAACTTTTAAAACAGAGATTTTCTCTGAAAGTAGAGAATTCCACACATTTATTATAAGAGATACATATATGCTTTATAAAAAACACTAGTTGCTTTCAAAATCATCAACATATTCAGATGTATACTTTGCTGATTGATTTCAAGATCTCATAACTTATACTTAATGCTTCGCAGAATTGGATACTTTTCGCCAGCGCACTGGCCACGAAAATCATCCAGCGACAGATCATGGAAGGCTACGCCACCCAAGTTCTGAGCCTGAACATAGCTGGCCTTAATGGCCGCTGTTGTAGGATCCTCGTAGCCTACCCAGACACCGGACTCACCATTTTCACCCGCCGCCCGATATGCATAGATGCCATAGCGTTTCGTTGGATCACCTACCTTGCGAAGGTGATCTGTGCTCGTGTCCTTGCCCCCACCGAGATGATGCTGCAGCAGTTCACAGATCTCGGGCCAGCTCATCAAACCGGGAATCCCCGTCCGTTTACCAGCGGGTGCGGCGCCCTCCGTAGCCTCAATGGGTGGAAAGCCTGTGATGCCGGAGTCGCGGCTCATTTGCCAGGCGCGTCCATAGCTAGTGATCCCAATGTTCAGCTGCTGTGCATTGGCTGTGTGATTCAACCAGTACTCCACCTGATATTGGACATTCAATGTGGCATGCCGATCGGACATGGCACACAATGGCGTTGGCAAATCCGCTTGCTTCGGATCACGGTATGGCGTCTGGAAGTCATAGGTGCCCAAGTTGACAAAGTCCAAAAAGCTCATCACCGAGGGAATATCTATGTAAACTGTTCAAAATATTGAACATTAACTGGTATCAATTTGAATTGGTTTTAAATAAATCAAAATGAAATTAAAAATGCAGAAAGACCGGGTATCTCAGGCATGCCAAAGAATATACTTAGGCAACCCAAAGTGTACGCTTAAAGACCGGAGTCAAATTTCCGATATAAAAATTGTATCATAAATTTTTATTTTAAAAACCGATCGATTGTTCCCTTGAAAACTATTTGTTCTTGTCATATACAAGAAAATACCAGAGCTTGCGACCGTTTGTTCCTATGCAAGCTATATCCGATCCATATAAACCTGCTACAAAAATACCCATTTTTGCCAGGTTTCAGCAATATAGTTTCAAAGTTAATGGGCAAGTTTGCACAGAAATAGACAGACAGATTATTAAAAAATAATACTTGAATAATTTCCTTGTAGTAATTAATGTAATTAATATAATAATATTTAAAAAAAAGTCATAAGGAGTTTAATGGGCAATCAAATATTCTACTCACGTTCGGCATCCACATGTGGCAACATGGTAAGGGTCAGCTGTTTGCCATTGCGCTGCAATTCCAAGCGCAGCTCTCGCACAAGCGTTGCAAACTGCGCTTTGTGCTCTTCGGCCTTGGGATCGATAGCGGAGCTGCTGAACCAGCCCTTGAACGAATTCCACGCACGCTTCAAAGCGCCCTGCTGCTGCTTGGGCCGGACCTGGGGAAACTGCCATGCCAGATCGAGGCCATCGAAGCCATATTTGGCCAGTTCAGCGCTGATGCTGGACTTGAATTTGTTGCGGCTGTCCGCCTCCTCGAGAAGGCTCATATATTTACCAGTGTCTGCCACGCCCTCGGCATTAAGATCCCGTTCACCACCCACAGAGAGCAGAATGCGCAGATGGGGATAGCTTTGACGCAGCGCCGTTATATGAGCATAATGCTGCCGGTTATAGCTAAGCTCCGGATTGAGACTCTTGATCTTAAAGCTTTCCGCATCGATGCCTGCATATCCATAAATCAAAAAGTTGCAAAAACTTAAAGCTGGCTCCAGTTCACTGAGCGATAGTTGTGCAGGGCCTGTAACGTGTTGAATATCCAAAATATAAGTCAACATAGACAAAGATAACCCCACTCGACTTCCTTACGTCTAACAAATACAGATTAGACGACATCTCGCACTCACCTTCACGGACAAAACTGGAGGCGTCGTAGAAACAAACGAGCTTAGCCACATCTGCCTGGCTCACATGCCAGGAGCAGCCCAGGCAGAGCAGCACTCCCAGAAATACACCACCACTGGGCAACATATGTGTGTGTGTGTGTGTGTGTGTGTGTGTGTGTGTGTGAGTGAGTGTACGTATGTCTCCGATACGCTGTGTTTACTGCGAGATTGGATTGCGGACTGATGCTGAGGCCGTCGCTGAGCTGGACGTGCTGATAACGCTGTGCGAAATGAATTCAAAACCTAATACAAAGCACGAAATTCATTTCAAAAACTTCTGAGCGTTAGGTCTCTCTAACTTTGACGTAACTCGATTGTCAGCTACTCTGTTTTACACATTTTTTGGTAATATTTAAGATTAGTCAAGAATCTTAATTTTCTTTATAAAGTTATCATTATTTATATGTTTGTTACTCTAGTAGAAACGGAATATTTCACAAATAAATAAATTAAACTTACAAACTGTCAAATTGAGCGAATAAGTAAGACTATCAAACGTGCTCCAAATTGCGAATACGGGAAATGGTAAGCAAATGATAAATAGCAGTTTTCATATGAAAATTCTCTTAATATAAATAATATAAAGCATTCTAAAATCAATCTCAAAGATGGAAATTCCACACGGATCTTCCTTGCTCTATTGCAAATGTTTTTACTCGTAAATTTATAATCATTAATTAATACTGAAGGAAAAAAGTCTAAATCTTATGTCCATGAATAATGATAGCTCAATTTTAGGCCAGCTGTAATTCTAGAATCCAATTATCGTAGTGTATCTTTTGACTTACGTATGAGTATTGTTTTTCGACAGACTTCTCAAAATTCAATTACAAATTGTATAAACTAATAGTGCTTAGCTGTCTTTGTGTTCCTCCAATCTCTGACTGACATTTATATATATAGTTTTGTGTATGTATAAAATATACACACACACACACACACAAGTATTTAAGGTTCTTCTTGTGTGTGGTCAAAGTTGTGTCTATAAAGGGTATATGCATATGTGGTTAGCAGGCATTGAAGACTTCTTGGATTTGAACAGCTGTTAGCTTCATAACTTATATTTGTATCAAGAAAAAGACTATTAAAGCATTTCTAAAAATAGCAACATTTTATGGAATTTTTTCTATTATACAAACTAAAAGTACTTGTAAAGTTGTAATGTAATGCTAAACATTGCAATTACTTTTCAAGCACTTAATATACTTTAGATTAATTTGAGCAATTTTTTAAACTAAGTCAAATTAAGTTGTCCCTCAGGAACATTCACATTAATGTGTGAATTTCTTAACTAGTAGAAACAACATTCAAATATTCAAGTTGTTCTGAAACTGAAAATTCATTGAAGAAAAGAGCATTTCAGCTTCGTTTACACACACACTTTTCGCTACTCTGTCACAACAGTGGCACTGACATGTTTACCTACATAGATACACACACACACACACGCACACACACACACACACACACACACGCACACACATAATGTGAATGGTGTAGTGTGCACAGCGATGCATATTTTCACACCAGCTTGAGTAAATAGGCCCAAACCCCCGCAGAAGCTTTATTTTTTGGCGCTGCTTGCCTCGCCCCTCTCACGCCTTGAGATGCATTACTTGTAAGAATCTGTATATATTTAATAAAACAACAAAATTATGAAAGATGATGATATATTTACATAAATAGTGTATTATTTATAAATATTCGTTGAAGCAAATGTAAAAAAAGTGAACAATTTTTTTATAAAAGCACTGAAAATCCCATAAATCATTTTAAATCAAGCAAAAACTTCTTTCTTGAATTAAAAGTTAAAAATTATCCCACTGAAATGTTGCGTATTTAATATTTCTTACTCTAATCCAGCTTACAAGTTCTTTGTCTGAGAACACTTTTACCTAAATAGCTGTATAGCAAGCAAAAACATTTTAATTTCATTTAATTTTTCTCAGTTTGCTTTGAAACTTAATTGTATACACAATTCAGAGCTCAATGCAGAGAGTGAATTAACAACTACTACTATCTAAGCTAGGCTGTCTGACAATTCGACGTTCAGTTTCAAGTATATTGGTGAACACTGATCGGGTGAACGGTCTATACAAAGTGCATCACATATATATTTACAGATAATTCGGTGCAACCTGGCAAGGTCAGTCACATACTTGGCAGTTGGTCAGAGTTGTTGTAGTGTCAGAATTTGATAATAAATAACAAGTGATTGATCAATGTATTAAATGTGTATTTATTGTATTTACTGTGCATAAGGCAAATGCGATTTGGCTGCAATCATTGATTCTAGAATCTCATCAGATAAGTTTCCATTTTTATTAAGGAATCTAAATAATGTGTAGTTTGTGTGCTGTTTGGCATTCTTCAGTTTAGTTCTGCAGTCCTCACCCTCCTGTAGAAAAGCAGCCACGACTAGGTCCGATAATGACGTCACCACCCCTTAAGGGATCGGCTGTGCGAAGAAATTTCCAAGTTTAATATCGAGTTCAAAATGCATAAAGTCCTTCTACTCACCACTGGCAAAAGCCAACAGACCCAGCACAAATGCAATTGACAGCCACTTCATTTTCGAATAGTTGCAAAGCAGACCTCAATAATTATACTTATTTATAAGCAATGAAATCTTGTGCTTATATAGCTAAATTGATAACAGCTGCCGGGAAGAAACGTACATGTGACAACAGGTCAACTAGGAGGAAAAACCCGAAATTGAATATTTTAAGACCATCATTTTCGAATGAAATGAATGCTTTTGTTGCCTTGTGTATATTTAATGCGAAATCAAATCTCTTGATGTGTATAAGGCAAAAGTTCATGCTTATTTCATTGATTAACAAAGTAGTGAGAGAGAGGGAGAGAGAGAGAGAGAGAGAGAGAGAGCGAAAGAGATAGAGAAAGTAAGTACCACGTAATATATGTGTGATTAGTAAGGAGAAGTTATCCTTTATCCAAGAAATGTTAACAAAATTGCTATAGCAAATGTTAGAGAAATCGAATCTCCCCATTCAATAGGGAATATACTGGATTTATCATGAAATCAAGAGCAGAGTATTTTTAGATTTCCTAAGAAGCTTCAAGCTATAATCTACAAAAATATATAATAGTGCATTCAGAGAGGCTACTCCGCGCGTTATTTACTTCTGTTTCATTTATAAATGGGCTTTGCAATGAATATTTCATGATCAGTTGCAACTTGCAGGAAACAAATAGAACATAAACAACATGAAGTGGATTTCCTTAGCTTTTATTGTGTGTCTATTGGCTCTGGCCAGTGGTAAGTGTGGAAACTGTAACCATAACTTCATGCATTCAATATGCATTTAATTTATAGCTAAGCTCCGGAAATCAGAAAGTTGCAAAACTTTAAAGCTGGCTCCAGTTCACTGAGCGATAGTTGTGCAGGGCCTGTAAAGTATTGAAAATCCAAAATATAAGTCAACATAGACAATGCTACTTGTGTATACAAAGATAACCCCACTCGACTTCCTTGCGTCTAATACATACAGATTAGACGACATTTCGCTCTCACCTAGAAACAAACGAGCTTAGCCACATCTGCCTGGCTCACATGCCAGGAGCAGCCCAGGCAGAGCAGCACTCCCAGAAATACACCACCACTGGGCAACATATGTGTGTGTGTGTGTGTGTGTGTGTGTGAGTGAGTGTACGTATGTCTCCGATACGCTGTGTTTACTGCGAGATTGGATTGCGGACTGATGCTGAGGCCGTCGCTGAGCTGGACGTGCTGATAACGCTGTGCGAAATGAATTCAAAACCTAATACAAAGCACGAAATTCATTTCAAAAACTTCTGAGCGTTAGGTCTCTCTAACTTTGACGTAACTCGATTGTCAGCTACTCTGTTTTACACATTTTTTGGTAATATTTAAGATTAGTCAAGAATCTTAATTTACTTTATAAAGTTATCATTATTTATATGTTTGTTACTCTAGTAGAAACGGAATATTTCACAAATAAATAAATTAAACTTACAAACTGTCAAATTGAGCGAATAAGTAAGACTATCAAACGTGCTCCAAATTGCGAATACGGGAAATGGTAAGCAAATGATAAATAGCAGTTTTCATATGAAAATTCTCTTAATATAAATAATATAAAGCATTCTAAAATCAATGCTCAAAGATGGAAATTCCACACGGATCTTCTTTGCTCTATTGCAAATGTTTTTACTCGTAAATTTATAATCATTAATTAATACTGAAGGAAAAAAGTCTAAATCTTATGTCCATGAATATTGATAGCTCAATTTTAGGCCAGCTGTAATTCTAGAATCCAATTATCGTAGTGTATCTTTTGACTTACGTATGAGTATTGTTTTTCGACAGTCTTCTCAAAATTCAATTACAATTTGTATTCCCAAATCTGTATATGTGTGTCTGATTAAAACATCATGCGTTACTTGTTCCAGCTGCTTTGCTCCATTATGGGATGCTTCTATTGCTAATGCCATCCAACCACCGAAAAACACAAATCTCTTAGCTTTCACAGACAAAAAGGTACAATATTTTGAGGGATTCAAATATAAAAGGGATTTTAGTGCGTTATAACTTGTTGTTGTGGTTCAGCTTGGTGTTGGTTGTGTATATATGTTTGTATGGAGAGAGACAGCTGTCATTAGTTGCTGTCACTTTGCCAAAGTCGCTGGTTCATGTCACTTGGCCGCCGTTACACCTACACGCCCCCCTAACCGCTCCCGCAGCCGCCTTAATCGCAATTAGCAATTAACAATAATGTTGTTGTGCAAAGCTTTAATACATTAAGGCGTGAGCTGCCTCAAATTTAGCACGGCAAATGATGAGCTACCCCACAAAATACATCTTCCTCTTCATTCCTTATCCCCCCTCCCCCCACCCGCACACACAGAGCACATCAACAACTGCGATGCAAGCACTCAAAAAAGGATGAGTGTCCTTCAGAGGCTCTTACTTTTTGCTCACGTGGCGCTATTTGTTGGCTTCAATGTGCTGCGTTCAAGGTGCTCAGCTGCTTTGGGTTTTCACCAATTTATAGCGTAAACAAAAATAAATAAAAAAATTAAAATTGTGTTTTCTCTTGCAGTATTTGAAACAACTTTTGCTAACTTGCTTCGATTAGCTGCCGAGCTTGTAGTTTGACAGCCCTCAAGTGCCTAGCCAAATCCATTTAGTAACTACAATTAAAGTTTTGAGTCCACGCAAAGACCATTTTTCGAGCGTCTCATTTTAACATGAATTTCGAGTTTGAATAGCGTTTCCAACTTTGAATGCAGTTCTCATATTGAAGTCAAACCATGATCGGGAAGCCCTGGATTTTGAAAATAGGGTCACTTTGACAAAGTTATGGCCTTTGAAAGTCCTGCACACATGCCCATGGACACGCCCCCAGTTGCCCACATGCACACCCAAACACACACACACACACATACACGCACACACACACACACTCCACAGGTTGACAATAAAGCTCTAGTCGTAATAATAAACTAATAGTGCCCCAGCTGCCAAGAAATACTTAGCTGTCTTTGTGTTCCTCCAACCTCTATATATGTATATATATTTATATATATATTTTTGTATATGTATAATATATACACACACACACACACACACGAGTATTTAAGTGTCTGTTTGTGTGGGCAAAGTTGTGTCTATAAAGGGTATATGCATATGTGCATATGACTTCTTGGATTTGAACAGCTGTTAGCTTCATAACTTATATTTGTATCAAGAAAAAGACTATTAAAGCATTTCTAAATTTCTAAAAATAGCAACATTTTATGGAATTTTTTCTATTATACAAACTAAAAGTACTTGTAAAGTTGTAATGTAATGCTAAACATTGCAATTACTTTTCAAGCACTTAATATACTTTAGATTAATTTGAGCAATTTTTTAAACTAAGTCAAATTAAGTTGTCCCTCAGGAACATTCACATTAATGTGTGAATTTCTTAACTAGTAGAAACAACATTCAAATATTCAAGTTGTTCTGAAACTGAAAATTCATTGAAGAAAAGAGCATTTCAGCTTCGTTTACACACACACTTTTCGCTACTCTGTCACAACAGTGGCACTGACATGTTTACCTACATAGATACACACACACACACACACACACACACACACACACACATAATGTGAATGGTGTAGTGTGCACAGCGATGGCATATTTTCACACCAGCTTGAGTAAATAGGCCCAAACCCCCGCAGAAGCTTTCTTATCTGGCGCTACTTGCCTCGCACCTCTCACGCCTCTCCTCAAACTCAAACAAAGTGTTGGCTAATGGGAGTAGCAACCCCAAATATCATGAAACTGCTCAAAGTTGCCATCTGTAAGTCTTTAATACAGCTGACCTCCCCGTCGATTGGGTGATTAACTTTTTGGGCAACATCAGAGCAAACATCTGCCCTCGGGCGATAGAGAATTGTAAGGGGAGCATTTGTGTGGCATAATTAAATTGTTAACGCACACGTGTCGACTATGCGCCGGATTGGCTTTTGCGTATTTATGCTTGTGCATGGGTTCATTTAATCGGAATGCTTTTTTTGCGTTGACAAATGTGGCAATGGCAATGCCAACAGCAGCAGCAACAGCAGCAGCAACAAAAACAACGCCAACGCTAATCCACCCAAAGCCAATCTGTGAGCAAGGCAGGGGGCGACATCTGAAACCATTACAGTAACGCCCAATACCCAAACCCAATGCCCAAGCCCAGTACACAAACCCAATACCCAAACCCAATGCTCGAACCCTATACCCATTCCCGATTCCAGTTCACTTTGCATGGCTTACGCCCTTGGCTGGTGTTTTTAATGCTTCATTGGCTTAATTGCCAACCAACAGCAGACACACTCACACATACACACACACACACACACACACACACACACACACACACACACATACATACATACCCACACACATGCACGCAACTTTTACCCGGTGAAAATGAATTCAACCACAAACACGTTCATTTACCTTTCATAGATACAGATACACACGTCCCAACCAAACTCAACTCGGATGTTCGCTTTCCTACACATTTACAACTTTAAATTTGTGCTTTATAACCATTTTGCTCTTATTAAAAGTTTGTGCAAAAAATTATAAAACTTTGTATATAGGAAATGTATAATAAGTATATCGTACATTTGAAATGGATTCCTCGTAAGAATGTATATATTTAATAAAACAACAAAATTATGAAAGATGATGATATATATACATAAATAGTGTATTATTTATAAATATTCGTTGAAGCAAATGTAAAAAAAGTGAACAATTTTTTTATAAAAGCACTGAAAATCACATAAATCATTTCAAATCATGCAAAAACTTCTTTCTTGAATTAAAAGTTAAAAATTATCCCACTGAAATGTTGCGTATTTAATATTTCTTACTCTAATCCAGCTTACAAGTTCTTTGTCTGAGAACACTTTTACCTAAATAGCTGTATAGCAAGCAAAAACATTTTAATTTCATTTAATTTTTCTCAGTTTGCTTTGAAACTTAATTGTATACACAATTCAGAGCTCAATGCAGAGAGTGAATTAACAACTACTACTATCTAAGCTAGGCTGTCTGACAATTCGACGTTCAGTTTCAAGTATATTGGTGAACACTGATCGGGTGAACGGTCTATACAAAGTGCATCACATATATATTTACAGATAATTCGGTGCAACCTGGCAAGGTCAGTCACATACTTGGCAGTTGGTCAGAGTTGTTGTAGTGTCAGAATTTGATAATAAATAACAAGTGATTGATCAATGTATTAAATGTGTATTTATTGTATTTACTGTGCATAAGGCAAATGCGATTTGGCTGCAATCATTGATTCTAGAATCTCATCAGATAAGTTTCCATTTTTATTAAGGAATCTAAATAATGTGTAGTTTGTGTGCTGTTTGGCATTCTTCAGTTTAGTTCTTCAGTCCTCACCCCCCATTAATATTGCATTTAATACAATGACCGTTAATGATGACGTTAGCACCCCTTAAGGGATCGGCTGTGCGAAGAAATTTCCAAGTTTAATATCGAGTTCAAAATGCATAAAGTCCTTCTACTCACCACTGGCAAAAGCCAACAGACCCAGCACAAATGCAATTGACAGCCACTTCATTTTCGAATAGTTGTAGTGCAAACCTCTACAATTATACTGATTTATAAGCAATGAAATCTTGTGCTTATATAGCTAAATTGATAACAGCTGCCCGGAAGAAACGTACATGTGACAACAGGTCAACTAGGAGGAAAAACCCGAAATTGAATATTTTAAGACCATCATTTTCGAATGAAATGAATGCTTTTGTTGCCTTGTGTATATTTAATGCGAAATCAAATCTCTTGATGTGTGTAAGGCAAAAGTTCATGCTTATTTCATTGATTAACAAAGTAGTGAGAGAGAGGGAGAGAGAGTGAGAGAGATTGAGAAAGTAAGTACCACGTAATATATGTGTGATTAGTAAGGAGAAGTTATCCTTTATCCAAGAAATGTTAACAAAATTGCTATAGCAAATGTTAGAGAAATCGAATCTCCCCATTCAATAGGGAATATACTGGATTTATCATGAAATCAAGAGCAGAGTATTTTTAGATTTCCTAAGAAGCTTCAAGCTATAATCTACAAAAATATATTTTAGTACATTCAGAGCGGCTACTCCGAGCGTTATTTACTTCTGTTTCATTTATAAATGGGCTTTGCAATGAATATTTCGTGATCAGTTGCAACTTCCAGGAAACAAATAGAACATAAACAACATGAAGTGGATTTCCTTAGCTTTTATTGTGTGTCTATTGGCTCTGGCCAGTGGTAAGTGTGGAAACTGTAACCATAACTTCATGCATTCAATATGCACTCAATTTACAGCAAATCCGCTACCAAAACCCGATGTCATCATAAATGGTGATTGCAAATTTTGTAACATAAGGACCAAGTAATCAAATATGCACAAGGGGAGCAGGTGGAAAAGATGGACCCGGCAGCGTCACAACATTACACAGGAACATCAGTTTTGAAATGTGGTTTATACTAAAGTTAAAAATTTGCTCCGCTCATTTTGACGAAAAAATGGATTCACTTTGATTCTACAGTTTAATACAAATAAAGTGATTGCTAAGTGTATTAAGTGTATATTTATTTATATCTGCTGTACAATGCGTGTAACTACAATGTACACCTCGACAATTAGACTGATCTGCTTATACAGGTAAATTTACAATAGTTTCCAACAGGTCAACTAGGGGAACATCCACACAATTGAATATTTTGAAAGGTTTAGTTTAATTTACAGCTAAGCCTTCGACTCCGTGAAATGTGATCTTCAATGGCGATTGGAAATACTACCAAAGAATAACTTACGCATAAGGGAACATGGAACAGATTCGCCCTTACACACATATATTATATAAAGTTGTGGGATATCGTTTAATTAAAATTTGCGCCACCCACTTCAAAAAGTGGGTTCGCTCTTGGTACAAATTGGAAAAGAAATAACAAGTGATTGCTAAATGTATAAAATGTGGATTTATTTGTATTTACTGTGCACAAAGCAAATACAGTTTAGCTACAAAAATGTATTTAAGAATTTCATCAGATTAATTTCAAAGCTTAGCTCATTTCTGGATTGTGTTTGCTGCGCATTCTCCAACCAGTTTTTTCAGCCTTTTAAAAATCAACACCATGTCAACACATTGTCTTCTAATAAAGTTAAAAATTAATGAAGTCCTTGTACTCAACACTGGCAAAGGCAAACGGATCCAACACAAATGCCATTGACATCCAATTCAATTTTGTTTAACTACAATGCAGACTCCTTCAATTAAACTGAAGAATGAAGAATGGTGAATTAGCAGAAATCAGACAGTGTAAAAAAAGAGAATAGTCTTTTTTTTTAACTTTAAAAAATCTAGAAACTACTTACACGGTGGCAAATAAAAATACCCACTTCAAAATTAAAAATAGGCAACAAATGATTTATTTATGCATATTTCATGCGAAAATATTTATTAAAAACATTTTAGAGATAAGCCCAGCAAAGAGTGCATAGCTGGCCAAACTGATATTCAATCATTTTGAAAGGAAATAACAAATTCATGAATCAGCTCTGAATTTAAGATTTCCAAAATTTGTTATTATTGCTGGCAAGTCACGGAGTAGTTTATTCGCATCAAATTGAATATTATTAATGTTGCAATCGTTACAATCGCCGTTGAAAGTTACATCATTTGGCAGAGGAGAAGCTGTTAAAGAATGTAGCAATTTTAATACGAAAACATTTTTTGCATTGTCCATGATATGAAATCTTACCACTAGCCAATGCCAGGAGACCCAGCATATATGCAATTGACAGATACCTCATGGTAATTTAATATTTTTTTGCGGACTGAAGCAAAAGCATTCAGTTGTTGTGCTTATATATGTACTTTGATGTCTTGGAAATATATACGTCTGTGATTAAAGATTATACATTTTTAATTTACATACAAAATTAATAAACATTCTCGTATTTAATTAAGTCTAATTGCGGAGAATATAGCTTGTTGTAAAATATAAAAGACCAAAAAACACAGAGCCTGCAGTCAAGCTCTGAGTAGCAGCTGCCGATTTTTTTATATTCCCTGGAATTATCACTGAATCGTCGCCATCAGGTCGATTACAGTCTATGCATTGGCCATTGATAACCACCATGCCCGGCGTAGCTGTCAAAGGTAAAATACGTTTGTTATATCAATTGTAAGGGGCTTCTAGAAAATGCAATTACCGCAAACCACAGCCAGAAGGCAGCCCAACAGTAGCAGTATCAATGCAGTTGTTTTCATATTCACAGTTCAGTGCTCCAAACGATCTGAGCTTGATACGACCATATCATGCACTTTTTTAGCTAACACAATAACCGTTGAGGATGATGTCACCATCCCTTAAGGGATCGGCTGTGCGAAGAAATTTCCAAGCTTAATATCGAGTTCAAAATGCATAAAGTCCTTCTACTCACCACTGGCAAAAGCCAACAGACCCAGCACAAATGCAATTGACAGCCACTTCATTTTCGTATAGTTGCAAAGCAGACCTCAACAATTATACTTATTTATAAGCAATGAAATCTTGTGCTTGTATAGCTAAATTGATAACAGCTGCCGGGAAGAAACGTACATGTGACAACAGGTCAACTAGGAGGAAAAACCCGAAATTGAATATTTTAAGACCATCATTTTCGAATGAAATGAATGCTTTTGTTGCCTTGTGTATATTTAATGCGAAATCAAATCTCTTGATGTGTATAAGGCAAAAGTTCATGCTTATTTCATTGATTAACAAAGTAGTGAGAGAGAGAGAGAGAGAGTGAGAGAGATTGAGAAAGTAAGTACCACGTAATATATGTGTGATTAGTAAGGAGAAGTTATCCTTTATCCAAGAAATGTTAACAAAATTGCTATAGCAAATGTTAGAGAAATCGAATCTCCCCATTCAATAGGGAATATACTGGATTTATCATGAAATCAAGAGCAGAGTATTTTTAGATTTCCTAAGAATCTTCAAGCTATAATCTACAAAAATATATTTTAGTACATTCAGAGCGGCTACTCCGAGCGTTAGTTACTTCTGTTTCGTTTATAAAAGCGCCTTGTATTGAATATTTCGTGATCAGTTGCAACTTCCAGGAAACAAATAGAACATAAACAACATGAAGTGGATTTCACTAGCTTTTATTGTGGGTCTATTGTCTCTGGCCAGTGGTAAGTGTGGAAACTGTAACCATAACTTCATGCATTCAATATGCACTCAATTTACAGCAAATCCGCTACCAGAACCCTGTGTCATCATAAATGGTGATTGCAAATGTTGTACAATAATAATCAATTAATCAAATATGCACAAGGAGAGCAGGTGGAAAAGATGGACCCGGCAGCGTCACAACATTACACAGGAACATCAGTTTTGAAATGTGGTTTATACTAAAGTTAAAAATTTGCTCCGCTCATTTTAACGAAAAAATGGATTCACTTTGATTCTACAGTTTAATACAAATAAAGTGATTGCTAAGTGTATTAAGTGTATATTTATTTATATCTGCTGTACAATGCGTGTAACTACAATGTACACCTCGACAATTAGACTGATCTGCTTATACAGGTAAATTTACAATAGTTTCCAACAGGTCAACTAGGGGAACATCCACACAATTGAATATTTTGAAAGGTTTAGTTTAATTTACAGCTAAGCCTTCGACTCCGTGAAATGTGATCTTCAATGGCGATTGGAAATACTACCAAAGAATAACTTACGCATAAGGGAACATGGGGAACAGATGCGCCCTTACACACATATATTATATAAAGTTGTGGGATATCGTTTAATTAAAATTTGCGCCACCCACTTCAAAAAGTGGGTTCGCTCTTGGTACAAATTGGAAAAGAAATAACAAGTGATTGCTAAATGTATAAAATGTGGATTTATTTGTATTTACTGTGCACAAAGCAAATACAGTTTAGCTACAAAAATGTATTTAAGAATTTCATCAGATTAATTTCAAAGCTTAGCTCATTTCTGGATTGTGTTTGCTGCGCATTCTCCAACCAGTTTTTTCAGCCTTTTAAAAATCAACACCATGTCAACACATTGTCTTCTAATAAAGTTAAAAATTAATGAAGTCCTTGTACTCAACACTGGCAAAGGCAAACGGATCCAACACAAATGCCATTGACATCCAATTCAATTTTGTTTAACTACAATGCAGACTCCTTCAATTAAACTGAAGAATGAAGAATGGTGAATTAGCAGAAATCAGACAGTGTAAAAAAAGAGAAGTCATTTTTTTTAACTTTAAAAAATCTAGAAACTACTTACACGGTGGCAAATAAAAATACCCACTTCAAAATTAAAAATAGGCAACAAATGATTTATTTATGCATATTTCATGCGAAAATATTTATTAAAAACATTTTAGAGATAAGCCCAGTAAAGAGTGCATAGCTGGCCAAACTGATATTCAATAATTTTAAAAGGAAATAACAAATTCATAATCAGCTCTGAATTTAAGATTTCCAAAATTTGTTATTATTGCTGGCAAGTCACGGAGTAGTTTATTCGCATCAAATTGAATATTATTAATGTTGCAATCGTTACAATCGCCGTTGAAAGTTACATCATTTGGCAGAGGAGAAGCTGTTAAAGAATGTAGCAATTTTAATACGAAAACATTTTTTGCATTGTCCATGATATGAAATCTCACCACTAGCCAATGCCAGGAAACCCAGCATATATGCAATTGACAGATACCTCATGGTAATTTAATATTTTTTTGCGGACTGAAGCAAAAGCATTCAGTTGTTGTGCTTATATATGTACTTTGATGTCTTGGAAATATATACGTCTGTGATTAAAGATTATACATTTTTAGTTTACATACAAAATTAATAAACATTCATGTATTTAATTAAGTCTAATTGCGGAGAATATAGCTTGTTGTAAAATATAAAAGACCAAAAAACACAGAGCCTGCAGTCAAGCTCTGAGTAGCAGCTGCCGATTTTTTTATATTCCCTGGAATTATCACTGAATCGTCGCCATCAGGTCGATTACAGTCTATGCATTGGCCATTGATAACCACCATGCCCGGCGTAGCTGTCAAAGGGAAAATACGTTTGTTATATCAATTGTAAGGGGCTTCTAGAAAATGCAATTACCGCAAACCACAGCCAGAAGGCAGCCCAACAGTAGCAGTATCAATGCAGTTGTTTTCATATTCACAGTTCAGTGCTCCAAACGATCTGAGCTTGAAACGACCATATTATGCACTTTTATATAGAGCATGATACAGATAATGACTGACACGAGAATCAATCTACGTCAACTCGTATATATTAAAATGAGATTACAACCACTTCGGCATTAGCCGATGTGGGCAATGATCTCATCTACTCAGTTGAAAAATGAAATGAGACTTTTTTGCGAAACATCTGTAATAAAAGTATTATAATTTAAAATAAAATGTATAAAATAAAAAATATATTTGATGCAGGTTGTTTTCATTTCAGAAGTCGATTCAAATTCGATTCAGCTTATTTTAGATCTTTCGATTAACAGAGTTGCTCGGCTCGCATGGCTCAAAAAATATCGATTAACAGACTTACTCAACAAAATATGACGATTATGCTTAAATGAGTTATGCATATATGTATAGGTTAACTAATCCTAACCACTAGTCTAGTATACTATTGCTGGAAAGAAATAATCAGTTTAATTATATTTAATTGGAAAGTTTGTCTGTGTTAACAAAATTGTTTTAGTCAAATTTATATATATATATTATATATAAATATTATGTTTTTATTTGTAGCTTGCTGATTTTCTTTTGAAACTCACAAAAGTCTTCATTTATAATGAATGTTTTCCAATATACATTTGAAGTACAAATATTGAATATTGAATATATATAAGCAAATTATATGCATAAATACATTCACAAATATTGAATACATATTTAATCGCCAAGTTGAAACATATACAATATATATATATATATATATATATACATTGTTTTGATTGTAGTATGTGGTGCTATCAACCGCAAACTGTATTGCACTGCTATATTAACAGAGGAGAGAAAAGCAATAATAACTCATATGATTTAGTGATAAGAATTTACGCTGCAGAATTTATTAAACATTGTGTGGTTATTTTGTTTGATTTGTGTACTTAAAATATACGATTGACATTCACAACATTGTACTATGTAAATATTTGGTTATTAATTATATGGCAGATGATGAGGATGGGAACTTCAGGATTTAGGTCGTCCTAGGCACGAACATTGCACACCCTGCAATCGCCATTGATGATGACATTGCCAGGATTGAGTGGAGTAGCTGCAGAAAAACACAAATAATATTAATCTTGTGAATATAGAGAAATGTTGCAATTAGGATCCGCTGCTCCGCCTCTCGACTTACCACTAGCCAGAGCCAAGAGGCCGAGCAAGAAAGCAAGCGACAAGAATTTCATATTGATGGCTATGTAATATTTTGTTTCTGTTGAAGACTCAAGCAAAGTTACAATTACACTGATGCTTTACCCCTTAGCCAGCAACGCTTTTATAGCTGGCCTGGAATTAGACACACGCTCAAGTGGCACGCGTTATCAACACGCTGAGATTCGAACTTGTAATTGCCCAGATTCAGACGAGTGCTCAAAGTCTGATTGAAAAATTCCCAATTGCGTTGCGGCAAATGTGGAAGTCGGCTGAGTTGATATTTTTATTAGCTTTCAACTGAGTGTTCACTGAATGCGAAGCTGATATTCTGAGAGAAATATCTCATAGTCTATTGCTCTCGAGCATGCCCGAACTTGTTTTAATACTACACTTACTTGCTAAACCGACGGAGGGTATAATAACTTTGCCGTGAAGTTAGGAACGCATTGAAGGATGTATATATATGTATATGCCTGATCAGCATAACTAGCTGAGTCGCTATACACTTGCATATCTGTTTATAAGCGAACTCGTCTCTCATAAGATATCGCTAGTTACGAGTTTTATTGTGCTCCTCAAAAAAACATGAATGTCAGACTACTAAAACATAGGGTATGTAATTGTCGGCATGCCTAAGAAAAGCATTCTTTCTTGTTTTTACGATAAAAGCTGTCTAAGGCGGAGTGGAGCCCCACTCAGCTATATGTAAATATCTATTTGCAATATCTTATAATATGTACATTTCCGAGTAATCGTTAAAAAATCTTGTCTGCGATTGTCGTTGATATTCTTATATGAATCAATTGCGCTGCTAACTCAGTTAGGGGTAACATAATATTCCCATTAAATATGCACATTGATTTCAACAGATTTTTCCATTTTCTTAGTACTACTACAAAAATGTGATTGGGAAATACCTAGCTGCATTTTATTAACAAAATTAGAATAAAAATATGATAAGCTTTCAACTTAGTTTCCAAACTGATAAGCGACACGTGTAATATATTGCTTATTTTAATTTTTTCCGAGAAATTTCTATATTTTTCAGTTGTTTATATTTTTCTATTTAAAGTAGCAGAACAAATAATATATATATATATATGTATATATATATATATATATACATATATATATATATATATACATATATATTTATTTATAAGCAATGTATATGCATACATTTATTTAAAAATATATACGAGTTTAAAGGTCAATTTGATAATGATTTCGCAAATCAAAACAAAGTTAACTTTTGATAGACTCTTCAGTATGCAATTTATTTCTCAGTGTAGCTGACAATACCATTGTGCAGACATTTATACACAATCTGTTGGCTAAAAGATGACAGACATCCATCAACCATTAGATATCTGTAAAGAATTTCAAACCCACAGTAAATAATTGAAATGCATTTATAAGTTGTTTTTGATTTTTTTTTTTTTTTGTTATTAGGTAACATGTTTAAGATTTTGAACGCAGTGGGAACATAAATATTGTGCAAACAAATTGAGATTGAGAGTGAAGAATATGTTTGCCTATTTGCCGCCATGGACATTGCAGTATTTGCAGTCACCGTTGATGACCACATCGGGCGACAGTGGAACGGCTGTTGTTGATAAATCAAAACAAAGAAAGCATATTTTAGAATTGTGCTGAGTGAATTAGCTTGCTAGATATTGCTACTTACCACTGGCCAGAGCCAAGAGACCGAGCACGAATACGGTGACAACTGAGAAGAATTTCATATTTTTGGCTGCTGCTGTTGACTGTTTTGCAAAGGCTTGCGTTAAACTGATGCTGCTAACTGATCAGCATCGATCTTATATGGGCACTAGCTATACGCAGCTAGGAAATACACACAGCAGCGCTGCCATCCAACTTTTTGCCAATTAAGATGCACTTTTCTCTGTGTCTCTGTGTGCTCTTGATAAGCACTCATAGGAAAATTCCCAATGGAAGGCACAATGCACAATGTCTGCTTATCAAATTAACTTGACGTCCTGCTTATACCCATCACTGAACAAGATTTCTCTCTCTCTCTTTCTCCCTGTTATCATTATTATATTACATTGTTAGCCTTGAACAATTAAATAAAATAATAAAAAGTAATTACAAATATATAATATTAATTTGTAAATTTATTAAAAATTCTATCTGACAGTCCATCGAAGTTGGCGCATTGTATTATTACTGAATTGTCTTAGCGAAAATATTTATTTTATATTCTGTTGTAAAACATTCTCTTCATTATAAATGTGCTTAGATGTGTGACTTAAATAGTAGTTTTGGTAGAGTGGTTTTATGATCCTTCCTTCGAGCTCTTATTATCTGCTTTACTCACACTCGCTCTCTCTTTCTTTCACTCTCTATTTAATTTATTTGCCCTCTTTTATGTGGCCTTTCTATGCGAATCTCAAGTTAAAGTATGGCCTACAAAGTTATGAGTACGTTTATTTTGGTAGTATTTCTCTATAAGAGAGTAATTTTATAAGTTATGTCTAAAAGTAACATATAATTTAAAGTACAGAGTATCTAGCATCCTCGCCTCGAGTACTCTTCCATGCTCAACAGAAGCATGTACTTTTTAATCGTTTAAGTCGATTTCAAGCATTGACTGATTAATATATATTATGTATATACGTATATACGTCTATATGCCAATAAATACTGCGCAATCTGAGTGCAATATATTTAGAAACGTTACAATCAGTCGAAGCGTGTTATAAGTTCATCTTTGTTTCCATGCTGCAAAGTCATTGATAATCTGGGCATTTCCATATTATTCTAATTAATGACATACAATTCTGGGAAGAAAAATAGCACTGTTAAAGTTAAAAAAAAAATTAATTTCTGCTTTGCTTTGCTTGTTTGTGTCTTGTGGCAGATGTGAGGCGACTACCAAATATGACCAAGGCCAAAAGATCGAATTCAACTTATTTGTTAAGATGGGTTGTTCGGTGTACAAGAAAGACAGATTGTGATTTTGATGCTATTTTGCCTGCCACAACTATATATTGTTTATACACTTTATGCACATCTTTGTACTTTATGCACTTAATCAATTGATAGCTATAGCTCAATCGTAGATCGGATCGTTCACGACTCCAGGGGCATCTCGACGCCAGTATAAAAGAATCATTCCAGTGAGCACAGCGGCAAGTTGAAGTTAATAAAATGAGATGCATAACGCTGTTGACGTTTTTGATGTTAGCCATGCTGGCCATTAGCGCGAAGGGTTTGTTATTTGCCCTTAAATGAAATGTAACCCATCCGCTGACATTACTGCGCCTCTTTCCTTTTCCTTTTATTCAGCTGGCAAGGTTATCATCAACGGTGCCTGTGTGGACTGATGATGACTGGGGTAACTTTAATATGTATAAGGACGAGCGAGGAGGACAGCACAAACCGGCGGCATGGTGCGACAAACAGCAATGGGGCCACCGTCAGGTGACAATCTGTTGGCTAAAAGATGACAGACATCCATCAACCATTAGATATCTGTTAAGAATTTCAAACCCACAGTAAATAATTGAAATGCATTTATAAGTTGTTTTTGATTTTTTTTTATTTATTATTCATCAGGTAATATGTTCAAGATTTTGAAGGCAGTGGGAACATAAATATTGTGCAAACAAATTGAGATTGAGAGTGAAGAATATGTTTGCCTATTTGTCGCCACGGACATTGCAGTTATTGCAGTCACCGTTGATGATCACACTTCCACCGGGAGACAGTGGAACGGCTGTTGTTGATAAATCAAAACAAAGAAAGCATATTTTAGAATTGTGCTGAGCGAATTAGCTTGCTAGATATTGCTACTTACCACTGGCCAGAGCCAAGAGACCGAGCACGAATACGGTGACAACTGAGAAGAATTTCATATTTTTGGCTGCTGCTGTTGACTGTTTTGCAAAGGCTAGCGTTGAACTGATGCTGCTAACTGATCAGCATCGATCTTATATGGGCACTAGCTATACGCAGCTAGGAAATACACACAGCAGCGCTGCCATCCAACTTTTTGCCAATTAAGATGCACTTTTCTCTGTGTCTCTGTGTGCTCTTGATAAGCACTCATAGGAAAATTCCCAATGGAAGGCACAATGCACAATGTCTGCTTATCAAATTAACTTGACGTCCTGCTTATACCCATCACTGAACAAGATTTCTCTCTCTCTCTTTCTCCCTGTTATCATTATTATATTACATTGTTAGCCTTGAACAATTAAATAAAATAATAAAAAGTAATTACAAATAAATAATATTTATATGTAAATTTGTTAAAAATTCTATCTGACAGTCCATCGAAGTTGGCGCATTGTATTATTACTGAATTGTCTTAGCGAAAATATTTATTTTATATTCTGTTGTAAAACATTCTCTTCATTATAAATGTGCTTAGATGTGTGACTTAAATAGTAGTTTTGGTAGAGTGGTTTTATGATCCTTCCTTCGAGCTCTTATTATCTGCTTTACTCACACTCGCTCTCTCTTTCTTTCACTCTCTATTTAATTTATTTGCCCTCTTTTATGTGGCCTTCCTATGCGAATCTCAAGTTAAAGTATGGCCTACAAAGTTATTTTATACCATTAGATATCTGTTAAGAATTTCAAACCCACAGTAAATAATTGAAATGCATTTATAAGTGGTTTTGATTTTTTTTTTTTTTTGTGATTAGGTAATATGATTAAGATTTTGAACGCAGTGGGAACATAAATATTGTGCAAACAAATTGAGATTGAGAGTGAAGAAGATGTTTGCCTATTTGCCGCCATAGATATTGCAGGTTTTGCAGTCACCGTTGATGATCACACTTCCACCGGGAGACAGTGGAACGGCTGTTGTTGATAAATCAAAACAAAGAAAGCATATTTTAGAATTGTGCTGAGCGAATTAGCTTGCTAGATATTGCTACTTACCACTGGCCAGAGCCAAGAGACCGAGCACGAATACGGTGACAACTGAGAAGAATTTCATATTTTTGGCTGCTGCTGTTGACTGTTTTGCAAAGGCTAGCGTTGAACTGATGCTGCTAACTGATCAGCATCGATCTTATATGGGCACTAGCTATACGCAGCTAGGAAATACACACAGCAGCGCTGCCATCCAACTTTTTGCCAATTAAGATGCACTTTTCTCTGTGTCTCTGTGTGCTCTTGATAAGCACTCATAGGGAAATTCCCAATGGAAGGCACAATGCACAATGTCTGCTTATCAAATTATCTTGACGTCCTGCTTATATCCATCACTGAAAAAGAATTCTCTTCGCTTTCTCTCTGTTATCATTATTTTATTACATTGTTAGCCTTGAACAATTAAATAAAATAATAAAAAGTAATTACAAATAAATAATATTTATATGTAAATTTGTTAAAAATTCTATCTGACAGTCCATCGAAGTTGGCGCATTGTATTATTACTGAATTGTCTTAGCGAAAATATTTATTTTATATTCTGTTGTAAAATATTCTCTTCATTATAAATGTGCTTAGATGTGTGATTTAAATAGTAGTTTTGGTAGTGTGGTTTTATGATCCTTCCTTCGAGCTCTTATTATCTGCTTTACTCACACTCGCTCTCTCTTTCTTTCACTCTCTATTTAATTTATTTGCCCTCTTTTATGTGGCCTTTCTATGCGAATCTCAAGTTAAAGTATGGCCTACAAAGTTATGAGTACGTTTATTTTGGTAGTATTTCTCTATAAGAGAGTAATTTTATAAGTTATGTCTAAAAGTAACATATAATTTAAAGTACAGAGTATCTAGCATCCTCGCCTCGAGTACTCTTCCATGCTCAACAGAAGCATGTACTTTTTAATCTTTTAAGTCGATTTCAAGCATTGACTGATTAATATATATTATGTATATACGTATATACGTCTATATGCCAATAAATACTGCGCAATCTGAGTGCAATATATTTAGAAACGTTACAATCAGTCGAAGCGTGTTATAAGTTCATCTTTGTTTCCATGCTGCAAAGTCATTGATAATCTGGGCATTTCCATATTATTCTAATTAATGACATACAATTCTGGGAAGAAAAATAGCACTGTTAAAGTTAAAAAAAAAATTAATTTCTGCTTTGCTTTGCTTGTTTGTGTCTTGTGGCAGATGTGAGGCGACTACCAAATATGACCAAGGCCAAAAGATCGAATTCAACTTATTTGTTAAGATGGGTTGTTCGGTGTACAAGAAAGACAGATTGTGATTTTGATGCTATTTTGCCTGCCACAACTATATATTGTTTATACACTTTATGCACATCTTTGTACTTTATGCACTTAATCAATTGATAGCTATAGCTCAATCGTAGATCGGATCGTTCACGACTCCAGGGGCATCTCGACGCCAGTATAAAAGAATCATTCCAGTGAGCACAGCGGCAAGTTGAAGTTAATAAAATGAGATGCATAACGCTGTTGACGTTTTTGATGTTAGCCATGCTGGCCATTAGCGCGAAGGGTTTGTTATTTGCCCTTAAATGAAATGTAACCCATCCGCTGACATTACTGCGCCTCTTTCCTTTTCCTTTTATTCAGCTGGCAAGGTTATCATCAACGGTGCCTGTGTGGACTGCAACCGACCCGTTGCAAAGACAACGACTACGCACAGGCCGGCATCAGCAGATGGCGGACGAGGACGTGGACGTCCGACGACGCCCAAGCCGAAGTACACCAAAACTAAGGCTGACAGCGATGAGGATGACTGGGGTAACTTTAATCTGTATCAGGACGAGCGTGGAGGACAGCACATAACGGCGGCACGGCGCCACAAACGGCAATGGGGCCACCGTCAGGTGATAGTCACAGATCCGGGCACTGGTGGCGGTGGCTGGTCTGGTCATGTTACCACAATCGATTCACGTGGACGTCCCGGCACCATTTTGCACAACGATGATTGCGTTGGCTGCAACATAAATGGCTAAAAAGCGTGTCAGTTTTTATTCAATTGCTGGCTAATAAACGAGCTTCTGTGCTCGCCAGTTGCAATAATATTGGTTGAGTTTCAGTTAGGGGGCAAACCGGTTTGGGAAATACCCATGTTAAGATTAGACTCAGAAATAAGCTCAGTTCGCGGAAATTGCATATATCAACTGGCAATCGAGTTTATAATTGTTCATAGTGTTGTCTGCTGATAACAAAAGCAACAACAACATTGCACAAGCAGCGTATATAAGAAAAGCAGACACAGCATCAATTCCAGTTGAATTTATATTTAGCAATGAGATTGTTTGTCTGCGCTTTGTTTGCCATCCTTGTGGCTTTGGCAGCCGGTAAGAATCCCAGCCGTCTCCTTTCAGCATTCAATTCCTTATGACCTCTCTCTCTCTCTCTCTCTCTGCATAACTTAGCTGGCACCGTCGTCATCAATGGTGTCTGCCAAGATTGCATTACACCAGGCGCTGAGACGGGTATCGTCGGCGATAAGGTGACCAAGGGTCGTCCAAGACATGGCACCATCGACAAGGGTGCTCCAATTCCAATTCCTGCAGCTTCTGCTGATAGCAGTCGTCCATCACGAGGCACTGTCATCATTAATAGAGGAGAGGGTGGAGCTGCTTATGATCCATATGTTGTGCCCGAAGGCTACAGTGGACGTGTGCCTGGAGGCACCTATGTGCATAACGCCGATTGCAGCGGCTGCGACATTCGCGGCTAAATTAGCTGATCTCCACTATTGGACTGAATTTAAAATAAATATATTAATTGAGGTGTTGAGAACCTGTCCCTCAAGGCTGTTGTTGACTTTTCCTGTCCGAATTATTCGAAATAGCTTTTTAGTATGATGTTGACAATTGCTGTGCAATATATACAATCTGGGAAAAGATCAGATATCTAATGGTTGATGGATGTCTGTCATCTTTTAGCCAACAGATTGTGTATAAATGTCTGCACAATGGTATTGTCAGCTACACTGAGAAATACATTGCATACTGAAGAGTCTATCAAAAGTTAACTTTGTTTTGATTTGCGAAATCATTATCAAATTGACCTTTAAACTCGTTTATATTTTTAAATAAATGTATGCATATACATTGCTTATAAATAAATATATATGTATATATATATATATATATGTATATATATATATATATATGTATATATATATATATATTGTATATGGCACCGCCGTCATCAATGGTGTCTGCCAAGATTGCACTCCACCAGGCGCTGAGACGGGTATCGTCGGCGATAAGGTGACCAAGGGTCGTCCAAGACATGGCACCATCTACAAGGGTGCTCCAATTCCAATTCCTGCAGCTTCTGCGGATAGCAGTCCCTCAAGGGACTGCCCTCAAGGCAGTTGTTGACTTTTCCAGGCCGAATTATTAGAAATAGCTTTTTAGTATGATGTTGACAATTGCTGAGCAATATATACAATCTGGGAAAATGTTGTTTAGAGTTTCTCATATTGTGTTTCGCTGTTGCCATTGCTGGTCGTACCTCGAGCGGCATCTGTCGGCAAGTAGAAGTACTACCACGTGTGTTATCTGAGCATATTGAGTATATTGAGTGAGCATATTGAGTATATTGAGTGAGTTGGCAACAGTTGACTACAAGTGCGATATACACACCATCAGCTCAAATCAAGGGCAGCAGACGTACATTCTCTTTATGCCCTCACAAGGGGTATTATAATTATATCGTAGTGTTCGTAAAGCATTGAAGAAAACGTCTCGTCTGCGATTCCACAAAGAATATGTATTAATTGGGGAAGAAGGAAACGTCTCCGACTCCTCAGAGAATATGTATAAATCCTAAATGAATCTTGGCATGTAACCGTCTTTCTGCTGTAGGCAGCTCATAGGCCGGAGTCGGCCGGATCGCATCAGTATATTATAAAGCTGCAATGGGGATGATCGATTGAAAGTTGAGTTCTTGTACGGAAGACTATTCAGTTTACAATATGCGTGCTACCATGATTTTAGAATTTGGTCAAAAATCTCCCATAGGAACAATACAAAAAAAACCTTTTTATTTACTATGTTATCCTAACCAAACCTTGTTTTTTAACTGTGGAGTTTTTTTTACATAACGAAATAAGTACATATTATGTGTGTGGGATGTTTACCAGTCAAGATCAACACTGAATTACAAAAATAAAAGTAAAAGAAACTAAGTTAACATGCAATGAGTATTCCCAATCAGGCATACAAATGAAGAGCTGTGCACTAAAAGCGGCAATTTATCAAGGGGAATTAATTTTGAATCATGGGCAAGCCCCAAACCCAGTTACAGCCGCACTCGCTTTTCCCCAGCGTCATAAGTTGCTGGCCTTTGGCTTTGCCAGCGATACCGGTATATTTTTAAACGTTGTTGATTTTAGCTGTGTTATGATTATGGGACTGATGCTGAGCGCTGTATAAAAAGCTGAGAAAATGGAAAAACTTGATCAGTCTGTTCTCGGCGTCATGAAGTGGTTCTCGTTGTGTGTTTTGCTGCTTGCGCTGCTTGGCGTACTCGAAGCGGCACCTGCCGGTAAGTAGACGCACCACAAAAGACTCGAGAGAGTTCTTTGCCGATTGCATATATGTATATAGATGTGTGTGTCTCTAAATGTATGTGTATTCTGCAGGTCAAATTCGTGTGCGCACCTCGTCGACGACACGGGTACATGTGCGAAATGGCAATATTAAATGGAATGGCAATTGCCACAATTGCGACATACGCACCACCAAGGACACCGCTCAAGTGTCCAGCACGAGAACGCAACAATATACGCGTAAATTCTAGTGAATAATTTGTGCTTAACTACATTTACGATTAGATAATATTAATATTTATTGATATGCTCAAAAATTGTAAAAAAAAAATATATAGTTTTTAATATTTATATTTCACACAATTTTGTTTATTTATTGTCATAAATCAGTTTGAAAAATGCTGCATGCCGAAAATATTCGATGGAGCGTGCGTGAAAATGGCCATCATATTGAAGTTTGGTGGTGCCACCGAATGTTGCTGGTGTTGCAACCCTTTTTGCTTTGCCTTTTCTTCGCTATTACACGTGTTTCTTGTCTACAAATTTTTATTGCAGCCTCGTCGCCGTTGTGCTAAGCCATAAAACCAGCTATTTCCTTGAGCAGCCTGTTTTTTTTTTCGTTTCGTTTCGTTTCATTTCGTTTTTGTTTTTGTTTTTGTTTTCTGTTGCCGGCTTCAACGTTCACGTTCCTTCATTTTATTGCCAGAGAACGAAAGCAAACCGCTGTGCGCCCGTAAATGACTCCCCAGGCACCTTTATATTGACTCGTAAAATTGCGACATTTAGAGCAACCCTCTGTAAGCGGCTAAACACCCCCACACCGCCCACACCGCCCACCCGCACTTCCGGTCGTTTGTCTTTTGTGTTGCCCGCTTTTCGGCGCCGTGACTACTTTCTTAGCGTGGTTTTTCTTCCTTTTTTTTTTAAATTTGATTTTTATTTGCCTCACAGTTGTAGCCGGCAACGATTTTTATGGTCGAGTGTCTCGCTCAGCCCTCACTCAATTGTTTTGCCTTCACCCTCAACTTTTTTGTGTACCCTTTGCTGAGAGAGGGTTTTACTACGGCGAAGTAATTAATTTCAAAATAATATGATTTTCATTTCCAAATTCAATGAATAAAAATTAAAAAAAGTAAAATGTAAAGCACTTAATTTTTGTAAAAATCGTTGAAATTTTTATTTAAGATTCCGGGTATTTTTGAGTCTCATTTTAAATTTTAAATTTTTACTTTTTTTTTTATTAATTAAAGCAGATATTTTCGATACGTAAGGTGTCCTATTAAACTGAACTGCTGCTGTTATATTTGTTGTAAGCAATTTATTTCGAAGGGTATTCAAGCTTTGGTAACCCGAAATAGTTTTTTCTGTGGCCTGTTATTGCTGCGAGCGACGGAAATTGAGTTGGAAAATGTTTCAACGCTGCTTTTTCTTCTGGGTGTGGAGCCAACCAACATTGAAATAAGGTATAAACTCTGAACAGTGGAAGCAATCGCATTGCTCAATCGGACACGCCCACACACAAATACACACAGACACACACACTTCGGTGCTGCTATCGGCGTTAACTTTCTGCCTGATTTTCACTTGACATCTTTCTGTTATCCGTTTTGACCTCCGGCTTTTGTTCGGTTTGCGTCCGAAACTTTATTAATTTGAAATATGCGAGTCGGTCGCGAGCCGAGGTGAAATGATTTATTGGACTTTTGAAGGGGCACTCGAGCGCTCAACTTAATGTTAAGCGTAAAACGCGTTCATAATTAATTTCATTTTTGCAGACATTGCGCATTCGCAATGTTGCACCGCCACCCACCCAGACCACAATTTCGTACAGTTTATTTCTTTCTTCTGTTTTTCAACAGCTTCGCTTTTATTTGAGCCATTTGCATCTTGTTACGTAGACACTTTTATTCGTTTGTCTTGCTGGCAGTGAAAGTGGCCCGCAATTTATTTAACGTTTTTATTATTTCATTTGGCCTTAAATGAATTTCAACCCCTTTTTACGTTCGGAGTTGTTGTTGTTGTTGCGCATATAAGCGATTTTCTCTGTTGCACAAGGATGTCGCAGGATGTGCATAGCGTATGTTATAAATTAATGAAACATTGAGAGCATTTGAGATGGAGCCACTGCTGCCAGAAAATGCACATTAAAGCCACAGGAATTGTTAACGCTGATGACATTCTCTTATATTTTCATATTTAAACAAAGGCTTGTGAACAAATACTTATGAAGTAAAATATCTGCTCTTTAAAGAATTAAAGTCCTCAAATATTTCAATACATATTGCAGTGCTTTAAAATTCCGCTCAATTACATTTTTGATGTGGCTATTTTCATTATGCATTTATTTTATATTTTCAGTTGCATACTTTTTGGAGCAATTTGCCATTCAGTTCATTTCATTGTCCGATTTATGATAAATATAAATTTATGATTTTGATTTTACATTATTTATGTGTATATTTATAACGAATTTGTCTTCCATAAATTATAATCCGATAACTTTAATTAATTGAGCACGCATGCAAAGAACACAACAAAGAACAAATAAATTACGACTACGAATAATATTATTTAAATAATCACATTTAATTTGAAAATATATCATACAAAATTGAATATATCATTAAAAACAAATAGGAAAAATCAAATAAATAATATTATTATTTAAACAATCATATTTAATTTGAAAATATATCATAAAAAATTGAATTAAAAACAAATAGGAAAATTATGAAAAGAAATCAAACTAAATGAATATCAAATATTATTAAAATTAATTAAAACAAATTAAGGATGTTGCTTTTTACCGTATGCTATAAATAACTTAATTAGTTGACTTTTAAGTTCAAATTAAACATACAACGAGTTGTGCTATTGAAAAAGCTTGCCAAATTTAAAATGGAACTCAGCTTTAGTTGCTGTGCTAGCCAAATAAAAAGTTTATATATTTATTTTTTGCAATCAAAGTTGGTTGGAGAGGGGGAAGGGATGGGTTACGGATGGGATGGTACTGCAATGGCATTTCCAAACCTCCCACGGCACTCATTGAATATGCGCTGGGCACTCAGAACGAAGTTTACCCTGGGACTGATTTGATTCTCGTAATTACCTCAACGAGTGTCCCAACTCACCTGGCCCACTGTTGTTGGTCAGCTGCAGGTGTCTGTCGGTGTCAGAGTTGTGGCTTAACGAGTTGATTAACTGCAGTAATTGATGGAATTGCGTATGGGACTTAAAGGTGTAAAAGGCTGGCTTTGAATGCCGCCGCTTGGCATTGTTGATAAACATGTCATTGCCATTAGATGGCTTCACTGCCCTGAAATTTTGGAAATAGCCGAGAAGGGAGAAGAAGGTGCAGAACGTCCTCCCCATGCACGTCCTCGACTGGACGGTGCGCATCAATCAAATAAGCACGAAATGCACACGTTTCATTTATAAATATTTGCGGCGAGGGTCGCACGACTGCACAAAAGGCAGCAGGCGCGCGGGCAGCAGGGTGGGCAGGGAACGGCCACAGCCAAAAGGCAGATATAAAAAAAAAAAAAAAAAATGATTTAAAAATTGAAAGGATTATGGGGCAAGCGCAGCAACGAAGCGCGTTAATGCTGATGCCGCCGCGGGGCACAGAGCGGCCGAACAACAGAAAAAAAGGGTCGTCCGCAAGGGAGAAGGAACGGTGAGGGTTGAGGAGGCGCTACAATATGCCTGGCCATGTACATATATACACATATACATATATATAAACAAATATATTTATATGTGTGTGTGTTGGTGTCGCTGTCAGTCAAACAGAACTGTGCAAAAATCAACGAGGCAACGCGAAACAAAAACCCAAAGCAGAAAGTTGATGCCACGCAGCAACTGTGCAGGGAGATGAGCGCAGGATGTGTGTGTGTCTGTGTTGGTGGGTGAGGGGGAGGGGGGTAGCAGGGTTGATGGTCAACATTATAATTTGAGCAGGAATGAAAAGTAAACGCGACCAAACAGGGCGGGCCTTGGCATCTGCACAGTTTCTGTCGGCGTTGTCTGTTTGGAGATTTGATTTTTGTGGCGCACATTGGGCACTTTCTCTGCGTTAAGAGCCGGGGGCACAATCATAACAGAAACAGAAGAAAACCTTCAACTTTTGTATAAATCAAATTAAATATCTCAACGAACGGGTGTCGCCAACGCTATGGAGTGGAATGCGCAAACAAAAGCAACTTTAATCGGAATATGCTAAAATAGTGGTTTCAATTTAAGTATAACAGCTGGACTCGGATAACAATCGATGTAAATATCTCTCGGGAAATCAAGGGATTGATTGGCATTTCGAATGTCGATTTTGTGGCGAAACCCACAACTATTTCAACCTAAACTAATCTGCAGCTGCTAAGCCGCAACTTCTTTTTAATAACTATTTCAGGCGGGTGCCAGTGCATAAGTTTCTCTCTTCGGACTGTTATCCTTTCGTTAATAATATACCATGTGTCAAGCTCCTATCGAAAATCGAAAGAAATCTGTAAAGAAATTTTGAGAATTTTAATTTTCTCATTTATTTAATCTATACTTTCCCAGTCCACATTAGCAAATTACTGCAAATAATAATAATAATATTACAATAATTTCTCTGCCTTGAATAATTTAGTCGGGCATTGTTTAGAGGCTTATACTTTATTGTAGAGCCCACAATTAATCCATCTGCAGCTCTCAATTTAAAAAGTTGATGTTAGCCTTAAAAAGAGTCATAAAAACTGTCTAAAATATAACTAAATTGAGTATACAAACTGGCAGCTTAAGCTCAATTGTGTGCCCATTTTCAGCTGGTATCATTGCAGCATAGCCACAAAACTTTTATATGTTGCAATGTGCAAGTTGAGGGTAACTGTGGCACATAAAACAAAGGCATGCAACATAAACAGACACTGGTAAAAAAAAAAAAAAAAACCAAAGTTTTCAGCTCAAGTGACGTTAACTAGTTGGCTGCTTGTGTTGTGTTTTGCGGCCTTTCAAGTTCCAAAGTTATTTGCCAGCAATCAGAATCAGTGCAGACCAACAACTTGCCACAAGCTGCCAGTTTGCAGTATCGTGTATTAAGTGGATCGTCTGCAACTACTGCTGCTGCTGCTGCTGCTGCTGTGGCAAGTTGTTGCTGCTCGTTGCACGTTGCTGCGTAGGTTGAACTCACTTAGGCAGCCGAAGCGGCTGAATTAGCGTTGCTCCGTCCGCGCCCGCCTGTCTGGGGCAGCATGATGTGGCAAGTTCTGTTCCTGTTGCTGCTGCTGCTGCTGCTGCTTTGGGACTCGCATCAGTTTGTGCTGCGTAATTGTTGATTTTATGCGTGAAGCGGAGCCATTAAGCCTTTTGCAACATGCGGCTACCGTTGTCAGCGTGAAATGCGTCAAATTACCGCATGGCTGAGTGCAGCGACGTGCACCAAGACACGGCCAGCAATTAAGTCAAGCCAGCAACGAGTAACCAGTAACCAGTAACCAGTATACCAATACCATTACAAGTGCCCAGCATTCAGCATTAACTCTGGCATCCTTCTACAGCCGTCTCCAATTAATGTCAATGTCTAGTTGCTGCTGCTGCTGCTGCTGCTGCTGCTGCAATTGAAATTGAAATTGCATAGAACACTGGTTTATATTCCATGTTCGAGTACGAGAATAATGCACCAAATGAAGATGATATAATAATTAAGACCGAACATTGAAATCGATTTGAGAATACGACAAGTTGCCTCCCATCAAGCCATTTAAATGGACACACAACAAAAGAGAAAGTTGCAGTGCAACGAACTTTTACATTCATTGTTAGTTTAGACAATACTTGAAATATTTAATTTACATATTTATGAATTCGATTTTTTAAAGAGAACAAACGAATCATTTTATTTGGTTTCTTGCTGTTTGAGATTTAAGTTTTCAATTGAATAGAATGACGACAAAATAAGGCTATAGAGAATATTATGTACATTAATTAATAAAGATTAGTCTAAGGATTATATATAATTTCAAAATCAAAGTTAAAGTAATTTAAAAACCAAAGTTTTTGTTAATATATTTATTTAATATGTTAATTTACGTTGAGTTCATTACACATTCATTAATCATATCTTTCTAATACATTCATTGGCTTTAAGCTTGTCAAAAAATCGCATTTTTAGTGATTTAATCAATTTCAATTTCAATTTGTATACAAATTATTTTAAATCTATAGCTTTTAATTGAGTTATCTTTTGTCAATTGCAATTGTTGGAGACATATGCGCGATTAGCGCATAATTAAAGTAATTAAATAGGGAATAAATGGAAATATAGTCAAGTGATGAAATGAAAATTGAAATAATTACAAACTGGGCAATAACACAAGTGAACTCATTACATAATGAAGGACCATTCGCAACGCGAAAACAAAAGCTGAAACAACAACAACAGCAACGAAGAGCGCGGCGAACATCATAATAAAATTAACATTAAAGTGGCAAGGCAAAAAGGATCATAAAAATGAAATCAACGTATTAACTACATGCCAGACAGCAGCATAACTCACACCCACACCCATAAAAGATACACACACACACACACACACACACACACACACACACACAGTCATAACAAGCTCACGCCATATTCTCATCCAGCAGCTGGACAGATAAAACGCAACGAAATAAAATCAATTCAAATAAAAGCATAAATACGACCACAGGAAATGAAAATGACGATGACTCCGTTGCCTTGCCATAAACCTTACTAACCAACCCTCCCTGCGCCCCTGCGCCCCTTACACGTATACGCACAACGCCTCCAAAGAGCATGCTCCAAGGGTGGGCCCAGTAGATAACTGTAAATGTGTGTGTGTGTGTGTGTGTCTGTGTGTCTGTGTAGTGTGGGTGGTTGGTTGGGTTTTTGGGGTGGACTTGAGTTGAGCTGAACATGTAAGCGCGCATTTTACGGCACAAGCATTTTCGCTTAATAAAATGTTAAGTGGGGGAGAAAAAAGGGCGAGCAGACAAAAAGCGAGAATGCGCCACTGTGAAGTTGAATTGAGTTCGCCTGCCAAAGGACTCGCAGTGGCCCTGCGAGTGAGAAAGAGAGAGAGAGAGAGAGAGACAGAACGACAAACTGTCTGACAGACGAACCAGCTAGCAAACAGTCAGACAGACAGTCAGACAGACAGACAAAGTGCCTGTCAGCCATGCAGTGGGCCAGGCAGAGTCGTAAAATTATATTTACAACACAAACAAAGCTGTCGACAAGGCACCAGCAGCAGCAGCAGCAGCAGCAGCAGCAGCGAGAACGAAACTGAACACAATGATAAGCATGAAGCAGATGAGAACACACACAAACATACAAATATGCCTCTCTCTCTCTCTCCCACTCACTCTCCCACTCTCTCTCTCTCTCACTCTCTCGCTCTCTCTCTCTTACGCTCTCGAAGTTGAAGCGACTGGCTAAAAGGGGCGCCGTGTGCTTTGTTGAACGCCAAAAGGCGATAGAGATGAGACCGAGGCATCCAGCAATTTCCCGCACTCAAAAAATAACAATGGCGCGTTGAAAATATCCGCTTCCGTTCTGCAAGCAAACAAAAAAAAACAAAAAAAAAAACAAAATGACTGACTGTGCGAGGGAGTCAGCTGCACCTGGAGCTGGAGTGAGAGAGCGAGAGCATGCCAACGCAGCTGTGACTTTAACTGTAGTCTCTCGCTGTGCTTGTCGTCTGCTTTTTTGTTTTTTCTTTGCCAGGGTGTAAAACGAGTCGAAAGCAAAAAGAAATAAAGAAAAAAAATAAACGAATTTAATTCAATTTGAGCACAATGAAATCATATTTTGTAACAAAATGTACAAAATTCTGCTGTGGAAGCTGACAACTTGAAAATGCTTTTCGTGTTATATATATATATATATATATATATGTATATATATACATACATATTTATATGTGTATACGTATACGTAATTTATGTGTATATGTATAACTATGGCTGCTGGCAATTTCATTTCTATTAGCATTAGATGGACAGCCAAATCGTTGGCCAGGTATGAGTGTCTGTGTCTGTGTGTGTGTGTGTGTGTCTGTGTGTGTGTGTGTTGTTGGTTTGGCAAAAGGGATGATGGTGAATGGAGTTTGTATAGTCATGCCAGACTAGAATATGTTGGCATAAATATTTATACGCTTGCAGCGTCGACACAAACACAAACAGGCAGTCGACAAGCCAAGTCGCAAATATGCAAAGCTCTTGCTTTCTATGTGTGGCTTGGCTATGGTTTATGTGCAAGTGTTAGTCTCTGTGTGTGTGTGTGTGTGTGTGTGCTGGTGTGGCTGTGCCAAATGCTTGAAAATCACATTATGCCCGGCGGCAGAGCTTTGCCACCAAGTTGGCAGCTAAAGATTTACAAACACACACACACAAACACAAGCACACTCCACGTAAAGCGGCAGACTGACTGACTGACTAAGTGACTGACTGGCCATTTGTCGTCGTATTTGCAAATGGCAACTTGGACTTGTCGTGACTCGTTTCAATACTCTGTGCACATAACAAATGCTTGTGAGCAATGCACAAAGGACATCTTGGATATATTACACATAGATCATTAAGCACTATTCAGTATTCTGTTGAAAATGATTGCAGCTATATCCAGTTAATTACACGTTTTCAATAACTATTTGCTTTGGGAACAAGTCAATTAAAGTGCCACATCTTTTTTTTAAAGATTCGAAAACTTCAAATAGTTGCAGACAACGAATTTGGTATGTTTATATGGGTATATAGCCTTTATGCCATCAATATCTATATATATATCAATATATCCTTGCTTCAGGTACAAAATATTTCAAGGTGTATTCTGAGATTGTATTCGGAACTACTTCTCACTTCTAATTTTCATTTTCATTTCAAGGAAAACATTCTAAAAATAAGATTGTAGATCTTAATTCATCCTTATGAAGGCAGGCGTAAAATCTATTCACAATAACTATTTTTGTAATAGATAATAGATAATGGATAATACAGGGTATTCTCTATTCTGGCAACGTTCGCTCGAGTGGAAAACTCTTACTGATTGCTGTTGTTGCTTTATCGCCTTTTGCCAGTTCTTATAAGCGTGTGTGTGTGTGATGTGGGGAGGAGTGTCCTGGTTTATTATTCATGCTGTGTGCTCCCTTACACCATTACAAGGACCTTGTGGCTGACGCTGCGCTCTGTTTAAATGGCGCATAAAATATTAATAGCTTCATTAGCATTCGCACAAATTTCACAAAATTTAACGCACATAATTACATAATATTGCAAGCAGATCGAAAAACGATGTCCAACAAACAGTTTCAAGCAACACAGCCACATGCCATGAATTTTGTATAATTTGCCAAACTGGACACACACACACACACACACAGAGGGGGATTTTTGGGCCAACAACAATTGAGGTCCCTTTTTAGAGGGGCACTGAGCCGTAAAGTGAGTGGCAACATTGCCGGCTAACATTTTTGCCTATGAGCCTTTGGATTTGATATATTGCCAGCCCAAACTGCTGGCTGCTTTTTAGTGCAAGAGAGACAGAAATTAAATTGGAGAGAGAGATAGAGAGAGAGGGAAAGAGAGAGAAAGAGAGAGGGAGGGACGAAGGGAGAGAAAGGTAGCACGCAATAAAATGAGAAATATTTGAACTTTAGCAAAATGCGCACAAGGATATCAATTCCCAAAGCACACCAAAATACACAACTTAATTTCATATATATATATATATATATATATATATATGTGTGTGTGTGTGTGTGTGCGTAGTCAAATCCAACTAGAATCAGAATCTCAGCAATAAAATTGGAAGAGCGTGCACGAATGCCAATAGGAAAACAAGCAGCAAAGCCACTCATCATGCACCATGGCACAAAACTGCAATATATTTGACAAATATTCAAAACAAAATTAGAAAGCAGAAGCACTTAAACATAATTGTTGGCTAAGCGAGCAATAATTACATGACGAGTTATTTTAGAGTCTCGTCTCAAATACAGAAACTAATTTAAACAAATCTTTGAGTTCTTTATTTATTGCAGACAAATTGTCTTCTTTGTTGTATGGTGCGCTAGGAAAGCTAGGAAAGCTAGGAAAGCTTGAAGAGCATGTATCAGTGGGGTGGGGTTGAAGGGGGGAGCTGTTCAGTATATTAGCTTGATGCACAAACAAGTTTTTCGGGCACAAAATGGGACATAAAGGCAAAAAAAAGGATCGAACGCCGAGGTAAGGAGACGCGCAACGTTTATTTGCCTTTTTGCCTCAATGGCAGCAAAGGCAACATTCAAATGCGAATTTAAAATGAGTAACAACAACAAAGAAGAAGAAGAACAACAACAAGGATAGACAATGATGACTAGCTATATAGCTATACCTATAGCTATACGATGTGTCATCTGATATGTAAAACGCTCAAGCACGTGTCCTGAGCAATGAAAACAATACAATAACATCAAGAGCCAAAGTTACACAAAGGTCAAACGGAACATTATGGCTTTATTTTGCGCCTAATAAATCTCATTATGTCATTATGTGCTCGAGCGCAGCAACAACAACCATAAACAAGAGACGCAGAGGTAACAAACACACACACACACACACATAGAAACAAAACAAAAAAAAAACGTAGTCGACGTCGCTGCGACGTCGAAGTCAGCGTCATCGTTGAAACGGCAACAGCCAAACGACATGCCAATCAGTAATCAATCCGCACGCACATTGACAACGAGGACGTCGCTAGCGATTCCTCTCCTCAGCCGCTACTCACTCCTCATGTTCGCAACATCATCCAAAAAACAATTTGCAATGGCAGCAGCGAGATGTTTTCTACGATAACGACTTACACATACTCTGCACTTAGTAGACACATATTATCATGCCCCACTGATAAACATAAGCGCTGCCAAATGGTATCTTTTATCATCGTTGATGTTCTAATTTGGTTTGCACATGTCAACTAATATTGAGTTATTTATGTATGTGATATTTGTCTTATTGGATGGGTGATGACATGTCTACGTTTTGTGCATGCACCAACTTGATATTGGCAATAAGAAACTCTAAAAAAGGAGCAGCCGCAATGCTGCCAAGTGAGACCACACGACGTCACAGTAAACAAAATGAAAAGAGATAAACATAGAGCGGCACTGCGCAACATGGCGTCAGCAGTAGCAACACTGACGGTGAGCGCGAGCGAGAACGAGCGCGCTCAGAGAGCGAGCGCACAGCAAAAACGCCGCCATTAAAGATAATCCTCTCAGAGAGCGCGACGTGTATGTGCATGGGAATGCGCTAGTGTGCGGCATGCGAGTGCAAATGCCGCAGGGTTGTCGAGTCACAGGCAACTAAGTCACATTAACAGCAATTTTTACTTTTCCATTGAATGTTAAACTACAGTTTTATATTTAACGATGCTTAAAAATAAAATTCATAGTTAAAATAACAATGTCTGCAGTCTGCACTGTTGAATTATGGGATTGTTTACTTGATTCGACTGACTGGCAACCCTACACTGCGCGCCGCTATGTTGCCAGTGAGAGCCGCTCAATTTATGCGCTTTTTGTACGCGTTGCTCCTTCGTGGCGGACAGTACGGAAGAAACGCTGTCGACGCAAACTAGGCGAAAAGTTCTATGAAAAATAACAAAAAAAAAAACATCCAACATTTTTAGCATTAATTGTGTGCTAAACCAAAAGATTTCCATGAGCAACTAGGCAAAGGTATTTAATCATATTTGAAGCCACACGATAGTTTATGCAAATAATAAAGAGCTCATGTTCTGTGTGTGTTTCAGTGTGTGTGTGTGTGTGTGTTTATGTGCATTAAATTATTCAAGCAACACAACAGAAAAAAAGTGTTGAAAAAAAATATTGTCTTGCTCTTCTCCTCCAACACTCGTCGCGCCGCGTCTCTATGTGTGTGCGTGTGTGTTTGTATGGAGTGCTTTAAGCAATTAACCAGCAGCAGTGTAGAAATGCTAAAAACGCATTAAAAATTATTACTCGTTGGCTGTCTGTCATTCACAAGAAACAGCAATAATAAATACAAAAACAACAATACACAAGTGCTATTTGCCGCCGCTACTCATAAAACAAATTACCCACTTGGGCTTGACTGTTATGCGTGCGTGCGTGTGTGTGTGTGTGTATGTATTACATACATACATAAATACATACATGTATGTGCATGTGTGAAAAGAGCAATGTAATCATCATCATCATCAGCAGTCGCTGTCATACAAGCAACAACAACAAAAGCAAATACACACATACGCATACTACTGCACACCAATGCTGTTGTGAACGAAAAAAAAAGTAGTAAGCACTCGCCGCAATAGTAGTAAAACGGCCAAAAAGGCAGTGGCAATATGTTGCCACCAACAACAACAAAAACAACAACAGCAGCCGTATAATACCGGAATAAAATTTCTATACAGCAGCGCGGTCGTCGTCGTCGTCTACTCTCGCTTGAGCAGTGCATATGTATGTGTGCGTCTCTCTCTCAATCTCTCGCGCTCTCTGACTCGGCCTCTTCGTCTCTCGTCGTACGACTGCAATGAGCGACAGTTTTTTTTGTGTTTTTCGGTTTTTTGGTTATAGCAACAATGTTGAGCAGCAGCAGAAGCGTCGCAGCGTCGATGGCAAATATGTTTGTGTGTTTGTAAATGCGACATACACATGTACATGCATTTATGTTTATGTTTATGTGTGTGTGCCTGAGTTTCTTTATGTTTCGCACAAACATTGCGGTAAAAGAACGCCGACAAACGCTCGTCGCTGGTCGCTTAGTCGCTCTCACTAATTGTGACGTCTGCGCGCGTGCGTCGGTTCGGTCGATCGGACGGACAGTCATTCGGTCGGTTGGTCGCCCCGTCGGTCATTTTGTTGTACAACTAACAACTCCCCCGTGCATTTTTTACTTCAAGCTCCGCTCATTGCATGTGTATCTGTGTGTGTGCTCCAAACACACGCACACACATACACATGCTACTTCGCAGCGCCGCGCTCTCTCTCTCTCCCCCTCGCTCTCACACAAAGTGCCGTTTTTGTATTTGTAGAAAAAGAGAAAAAGAAAACAACTAACCTCATAATAAAAAAAAAAAGTTCATGCAGTGAAAAAAAACCAAGAAAAATTGCTAGCAGCATATTTGTCAAAAAAAAAAAAGTAATAACAGCAAAAAATAAAAAAAAGTGTTTGCCGTGGCAATCTCGACCCTTCTCGCTCTGGCGTTTACATAAATGACAAATCATTCTTGAGATTACAACAACAACAACATCAGAGGAAAAATAAAGGAAAGCTCTGCTTACGACAACAACAACAACAAAACAGCGAAAATTTGTGGATTTACATTTCCTGTCTTTTTGTGGATTATTTTCTACCTACAATCGCTGCTCACTTTTACGGGCCGCTCGCTCTCACTCGCTCTCTCTCTGTCGCACGCGAGTGTCGAGGGTCGCTGCGCGAGCAGGCAAGCAAGTCGACAGGCAACGAAATCCTCGTTCGCACCTTGCTCCTCCTCCCCCCCCCAACACTCATTCACTCGACCCATCCACTCTCACTCACTCACCACCGCTCTCTCTCCCCCTTCACGATACCAACAACAACTACAGAAACAACAACAACAAAGACGACTGCATGCTGTCGCCTATGAAGCAGGAACGAGCATATCAACAGCAGAAATTGCGATTATTTTGGATTTATAAAAAGGCAAGTAAGCAAAACCTAACCAAACACACTTCTTATTTATGTATGTATGTGTATATATATATATATATAGATATGTATGTATGTGTCTGTGTGTGTGTGTACATGTGTATATTTGTTTAATGTGGCATGCTATAAATCCCAAAAGACGAGCGAGCGAGCGAGAGATAGTTGGTCGAGCAAAGAGAGCGGGCGAGCGAGAGAGTAAATTGATTTCCAGTTTGATTAATTGCCGCTTGCTGCTGCTGCTGCCGCTGCGAGGCACATGTTTTTTTTTTCTTTACGTTTCGTTTCGGTTTGGTGTTTTATTTTTATGTTGTGTTTTGTTTTTGCCTCAAGTTAATGCCAATTAAGGTGTTTCAATTTAAGCCGATTTGTAATTAAATGGGGGTTTTGCTTATAAGCACCACCAATTCCCTCCTTCTACTCTCCCTCCCCACTCTTCATCCCAATAATTGACAGGCGGCTGCGCAGCAATCTGGAAACAAATGTGTACAAACATGCTAAAACATGTCAAACATTGCCACTTTTTTCTCATTTATAGCTGACGAGTTTTGTGATTGATATTTAGGCATTCTATAATTATAAAACGTGGGAGGTTTTCAAATGGAATTTCTTATATAACACATATAATTCATTTGTGTCTAGTTCTTATTCTTATTATTCTTCTTCGTCTTCTTCTTCTTCTGCGTTGTGCGTGTGCATTCAGCCGCAACGGTGACAGGCAAATGACGGCTCATTGAGTTCTTATTATTATTATTACGAATTTAAAGTGCACGCACAATGAGAGAAATTCCCATAAAAGGGGCGTCGTCGTCGGCAAACAAAGAGGGGGAAGGAGAAACGCAGGAAAAAAAATACATGCATAAATACAAATGAAAAAGGAATCACGCTGCCTAATGAAGCCTGCGGCGCGCAGCCCAGCGACGACCATGTTGAGTACGAACAAGCAGACGACCGACCGACTAAGCGACGAACGACCGAACGACGAACAATAAGCAAACAGTGAGTGTGCTGCAGTCACGGAGAGGGAGAGAGGGATGAGGGGGTGAGGCCAAAGCACGCGAACATAACTCTCTGCTCCCCTTTTGGGCGTTTGTCTTTCTCTATCTCACTCTCTCACACACACACACAGCGACATTTTAGCTCACTCGCACTCGCTGCGCTGTGGTTTTTGTTGCTGTTTGTGTTTGATAACTTTTTGCCTGGGCGTGTTTTGCATTTAGCTCAAATTATGAAATTTGAATTAGGCATGTGTGTGTGTGTGGGTTGGTAACTGTGTGTGGGTGTGTGTGTTTATTATAAAGACATCTATTTTCTTAATTACAGTTTATAAAATTGTGACTTAAACAACAAATATAAAATTAATAAATGCTGAAATATGCATTAATATTGTTGTTTAAATGCCCGGAAATTGTTAATTTTGCATCTATTGAAAAGTATCTGGTAGATGCGGCCCACTTTTGTTTTGCTGTGTGCCATAACATTAAGCAAACAAATTGCGTTAAATGCTTAACATGCATAATGAAACAGAACTCGAGAGCAACAACAACTACAACTATTACAGCTAGTCATCGGCTACTGATGCAGATGCAGATATAGCCGACTGCAGCAGCACAATTAAGCGTCTATTAGACGCGCTCTCGGTCATAACATTAAAAATGCCTTACACAAATGGGCAACAGCCAACAGCGGAGAGCCCAATGCCAAAAACAACAGCCATAATGGTCAAGCAGCGTGGCAGGCCGTGCGGCGTTGGATAGAGGGAGGGGTGTGGGGTGTGGGGAGGGGTATTGTGTGCGGTTGTACGGAGCGGGGTGGCTACCCGTAGTGGCGCGCACAATCGTGACGCCAACTTAGTTACGGTCATTAGCACCAGCAGCGCCGCCAGCGACAGGCCAAAGCTAAATCTACCGCTGTCGCTGCCGTTGCCATTGCCTCAGCCGGTGCCACTGCCCCTGTCTCTGTCCATAGGCAATGTGCATGTGTATTAAACACCAACACAAGCGCACAATAATAATTTGTCACACTGTCGGAATCGACGCTGGTAAAAGTTGCCAGCAGCAGTAGCAGTAGCACAGTCAAGATTTGTACAAGATACACACACACGCAAATAGATATATGTATGTGTGTGTATATATATATATATATATATATATAGAAACTTGCACACGTTAACTGACTTTTAGTTGGCGGACTGGGAGCATTTTCTGCCTGCTGATGTTTTTTTCTTTATTATTTTTCTTTGCAAAAGTGTAATTGGCTCTTGTGGCTGGTGTTGTTATTGTTGTTGCTGCTGCTGCTGCTGCTGCTGCTGTTGGCATTTGCCACCGTTCTGTGCGCCTTTGGCGATAACAATTTGAGCGCTACAAATGTGTCAATTGGCTGACAAAACATTCCATGCACATTCCCATCCACATTGTATCTATGTATACATGTAATTATACTTACTTAGCGACTATTTGCTGGCCAATCACTTGTTTGCCGAACAGATGAGTTGTTTCTCTGCCTAATTAACTGTCGGACACAAAGAATGTTGTTTATCACATTTTGTCAAGCGTAAGCTAAGCACTAAATAGTTACTCTTAACAAAAAGCTGAGATTATTTACTTTTTTGAAGTTGTTCAACAAAATATATAAATTTTATTTTTTATGAAATTGCGTTTTTTTCTATTAAATGTCGTGTTTGTTTAAACAGAGGGTAAGCAAATGTCAAAAGTGAAGTCGCAAATATTAAAATGATGTCTATATAAATGTGGGTTTTCCCAATCAATTTTTATGAAATGTTGTTAATACGAAATGTTGCTTAACATAACAATAAACTGTTGCTAACATGAATTTCAAACCAAAATGCCACTCGTATTGCTCCCGGCAAGAATTATGTACGTTTGTGTAAATGATATGTGTATGTCTTTCCCATAATAAACCAGTCACAGACACTGAGCCGTCACTTAGTTGGCCATTTGTCAGGGCCCCGCCTCGTCGACACGATTAAAGCAAATTGATTTGTTCAATTCTCCTAAATATGGCTGACAGTGACAAACGTTTGTTCGCTTCGCTCCTTCCAAACGCCCATGCAAATTAAGAGCAACCATTTCAATTGTGTGCCGCAAAACTGAAAGAGATAAAAAGATCGTAAAAAAAAAAACAAGCAGTAAGAAAATTTCCTATTTTGCAAGTCGAGGATTAAATACACTTGCAGATCGCAGTTGACCGATTCTTACTATACAATATTTATATTTCGATCTCGATGATTTTTTGGCATACAAATATGCACGACTAATAAAAGATTAGTTTGGAAATTTGTTGCAGAACACAGTTATTCACAAAAACTCATCTTTCGACCGATCGTGCCTATATCTATATATAAATATATATAGTGGCAAATCTAATCTTCATTCATATTCATATCCAAGTGATGCAGTAACTAGAGCGATCTAACAACCAGAAGACTTTACTTTTAACATTTTAAACAAGACTAAATATTTGTTAAAATCGAAAAACTCAAAACAACGCCACAAAATGTAGCTAAAAGTTGATATGCCTCCTCATTTTAGATACTATTTCTCGGGCATCTATTCTAATTGCGTCGAATCAATAACAATTAAAAACTGTTCAGCTTGATGACAACTCGACACAAATTTTGTTCACTAAATACAGTATCAAAATCAGCAACAGACAAGAACAATTAAAATGAAGATTAAACTTTTTTTTTTTGCGAATTTGTACAGCAAGCGATTTGTACAACATTATTTCATAATAAACGAATGTCAAAGGCCGCCAGAACAAGATGAAGGTGCACGAGTGATGGAAACGGGTCGTGGGAGGGGGAGGGGGAGGGGGGTATTGGGTGTTTGGACATGATACGGCGGGTTTAGCACGAACAAACAAGCCGCAATCAACAAGAGCGTCATTAAAAAAGCAAATTTCTGAACACGCTAAATACATGTAGACAAAAAAAAATAAAAAAAACAAGCGGAGGCACGAAAGCGTTCAGCGTTCACTAGATAATGTGTGCCAAGCAACAACAACTAAGTACAACAACAAAATAACAATGCCACAACAACAACAATAACAAAAACAATGCTGCAAAAACTTAATTCCCAGCGAGCGACGCAACGGAGGCAAATTGATTGTGATGTTTTTTGTTGTTGTTGCTACTGTTGTTGTTGCTGTTGCTGTTGTTTTCACGTCGTTTGTATTTTTGAAAAGTATATGCGAAAATCGACTTTGAGCTGGTGGCGAGTATCTTTGAGATACACATAAAAGCCACAGCCAGGGCCAAGCACCGTCTGTCGAGATGTTAATTGACTGCTTTGATAATTAATTAATGCTGCCCAGCCACAGATACAGATACAGATACAGATACATTTACAGCTACAAAGCTACACACATTTGCATATTTGGCATCTGTGTGGGCGCTCCAAATAAAAGACAAGCACAATAACGAAAGCTTGGAAAAAAAATAGATATACATGTATATATATATATATATATATATAACCGCAAATCGCAACAGTTTAAACAAGTTGAATTTAATGTCAATTTTGTCACACAGATAACTCAATTTAGCGGCAGGCAGGCAGCATTTGATATTCACTAATTTATTATTGCGTGCATAAAGTAAAATCAATTAATTACTTCGTGTAAATATTGCAAATATTTCAATAACGAAAAAAGAAGAGACAGCAACGATAAGCTTAATTAATATTTATTTTGTGAAATGCAAACATTTGCTGATAAGCAATCAGCCCAGGTAACAACAAAAACAACAACAACAACAAAAATAATGACAAAATAAATAATCAAAGAGTGTAATTACTAAAATAGCCAGCTCGACTGAAATGCAAATATTTCACAATTAAAATAAATAAATTAATTGCCATAAATTCTGCATTGGCTATGCACATAATTGAATCACATTCAATTTGTCAGGGGGAAACACACCCGACACTTTTCCGCTCAAAACCAAAAAACCACTTTAAATTCTTACGGCTTATTGTGTTTATATTTTTAATGACATTATAAAAGCAGAGCATGATCTAATATCTAATGTCAGTTTATTCATATCCCACCGAATGTTAAACATTTAAATATGAATGCCAAACATTGTGCGAACGATTTAAATAACTTTCGGCTTTTTATTGGCATTCTTCAGCGAACATTTCATTGCTAATTGACGAAGCCTTTCAAATGGCGATCATTCACACATAGATCTACTCGTAAGCGTATAATCGCTTTTCTGGATAAATGCCAAACACATGCATACAACTGTATATATATATATATATATATATATCTAAATTGTGATCGGTACACACGCCGTCATTTGAGGCCAGAAATAGCAGCACGCAAACGCCATGCGCTAAATTTAATTTAGTAGCGTAATCAAAAAAATACAACAAGTAGGAATGCTCTAGTTGACGGAGAGCTCGACTAGCAGATACCCTTCGTTAATTTAGTAAATATAAAAATATGAATTCCTTATCAAACTTTATGGCGATTGAGATCGCCTTCATATCATTCATATCATATCTAGCGAAGTGAGAGATGTATCAATCTTGTGGCTTTTATTCTAATCGGTATATCGGCTGTCAATCCTGATTAAGAATAAATATACTTTATGCGATCGGAGATACTTCCTTCTTCCTGTTACAACTTTGGTATACCCTTTGTCTTCCAATGGATATCAAAAAATAAACCATCAGCCAAATCAAAATGTGGTAGCAAATGTGACGATTATCAAAGCGAAATTCGGTTGCTGCAGTTATAAGATCTTAGTATATATGGAAAACTGATTCGATTCGCGTATTGCTTTATATGGATTTTAATACAAGTATGTTAATAGAAGCACATCATCATTTGCTTGAAGTATTATAGTTCTCTTCTCCATAAAGCAGCATGCTTAATTATAAAGATTGATGGATATATATGGCTATATATAAATATACATATGGTTAATAAGAATTTCTCAATAATGGCACATAAATCAATGTAATTGATTTACGCACAAATTGAGTTCTCAAGAGCAACTTTCGCATTTGAGTGAATAATATTTACGTGTACAACCTCAATAACAATCTTCGTCTTCATTGTTTATACACATTTACATTTAAACAAACACATATACAATTATATATACAATTATATATACTAACGTAAACAGCGCCCGCTTATATAATTGCATTAAAACCAATAGATTTAGTCTTCGGTTTTTACATAGATATTATTATTATTATTATTATTACTTTTTTTTTGCTTTTATTTATTCAGTCAATGTGGCGCCATGGGTGAATACAAATATTTATGATTAGACCACTTCTGCATTGGGCCTTTTGCCAAAAATCAAATGATTGATTTTCCAATGTGATGTTTTTGCTGTTTATATTTTTTATTTTTTTGTATTTCATCTGGTTTGTTGCTATTGTTGTCAGCCATAATGTGCGCAAACACAAAATGAACAAGACTCATATAAATGTATCCATTGGACGACGTTGGCTTTTTCGTGTATCTCATAAAATTCACACTGTTTGTTTATTTAGCCAGCGGCTTTTGTGGCTGCGTCTCTTTTTCCTCTTTTTGTCGATGAATATTTATTTTGTGTTGTTGTTGCTGTTGTTGCTGTTGCTGTAGCGTCATCAACTGACAAACAGCGCTGTCTGTTTTTTTTTTTTTTTTTCCTGCCTACTTCTACTTTTGCTTCTTCTTCTTCGTCTTTTGCTTTTGTGCGCCTGGGCGTGGCACAGTGTGTATTTAGTCGTCGGAAACGGTGGGAGGGCTTGGAAGAGGGAAGCTCCATCAAGCGAAGCGTGCTTTTCAAATCAAGCAGCAGCAAACATCTGTTCCCCCTCTCCCCCTCCCCCCTCTCACTCTCTCTCTCCTTATCTCCTGCTGTCTGTTTCGGTTTCTCTCTTTGCGACTTTGACTGGCGGCAATTTTATTTTTGTTTTTTTTTTGCCTTGTCTCCTTTGACTCTGCGGCTTCACTAAATACTCAAGCTAAGCACTTTTTTCATCTTGCATACAACAACAACAACAACAACACTTGAAAGTGCCTGCTGTGTCCCGCTGCTACTGAGTAAAGCTTTTACGGCCCGCTGCTGGCGCTGCTGCTGCTGCTGCTGTTCTCGCATATTTATTTTGATATATTTTATGATTCTTTATTTGGCGGCTTAGCTTCCCCGCCACGCAAATGAAACTTGCCAGTTGTGTTGATTTTATGCGGCCGCTGCTTGAAGCCAAGCCAGAATGTAAATAAAAAAAAAGCAAAGAGCTGGCGGATTGGGTGGGGGGCTTGGGTAACTCATAACTGAAAGTCACTCGGCTCTCGACAGTCAAAATGCCCTGTAGCACGATGCTCTGCTCTGCTCTGCTCTGCTTGCTGACTGCTTTGGCAATGAATTTTTGAGAATTGAGTGCGAATGTTAATGGGAAATGTTAAATGATCCATTTAAGGCGACTGGGGAAATTAGTTATTAAAGAGTGTGTGTGTGTGTGTGTGTGTGTGTGTGTCACATAGCAGCCTGACATGTTAATATACCCCTTGAAAATACCCCTCCCCTGTTTATACCCTGGCATTGGCACCCGCTTGGCTTGGCCACACACCATTTCTGCTTAAGCTTTATGGCCATAAAAAGATTATGCCATATTATTTTATATTTCTGCCGTATTTATGTATTTTCTTATGAATTTTCGTTTAATGCATTCACGGTTATATGTATTTTTTTTGTTTAATGAATTTGGATATTTATTTTTTTCTTTTTCTTTTAAAGACTTTGACTTTTTAGCATTTACAAAGAAACGCAACAATAAACCGCGGAAGGGCGGGCGGAGAGGGGAGGAGTGATGAGCGCGAGACTCTGTAAATTGTTTAATTTGAGTGCATTGAGTGGCATTGTGCAATTTTCCAAATTTGCCAATTGCTGGCAATTATTTGCATGATTGTCATTATAATCATTAGCTTACATGATTATTATGTTGAGTTTTATTATTATTATTATTACTTTGGGCATTTGCGTGATAATTGTGTACGTGTACGAGTCGATTATATGCGAAAGACCTCCTCAGGCATTGGGTATTTTTCTCTCTCTCTCTTTTTTGTTTTTTATTATTTACTTATTTATGTTTTTTTTTTTTTTGTTTATATATATTTTTTTATTATAGTAAATTGCTTAATATGGACATTCAAGTCGATTCTGTGGTTTCTCACAGAGCAACGACGACGGTGGCTGCTGGGTGCATTAACATAATTGCCGTAATTTATGAGACCCAGTTGGACAACAAACGAGCAAACAATTTAAAACTGTGGGGGCAACTCAAATTAGTGTTGCATTTATAGTGTCTGTCTCCGTTCTCTCTTTGAGCTGAGCAGCTGTGCTGTGCACAAGGTGTTGTTGATGATAACGCTCACACTTTGGAGGAAGCCGGACAACTGATCGACTTAAGTTGTCTCTTGCGGTCATTTTTCAAGCAGAAACAAGTCTTAAGCGAGGGCCGCCCATTAAGCTGTGTAATCCTGTAATACGATATTTCACATTATAGTTACAAGAAGAAGAAAAAAACTGAAAAGAAATGAGTTAAAGCCCTGCTGCAACCAGAGTTTTGGTGGAGAAAGTCTCAACCAACATTGGTGCTCAAGTGAGTAAATATGTTGTGTGTTGCATGTGATTTATGCTCAACTTATGGAACTGCTCTCGCCGACTGTGCAAAACTGGCTTGAAATTCCAAAGCCAAGTGTGGCGTCCGCTTGGCAACTCCATTGACAACGCATGCTTGCGATTACTTATTGGCGGCAGTTTGATTTCATTTCGCATATGTCTGTCTCTCTGCGGTAAAAATGCGTTTAAATTGAACAAGTTGCGAGATTAATGAGCCGCATATAAATCATGACAAAGTTGTTAAAAACAAAAATTCAAAATGCCTCACACCGTTCGCCCGTTCACGCGTTGCATACTTTTAAAATAGCAACAACAAATATTTACACGCTTCAATGCCGATTTGTGGGTCGCTCGGTTGATGGTTGATGGAGAAAGAGATGCACAGCCTGGTGGCAGGTGGCAGGTGGCCGGAGAGGGGGCATTTCTGTAAAAGTCAATTTCACACTTGATTGCTGGCCATAAATCAATAAAGTGTTGGCGTTGACGGCGCTGCTGCTGCGCTGCCTGCAGTCGCTGTCTAATTAAGCGCATCTAAGACGCAGCAACAGCAGCAGCAGCAGCAGCAGCAGCAGCAACATTGCTGTCGGCTACTGAAAAAGGCACAAACAGACACAGACACACTGATTTAATACATATACAACGGCATGTGTAATAAATCGCGTGCCGTTTTAACACTTTGACGTGCACAATTGAAAATTGCGAAACGGCGTTTTTGTTGTTGTTGTTGTTGCGCTTTGTGCAGTCGCCGTCGCCGTCACCGTCACCGTCCGTCTGTTTCAATTGGCGCGCCAAGCAAATTAGCTAAGCTTTAAAGAGAGTGAGAACCAAAAACAACACTTGAGGCTACAAGTCTCAACGCTTGGCTGCGCAAACAAGCAGCAGAAAGAGCAGGCAAATGTACACACACACACACACACACACACACACACACAAAAGGCTGTGAAAACAAACACCTCGTCGTGCTCCTTTGTTGCCACCCCTCCCCCACCAGACCACCTTTACCCATAAACCCATTTGGCAGTTGTTTTTGTTGCTGTTGTCGTTTTTTTATTTATAGTTTTTTTTTTTTTTTTTGTTTTTTGCTTTGTTATTGACTGCAGTTTATGTTTGTCATTTGCAGCGCGTTGCTTTGACTTTTTTTTTTATTTTATTTTTTTGCTCGTCTTAAAGTCAAGTATTTATTGTGTTTACTCAGCGCACTGCAGCTAAAGCATTAAAATAAAAATTACAACAAAAAATTACGAGCCACACAAATAAGTTGTGTAAATATTTTGTGATTACATTTTGTGCTTACTTTTTTTTTTTGCTTATTTTTATGACTTTGCGACGAGTGCTCAGTGCAAACAATATGGAGACAAGATTTACCCGATGCAAATAATTATAACCTGGCAGAGATTTGAAAAATGTGTGTTGCGTGTATTGATTAACCGACAGATTAGCTAAAGTGGGAAAGAGAGGCACTCTTCAAGAGTGATGAGAACGGGGTTGACAACACAGCCAGTTGGAGTTGTGCAAGGGCTCAATTAAAGCGTTTTACATAATTAACAGAAGCCATCAAGTTAGTGATGGTATTTGAGCAGCGGCATTCGCATAGTTCATTGGCTTTGATCTTTTCATTTATTTTGTACAATCGTCATAAGTTTCCGCTTAATTGGTATGCAAATCGCTAAGCAAATTGATTGCATTTGTAATTAGACATGCAGCGCTGTGTTTCATTTGAATAGTTTCATATTTGAGCTTCGTTAGTTAAGCACCTCGTATCGAAAACAATTACTTAAGCCGTTTAACAAACTGGCACGCCAAATGGCTTTAACTGCAACTATTTGCCATAAGAAACAACAAACGGAAAAAAAAAAACAAAAACAGAGAATAAAAAAGACGTTAAGAGAGAAACAAAATCAATAAAGTTGTAGCGCTAATAAATTTAGTCAAGCGTAAAAATTGCAGCTCGAAACGGGAATTGATGCGTGGTCGTCTGTGGCTTGGAGTGGGGCGAACAGGTTGCGGGGGGTGGTTGGGGTACGTAGCACGTAGATGCTTAACTGGTTGACTTGCCTCTAAATGGAGATTAAATTAATAAAAATAATGACAACTGAGCTGATTGCGAGTCGCGGTGTTAATTTCACACACACACAATCGGCTCCACTTCCCAAACCCCCACAACAACAACAACAACAACAAGAAAACATTTGCCTTCTGTTTTTGCAGCTGAGAAATTTACTTGCAACTTGTTTCACAGCGGGCACGCAGCGTACTGAGTCAGTCCGCTCATGAATTATTATGAACCAGTTGGCTACTCTACAACTCCACACAATTGGCCTCTGCTCTCTCTCTCTCTCTCTCTCTGTCACTGTGCCTTTGCCAGCCTGCCTGCCAGCCTGCCAGCTAGCCTGCCAGCCTCTGTCTGCCTTTGGCTCTCTTGCACTTAACCGAATTAGTTTCAATTGCAATTTTTCAAATGCCTTTTGCTCGGCGTCTCTTGAGTAAAATATGTGCAGCAGTTGTTGCTGTTGCTGTTGCTGTTGCTATTGCTGCAGTTGTCGACGGCCGCAACATCATTATGCGGCCAGTTTATGGACATGGCCACTTAGCAGGCGGCAGCGAGCAACATTTGAAATTAGCGATGTGCGCGTGAAAAAGTATCTTTAACGTTTCACAGTTTCGCATCGACTTGGCAGCTTTGCAAGTTGAGCTCACAAAAAGAGAAAAACTCGAAATTAAATTGAAAATAATCAAAGATTGAGAAATAATTGAAAAGGCAGTTTTGAACACAAATAATGTCTTTGGCCTCTTGCAGAGTAAGCGTAATTGCAGCTAATTAAATCAAAATTAAATCAACACATTTCAATTACAACATTTTTGGTTGGGGCACGCTATGCTGGCTGGCTGGCAACGTCAGTTTCAGTTGTTTTTTATCTGTCGTCATCTGCTTTGTGGCTGCTGCTGTTTTGGCAGCTTAATGCTGATTTCATTTTGATTTTCGAATCAGCCCCATTCGAATCCTCAACTTGCTGCAATTTGTTGAAATTTACTTATCCGCACACAGTTGCCGCACACACTGCCCTCCCCTTTCTCTGCGCCACTTCGCCCCTCGACACATACACATGTGCGCTGTCATGCAATTAATCACAGATACACGTACTTGATGCACATTTACACGTCGCTTACAAAAACGAAAAACAAAAATAAATAAATACAAAAAAAAAAAACATTCAAAAAAGGCATTAAATTGTGCCACACCCCCTCCTATGCCTGCCCTGGTTGGCATTTATAATGCGTTTTTAATGGTGCTGAAAATGTTTCCGCTTCGATTTGCTTTGCAGCTTTGCCAGCGGCTTAATTAAAACAAACAGTTTATCTAGATGGTTGGACGGGGGGTGGGCGGTGGTGGTGTTGGTATTGTTGTTGTTGTTGTTGTTGTTGTGGTTGTGCTGCCAGCCAGGCAGACGTTTGAAGTGTGGCATAAATTAAATCACGAGTATTTGTATCTCTCTGTTTTGTGCAAACACACATGGTTGCATGTCTGCGTGTTGCATAGGTGTACTTAATGAGCTTCGTCAAGCTTCGCACTCGCACTCACTCCCCATCTACTGCTACAGTTGCCGCTGCTGCTGCTGCTGTTGCTGTTGCGGTGGCTGCTTAATGCCTTTTTATGGCATTTTAAAACTTTGCTCACTTGCATTTTACATTGCTTTATTTTGCGCTAAGCCGCAGCTTACCACAGCCACCGGAGTTAAGCAACTCGACTGCTCTCCGTCTCTCTCTCTCTCTCTCCCTCTGGCAAAAGAGTGAGTGTGCGAGAGAGTGAACAGAGCACATAGCGTTAAGCGCAGCAGCCAAGGGCCCCCTAATCGCTGCTTTGTTGAAACTGCTGCTGTGGCTGTTGCTGCGGTTGCAACAACTACAACTGCACACTGGCTCTAACCCCCCTCTCTCTCTCTCTGTCTCTGCCTCTGCCTCTGCCGCTGTGTCGGTCCTTTTTGCTTGGCGCTGTTCGTATTGAAGTTTGTTTGCTGCCAGTTCGCAGCTTGCATGCAATCCACTTTTTGTTTAATATTAATTTTTTTTCTTTTGCTTTTATTTGAAGTATTTTTCTTCTTCGCTTTTTGTTGCTGCTGCTACTGCTGCTTTTCATGCCACGTTCTCTCGCTATGGAACAGCAACAACAACAACAACAACAACAGCAGCAGCAGCAGCAACGGCAACAAATAAAATAAAAATTCTTCAGTTCGTTCTTGTTCTTTGCGTGCTGCTTCTGCTTCTGCTTCTTCTTCTTCGTCGCTTGCTTGTTTGCTTGTGCGCTGTTGTGTTGAGTTTCTTTTTCAATTCAACTCCCCTGCTGTTGCTGCTTCCCCCACACCACACTGCTCCTCCCCCCTTCTCGCACAGTTGCCTCCTGCTGCACTCGTGTTCACTAAAAAATCATGTCGTTTTGAAAATTGTTTGTGCTTGCTCATGCGAATTACATATTGCATTGCTGTTGTTGCCGTTGTTGCTGTTGTTTTTCATGCTGCTCTTGCTGCTGTTATTTTTCATTAATTCCTGGCTCAATTTCGTGCGCATTCGTACTTTGTTTCCTTTTTGCCATGTGGGGAAGATGCCCGCATTTTTATACCCGTTAACTTTTCACAGCTTTTACTCTCGCACAACTATTTGCTTACACACACACACATACACAAACACACACAGACACACACGCAGGCATACGCAAGCAAATATAAGCTCACATTTTATTATGCGTCTTTATAATTTTTAAATGTGCTTAATAAAGCGCTCAATCTGCTTGTGTTGTAGAGGAGATGGGTGGAAAGCAAGGAAGAGAATGGCATGGAGAACTGAGCGCCGGATGCCGACGCAGTTATTCTGCACGAAAAAAAAGAGAAATAAGATGAAAAAAAAAAGAAAAGAAAAAAGGTGAAGTGGTATTAAATTTCATATGCGTCGTTACTCTTTGCGTTCTCCTCGCACGTCTCGCTCACTGTCTCTCTCTTTCTCTTTCTCTCGCCCTCCCCTCTGTGTGCACCCATCATTATCTTGCGGACAGCGTGTGGGGCTGAGTGGCGGGGTAGGGAGGGTCAAAAGAACACTTAAGCCTGAAATTGGCAGCTATTCGCTTGGCTCTTTGCCTGCTTTGCTTTGTTGCTGTTTTCTTCTTTTTATTTCTTTTTTTTCCCTTTTTTTATTTGCCTGTGGGTCTTGGGTCTTGGGTCTGTGGCCTGCTGCCCCGGCTTCGTCTTTGTCTTCCTCTTCCTCTTCTACTTCAACTTCTTCGTCAGAGTCTTCATGCGCTTCTTCCTCTTCTTCTTGTTCAGCTTGTACGGCATCTACTTATGTCGACTTGTTATTGTTCGACATAATGGCAAAATATTGTATTGCCAACATTTTTGTGCTGCTTGGCTTGGCTTGGCTTGGCCCAGGCCAAGTCCCTCCGTTTCGTCTTATGCCATGCCCATGCCCATTAAAGATGTGTAAAAGAGGTATAATAAAAGTATGCAATTGTATGTAACAAACAGTTATAAAGACTTGTTACAATTTGATCAGCAAAGGGCTACTCTGATTTATTCGATTTATTCATATTTTCATAATAAATAACAGATTGGATTAAGCAAAACACAGTCGATGCTTATAGGGTATGTCCTCGTCGTGCACTCACGCACAATAGCACTCTGTGTTCTTTGTGGTTCTTTTTTGCTGCTCTGTTTCGGCTTTTGCCGCAAAGTTGCGAAGCTCACTTGACAAATGAGCTTTGGAGCTGCTTGAAGCGGCTCTCTACGCACACACACACACACACACACACACACACACTAAAGCCAGAGCCCGTTACGCCCACCCTCCTCCTCTGGCTGCTTCACACGTCCACTGCTCGGAGCCAACAACAATGGCAATAAAGTGCGTTAACTTTTTGGCAGACAATAGATTTTATTTCTGGCACGGCGCATGGCACAATCCGAAATGGGTTCCAGCCATGTGGAATGTGTGTGTGCGCGTGTGTCTGAGTGTATTTGTGTGTGTGTGTGTGTGTGTGTGTGTGTGTGTGTGTGTGTGTGTGTAGAATGATATTGTTTTCATTACACAGTGCGTTGTTTGTTGCTGCTTTTGTTGGCCTGGCCCTCGGGCAACTTTTGAGGCAGCTGCGTGGGTGCCGCTGCCGATTACAACTGATCAATTTGTGAGCAAATTGTCTGATTGATTTCGATAATCTTTTGATTTTTGAATGCAATCCGAATAGAGAAGCTCTCTTAATCAGCTACTGCCACTGAAATGATGCTACGCTCTTTAAGCTACACTTTTTTTTCAAGTGCTTTTTGCTTTTCATTCATGGCACTATTTGGCCTTAAATAGCTGTGAAATTAAATTGCCCCCTGCTTTGTTGTTGTTCTTTGGCAGCTTTTTGGGGCAACTAAAAAAAGAATGAAAACGAGACAATAATTACAAATAGTTTTGTGTTTTATATTTTTCGCATGTTGCAACAAACTGCTGCTGTGCTTAATGCCGCTGATGTTTTGCCTGGCACGTTGCCCTACTCCACACCAGTCTGTGTCTGTCCAGGAGAACACAAACTCACACACACTCACACACACACACACACACACACACATGCGTGCATAAATGTAGTCTATACTCTTAAGCTGTTGCCGGCGCTTTGTGCCACACCACACACAACTAACTGACTGCCTGCCATTCCATCTCTGCCCTGTGCTCTCCACTCCACTCTGCCCCCCAATCTCTGCCTCTTCAGCACTATTTGCCCGCTCTTCTCCTTGACTGGATTCTGTAACTTGCATTTGCTGATCATTTTACACACTTACCAGGCATACACACGTAGTTGTTGTTGTAGTTTCTTAATATGCTTTTAGATATGCATCAGGAAAAGCTGCCACATCCCTTGCCTCGCTCTATCTCTCTCTCTCTGCTGTATGCTTGTAACTGAAGACGTTGCCGTTTGGTCGTTTCACCCCTTTTGCCTTTTTGCATCCAATGGCTGCCGCTGTGTCTCGTCGCCTTGTGTATCTTCGGGCTGCCTTTTACCAGCTTGTGTATTTGTGCATTGAACTGGAAACGCACAGCGCCCCAAAGAACAGGCAACAACAAAATAAAGAAGGCATAGCCAGTGGCTGGCTGGCTGGCAGAACAGGCAGAGTGCCACAGGCAGAGGCACACGCAGAGGCAAAGACAGAGGCAGAGGCAGACGCAGAGGCAGACGCAGAGGCAGACGCAGACGCTGAGGCAGAGGCAGAGGCAGACGCAGAGTCATCCCAACAGCACACACAATTTGCATGCCAAACAGCATATAAAATATCGCAGCACACCCAACTGCTGCTGCACATTGGTATTGCTATTGCTATTGGTATTGGTATTGGTACTGGTACTGAGTACATGTCTGCGAGACCGTGGTTAAATATGTAATCAGATAAGCAAACTGCAATTAAAAGTGTTGCCAAGTCAGCTCTTGAAGCATTAACTAACAACTAATACTAAGTTTTAATACGAGCACATTAAGCATTAATTACAAATACCAGTAGCACTTAATAATTCCAGTGGAAGCCGCGTGTTTTAACTTTTAATTTGTTAACTTTGCTTATACAGCTGGCTAGCAAGTTTCGTTTGTACAGGCTAAAAACAAGAATTGCTGTTTGAGCCAAATATAAATGATGAAAGTAGACGGCAAGTTGATAGCAAATTGTTTGGCTTAGATTAGGTTTAAATCATTTGTTAGCTCAGTTGTTAAGCCATGCTGTTGATCATTAGCTGTATGTATCTCTAGGGTGTAAACAGCTTTGATCAATTCCATTCAATTCGAACACATTCTGCGCTTATAAAGCGAACTTGTAAATGTTATTGTACCACTGTGCACGTTCCATGTGCCATTCCTCATGATTCCCAATGCCCCTTGCTATGTGTGTGTGTGTGTGTGTGTCTCTGGATATCCATTTGCTACAAGAATATATTTGCACTGTTTGGTCCGTCCCCCACTTCCCTCATTGGCCCCGTCCCGCAAAGTACGCATTTGGCCTGCCTTTGCAACTGGCAACTGTTGTCATTTTATTTATTCATGCTTCGATTCTTATTCAATATACACGAAATATATGTATGCATGTGTGTTGTGTGTGTTGTGTGTGTTGTGTGTGTTGTGTGTGTAGCCCAAGTAGCTGTGGCCTCCGAGCATCTGCAGCCTGCCACTTGAAGCTGAATTGAGCGAATTGAGCGTACAATTATTGCCTCTTGTGCTTCGACTTTTGACTTGGTTTTTTTTTTTTGGTTTTTTTTTGTATATACTTTTTGAACAGCTGTTTCGGGGTTTTTTTTTTCGTTTTTCACACATTGTCCAAAAATTAATCCGCAAATCAATTAGTTTTCATGCTACTTAACTTGGCATTTGTTGTGCTCTTCCTCTCCCTTCTCTCGACGTTTTTTTTTTACGCTTCGTTGCGCCGGACAATGAATCACAGTTTTCGACCAAGCAGAAGAGGGGGGAAGGGGAGGTGGGGAGGAGCAGGCGTCGTTTTTAGCCGCTTGTAGCTACAAAACGCTACTCAATCAAATGAAAATTAGCATTTAATATGCTGAGTAGACGCAGAGACTGCGACTGCGACTGCGATTGCGACTGCGTTCCAATAATGTCCCTTGGGTTTTTTGGTCTATAAGGGGCAAGCAGCAAGCAGGCAGTCCGTCCGTCCGTCCGTTCTCCCTAAGAGACACGCAAACGTTCTACTCCTTGACTCGTCAGGGCAACCCTCCATGCGCTGCGGCATTTCCGTATTTAGTGTTTTTGCCCCTTCCTCTCCTACCCCCCCTTCACTTCCCTTTGCTGCTGCTTTCGTTTCCATTTGGGTTTCCTGTTTGTTCAGCAACTTTAACGCAAATAATTTCGTATTCCTTTGCCACGGTCTTTCTCCCTCTGTCCCTTTGCAAATTGATGGCAACCCTGTGGCAACAACAGCAACAGCAGCAGCAACCCTCCGCACAATCATCATCCAACCCCAAACCGGACAAAAGGTGTCAGCTACGTAATTATACGTGCCACATCCTCATTCCCAGACCCTCCCAAACCCAACCCAATCATTCTTTGCTCGGCATCGGCATCGGCAACGGCGTCGCCTTTGCCTTTTGTTATTTTGCGCGTGTTTATTTATTAAGCATATTTGTTACTTTATCCGTTCTAATGCTGAACCACCCCACCACCCCACCACCCCTCACTCAGTACGTTGTGCAGCTGCGCACATTCAGAGTGTGGCATACGAAATGGATTATTTTGTAACAAATTCCTGCGGCATCCTTTTGCTTGTTCATCGCCATGTCTTGTCGCTGATATTTATAACAATTAACTGTAATTAATCCCACAGACATTAATCAACATTTTCACCTCCGGAAAACTTGATTACTTGAGTGGCTTTTGCTTCTTCTTCTTCTTCTGCATCGTGTTCGTCTTGCCCCGCAACAAGATGATGTTGCTGAAGCTGGCGCGAGCAGCGCAGCAGGCGACGCACTCAAGTAATTAAGTCACCATATTAATGTCTTCGGTGTTCTTCTGTTTTCGCGCTGATGGCTAATGACAGCTCAACTGTGTGCAAGAAATCAAGGTGGATGTTTAAATACCCTCTAACTAGTTGCGTGTGTAATTATGCTTTTCAGCTGGCTAAAATAGTGAAAGATAAACTTTGAATCAAGCCGAAGAAAGCTGCAGGCTTTAAATAGAAAAATACTGATAGCATTTTATCGAAAAATCTATAAGTACGCTACAAACTAATAGGCTTACAGTCCGGCAAACAAACACACGGACAAACCAACAGAAACAAATATGCCTGAATGTTGTATGTTGTTGCCTGTGTATTTAATCCCTCTGCACAGGATTACTGCAGTGACTTCAAAAGGGGAGAGCAGAAAAAAGAAGAAGAAAAAAATAAATAAATGCGTCAGCTTCTCGTCTGCGGACACATTCTGTGCAATTACAAAAGCACCGCAAAAAACGAGATAGGCTCTAAAGCGGCAAGGGGTATGCTGCTGGGCTAAGCTAGGGCAGGTGACGGGTGCGGGGGGTGCGGGGGGATGTGCACAAGCAGCTCAACGATAGCAGCCTCCATGTCGAGGAGAACTGAGCAATCAGTGTTCGTTCGCCTGCGTGTTTCCCTTTAGTTCTTGTTGCAGTGGGCAGAAATATGAAAAAGAGTTGAAATAAATTAACAAAATCCGCCAGCAGACTTACTTGACTGTCTTTTACATATATTTTTTTTTGTTTATTCGGCTGTCTGAATTTGAATTGCGAGCCAGAAAAACAAAACGGAAAATAAACTGTGTTTGCAGGACAATTTTTTGTTGGGCAGTCAGTCTGTTGTTGGTGAGTTAGTTTGCCGCTAGATGGCGTTGTCTCGTTGACGCTGCCTAAACAAAAACATAGGAAATACACAGCCAAACAATGGCATTAAAAAACATGAAAAGCATACATTACACGCTCGAAATCCCCAGGGGTTATGCTGCAAAACACACGCACACACATAGATACTCACACACACACACACACACAGACACACACACAAGCACACATGGAAACAATAACGAAGCGCACACAAAGTGTATATTCAGCCTGGCATGAGGGAACCTCATTGCTGTGGCCCTTTCGTATTCGTACAGCAACAACAACAACAGCAACAGCAACAACAACAATAACAACAACAACAGCAACAACAATAATCGGCAACTAAGCAGAAGCCTCGAGAGGCACAGGCTCTGTTAGTTGGTGCGGCAACCAGCCGGGACCCATGACGTTGATAATATTGTTGTTCACATGTCGAGTTTTATTGTGTGGGGAACGTGAAACGATGCAAACGGCAGCAGCAGCAGCAGCAGCAGGGAGTTCAGCAAAGCCAAGAGTCTTTTTTTCATTTAGCTGGCCTGTGCAGAGTACGTGGCATGTGCAGCATTTTGTGCCCTGTAAGTGTTGCAATTGCTACAAAGGGGTATGTATGCTGGCATCAAGAAGATTATGTTGCCTTGGCAGACTTACTCATAACAAGTCAAGTTTCAAATGAACGGAATATTGGGTGTATAAATCAGTATAAACCTTTTATAATTCCAAGCCTTGTTAAGTTTATTTATGAATATTATTTATTCACATGTTATTTACTTAAAGGAAGTTTGAATAGTAAAGCGGGCAGTAAAACATGCTCGAATACCCATAATAAATAATTTGCTGGAAAATACAAAGAAATGCTGTCGTGTCAAGGCAGAGTTTGAGCCTGGAGTGATGAAAACCTTTTGACAAACAACTTTTTCACATGCAACGCGTGTACATCGAAGAGTTATTGGGCAGACAACTGTCTGTGTGTGTGGCGGCTACAGGGTATTAATTAGTATTAGCAGTTGCTTCACTTGAAGTGCATTGGGTATGCCGACATGGTGCTGGGCCTGGCAGTTACCGCCTCGTTTTGTGGCTGATTGCCTTAGCCGGGCTTGTCGGCCAGCAATTGGCAGCTACCTGCAAGTGCCGAAGAAGGCGATGCCGCCTCTCTGTAATTTACAGCATATTGGCCACAAGGAGGCCCCTGGCGAGTTGTTGGTGAAGGGGGGTAAAATGCCAAGACATTAATTGAAAGTGGTTGGGAGTTGTCGGAACTGCTTAATGCTCCTCTCTGGTCACTGACCACACCAGCACCCAATTGCGGGCTGCTCTAACGCCTCTCGGCTGGCTTGGTTAGCTGGCTGCGGCATCTATATGTTTTGGTATAGCCGTTGGGTCAATACAAACAAATGCCGACGTTGCCACGCGTGGCTTGTGGATTGGCCTCCGCATTAGCTTACGCTCCTCTCCTCTCTTCTTGTGTATAGTCGTTGTGGTTGTTGTGCCTATTGTGGAAATGTAACAAATCTGTTGTTGCGATATGGAAACCACAAAAAGAAAAAAAACCCTAAAATGAAACCGCTTCACACAGCCCAGCCAGCTGCTAACCTCCTCATCCTCCTCAACCTCCTTCACTCTCAATCAGAAGCGTGTGGCACTCATCTATCCCAAGGGGCAAAGTCAAATTTTTAGGCAGAGCTCACAATTCGCATTTGGCCATTCATTACTTATGCAGGCAGCTCTGAGAGCAACCCTTAGCTCACTGCGTTCAACCCCTAAAAAGAGATTCTTGTGTTCTGTGCCCCATTTTTGGCTCAACGTTAATCGTTATTTTGGCACTAGCTGTGCAACGGCAAAGACGTGAATGGGATGTGTTTTGAAGGGCAACGGGTCCGGAGCACATTTTCAAATTATCCTTCAATGAAATTATGAAAGCAAAAAGGGTCGCAAAGCGTTGCCAAATAAGACAGAGGCAGAGGCAGCGGGGCACGTTTATCCCGCTGCTGCTGCTGCCCGACAAACCGCTTGAGTCAAATATTTTTGATGAGGGTCATAATTATAATGGAACAGGTCTTGCATACAAGGAGACAAGACTGACTGGCCTGGCCTGGCTTGGCTTGTTCCTTGTTGCTCCCTTTCTCTCTCTCTCCCCCTATCTCTGGCGTTTCTCCCCTCTGTTTCCCTTTTAAATGGCTGCTGTTGTTGTTGTTGTTGTTTGCCTCCTCAACACTTTTGAGCTGTGTGGCGCGGGCATGATTCATGCTGCCCGCTTTTGCCTGTTTTGCTGCGGACCCTTTTCCATTTCATGTTGCCTCCTGCTTGCCTGGGGTTTCTTTTTTTTTTCCTTTTTTTTTGTTGGCCCTTTGCTTATGTTACTGTTTACCCGTTGCGTTTCCCTCCTCGGGCGTCGTTCAAAATTCGAGCTGGGAAAAATGGGTAAAACCAAAAGGGGACTCAACGCTTGCCCTTCTGCACGCTGTTTCGTGAGGGTGACGCACATTCGGTCATAATTAAAATAAATTTAAACGATTGCCTCGCTTTGATTATGTTGTAGCCAAAAAGAGAAAACAACAAAAAACACACACACACACAGAAAACAGAGAAAACAACCCAGCACATTAAGTATCATCGTCGCTGCTGCTGTGCACTTGTAAAATTGAAAAGTAATGCCACTTTGTCACTATATATTGGGCTTGCCCTGCAGGCCAATTATCGCCAGCCCCTCTCCCGCTACCGCACCCTTCATCCACCACCACACCATCTCTCACTTGAACTTAGCTTGGCTCTCAAGTGGCAAAGTGCGAAGCGAACAGCGCTCTGTGTTGCCCAGTCGGGCGTGCCATGCAATCAAGTTGTTTATGTTGTTGGGGGCCCAACTGAGAGGGGCTATATAGCACACACAGCACAATCTCCAGTTGTGGTCGGGTCTTTGCTAGGGTCTCTGGTTTGTATACTTTTTGTTATTGTTTTTTGGCTTGCCGCAATCACGACACAACAGAAACACATTCGCCTCGAGCTATGGACTCGGGCAGCAGCGCTCCGATGTCTGATTTGAAAACTGGTAACTCGAAGCTCTCACAGCCATTAACACGCAGCCTGGGCAGACGCATATACAGACAGACGGACAGACAGACGGACAGTCATTCAGTCAGTCAGTCAGTTAGACAGACAAGAACACAGTCGGCACGCAAAGTAAAGCCATCCCCGCTCTGAATATCTCTACTCTATATGTATATGCATATGCATACTTATATATATTTGTGTATGTATTTGTGTGTGTGTGTGTGTGTGTGTGTGTGTGTGTGTATAACTGAGGCATTCTCTCCATTCTGTGTCCCGGTCTCGCGCTCGCTGCCGCGTCGACTACTTTAATAACAAAGTAAATATTGTTCATTAGTAAATATTTACACGCTCGTCGCATGTTTGCTCATATTAAATACGACAACGTCGTCTTTGGGGTCTTGTGTTTTGCTGTTGTTGTTGTTGTTGGCATTGTTGTAGTTGTAGTTGTTGCTGTTGCTGCGTTTACGTTTGGTTTGGTTTACTTTTTCCCATTCGATGCCATCAGCCCACACTGCCACACAGCCAGCCAGACCAGGCCAGACCAAGCCAGGCCAGACCAGACCAGCCAGCCAGTGTATTTATTTATTTATGTTTATTTATTTATGCACAGCTATCTAAAAATGTGCGTGTTGAGCTATTAAACATTTATCGATAATTTTTTACAGCTGGCCAAAAAGCAGCGCAAGGGCGAGCTCACAGCTAGGCGTTGTTGTGTTTGCTGCTGCTGCTGCTGTTGTTGTTGTTGTTGTTGTTGCAAGCAATCCAACTTTAGTCAGAGGTGGGACTCGAGTGTTGAATGCCGTTTGTCTGTTTCATAATTCATGAGCATACCAAATGAAGCATTTAGAACACGCAGCCCCACACACAACAACAACAACAACAACAACAACTACAACACACACTCGCATTGTTAATAGTGCTTGCCACGCCCCAGACGCACCTCCTCAAATGATATGCAGTGTTGTTGCACTTTACCCGAGTGCTTAAACCCAGCTATTTATTTCAATTGATATTATTATTTATAATAACACTTGATATGGGCTATTAACTGACGGCAACAACTAATTGAAATGGAGAGTTTTAACAGAGAATTTTACATTTTTCTCTACTCAGTCTGCTGTGTAGTGAAAGCTTTAAAAATAACTAGCCGTTGAAGAACTCGTGGCATTCCTCGATTTTCCAAATAATAATTTGTCGATACTTTAAAGAGAGCTTTTCGCAGCGTTTTTTCATATACGTTTGAAGCTTGTTCAATTTAAATGATTGCCTTGGGCTAATTGTCCATTCACTACTCATTTCAACTTGAGTATGCTCTTAAAGAAAGTTACTTTTCAAGTTTCCAATTTTTTGTTTGTCAGCACGCTTTTCTTCAGAGTTCAACGAAAAACGCTCCGCCTAATGAAGTTTATTAGCTGCTAGAAAAAAGCTAATTAACATTTAGAGTTTGTTTTTTTTTTTAACTCGAGAAACAAATATATATATTGAAGCTTGTTCAGTTGATATAGTCTGGACTTATCTTCAGTTCACTTTCATCTATTTAAATGACAACTGATTTGTGCTTATAGGGAAAACAAGTTTTCAAGTCTTCATCTTTGAACAATAACACATATACATATATTAACTTGATTAATCATAATAATAGTAATCTGTGGAATCATTAAATAAATCGTTGCACTAACTACTGGTCAATGAAACACCTAATTACCGGATGTTGTTGTTATTGTTGTGGCGATTGTTAACTTTAATCTTATGTTACATATTTGTTGCTGTGTTTTTTTTTTTTTATTCTGCCAGGGGGATTTTTAATATACACAATCTGAAGCGTGTCGGTTGTCAACTAATTGGCATTAGGCGCCGCTAAATAATTTATACATTGCACAAACAACAATAAAGTCGAGACACGAATATCGGAACTACTTGCCCCGTGCTGCTGTTGCTGCTGTGCATTAGTGTCATAATTTATTTCCATGTTGCACTTTTGCCAGTTCGGGCGCGTTGTATATGGCGCTGCAACATGCAACGTACAGGAGCCCAAGCGGACCAGCTACAAAACGAAACGAAACTGAACCAAACCAACTTATAGCCAAATGGCAATGCGGTCGTTTCGCCGTCCGTCGTCCGTCGTCCGTCGTCCAACTCAAACCAAATGTAACCCAAACCGCAAACGCCGTCGGCCAAACGTAACCACAGTTCGCGACTTGCTGCGCGACCTCCCTGCCCCCCCTCCCCTCCCCTCCCCTCCCCTCGCTCTGTGTCAGCACTCGCTGTTAAATGCAAGCGAAGCAACGAAGCGTGCAAATCATGTTAGTAGCAGTCGCCCCTCCTCAACTCGTACACTCCTGCCGCCTGCCCGCTTGCCTGCCCCCTGGCTGTGCCCGGCAGCTGGTTGTCCCCGCACACGCTTTGCAATGCAAACGACCACAGGGGTCCTCCCTCCCCCCCACAGCTCCTTCTCGTTTCACCGCTCTGCTGCCCACATACACATTTGCCCAGTCACAGGCCGTAAAAGGTCGCCCTCTGCTGCTGCCAATTGACTGAGTGAAGGGAGTTTTGTTGGCCATGCCGGGGGGGCAGAGAGCATAGGAGAGGGTAGTTAGGTAACTGCTGCTGTGCTGCTGCTGCTGCTGCTGCTGCTGCGTGGTGGACATGACGCACAATGTCCGCAACAGCAGCGCATTTACCAAATTGCCAATGCCAATGCGGGTTGTCTACTTATCGTCCCAGTGGTTTTGGATTCGGATTCGGATTTGGATTGGTATTTGTAAATGTGTTTTTTGTATTTGAGTTTCAGCTTTGAATTTTTGGCTGCTATCAGTTACGGAACAACGTTAGCTGGTTAACTGTCTGTCAGGCAATGGCCACAACCCACCCACCTCCACCACCACTCTGCACTCTCTGCATATCTGATTAAAACAGATCCAATACAATTCCAGCCAAAGATAAAATTGACAACCTTGTTGTCGATGGCGGGGAATTCGTTGAGAGCGATTTTATTTTTGGGTTATTGAATGCAAAGTGCGTGAAATAATATTGTTAGTCAGGCCCATCAGCGATAAGTAGAAGTGTGAAGCATGCCCCTTAGACTGTCTGTTCGATGATGGGCTTATTCAAGATATCCAACAACTTAGTTGTGGTATTCAGCAGCGTGTTCGCTGTGCTTAGCTATACAACAAGAGTGAAAGCTGTCAAAATAGATATTTGACTGTCAAATAGCTGTCGCTGTCGAGTAAAATACAACTTGAATTATATTTAGGATCTTTGAATTTATTTGCCAGCTCTTTCATATTTAATATGTGCGCAACAATACTCTTAAAACGCAACCAATTTGATCTAGCTTGAATATAACCGAATATTGAGTCAGTAATTTAATTAGCTTTTACTTAATTTCTAGCTAAACAAAAAACTTGGAAAGGTGTGAAAAGCGAACGATTCACGTAAACAACTTGAAGTAGAAATTGTTAGGTAAATGTTTTTTTTTCCATTCCGCTTGTAATTGCGAACGGGTTAAGTGTTTTTCCTAATGAGGGTGCAACACACGGTTCGATTAATTGAAAACACTCAATGGGATGGTTATTGAATCGATTCATTCAATTGCTTCATCAATTTGTTAATGACAACATTGCCACACTTTGAGCCATTGAGTTGCTTGCTGGCTGCTGCTTGCTGGCTGCTGCTGCTGCTGCCTAGTTGGAAGTTGTTGTGCCACCTTGTTGTTGTTGTCAGCTGTGTTACGCATCGAGGAGCATGCACAACTCTCTCTCTCTCTCTCTTTCTCTATCTCTATCTCTTTCTCTGCCCCTATATGTGAGGTAGTTAACCCAAATCTATCAATTACTCTTTAGGGTACTGGGGGCAGTCAGCGAAGCGTACGACATGGCGCCAATTTTGTTGCCATTGATAGCGGTTCGTTCGGAAGAGTCGGCGAGTCGGCGAGTCGAGAATCGCTTTTGACATGCGTATTATTAAGCATTTAATGCGCTCAACTGTGAAATAACAACAACAACAACAACGACAACAGCAGTGAAATAAATGAGTAAAGGCTCATAAAGGCAGCCACAAAAAGGCCGCTAATAAACAATAAACTCAACTTAACAATTGAAAAGACTTGGGAAGACTCTGACGCTGACTCTGACGCTGACGCTGATGCGGACCAGCGTAAAGTAATCGACCATCCCAAATTGACAACAAAAGCGAATCAACGAAATGACGAAGAAATGTACACTGAAAGAAAATCGAAGTAGCTATCTATATCTATATATCTGTATACTGAATGTTTAATATATTCAATGAATTATATTTAATAACTTTCATTCCGAACTTGAAGACATGGTTAATTATATTATATATTTAGCTCGCTGACACAAGACTACAAATAATATAGATATATGCACAACAAATGCAAAATAATATTCGATATAATAAATATATTATATTATAAATATATTAAATAATATTCATTCATAATAAATGCGTGTGGCCAATATCAATAAGATGTGAGTGAACAGCTACAATGGGCCAGCATAGAATTGAGATACAGATACCACTACGGATTCTGATGCAAATATGGAGATACAGTTACAAAGCAGCCATGAGTAGCTCAGCCAATTTAATGGCCATAATTTTGTTGTCATTATTGTTGTTGGTGTTATTCTTTTTAAGCTGGTTGTTGTGCCGTGTTGTCTGCGACACAAAATCAAATTTTGTGACATGAAAGCACGTCAAAATGAAACGAATGACATGCGAACAAGTTAACAAGCGCACAGCAACAAATGCATGTTGGGGGGGGGGGGAGGGGGGGTTAGCAGGAAAGCAGAAACAGATCGCATTATATATGTAGCAGAGACCACCCGCAAAGGCAAAGTGCGCTCCACGAGTGACACATAAAACACACGAAACGAAGCGCTGAAGAGGGGTGCAGAGTGGCAAACAGAGGAGCTCAAAAAACACACACACACAAACACACACGAGAACCACAAAAGAGCTCCAAGTCAGCGCCAGCGTCAAACGTGCGGCACATTAAAAAAAAAAAAAAAAAACAACAACAAAAAAAAAACCGCAAAAAAAGATACTTTACTTTTTATGTATTTTTTTTGTTGTTTTTTTTTTGGTTGGTTTGTTTTGTGGGTTTGTGTTTTGGAATCGAGTTCAGAGCGCTTCGTAGCGCATTTTGTAACCCAATAAGCTGTACGGAATTTGCTGACGAATGCCCGAAATTCCATATGAATCTGAACATTTTCGATTTATTCATATTTTTTTTTTTTTTGGAAGAAAAATGCTTTAAGTGGAAATATAAAACCATGAGAAATTTGGTTAAGCGCATTCAAAGTGCACTAAAATGCTCTGAAAGTGCACATCGACAGTCGAATGGGTTTTTTGTTTGTATTTTTTAATATGCAAATTGTGCTAGCTTTAAGCATTAGTCACACACACACTTTGTTGTTAATTACAAAATGCAACTTTTGTCAAGAGCATTTTTCCATTTAGTCAGTAAATCTGATAAAACTTGATTGCCTATTCATAGTATTGCCCAATAAAAATGTAAATTAAGCAGCGAATGCCATAAAATCTAAAATATACTTGGCGATAAGAATTAGAATAGCAGCTACTGGTTTTCATATTAAACACACACATCTAAATGTGTGTTTAGTACATCTGTGTGTGTGTGTGTGTGTGTTTGTTTGTTTGTGTATTTATCTTTAATGCGGTTTCACAATGACTAATTTATGATAATGCACACAAACAAATCGCCAGCCGCAATCGAATTCAATTTCCTGGAAAAGGAAATAACAACGCGTATTCGATACACATTTTTGCATATCGAATTGATCAGGAACATGAGCAAATATGTATGAATGTATGTATGCATAATTAATTGGCATAGCTTCGAGTCCGTGTAGTTAAATCGGCTTAGAGAGAATTATAAATAAATTGGCTAACATTTGAATTGTTTGCTGGTATAGATATATTTACCAAAAAAAGGAAAAAAATATCAACATTGTGTTTGGTCAGAAACATTGCTTTTGTGATCTCGTGACAATTTATTAACACCCCCAAACAACAACAACAACGACAACAATAACAACCACCAAGTTGAAACGGCCCAAAACGAGCGACTGCTAACAAATTTGCATATATGCAAATTGATTTTTCTACACGGCTTTAGTAGCTGCTGCGGCTGATGTTGTTGCTGTTGCTGCTGTTGTTGTTGCATGTTGTTTGTATTTGTTGTCGGTGTTGTTGTGGCTGCAGCACATAAATTGTTGTTGACTTCTTGAAGCTGGCGACTTAAGTGGCGCCCGCTTCAATTAATTATTTAAATTGCAACAAATCAAGGGGGGCATTCAATCAATAATTTGCAAGTTATTCTTGCTGTTGCTCATTTGCTATGAAAACCATTTAATGACGTCTCTTTGGGCGTAACTCATATACATATATATATATATATATTTATACATATATATTTAAAATGTTTTATGCACATATATTTTTTTTGTTGATATTTATGCATAAATTGTCTCGAGGCCGAGTGGCAATGTCTCTATATTAAGTATGCGCCCCAGTATACGTACAGGTTGTCAAATGTGGACAGCAGCCACCCCGTTAACCACTTCTGTCTGATTTCTGGGCACTGGCCCAACAATCGTGCAATTGCCAAAGAAACAAAAACAAAATAATACAAATAAATATATATGTGATAAAAGGGGACTGCGGAAAGTCGACAAACTGTGTTTGGCAACTGGTGTAACGACTTTTTGCTGCTGCTGCTGCCGGGCTGGCGGGCTGGCTGTGCAACATTTCAAGTGCCTGCTTGCCTGCTCGCTGCTGCCTGGTCGCTCTCGGGGGCTATAATTAAATTGTTCAAGTGCTGGCAACACTTTTGGCACTTGGCGTTGCTCAATTTAGCAACAGCAGCCACCGCCGCCGTCGCAAACTCCATCGTTGCGAACAACAATTGAACAACGCCCACAATAATTGTCAGCCACAATTTGCATTTTGTGCCGCATAATTTGTAACGGCATTTCAACTTTGTTGTTGTTGCTATTGTTGTTGTTATTAGCCCATAGTTGGTATTGGCCATCTGCCAAAAGCAGACCTAAGCAAATACAACCATGACAACAACAGCAACACAAATGTGTTAAATATTTCGTTGCCTGGGCGTCTCCTAGAGCAATTAGACAAATTGCTTTATTTGTAGCAGCAGTCGAGAGGCACTCATTCACTCACTCACTCACTCACTCACTCACTCATTCATTCATTCATTCACTCATAGCACACTCACTGCCGCACTCATAATACTCGCTTTCGTTATGCACAGCGAAACACAGGCAACTCTTCTGGGTCTGGGGCCACGTTTATTAACCTTTTGAACTCATTTCAAGCGACTCATCAATTCAATTTTTATAAACACAAAGACCCAACTGAGCCGCAGTACCCCGCGGCTAGAGCAAAACCAAACCAAATACGACGCGGGCCAGAACCACAGTAAAACATAAAAACATAAAAAATACAAAATAAAGAAAAAAGAGGAAGAAATACGTGGAATGGCAAAACGATGAAATCTGTGTATAGCTATTTTTTTTATTTATATTTTGTTTGCTTTTTTCCTACCTCGATTTACACTTACAGATAATGGCTTACAAAAAAAAATTGTATGGTAATGGATGGGGAACGAAGAATAATATGAAACTTGCTTTTCCTTTTCGAAACTTTTTCTTTCTCAATTAAAAAAATTAACTTTTGTTTCTACACATTAATTATTTTGGCTTCAATTGCAAGCATTCATAATTTTCTCAATTTTTGGGTGATTTTTCGGTATATAAAATGAGGGTTTTTCCCCTGTTGTCTGAAACACAGTCTAGACTCAATTATTTTTCAAAAACTGCAAAATAACATTCCGTGTTTATATCGTTGTTCCTAGCTTAACTTAATCAAAACTCAAACATGACATGCAAATTTTGTAGGGCAAGCAACAAAATTCGTATAAAAAAAGTGAGCTAAACAGGGTAACTGTTAGTCGTGATTTTCGCTTGCTTGGCTTGTAGCATGGTCCGCTCTCTGGGCAGGGCTCAGTCACTGACTTGGGACCTTTCGCTGCCAGTTTTGTGAGCCAGGGAACCCCCTCAAGGGGGGTAGGTTGTATGGGCGGAGCAGGGTTTCAGCAGCAGCGACGCTGGGGACAATTCAAAAAACGGGCGTCAGTTGAAACATTTTTCATTTCAGCTGCCGCTGGCTGAGTGGGCGACGGCGGCAAAGCGACAAGGGAAAAAGGGAAGATGAAAAACGGGCAACTTTTCTCATTGTGTGTGCTTCTTTTTTTTTTTTTTGCTGTTGTTTTTTCTTGTAGTTTGTGCTTTTGCTGAAGTTTTTTTTTATGGCTTTCCAACATTTTTTTTTTTTTTTTTTTTGGCTCTTGCTCAACTTTGTGCCGTTGGCTTTGCCGTTGACGTTGCCTGTCCGTTGCTCTTGTTTTTATTATTTTATTTCCGGTCATTAAAAGTCAATCTTGAGAGCTCCATAATGACATTGTCGCCGTTGCGGCTGGGGTCTAATTGAAGCTACTTGAGTCGCCCTCGAGTCAACGGACTCAATTAATAAACCAGTGTTTTAAGTTATTTGCAGCATTTAGTTGTAGCTTCTGCTAGAGATTGCTGAGCTCCTCATATGGGCGTGTCATTTAGTTAAGCATTACTCCTTTCCCCCTTCTGCAGCACGAATCCTCACTCAGATGACTTGCACTTAGCTGTGGTTGCTGTAGTTGTTGTTGAAGTTGTTGGATGATGGATGGCCAGAAAGCAGTTAAATGACAACGGTTAAGTGTGTTCACTTGTGTGCATTTAGAAAGTTGCTGCTGCTGTTGCTGCTGCTGCTATTGGCCAACTTGATCGTCTTGACCCGTAGTCAACGCCGGCCCTCAAGTACCGTAATTCAACTGAGCCACCCATCAGCTGCCACACTTATTGTTGTCGTCTGTGTGGAAAATGTGTGTCAGCCAAATGTCAAATGTCGACTTGAAAACGCAATTTTCTTACCATTGCCACTTTTTACACAGTTAGCCCCAGATGCATAAATTTGATAGCGCAATCACTTTGTTGTATAACAGTTGACCATCATGAATATTTCAAGCAAAAAGTCAACAAAAAAAGTCATTTGAAATTTTAAAAATACTTATCTAAAACAATCAGAAAAAAAAAACCCAAAACAGTTGCTTGGGTAGATTTCTATTAAATAAATTATGAGTTTTTTTTGTTGCTAGAAGTGAATGTTTTATTTGGCTTATAAAAATGATTTTTATAACATCTACTTTAAATGCAAATATTTGACAGCTCAATTCGTAAGTGAAAAAATGATATATGACAAGTCTTAAATAACAGCAGATTAACTACAATATTTTAAGTAAACTCATAAGTCAAGCAACGCACGCAGCTATAAGCCAAACCAATCCAATAAGCAGCTCATGTTTTTTTCAGCAGGTTTTCAGCCGCTGAGAAAAAGAGAAAAATAAAAACCGATTAAGTTATTGTTGTTATTGTTGTTGTTGTTGTTGTGCGATTAAATGGATAAACTTGTTGTAAGAGACATTGCTTTGGCTGGGTTTTGGTTGGTTGTTGTTGTAGCTGTTGCTGCCAGCTGACAGATGTGCAATTGTGTTGCCATTCAGTTTATTTGTGCGCTTGTAAACCCAACCCCCTCCCTGCCATCGCCCGCCCATTTTTTCCATCGTTCTTTTTGTGCGCTTCCATTCAATTGTCAACTTGCGAATGTCAATAAATTATTTATGCGTCACATTAATTGCCTCTGTGTGGCAGCGGCAACTTTGTTATTGTTGTGTGCTGTGGAAATATTTGCGATTATTTATGCTGAAATGTGCAGTAAATTGAATTTTAATATTTACTCAATGCACGCATTTTATTATTTATATTAATTATGCCTTCATTGTAACTAATTTTTGTCTCTTTATCTTTATCTCATTGCAGGTGAGTGCGCTCGAAATTATAATTGACTTATTGAGTAAGTTTATTTTTTCCCCCCCCCTCCAACGCTGGTGTCAACTCTTGCATAATTTTATCTAATTAAAAACTTTTGCAATTAAAAGCAAATTTAACTGCTGTTCGAAAGTTGGCATAAGTATGCATAAGTGAGCAACTAAAAAAAGATTTAATGGAAATTAAATTTGTGTATGGGCAGATGTGGTAGTATAGTTTCTGATCCGTGTATTACTCAATTTTTGGACAGAAGAAGGTTTCATAGTCAAGTGTGTTAATATTCCAATGTTTGCTCGTTATAAAAATTATTATGAAAATAGTGCACTAATGCCATAAGTTGGTCTCAACTTGGTTGGTTACACAAAATTTGCACAACTTTATAATACGCTTATCACCAGTTTTTATTAGATATAACGACTTTTTGGTATAATTGTTTTTGTTTTTGTTTTTGTTTTTTTGGGGGCAATAAACAAATAAAGCAAACTTTATATGCGCTGCACACTTTTGTGTAATTCTCGTTTTGTGTTTTGCATTAATGAAACATTTCCGAAAGTGCCGACAAACGATGTGTGCCACCCTCAAAATCCTCCCTCACGCCCCAACGCATCTGTGTGTTGGCAAGTGAAAATTGTTCCATGCAAAATGTGTACAACTATTCTGGATTTTTTTTTTCTGTATAAGCCGCACACACACACATTTCCAGCAGCATTTCCAACTCAGACAAAAACAACGACGAAACAACAAAAATAACTCCGTTTCCCAGTGACGTTCCCCGACAACTATTTTATATATATTTTGACAAAAATTCTGGTATAACTGTATTTTATTGCTGGCATTTCGATTTTATGAAATTTGCGTGTGTTGATAACAAAATAAATTTGACTTAAGCATATATATAGATATATGTATATATTTTGTGTTTGTTTTGGCAAATGTAATCTGCAAAAGTATTTGAAATTTGATGGAATTCGCAATAAATGCATTTGAATAAATATTTAATCAGCGATTTATAGTTTACCCATTAAATTATCGAAAATAATTTATTCAAGCTCAAGTTCTAAATGAGAACGACAAGTTGTCATCAACAACAATAATAATAATAATAATAATAGAAATGCTCATAATTATGACTCAATTGGTCAAAACATATTCGAAGCATTATTCGAATGGCTTGGCAAATATTTGTTTACCTGTTCGACTCAAGTACACTGTGGAAATGTAAACAGTAAAAAAAGAAGAAAAAAACAACGGCCACATACATAAATCAAAGCAAGTAAAATAATTCGAAGTCAACAATCGAGTTGTGTGTTGAAGTGCTCTTGATACACTACGAATATGAGACGTACTCGGGCTATGTCAACCATTTGGCACAATTTAAGAACTGATCCAGTAACGCTGATCAAAAATATATAAAAGTCTATTAAAAATAAAAAATAAACAAAAATGCTGATTGTAGCTAGATTGTGAGACAATAAATCTCTAAAAGATTCATAAAAAAGAGTATACACATATCTTATCCTACAGCTTAGCAGCTATTCCCTTGACGCTTCTATATATATCTATGAGTTCTTCCTCTGCTATTTGTCATAGACGCGACACGCAACGAAGTTTTGACACCATTTGCCAGTGTTTTCGTTGTTGTCGCAATAAAAACGCGTATAAAAATGAAAACCAACTGAATACAAATTTCATTTCTCTGCCGTTGCTCATTCATCCAAAAATTGTAACTCGCCCCACCGCCCCACCATCCGTCCGTCCACCCATCCATCCATCCGTCCGCACTAACCAGCGAAGCCGCCTGCGGGCTTCTTTCTTTTTTTATTTCTCTGTATTTGCGTGTTTTTTTTTTCTTGGTTTTTCTGCTTTGCATGCGCGCTGGCCATAAAATTTATGATATTTCGCACATTTGGCATACAAAAATGAAATACATGCCAAAAAAAAACAAAAAAAAAAAAATAATAATAAAAACAAAAAATAAAGCAAATGGAAGGCAAAACCAACAAACTCTGACATACACTAAAACACACACACACAACAGACACACGCACACACACGCACACACACACGCACACACACACAACAGACACACACACACACGCACACACACGCACACATGAACACACGCACATAAAGCTGTCAGAATTACGTGTTAAAAATGCGGGCAACGAGTGGGAAAAAAAAGGAACGCAGCCAAAAAGAAAATAAATAAATCCAAAAAGCGCGTAATTTCAATGAAAAATTTTGACCACGTCAAAGCCAAAAGTGAGCCTCGAGTAATATTAAATACCCCTTATACACACACACACACACACACACACACACGCAGTACCACTTGCCCCATGCCTGCTGTCAGTTGCTCTCACTTAAATTTAACAAACAAACAAGTTAATTTTTAATATCCACAAGCAAAACACCAAATTTTTTGATTGCACCACTTGAAAATAGTTCGATTTAGTTTCCAAAAAAAGAAGACCACTGCATCGTATCGCCACTTTAAATCGTACATTAAGTATTGGATGTAATTAACAACGGCCATGTGTCAAATCGTATAATGTCGACAGACAGACAGACAGACAGACAGAGCATGAAAGTGCTTTAAGAGTTCTATAAATACGACAATTTGGTTGCTGATAAAACAGGGTCAGAGCGACTATACAGATATCCTGTTAATGGCAGCTATTCTCTGTGAAAGTATATTTAGGGAAATATCGAGATATATAAAATATATGTCTATAGATATTGTCCTATGTACTATAATACATAAGAAAACTGTTTTAATTCTCAAGCGTATAATGGGCACACCAGATGAGTAGCTCATGCCAGATGCTTTCCGAATATTGCCAAAATAAATCCTATTAAAAAGCCATAACACGCATAGAGTATTTTGAAAATACACATGTGCCTTTGTTAAATGACAGCGCTGACATGTGCAACACGTTGTATGCTTAATGTAAATTTAAAACGAAATAAATGTGCAAATGTTAATTGTCATACGTAAAACTTAATATATATACTAGATGTATATATATTTATATACGTATTTATTCATATACAATATACAAATACCATTATGAGTTATGGCGCTCGAGGTCGTCAATAAAAACAAAATGCGACTCAACTCAAAGTTTTATTTTCTTTTTGACTTTTTCCATTTTATTTTTATTTTAATTTGCCATTTGTTATTTGTTTGTTTGTTGTATTTGCTTTTAACGCATTTTGGGCCTGTCTAATAAAATTTAATTTTATTGCCGCAAAATTGCTGGCTGCTACAAATTGATGAAGCTCTAACCACTTTGCTCTCTCTCTCTCTCTCTCTCTCTGGCTTCCTGCATAGATATTTGCCTCTCGTTCGTTGTGTTTTTAATTTATTTAAATTTAAATTTGTTTGCTTGGCGAGCCACGCTGTCCATATTATTTATAGACCCACTGTTGGTGTGTGTGTGTGCTTAAACGTTGTCAGTGCATATTTTTGGGGTCTTTTGTTTTGTGGCTTTGTGTTTAATTAGCTGCCAAATCAACACGCAGGCCGAAATACTTGTCTTTAAGCGAGATAAATTCAAATCACATGAAAATTTGTATTGTCTGTTGGATTTTTGTCTTTTTTTTTTATTTGCCTCTTGGCGAATTCCGCACATTTTCCACCGTGCCACATTTGCATACCACATTTGACATTCGGCCTTTCCCCTCTCTCCCCCTCTCTCTCTCTGTCTCTCTAGCTTTCTATGTTTGTGTAGCTTGTCTAGCATCTTTGAGTTGTGCCTCTATTTTACTTTATTGTGCGTGGGCGTGGCACGGTCGACTTTATGTTTGCTTTGTTCTATTTTGAGCTGCGAACAAACCACATGAAAAGCAACCAGAAACAAAAAACAAATAAATAATGTATAATAAGTTGAAGACCAGCTAAAAGCCAGCTGGGTTGATGGTGTGGCACAGCAGACATGCATGTATGTGGCAGCAACATGCGGCGCACAAAACTTTGATTGTCACCTCACAAGCCAAACATTTATCACTGCCAAAAAATTTGTTTGGCTCGTCTGCTTGTTGACTGAAGCGATGTGGAAAGGACGGAGAAAGCTGCAGATACACATACATATATATATATATATATATATATATATATATATATATCAAAGCTAATGATAATAGATAACGATGTGTTTGAACGGTATGGATAAGCTGACCTTTCTTTGACATTTGACTCTTTGCAGTTTCATTTCTTTGGAAATATTCAAATGCGTTTGTCTTTGTCTTTTGATTATTACTAACAACACTGTAATCAACATTTTCCCCCTTTATGCTAATGACATTGAGTATGTTGTATCCACTGATTATTTTTAGTGAGAATTGTGACTTTAATTCACAAATTGGTTAAGGGTTACATAGCTTTCTTTGCGACATAAGACTTGCTTTCTCAATTAAGGCAGGTAATTCATGAAGACAACTAGTTATATTCAAAGACTGTTTTTTAATTCATTATTATTCTAAATTTGTTTGTTGTGCAATTTTCTGCGAATATCTTTAGATATAAGTGAACATTTGGTTGCACAGTTTTCAGCTGCTTCTCATTTTCCCATCCATTCCAATGCTGCCACCTAAGCTGGGCTCCACTGCTTACGTCGGCTTAGCCCCAGAAAACTTTTCCCTTGAGTTCACTTAACTACTTCCTTCTGCCTGGCAACACAAAACTGAAGCACACTTCAATTCAATTTCAAATCCCCGTGTCCCGCATCCGCCCCTTGCTGCTTTGCTCTGGCGTCAAATACTTTAGTATTGCCCCATAACCCTTTCATTTCGGGTGGTGGGTTACCCAAAATCACTGAGAACTACTCGAAAACAGTTGAAGAAAATTGCTAGCTAAAGTTGCCAAGTTTTTCCGCTCTCTCTCTTCCTCTTCCCCCTCTCTTTCTCTCTGTCTTTCTCGCTGTCTCTCTGCTCGTTACTTTTACGCTGTTTTACACTGGTGCTGTTTGTATTTTCTGTGTGTTTTGTGTGGGTTGCTGTTGGTGGCTGCAGTGCCGCCACTAAGTTGCCACTTCAGAGTCGCAGTCGCTTTGAGTTTTTGGGTTTGAATTGAAGTTGGAGTTGCTGCTTCTGTTTCTGTTTGTGTGCTGTGCTGCGCTTGGCCCAAAAGTTATCCAAGTGTTGGCACTCAGCCCAGACGACAGAAGCAACATTGTTGACTGTCTGCATTTGTCGCAGTGTAGCAACAACAACTGCCAAACAGTTTCAGGATACGCCCACGCACCACATGACATGCAGCAGCAACAACAGCAAAAGCATCTTTTCGGCTGCTGCTGCTGCTGCTGCTGCTGCTGTTGCTTAATTTGATTTTCACAACTTGGCAACGGCGACAACTGTTATTGTTGTTGCCATTTGCTGTTCCGTACTGCTGCTGATTTGCATATATTTAAACGTGGCTGAGTTTCAGGCAAAACTTTGTCTGTGGGCGTTAACTGATTGGAAGACGCAGGGCCCAAACAAAGTAAAAGGCAAATGCGGCTGCTGCCAGAGACAGCAACAACCAACCAGCAACAACCAGCAACAAACAGCAACAAACCTTCATTACGGCCTGAAAAACGGCGTCAAGCCATGAGCTCGAGACGTCTCTGGTCGTATTTGCAACCGTGTCTATATAGTATTTTTGCTTGTCACCCTTCACCCTGCTGCTGCCACTTGGCCAACAAGAGTCAAAAGTATTTGCTATGCATAGCCACATGCAGCATATATGGCCTATTCCTGTTGTTGCTTTTGTGTGCTCTCAGGCGTGTTTGAGCAGATACGCAGATACACATTCAGACACACACACACTCATACACACACACACAGATACATCGACACACTCACACTTGAGCACCTCGAGGCATTAGGTAAAAGTCTTCGCATACAAACTTTATCTCTTATCCACCCACCTGACATAATCCTCCAAATCCCTTTGACACATGTCTCCTTTTATTTTTTGTCTCACACTACCTAAATCTCTGACTCAGTCTTTCTCTCTCTCTCTCTCTCTCTCTTGCTTTCTTTCTCTCTTTCTCTGTCTGTCTATCTCATTTAAATATTCAGCATAGTTTTGAGCTTTTAATTAACAAAATGCAGTGCAGCAATGCGTAAAACCTGGAGACTGACTGAGCCCAGATTTCAGAAGCCAAAAGATTTTTGAATATTTTCACTAAACTTAAATTCGGACTTATATTTTTAAGATTAACCATTAAGTTTTTGCTTTATTGGTGGCATTTCTAATACTTACAAGTACTTCAACTGACAATAGACAATAGCTATTTAACCAGTCGAATTTCACACAGTTATTGGGCATAAGAGCTGTTGTTGTTGCCTTATTACCTGGCCTGGCTAATACGACAAGCAGCTGACTCTAATTGTGTGTGCGTGTGCTTTTGTATGTATATTAAAAGAGTAAAAATACTTTTGGTTAATTTGAGACAAGCATGCAATGTCATTTGGCCCAGAGTGTTTTTGCTGTTGTCGCATTCATTATTGAGAAGCCACAAATGGGACTGAAAACATTCCACGCACAGGTTAATTATCTACACAGTTCAGTGGCCAGTGTCTTTTGGGACACTCTTATTGTCTGTGTGTGTGTGAGTGTGTGTGTGTGTGTGGAAGGGTGTCTGTTGAGCTAATGCGAGCTGCGTGGGAGTTTCAACGCTTGGAATTTATAACTTAACTAAACATACAACATGACATTTATTAAATGGGAAATAAAGTTTTTATCTGACTGGTTTAAGATTAGATTTTTTTTTTTTAATTCTATTATTGATTTCTGTACACAAATTTTGTGAGGTTTTTTTATGCCCTTGTAGAGGGCAGACACCGTCTGTCTATGTGTTTCTATGGAAACTAGTCAGTCCGTCTTTTTGTTGTATATATACTGTATATATATATACATAGGAACGATCGGTCGAAAAATAATAATGCATTGTTGAAACAGAAATCATCAGTTATGCATTTAATTATGCTTCTGAAATTTCTATATTCGAAATTATTCTTTGTGAGAAGTAAATTTGTCTAATTCCTGTTCAATTCGAATCACTGAAATTTGTATGCTCTGCCACTTCCCATTTCCCTCTTCCCTCTTGTGCCCCGCCTCGTTCTAATGCGAGTTTCCTCGTTAAAGTCTGTCGAAATGATTAAAGTGCGTGGCACGTGTGCTCGGTTCAGCGAGTCCACAATTGCCGGCCTTTCGACTTCGACTCTCGTCTTACACATGCCAGGCACGAATTACGAATGCACCGCGCACAATCCAATCCAACCCCCCTTCCCCCACACACCCTCTCTCTCCCACTCGCTCTCTCCCTCTCTCTGGTCGTTTCCTCCCCCTGCTCTATTGTCCACGCTATGGCTTTGGCCTTTTGAGGAGGGCTGGGTGCGATAGTCGTCGTTGTCGTCGTCAGTGGCACTCGTCACGTTTCATTTGTGTCGCCACGCGTGCGTTTATTTAACCACTTTAACCTGAACATGCACACAATGTGAAATTGCTGTTGCTACTATTGTTGTTGTTGTTGTTGTTGTTGTTGTTGCTGCTACTGCTGTTGCTGCCTCTGCTGTTCTGCTTTTGGGGTTGTCGCCGGCAAAGGGCGTCACCGCGTCTGGCCCTCTCCCATGCCCAGTGCCCATTATATTACACTTAAACTTCATTATGCCTTCCCCTCAACCATTGCTGCCGCTGTTGCTGCGGCTGTTTTATCAGCTTCTCCTCCCCCACAAGCTGCTGTTGTCCTTCCCCGTGTCCTGGCCCTGCCTGTTGTTGTTATTATTATTATTTTGGTGAGTGTGTGTCACTCTGTTGATTCATAAAAATTTAATTTCTTTAGCAGTCTGTCGACCACAGACACGTTTCCCTCCTGCCTCCTTGCTACTCCCAACCATCTACCGTGATCCTTGCACGTACATTTGATTTGGCAAACTCTCGCCGTCGAATGACTTTATTAAAATTGACATTTAATTTATGCACTGTGCATAATTTAAGAGCGAATTTCCTCCACGAGAAAACCTTTTAAATTTTCTTGTGACATGTGTATAAATGTACATATTTTTTTGAAGCTAAAAGCAAAAAAATAAAAAAAAGAAACAAATGGAAAATGAGAAATACATGTGGCAGGATGACGACGTTGGTGCTGAAATCCTGACAATGTCGACAAAAACACACACACACACACACACAGACATATATACATATATATATACATATATATATATATATATATATATTATATATACGGCAAAGCGAAACAAAAGAGTTTGGAACATGCCAGCAAAGGTTTTCCTGTGGCAAAAACAATAAACACAGCAAAAGCAACAAAAGCTGAATGTATGTATAATAGGAGGGGCGGGGCGGGTAGGAAGGGGCTAATGCTTTGTTGTTGCTGCGACACTGCGACAAAATCAAGGGTGGGTGTGTGGTGTGTATGTATGTATGTATGTATGTATGTAGCCGCCACAGGAAGCGCCACACAAGCTGGCAGGATATTTTATATAAGCGACAGACAGCAGTAGCTAAAGGGCAAGGGGGCGTACCGGGGCTGTGTGTGTGTGTGTGTGTATGTGGGCGTAATGGGGGCGGGGGTTAGTCATTGTAAATTCCAGCTGCCATTGCACGTTACGTTCACGTTCTTCGTTCTTCGTTCCTTCCCAACCGGATGTGCCATGTAGGAGCTGAACGCGCATAAAAATATGGCCCTGGGTCGTGAGCTAAAGCAACGCAGTGTGGGCTTCTGACTAGCTGACTGCCTGGCAGTCGGACAGTCAGACAGTCGGACAGGCATTCAGCACAACGACAGGATATGCCCTAAGCTGTGGTTGGTCTGCCCTGTCCTGTCCTGTTCTGGCCCCAGCTTATTTATTCAGTACAGTGCAACAGAAGCGAAAGAAATATGATGAATGATTATTTGATCAAATGTTTATCTTTATATAAAACAAATATAAAACTGTAAAAAAGCCAACATTTATTAACTAATTGGTAAGGTTCATTAGGAAATGGCTTAAGGCAATTTAATGAACATTAAATGGAATGTAAAAATGTATTTAATATTTGTATTTTTTGTTATTGTAAATATGGGTTTTTTTCTATTGCTCGTAAATGGTTTTCTTTGTAAGTTATAGGTTTTGAATAGAGAGAGAGAGAGAAAGAGACCCAGCAGGTTGCAGTACACAGTCCCTGCAGCAATAATAATAACAATAAAGTTATAAGTTTTATTTAATCTGCCACTCGTATTTCATCTGGCATTTACAGATGTTTGCGCCACTGTGCAGAGCGACGACCGTGCTCGTTGTGTGTGTTTCTTTCCTTCCAGCTGCCTTCCGGCTTCCTGTGCTAAGCACTTGCCACCTACACGGTAGCAGCAGCAAACATACACCACCTCATACTCAAACACACACACACACACACACATACAGCGAAGCGCAAACAGCAGCGGGCAATACACGTCGTATACGTAATGGCTGATAAAATGCGAAAAGCGCGAATAAAACCAGCTTCAGTCTGTTGGTTTATTTGTTTGTTTGCATGTTTTGTTTGTGTGTCTGGCTTTGGGTGGCAAGTCAAGCGGCAAATCAGCTTTAATATGACGCTGTTAGCCTGATGCCTGCTCTCCTCCTCTCCTGCTCTCCTACTTTAGCTCCCTGTGCTCTTCTCTCGACATGTGCTCCAATGTGATGTTTCTACTCATATTTGAGCTGTGTTTAATTATGTGCATATTGCAAATTAACAATCACATTTTTAATTCAATTTGTGTTTGGCCAGAATGAAAGGGAGGCACGCCGGAAATTGTGTATTTAAATTAAAATGGTTGCGTCTTGTTTCGTTGTCCTGCTGTATTCCCAGTTTGTCCTTTTTGCCAACTCAATTATTTTCTCTTTCTTTTTTATGTGTGTTCTCTTGCTGTGTTTGTTGTCTTTGTTGTTGTTGCTGCTGCTGTTATTGTTTATCTATTATGTATATATATATATATATGTATGTTCACTTTGTGTTGTTTTCTACCCCCTGCCACCCACTTTCATTTCCTCTTTTGTTGTAATTTTAATTAGTGCGCCTTTTATGTTTTTTTTTTGTGCTGCTGCTGCTAATGATGACGACCCATTTCAATTTCATTTCTTTTTTTTTTTTTGCTTTTCACGCTGCTGAAGTAGCTAATACTAGTAATGATGATGATGATGACGATAATGTTGATGATGTTGCTGCTGATGAGGCTGGGCGTTAAGGTTTGCCGCCCATTTTTCGCTCAGTCCAGTCAGTTAATTATATAGCGCCGCAGCTAACTGAATTTAATACATTTTCTCACTAAGTTCCTTCAACTGGAACTGCCGCGCCAATTGAGTCTCAGTTTTTTTTTTTTTCGTTCCGAGTATTATTATTATTATTATTATATTTTTATTTCATTTGTCGCCCTCTTTTGTTTGTTGTGTGAGCTCGTTTAGCAGTTATCTGGTCAAATCGCTGCCGGGCCACGCCCCAACAAAACAACTGAACAGCCAGCGGTTCCCTCACGCGATTTTAATGACATGGCACTTAAAATTGAATCGAGTTAACTGCATTGTGCCTCGGCCAGTACATGCACCCACCACAGCCTACCCCCCTACCCCCTACCCCGTACCCCGTACCCCTCTTTAAACTGCTGCTCTTCGCTGTGTGTTTGCATTGACGATTGTTTTCGTGCATATTTCATTTATGCTGCTGTTGCTTTTGCCTTAATTGCGCACAATGAAAACATTTTAAGCATTGCATATGCAGAAGTTGTTATACCCTTTAAATATAACCTTTTTTTGTGAGCTGTGCTTAAACGTTTACCACTTAAATGTTATGGTTTTTGCTGAGTGTAACACAGTTGTGTACCGGCAATATTTTGTATCTGTGTCCAAAATGGTTCTTATTATGTTTTTGAAGCTGTTATTCAATAATCATAGAAGCGGATTAATAATTTCAATTATTTTCAAGAATTTGTCTTGCATAAATCATCATAAATCATTTAAACATTTCCAAGCACAATACTATGCTCCGCTGATTAACACACAAAGCAGGATATTTCAGTCCTTCTAGACAGTCTAGCAGTCTCAGTTTTCTTATGTTGATTAACGTTCCCAACACACAATTATAACTAGTTAGTTAGCAAACAGGGCATATTCACAGTCTAGCATATTGTCAGTATTTTTATTTGTGCATATTGATTGATCTGCGCAGGCAGACAGAAGCGGCAACTTTGGCACGCAATGGAAAGCCACAGGAGTCGGTCAGCGAAGTGGTTAAAGCACACAAAACTGTGCATATATTATGAAAAAAAAATAAATAAAAAAAGCATATGTGCTATATGTGCATATATATATATATATATATATATATCCTGTGTGTATGTGCGTGCCAATGGGTGTGCTCAGTCGCCCACAATTTGAGGTGAGGTAAAATGACCAACAGAGGCAGACCAGCCTCATTTGTTATGGTTTTTGATGCGGCTCGGCGCTCAAAATGATTTTCCAACATGAATGCAAGGGGCGTTCATTGTTTGACAAGAGCAGCAACAAAAAACAACAACCTTTGCAACTTCATTGAATATGAAATACAAAAAAGAAACGATTCATTTTGCAGTTTCTGTTGTTTGTTTTTGTTTTTGTTGCGATTGCATTTCATGCACCACGAAGCACAAAACAGCGAGCAAAATGTGCAAAAGCAACAAAATTAATGAAAGCAAAATGAACGACATTCATAAATTTCAATTGCATTACCCCCTCCCACAGTCCCCATTTGTGGTTTCTTTAATTGTTTATTGAAATGCTTGACATTAATTAACAGCAAATAAATATATTGCGGCTTGCCACGCCCACCACCTCGCCCCACCAACAAAGGCGCATAAATGCAAAGCATATGCAAAATACAAAAAATATGAAATTCAACGAAATAAAAATGATAAATTGCAAAAATTATAATGTTGCTGATCGCCAAAAAAAAATTAAATTATTGAAGGCACTTTAAATTTACAAAACGACAGAAAATTATTGGCACTTCATCATACCATATAAATAATAATGATGTTCATCATTATCATAATGAGCTATTTTCAACAAGCCGCAAAATGTGTCGAGCATATTTGGCAAGCGCAATTTGTACGACTACGTCGAATTTGCACGCCGGGACTAATAAATCTTGCAATAGAAAAAAAAAACAAATTCGCCACAAGATTTGGCAATGAACCAAGTGGCAGAAGGCAACGCCCACATTACTCAGGATATGATTTACTCATGTGAGGAGTATCTCAGTTGGCCCAGACGGCATGGGACATGCCAAGAATAAAGTTGGACGCAGTTTACATTTAAATTGGACACAACTTGTTAAATAATTGATTGGTATTCTATTGAGTATTTCCAACCAGTTACGGATTACAACATTTATTTGGCAAATATACATGATTTTTACATTTGACATTTTCACTGCTATCGATTATCAAATGATTTTCTAGCTGTGTTCTGTGAGCCGCTTTTCACTGTAGCGCATTCATGTGTCCTAATTAAAATTGCTTCATACTTTTCATTTGCATATTTTTTTTTTTTTCACTTGAGCGTTTTGTGTTTGTGGGTTTATTCGCCTCGGCGATTTTTCTTTATGCAAATGGAAAATGCGAAACTCTTTTGATCTTTTCTGTTATTTTTTTTGTGCTTTTTTTTTCGCTTTAGCAGCTGTTGATTGAAAAAGTTTTTATTCACAACAGAACATACTCGCATTTGTTTATACGGACGGAATATGTTTGGCGTTATTTCTGTGTTTGTTGCGGAACGAGAAATGCGTTACTAATTTAAACAAATAAAATGGAAAATGTATAACGGAAGCACTCGTAAATTTCCCTGTCACAATTTTAATGGCAGGCACGCAAATTAAATTTAACAAAAATGTGCATGTCACATACGAGTATGTATATATATGTATATCTACATAAATTCATGATTTTTTCCGTACCATTAATATATCATATTGGGTAGAACTTGGCAAAAGCGGCAAATACATTTCTGAATGGGCAATATTTAATTGCTACGGCTGGGAAAATTGTTTAAAGTGCTTTCTATTAGTTTTAATGCTTTTCAACATGGCTGAGGGGCCGTGGGCTCTTTTTTTCTTCTTCATTTTTTTGAATTACCACTTAAGTTTAAATCGTTAAATTTCGATTTATTATTGAGTAAACATTTAATAAAGATTTTTCTCAACCGTAAATCTATTTTTGTGCATTTTTAGCTATTCGCTTAGGGCCATTTCTTAAAATAAACATTTATTTAGCTGTATTTGCTCTTGAATAAATAACATTCCTATTTTTTTGTTCTTTTTAGATACTTGAATACAATTTATAGGCTTTTTAGGGGCTTTAAGCTCTCTATTTATATACAAAACGATAAAGTTTACATTTGAAAGTGTTGAATATTAAATGATTCAAGTGTAGGAGCAAAAAGAAAAATGCTGTTTAATGTGGCTGGTTATTGGGAGGTGGATTTGCCTGTTGACCACACACTCAACACACACACACTCATGAATAGCAATGAATGCACTCACAATTAAATTAACTCGCGCTCAGTCAATCTGTGTGTTGTAGTTATATTCATATGCAAAGCTAATTTGCTTAATCGAGCTAATCAAATGTTGTCGCTCGTATCGTCATCAACAAATGTTTACAGTGGGCGAATGCGTTATATTGAATGGGGGTGGGAGTGGGGGAGGAGGGGAGGAGGGAAGGAGGGTGTTTGGTGTGTAGCTGGCAAAGGTGTGAGCTGTCTGTCAGTTGTCGTCGTTGTTATGCATGATAATAACAGCATTGGCTTATTGAGTTTCCAATTGAGCACTCTTTGCTGTGGGAGCCAAGCAGCTGGCACTGAGTTTGTGCCTGCCCCAACACACAGCTTGCCCCTCTCTCTCTCTCTCTGACTTTGCCTGAGTCGAGGCAGGTAAACATACATATATATATATATATATTTATATGTATATATATATATATGTATATATATGTGCTCTGAGGAGGCTCCTTTCGAACAGGGCAGTCGAGAGAGTTGAGCGCTTTTGCCCTCGTCGCGTAGTCGTAAAATGCAAATTGCATGCAATCAACGCGTTTTTCGTTTAATTATTATGAGAATTTTTTCGCTGGCACGGAACGTGCCAAGTGCCCAGGCCACGTACAACAACAGCAACAGCAACAACAACACAAACAATAACAGACGGGCCAGTTTAAGCATATATGTATGTATATATTTATGTATGTTGTTGTTTTTGTTGGCTCGACTTGATCTCTGTCTCTTGTGTGTGTTGGTCTTTGTGTCTGCGTTTGGTGTCCGTTGTCTGCGCGCAATGTTGGGTTGTCTGTCCCCCAACGCACCTCCCCGCCCTCATTGCCTGAGGCTGCCATTTTCAATTAAATTACCCGGCATTTTGGCGTAAATTGCCAGGCACTCACTAATATATAATTATCTATGCACGTATAATGTGTGTGTGTGTGTGTGTGTATGTGTGGGCGCACACTTTCAGTGGGCAATGTGAAATAAATTCCATACCTAATTAATTTACATTATTTATGATGTACAAATGCAAACAAGCGGAGCAGCAACGAGTTGAATTCCGTTTTGTTATACGACAGGTGTATACAGAAATGGGCCTGGTTGAGGGGATGAGGTCGAGGGAGAGGCCGCCGGAGCGGCTTATATTAAGTGGTAGTTAGTAGCAGTGCGCGAAATGCTTTAGCACATGTGCCACCCAATTGGGTGGCCCAGCGATAAAATTTGCATACAAAGCACAACAATGCAAATGTTTTGTTTTTTGTTGTTGTTTTGTTTTATTTGCCCACGTGTTATGCATGTGTAAAAATAAATGATATAAGAAAACCAATTTGTTTTGAATTTATTTTGCAATTAATTGAAATTTAGTAGCCATTCATTCAGTTAGTCATTCATTCATTCGCTCACTTATTCAGTGGACAAACCGCACATTTATTTGCTGACGTCTATTTTTGTCGGGGCCAAAGACATTGAACTCAATGTGGGCGGAGGTTTTTTTTATTTATAAATATTAAAAAAAAAAAAAACAAATACAAAAACAACAATAAAAAGAAAAATATTTGCAGAGCAAAACGTTTATTTTGCTTAACGGGAACAATTCACAGCGAAGCGAATAATGATTTTGATTATTTTTTGGTTGGTTTATAATTGCGCATAAGCCACGTAAAGTGGCAAGTCTCTAAACGAGGATATGAACTCGAAATTGTCGGGTCCTTTGGTTCGCTTCAATGCTACGTGACTGGATGTTGTGTGTGGCAAATTCAACAATTGGAATTCCAAAATAGTGGCAAATACAACAAATCGTGGCTCACGCTGAAAATGAGTAAAAAATATAAACAAAACTGAACTACGAACTGCAATATTGTCAAGGAAATGACGTAAAACAGTTTCTAATCAAAATATTTGAAATATATATAATTTTGGATCAATAACTAAAAGTATTAAAAAAGAATTACAACAAAATTGCATATTTCATTAACATTAGAGATCTCATTTAAATGCAATTGTTTTGCTTATTGTTAAATAATCAACAGTTTATTGAAATTATCAATAAAGCCATGTGAGTAATGCAATTGATGAGCTCATTTGACCAATATCAATTTCGATTGGTATGAAAAGTAGAATGTTGATTTACACAAATTGATTGGAAATCAGTAGTATTATTATCGAATGTGAGCAACGTAATTAATGCTCTCATGCAGCCCAATTTGAATACAAATTTAATTACGAAAATATCCTCGGGCAAAGGTTTTGTTTCGATTACCAACAAAATGATACTAAATTGAAATTAGCAAGTTGCTCGGCACATTAAATGAGTGGCCCTAATTGAATTATTGTCCAATACGGAGAGTGGAAGAGAGACAGAGACGGACACAGTCAGAAACAAAGGAACTAATGAAATTGCGTGCTCCATTTGGCAGGAGGACAGGTGGACAGGTGGACAAATGGACAAGTGGACAAGTGGCCTGGAGGTGTCTGCAGCTGGTAAATGTGTTCAACTGTGCAGCCTGGGAATTGCATAATCCAATTTAACCGAGACTCCAGCAGCTTAAAACCGACTGAATGGGAGAGAAAGAGAGAGAGAGAGAGAGAGCGAGAGAGAGAGAGACAGGGAAAATGTGAGCGAGAGGAGAGAGTGAGAGGAGAGGCGATGAGATGAGATGAGATCTGCACTCATGCACAATTTGCAAGCCACAACAGACAGAGTCGAACAATCAACCAACAATAGTTGTTGGCTATGCGGGTGGGCGTGTGGCAGAGTGGCAGCGTGGGCGTGGCTGCGGCTAAAGGATTTACGACCCATCCGCAGCAGCAGCAGCAGCAGCAGCAGCCAACAATGAAATTTGCAATATGCAAATGTGATTGTTGTTGCTGCTGTTCGTTGGGGTTTTGCTTGTGTGTGTGTGTGTGTTGTGTGTTGTGTTGTGTGTCCGTGTGTTTTGGCAGTTGGCAGTTGGCAGGAAACTGCTTATGTATGCATATCCATCGGGTCAAGTCAAATAAACGTAATAATAAAATTGTAGCATAGCCGCAAGGACCGACCAGTAAAGTTGATGTGTGCGAAACTTGCTGGCAAGGACTCCCTTCGACCACATAAAATGCATACGTGCCACGTAACATATCTGAATGCATAACCATGCACAATGCATTTCAAGGCGGGTGTATGGGTGTATGAGTGTGTGTGTGTGTGTGTGTGTGTGTGTGTGTGTGTGTGTGTGTGTGTGTGTGTGTATGAGTGTGTGTGTGTGTGTGTGTGTGTGAGCCATTTGCGGACTTTAGCTTTTCAGCATTTTGGTCAAATTTCCTGTGTATGAGAAAACTGACACACACACTCACACACACACACACACACACACACAATAACTAAATTAAACACAAAAATCGAGATTTTCAACAAATTTATTATAGCCTGTCAAGCGAACATCGAGTTAATAATAAAGGATATTTATTATGAAATCAGCAAAAGTTCAACTGCAAATGATACTTGATAAATTGAAGAGTTGCTAAATTTCCACTCAAATGACAAACTAACTTTAAACGTTTTGAAAGCAATTTGAGCATTGGATTTGTTCATTTCATTTGTTAAATATCGAGATAAGAGATGAATAAGTCTTTATTTTATATCTATCGCACAGCTCAATTAATTCCGGTTCAATCAAGCAATTTAAGCAATTGACCAGGCGAACAGTAATCTCATATTGCTGGCCATCTCCTGCAATCCTCGCCCACTTAACAACTCTCACCTTTTTTTATGGCGGAGCTCTTTGTGTGTCTCGTTATTGTCATAATAATTATATGGAATGTATGCATGAACAATGCTGTGTAATTATTGTTTTTGCTCCCGCTGTCGTCCCACAACCCACCTCGAACGTCATGCAACACTGGCTGCTTGTGTGTGTGTGTGTGTGTGTGTGTGTGTGTGTGGCAAGCGGATTGCGTGACTTGCGCACATTTGTTTTGTTTGCGGAAAGTAATTGCAAAAGTTGTTTCAATTTTCCAAGAGTTTCAACGGGTCGACAGATTGCACAGCGGCAGGGGCTGGGCTGAGAAGGGTGGTCGGTGTTTGGGTGTTAAGGGAAATCGGTATCTATGCGTGTGGATTTGCATGAAAGAACAGACGGCGAGGAAGAAGCAGATACAGTAAACATAATTGGCAGCAACTTAATGCTTAAACTTTTTGTCCACAGCACATGGCTAAGCGCAATGCAACCATCCAAGCCAGCCGAGCAACCAACCATCCAACTACCCACCAACCCCGTCCACCCACATAAGCCAGATGCGTTGAGTGAGTGGTGAGAGGGGCAAGGAAGGGGAAGAATGAGTAGAGTTGGGGCAACAGCATCAAAAACGCATTTCGCCTTTAGGCCAAAAGTTTTGCCAAGTTTGCCAGCAAAAACATGAAAAGGCAACATCATGACAGGGAAGGGAAGGGGAAGAGGAAAGGGAAGGGTGGCCTGAGAGGGTGGGCGAGTGTGCAGGGGTTGGGGTTGCAGAATGTGCAGCAAAACAATGTGAAGAGGAGCATGTTAAAATAAAAATGAAAACATCTACAAAAAAACACTCGCCGGCATTTTTGTGCCAGTTTCTTTGGCTGCTTTTGTTGAAATTATACATTTTTTTCTTCTACTTTTTCTTAAATTGCTATGTGGTGTGTGTGTGTGTGTGTGCAGCATATATGGGAGTGTATGTGTGTGTGCAGCGTTTTTATGCAGCACATCCGGAGCAAAAAGCGCATGAAATGTGCAAAAAAAAAACAACAACAAAAAAAAATGGAAATAAAAATGGCACAACTGTTTATGTATTGTTTCGTTCTCTTTTTATTTTTATTATTATTATTATTATTTTCTGGGCGCGGAAGCAGAAACAATGCTGAAGAAGCACAACAAGCGCAGAAGAAGCTGAAAAAGAGCCAGCCCAACAAGTCAGAAAGTCTGCCAACGTTTCTGGGCACTGTCCGTCGGTCGAAGAGGCCTTTTGTGTCCGTTGGTCAATTCGCCAATTCGCCAGTTTGCCAGTTTGCCAGCTTGCCAGCTTGCTCCTTGGATAGCCAGTTGTGCATTTTCTGGCCTCTGGATTAGGGTGATTCAAGCTATGTAAGCAAAACAAAAAATTCAAGTGTAGCAAAAAGATGGCGGAAGAGCCAAAGTAATGAAACCAAATCTGTTATTTTTTAGATAGTTAGTTAGTTAGCATTGTTATTAAAGTACACTGTTAACAACTGTTTATCACAGGCAGAACTCAGAGTGAACTGAAAATGAACAATTGCCCGATTTTGTTGTATGTTGGGTTTGTCTTGATTTCAGTCCTCTTTAATAATTCACGGCAGTCAAGTCTTGGCTTTATCTACGTATTTCACGTAACGTTTACATTTGCAAGTCAACAGTGTTATAACATTATATATATGGCCTTTAACTCACTGGCCCTTTTCTGCCTGAGTCACCCTAGCAAAACTGAAGGGGTCTTGGCTTATTTTCGCACTTTGTTTTAAGTTTTGTTTGTTCCGCCTTCAAGCAAAAACACAATCAAGAAAACCAAACAAAAACTGGCAAACAGCGAATTGCACATTTTGCACTAAATGTTTTATGTCAGCTGTTGTGCGTTGAGTGGGTGTGGCTGTCAGCCAGCGCCTCCTCCACCTCCACCTCCTCCTTGGTCGGCTTCTGTTGCGCCTTCTTAAGAAAAAGTTGAGGCAAGTAAATTATGCAATTGCTAAGTGCATTTAATGCCATATTTATTTGCTTGCTGAATGAGCTGAGGTGAGGTGGCAAGGCTTGTGTCATTTGTACAGTGCAATGAAATGCAAATAAGTCATTCGCAAATATTTATGCATATCAAATATGCAATATGTCAATTGAACTTCATTAACAATTGTTTTCTTTCCGCTTTTCTCGTTGCAGGTTCGTATTTAATTGGATCAAGCCCCACTCAAATTGGCTTATTGTAAGTATGATAAGATTAAATATCACAAAGTGACTCCTAATTGCATGTAATTGTGATATGCAAATGCATTTACTTATTATATAGTTCCCAGTAACTTGTTTGAAACCAACACAAATGAGTCTCACAGCTCAACCGAAAATTAATGAAAAGTTTAATATTTATTATTTAACATTTAATATGTTCAAATTGTCCAAAATGCTGACTCAATTAAAGCCCATGTAACAATAGCTTTAAGAGTTCTGTGTTCTCTTTCCATCTCTCGCTTGGCCAGGGTGCTGTTCAATTGACAGTTGCCTGCATTTCACAATTCTCAGCCAATTACTTTCCCATTCGCAATGCCATTTAAATTAACAAAGTAACTGAAAGCAATAGCGAACAAGAAAAAAAAAAAAAAGGAAAAACGAACTTTCACCCAGCAAACACAGCAGCAGCGACAGCAAATAGCAGCCAACCATTTGGCAAATTGAAATCAAATCGATAACGAATCAAATTGAAATCTCACCACAGGCAGCAACGACGACGACGACGACCGCAAACAAATGCCAATAAAAAAAAAAAAATAAAAAAAATAGAAGGAAACAAAACGTGGCCCAAGATCTCGGCGGGCTCTATAATAATTCAAAAGTTGCGCTCTGGCGCTGGCGCTGCTCCAGAAAACTCTGCAACCCCGCCCCCATTCCCCCATGTTCAGTTCAAAGCAATCCGAAAGTGCGCCAAGTATCTAAGCGATACATAATAACCAAGTTTGCAGCCATAGCAGCAGACTACTGTGCCAAGATAAAATATGATTGAATGCATTTGCTGCTGCTGTTGCTGTTGTTGCTGTTGCTGTTGCTGCTTTCCCTCCCCTCCCACTGTTGTGCAGCTAACTCCAACTGCTGCTGCTGTTGTCTGATTAACATAAATCGTGCTGCTGCCGCTGCCGACTATATCTTATTTCGATTTTTGCACGGCATTTGTTTTTCAAGCGCTGCTGCTGCTGCTGCTGCTGCTGCTTCAGTTTTTTTCTCTCGAGCTTATGCAAAAAAAAAAGCAACAGCGCACAAAAAATAAAGAAAGAAAAATTGAATTGAAATGAACAAAACAGCGCACAAAACTGAAAGACAGCAGCAGCAGCAGCAGCAGCAGCAGCAGCATAAAAATACTGAAATAAAATGCAAACGAAGCAGCAGCAGCAGGCAGGCAGGCAGGCAGTCAGTCAGCAGCAAGACTTGTGGTGGGGTGTTAGCTGGTTGGGGAAACAGTCAGTAGAAGCAGCAGCAGCAGCAGCAGCGGCAGCAGTCAGCCAGGAGCAACACATCACCACACCGCCTGCTGACTTTTATGTGCAATCGCATTAACTCCAACTCTGATGTTGCTGCTGCTGTTGCTGTTGTTGCTGCTGTTGTTGCTGCTGTTGCTGATGAGCATGAGAATGATGTTCCTATCTTGACTGTCTGTATATGTTTCCCTTCTGTTGCCTCCGCTGCTCCGTTGCTGACCATCTCAGCTTCATTGTTGGCTCGCTTAAAATTCCAAACAGCAAATTGCAACTGCCAACAATTTCGAGGCTATCAGTGGCACAGCATCAGACGGCACAAACGGCGGCCAACTCGACGCTGCTGGTGGCTGCTGTTGTTGCTGTTGCTGTTGCTGCTGTTGGTGGTAGCTGTCTGACTGCCTGGCCTGGCCTGGCCTGGCTGCCTGGCCTGGCTGCCTGCCTGCCTTCTTGCTGTTGTCAGTAATTTTATGCAAGATGCTATCGCCCAAGCACACCTCAACACGCCTCGCCAAAGAGAAGGGGAGCAACAGAGAGAAATAAGAGAGAGGAGAGAGAGAGAGAGAGAGTGAGAGGGGAAGTGAGGAAGAAGAAATGCTTGTAAGCCATTTCACTTGGTATGACAAACAGTCGACAGTTTTGTCGTTTCGTTTTTAAATGGAATGAAGTGGAATTCAATGCCCAAGTGCACAGAGCAGCCAACACAGAGGTTGCAGCATCCCGAATGACTGATGCACAGTCGGAGAGTGCCACCACCACCAAGTAGCGATGAGTCGGTTGTGCTTCGTGCCCTACTCGCTGCATAAATTTACCAACAATCTACTTTAATACCTACAATTATCTTATATTGTGCATTAAAAAAAAAAACAACTATAAGAAAATGCAGCCAAATGCAATTACAATATGCTCTGAGCCTTCAGTCTTTATTGTATTTATTCAGTTCTTTATGGCAGCTTGGATTCTTCAAGTGTTTATTGTAGCTTTGACTGTGAAGTCGGGTTTATTGTAGTTTTCAGTCGTGTTTATTGTAGTTTTCAGTCGTGTTTATTGTAGTTTTGAGTCGTGTTTATTGCTATTATAGCTAGCTGCTCACTGCAACTGAACTTTCTTGCAATCATAAAATGTCGTAAAATTAACGCACATCATAAAAGGAAATCAATATCAATTTGGGTAAACAGAATTAGTTGCAGGGCGCTTTAAGTTGTCCCTCCAATTTAGCTAAGTTTTTAAAAGCACTAAACACATCAAGAGCAAAAGAAAAACTATTCGATAAATATAACAAATGAACATTTGTGTCGCTCCAAAGACATCTGTTAAGCCCACATAATATGAGGGATATTCCCAAAACCATTTCTTGCATCTCAAAGGAACCCTTTGAGCACACAGAAACATGTTTTGTATCGTGTTAAATGGTGTATAGAATGTTTTGTCATTTAAAATCATAAATACATTGAAATTGGGTCCATCTCCATCCTTGCCCATCCCTAACCCTCAAACCCTATTTGATTTCTCCTTTTCTCCTGGCTGTCTGTTTCTTTTGTCTGCCTGTGGTTCTTGTGCTGCAGTGATTTGCCATTGTACGGATCTGCTCTGACGATAGCTTGGATGCCTTTCAAGTGCCAATTGTGCACCGAACCGTCGAAAACTGAATAATGCTTATTTAATTTAAGGTGAGAATTGTGTGTGTTTTGTGTGCATTTCATGCAAATTAAGTTGATAACGCATAGTTGCCACACGGTTGATTTTGTTTGTTGTGTCCTTTTGTGATGATATTGCCGCATTGCTGCTATTCAAGTGTTAATTATTGTCGGCATCATCAAAAGGCGTTGCTATAGCAAATATTTTATTTGCTCTTTTGTTGTCGTCGCTTATGTATTTATTAAATATTTGCGTGAGGCGACAATGACGATGATGCTTCGGTCGGCAACAAGGCGACGCTGACAAGCGACTCTGTCAAGTTTAATCAAAATAATATAACAACAACATCAGCCAACAAGGCAGCAGTAGCTGGCACAGCTACTCAGGCGCAAAAATGCTGGCAGAGTCGGTATAATTCACGATTTCCTGCTATAATTGAAAATATATTTCAACGAGCAGGCTGGAAAAGCAGCAAAGAACAAGCTGGTGCCGTGCAACGACAACAGCGCCACAACCAACAGCAACAAAAGCAACTACACCAGCAGCAGCACTAGCTGGCAGCAGCATGCAGTGCATTAATTATTCATGAGTTGTCGCGCATTGGCCAGTAACAGTGACAGGCAGCAGCAGCAACAGCAGCAGCAGCACCACCATCATCACCACCAACATCACAGTAGCCAGCAGCAGCAAGTAACTACCACAAGAATTACAACAACAACTCGCCAACTGGCAACATAATTATTCATACGAGCTTATCGCCAGTAAGGTAGGCAACACCATTTTAACCACAAGCGGATTATAATTATCAACAGTTGCCATCAGGCGACCAAAGCAAGCACATAGCTGACAGCAGCAACATGTTGCTTGCAGCAGCAGCAGCAGCAGCAGCAGCAACTACAATTGCAATGCTTCAGTTGGTTAGTCTACAACGACAACGACAACAAGAATGATGATGATGATGATTATTATGAGGTGAATGTTGATTATAATGGCAAAGGCAACAACAACAACAACAGCAACCATTATAATTACACACGGCTACAACAACAAGAACAACAACAACAGGGCGAGACAGACAGCTGTTGTAATTGATGTTGATTACTATCAGCAACATTTTGCTGCTGCTGCTGCTTCTCCAGACGTTGTTGTTGTTAATGTTGTTCGCATGTTGCGCACCTCAATTAGAATTCTTTCGTCTTTCGTCTGCTTTCGATTGGATTTTCGTTTCTTTTTGTGTTTTTTGTGGCCTGTTGTAAATTCAAACAAAATGTTGCATGTCAAAGTCGCGTTAAACGGTTTGCAAATTATGCATTACAAAAATGTTGCTACTTAAATAATAACTAAATCGAAAACGAAAATGAAAATGAAATATATACAACCACAGAAAACGTTGTCAAGTTGCTTGTTTGTGGCACCGGGCAACTTGACACGCCCAGCGCATTAGCTGCTGCTGAATGTTGGTTGCATGCTAAACTATAGTGCCACAAAACAAAAAACAAAAAAAAAAGAAAAAGAAAACAACAACCTGGCCACATTTCAAGTTGTACAACATGAAAAAGGAAGCCAAAATACACGAAAGCAAAAAAAATAGATAAAATGGATAAAATGCTAAAATATATTGAATGTAATATAAAAGTTGACGTTTTTGTAGTGCATTTAATTTGTAGATTCAGTTTGTGTTCACTATTTAAATGCTCAGCAGATAATTAATCATGCAACGAAATATGCACTCAAATTTATACACAATACACACTCATCAAAATCCAATTATTATAAACAACACAGCAGCTATTATTGTGGCAACTGTTTGCTTATTGTTGCTGTTGCTGTTGTTGTTGCTGTTGTTGTTGCTGTTGTTGTTGCTGTTGTTGTTGCTGTTTTAACAACGTTCAATGATTTCAGCTATCGGTCGAAAGATTTTGGGTAAAGTTTTTGTGCTGTAAACTCAACTCAACTCAACTGCAAAGCGAAAACTTTGCGCCAGTTTTTCGTCAAATAATATTCGTCGATGTTTGGCAACTCGCCCACTGCCACAGCCAGAGCCACAGTCGGAGCCAAACCAAAAATTGGCTCTAGTCAAAATGAAATACACAATAAATCTGTGTTAAGGCATTTTCATAGCTACTTTGTGTTGTGTTTGATATTACGTATATTTGCGAGCCATTTGAGTTTATGGCCATTGCTGCAGCAGTTAATTGAAATGGAAACAAGTTGCTGCTGTACAATCGGACAACAGTTGCTGTTGTTGCCGTTGTTGCTATTGTTTTTATGGCCATATATACATATATACATCATGTGTGTTATACGCGATACATGTTTATATTGCCATTGCTTTATGGCCAATTGCATTTGCGGCTGGCTCATAATATAGCCCAGCGCCAATCGTATAAACAATTTTTGCACTAAATAAACTTTTATTCTTAAGGCGGCATTTTCTTAATTTGTAACTGTCAGCAGCCAAAGCAACTCATTTATAAATAGCAACTAAAAAAGCTGGAATCAAATGACAAAAATATGTGCATATTTATACAGATACAATTTGAATAATTTGTATTTTATTAAAATGACAAACGACAACGTTGACAGGCAGAGGCAGATAAATCATTGTGAAACTGACTGCTGCTGCTGCTGTGGCTGCTGTGGCTGCTTCTGTGTGCTACAATTTGCACAGTTAAAGCTTTTAGATTTTAATTAACATTTGAATTGTGCGCCCCTTGAGGCTAAAAATTGCCAGGCAACTGCAACAACAACAGCAACAATGTCGTCGTCGTCGTCGAGCAACGTGAAAACGCGCCATGCTCTCTTCCTCTCGCGCGCTCTTCCTCTCACACGCTCTTCCTCTCGCCGACTCTTCGAAACTTCACTCTGCACTCTCGAAAACTCCACTTTCGAACAGACACAGTTCGGTGGCTCTCTCAATCGACTGCGCTGCACTTGCTCGCGGGCAAAGATGCGAGCAGGAGAGAGAGAGAGACAGCGAGAGCGAGAGAGAGCAGCCATGTTTGTTTATGGCGCTCAGAGCTCACTCAAGCGGGACAGCAATATGCTGTTACTGCTGCTGCTGCTGCTGGCTTTGCGACTGCGCTGCGCATGCACAAAACAAATGAAGAAGAAATAAAACAAAAACCACACAGCAGTAGTTTCTATGTAGTTGTTGCTGTGGTTGCTGCTGCTGCGGCTGCTGCTGCTGATTTTGGCTTTTGCTTTAGGCCTGCCTCGCCTCTTAAATGTTTAAGCGATTAAGTCGAATTTTAATTTAGCCGCAAAACATAACACGATTTCACAGACAAGCACAGACACATATGTATGTACGCACACATACATATATACATACATAGACATAGCTGGGCGTAATGCCGTTTTGTAGCCGGAGGGCGGCGGACTAAACTAACAGAAATGTAAAGCAGGCAATAAAGTGGCAACATGCTGACTTTGCCCCGACTAACCGAAACAGTTGGGGGCGTTTGGGGTGTCGTCCATCTCCCTCTTTCTTTCTCTCTCTCTCTCTCTTTCTCTCCCTCTCCCACTCTCTACTTCTGTCTCGCTCTTTCACTGTAAGTGGATGAATGAATAAACGAGCTACGAGCTACGAGCTTTTGAGCGCAATGAATTGGTCTCTGTGCCCAGCTGACTGGGCGCAGTCTTAGCCTTTTGGGCCTAACTTTGCCGCTGCCATTGCCGGTTGCCTTTGCTGTTGGCTCATTAATGTTTAAAGTGTTTTATGATATGCATAATTGCTTGTACAGATAATAAAGTTTTGCTGCTCGGGTGAGCCTCATCCTCACCGTCAGCTCAGCTCAGCTCCGTTTTGGTGGCTCATCCACTTAATTAAAATGCAAATGAAAATTCTTCAAAGAGCTGGAAACGAAAACCAAGCAAACGTGCATTCAGATGTGCCCCAGGGTTAATGCAGGAGGTGTGGCGATGACCAGTGTTGTTTTTTTTTATTTTGATTACAAAACTTTGGCTTTTAAAATGACATAAATCTTAATTATTATTATTATTAATGATCAAACGCTGATCTATTTATACGTAAAGCATAATTTGCAACAATTAATTAGGTGTTGCCGCTGTGTTTGCACTCTAAAACTAGCTGATTATATTTGCGTGTCAAGAGTTGGCAACACTGATGAGGCAAAACACCTATGCAGGCGGCGCATGCGGAACTTTTGACAGTTGTTGTTGTTGTTGCTGCTGCTGCTGCTGCTCTTCCATTGTCTTTGTTGTAGCGCCTGTTTGGCATCGGCTACCGAGTTTACGACGCGTGAACAGCAACTCATCCGCACAAAAGAGGCGACAAAATACACGGGGGGAGAACGCTCAGCAACATTGAGCCCTAACTCGAGGGGAACAAGCAGTTCCAGACACTCACACACACAGTCACACACACAAACGGATACATAACTAAGTTGATCTTGCGCTACTTCTTCGTCGTCGTCGTCGTCTTCGTCTTCGTCTTCGTCTTCTCTTCACGTCGCTTCTCTTTTTACCTTTATTATTGTATTGTATTGTAGCTGGGCACATTTCCAGTGAATTTTTCGATGATATCTTTTAAATGTTAACATTCACAAAAGCGTAAAGATTGCTGCTGCCTATGCTGCGCCTGCTGGTTTCATTTTCTTTTCCCCTCCGAACTCAGCGCGCGCACAAGCAAAATATCGGGTCTTTTTATGGGCACTTTTAGTGTCGGACTCGAGTCTATTGTTGTTGTTGTTGTTGTTATTATTGTTCGGGTCTTTGGACCCTTTTTTCGGCATCCATGTGTCGCCGTGTCTGCTTTGCTGCCCGTGCATATGTGTGTGCGTGTGTGTGTGTGTGTTAAGTGAAATTCTTTTGTGTCGACAAGCAAAAATAAAATTCACACAGTGCGAAACGTGTCCGATATAAAGAAGCAAGAAGAAGAGCAGCAGAAAACCAAAAAAAAAAAAACAAAAAAAGCGCCGTCGCGCACAATGGATCTGACTGGAATTGAGCTGAAACCTACGCTCGCCGCAGCTCAGCTCACAGCTCACAGCTCGCAGCTCGTCGTTCTCACATCTCTTCTCATCTCGCTCCCTACCTGAGCCAATCTGTGTGTGAGCGGTCATTGAAAAAAGGTGCAAAGGCAACAGCAACAGCAACAGCAACAACAACAACAGCAACAACAACAACAGCAGCAACAAGCATTAAGTGAGTGAGTGAGAACAACAACAACTGTCTACAGAATACACCCAATGACAAGCTGCTCGGCAATTTGACATAATTTATACGTCAAATTACTGCAAATTGATGCTAAATGGCTTCAAATTGAATTGACGGGCGAATCAGCGAGGGAGAGGGAGTGCAAAAAATAAACGAAATAAAAGCAAAAATTGAATGGCAGCACAAAAAAATATATATGTACATATATATACATACAAACATATATAGATATATATATATGTATATATATACAATACAACGACAACATGAAAATCGCCAGGCGAGGCGAGACGACAAGAACAACAACAACAGCAGCAGCAGCAGCAGCAGCAGCAGCAGCAACAACAGCAACAGCTCGTCGGCGTTTTGTGCACTCAAACGAAAACATTTTGAGTTTTCAGTGGGGCGTCATTGTTGTTGTTGTTGTTGTTGTTGCTGCTACTTTGTTGTTGTGCGGTGTAGGGGTAGAGTGCGGCGGAATCAGTGTTGCACACCTTTCGCCTGACTTGACGAGACCGAGACTTGACTTGACTGAACTGAACTGAGACTCCAAGCTCTGAGCTGGTTAACTGCCAGGCCAGACTCAATCAGCTTGCAGATTTCGCTTGCAATAACACAAAAGACTCCAGACGCCAGAGGAGCGCAACTTATCTTGACAGCCACCAGAGCGCTGCACCTCAGCACTTTGTAATGATGATTGCACCCAACGGCAACAACTGAAACTGCAACAGCAACAACAACCAAAACAACAACAGGAACAGTAACAACTGCAAACAATTTCAGCACATGAACTTCAATCGCCCAAAACAGTGCGAAACAAAGAAAAACTCCGCTAATTTGTTTTAGCCAAAATATCGAAATACATCAATACGATCAAATTTGTAGAAGAAATACTTTAGCGAGCCTTGAAAGTCGCCTAGTTTTAATATGCAAATCATTTTGTTTACACTTAATTTGCTTTCAATCTGTATTTTGCATATAAATTTGATACTTTTTTATAACAAATAGTCGTTCAGAGAATAATATTTATTTCGGGATCTAATAATTATGTAAATTTGGCTTGATCGAACTTTCAACTCTCACAACTCAATCAGTGTGGAAATTTATTTTATTTATATTTATTAATTATTTGCTTAGTTTCACATAACACTTTTTTGGATAATCCTGAGCTGATTTGAGTTCCATTTTAATAATTTAAAATCTGTAAAAACAACTAAATGTTGAATACTCTTCTGAACTAAAGATTTTCTTTACTAAAGATTTTCAAACAATACTAAATCTTTGTATTTTCTCCACTATCTTTGCAGGTAACTATTTTTATGGTCTTTTAACAACAAGAACAACAACAAGGAAGGAAAAAGAAACAACAACTCAATTGTGTGCCTTAACACAGTGGCCACTCGACGCGCCACCTTTCACACCTTTTTTTACACCCACACACTCGAAAGAGGTAAAAGGAAAATCAATTTTTTTGTTTTGTTTTGTTTTTTAGCCAGAAAGCGCACAGAGCGCAACAAATAAAAGCAAGGAAAGAAAGCAATGAAATGTGCCAGGCCATAAAATGCAACTGTCAACGAAAACTTTGTTGTTGTTTAACAAATTTGTAGTTGCTTGCTGCTGGTTGTGTTGGTTGGTTGGTTGGTTGGCTGGTGGGGGCAACATGAAAATGGCTTGCAGCAGAGCGAACACTGGCAAAATATTGAATTCAATTTAAAGCGCAAGAGGCGCTCATAAATCTCCACCATGTGGTATGGAGGCCTGTAGAAAGGCAGGCAGCAAAGTGAAAGACTCGCAACTGTAGCTGAAAGCTGAAGAGTCTCGAGATTATGGCCATGTGTTTGCTGCTGTTGCCAGTTTGGCTCATTGCCTTGATTTCGGTCAGGGGATGGTGGGGCAGCTGTTGTTGTTGTTGCCTGCCAGCGCAAATTGCTGCCCTTCCCCGAACGCCACTTCAAAGTGCAAAACAAAAATTCCACAAAAAAAAAGTTGCGAAAAGAAAACTCAACACTTGAAATGGTCGGAAACGAGGGAATTCAAATGAATTAAAATTAATTTCAATTACATTTAACTTGAAGCGGAAAAGATGTAGTCACGCTTTATTTGAGCCCTTTAACAACTATTTGGCTAACTATGTATCTTATGTAATATTGTGAAATAGGATCTCTGCAATGTCAACCATTTCTATCCGACCCTTCTTCGGAATTTAATTACCAATAGCATTTAGCCAGGCGGCCACAAAGTCTGTTCAAGGGGCGCCCATCATAAATTAGCGTAGAGAAATGTTAAGTGGAGAATAAAAAAAGTTGTCGCACTTTTTGATTACTTGTTGATGCCCCCAAAAGTGATGCAGGGAGGTAGCAAGCTGCGGGCGCTATGCAAATCTCTGCTAGTAGCTGCCGCAGCGGCAACTAAATGAACGTTGCGACTTTGTCCATGCTATGCCATGCTGCCTCTGCTGCCTCTGCTGCCTGTGCTGCCTGCCATCATCTCGGAAATTGTTCAACTACATCAGCCATAGAGGCAAAGATGGAAGCAAAAACTGAATGTATTATATCTCTCCCTCCGTCTGCTCTCTCTCTCTCTCTCTCTCTCTCTCACTCTGTCTGTGTGTGTCTGTTGGCTGGCATCGTCTGGGCATCGTTGCTGCCCCGCAGCTTCTTCACTACTTCTTCTCGTCGTCGTCGTCGTCGTCGTCGTCGTCTGTGGCTTTTGTGCCTTTTCTGCAATATAAAAACTAAAGTATGCTGCAGCCAAAAGGCCCCGAGGACAGCAGACCAAAGCACTTTAACAATGCGCAGAGGATGCATAGAACGTTGCACGAATGGCCAGAGAGAGAGCGAGAGAGAGAGAGAGAGAGAGAAAGAGAGGGAGGGATATGGAGGCTTGAGTCAGTAGATTGCTAGAAATTTTGCAGCATGAGTAAAAAACACTTTCGGGGACCTTTTCAACTATAAGGATACCCAGTAATAGAAACTATTTATTTAATTTTCACCATGTGAAAATCACCGAAGCGTGACTTTATCAGTCAAGACTTTTAACACCATCAAATTAAGTGAATAACGCTTTTAGTTGTATATTCTTCAAGGTTCAAAAATAACATTTATGCAGCACAATTTAATCATCAGTAATTCTTCTTCAATTATGATTGGGCTGAAAAGTTAATTTGGACAAAATATCGCAAAATATCATAATGCATATGCTGAAGAAGTCTGGCATATTTTGAACATGTTGAACAAATAAACAAATCAAAAACTTTACAATAACATCCACTTCATTATATTTAGAAGCCAAAGTTATTTCATATACCCAATTTTCTAGCTTTTTTTTAGTGCGGAGCATGCAAATAGCTTGAAAAATGAACTCCGAAATTCAGCAAAGTGATTTGCATTATTTGTTGTTGTTTGTGAGGCAACTTGGCTGCCGTTGCGTTGCTGAAGAAAAATGCAGAGAAACATTGAAAACTTGAAACAAACAAAACTGAAATTGAAATTGAAATTGTCGAAAGTTATGGAAGTTGAAATTAACATAATACTACCAAGCTCAGAATGAATATCATGGCTATCATAGTCAATATATGGGTTTAATTTGCCTTATTTCTTCTTCAACTCCACGAAGACTTGTGGATTTTGAGCTTAATCTCATACAAGAGTGAATAGTGGCACAGAATTTGATTGGTAGTCAATATAAAGGTTGAATTTTCATTTCATTAGTTCCGATACAGTTGAAGTTGAAGGCTTCCGGACTTTGTTTTTAAGGCGCTCGTCTCTCGAAATGCTGTGTTAATTGCTGCAAACTGACAGTTAAGCGATCTGTCAAACTCTCTGTCTCTATCCCGCTTATATGTAAGCACTGCAGCACTGCAGGTAAATGACTTGATTGCAATGATTATGCCTTCTGCGACGACGAGTGCGTCCGCACTTGATTAATTGACGCCCCGACAGTAACAACAGCAACGGCAACAGCAACAGAAACAGCGGCAACAGCGACAGCAACGACTGAGTCTTGATTGACTCAACGTGGCCCGGAATCGGTTGTGGTCTGGGCCACTCTAGTCGAACCTTTTGCAGCTAAAAGTTAACAAGTTTTTGCCGTTCCACTTGACTTGTAACAGCAATAGCGAATGAAGACGCAAACGGAGACGCAATCCAATAGACCGGGCCATGCCACACTAGACTGGAGAGACCAGAGAGCATGACTCTTGGGCCAGCTTCTCAGCCAAGCATGCCAAATGCGGCGCATGGTGTTCTTTTTACTTTTCCCCCCTTTTTTTTTTTTTTAGATATATTTTTTTGTTTTCTCCTATTTTTGGTGCCGTTGATGGTTGGCGAGGCCTTTATCTAGTTGAGTCCATCTAGCCAGCTAGTCTGTCTGTCTGTCTGTCTGTCCAACAACACTGTCCGACATGGACAACGACGAAGCGTTTGCGTTTGCGTTTACGTTCATATCAGCCATGTCTATCTGTGCTGTGGCACTCTCTCTCTCTCCCTCTCAAACTCTGTCTCTCTCTCTCTCTCTCTCTCTCTCTCTGTCGCTCTATGCTCGTATATTTGTCCATTGAAGCATGCAATTGATTGCTGCAACAACAACAACGACGGCAGCAGCAGCAGCAGCAGCAAGAATAACAATAACAACTAGTGAGCCCAGCGCCTGGCTTCCATCTCCGAGTTTTGGTTTTCAGTTTGAGTTTGAGTTTCGAGTCTGTGCCTGCTGCGCTTTAATTGCCTTTTCATTGCAGGCCGTCGGCCGTTTGGTCGTTTGGACATTGGTTTTGGCCAAAACCCTGACCTGGCCCCGGCTCCGGTTCTGGCTCTGGCTGTGGCACTGGCACTGGCACTGGCTCTGGGTTCTCGTACAGACTGATGGCCCGCCAGGCTGACTGTGTAATTTGTGGTTGTTGTTCTCAGTTAATGCATTACATGAATTTTAACAAGCTTTGCAGTCGACCAACTGGCCGCCACAACTCCTTCCCCCTATTGCCCTCAACACATCCTTTCGCACTGTTGCTCGGTTGTTTATTATAGCCGCATCGTTCTTGTCTGATATGCAAAGCTCTCCTCTGCTTTAAAATTGATTTCATTTACAAATGCTGACCAGACCCCGACCAGTGTTGCCAACTGTGCGCTGTGCGCTGTGCGCTGTGCGCTGTGTGCTGCTGTCCAACTTGGGGCACATAGCATGCAGCCAATATTTATGTTTGTTGTTGCATGTTCGCATACATGTATGTGTATGCATTGAATTTAATGATTTATATTGTGATATTTATTACAAGTACTTGGGATTTGAATATGCTATATGATTTACATTTCAAATCTGGTTTTTTTTATTACATTTTCATGTTTAATTAATTTATATTTTCATCAATTAAATCATAAATTTTTTCTGTTTCCATATCAGCAAGCAGTCTGTGATAAATTTGATTTATTAAACGTAATTAAAATGCTGAACAGTAGTTACCCAACGAGTTGTCATTATTTAGATGATAAAAAAATGTTGCCACAACATAACATAAAACAATCATTGATGGATTTTATAACAACAATTTAAAATCGAGATGATTGTTTTAATGTAGAAATATGTTCTCTAATCGATTTTCAGAGCTTAAAAGAACTAGAAAAGTAGTCTGAGCCTTTTATCATTATTAGCATTGACAGTATTTTTGGCTATTTTAACTATTATCTTTCAACATAATTATTATAGTCAGCATAAGCTTGGCAATGACAGTGTTTTCGGGTATTTCAATTATTATCTTCGACCAATTATAGACCATATATATCAATTATCAGTTCTTGTCGGGAACTGCCACAATTATCGGCACTAACTAGCCAAGTCAGAGATTCTGTCAGCTTTTCCGACTTGCATGCGTAAAACAGGTTTTCCTTTATATTTGACAGATGCCAACACGTTTGCATTTCGCCTGGATTTAAACCGCTTTGCGCTGTTGCGGTGTTAGCCAAACTAATTGGCTGCGTTTTTGGTTAATTAGCGCAGTTTGGCCAGCCACTAGACGAATGTTGCCGTTGCTGTTGCTGTTGCCGTTGCTGTTGCTGTTGCACAGTTTACTGTCGTTGCGCACACGCGCTTTTATTGCCACTCAAATTGGCAGGCTGAAAAAACTTTTGCCAGCGGCAACAATTTTGTCTGCATTAATGCGTTGTAATTATTTTATGCCAGATAACAATCTGATATTGTCAGCCCGTTAAAATGTTCGTGTTTGCTCTGAGTTTGTGGCACGAACGAATGCAACTGCAACTGCTACATGCGTGCATGCAAATTAGGGTGGACACGGTTTGTAAACTTTGCACCGATCAAATAAGCAAAGTAAATTTCTTGAATTGCGGTTTCGTTTTAGTTAACCCGGCAATTAATCTTTATTGTTTCCTTGCTTGAGGAATCGACCAAAAATATTGTACGACAATATGCAAAACTTATAACGAACTTACCAAATTCAAATTAATTCAATTTACAAATTATGAACTATGAAATACCAAATATAAAATAACAAAAATGTAGCAAAATTGAGTTAGGAACACAAAATTGTTAAGAATTTCGTCGCTACTTTCTATTACAACTTAATTTGGTTTAAAAGAAAGTGCCTACTAGTGAACTTAGTTTCAGCATTAGTCCCAACTAATAAACTATTTGCCATTTGCCAGCTTTAACTGGCGACCCACAAATGCTTGCCCGATTTGAAACTAACTAATTGGAATTCCGCATGCCTTTGGTTCACCCTAAAAGTCGGGCCAATCTTTAAAACGGCATTTTCCATGCATTCATCTATGAATAACAGCGGCAACATCGCGCCTGTGGATACACGGCCAATGTGCCGCCTGTCATCGACTGACAGCCACAGCGAGCCCCAACAGCAACAGCAAAAACAACAACAACAACAACAACTTGCAATAATTCCAGCGTAGTAGTAGCAACAGCAGCAGCAACTCGGTCGTCGTCATCGCTTAAACAATTTGCAATAAATTAGCCAGCAACTGTGCCGAGTTTTCACTTGAAATGCGACTCGAATTGCATTTGCACGGCGACATTTTGTCAGGCATTTCTTCTTCTAGTCCCGTATATATACAAATGCATTTTGCTTTACTGTTAGCCAGTTTCCATTCCCCAGCTAGTTTCAAATGTGCCCCAACACCTATTTGAGTGCTAAAACTATATATTTTTTTTTTTTTGCCACAACCATTCCAAACATGTCTTCAAAATTTCTCACTAGATCTAAAGTTGAGTTGCTGTTTGCAAACAACTAGTGCAACTGCAACAAGCAACAGCTGCTGCAAGTTAATTTTTACCTGGCTGCCACATTTGGCTAGGCCCTTTCACGACACGAATCCGGACGGGGGTTTCAGAAAACTCACCTGGAATGTGTTGCAGTTGTGCACAGCAGGCAGGCAGGCAGCTCGATACGCCCACAAACTATTTATTTGGTACGCTAGCAATTTAGTACGTTAAACCCTTTTAAAGCAGACCACAAATTCCCCGTATTTATATTGGATATGCCGATGTAATAAACTAGAAATTTGTAAACCTAAAAATAGACTTTCAAGTGAAATATAAATATTGCCTTTTTTCCATTTATATATTACTATGGCTAATTATATGGCTATTCACTGTAATTTATATTAATTAGTATTGTTTGGGGAATACATCAAATATTTACTTGAATTTAATTACCGTGCACATGAAAATACCTGTATCAGTCCTAATTTATTTGGCACTTTGACTGAAATGAACAACTGCCACTGACAAACAAGCGAAAATACATTTTCAAAATTTATCTTTCAACTCTATCCTGCGACTAGTTTGGGTTATTATATATTTGGCAAATAGCTGAGAGTTGCACTGCTGCAATTGGCGTTGTTAAAACTGACATGGCATTTATCAGATTTAATTAATTTTAAATTTTTCATTCATGCATTCGATTACATAAATGGTTTAAAATGTATTCTATATTTAATAGACTAGACAACAATCCGAATTTCTAATTAACAGCATGCTATTTCATATGCACCTATGTTGCAATGCAACTAAAAACCCTATTTATTATATAATCTGTCAAATCTAGTTGAAAAATACTGAGTACAAAAGAACACCCATTAATGGTATGCAAATGTGTATATTCCCAGAGGGAGACTCCAAGTAAAAACCATTTGGATGGTGCAAGTCCGAGTAGAAGCGACAATTATATCCCTACTTTGTTAGAGATGATTTGACTATTGGGAATAGTTGTCATTAAGTGTTTGTAAAAGTGTGCCCATAAAAATATAAGAACGATTTCCATATCTGGTTATTGGTTCACGACTAGCTGTAATTTGAATAGTCCACATTTGTGTAGTTCTATTGTATCTGAACGGGTGATATATATGACTATGAACATTTCAATGACACAATTTGTATATAGGTTGTATCTATAGGAGCAATATCATATATAGGTCAGATAATGTTTACTTTTTATAATATTGTATATAAAGTCCACTACATGAAAAGTCTCATCAAGATTAACTTGAGAGCTGTGGGTGTTCTGCTTATAAACAAAACAAACACGGCTATATCGACTCAGTTATTGATGCTGGTCAATAATATAAATACTTTATTTACCTCCACTGCGTTCCACGACATATTAATAGACATAAAATTAATAAATGAGTAATTTTCAATCATCAGTCGAGTATTTTTTGATTCGCCCATATTATTATTTAAAATTGAGATACGCAAGTATCTGGAAAGAGTTTAAAAAAAGCTAACAAAAGTCATTTTATTGCCTGTGTATTTTGTATAATTTTATATATGGTGTATATAATCGGTGAAATATTAATTCTGTTAACATATTATTTGATTTTAATTCATATACAATGAAATATATCAGATACAAATGTGATTTCTGTACCTCTAATGCGTTCAACCTATTAAATCACTTTTTTTGAATACTCTAACAATGATCACAAAGCCCCAATCGACCTCACCGCTAACTTTGAAGACTACTTTAAAGTAACCCTCAGGCAGTATTTCAGGAAAGCCATCGCCTTTGATTACACACTTATCCAGCTCGTAATCACCGTTGGGAAAGGGATCAATGTTGTCGGGATGCGGCAGATTAGAGCAGTGGTTTAAGTTTTTAAAAAGCATATCAGCGTAATAGTCATTAAAAAAGGTCCGATAGTTTTGACTATTTATTTTCCAGGGAAGTGGTGTATAGTCATCCTCACTGCCCGATGAGCTCCGATAGCCCATTGCCTCTACCTACAATTTTTTTCTCTTAAATGTATTTGTTTATAAGACCAGCGATATCCTATACAAACCATTGTCGTGTCATCAAAGTCATAGTGAATTCCCAATTTTACTGATATACCGTATCCTTCGCGTCCCATACGTTCCGTATTTGCCTCCATGAACAGCTTTGATTCATCTGATGTGTAGGGGGTTACGGACAGTGGCTCGTAGTCCCATTGGCGCTGCAATGAAGAATGGGGTAATTCTTACCTAGTGTCCTTCCCACAGTTTACATACCAACGCGCTGCAGACAGAACATAGAAGCAGCAATACTTTTAAGGATGCGAGCAGCGAAAGTGATTTCATTTTAGTTCAATTAAAGTTATCCACTGACTCTCTGTTCAATTGGATTGTGCTTTATATAGCGATGGCCATTGCATCTGATTGGGTCAGTACTGTGTAAAGCTGTACCCTTGTGGCAATTATAGATGTGTTCACAAGATCATCTCTCTTTGTGTACATGACATGTATTTGATGAGGCAATTGACTACTCTAATCTCAACATTATTGGTTACTTACTGAAACATACAACTTTCCACACGCAAAATTATAGAGCTTGTCGCTGTCAAAACCTTTAAACTGCAATGTGCAACCGGAACCGGAACTATTTACATTTATAGATTTTATTTTTATTCAACTGTAAAACCAGCCCTCAATTCTTAAGCCACTTTCGTTTCACTCTCAATGGAAACATTTCACGTTAAACTTCGAATAAAAACAGTAACGATTTGATTTGTATTACAAATTTATTGTATATTGCATATAGCACAGTCGGAAATTTAATTTTAATTAACTATCCATTTGCAGGTGTTTAGAACGCATTACTTTTAGTAATTTCTCCCAAATTGGCGTAACTCAATTCCAATTTGGCAAAGACCTATCTTTACTGCATGTTGTTAACAACTGTCACCACAAATTTTCCGGATAATTGTAATATTTCTCAAAGAATTTATTCAGTCTAACGTGCAACATTATATTAAATTTATTTGGGCTTGCCACTGAATTTTATTGATATTTGATATATTTTCAAATGTTGGTACTGCATTTTTTGTTCTTATTTACAGATTTCATTTCGTTTCGCCTCATTGTGTAAACGCATTTAAGAACAATTTATTATCCTAGTAAATCCGTGTTCGTTGTCACTTTCGCAATAACCATGAAACCAAAGTTGACCTCTCCGCTAAATGCGAACATAATCTTATAGTAACCCTGTGGCACTATTTCAGGCATGCCCTTGCCATTGGCCGAACACTTGTTGAAATTGTAGATTCCCTTGGGTAAAGGGTATACGTTTTTGGGCACTGGGATATTTGAGCAAGTTTGCAAATTCTTATAGACCAAAACCTCGTAGAAGTTGTTACTAAATTCTTCAAATGTCTGCTTCGGTATGCTCCAGAGCTGTAGGCTATAATCATCCACGTTACCAGACATACTGTGATGGACAATCATCTCAATCTGAAGAGTAGAAGTGTTAACAATGAAGACCAACAGAAACGTAGTCAGAAATTTACCATTGTAGTCTCGTCCACATCGAAATCAATTTTAAGTGTGCCCGTTAATGTGTAGTCACGTCCAATGCGTTCAATATGCAACGCATAATTCGCTTTTGCTTCGTCGGAGCTGAAGGTTTCAATGGAGATGGGTTCATAATCCCAAAAACCCTACAATCCGGATCAGAATCATATTAATTTTAGTCCATTCTTCTTTGATTTCACAGCTTACCGCAGCACAGCAATTGCATAGCAGCAGCGTTATAGCTATGAGCAAGCAGTAAAACATTTCCATTTATTTTAGTCAACCTGGTTCAGACTGCATGGGCCTTATATAGCAGAAATTAAACAATCCAAATTGGTGTAAATTCCTGCCTAGCTGGCAGTTAATATTGTTAACAAGTTATTAATAAAAATCACATCAGCACTTAATATCTGAAATTGTTTTCCAATCTCTACTACATAAGACATGCAATTAGCATCCGATTTTGTTATAGGCGGCAATTACAGGCCAATTATTGTAATCCAGCAATAAATATGATTATACATTTTTGCATTACTTGGCAAAGACAGTGAACTTGACACGACAAGACGACAGTTCCTGGAAATGGTGAAACTATTAAACAGCGACGTAGTAATATAGTTGTGATCTTTGTTCATTCTTCACTTAGTCGACTTAAAACTTGCTATATAAAATATCGAATCCATTCGGTGAATTCTCTCAAGCAGTCGAACATATTGCAGGATCAATGTGTCGTGCTTGGAACAGCCACACTTTTTTTCCATTACGGTTTAAGGCAACTATCTGAGCCCACAGAGACCTAATATAATGTATGTGAAGATAGCGGATAGATTTATTATATTATTTATATATATTCATATACTTTATACATTCAAAATGTTTACAATTTGATTTGTAGATGTTCATTGTTCATAATATTCCGAAGAACTGTTAATTTTATAGAGGTGTAAAAACATTTTTCAGTATTGTTTCCTTTCTTAAATTTGAATATAGCTGAATAAAATATTCAGAGAAATACATAAACAATTAATATATCCTAAACAATTTGACATTACTGGAGTTTTTCTGTTAAATATTAATATTCCATATGCAAACACAAAACTTTTTTTTTTTTAACCCATAAAATCATTTTTTTGGAATAATTTCACAATGCATACAAAGCCCCAGTCGACTTCACCGGTAACATTGTAAATAATTTTATAGTAACCATTAGGCGCCATTTCGGGCATACCTTCGCCAGAGATCACACACTTCTCCAACCTGTAGTTATCCCTGGGAACGGGGTTAGCGTTTTCGGGAAGCGGCAGGTTCGAGCAGGGGCTGAAGTTCTTATATATGATGTCAGCGTAATAGTTATTAAGAGCCTGATTAAAGGGCTGTTTCTCTATGCTCCAGGGCATCGGCCTATAGTCATCTTCACTGCCCGTTGAGCTCCGCAAGGCTATCGCCTCCATCTAAATTGTTTCTTGTTTTTAATGCATTCGCTTATAAAGCCAGAAGTATCATATACAAACCATGGTCGTATCATCTATGTCATAGTTTAAGTCAAAATTTATGGTTAAAGCGTATTCATCGCGTCCCAATCGTTCCGTTTTAGCGTCGATGCGCAATTTCGTTGGATCTGTCGTGCTTGTGGTTATGGACAGAGGCTCATAGTCCCAATAGCGCTATAATAAAGAACAGGGTTATTTTAACCAAGTGTCCTCGACACACTTTACGTACCTCGGCGCCACAGGCAACAAATAGAAAAAGCAACAATCCTGCCGTAGTCGTCGATCTCAGCAAAAGTGCATTCATTTTGGTTGGGTACCTGGTGATTCTAAGCTCAATTGAGTTGTACTTGTCTTTATATATCCATTGCATCTGATTAGGAGAGTAGTCTCTAGTTATTGTTGTAAATTATTGTCATGTTCACAAGCCCATTTGATAGTGTACATGTTATGTGTTTCAATATTTAATTGCCAACTATCAGTGAAAACCTTGTTAAAAATATTTTAACATTATTGGTTACTTACTCGGGCTATCGTTGTTTTACAATAATCTGATGGCAATTAAGTCATAATTATATTGGAATTAAATGGCAAATAAAAACATCAAATAGACTGACTTATATTTAATAAAACAACGTATAAAATACAAGATTTGTAGATAAATTTTCTCTATTCTCCCAATTCTTAAGTAACTCACAAATATTAAGCATAAATTCGATAAACTTGAATTAACCACTTCAACCATTTTTCGAGTTATGATGCAGCTTAAATCATCGAAGATTTGAATACTCTCAACAAATATTAAACAATTACATTGTATTTGCATGTATGATGTTCTAAAATGTAGTTTGGCTTCTCATTTATATAGTATTCTCAGACTCCTTTTAATTTTACTAAACTTTACTTGTTATTTATTCATGGAAAAGTTACTTCATACGCTGAACCCAATTAAATATTACATGTATCTCCCATCTTCAATAGTATATCCAATATATTCAAGTAAAATAAACATTCAAAATATGGTTTTCGATCCATTCGAAAATTTGAAAATTTAATCATTTTATACAATTCATGATATTGATAGAAATGATTAGAATTAGAAATATTTCCAGTCAGATTTCGTTGTCACCCTCGCAATGCCAGTAAAACCAACGTCGACCTGCCCGCTACTCGAGAGGACCATCTTATAGTAACCCTCTGCCATTATTTCGGGTAAACCTTCGCCAGTGACCTCACACTTGGTGAAAGTGTAGGTTCCAATGGGAAAAGGGTATGCGTTTGCGGGCTCTGGAAGATTCGAGCAGTGCTTCAAATTCGCATAGCTCACGTTGGTGTAAAAATCGATAACAAACTGCTGAAATGTCTGTTTGTCTATACTCCAGGGCAGTGTCTTGTAGTCATCCTCGTAGCCCGAATAGCTGCTATAGAGCGTGCCCTGTATCTGAAAGATGGAAGGGATGGGTTTGCAATTCAGGCTTACATGAAATTAGTCATCGGCTTGGGGTGACCCACCATTGTTCTCTCGTCCATTTCGTAATTCATTGTAAATATAGCCGAAAACACATGATCCCGTCCAGCGCGCTCAACACGTGCCTCAAATTTCACTTTTGATTCATCTGAGCTGTAGGCCTCAATGGAGATCGGTTCATAATCCCAACTACGCTGAAATCGGGAGCAGGATGGTATTATTAATTTTAGTCCCTTATTCTACGATTCCTCTGCTTACCGCTCCAGAGCAGCCATTGAATAGCAGCAGCGTAATGGAAGATAGTAGCAAACTCGAAAACATTTCGATTTAGTTTAATCACCGATTGCAGATTGTATGTGCATTTTATAGTAAAATTTATGCATTCCAAATTTGTGTCGATTTTTGTCTTTTGTTGGCGGTTAATGTTGTTAACAATTGTCCAATAAAATCATGTCAATGTTTCATATCTGAAATGCTTTTCAATCTCTAACACATATAACATGCAACTTTGTTGTCCATTTATACACACGCGACATTCTCGTCATCAATCTTTGCACTATCAGTGCAGTGAGAGACTGGGAGAGTGCTCAGTCTATAAAAATAATTGAATGTCGTGTTTAACAGCATATTTTACATATTTAGTTTGTTGTTCAGATTAGTGGAATTTACCCATTAACCCATAACCCATTCCCGATCGCTGTGCCTGTGTTTGGTCAAAAAATGTACCATATTTAATTAGCTGTATTTTCAGAAACAGCCGAAACAACAGAGATTAACTCATATAACAATAATCAAAATGTTGACTTGCTTTAGTAGTGATTTTCACGAAAAATGTGGTTTTAGCATGTCAGTGTTAATTTGATTGCATTCAAGGCATGTCGATTTATTAAAAAACAAACCCAGATCATTTGATTTATATACATAAAAGACTCGTTCTTTTAATTTCTCAACACTGTTAGTAAAATATCTTTTTTTAATACAGTAATTAAATACGTTGGTCAGTCTACGTTGTAATCTTAAAGAGGTGCCAACCCATTTGATATCATTGTTTAAATATTTCTTGACTTCTGAGATGCATGTGCAACACGATACTCCCTTTGTTTGTCAACAATTACGTGGTATAATAGCGATTGTTCGAGGCAGCGTTAAACAAAGCAGCGGGCACTTGAAAGTGCCGCAAAGAGCAAAGCCAACCACTTCAGTTTCAACCATTCAGTGATCAATATTAAAAAACCAATTGAATTGGTGCTATGCGGCTGCGGCGGTGCACCCCTTATGCCCTCCACTTAAGTGGCATGATCGGCACTCGAGTGCGTTCATCCGTTCATCACATTCTGGCGCTGTGGTTGCTGCCTGCGCGCAATGGTGGTAATGGTGGTGATGGCATCCATATTCATTCCACAGGCGACTGCACTTAATTTAATTGAAGCCAGCGACGGCGGCGACGAACCACAGGCGATTGAGCCACCAACGCAACCAGACACCCACCACAACAAGTATGCAACATATGTATATCCATGGACATAGACATATACATATATTTGTGAGCTAAAATCAAATTTATCGCACATCGCACCGAATCAAAAACAATACAACTGGCGGCCAGACGGGTCGGGTACTCCATTGATGCCGCAACTTGAAGTTGCAAGGAGTTTGAAGTTTGTTGTTGCTTCTTGCTCTTTGCGGTTAGCTTGCTAATAAAAGCGCAACTGGCGACTCCCCAGAGGCGTTCATTTAGCGGCAGCAGCAGCAGCAGCAGCAGCGGCGGCAACAACGGATCGATCTCTGCTCCAACCACAAAAGATGACGATGTGGTCGTAAATCTTGAACTTAGTTGCGCCCCTGAACCTCGCCATTTCCCCCCAGTTCGTCCGTTCACCATGCCTGCTAGCTCTGCTCTGCTTGATGTTTAGTACGTGCGGACAGGCTTTGGGGCACAGTGCGGCAGTGCAGCTATAACAAGACTCGAATGCTGCATGTTCCATGCTCGCTTCCCCTGCCCTCGGCCGTGCCAACCCTCGCTAGCATTCTCCTACCCAGCAGCCATAAAAATGCAGCAGGGGAATATATTTATACATACAAATATAATCTTATTTTCAACTTTTTTTTATTTATTTTTTCATTTTTTCATTTTTTTGAGTTCCAATTTAAAACACGACTTCGTCGAACGCTGACCGTCGCTGTCTTTTGTGTATCTGCGAAGAGCTGAAAGAGCCCCGGCAGCTTATTTTTCCTTTGCGCCTCTGCTCTTTGTTGTCGTTGTTTTTCTTGCCACTTTGCCGCTCCACAGCCGAATTCGATGTGGTTGTTGTTGTTGTTGTTGCTGGGGATGGGGATGGGGATTGTGTTCAACGGCGGCTATTAGTAATTTATTGATTTGTCTAAATTATGGAGTGTTTCAATCGAATCGGCTTGCTTGTTTGTTTTGTTTATTATGTCTTGCAACACGACTTGCCGCACATTGGCACATTGACGCCGCCACATGCCGCATGGCCCACCCACATGCACGTGGCGTTAATCAGAGCCGTTGCCATCTTGCCCCATGGGAACCATGCAAGAACTTGTGAAATTATCTCAAATTCGAAATCAAAACGGATTTATATTTATAAATAATAATGCAACTTAACACGTCGAGTTTTGTATACTCTTGCAGACGACGAGGGAAGTATTTATTAATATAATAATAATTATTGAAATCTTCATGAAAAAAATAACAAACCAAAATGATTTTATTCCCATATCCGATTCTCTCGAGTGTTACAACATTTTTAATGGACTCCTCGGGTGTGATGGGAAACATCGTGAACATCGAGCAAAATGAAATGTGTATTTTATCAAATACCACACCAAACTGAGTAATGATATTCATGGCATATCCGAGTGGGCTCGCTTCGCTTTTAATAATGGCAATAAAAAGCAACAACTCAATTAATAAAATATCCATATTAAATGGCACAATTACAGCCCAAACACACACACAAAACAAACGGCAAATGGCAAATAAAATAGCAACCCACAATAAAAATTAAATAAACGTCAAATATATGCGTACATATTATATTAAATGTAGACTTGTGTGTGTGTGTATGTGTGTGTATACGCTATTTAATAATTATCGTTAAAAAATGCTAACCACATGCAAATTGAATAGCTTGTGGCGGGCTTTAAAACAAAATAATCCCCGAGACTTTCCAACCGCCTCATATATTCCATTCAATGGAACCGCCAAAAGACTGCGTAGGAGTTATGACGATCATAAAGTGTTGGAAGTTGCGACCCAATTTGTGGAACTGTCATAGATAGTATAAAGCACAACCATAGCCATAAAGCACAACGAGCTTTTCTACACACACACAGACACACACAGACACACACACACACACATGCACATGCACGTGCAGTGGCTGGTTTTAGTGTCTGACAAAGCGGCTTACGTGGACGAGCAAAGAGGGAACTAAAAAGCGATTATCTGCACACACAACTTGTTCATACAAATGTGCACACACACACACACACACACACACACACACACACACACACACACACACACACACACACACACACACACACACACACACACACACACACACACACACACACACATATATATAGTGGTTTAAGTACGTCTTAATAAGCACCCACTAACAGTAACGGAGTGAGCAGTTTTAAGTGACAAGTCGACAACACACAACGACTTAATTACGAGTCAGTCACCAATGACGTCACAGCCTGCCAATAGTTAGAGCAAAAAGCTCGCTCTTTGTTTGCCATAATAACTAAATTCCTTATGCTTAATTCGCTCATCAGTTGCTCAACTGCTTAGTAAGTCGTAGTGTAACTAAGAGCGTGTGTGAGTGTATGTGTGTGTGTGTGTGAGTGTAAGACGAGATATTTTTTGTATGACAAATAGTTTTGGCTGGGGCGATTCTAATTGCGGTTTTGGTTATTTAGGTCTGTTATAGCAATTATCTTATCACTGAATCGCTACCGTATGTACATTTGTTCATACGTATATATGTATGTATGTATGTATGTATGATTGTATACTTGTATACGTTATCCCAAAATCATATTTCAAGCACTCGAGTTGGCTGGCTTATCAGTCAATTGCGAAAAGTGTTTTAATTGCCCAGGTCGTTAAGTTGTCTGCCAAGTGCAGCCAGCCCGCGCAGCAAATCACAGCTGCATTGAACGTGCGACTTTTTCCTCTACTCCTACTCAACACTCCTCTTACAGTCGCAGAGCGCTTGAGCGCGGGAGCTAGCAAGAGGCGAGGGGTTGGTAGTGCAAGCGATAAGAGGGCTGGCAAAGTCGCTAATCACGAAACTGGAAAGGCCGCCACACTTGAAAAGCAACAAAATTTGTTATTTATGTATATATATATATATATATAAATAATTTTTTTGTTGGTCTTCTGTTGTTGTTGTTACTTTGCATGTTTTATTTATAGGCTTTCAACGTTGATGGCTTATTGATTGTACACACATATTACTCTTTTACTCACACTTATACTCATACTCTACCTGTCTCTCTCTCTCTCTGTCTCTCTCATTGCAGTTTTGAAAATGAACAGTTTGGCCCGAGGGCCGAGGCCCTGCGTCTCCACCCAGTCACGTCGTTGCCTGGAAAATTCATCAGTGCGGCAACGCCACCAGCAGCAAGCTTTCAACAACAACAAGAAAAACAGCAGCAACTACAATAACAATAACAATAAGAGTAATACAAATATAAACAAGCAGAAGATCAGCCACACAACTGCTGGCTGCAGCAACAACACATTGAAAAGTACGTTCCTAGGCAATATTGGTAGTACTTTGGGCCCGCACAAAGCGGCCGCCCGATCGTTTGCGTCTGCATGGAGTCAATGAGACGTAACGAGGCGAACACTAGCCACCACCCGAATAAGGTATGCACTATTTACGTATATATCTATATTATATATATACACCTACTCCCCCCCCCCCCCCTTCATCCCTCCACCCTCCGAAAAAAGCGATAAGAGCCGTAATTATTTTTATTGTCATCTGGTTGTGGTGAGGGGGCCCTCCTCATCAAGTGGGCGAGTTCTCAAGTGGCCACTAGACTTTTACAGTGCGCAGATAAAGCACAAAATATGATAATGATAACGTTAGAGCAAAAAATAAAAAACAAAGAAAACTAAATAAAAAATTACAACATACTATTTATATTTGTTCAAGTTGCGTTTTGCTGTTGTTGCTTTATGGTTGGCTTAAGTATGTGTGATATTTGATTTATGGGGTTAAAACGAAAAATGTATGCAATCGCAGTTACTTAAAGCTATCTAACTTAATATATTATTATTGAGCGAAGCGTAAATCAAATAGCAACAATCACAGTAACAACAACAACAACAACAACAGCAGCAACGGTCTGAAAACTACAAAATTAGTTTGTCGTTTACCAACACTCTCTATTATTAAAGTGGCGTTTTTGTTTATACGCGCTCTCTCACTTCGGTCTCTCCGGCTCTCGCTCTCTCTCTATCTCTTGCTTCCTCTCCCGCTCAATGCGTGTATGTGTGCGTGTTTTGGTGTGCATGTATTACATTTGTGTGTATTGCGTGCGTGCCGTTTTCGGTGGTTGCTCTTTGAGCTGTTTTTTTTTTTTTTTTTTCTGTTCAGTCTCATCTGCGTCGCCGCGCTGCCAAACGAAAAAGGACGCCGAAGAACGCTCGCGCAAAACATTTTCGGCGTTTTTCTTCTTTATTATTATTATTTTGATTTTGTTAAAAATTTACAAATGTACAACGAATCGCTTGCACTACTCACATCGAATTATCGAATAATTTGGTCGCTGGTTATGGAATGGAAAAATCGCTTGAAAAGGTAACCACCGAAAAAAGCAAGGCGCATTTCAAACTTCAACTTGGTGTTTCCCCTTCCCACTACTCTTTGTATGTTTTTTCGTTCTTTTCATTTATTGTATGTGTAATTTTATGATTTAGAACTCTTCTTTGTCACACGCGCAGCTGCATAACTAAAATTGTTCTTTGGTGTCTTTTCATTTTGGTGTGTTGCAGGTGGCCCTGAATAGCAGCAACGTAGCAACGGAAAGCAATATTAAGAGTAAATTGTTAGCTAATTTAAGTGCGGCAAACGCAACAACAGTAGCAGCATCGGTATCGGCAGCAGGAACAGCAGCGGCTACAACAACAGCAACAACAACAGCAATTGCAACAACAACAGCAGCAGCAACAACAACGACAACGGCAGCCACAAACCAAGCATTGAATTTCAATAACAAAGTGAAGGCAACAACAGCAACGAATAATTTGCAAGGCAACAGTGCGATTAAGAAGCATACGAGTAAGTAGAGCACACAATTACACACACACACACACACACACATGCACACATATATATGAATATATATATATATATATATTATATATATGTATATATATATATAGGAAGATATGCACATGCCTAGGGCAAAATGCAACTGGAAGTCAAATTGCAAATTGCACGCGCTAAAAACTGAGAAAAAATTGCTGCTTTTCATTTCGTTTGTCAAATTGCATTGGCGGCGCTCACTCAAACCTCCAACTTGAGCCGGCAGTCATCTTGATAACACAAACAGCTAAGCCAAAAGTGCTGCTCACCTTTCCGCTTTAAACTCAGCTAGTGATTAATTTACGAGCTTTTAATTGGACTCTTTTATTGTGTAATCATCATGTCGGCTCAAAAGTGCTCAAAGAGATCCAATTCTAAACGCATTTCTAATTCACTCTCTCTCTCTCTCTCTCTCTCTCTCTCTCTCCTCTCTCTTTCGTCGTTATCTGTGTTTGGCATGCAGAATTGATTGGCGGTAGCAAGTCAAACGCCGCAAATACAACAACAACAACTGCAACAGCAGCAGCAGCGGCGGCGGCGGCGGCGGCATCGGCATCGTCAAGCAGCAGCAGCAGCAGCAGTTCATCATCGAATTCGAGTGAATCAAAGGATACGAATTTTGAGTACGAGGACGAGTGGAATATTGGCGGCATACCAGAGTTGCTGGACGATCTAGACGCTGATATTGAAAAGTCGGCGGCGCATTCGGGTGGTGGCAACCAAACGACAGCGGCGACAACGACAGCGGCGACAACAGCAGCAGCAGCAGCAGCAGCAACACTAAATGCTAAACAAGCAACAACAGCAGCAACAACATCACATAAAACACACAAAACCACATTGCATAGCAATTTGTCGGCCACATCGCCAACCACAATTAAGTTCACACGCCAGCCCATTGCCAGCGGCACCGGCAGTGTCCCAGGAGCGCCAACAGCACCAGGAGCAGTAGCCGGAACAACTGCTTCCAATAACAATAGCAGCAGCAGCAGCAGCAGCAACAGCAGCAGTAGCAGCAGCAGCAGCAGCAGCAGCAAGTCTTCATCGAAACATCATCATCATCACCATCATCATCATCATTCGCATCATAGTACAAGCTCGAAGGGCTACAAGTCTGCATTAGTTGCACAATTGAACAGTCCAATCAATCACAACAACAACAACAACAACAACCAACAGCTGAATAAGAACAACAGCAGCAGCAGCAGCGCAGTTAACAACGCCGGCAGCACATTGTCCTCCTCGACATTTGCCGGCTTCAGTAAAGGTGGCAACTTGGTTTCCTCATCGACATCCTCATCGTCAACCACCTCACAGAACAGTAGCAGCAGCGGCACTAACACCAGCAGCAGCCAGTCTTCCACAAGCGGCACTGGTCAGCCTCAGCTGCAAGCTAAACTAAACAACGCTGGCGGCATGTCCTCGCAATCAGGCAGCAACACGAGCAACAACAACAGCACCAGCGCCAGCGGCGGCGGCGGCAGCAGCAACACGAGCAGCAACAACAACAGCAGCAGCAGCAGCAATAATAGCAACAGTAACACTAGCAACAACAATACGCTTGGTGGCGCCACAATAGGTGGCCAGAGTACGCAAAGCGGCAGCGGTAAATCGAGCGCAAAAATGTCCATTGATCATCAGGCCACGCTCGATAAAGGACTTAAAATGAAGATCAAACGCACCAAGCCCGGCACCAAAAGTTCCGAGGCCAAACACGAAATAGTTAAGGCCACAGATCAACAGCAACAACAGCAGCAGCAGCAGCAACAACAGCAGCAGCAGAACGGTGCGCTGGGCAACAGCAACCAGCAGGACGATGGTGGCAGCACCAGCAGCAGCAGCGGCAGCAGTAGCAGCAGCAATGCGCTCAGCAACAACAGTAGCAGTAGCAGCAGCAATAACAGCAGCAGCAATAGTAACAACTCAAGCAATTCTTCCAGTAAAAAGCATCTCAATAATTCCAGCAGCAGCAGCAGCAGCAATAGCAACAACAACAACAGCAGTAGCAACAACAATGCGCACGGCAGCAGCAGCAGCAGCAACAACAACAACGCACAATCAACGCCGCAGAGCAACAAGCGCGGCAGCAGCGGCCATCGGCGCGAGAAAACCAAGGATAAAAACGCACATTCCAATCGCCTCAGTGTGGACAAGTCAGCTGCCGCCTCGGCAGCGGGCGAGAAGGACACGCCCGAAAAGAACGCCAGCAACAATAGCAACAGCAGCAGCAGTAACAACAGCAATAACAACACCAGCAACAGCAGCAATTGCCAATGCAATGGCGATGTTGCTGGCAGTGCAGCGTTGCAGCCCTGTTCGCATCACGCCTGCATACGGCGCAACAGTGGCAACAGCAGTGGCGGCGGCGGTGGCAGCAACAATTCCTCAGCATCCGCTGTGCCACCAGGCGTATTTACGCCCTCTGCTGGCTCACCAGCTGCTGTTGTGTCTGCTGCAGCATCGCTGCTGGCTGCTACAACGGCAGCAACGGCAAGCGCCGCCGCACAGTCAGCAGCAGCGAACAGCAGCGGCGGCGTCGGCGGCAACAGTGGCAGCGGTGGCAACAACAGTGGTGGCATTAATGCTGGTGCTGCCAATACGCCAAATGGGCCGCCCGGCAAGGAAGCCAGCATTAAAATCTCCTCACACATTGCCGCACAGCTGGCAGCAGCAGCGGCCTCCTCCAGCAGCAACAGTAACAACAACAGCAGCAGCAGCTATGCAGGCAACCAAAGCTGTGCTGCTGCTGCAGCAGCAGCAGCAACTGTTGCCGGTGGTGGCGCTGGTGTTGCTGGCTTGAGCAGTGCAGAGAGCAAGGCACAGGCCAAAATGATGGCGCCCGGCATGATCTCAGCCACCATGCACCACACAATTTCGGTGCCAGCGGGCAGCACTGCAGCCGGCGGCAGCGGCGACGATGACAGCAAATCCCCGCCAGCGAAACGGGCCAAGCACAGCGAGAATAGCAGTGGGGGCAAGGATATGGTCGATATATGCATTGGCACCTCTGTCGGCACAATTACCGAGCCGGACTGCTTGGGACCCTGCGAGCCGGGCACCTCGGTCACACTCGAGGGCATCGTTTGGCATGAGACCGAGGGCGGTGTTCTCGTCGTGAATGTGACGTGGCGCGGCAAAACCTATGTGGGCACCCTGCTCGACTGCACCCGACACGATTGGGCTCCTCCAAGGTGAGTAGCTGCATCCATAGTTCCTACTCAAACTACTTCAAACTGTTACCCAAAAAATAAAGATGCCTTTATCCAAAAACCAAATTTTTTTTTTGTTTTTGCTTATATTTCGTTTATTGCTTTTTGGCAACAGTTTGAAAGGCAGTTCGAAGAACGATTCCCAACGATTCCCAACAATTTGTTTATTTTAAATTTCAAGCAACGAACTTGGCTTTCTATAATATTAATTTTTCTTCCTAAAAATCAATTTCGTGGAACTAGTTTCTTATCCATAGACAAAGTTAGTTGCCCGGGAAACAGAAATCAAAATTTATTTATTACAAAGCACTTTATTTCCAATCGAATGATTTCCATAGCACAATTACAGAATTGGCTTCAATATTGGGCTTATATAACAAAAAAAGATGGAAAAAGGAAAATCTTATTTTAAAGGTGCTTATAACTTCTGGGAAGTTTCTACATTTTGGAAGCCAAAATTAAAGAGAAGTTGTCATTTATGCAAGGACTTTAAAAAAAAAAACCAATTCTCAAATCGTTATTAAATAATAATTTCTGTAATCTAATTTGATCGAACATCTTTCAGATCATACAGATTTTATACCTTAATTTGTATTAAGATTAGATGTGACTAAAGATTTTGTTATCTCCGTTGACAAATGAACTATTTATTTATTTATAAACATATCACGAGTGAAATTGTACTGAGTAATTCATGCTAAAACCTTTTAAAAATTGATTGCAGATTCTGTGATTCACCAACTGAAGAATTAGATTCTCGAACTCCAAAGGGACGTGGCAAGCGCGGACGCAGCGCAGGTCTAACGCCCGATCTGAGCAACTTTACCGAAACCAGAAGCTCGGTAAGCGATGGCATTTACATCTTGACATCAATGAAAATGCGGTTTTTTGAAATGGTTGCTGTGTGATTCACATTGCAGATTTACTTCTCACATGCCCAGGTGCACTCGAAGCTGCGTAATGGCGCCACCAAAGGACGTGGAGCGACACGCAGCGCCACTGGGAATGCGACAAATAGCGGTAGCAGCTCATCAGGCAATGGCGGCGGCGGCGGCGGTGGTGGTGGTGGTGGTGGCAGCAGTGGCAATGGGGGTGGTGCCACACCCAGCACATCACCGACAGCATTTTTGCCGCCACGGCCAGAGAAGCGCAAATCAAAGGACGAGGCGCCGTCACCGCTCAATGGCGATGGCGCCGATGGTGCCGGTGGAATTGTAAGCATGGTCAATGCCAGCGGCATACCAATTTCGGCCAGCGGCGGTGGCCTGGCCACCCAGCCGCAGAGCCTGCTCAATCCGGTGACTGGACTCAATGTGCAAATCAACACAAAAAAATGTAAGACTGCCTCGCCGTGCGCGATCTCACCGGTGCTGCTCGAGTGTCCCGAGCAGGACTGCAGCAAGAAGTACAAGCATGCCAATGGGCTGCGCTATCATCAGTCGCATGCGCACGGCGCCAGCGGCGGTGGCAGCAGCAGCGGCGGTGGTGGCGGCACCAGCTCCATGGATGAGGATTCCATGCAGGCGCCCGAGGAGCCAGCAACGCCCCCATCACCGCTGCCAGCGGCAGCAACTGGAGCAACAGCTTCCGGTACAACCACAGCAACCACTGTTGCAGCAGTAGCAGCAGCAGCAGCAGCAGTAACACCAGCAACAGCAACACCTAATGTCACATCGCCCATCGCAGCTGTGGCCAATGGCACAGTGGGAATGGGACTGGGAGCAGCGGCAGCAGCAGCCGCCACATCGGCCTTGCCAGCTGCTGTTGCCGAGTCGAGTAGCGCAACAAGTGGAAATGCAATCAACAATGCTTCCAGCACAGTAACGGATGTGTCTATCGCTGCAGCAGCAGCATCAGCCGCTCCACTTCCCCCGCTGCCACTGGTGGTTGCACCAGCGTCGACAGCAGGAGTCCCACAACTACAGCAGCCTGCATTACCCAGCCAAGTGCAGCCGCAAGCGCTGCTGGCGCCCGGCAGCGTTGCTGCAGCCAATCAGCCCGTTGCTGGTGGCAGCATCACTGCTGGCATCTCCACGCAGGCTCTCTCCCAGCATCAGCAGCAGCTGCTCGGTGGCCTTGTCGGCAGCTGCGGCGCCGGTCTGCCGGCCATGCTAACCGAGCAGCAGCAACAAGCACTGCTCCAGCAGGGTGCATGTAAGTACAACACAGACTCAGCTCGAAAGCGGCATCTTGAAAGACTTGCAGACTATTCCCTAATTGGGTCTCGCTTTAGACTCGCTATTTATTTTGGAGTCCTTCTTTTATTTGCCACATTTCGATTCAACTATTTTTCTGTCTTCCAGTAAAAGCGGGCGTTTTGCGTTTTGGTCCTCCAGATGCGGCGACACTGCAGCAACAGCAACAGCAACAACAGCCGCCGGGAGGAGTCGGCACACAGCAGTCGACGCCCGGTCAGAGTCCACTGCGACCGCCCAGCCTGGCACAGGATGTGCAGCAACAGCAGCCACCCGCTGGCTATGTGCAACAGCAACAGCCGCCGCCTGGCTTAAAGAGCTCCACTGGCTTTGGTGCGTCGCCAGTGGGCGTCAGCAGCAAACAGAAGAAGAATCGCAAGTCACCCGGTCCCGGTGATTTCGATGGCAGTGTTTCGCGCGAGGATGTGCAGAGTCCTGCGTACAGTGATATATCGGATGATTCGACGCCCGTCGCGGAGCAGGAGTCGCTGCTGGACAAGTCGCAGCCGAGCAAGCACATCGATCTGCTCGCCGGGAAGAAGCCCAGCGAGGTGGGCGTGCCGGCAGCGCCTACGCCCACTATGCCGCCCTCTTTAGCTGGCTATGGCATGTACCAGTTCTATCCGGCTGCGCAGCAACAACAACAGCAGCAACAACAGCAGCAGCAACAACAGCAGCAGCAACAACAGCAGCAGCAACAACAGCAGCAACAACAACAGCAGCAGCAACAACAGCAGCAGCAACAGCAGCAACAACAACAGCCGCCGCAACCACAGTACATTGTGCAGCCCAATCCGGATGCACTGCAGCCGGGCAAAGTATCGCAACAGCAACACCAGCAGCAGCAGCAACAGCCGGGACTTCCGCCAGCAAACTCTCAGGCGCCACAGTCGCATCTGCTGGCGCCGCCCCCGCAGCAGGCAGTTGGACATCTTGCCGATTACAGCATCAAGAACAAGGAGCCGCCATTGGATCTAATGACAAAGCCGCCATCGCAGCCGAGTGGCCCACAACAACAGCAACAACTCCAGCAGCAGCAGCAGCAGCAGGCCGAGAACAATGGCAAAGACACGGGACCGCCGACGTCACAATCTGGTCAGGTGCCGCCGTCGGTTAATCTCAGCGCTGTGACTGGACCACCCCCGGGCGCTCTGCCACCGGGCATGGCTGGACTCGCTGGTCTGGGTGGACCCAATCCAGCCAAAACATTGGGCCACTTCTATCCCTACAAGTGAGTTTTGCCCAAAACGGCAACTGACACAGCTATTATGAGTTTCCCCTTAGACAGAATCTCTGATGAATCTTTGGTTAGATCATTTTATATTAAGGCTCTAAACGTTTTCCGTATGTTTAACCACAGCCATAAAATGTTGCAAGCCTGATCATAAACCAAAAATGAATTGGGATCCCAACTAGACAAGCAGATTATCCCAGCCAAAGATCCGATTATTAAAGAGTTCCATTTGACACTTTATTCAATCTGCAAACACATCGATCATTTTAGATTTGCTCATACTTAAATACTTAATGCCTTTGCAGCTTTATGCCGCCTGGTTATCCGTACAGCGTGGATCCCAATTTTGGACCCGTTTCGATAGTGGCCGCCGAGGAGTCAGCCAAGCTAGGCGGACATCCAGGTCTGCCGCCCAGCGCACAGGCACAACAACAACAACAACAGCAGCAGCAACAACAGCAACAGCAGCAGCAGCAGCAACAACTCACAGGCATTAGCATTAAGGAGGAGCGCATCAAGGAGAGTCCCAGTCCGCATGAGAATCCCAAGCATATGCCGCCACAACAGCAGGTGAGTCAAGGCAACGTTGCAACAACTAGGGCCATTGCTAAGTTTTGTTATATCGTGCAGCTGCTGGCAAACAAGCTGATCAAACAGGAGCCGCTGATCAAGCAGGAGATTAAGCAGGAGCCCAACTCGAATATGGGACAGCAGCAGTCGTTGTCACAGCACCAGCAGCAACAACAACAACAGCAGCAGCAACAACAGCAACAACCGCCGCCGCCACAGCAGCCACATGCGCTGCATCCAAAGGATTTGCAGGCGTTAAGCGCTTATCATCCGAGCATCTATCAGCGTCACTCCATGAGCCTGGCAGCGGCAGCACGTGAGGATGAGCTGCGACGGTAAGCCACATGCCCAATTGCAATCAATTGAATTGATATAAAACATATCTGTTCCTTCTTTTTAGCTACTACATGTTCTCGGATCAGCAGCGGCGTCAGAATGCTGCTGCAGTGGCAGCGGCACAGAATGCTTCTGGCATGCAGCCGCACCCTGGCATGCCGCCACAACACAAGGACGAACCCATTAGCGCACAGCAGCAGCAGCAACAGCAGCAGCAGCAACAACAGCAGCAGCAGCAACAGCAGCAGCAACAACAAATGTCCATAGCACAACATCAGCAGCAGGCGCTGCAGCAGCATCATCAGCATCTACAACAACAGCAGCAACAACAACAACAGCAGCAGCAGCAGCAGCAACAACAACAGCAGCAACAGCAACAACAACAGCAGCAGCAACAACAACAGCAGCAGCAGCAGCAGCAACAGAAGCTCAAACAATCACAAGCAGCCAGCTCAGCGGCCAATAACAAAGCCACCAACCTGACCAAGGAGTCGCCCAAGCAAAAGGGTAACTCAGGCGACGACGACCAGCAGCAACAGCAGTTGAAAGTCAAACAGGAGGGCCAAAAGCCAACAATGGAAACACAGGGACCGCCGCCGCCACCCACCTCGCAATATTTTCTGCATCCTTCGTACATTTCGTCGACTCCATTCGGCTTTGATCCCAATCATCCGATGTATCGCAATGTGTTAATGTCTGCCGCTGGGCCGTATAATGCGCCGCCTTATCATTTGCCCATGCCGCGCTATCATGCGCCCGAGGATCTGTCGAGGAATCCGGGCACCAAGGCGCTGGACGCACTGCATCACGCTGCCAGCCAGTATTACACCACGCACAAGATACACGAGCTAAGCGAACGCGCCCTCAAATCTCCCACCAGCGCCAGTGGCCCCGTCAAGGTCAGCGTCAGCAGTCCCAGCCTTGGCCCGCCGCAGCCCGGTGTCGGACCCAGCAATAGCGGCCCCGGCTCCGGTCCCAATGTGCTCGGTGGCAACGGACCCAGTCAGCCGGGTTCGGCGCCGGGTGGTCCTGGCAGTGTGCCCCTAAATCTGCAACCACCGCCAGGTAGCCTGGGCGGTCCGACATCGAACAAACCGGATCTGGCTGGTCAAAAATCACACGGTGTGGCGCCGGGCACTGTGCTCGATGGGCATAAGCAGCCGCTGTCCGGTGCACCACCCATTGGCGCCGGTCCAGCGGCAAATGGGGCAGTTGGTGTCGCCGGCGGCGCTGGCAATGGTGCGGCGGGTGGTGCCGGTGCCGCCGATTCGCGCAGTCCGCCGCCGCAGCGGCATGTGCACACACACCACCATACCCACGTGGGACTCGGCTATCCCATGTACCCAGCGCCCTACGGAGGTGAGTACAGTGGCAATGGCAATCTCAAATGACTCAAATGACTCAATTGCTAATTGTGGTTGTTGCTTGCTTTTAGCGGCCGTCTTGGCCAGCCAACAAGCGGCTGCTGTTGCTGTGATAAACCCATTTCCGCCTGGGCCGTCAAAATGAGATCAACTCAACGGCGGCAGTGAGAAGAAGGCCTACAATGTCAAGAATAACTAGCGCGGATCGGGATCGCGATCGGAATCGGGATCGAGGTCGCGATCGTCTTTGGGTATCCCATGTGTGGAACTGGTTGACTAAAACAAAACAAAAAATGATCCAAAAATTGCATTTGCTATTTAGCCCTGGGGCACACACCAACACATTAAAGCATATATATATATATATATATATAGTAAATAGTATATAGCATATAGCATATAGCATATTTTTACAATGTTACAACAAACCAAGCACCCCAGAAACAACAACAACAACAACTACAACAACAACAACAACAAACAGAAATGAAAAGTCGACTATTTATATGCATAAGTATTTTTTGTATGTTTCGTTTAACGTGTTAACTATAAAATTTAGTTTAAGACCTAAGTTATCACTACTATTACCAGATAAAAAAACAAAAACAAAACAACTTATAAATAAATATCTATATATATATATATATATATATATATATATATATGTATATGTATATCTAGAGTACATACGATATGATAATATAGCATAAACTACAATTTAGCGACGTTTTTCCTAAGTGTATTTTGCATATATATATATATATACATTAAATATACAAACATAATATATTTATAGTTATATTTATATATATATATATATGTATATATATATATATATAAATTATTATACGAGAGAGGCGTAAATCGAACATGAACAAAACAAAAAAAGATACGAAACCCGTAGTGTGTTGATTTCTTGTAAAAAAAGCAAAAACAAAAACAAAACAAAGGAGAAAAACAACTAATATAATTAATATAATAACTAATGAATATTGCTTAACGATTATTATTATTATCGATTACCGATTACCAATTACAAATTACAAATTACCAATTACAATGTAGCACTTACCATTTAGCATTTAGCAGTGTGTATTAATTAATCCTTATCTGTGTTGCGAATGGAGCCAGCGCGATATTTGCATCTAAAAGACAAAGGGCGCGCCCATTCTTATATCTTATGTATGTATGTGTCTACTATTCGTATCTGTAGATTCTCTAAAAAAAAAACAACAACAAAAAAAAAACAAAAACAAAAACAAAACTGAAAAGATGATAACATAAAAAGCACATTTTACTTTGTGAATTTTAGGCTCGTGCAGCCGACACTAATTTAAATGTTTCTAAGTATCAAACGTGTACTTTAAATATTTATATATATGTGTATATATAAATGCATATATGTATGTATATGTATTGATGTATGTGTATGATATGATGAAAATATAATTATATGATATGTGTAATTTACATTTATTAACTAGATTGTGAACGTAAATGTGAAGAAGGTGGATGTGTGTTGTAGTTCACTAGCCGCTTCATCATAGACTACACGCGTGATTTAATGGCACTTAATGTTTTATAGCCTAAGCCCCCGACAAACAAAATAAAACAGAAAACACAATTCTTTAGAATTTATTAATAAAACAAACAACAAAAAAAAAAAAAAACAAAGTATTGCATGTAAATATACCTTAAATCGAGTCTTTTATATTGTAAATTAGTTCGATTCATTGATAAAAATACATACGGCATGTGTGTGTTATAAACACTTAAGCAACATATATTCATGTATTGTACATTCTAACGGAGGGGATTCCAATAGAATACAGTCTAATAAATAACTACAACATTTTGAATATCATGACAACAGTTTTTTCCCCCCTTTTGTTGCATACTTCCACAACTATTTGCGCAACAAATTAACTCAATGTTCGTAGTGGAATCAGCGTAGCTACACAAACAATTAAGCGAGAAAATCAAACGTAAATTAACAGCTTAGTTTATGCAATTAAATGGTACAAGCGCAGGACATTTTAAACGATATTTATGTATTTTAATAAAACAAACAACGCAAGAACAAACTTATTGACATTCGACACAATGAAATTGTATGTTATCAAACCGGAAACAGGTTGCCGGTTGCCGGATGCCGGATGCTGACAAGTGTCAGCAAAACGAAGCGGAAACGATGCAACAACAAACGGATAAATGGCATTCAAGTAAAAAAAAAAATATGAACAAATTATGAACAAAACAAACACATAACTAGTGTGTAAGAAATTTCAAAGTATATAGTACTATATAATACTATATATATATATAGTAATATATATATATATAACAAAAAAATAAGCTTTAGATGTGAATAAAAAATGTATTTAAAATGTGAAATTTTTGAATTGACTTGGAATTCGAATTATGTAGTTTGAATTGATGGCATTATTCTAAAACTGAATTCTACCCCATTAATAGGGTGCTGGCTGTGGCGATTCTCTGATCTTGCAAAAATAACTATAAATAGTAATTTGCATGGCATATCAGAGAATACAGTAAAAAAAAACGAAAGCAAAATCAAGGCGTGATTCTTGCGAATCTGAACGAGTCATTTTCGAGCATGCAGAGGAGTTGATTGATGAATATACAAATTATTAATTTATTAGCATACGAATTATAATAATATCAATCGTTAAATAAATCCCTACTAATGTATACAATTATGCACTGCCGAGTGGTATTATGAAGCTCATATAGTCTGCAGTTGCGCCCCAAGCAGCCCGATTCGTCTGGAATATGATAATCCAGCTGATGAGGGCAATTGTCCAGAGAAGCGTGCCTATCGCCGAGTAAATAACATCTATGTGGAAAAGAAATCAATAAGTTTGTTGCACTCTAAAATTCAGTCCGAGATCTTACAGCGTTTAATCTGGGCCTGCTCGGGATAGGGGGGCTTGCGGAAGGCCTCCTCACAGAACCAGCAAACATTTATGGCCCAAACAAAAGGCAATAGGGCGAAGCCAGCTAGAAGCACAGTTTTATGAGACAACAGATTGGCTAAAAAGGGCAGCAGCAGCTTACTCATAAAGTAGGTGCGACAGAGTTGCAGCTTGCGTGGATTTGGTGCCTTTGAGATGTCCATTCTCGTTGCTGTTTTGATTTGTTTTGGTTTTCAGTGGAATGCAAATATTGCAAGAGTCGGCTTTGATTTTAATACTTTCGTGTAATTAAAGTGTTTTATTTACTACTCATTTATATGTTCATTTTGGCAGTGCTCTAAATTAACTTATTGTGAGAGTTTATCAGCACTGAAAACTGTCTCAGTGCTGCCAGACATTTAAATGTAGTAAAGTCGTTTGAGAACGAAAGCTTAAATAAATGTTCGATAAAGTTGACCAGATTAAGGTAAACAAACTAAAAGCACGTAAAGTAAATAAAAAGCGCAGTTTTACGAACGCAGTTTTAGAGAACTGACAAACGATTCCTCGCATCATTGCAAGCCTGTTGAAAGTTACCGATTGTTCACTATCGCTCATCGCTAAGCAGCATCGCACCGCGCAAAAAAAAGTGACGCGCAACTTCTTTCAATTTCAACGGTTTGTGAAAAGCGTGTGACGAAAACAGCGATTATGGCCGACACTGACAATTTGGATTCACTATCGAATGCCGAATTGCGGGCACAGATGCTCGCCCAGGGACTGCCGAATATACCCGTAACTGATAGCAGCCGCAAAGTGCTCGTCAAACGTTTGCGTACCTCGCTTGGCGGCAACGCCGCATCGCCGGCAGCCGCCAGTCCCAAGAAAGCCGGCAATCGCCGTGAGACCATGCAGCCAGTTGCTGCCACTGCCGCTGTTCAGGTGGATAAATCGGATGGCTTGACAAAGACACGCCGCAGCATTGCATTCCCGGCCAGCGACACCAAAGAGGCCGAACGACGCCGCAAGCCGGAAACTGTTGCAGCTCCGCCCCGTGAGTCCGAAGCGGTTAAACCAGCAGCTGTAGCAGCAAAGGCCGCGCCCATACAATCACGTCGCACCTCCAATACGGAGCACCGTGAGGTGCATGTCGAACGTATCGCAAAGAAGCCCGAAACTATAGTCGAGGAGACAACGGCAACAACAGCAACCAAAGTGACAAAACAACACAAGGGGGAAAGCACTTTGGAAGTTAACTCGATGATCATACTGGAATCCGATGAAGAGGTGGAGGAGCAGATGTCGCGTGCATTAAACCGTGCCGAGGAACATTTGGTGCTCAAAGAGAAGACAGTTAAGCCCACATCTAAGCTGACCACAACCACAACAAGCACTCAATATGTTGGTGATTCGCTGTATCCCTCCCTGGAGTCTGCTCGGGACCGCATAAGACAGCAACCGCTGGAGCGCCCTAGCTTGAGGTATGAGCAGGCGCCAACCTCTTACAGCCAGGCGGCGCCCATAACAACAAGCACCCATCACTATATTAGCAGCGATCCACTGTATCCCACACGGGAGCAGAAAAAGCAGCAGCCACTGGAGCGCTCTGGTCTGAATTATGAACAGCAGGCGCCCATCTCTCATCTCTCACAGGCGCCGCGCATTAGTGCGGCCAGCTCGTATGCGTCCAGTGGACGTTACAGCAGCTACTTGAGCCCGCAGGCAGTCCCTGCTAAATCCACAACATCAGCTGCAGCTCCAACTGCTACCAGCTACCGTCGCTCACCGCCGCGCAACTATACCACAGAATTTAGCGATGACACCGCCGATGACGAACCTCTCTCCCAGGGAGGTCACTTTGAGAGCGACTTCGCCCGCAATTTGGCGCGCTTGCGAGCCGAACGCATTGGTGACCGCGGCAACTCCATCAATAGGCGCATCACTGGTGGTCGTCGCTCCCTACGCCCAGAACATGAGACGACATCCGCTGTACTGGGACGCTGGTGGCAGAGCCTCGATCGCAAATACAATCTCAAGTCGTTGTTGTTTATATCGATGGTGGCACTGCTGCTCTATGTCGCTTATCGCGTCTACTACTGATTGAGATGAATCTGGCTGCGCCATAGCGAAGCGGAATACTCCAATTGTCAGAATTTCGTTAGTATTTAGTATTGTTGCAAGTTCAGTTTCAATTGATTTCCTCTTAAATAGCAAACACGAGTATTTACTGTATGTATGTCTGTGTGATCGCTCGAAATGTAGGCATTTTTTTAATCTAAATCTAAATTGGAATCGCCTTAATTTAAATTCTAGTTTCTTACATTCTTAACAAACTTGCTCTGGCACATCACAAACAATGTTCAACGTATTTAAATCATTAATTTCTGATTAATTGCATACAAAAATAACACCACACACAAATCATATATTATAGATTAGATATAGTTTTGGAACCAAAGCGATCGGGCGATCACCGTATATATCTGTTATAACATCTTAATGCGTATGCACCACGACGTGTTTAAACTACGATTTGTTCCACGTAATTTTGTCAAGCACTGTGAGTGTTGCTACATGTTTCCAAGTATCAATAATAAAAAATCAAAAGAACGCTGTAACTTAAATATGATCAAGATTTTTCAATGTCGCAAGTAGCGAATGGTATGCAATGCATCCGTGTTGCAAAAGGCCGACACGAGGACCAACCAACCACCTGGGGCAGCAGCAGCAGCAGCAGCAGCAGCAGCAGACGCTAATGATAGAAAATTATTTGGAATGCGTGTACAACACTTGTCGACATTGCTGTGACCAAATGAAGGCACACACTTGCTCACACACACACACACATGTATACGCAGCCACTTGCAACAGACCCACACACACACACACACACACACTCGCGAGCAGCTGGCGGCACACACGCATAAAGAAATCGTTGTTTTTGCGATAACAATTAATAAGAATCTTAGCTGTTCCCCACCCTGCCCACTGTGGCGGGGTTAATTTTATTAACTGGCGTGTATAATGTGTTTCTTAAGGAAATTTATGCCTTATTCAGCGACCAGGGCAACCAGATCTCGATGCAATGCACTGTAATAGATGGCAATGAGTTATGAAAAATGCAAACATCTAAGTGTAAAACGGAGACGCGACCCGCCGACGTCGCCGATGATGAATTTCACAAATACATGAACGACATCCACTTGGTTGGCTGGAACTGAGCAAGGCGGCAGATTCCTTGAAAAACAAAGGCCAATGTATGTATGTAGGTATATATATATATCATGCGGCTAATAAATACGACGCGCATTGAAAGTTGCTCTTAATGAAATTAACTTCCAGGAATTACCTACATGGCAACTGCGGCCCAGCCAGCCAGCCAGCCAGTCAGCCAGACCACGGAATGGACTAACTAAACAATGGTGGAATGAAGCCACATACAGCTGCAGCTGCAGATGCCAGTTAATGCATTTGCCAGCGCATGCATTGGCCATGGAAATTAAATGGAAGCCTGCAAAAAAAGCGTTTCACGCGATGACTTCACACCGTTTTTTGTGGCTCCACGCCAATAATAGAGACGTAGTCAGAGACGCTGCTGCTGCGGCTGCTGCGACTGCTGCTGCGGTTGCTGCACCCACCAGAATACAGCGGCTCAAGTGTGTGACATTCATGGAAAACAGAGTGGAATATGATTTTTATGGCCGTGTCGTTTCGTTTGGCCAGAAACTGTCAACCAACCGGCGGAGCAACGCCTTTGTCTGCATCACGTACCATGCAAAATGGGGCGTTGAGTGAAAAATCCACAAAGCCAACACTTACTCTCAGCCGGAGGAGGAGACTCTAACCTATGCTGAGCTGTTTAGCAGCAGCTGCTGCTGCTGCTGCTGCTGCTGCTGCTGCTGCTTCTGCTTCTGCTTCTGCTGCTGATGGGACAACGACTTCCTCGTTGGGCCAATTAAAGTTGTTGTCGCCATTGTTGTTGCTGTTGCTGTTTGTAAGTGTGCAGAAATCATTTGTAATGCAACGTTTGGAATAATTCACGCGCAAATTGCTCCACTCGCAAAATATTGCAACATTCCACAGCAAATTTTACGATTATGCGTTTCGACAGCAACCAACTGGCAACAAGCAAAAACGAGCAACAAGCCACAACGATGGCGACAAATGCCAGTGCCTGCAACACTGCCAACATTCGTAGGCGCACATCAAATCAAATCAAATTGTAAGCGACAGCGGTTGTTGCACCCATGCTGCTGCTGCTGCTGCTGGTGCTGCTGCTGCTGGTGCTGGTGCTGGTGCTGCTGCTCCTGCTGCTGACATCAGGCGGCTGGCTGGCTCCACGCGAGTCACGTTGCTTTAACCATTCCGTTTAAGTTGGAGCCAACCATTCGCCATGTGCTCTGCTCCAAATCGATAAATCAGTTGGCTAATTGTTCAACTCACCAGAGCCGCCAACTCTTGACGAAATGTGAGAATTGAGAATTGTGTGCCTGCAACCAAGTTGAACTCTATCTTTCAAACTGCCCCATAGTTGCATGTGGCAAAGGAATCGCATGGCATTTAAAGTACTGTCATCTGAAAGGCATTTCATGCCACACACAAATACTTAAATTGCATTTATTTCGGTCAGCTGCATTCATTAATCAGCACAAGCCAAAATATGCCAATTTGCTTCCAAAAAAAAAAAAGATTTATTTATTTTTAATCGAAGCGCTAAAAATCTATTTGAAACTTGATCTTGGAAACATATCAAATTGTTTGCCGAGATAACTAAAATTGGGTTTATCCAATGTCTGTCTGTACCCATGCATAGATACATATTTACATATACATTAATATTTAATCAAGAATATTTTTGAAAGACATTATCGAAAGCATGAGCTGCTATTACTCTGTTAACAGAGTATGTAGCAGTCGGCGGCTTAAGTCTTATTTATAGATGTTGCTTCTTTTATACTTCAAATATATAGAAAGCGCTATCGCATTTAAATAATCACTTAAAACTAACGTCAATAGATTTTAGTATGCACATGTATTTAAATATGTATACAAATACAAATGGAAATTCAAATAAATTCAAAATTCACATCAATTCAGATTGCTGTTCAAGTTAAATCAAAATAGTATGCCTTAAATTTGCTACAACTCTTGTATATATCTAGCATATATCAGAGGATTGGAGGTCTATTGTTGCCAAATCTAAAACGTTCTTTGGTTTGTATTCTAAAAGTGAATTTTTTAATAAATTCAGATTTAAGGATATTTATGTGCAATTTATTGTAAATTTAAATGCTTTAAATAAACATGATAAGCCTGCAATTTATTTCAATGAGGCCGGGGGCTAAATATATAATGGAATTACTTACAAGTTATCAGCATAATTAATCGTCTTGGATGCTATTTCTGGATGCAAAAGGTCAACGCTGAGGTGGACGGTGGCTCATAGAAGAGCTGAATTTAACAATTTAATTCCATAAATAATGACAGTGTGTCTATAAACAGACAACTCGACAGTTTTGGCTGCCCACTTATTCGGCTATTTGCATTTCTGTGCGTACGTTTGCTATTTAACTCTGTTTGAGTGTTTTTTTTTGTCTCACAGATACACACACACACACACACACACACACACATTTAAGTCAAAATGTTGAAAAGTGGCAATGCGAACTGACGGGAACTACTCGTTGTCAAATTGTGGACCACAGCGACCAATCAGTGTCAGCTGGAAGTGTCTCTTTTAGTGGCCTAAGTGATGAGCTAATCAAGCTCGCCGCTGGCTGACCCGGCTTCAGAGATTTGAGCGCCCAAATCACATCGTGTGTCTATTTTAATAACATTATTTATGTGCATGTGTTTGTTGTTGTTATTGGTATCTTGTTTTCTACCTCCTAATTTTTATTGGGAATCAGAAATGAGGCGAAACAAAGCCCATGGCGAGAGACAGAGACAGAGAGAGAGAGAGAGAGAGAGATGGGGAGATGGAGCGATATCCGATTTTGTATACTTATTGTAATTTGAAATTTTTGGTGTTTTAGGTGTCAATCGCATTAGACGGAAATCAGTTTTGTTTTATTGTACAAATTTATCGCATCGCGTCTTATTGGTTTTTGTTTTCTGTGTGTTTTTCTGTTTTGATTTTTCTTAACCTGTTGTCTTAGCTCTCAATAATGTGCTTGTTTATGTGTTTCTGTTGCCACAAATGTGCTTTAGTCTGTCGCCGTGCGTTGATTTTATGTTAAATTAAACATTTTAAATTGCCTACGAGATAATTTGTGTGCTGTGTGTGGTCTGCGTCCGTGCTGTGTGAGTGGTTATATGTTTGCGGCATCAAATAAATTATAAACTAATTTAAATTAAATCGAATGGGATACTTTGTTTTTGTTGTTGTTTTTGTTTTTTCTTTTCAATTCCCTCGCGATCGTTGCCTGTGACTGTGTTGTGCCTACGCCTCTGTTTATCAAATTAGCAACACTTTCAAAGCGAACAAAAATATGGCATTTATAATTAATTCTTATTGCAATTAGGCAGCACACTGCAAACGTGCAACAAATTGCCGCTGGGCCACATGCAAATGGAATCAAGTCATGCCCATAATCGGATTTGTTGCTTCTCGTATATTAACTTGTCACACATTTCTATGTGTGGAACATAAACACAATTTGTGCCTAATCCGGTCAACGGCTGCTCAAGTGGCCGAGAGTCGGAGAGGGCAATTGCAACAGAAGCTGCCACAGCAGCTTGCAGCATCGCTTGTCGCTATCAATTATGACATTTTGTTGCTGTTTTGTCACTTGTGCCACTGGCTGCGGCACATCCAGCGCTACTGCTGACAGCGTCTCTTGCTTTTGATGTGGCTGTGCGATGCGCAATGCGATACTATTGGGTGATTGAATTACTAAACCACAATTGCTGTTCATATCAGCTGGCAATCAATCAACATGTTTTCCAATTGAAATGAGCACCCCGCCGCCCAACTCTAAACAGAATTCGCACACATGGCGCATGAGTAATTTGGCCCAGATAGGCGTTGCGCTTTGTGGTTATCGCAATTATTGCGAATGACGCCTGACCATCAGGAAACGTTGTCTATGCGCCGCAGTAAATAATCGCCAGATTAATAACAATAAAGTTGAGTGCGCCTAAACAAATTGCAGCTCCTTTAGCATTATTTATGGCAAAATTGCAATGAACCCCATATCGATTGGCTGGCCCCACTGTGCAGCTGTGCAACGCCAATCTAGATTGCATATGACGGTAACTTGCAACGCGACTAATGCACATGCATACACTGTACACAATTTGGATGCTTAAACCATGTATTAAAAATTAAAGCCAAATTTTGATTTGAAGTCTAAAATAGTTAAAACATTTTTTAGTAAAAATCTAATAACAAAACTGTTTTGAAAAACTCTGAAAAACTTAATTAGAACTGTGATTGGATGAACTGGGAAAGCGAACTGAGGAAAATCATTTGATATCGTTAGGCAGACAGCAGACAATTAAACTTCTTCTTATGAAGGACTATGGATTTTGATACTATTTTTTGAGAACTTTATTTGATAGAGCCGAATGAAAATTCAGAGAGTTGAAGAGAGATAGAGAGAGACAGAGAGAGAGACACAGCAGTTAAGCTAATTGAACAATTTAATGCAAAATAATACAAACGATTGAGCAAAATTCCTTGTACTATTCAATCAAAATCATATTTGAATATAATTAAGAAAATGGTATTGGTTAAATTGAATTCGAACTCAAGTTTCTCACTGTGCATACACATGAAATGGCACCCACGAGAATGCTTTAGGCTGTGGCTTATGGTTTTGGTCACAGATTCGGACTGCTGCGCTTTCTGGGGGTGTGGCTGTGGTTGGCTGCAAATTAGGCGCGAAAATATGCTGCAAAGTGAGACAAACAAGCGAGCCGCTAAAATACTGAAATACAAAAACCAAAAAAAATGAGTGAAAAGAAAACATAAAAAATTGGAAAAGCTTGCCGCTGGTCAGCTAATGGTGTTAAAATTTTGTGGCAGCGATTGCATCTATGGCTATACAAATTGCAGCGGCTGCACAAAATCGACAACAGCACTTGAGCAACACGGCAGCAGCAACACCAACACCAACAACAACAACAACAGCAGCAGCAACATGAGCAACAGCAACAATAACAACGATGGCAACAACAGCAACAGCAGCAGGTCAGTTGTTGGCTCGTTTTGTCAACACGGCGAATGCTTAGCCGCGTTTTCCCAGGGGACACTTAACGCGGCTGCTTAACGTCTAAATCTGTCGTCAAGACGCGCTCAAAAGGCTAAAATGTTTGCGTTAACCAGCAGACGCAGATGGAGTTGCAGTAGGTGACGCGCGGAGGCGGCTCAAAGGGGTGCTGCAAGACGCGCCAAGTGGCCAAGAAGGCTGCAACAACAGCAACAGCAACAGCAACAGCAACAATTTGTATGCAACTTTATTTTTCGTTGTCGTCGTTCAAGTTGACCAGTTGAGATTTCCTTTTACCCCAGCGTTTGGTTGTTGTTGCACGTTGTTTGGTTGCTGGTTTGCTTGCTGCCTTGTCTTTCGCCTGAAGTGCGTTGAACGAGTTAAAGTCAAAGCTGCAGCTAAATTTATGAACCGTCCCAGTTCGGCCATGGCCATGGACAAATAAGAAGCCCGACAACGGCCAACGAAACGCGTGTAAACATTCTCCAAGTACACACGGGCAAACAGGCGACAGGCAACCAACAACTGGCAGCTGGCAATGGGCAACGGGCAACGGGCAACGGGCAACGGGCAGGGATGAGAGCATAGGAGATTGGAAGAGGCAGGCACGCTACAACTCTAAATGCTGCCACGGAATTTATATGCAACATAATCAGCATAAATGCCGCCATGCGCCATCAAAATGTTGCGACTGCAATGCGCCGCGTTCTGCTCTGCGGTCAGCGGCATCATTTGCCATCACTTGGGTGGGTGCCATTGGCAAACGGCGAGCGGGCAACAAGCGGGCAACAATATCTTCTTGTTGTCCTCTCTTTTGGTCGCCTTGGCTAATTTAAGCAATTTGCAAATTGAGAAATTGCAAATAATTTACAATTTAGCCAAGTTACTCGAAATACTCGCAAGTGTTAAGTGCTAACCATAAAATGTTGCCCTAATGATGAAAAGTGAATTTCGCTATATGAATCGGATCGGCAAGCTGTAAACTGTAGCCTATATGCAGATTAAGTATTTCCTTTTCTGATATTATGAGTGTATATACCTTAATGATATGCATTTTTAATTCGCAAGTTTTCTCTACTTAATTAGAGGTTTCTGTCTCTGTTTCTCTTTCGCTTGCTCTGCTTCTTTCTCTTAAGTTTTCTCTCATTAGTTTCCCAGTAGAACTTAAGAGCTTCAAGTATACCTGTGAGTCGCACTCAAATTGCATTGCGCCTCTTTCTCCATCTATCTTTGACTCAGTGACTTGCCCTCTTTTGCACATCTATTTCATGCTTTCTTTCGGAAATACTCGCTGGCCTCCCTCTACTAAATAGCGCCTTTCTATGCGATCTTCATGATTTAAAGTAATACTTACCGATTTTAATGCCTTAAGTTGAATTTTAAGAGTTTCTTTTAGTGGCTTTTCGTTAGTATATTTTCTTTTAGTATTATTAGAAAGACATCAAATATTTGTAGCAGGACCTGTGTCTTCCAATTGAGGCCAAATAGTATTTAAACACGTTGAGTGAGTGGTTTGGAAGAGCTAGGAAATTTGAAACCAGCTTTGGCAAAAGTCGCTGTTAGCACCACAACAAAAGGCTACAAGAAAGCTCAGTGGTTTGCATTTGCGCTCCACTGCCTTCCACTTTCCATTTGTATATATTCATATATATATATGTATAGGCTTACAGCGAAATTTGAATAGTAAAAGCCGCAATATGATGACAGCAAAGTATGCAACATGCATCCAAAACCCAATGGCTACAAAACGCATTTCTAATCACTGAGTTGCGGTTTGCCCCGGGCAGGGTGAAAGGCAGATAGCAGCAGCCAAATGAGACAACAACGAGTTAATTAAGATTGCAGTGAAAACTGTTTTAAATTACATATGCCGGCTACAAACAGCAGAAGCAGTAGCTGAAGCGGGGAACAGGGTAAATCAGAGCCAGAGTTCGAGTCCAAGTCCGTAAGGGTCTGACAAACTGAGCCGTAATTGTGCCAACTTATGTGACAGTTGTCCAATACAAATTGCTGTCATTTAATGCGTCCCAAAAAAAAAAATAAACAAAAAACTCAGAGTTCGGACTTAACTGACGGCGTAATACTTTGAAGCCAGTAAAAGAACTGTACTTAAGTAATTTGCAGCGGCGGGGAATATTTTTCTTTAAGTTCTTACTTGTGCCTTTTGCCAATAAGCAGTTGTCTGCTAATTGGTCTCTAGCTTATATGAAATATATGAATTGGTACAGAACTGACTATGTCTAACGCGTTTATAAATTCCAAGATGCAAGCCTCTTAACCTTGCCAATATACTCTGATGTTTTCTGGGTTAGAGTATACAACAATTCAAAAAAAAAACAAAAACAAAAACAAAAACAACAACGATACAGAAATGCAGCCAAGCAACGTGTGGCAGCTGAGGTGCAGCCATTGAGAGACCAGAGACAGAAACAGTCCAGGGGCCAGGACCGCGTCTGCTGGCTATGACAAATTCCTCGAAGTTGTTACCATATAAATTTCTGCATTTTTCGCTTTGCTTTGCTTTTATTTGAGTAGCCACCGCGAAGAGGCTGCAACTGAAACTGAATTATTGATCGCTTTCGGACAGCAGCAGCATCTTCATCATCATCATCATCTTAATTATAAACTGCAAGTTTCGGCTGACTGCTTGGACTGGTAATTAGGCGCATTACATGTGCTTGGGTGTTTCAAAAATGTTCGATGTACGGCTTACCATCTTAACTTGTTCAGGCAGGTTTTATGTAAATAAGTTTCGTTTTCTTGCCCCTTATTTTCAAGATTTTTGTTTATTAAGACAAATGACAGTCACGCCCAACTCTAAGCGCAAAGTAAACACTTGCCAAATAGCCATAATTATGAGTACGAGTCCACTCCCACCACCAGTTGAATGTTATTAAAACATATATCGCATATATTAGTAGTAATTGTATTCGCACGTACGAATATTTCTGTGTGAACTTCAACACGAGCTGGAGCTTAGAATAAATTATTAATAATCCAAATATAATAACAGATAATTAATTTTTAACGCTGATTTGTGCGAGTCTCATGCTTCGGAATTACTGAAAAAAAAAACGGGGCGGTCAAAATACATTAAAGAAAAATATACAGCCCAAGACCAGAATATAAATTTAGCGCATTTAAGGAGCAGTGACTACAACTCTGGCAGTGGCAGTGCTTGTCAGCATCTTGTGGCTCTTACGGGGTCTCGATCAACAACATTGGCTGCTTATGTATGCGCAGGCAATGGCAATGGTATTGCAGCGCCAACACGTCGTATGTCATTTGGTTTAAGTCCAGTTGCAGCAGCCAAATGAGAGACAGCAACAACAGCAAAATATGCAAAGAGCATTTTTACATTTTACATTGGGGATTTTTGGATTTTAGAGCTGCGAGTGCCAAGTGCAGTCTTATCGTACTTATTTATGCATATGCAAGCAACTCGCCTTCACACATGGCCAAAAAAAAAAATGCGGCGACGCAGAAAAAAGAAAAAAACGAAAAAAATTTCAATTCATAAAACAAAAGAGTTCGGACACGAACTTGTTTGCGCAGCATGTGTAGGGCATGGCTGCAGTCGACGCAACGCAAAAGTAGCACACGCAAAATGCAAAATATACACACACACACACACACACACACTCACACACAAACAGAAAATGAGCAAACGCTGGCGATGTATCACCCAGTGCCAAGGCAGGCAAGCTTATCAGTAACCTACACTTAAAGTTAATGCATGCCCGGCAGGACCAACCAAGAGTTGCGCAGGCGCAACCAGTGATCGCCGTCGTCATCAGAGTCAGCATCAACATGGTGCGGGCTTTCTGCCAGCTGCTGTTGTTATTGTTGTTGTCGTTGTCGTCGTTGTTGTTGTTGTTATCAATGCGGCTGAAGCCTTTTAGCAACGCCGACGCAGCAGTTGCCGCATCTTCAGGTCTTTTGCCGTCAAAAGGCAGGCAAAATAAAATCGAAAATGAATGCGACTGTAGATAAGCAGCGAGCGCATTTTGAAATGACACACCGACAGTTGACAATTGACTAGAGAGAGAGAGAGAGAGAGAGAAAGGGAAATAAAAAATGGAGGCAACTAAAGGGAGAGAGAGAGAGAGAGTGAGAGGAATAAACAGAGCGGGAGACAATGAAAAACTAGAATAGCACATAAAAATATCGTAAAATGCAGGTCTGAAATCAAATTTGCCACGTCTCATATTTTGAAAATATTGGCATTCCGAATCTTTGGTAAGTTTACTCTTAAACCTTAACCAAAACCTTGTTTATGTAGATTTGGCTTCTTCAGTTAATGGAAGCTTATTACAACTGAATTTGGAACACTCTGGAAATCAAATAAATAAACTTAAAGCTTTCTTGACATTTCAAATAAAATATATTCTTTATAAACCTTACTTTAAGGAAAACATGTCAGCTAACTGTCGAAGTAAAATGAATAAAAAACAGAGAAAATTACTAAATTAAAAAATTGTGCTATTTTAATGATAGATATATTCAAAGATTGGATTCTTAAGAACTAAATTTGTAATCGCTTGCCGTCAAAAAGGGAGTATTTATGAGTGAGGATTTATGAGCGTTGCTCGGGTCAGCAATAAGGCTGCCAGGCAAGAGATCTGCAGCAGGCGCTGTAATCGACAAACAGCTACATTCCAGCTTCAGACAAACTTAAATGCAAATCGATGGGCAATAAAACTATTAAGCCATTAGTAAGCCAAACACGAGTACAATGCCAAAAACAAACACGTGCAAAGTTGCCAGCAACAGCAGCAGCAGCCATAGCAGCCATAGCAGCAACAGCAACAGCAAAGGCAACAGTAAAGGCAGGGCAACAGCAACAAGCAATTAATGCAAATGTGCAGCCGGCAGCCAAATCGAGGCAGAAAGGCAAACAGGCAGGCAGGCAGAAGCAAAGCCACATCGAGATTGCAAACATCCAGACATACATACCAGACAGCAATGCCAGGCAGTTCAAGAGTCTGCTAATGTTGCACTGGCAGCTGCCTGTTGCTCAGCCAAACTGGCAACTAGTTACATTGTCTGCACACTGGCAACAGTCGCAGTCACAGCCGCAGACACAGCAGCAACAGCCAGCCTGACAATACATGTGCGAGGTGCAAACTAATTGAAATCATTACACTAGTAAAAATGTTAATTCAATTAAAATGCGCGCAACACTGCCATGGCTGCAGAAGCAGCAGCAACAACATCAACTCTGGCTGGCTATTGCTGACCCACAAGAGCCCGTTCCTGGTGGAGCATCAACCACAGCAGCAACTACTGCAATATAGACTAAAAGAGATATCATCGCAACATGCTGTGACCGCCTATTCAAGCCTCGACGGCAACAGCAACAGCAACAGCAACATCAGCAACATGTTGTTAGGTCAGGCAACATGAGCAACTCTAGGCCACTGCCAGAGCAACAGCAATAGCAATAACAGCAACTTGTATGCATGCAAATATTGCTGGAGTAAGCCTTACTTCTGCATGTGTTTGTGTGTATTGGTTTTATTTTGGGGCTGCTGCTGTTGCCATTGCTGCTGCCAAGGGCGCCAATGTGTTTGAATGTGCCTTGCATTGCATTTCCGGCTCGACAAGTAGCACCATAATAAATGTGCAACCATGTTGGTCAAGTAGAAGTTGGTAAATGCGACTGCTTGCTGCCAATAAAAGGTAATAAGTTAATTTCACACATACAACAACTCTCAACTGGCAACTGGCAACTGCAACTTCAACATGAAGCCGCAGCGGCTTTCTAAGACCAACAGTTTTATGGTCGTCCGTGTGTGTGTGTGTGTGTATGTTGCCATAAATGAAATGCGAGTCCATAAGCAGGCAACACTATCTATCGCCTGGCCAACAAGCTGTCGTTTCGAGGTGTGAAAATGTTTGCCCATATTAGGGTATACGTTAACACATTCAGTATGATTATTATGAATGTGCATTTGCATTTTTATAGCAGACCCAAAAAAACAAAGACAACAACAGCAACAAATACACGTGTGTAATAAAAATAAGATACCTCAAATCTCAATTCGATGAGCAACGGAAGCTGTGGGGATAAAATGCCGACGATCGAGTGGCTGCCACAGGAAGCATATGTTCATCAAGAAAAGAAGACACATCGTAAACGCAGCCATTAACGATAAATAAATTCTACGAGCTGCATAATATATATATATATATGCTTATATATTTACTTATATATTTATAGTTATGTATATCGATATATATAAGAAGAGCATATCACTGGCCATAAAATGACATATAAAAAAACACTTAAAATATTTTCAATGAGCGATTTTAATGGGCGAACTGAGGCAAACCTTTTTTGGTGGTCCCCACATCTCGTCTGTGAATGTCTCTCTGGGGCTCCACGCTAATGCAAATGACGCAAACTGCGCACAAACTACTGGTGTCGATATAACAATAAAACGCCCCATGCTACGCCCTGAATCTTTTGGGGCTGCTGCTGTTGCTGCAGCCACTTTTTGGTAGCTGCGTCTGCGTCTGCGGCAAGTCGGATTAAATAAATGCCAGAGCCGCGAATGTGCAAAACAAAACAAAACTGCCAAAAAGACAAAAACGAGCAAACGTGCAGCCAGCAAAAGAGGAAACTGATCTGACAGATCTGATTGTAAGCATGCAACAAAAATGTACAACAACAACAGCAACAAAAGCAGCAGAAGCAGAAGCATCAGCAGCAATACCCCAAACCAATGCGCCCCATCAAAGGCCGAGCCCAGGCACCGCTGCCACTCTCTCTCTCTCTCTCTCTCTCCCTCTCTCTCTCTCTGCGTCTGTCACTGCCACTGCCGCTGCGTCTGGGACTACCTCTCCAACCTTGGCCAGCAGATTCCTCTGTTCATCCTCATATTCAGGCGCGTCGTGGGCTTGCGCCGCTTAAGCTTGTGCAATTTAGTTATCAATCATAGCGGGAGCAGTGAGCGGCCCGCACAACGCAACGCAGAATTCAATTTTAGTGCGAATGGCAGTTTGTTGCTGTTACTGTGTGTTGTGTGTGTTGTGTGTGTGTGCAACTTCGGGTTGCTGTTGCTGCTGCTGCTGCTGCTGTTGTTATTGTTGTTGTTGTTTCTTATGCCGTTGCTGTACAGCAGCGCATCAGGCGTTTGTGAGGCGGCTGCTGGCATTGGCTTCCACATGCGACGAGAAGGTGGAAGCCATAAATCTTGGCAACATGAGAAATGACTTTAGCAGTCAAAATGATGAGCTGCCGCAAAACGCTAAACAGAAAAATGCAATAGCTGTATGTACTGTACTATATCAATTTTAATATGCACACCAATAACAACAAATGTATATTTATTTTAAAACTTTAAAAAACATTTCTTATAATTTTAAATGAAATTTTTCAAAACTCTTTTGTAAAAGTTGCCCAACCATCCGACAATATTATAATTCACCAATTGAACACCAAATAGTATGTAAAAAATGTAAATGCCCACAACGTAATTATAATTTCAAAATAATAAACAAAAATATTGTAATTTTAAATTTGTAGAAATAAATACAAAGTAAAATACATTTGATAAATATTCAAATATTCCTTTTGGGGACAGAGATGCTTCCCTTTTAGAATAACAGAAATAAATAAATATTCTTGCCAATATTAATTAAATATAGTTTGTTAATATTATTAAATATATAAAAAGTTTAGTTATAAACTGAAAAATCTGGAGGGGGGGGGGGGGGCTTTGAGATGGTGTTGGTTATAGCATGGCTAAATTTAGAGCCACAGACCAATTTTGGTTTGTGTGTATTAAATGAATCCAGCAATTAGCTTTAGCTAATGGTCTCTGATGTGGCAATAAGTAGCGATTTACAAGCTGATCTAAACTTTGTTTTGGCCACGTGAACGTATACGTATAAGTTATACGTATACATATACGTCCGGGACTACGTCGTTTGGCATACGCAATTGGTCAGTCGGCGCACAGGTCATTGTAGCTGTACACCCCCCGCTGCGAATTAATCGTTTTTAGTGCCGGGGCAAGCCGCTCACTTGCCGCCCCGGTCTCCCATGGCTGATTAATATTTTTTAGGTTTTTTTTGTTGTTGTCCATGTGTTGTTGCAATACTCGTAGCTGTTGCCAGATCCAAGAGCCGTGGTCTTTGGTTCGCCTTGTCTTGTTAGCATATCTCGCCTCGCATGCACTTTTTGCATATTTCGTTTGTTTGTTATCGGCTGGTGTTGTTGTTGCTGGTTGGTTGCTTGGCCTGCATGCTGTGTGAGTGTATTATTGGCGCAGAAGTCCAAGTTCAAAGCCATATTTGACTTGGGAAAAATCAATAAAACGATCGCTTGCTGCGGCACATGCGTGTGTGCCACACTCAATATATATGTATTTATTTAGACTATACATAAAAAAATACATATACATAAATATTTTGAGGTATGTGTGTGTGTGTGTGTGTGTGTGTATATAGCTTTCTCATAATGAAATTATTGCATAGTGATTGAAATCTATTTATGCTAATTTAGGTTTGCACTCGCACACACTCACACACAGACTAAAGCACAGGCCGCCATCTGCCACACGTTGCTGTTGCAGTTCTTCTTGATATTGTTGCTAGTTGCTCGCTAACAGAATTGTTCCAACATTTCCGCATTTTCCTGCAGCTGCAACGCTGCGCTGGGCATTTCGGTATTGGACGACGCCCACCAAAAAGCGTATCAAACGCAAAATGTTAAAAAAAAAATACAAACAGAAAAAGAAACGAAACAAAAAATAACCAACTTGATCTTGATTAGAAGTGTTTGGGCCGCAGCGGCATTTTGAAGTTGCGGGGCCCAAGCTGTTGACAATTTTCAATTAAAATAACGTTGTGCGAGTGTGAGTGTGTGTGTGTGTGTGTGTGTGTGTTAATCCGCCCACACAACACTGTGGCAACGCCTTAGCCTCCAACATGACTGACAATTCCACAACGGCTTAAACTTCTTTTCGCGTTTGGCCTGTGAATAGATTGAATATTTTTTAAGCTCCCAAATCGAGTTGGGGAGCAAACAGAAAAATTGTCATGTTGAGCTTATGTAAAGTTTGTACGCTCTTGACATTTATTTGCCCGGCTTTCAACATTTGACGTTTAATTATAAATGGACCACAAAGCAGTGTGTGTGTGTGTGTGTGTATCTATTGTGCCTTAATTTTTGAGCTCTGGCTCGGTGAAGTGCGTCATAAAAAATCCGCACACTTCGCACAAATCGAACCATTGCTGCTGCTGTTCCTGGTCCGGCGCCCATATCGAACAGCGATTTCATATTTTGTTGTTGGGATTACCTTATCCAATTAGTGCCGGCACCCAGACACCAGGCAGCAGCCAGTCAACTAGCCAGCAAATCCCCAACAACAATCGGCGACACATAAAATGCTAAAATAACTATACATGTAGTGGTTGTTGGGAGGGGTAAAGCTTAGTGATAGGGGGGAAGGGGGGTTGAAGTCAACCAACACCATGCAACGGGAATACTTGCGTTATACGTTACGGCTGTAGGAAATCGGAATCTCTTTAGCCGTATGCGTCTTGGGTCCAGCACCAAGTGCAGTTAAGTTTTGTCGCGTTGCGACTTGGAGAAACAGGTTCCCAAACATTTCGCCTTGTGCAGTGTTGTTGCTGTTGTTGCTGTTGTTGCTATTGCTGCTGCTGCTGTGCTCGTCGTATTTGTGATATATTTTATTGTCTTTTGATGTGTTTTAAAATCCCACAGCAAGGAATCGATAAAATTTATCGATGCTGTCTCCCAGTCGCCTAGAGAGACGACAAAACACACACACACACACACACACACACTGTCAAACTGGTTCCACGGTCATACATAGGTGGATAGTGAGTCTCATGGCTGGCTGACTGGCTGGCTGGATGGCTGGTTGGCTGGTTGGCTGGGAAAGCTAGCGCAGGCATGGCGACAATTTTAAGTGCGAAATTAAAAGTAAAACAAGCGATTAACATAAATTTTAAGCAAAGCGCATTTAATGTTTGCCTTGCTGCACGCTTCTGCCTGACGGTCTGCCCGTCCGACCGTTGCCGTCGCTTGTAGCAAAACTCCTTCATGTTTTGTATAATTTGCATGGCCATTTGCCAGGATGAGGCAGAAACTGGCAGCGGAAATTGTGGCCGTATTGGCCGATTAAGACATTGTCATGCGCGGCTTTGTGCCTGGACTTTTAATGAAAACTAATGCAATTTATTGATTATTGTTATTTAATAATGCGAGAGTCCGTTATCTCAAGCTGGTTTCCATTCCAAACTGACAACACAATTAAGCGCTTAAATTAACTGCCAGTGGGAACGATGAGCTGGGGTTAAAGCGAACTCGACTTGATCTCAATTGGGCTGGAGTTCATCCCAAAAGGCACTTGTTATGGTATACCGGAAGCCACCACTGACCCAAATACCGTCGAGTGTCAGTGTCCAGTCCCAGTCTCTGTATTTTCTTTTTTTTTTTCTTCCTTGCGGCTTGTGGCTGCCCAGCGGTGCGAGCTCACTATGTGGTCTGTGCTGGCACTGATCGCAAAACGCATTATTTATGTAGGATTTGCCCAACTCCAACTCCAACTGCAACTTCAGTTTCAACTTATGTTCTTGTCCAGTCTTGTGGCCGAAAGTTAACAATTTGGCATCATGACAAGCGCGCACTTGGACCAATGATGCACGCTTGTCAGCCGACTGTCAGTCTCAGTTCTTCTTCTTCTTCTTCTTTTTTTTGTTTCATTTCTGCTCAGTCTGTTTGTTTTAGCGCCTGTTGTGACAGCCGTCTGCCACGTTTTTGGCACTCGAAACGGGCCCAGTCCCAGTTCCAGTCCCAGTTGCACACATTTAGCTGGAGGACGGATTTTTACTGATTGGGGATGGGTTGGCAACCCAACTCAATTGGCGCGTCCAACAAGTGCCTGAGAGATAAAAAGAAGACTCATTTCGCACTGATCGTGATCACAAGTTGTCAATAAAGCATAATACGGGCTCTCAACTAACCAACACATCTCTCAAATACTCTACTCGTAATTTACTTTGACAGATTTATTGAAGCAACCTATTTAACAAAGCTATCCTTGGGATCTAAATAATCATGCAATTAATCTTATGGGCATATCAAAATGGATGATTGAAAGTCTCTTGGAAATATTTAGCTTTAAGGTTTTCAAAATGGCATAGGATATATTTGCAGATTGAATCCATCCAAATAAGTAAAGTTAATATGTGTTATTTAATTAAACAATTTTTTTCCTACGAGTCGGATCTGTTTAATCAACCAATATGAAATTGTCTGTTATATATTCATATACATAAAAAACAAGTTAAAAAACATTGCAATATTTTATTTTATAAATTATAGTGAACTAATGAAATTAAATAGTTAATATATCCTATGTAGTATTATAGGATTATTGCAATGAAAACACATACAACTCTGCAGAGGAAAGAGTATTTTGTAGCGCTTGCAGCTTTTAACAGTTGTTGCTACAAACTAGCAACGTGTTTAAGGCTCGAGTCAACAGTTGTTGTTGTTGTTGACTATGTTGTGATTGTTGTTTTAGTAGTTGCAAGTGCAATGTACTTCCAAAGGATGCTACAAAATGGGGCCAGCAATACCAACAACTGCAAAACTGCGACCAACAAACTGTCGACAGTTCGATTACAGACCAAACTTGGCTTTTCTCAGTGCGTAGCGGGCACGAACAGTAAATGTTGTAGTATAAGCCCAGATAGATAATGTTCGATGATGACAACAGCGACTTGAAATGATGATGACCAGCTAGGTTCTCACAGGCTATGCAGCCATGCAGCCAAAAGGCAGATCCGTCTGGGCCAACTGGCCACAGTTGATATTCTTTGGAGAATTGGCCATCTAATTATGTGCAACGATTACGCTTGTTGCTTGCAGCAACAGAGTAGTTTTGGACTGGGCGCGGGTGCGGCAAGTTTCTTTTCCTTTTTTTGGCGGCAATTGAAACGAAGAATTCATATTGCCATGCCGGCAGAGCCTTGCAGCCATTTGTGCAATCGTTGTCCGTGCAATTTATTTGTGGCGCGGCAACGCGGCAACGATTGTGGCACTTTGCTAATGAAGTCATTTGGCCACAAAGGCCGCAGGTTCAACGTGATTTGCGTTTGATTAACATTATGGATTATAAATTGTCTGTCAATGCCAGTAGCTGGCCCAGAGTCGTTTTAAGTCCATTCCCAATAGCAAACAAAACAATTATAAAAACTCTCGCCTTGACAATACCCTGTACATAGTCCTTAAACACATTCATTGTGTATACATCGACAAAAATTGTAAAACAAAAATAATACACACACATTTATACACCATAAAGTCAATTTATTTCGATACTCTTTCAAGGCTCAGCTGTCTGCTCAACTTTCTCATTAAGAATATATCTATTATGCAGATATATTCAGTTTGCTTTGCTTAAATTTACTATACCCTTTCCATTGCTATTTAGTGGATAATCTGAACAACAACAATAGTTACAACCATTGGCAATTGTTCACGCCATTGTGCATATCAGCCAAGTTAAATCAGCTAGCGAGCCAATTGAGCATTGTTTCTCTCTCTCTTGCTCTAGCTCTGCCTCTCGCCGTCCCACTCCTACTCTCCGATGACGCACTGCAACAAAGATTTTGCTAGACAATGCTAGACTTTAGACTTCAGGCGCTGATTTGCTCAATTGGGTCGACACTTTTTAGCAGCCAGAAAAGAGAGAGAGAAATAGAGAGAGATGTGTGTGTGTGTGTGTTAGAGATGGAGAGGGAGAGAGAGAGAGAGCTGTTTTGGTATCGGTATTTGGTATCTGTAGGATTATGTAAAACTTTGCTGTTGGTATCTTGATGTATCTTACAGTTGGGGTCTGTTAGCAAAGCTTAGCCACATATTGTTTTGCGTTTGCTGCCGCCCACGCAATTGATTTGATTTTTGTGACACAATTGAATTATTTATTGGATTAATGCCCAAATGGAAATCGAGACAGCTGAAACTCCGCCACGGGAACAGGCGGAAATGTTTCCACATTTTCATATAGCTGCAGACAGCTAGCTTTAGCCGTCCCCATGATGCCTGCTAGACTCTGGTCTAAACAAAACAAAGGCCTAAGAATGTTATTCATGGCAGTCATTGGAGCCAAACAAGACAATGGCATATACACAACACATACATACATGCTACAATCATAAAAGCATATGGATGAAAGTTATGGTCATGTGTGACCGTTAATGCCACGCAGCTCCCCGCCTAGCATGTCAGTTCCTAAGCACTTGGCAATTTGTTAAGATAAGACAAAGACGAACAAAACCAGCAACAACAAAGCCAATAGTTAAAAGTGTCAAAAGTTACGCGCTCAAACAAGATTGTCAATTAAGCGAACCGAAGACGTAGCGGAAATCGTATTTCAAATGAGTTTAAAAAAAAGAAACACTTTTCAAGTTAAGCCAAAGAAACCCGAAATTGATTATGCAAAACAAACCGATAGATGTCGCTGCTGAATCATGCCCAATGAGAAGCCGAAAAATGTGTTCAATAATAATGCGAAGTTCCATTGCAAAATTGCTTTATAATTTAATGTTTATTTTTGTTACGATTTGATTTGGCTTGATTTGTGCGTTTCACATTTTTGAAATTGCTTCGATATGGACACTCCCCTGTTGGGCCTTTGTTTGGCCATTTGCATAAAAAGAACCAAGAGGTCTTGCGGTCTGCCCTCGACTTATGGATACCCTGTAGATTGACGGAAAGGCATAATGGTGTTTGTTATACAGATATGCAAAAATATGCACTTTCTAAAAATATAAGAAGAGATATAGATTTTGAAACAAGCTAACATAAATTTAATATGCGAGGGTAAGATTAATAAACATAAATTCTTAACCAAGTTAAACACAAGTTTTTTATAGGGTATAGTTTCAGAAACATGTGCAGAAGGCGCTGAAGTGGGAGATATGGCAGCTGTCTGTATCGCGTCTGCAGATCTTGATTTGGCCACAATTGATTAAAAATGTAAATTGTTTATTTATTTTAAACGATTTTTCCACGTTGATTTCGAGAGAGAGTCGTCGTTGTCCGACGTCCGCTGTCCGCTGTCCGTTGTCCGTTGTCCGAGTTGCCATTGTTATGTTAACAGAAATATGAATGACTCTACGAAATGATTGTTTATGACGCTGAGGCAGCCTAACAATGTTTCAGGCCAATACATATTTGTATATGTTGTTGCTGTATTGATTGTAGCCTTTCGGTATGGATTAAGTCATAAAAATGCCGTAAAACTTGTCGAAAAATGGGCGCACTTGGAATCTTTGACTAGCTCAAACGACCATAGACATACTTATAGGCATCTATCTATGCCATATGCTCTAGCCTTTTGGATATGGATATGGGCATTAAAATATGGGCCCAGTCGTTTGCTGTCGGTGCACATTAAAGGCGTTCCTTATACTTTGGCCCATTAAATAAAAAAAAGCACACACTGCCTCCGTAAATGCCATTAAGTCTCGTCCAAATCTCACAGTTATGTTACCATTTTACGACTCTTCAGCTTGCTGCCTACAACAATAACAATAACAACAACAAAAACAACAACAACAACAAGAACAAAGAATTTCAATATAAATTTGATTACTTATCTGAGGTAGCTCTGCTCTATGCCAGCTACTGTTAAAAACGCCATATATATGATTTATTCTAACCATCAAAACCACGTTTCGCAGTCCACAGATCGCGCTGTCGATCCTTGTATTCTTCTGGTGTAATGAGCAAAAGGCCTCAAGACTTCAATTCAATTCAAATTTAACGCTTTTCAAGTAACACAAATATCAAGTACGGATCGCTGTCTGACACAAGTGCAGCGGCCTAGAAAAAACAAAGCACGATAATTTGCTCGAAAGTGATGAACTGCGAGATGCTCTGTACAAAGGTGTCAAATGTTTCTGTTAATTGAATAGATGCGAATATAGTTTAAGCAAGCCTGCATTACATATATGTTATATGTCTTTCGCATTTTTATTCCCTGAGGTAAACATACTTAATCTCTATAAAATTTGATAAGAATTAATTGTTGATTGAAGAGAAATTTGAACGTGAAGAATTAGAGAAGAGTTTATTTAATAAATGTTGCTTCCTCAGCAGAGTCGAACGGATATGCTTAGCCAAGCTGAAAAGAATGGAAACTAAATACTCTATTACAGCATTTGTCATATAGGGTATGAGTAGACCAACAGACGACAGCTAAACAGCTGCACTGACATTTTTGGTCAGTCCAAAAAAAAAAAACGAGGTGTGTGGCAGTCGACTCGAAGTCGAGTGGCAACCAAAAAAATAAATAAATTTGTGTATTTCAATGGAAATATGATGTAGCGCATTTGAAGGTATATCTTTTAAAATATGAACATAAAGTAAACATGAAATGTGTTTAATTAAAATCATTGTGGAGAAATTAAATGAAATGAAATGAAGTGAAATGCATTTGAATACTTACCACTTACCACTTGCCACACGTTTGTGTGTGCCGCGTGCGTCCATTTGTAAAGAGTCAGAAGCGCTTTAAATTCGCATAAGACACAAGCTGATGTGTTGCGACAAATGCACTCAGCGGTGCTTGGGGCTCCGGTTGTCGTTGTGGTTACGGTCGGAGTTCTTAACTTGAGCCAACACCTTGAAGCAGCAGCACCTCATGCTGACAATTTTGCAATATTGTTTTTGTCCCTGATTCCTCAACTTCTGACGCTATGTTTACCAGCTAAGCTCAGCTCAGAGCTGAGAATTTTTTGCTGCTGTGCTGCGCACTTCTTGGTATTTTAGGGTTTGTGCGTGTTTTTTTTTTTGGCAGTATTTGGTTACCAAAGCGCTCATCAAATTACAAGGAGAATGTAGCCATTGAACGGTGTTCGGCGCCCGCAACAGACTGAGGGAGTAAAAGAAAACGGAGAGAAAAATGAACATTAATATTTAGTCGAGAGACAACATCTTCATCAACATATTTACATCGAACAACGAAGTTGATCAACTTTGGATATGGTCAATTCAATTGGCCGGAGTGGCTGTGTTGCCAGCTTTTTAACAAAAAATGCGCATAAATTAATATAGTTTATTTATCAGGCATATTAATGGCCGCAGATTAAGACATTATGAGAATTCTCACATTATTATTATACAAGTAAAAATTTAATAAAAATGCAGACAACATTTTTGTCTTATAGTTGTTCATATGAAACTTTTTCAAAGCCATCAAAACAAATGACTGAATCTTGAGACGACACTACAACGTAGACAGACAGAGAGGAATAGAGAGAGAGAGAGAGAGAGAGAGAGATAGGTAGAGAGAGACAGAGAGAGAGGGAGATATTGAAAAGAAACGTATTCAAAACGCCTGCTGTGAATTTATGCGAAAAGAACGAGCTGTCGCCTCGGCAGGGGTTGGGCCTGGTCCGGGGTCTCGGACAGAGCATTTTTTGGCTCTGGGCTTTGGTCGTTGTGGTAGCGCTGATCGTCACTCGACTCTGTGTGCCCCGCTACATATCCATCTAAGTCTGCGCCTCCGCCTCTGCAGCGGCCAATGAATGTGACTCAAGTGTCATGTGTCATTAATACCACTAGCACCACTGAGAACAGTTATGTCCAGTCTGTGGTTTCTTCAAAATGGTCGCTGCTGCGCTCTGGCGCCATTTTGTGAACAAGTGCCAATTACTTTCTCTACCAAAAATAAATTTAAAAAAATATTTACAACAAATAAAATTAAGAAGACAAAAAATGGCAATGGCAGTGGCAATTTGGTGGCTTCAGTGGCAGCAGCAACAGCAGCAACAGCAGCAAAAAAGTTAATGATGTTGCCACATATTTTTCATTGGCGGCCTCAATGATGATGGCCGACTGGCTGCCGTCTGCTGTCGGTCGTCTTCGATTCTGTTACGTTCCCATTGCCAATTTACCCCCTCGCAGCAGTAGCAGCCGCAACGGCTGTTCCCATAAACGACTTCAATTACATGCGAATAAGCTGACTGTGTGTGTAAGTGAATGGGTGAGTGTTGTGTGAGTGTTTGTGTATGTGATTATGAGTCTCTTCGTCTTCACTGAGGCGGAGCACCGGCAAAAATGGCGGCAGCTACCTTGGCCAGAGCAATGACGACGACGTTTTGCCGTCGGTAAAACGACATTGGCATTTAGCAAAATAAGGAAAAGCAAAAATCAACATCAGCAGTTGCAGCACTTTCTGCTCTGCATGACGGATCGGGCTACCAGAAAGTTGTCCAGCTGTCTGTCTCTCTGTCAGTCTTGCCGTCTGTCTGAGCGACTAACGAGCGATTTCTTATCTGTGGCCGCTGCCCTTGTGTCCAGGCTTGTGTCCTCACGATCGGTGGCCTCGTCCAGCCTACTTTGTGTTTTTCGGTGCTTGGCATTTGGCTGGTTGCTTGCAGCAATTGCCTCCTGCCTCATGCCTTATGCCTCCCGATACCGATACCAATACGAATGCGCAGATTGAACGCTGATCGCAATCGCGTATGCTGCCAAAACGCTTCTATGCAAAGTGCCGCGCTTCGATCATGGTTGTTGCCTGTTGCCTGTTGCCTGATGCTGCTGCTGCTGCTGCTGCTCCTCCTCCTTCTATACATACAGGTCTTGCTCCTTGTCGTTGTCTTGCTTGTTCTTACTGCAGTTTAACAAACTTTGTTTCGTTTCGACAAGCGAAGAACCTGTTGCCACTGCCTCCTGGCTGTTGTTGTTGTTGCTTCTGCTGTTGCAAGTTGAGTGAGTTGGTTTGGGTTGGTCCAAGAGTCTCTGGCGAACGCGCCTATCAAGATGACCAAGGGGTGAACAAATTCATTCAGTCATTCATCGAAACAAATTGGTTGACTGATGATGACGACGGCGACGACAACGAAGACGCTGACAGCGAGGCAGGCGGCACCAATTGCAACTGCAAGTGCAACATCCGCACAGCTTGTCAATCTGGTTGCCGGGTTACTCTGCCTCATCTGCATCATTCAATTTACTGTTTGCACAGATTTCCAATCCTGCGTGTGGGCAGCACTGATCATCCATCTGTTTGGCCACCACTCTCTCTCTCTCTCTCTCCCTCCCTCCCCTGACACACACACACACACGTTCTCCTCTTGCTGGCCATCAGTTGCGTGTCAACGTTTGAACAATTTTATTTATTTGTCATTAGACGGCGAACGCATTCGGAATGCAAATGCCTGGGCTCTACTCGTGTCATCTGATACGCGAGCAAAGTATAACAATTACGGGGCATAAATAAATGTTTAGAAACAGAAACGAAATCCACAAACAACAATCCACAATCTATGATTGCCACACACGCGCAGCGGCGACATTACAAACGAAATGAAATCAATTTGTATGCAGACATTTTGGATAACATGTACTCGGCGTGAAGTAGCTCGACTCGCTGAATACCCAGTAGGTAATTATTGAGAAAATATTTGCGAGAAGTTATTAAAGACATTTTGTTTGATTTTCTATATTTATTTTTGATTATCAACACATTGAATATAACTCTTATTTGGAAACATAATCAGGATCTAACCAAATGCATTTCGATTTTAATTTAATTCTAAAATATCAGCCATTTTACAATTTGTATCTGTTCATTAATGCAACATTCTCTTTGCAATTTGCTCTTGGTAGAATTAGTTAAATAAATATGTGTAGTTCTGCGTTATAAGTAAAGCAATCGGCTTGTAAAATTCTCAAGCTATATGTTAGTTAAAAATAATGAATCAACCGAATAATAACTGATAGAGGAGCTCTAAAACCATCTCATGTTGTGAGCCCCTTCATCGTCTCTAAGCCTTAGCTGTTTGCAAATTAGGAGTAAGCATCTCGGGAAAATTCTTCTTGAAAGACCACTGTTAAAATCGCACATAGATATACTCTACCCGATGGTAGTACGTGGTATATTGAATATGTATCGCTGGCGGACAGGTCGAGGCGGTAATCGAGTTGGCGGCGCTGACGCTTATGCGGACAGTTGGACATGCATACGGAGAGCGAGACGGGTGGAGTCCGAGCTGAGTCCGAGCAATTTACGCGCGAAACGCATGCGCGTCCCGTGCGCTTGCAGCGTCAATATCGCAGCAGACCAACAGTTGGTGGGTGGGGTGGCAGCCGAGGGGGTTTTGGGAATGGTGGGGCGCTCATAGTGGTTGGTGTATTGTGTGGCAGTTTAGTTAGGTGTGCGAAAAGACGCGGTGGGTGTGCGCCAGTTTCTCAGTCTTTTCAGTTAGTGCACGCCATGCGGATCAGCAATCATTTCAGCTGCAGCAATAGCATAAATTGCGCATTTTTATGACTGATAGTGTAAGAAATGGGCGTGGCACATGTGAGATGCCAACTATTTGAGCTGTGCTGCAGCTTCATGCCGTGCAATTGAATTTCCAGCATGCCAGACATAAATTGCACATAGCCGCAGACACAGGCACAGAGCCAGTGGTTACTGCCTCTGACTCTGTTGCAGTCGCAGTCGCTGTTGCAGTCGCTGTTGCAGTCGCAGTCGCTGCTGCAGTCGCCGCCGCTGTTGCCGCCGCTGTTGCCGCCACCGTCGCTGCCTATCGCCATGCATTGATCAATTGGGCGTTGCCCAGGCGCTGCGACTGAGTAATGGCCAGAAAGCGCTCGCGGACATCATTTCCATAATGTCCTTCAGAGGGCAGCTTCTTCGCGGCACTCAGCTGCAGGTTGCTTGAACTATGTATGTTGGTAGATAGGGGGCAAGTTTTTAACTTGGTTGTCTTCATTGCTTTTGGTGCTTGTAAGCAGATTTGTATCGATCGGATTTTATGCCACAATTTTCGTTTGATATTTATGTCGATAATAAAATTAAGATGATGAGCGAAATTGCACTCAGAGCGGTGCATGAAAGGGGCGGCTCACTTCCGAAAAAGGGCCGCCAAATTGGGCAACCAATCAGACACAGCGCAGCTGTCGACCAGATCAATCTCCCATCATTATTTGCTGGCAGATGTGAAAGCAGGCGAAAGGAAAACCAAAAATAATGTATATATAAAATAAGAATAAATAAAATGTATAATAAAGAGTGATAAAGGAGAAAAAAAAAACAAGTTGACCTCTAACTGTTACCGCAGCCATTTTAAAATCTACATATGTAAATTGGTCAAACATTTCTTAATGGGTTTTATGACAGCCAGTGGATAGTGCGCTTTTAGGTCTTTATGGTGCCGCGCGCGATGGCAGTTTCGCTTTTTTAAACCAGTCTGAATATAAAACAAAAGCTTCATCAAAATGTGATCACATGTGACTCTTTAAGTGTCTTCTTCCACACGACTCCCAAGAGGGAGAGGCAGCAGCAGCAACCACAGCGGCAGCAACAAGCCAAGCCATCGATTTTGATGGAAGATTAGCAAAACGCTTGCAGCCAAATAAGCATGCACTGGATGAATATCTGTACAAAACGGACTAATAACAACAATCAGGCGACTGCAGCAAGTACACAATGAAAATAAGGGGCAAAAAAAATTCTAAATAATGAAAAATGTAAAAACGACACATCCGCAGGAGGGTAAGAGTAAGAGGAGGAGGCAGAGCGAGGTAGCAGAGGTAGCAGAGGTAGCAGAGGTAGCGTCAATGGCAGTCATGCGAAGCAGCAACAGCTGTCAAAGCCAAAGATGAAGATGATGAACAACAGCGACAGCGACAAAAGGGACCTTACAACAACCAACAACCAACAACCAACAACCAACAATGACGACAACAACAACGTCGTCGACGGGTTGACGTTGCGCCTGTTTAGCTAGCGAAGGCAAGCGGCAAGGAATTTAAATCGCCTCGGGTGCAAATTACCACGAAAACAATTTAAGTCTGGCCGCTTGCTGTGTTGCAAGTGCAGCAGCAGCAGCAGCAGCAGAACTGCAAAAAAATGGCAACAGATTGCCAGGATAAAGTATACATGTTGAAAGCATGCGTCACAAAAAGGATGAATGCAGAGAGCGAGTGCGAGAGCAAGTGGATGCCACATTCTGCCAGATCGGCTTCTGTTAGTTGTTGTCTAGGCTACTCAGCAGCTTGCCACATCTGCTAGCTGCTGTTACCGCACTGTCATTGATGAAGCATAAAATTATGGGAGGCAACATGATGGCTCACATTAAAATGGCCGTACGGCTGGATTAAAGCTGCTGATGCAAGAGCGTTGGTTGGTTGGCTGGCAGCCAGAAGGCTGGACAACGAGGGGCAGACTGACGGACGGCGGGTTCAGTATGTTCTAAGTATGGCGGCGGTGTTTCCAACTACAACTGCAAGCTGCAAAATACTGTGAGCGCATAATTAAGCCATGGCCTGCATATTTTGCATGGCTACTTGCAAACGGCGATTGGCTGCCGTGATCGGTGGCAGCCGCAACCACCACCAACAAAGCAAGCCCCGGACCACCAAACCAGTGGCCACTAAGCATGGCTCATAGATCATTGCACTTGCCCTGCCGCATTCCAGTTGCAACTTAAATTCTTTTAATTTTGTTGCAATTTTTTGTGCAATTTCTCTTGGTGAAACGAAAGACTTTGGCAATAAACGTGGTGCAGTTAGTGTCACAGCGCATCAAATGTCAGCCCGTTGCATTGTTCAATGAATTTTCGAAATTTGCTCATGACTCCGGGGCCAAAAAAAAAAGTACAATTTCGATAACTGTTGCAACACCTTAAAAACATGCACGCAACGCACAGATTCGGGCTGCTTCAATTCCTCACCGGCACTGTGTGTGGCTCAGAACAACAGCAACAGCAACAGCAACAAAACAAAAGAACGCACCTTGACAGCTTGACAAGCAAAGTGAGTTAAGAATAGTAGAAATCTCAACAAAAAAAGAACAACAAAATCACAACACACTTTCCAGGGTACGGTGTTAAATATGCGAATAATTTTTATTGCTAAAAAATGTTGGATAAACCCCGCAAACACAATAAGAAACATGTAAATATATTGTCGAAGATACTCAAAGTTTAACATTTCAATGATGTATGTATCTTGATAAAATATATACCGTAGTTTTTCCAAGCCCTCAGCCCTTCTCCTCCACTCGCCTATTCTTCCAACTTTCTTATATTTTTCTTATATTTCGTTAAAGCATTACAAATGTGCCTTTCACCATCAAATTTTAGAGCGCCATTTTGCTGAAAAAAGAATGCAATTTATAGATTGAATAGAGCATTTGGAGATCGGTGTGCTACAAGTACTCTGCCTTCATCTTTCTGATTGCAAATTGCTGTCGCATTGCGTGCACATTTCAGCCACAATCCTCTCTCTCTCTCGACTTCGTATCCTGCGGACGTTCATAAACATGACAGTTTGGGCAATTTCCATCAATCACTTTTTTTCTCATATCTTTTTTTTTTCTTTTTGGGCGCTTTTTATTATTTTTGTGAGATTTCGTGACTTTTCGGGGCACGAAACACAAACGCCAAGTGGTTGGATGCTGTTTTGTGGTGCCGGTGCGGCAATCAAAAAGCTTAGCTCGAGTCCAAGCGAACCAGAAATGGCAAGTTAAATATTTTAACTTTATTATATAAATGTTGGCCATGTCAGATGGTAGAGCATTATAATACAAACAAACCACCAAACAACAAAGCGGCTCCGCATGCTAATGAATGCGCAAATACAACAACGTAATTTAAACGATACTCAAATGGTATCAAGGCGTAGCCGAAACTCTCGCCTCAGAGCGGGTCAGATCTGTTCCAATTTTTTTTTTACAACTTTGACACCAATCAATTAGCACCCTGAGCAAAAAGTCCCGGCCGCCAAGCACGCACAAGGTGAGACAAATAGAGTGACCGATAGAGAGAGAGAGAGACAGATACAGAGAGAGAGAGGGAGACAGGGGATGTAAGATGCTATATGCTATATGTTCGCACCTTGAACATGAAAGATTTGTTTGGGATATGTGGCTGATCACAGAGCTGGAGGCTGCTGCTGCATCGTTCGTTAAGTTTTCACACGCTGTCGCTAAGTGCAGCAAAGTGTGTGTGCGTGTGCATGGGTATGTGTACAACTATATTTTCGTAGAAAAGCGAGTCGAAACATCAAATTGCAATTAGGAGAACCCCAAAAATATTACAAGTGGCCGCTAAGCATCGCTTCCATAGTCAGCGTCAACCTCCCAAGCCAATGCCCAAACCCAAACCCAAACCAAAACCCCAATCCGAAAGCCAAACCAAAAGCGAGCGCCTGCTTGGCCAAAAACTGGTTTTGACTTCTGCGCTAAGATTTGGGTATTGGGTCTGCAGGTTTTGGGTCTTTGGCTTTACGGCGGCTTTCGTCTAATCAACTTTGCAATCGATGTTCATAAATTTATTTCATTCGGACACAAATTACAAGAGTGTAGGGTGTTTAACATTGCGTTCAAGTTGTAAGATCAAATTTCTGACCAGCAACCTCCCGAACGGTCACAGTAGCCAAACAAATTTGTTCAATCTTCGATATGGCAGAGTGGATATACAAAAGACGGAACTGCATTGTCAGGTAATAAATATAAATAAATATTTATGTTCATATGCATTTGTATATAATTGAGGATATGAACTGCTATGATCTACCACACATTTTATGGTCAATTGTTAAATAAAAGATTATGTTTTTTTTACTACGGAAAGCAGCTGGGTGTGTTGCCCTGGGCGAAGTTCCATAAATCATGAAAAAATACTATTGTTTTTTATTGAGAAAAATGAAATGTAAAGCAGCTGTTATTAAAGTAGCAGACAGAAAAGTAAGATTAGTATTTTTCTAGATAACAAAAAAAAAACTTGAATCTAATTTAAGATTTATATTAAATAAGTGTGCAAAGTGAAAGAATATTATTATCTACATAGGGAAACATTTAGCACTGCCATAACTTACTCAAAAGATTAATCGATATTCTCATAGTTATACAAATACATTTAGCAGCTCAATAGTCAAAATATATATTGAATTCCTACCATTTATCATTATATTTTGCTGCCAGCACTCACTTACTCAAAGATGCTCTGAACAACTAAATGAATTTGCCATATAGCTCTTTTTCCAGTTCAAACATATCCATTTGTATGTATATATTTATATATAAATGTGTGCAACATCGAAGCCCGTGTCACTTGCCAAGTATTTTATGTAGTTTTCTCAAATATTTTTGCCAATAAATAATGTGGCGCCATTGCGTTGCAATATCAAGTCATTCCAATTTAGGAAATTAGCTAAATCTAACAAATACGATAGCGAGAAAACGAAGCCAACTGCGAATATCTGTTGGCAGTTGCGCCTACAGTTTCTCTGCACTTGCCACTTGCAACTTGCCCCAGAAACTGATTGCAGTTGCTGTGGCGGCGGCGGCGGAAAATTGTACAATAATTATCAGCGTCTAATTAAATCGTTGCTTTATGCGATATCTAAGCCACTTGTCGCAGCGACGGCCTGGTTAGCTGCTGGCCAAGATTGGCAAAGTTGACACAGATTTTGTACCGGACATTTTTTCCGTTAAATAATAATTTGCAGTTCGCTATTGATTTTATTTTTTATTTTTTGGACTTATGAGATTTTCACACTCGGCAAATTTGTCGCAGCGGCTTAATTAGATAGATGCAAAGGCCGTTTTGATAAATTGCTGTTGGGTTATGAAATTGTCTGGATTTATGGGCAGGCGGCAACGTTGTTTGCAGCGTGCCACAAATCAGTGGCTTTCATCGCCGCCTGCCACTACCACAAGGATCTGGCCAACTGGCTGGCTGGTTGGCTGTCTGTCTGTCTGACTGGCCAGCACATAATTTACACTTAAGCATGGCTTTTGACCAAAATCAATAAATCCACATGGTATTCGCACAACAAAAGAACATTTGCTAGTCAAAAGCAAAGCCCCAGCTAACCAGACTGCAGACACTCTGCTACGCACTGGCTTTAAAGCTTCAACATAGACTCCACTCTGGGCCATATCATCATTGCCGCGGCGCTGTGGCTGCTGCAGATTTTGCTGTTGCTGCTGTGGCTAACCTAATATCGTTTGAAATTTATGGTTTTGAACTTTTTCAGCCAGGTCTCTCTTTTTTGGCTGTGTGCGCTGACGGGGCCGAAAGTATTTCTGTGTTTAAAATATTTACAAAATTCTTTCGCCTTGATGAACTGGCACTGAGTTGAGCAGTGTGGCTGATAGGCAGCTGAGGCGAGTGGGCGTTGCAGCGACCCAAGTTGTTGTTGTTATTTTACCCTTGCAGAGGGTATACCTATATATTCGAGATCAACCTACAGTCGATATAGTCTTAGAACTAGTTCTATTCATAAGCTATTCTGCTGCAGTCGGTACATTTGTCGAAGTCAGACGGATTAGTTTAGATTAAGTCATTGTTTAAGCAACATTTTTGTCTCACAAGATATCTTAATCAAAATTAGCTGTTTAGATTATTGTTATCCATTTGAGTTTATCAAAATCAGACAACTATTAGATCCATTAGGAACAATCAATAAATTATAATTAAATGAGAGCGAGGTGGACTCCGGTCTGCAAGTGCATATGAAGATCGGCTTGCAGAATAAATCGCATTGTTATTTGGGCCACTTATGTGTCTAGCAAAATATTGGCTTAACCTAATTTGTATGTGTTTGTGTCAGTGTGTGTGTTGGACGGACATTGACGTTTTTGTGGTGGCCACTAATCACAAGAGCTGCTCAGATTTATAGTTTGTAGGAGTCGTTGCACAGCAGTGCGTGTGAGCCAGAAAATAAATGCAAAAAAAAAAAAAAAAATAGAGAAAAAATTGAGAAAAACCGGCTGCGCACAGGCAACAGTTGCAGTTGCAGTCTGGGGGTCTGAGGCTATCGCCGAGAGCGCTGCACACTCATCTTAGAATGCAGTCGCTTATCTAATCGTCTGACATTTTAGGTTTAATTTGGCCAGCCAGGCAGTTAGCCAGGCAGCTCAGGTCTGTTAAAGCCGACGCCCCTGGGCAAGTCGCGAGTTGCGATCGCCGTTGCAACTGCGCATTGGCAACTAAGTCAAGGCCTTTTGGCGATTCTCCTGCCCGTACATGCGTAGACAGTCGTATAGTCGTCGGGGCTGTCATGCAGTTAGGCAGGCAGTCAAGTGACGGGTTAACCCACTTTCAAAAAATAAACCGCCTCACGCAAAACGAAAACCTATTGAATTAGTTGCATTTCGTGGGTATTTGCTGACCGTAAAACGATGCCAAAATATTTCCGCTAGTCAAAAAATCTCTCTCAACTCTTTAGCCAGTGCTTTATTTAACATTTTTATTTTTATTTCTTTTTGAAATGAAAAGGCACGACCCACTTGACGTGGCCAAGTTGGAAATTCTCAGCACCTCGAGGCTCCAGTCTCAAAGAGCATTCAAAAACTGATGAATAGAAAACGATATTTTAAAGACTTTTAATTTCCAGATAAGTTGCCATGTGAAAGGCAGGCAAGAGAAGCGGATGTAAAGCTACGATCGAATATGGCTACTTACTGCTATCTGCTATCTTGTACAAAATTCTTATTAATTGGCTGCATAGTTGCTGTTTGCAATTTTGTGCTTGATTGATTAGTGCAAATTTGTTGCATGTACCGCCAAAAGCGTCAAAATGCTAATATTTTGACGGGCTTTGCTTGTTAGCTACGTGATTACCATAAAAATAAATATCCAGCAAAATGCGTAAAATATACAGTGCGCTGTAGCCAGTTCGTAAGTGTTGTAACAACACTAAAAATATCCAAGTATGTATAAAAATGGGCATAAACCACTCTCTTTGCTAATATTGAATTGTACGTGGGGAATGAGAACTGTTAAATACTTTTTATTTGCGTATTGAATACAAGATTTTACATATTAAACTGGGGATGTCCACATCTGATTCATCTCAAAATAACAAACTTGAAAAATTTGTATCTAAACAGATTTTTAATTGATTTTAGGCTTCTAAGAATTGAAAGCTTGAAGTACCTGGTTAAGTCGACGAATGTATGCATCCTTTAGGATAAACAGTATAAACTACCTAGTCAGTTACAAACAACAAGTTTTTATAAACAAAATCCGCATTTAACAAATATTGCAATTGCAATTGGTTGACAAATATTTGCTAAAAATTTTGTTTTTTGCAACATTTAATCATCGCTTGGCAATTAGCAAATGAGCCATATCAAATAAAGTTTTAAAAAATCTCGCATACTGATGTAGAATGAGTTCCCACAGTGGCAGTCAACACCATGACAAGTCAAATGTTGCAGGGGCACGTCTGCATCTAAAGCTCCTCCACATCGTGAGTTGTAATTATGCATAATTTAATCATTTAAAGAAGCCGCTGCAGACGGATAGATTAAGATAAACCGAGCGTAGAATTTTTTTTCATTTTTATTTAAATTACATTTTGCGGCGGCCTAACAACAGCATAAGACTTGCAGCAAATTCGCCAAATGATTTTTTTTGTTTTGAAAATGCACATAAATCAATGCCATATGTTGGCTAAAAAGCTAACTAAAGCCATAAAAAGTCAACAAGAGGAACAGCAAAAGCCAAACAACAATAACAAGAATTTAAACAAAAAAATATAACCAACTACAAAAAATGTCTCAAAGCCAGCAACAAAATAAAAAAGTGAACTAAAAATGTTTATTGCCATGGCGGTGGAATTTTCAAATCAAATCAAATCGAATCGAATTCGCCTTTTTAATTTTTTTTTATTCCGTTGCGGGTTTATTTGTTTTTGCTAACCTGTCAGTATGGGCACAGCTAGCGATCAAGCAAAACAGAGAGCAATAGCAAATAGTAACAACTGCAACAACAAGAGCAACAACAAAATGCCGGCGTTTGAAGTAGCAACGGCTTTCATTGTCAATATGATCTGAAATCAGGCAGCAGGCAGCAGGCGGCAGGCGGCAGGCGGACTGCACGCAGTGTGGTCGGCAATGAGCAACAGCTACAAATGTTGTTAACAATTTCATGCTGGCAAGCAGCCAACAGCTACAACAGCAACAGCAACAGCAACGACAACAACAGCATTTGACAGTTGTGCATGAAATAGAAACATTGGCAAAAGCTGCAACAAAATGCAGCTGGCGCTGGGCGGCCCAGGCTAGTGAGGAAATGTACAATTGGCTCAAAAGCCTAGACAGACAAGCGGCACAGACAGCGTGACAGTGGACAGTCAGACGGAGCGTCAGATAGCCAGCCGCACATAGACAGTTGTCGAGCAGTCGACCAATCGACCAATCGACCAATCGAGCAGTCGGCCAGTCGGCCTGTTGGTCATGGCTTGAACGTGTGTCGTGTGCTGCTAGCTGGGCCCCAAATGCAATTGAAAAATTGTGAGCTGAACAATAAATTCCTTCTGTGTGGGATTGCGAAATGTTTGAGCTTGATTGAATTATGAAGTGCGTACGTTTTGGCCAGAGGGGGAAACAAGTACAAAAAATATAAATATCTATATACATAGATATATATATATATATACATAAAAAAAAGCCATGTCTTTCGCTGTCTGTCACAGTGACACAGACAACAACAACAGCGTCCGCGTCGGCATACGAAACAAAAGGCTTAGGCAACAAACGCGACGAGACGCGTGAGTCACTTTCCATGGAGCCAACTCTGGCTGCCTAGACACATGCAGTTTTCTTCCTCTTTCATATAAGATTGCCTTTTTCTGTTTGTTTTTTTTTTTTTTTGCTACAAATGCAAATCATGGCGAGACGTACAAGCATTACGCATTTGTTAACAGTCGCGACAGCAGTACCAACAGCAACAACAGCAATGCTGGTTGGCCAGCACTGACAATCAAAGATTTTGGTTGCCTGTCGTCGTTCATAATTTCAGCTTAAATGCGTTAACCGTTAAGCGCGACTAGAGAGTCGAGGCGGGTTATGACATTGTCAGTTAAACAGTTGCCAGTTATCCAATTCAAAGTTCCCAGTTCACCAGACTCACTCTTAGCCCATAGATGGGGCTACTGTTGATGACGTGCGCAGATACTGGCAGCAGAAGCAGCGACAGCTGCAACTACATTTGCATATTGGCAACTTCAGCGTGGTAGACATCTCTATACTATATACATACATTCATACATGATATGTATGCTACTATAGCGCGTGTCAAATAAGTAACGAGTTGGGCCAAGTTAATGGAAAGCAGACCTCTGCATTCATTTTCTCTTTCAATTTTCCATTTGTGTCTGCAACACAATCGACAAGCGGCGTCAATTACTGTGCCTGCCACAAATGTCAACTGTCGGCAGTGATTTTATGCTCTTACTGCTGATGACAAAATTGTGCTGCAAAATTTGTTACGCATTGTAGAAAACATCACCAATAAATTATATATTTTTTTTTTATGGGCCAGCCATTTCCGTTTGTCATCAAAATAGCTCTAATAAAATTTTGATGATCCTTTGACTATTTAATTATATACATATATATTTATTTATTTATTATTATTTTTAATTGAGTATTTGGCCTGCAAGGGTATTTAATGTTCGGCAGGCTGCAGCTGGCTTAGCGTTTCTTTTGTTAGTAGCTGCATTTTCATTTTGACTGCTTTGCTTACAAGTATATTTCCATTTTCCAATTTCCATTTCCATTACCATGGCATAACCTATATCGCAATCTTTTGCGTGGGCATCACAGCCGCCTTCAGACGACAGCCGAACACAAATTCCCCATATCCCCTACCGATCCAGTCATCAGCTGGCGATGCATATGATAAATCACAGTCGGGGCATTATATACTATTTCATTGCTTAATAAGCTCAGGTCGTTGAAATTGACGCCCGCTACAAAAGCGAGCCAAATGCAGTCGGGCCATTATTATTTGGCAGCTACCGCTGGTCTAGCCTGGCCAACAGCAACATCAATAACAGCAACTGGATTGTCTGGTCCTAATGCCAAGCGGGTCAACATTATGTTTTATTTTATCTATTTCATTTGGTTTAGAGCGCGAAAAAAGCGAAACTCGTGACTTTTCATACCACTGCAGTAACTGGCAGCTTTTTAAAGGTTTTTCTATTTATATTTTTTTTTTTGCCAACTTGTAGCTGCTGTTGCTGCCAGAGAAAATATTTCATTAAAATGATATTTGAGTTTTAGGGCAAGGTTCAATGCCGCAATGCAAATTAAATAAATTATTGTTTATTATTTAGCTAATTAGTTATAATAAAATGTATTTATAGAATTATATTAATATTATCATTTGTGAAAATAATATAAGAAAAATATCGTTTAACTGTTTCGATGAAAAAGCTCTTCTTTGCTCAATAGATATTAAGAATTTGAGTGTACTAAAACTTCATTCAGATAGACTGTTTCGGCTCTAAAAAAGGTTATAAATTTGGATGCAATGATCTTAGTTGCTTATCATTGAAATGCTTAAGATAAGGCCAAGTTTTAATGGTTTTCTTTGTTATTAATTTAGTCGAATAGCTAAACAATTAATTGATAAGTGCTAAAACTTGTATATGGACAAGACCACACCTCAACTCAAAGTTATAAATATCTTATTACAATCAATAGGAGCTAAACAATATAGCACCATATACAGATAGAAACACTACATAGCTGTAGATAGATTCTTATGAGCATCGATAACATTTTACATGTTTCAAATGCTAATCGAGCAGGCAAACATGTTGCTACTGCGCTTACACGCGTCCAAAACGAAACGAAGTCAAAGTTGGTACCAAACCGGGCGCATGCACTGGACAAAGAGGGGGAGGGAGAGGTGCTGCGACTGTGGCTGGGGCTGGGGCTGGGTTCGTGTTGGGGCATGTTCACGCAAGTGTAAGACAAGTCGACGTGACCATAAGAATCGCCACTAGACCCAAACGCCAGACAAAAATTGTTCGTAAATATTTTTTATAGTAAATACGTACATTTTTTTTTTTTTTCGCTTGCGATCAGTGCGCAAATTGTAATCAAACACCAACAACAACAGCAGTAACAGCAGCAAAAACAAAAACAACAACAACAACCGAGGCTACTGTTTGACTAGACCTTGTCGATGCTGCAATTTGTTTGTTGTTGCTGCTGATCTTGTGAGTTGTGTTTAGAGGCGTGCGTTGCTGTTAGTGCGGTCACGCCCCAAAATAGGCAATAAGTCAGACTTTGCTGGTGTTGTTGTTGTTTGCTGGCCAGTTGGCCAGTTGACCCGCATGTTAATTATAAACACATTAGGCCGCTAAAGGAATTAGAATTAGCTTATCTGACACACGCACACTCCAGCTAAAACAGTCTGTTGCCATATACAAACAAAATGCTAACAAGGCTAAGAGAAATAAATATTGTAAGTAGAACGCAGCGTTATCTATGCAGCTCTGACGCCTTTGCCAGAAAGAACAACAAACACGAAAACAACAACAAATGCAATGACAGGGGAAGATGCAGATGCAACCTGCTGATGCAATTAATCACAGTACCCAAAAGCAATACAAACACAAAAAACCAATACCAATACCAATACCAATACCAATACCAATACCAATACTAAAACCAAAGAGAGGTACCCAAAAACGTAAAGATGATTAGCATAATTTGATGAAGAACAAACTGGCAGCTTAACTCCTTATACCCTTGCTAAGGCTATTATGATTTCAGAAGACTTTCAGGCATTTTAATTTTCTACGAAGTTGCCAGACGATACAACAAATACATCGAATGACACAAAAGGCCAAAAGTCTAATTGTTTAATAAAAAACTTTCCAACATTTAAAATGTGTATTGTAAATATAGCAAGTCAGCAGTTGAGATTATTCTCCAAAAATTATTGACAATATGATGGAAAGGATTTGAAGTCTATATATGAGTAGAGTGTTAAAGTTTCGGCCACCCGAAACCAAAATTTTTTCTCCTTTTTAGTTGTTTTTTTGTTGTTTTTTGTGTTTGTCTATTTTGGAACTGGGACAACGCCTGTCAAGATTTGGGCATTGGCACGACTGTGGACAGTACACAGAGAACTGCCGAAGATTTTGATTTGGATGCACAAGATTAGACACGCGTTGCACTTCGTTGCTCTGCTGATCTGGTGCTCTGTGACTTTGTGGCTCAGTTATTGTGCTCCCATTTTACAATTCTAATGAACTGGCAGACGAAGTCAATGCATCAAGTGCCAAGCACCACGAACCGAATACGATGAACTGTCGTTAAAAGATTTATTGCAGTTCAGGCGCAGAGCACAGAAAACGGAGATGGGCAGACATTTTCTAAGTTTAGCTTTTCTTTTTCTTTATTTATTTTTATTCTCCTTTGGCTATTAAACTAAAATGCAGCTGTTGTAGATTTGAACTTTCGACACCTTTTTGTTGGCCACAGAGTATCAGTGTCTGTCTGGGAGTGTGTTCTCCAATTGCTTGAGCTACAAAAATAACGATGAGCTACAGTTAGCAAATTTTATGACTACACAGAGCATATTGGAATGCGCATAACTCAGGACTCCTTTGAATACCCTGCACCCACTTTAAAAATTGTTAAAATGGGTATCATAAAAGTATTGTGAAAATGCAACAGCCATATTCTTGATCAGCATCGAGACAAGAGTCGATATAGCCGTGTCTGTCTCCGAACGGTTTGACCTTGAAATATTGAGGCGTGCACACAACCAGCACAGAAGATAATTCAGAAAACATTTTCAATTGTGTGGGACTGAGAGAAAAGGAAAACTATAATCATTATCTAAAGCAGTAGGTATCTCTAAGTCGGGCATTGTCTGAAACAGTACTCTTGCATTTTGCTGTTTCCATTTCGCAAGAATGATGTTGTCAGCTTTAGCTATTGCGGGCGGGTTTTTTCTTTATCGTAAAAATGAATTAAGTAATTAAATGGGCTGATATTGGCTGACTTACCAATAAAACAGTCCAAAACAGTTTTAGCAGCTGAAATTAGCCAGCTAATTGGGCAAACTAAATCGAAAGACTCAAGACACGAACTTACGCTGACAGCAGCTACTTAACGAGATATTCACTGCACGGTGGCCCTCCCATTTTGACAAAAGATGGCTACCAAAAGGCCGCCACTTCTGCACAGAGAGCCAAAAGCCATTAACCGAAAACAAACCAAACAAGATGAGAAGCAACAACAACAACAACAACAGTAACAATGACTTGCGACCAGACACGTTTCAGCACGTTTGTCAAATAGACCAATCAGAGTAGCGTAATTTTGGGCTTATTACCATTAAACAAGCTGCGGCTGCGGCGCAGTAGCGAATAATTTGCTGTTGATTTGTTGGTAATTGGACGCGCCAAACGCCTGGCGCCTCTTCGGGCCTAATGATGGCTGTTAGTTGACCACCGAAATTGAGCCACGTTCGCTGCCAGCGTCGTGAATAACATTTTAATTGAGTTACCAAGTGGGCAGCAATCGAGTGAGACTGACAAAGAGACAGAGAGAGAGAGAGAGAGGTACAGAGAGAGAGTGAGAGAGAACGAGTAGTAAATTGGACATTGGGCAAACATTTGGCTGCGGTTGGCTGTAATTTGACAGCCCAGTGATATTAATGCGATTTGACAGCGACAATGACAGTTGTGTGTGCACTCAAATCAAACAAGACAAATAAACAGGCAGACAAACAGACGGACGCACATTGCGTATGCTTGATCGAGTCGGTTGTTTGGGACGCTCCACACTGCTCTGCCTGTGTCAGTCATCCATCAAAGCGAAACCAACAGCAAAACACCAAAAACACACACACACACACACACACACACTCTGAGCAGAAGACGAAGAAGTCGATATCAATGCTGTTCTTGTTGTCGTTGCTGTTGTTGCTGCAAAGTTTGATCAACGAGCGCGACACTGGCATAATGAGCGCTATGGATGTGAATGTGAATGTGGATGCAGCCAAGATCTGCCAGGCGAGTGTCTGCGAGTGTGTGCTAGTGTGCGTGTGTGTGTGTGTGTGTGTATGTGTATAATTGTCAATGAAACTGGTTTTGGGTAACATCATTCCGTCACTCACGCGCCCAGTCAACTGGCCAAATACGCACCGGCGACATCGAAGACGATGGAAAAACAACAACAACAACAACATCTGTTTGACCACAGAGACATCGGCAAACGCAGCAAAAGCCGATGCGCTTCAAAGATAATAACCAATATATGCCAAACAGCAAGAAGAACCACAAGCAAGAACAACAACAACATCCAGCAGAACAACCTGTGTAACGACCACGCCAACACCAAACAACAAACAAAAAAAAAACAAAAAACAAAAAAAAAAAACACAACACACACAAGCAGCAATCGGGGGAATGTAACAAACGAGTGAAAACTAATGGAAAATAATGGAAAAATATTTACAATAGACGTTTGCTGGTGGATGTGTGGAATTGAGGTGTAGGGGTGGGGGGGCAGAAAAATAACCGTAAGGAGAACTCGAGCCTAAGCCCAAGCGGGAAAATTAAAGTGAAAGAAAACTTATAAAGATTTGAGTGACAGTAAAATGAAATGACGATTGGCAGGCGGCAAGAGACCAAAAACCACAGCGAGTCCCCAAGATAGAAGCAAAGGCAACAAAACATTAGAAAGCTAATGAAAGTTAACACAATGACAACAGTCCAGACATCAACAAATGCTAGGTGTCGATACAATAAATGTGTGTTATATAGGAGCTGCATTTAAAAGAATCAACGAATAGCTAGACACAGATTCGGATACACACACAAACACAAATAGACAGATACAAAGCAATCACGCTTCAGCTGCAGTTGTTATTGTGAGCATTAGATCTGGCAGTTGATAATTATAAACATCGTTTGAAGGTTGTTAATATTTAACGGCTACAGACATTTGCATGCAATATTACAACAACAATGACAGCGCCAGCAACAAAAATAACAAGAACAACAATTAGAATATATATATGTGTACGTATTGCCAGCAACAGCGACTGAAACTGCAGCTTCGCCCACGCAAATTCAAGAATGAGCACAACGACAAGAATGAGAAAAACGAGTAGGAATAGTTCTCAATCAGCTTGTATAAGTTACGATACTCTTGCTTTATGTGTTTATATTCGTTGTGGTGTATAGCAATCTAATGTAGCACTTTAAATACAATCGAAAGTCGCAAAATGTATAAAAATCACATTTTCGACCGATAGTCGTATGACATGTGTTTATTACATATATCCAATGCTAATAGGCTTGGCAAAAATTAATAGAATAAACTAGATTTCTGATTATTGCTCTTAATATCCAACAGACCTTGAAGTATAACCATTTTAAAAATCTACTATCTGTCAACATCTAGTTAGCTGGGAGATATGTGTTACATAAATTGCACCGAAATGAAAGCACCCTCAGCAAGAGTATTTTGAGAATGAGAAGGGGCCAGATCAGTAAACGGCGCCAAAACGACATTGAACAGTTTGGAAATGCAACAGATAAATGTGTGAGAACGCGACTTTAAAGTGTTTTAAATATGTTGTTGAATAACAAGCGCTAACATGCATTATAAAAAGCAAACTTTGTCAATTGGCGGTGCAATTAAGTGGCATTTGTCGCACTGGCGCCGCACAGGCAGAATTGCACAAATTGCGGCTATTGGAATATTCTATTTATATTCTATATGTATAAATCTATCATAACCAATCATAAATTTTCATTATGCAGATTATAGGCACTTGAGTAGTTTGTATTACGCTTGAAGTGCGAGTGCTTGAAGGTCAACAGCTTCACATGATTGGGGTGCGACCCAAAAAGAGATAATTAAACTGATGTTAATACTGATCCATGATCAATGATTAGATCTAATAGAAGGCACTTACATCAGCCAGCTACGGGAGGTCTTTAGAACTCAGGTTCAGTAACATTTGTTAAATACATGCGACTCATGTGTTGTGTTCAGAATTGCTATAATTACAAAAAAATTGTAAATGAGAACTGGAAATAATGTGATATGCATAATAAGATACGTATCTAAGCATTGAAGTCTATTACCACGAATGGAAATAATGAATAAACCAAAATACCAAAACAACAAAAAATATAGAGTTTAAAATACGATTAGACAGCCGTGAGAAGGTTTAGTGTCAATATTAAAGAAAACAAAGCTTAAGTCATTATATTATAAATCTTCTTTCAAACTAAAAGTTCTCCTAAATTCGAACAATAATAATATTTATAGATTTCTATGTTATCACATACTGAGTAATGACATTGAATCTAACTAAATCCAGTTTCAAACCACTCTGACATTTTCTTGAAATATTTATACAGAAAATATTCATCGAATATTATTATTATTTGCTTATCTTCCATTTGATTTCTCCCACAGTGTACTGTGGGTAGGCCACGTCACGCCTCTTCTCATCTAATTTGAGTTGAATTTTTGAAGTCAATCTGTTTTGTGGTGTTCATTTGATGGCTGTTGCTTTTAATTATTGGAAAATGGGCTCGCCACGAGTGAGCAGCAGCAGCCCGCATTCGAGTTGAGAGGGACAGACCTATGTGGCTTATGTTCGCTTTCAGGTGTTTGTTAATTTGTTGTTGTGCCTTGTTTATATACTTATACGAGTATACATATATACGAAATGTATCAGACTGACTGAAACTCGTCTTAAAGTTGCCCTTCTTGCTGAGTAAATGTTTGTACTGGTGTGCCATGGTGTTAAGGTCCGTCTTAGTGTTTTGGTCAGCCACAGCATTTTACATGTGTGTGTGTGTGTATTTATGTGTGTGTATGAGTCAGTCTAAGCGCTTTGACTAGGCTGAGCTTGTAGGCTTATAATTTATTATTTGTATGTTTGACGGCCTCGTCTGCCAGCGATTTATATGGGCTCAGACGTCTGCTTTTGTAGATTGTTTTCAGATTTGGGCCGACGCATGTCTGATTTGGTAAGCCGGCAGCTGATTATGTGGCACATTAGTTGATGCAGGGCAACAATTTTCAGCTGATGCTGGCTCTGCATGTATTTATAATTCAATCACGAGCAATTAACCAGGCCAAGCAGCAAGGCGCCATGGGCGACTCTCAACTGCACTGCCAGCAAGGTCAACAAAAGCAAATGTTGTGGTAAATGAGAGAGATGTAGAGAATGAAAAAGAGCAGCTGCGATAGTGAGAGCCAGTTCAACCACAAAAACAAAACACTTGGGCAACAAACATTAATTTCATTAGTTTTGCATAGGGTTTGTTACCCTCACGCACTGTCGATGGCTTTAGAGGTCTTTTTTTTGACAAATTCGTTTAAGAAAATCTCAAAATTGAAAAGATTCATTCATCAGCGTGCGCATCATCATCATCAGCAAAAGCAGCAACCGAAGTCGAAGCCAATGCCGCAGCAGGCACAGTAGAGGCGGTGTTTAATGGGTTCCAATAGCCCAGCTGGTAAGACAGTCAGTCAGTCAGCCATTCAGTCAGCTCTGTCAGTCTGTTTGTGTGTTGGCCAGATACTAACAACAGGCCAAGCTCAAAGGTCCATGTGCGATCTGACCCATTGTCGTTATAAATTAGCGCAATCAATCAACTCACTTCACCTGATTCGGCCAAAAAGATTTCAAACAATGTGAGTAGACAGGCAGACACGCAGACAGGCAGAACAGGTTCGACTTAGTGTTGGAGACGGACAGCTTATGCGGAGCGCGACTGAATTGGAAAGAATATTGGGGAAAGCCGCATGTTAAACATCTTAAACGGAGTTTGAAACAACTTAGAGTGCTCTAGTCGCTAGACTTGGAAATACCCTGTTAGCAGATACTAATTGAATGGATCTAATGAACTTTTGGAATTTTAAGATAAGCATATTGAAAATGATGAAGGCAATATTTCAAAATATTTCGAAGTTTTAAATGAAATTTATTCTTATTGATTGTATTTAACACTAAATAAATAATACTATGACTATGAATGCTGCAAATATATTTATTACCTCATTTTTGTAGTTTCATTAATATAAATACATTTGTATACCCCTTTCATTTATTTAATGGGCATACCAATATTTATATGCGCGTATTTTGAAACCATACGCAGCGCAGACAAAGTTCTGCACTTCGTCAATGTCAACCCGGATAGGGACAAAATCATTGACCAGTTTGTTAAATTAATCAGTAATTCGTAAAATTAATTAACTCAGAACAGCGTCGGCAGCCAAGTAAAAAGCGCTAAAGTCTTAGTCTGAGGTGAGGCCATGTTTTGTAAAAATTTTGCTTGTTCCCAGCGTGCTTATCAAATCTTGTGAGCAAGTTCGTTGCCTAAGTCTTCTGTTTTCAGTATCTGTAGCGTATCAGCATTTTATCTCTTTCTTCTTTTCCGAGCATATGTTAACAAGAAACACAGTCACCAGCCGACCAAAGTCGACTCGTAGACTCCCAAGAAAGCAGTTAAGCATCTCTAAAGATGTTCGTTCGTTATTTTGTTCCTCTATTTTTCAGGTGTAAAAAGAAAGAAGGTTTTTCATAAATTCAAATCCAAATGCCGATCGTAAATTTCTTTTGAGCCTGCTGCACATCGCTGCCCTTCCACATAATTTCGTTAGCGCCCAAAGGGACGCGCACTTAAAAAGAAGAATATCAAATGGGGGGAAAACTGGCAACAACAGAAAATATAGGTGTGTATAATAACTTTGTGTGTTTTGGTCTCTTTCTCCATGTTGGTCGCACTTACCCTTTCTTTTGTCAATATTAGTTTGTGTGTGCATTGTTATTGCTAAAGTTTAGTGCCGTCGACGGTGCCATTGTCAGGATTACGATATGATATGATATTAAATGCTAAGGGCCCTATTCTCCTCTACCACTTTCTATTGGTCTGGGAAATGTTTTATTTTGATATGTATGCGTGTGTCTTTCCCTCGAAAAGAAAATTGCTGCATAGGTGGAGTATGCAGCTAATTTTTCCCATGTTTCACAATGCTTTTTATTATGCCCATACAAAGAGATCAACTATACTATATAATTCTGTAGTCCATGGTCTGAGTCGAAGTTGAAGTCGGAATCGGAGTCGGGGTCGGAGTCGGAGTCAGGATCTGTGGTTTGCCTGCCGCTTTGTGGATTTTTGTATTTTGCATTGATTTTCTTAGCTGCAGGTGCGGAAGCAATTTGTTTAGAATTTTGCTGTAAGCGCAATAAGCAAACTAGCCACAACAAAAACAAAAACAACATAAGCAAAAGTAACAGCAACAAGTGCTGCAAGACCCTGGGTCCGGGCAACATGGACATTAAATAAAAGCGAAAAGAGTAAACACACAACACGAGAAAATATTGCATGCCCAGCTCGCCAAAAGGCAAATGCTGACCGTGGATGTGTGCGTGTGTGTTTGTGTATGTGTGTGTGTATGCAAATTATTGTGCACACGGAGACGACGCCACAACAACTGGCCAAGTACTTGAGTCGCGTTGTCAGCTAAAGGAATCGTTTCGACTGCTTGGCAACTTCATTGACCCGGCATAAAAACTGGCAAAATCAATGTAAACCAAACGAAAATAACTCATAAGTCCCTAAGAGACGAGGGTGGTTTAAAAATAACGTAAATACAATTAAATTGCACAAATAATGTCATTATTTGAATTTGGATTAAAAAGTAAGAAATGATTATGAAATAAAAAATAAATAAAACTTTAAAAATTGAATAAAATAAAATAATTTTATTCTGTGCAGCCGAGAAAAATAAATATATATTTAGTTAATTATTTACTATACGTTTATTTTAGATGTTTCTGAATATATTGGAATCAATATGTAGTAAATATAACATTGTGGTATAAAGTGTAGATCAAGTTAAATAATATAAAGGTAAATATTGTTTATATATTCATCTATAAACCACAAATTTCCTCTTTTGGCTTCTCAAACTTTAATAAATGCTGACATATTCACATCTAAAAATCCATCGGAGAAAGCAAACTATCTAAAGAATGTGGTAATCTGCGATGCTTTTACATGGCATCTGACTTGGATTATTCACTGAGCTCCCCTATGTGTATCATATCTAGAGATATATTATGGTTTATTGTTGGCTAAATCTTATGGCACATGTCCATAAACTTTTATTAATAACCCCATAAAAAATGATCATAAAATGTGTGTACTCTTGTTCTGCTAGTTGTTGTTGTTTGTTACGGTAATTTTGACCATATATGTAAAGTGTTTTTGCAGACAATTTGTGTGTTTTAGTATCTATATGTATATGTGTTCAAATAATGGCACAGCTGGTGGGCTAACTTCCCTCAATCCCATTTCAACCCAAGCATGAAAACATTTCTATGTATCAGTTTTTTTTATGTTTGGAGAGTTAGAACTCAATTATATTGTTTTATAGTTTCCCACTTAGCTGAAGGAATTTTTTTTTTGATTTCAGCTAAGGCAGCAGTAGAATCTACAAAGCCTTGGCTACAACACATTTCGTTTGGTTAAATGTAAAATGATATGCTTAAAGACTTCATAGCAAGTTCTGAACGTGTTAAAGTCACAAGTTCCCTAACACGTTTTAAGGTTATTTGATATATTTATTAAACTAGCATAACGATTTTTATTAAGCTCTCCGAGACACAACACACACACTCACACACACACACATAAACAAATTCAAACAGAGCAGGAGCATTGTGGTCGAAACGGGTTATCTAACCATTAGGTGCTCTTCATGTTTTAAAGCTTTACGAATTTCTTATGCGCTTTGTAGCACAGACCAGTTGAAAGTCGCCTAAGTCAGGTAACAGTTCTGATAGAGCAACTCGAATACATAAATTTGTGTATGTGTATGCGTGTATGTGTATGTAGCATACATATAAATTTCAGTCTCGTTTCAGTTGCAGCGACGTGAACTACTCTGGTGTCCAATAAAATATACGCAACGAAATCAGATGCAAAACTCCAGGCAACGAGACGAGCTGCTGGAAGAGCCAGCTCAAACTCTCACATACGCACATGAGAGAAGGAGGGAGGTCGACTTGTGGCAGGGAGAGAGAGAGAGAGAGAGAGAAAGAGAGAGAGAGAGTGCAAAGAGAGTGAGAGTGCGCAAGATTCTCATTCTCAGCATCTTGTCGTTGAGACACGCGGACGCACTTAATGAGCAGCGATCTTAAATCTTAAAGCAGACGTACAGACAGCCGGCCTGGACCTGAGGACCGGGACTTGAGTCTGGGCCTGGCTATCTCTGTAGAGGCAGGGCTCATATATATATATATATATGTATATATATTGTATATTGTATATATATATATTTATATATATAAATATATGTGTATGCCTATGTGTGTGCGCGACGAAAGTATCTTGAACTGCGCTTTGCCTCATTCCGGCTTCAGCTTCATCTTTCTGCTGGCTTCGTCGTTGCACTTGAATTTCAAACTCACACAGTGACAGAGAGACAGGGCGACAGGGTAAGAGAGGCACGCAGACGAGACAGGGGGACACTTCAAATGCTTATGAAGATATTATGAAAAGCACAGGCCGAGGCCGAGTCGGAGTTGGAGTTGGAGTTTTGAGGCTGCGTGACAACTCGAGAGGCAGAGAGAGACTATGGCAAGCAGTTTTGTGGCAAGTTACTGCACTGCTGGCAAGTTGACAAATGCAGCGCAGCGACAGACAGCCATGGGAGTAGTTAACCAAGTTGCCATTGCCATCGCCATCGCCATCGCAGTCTGCGTCGCAGTCACAGCTGCTGCGGCTGCGGCTGCTGCTGCTGCTGCTGCAGGCTTCACCTGCAAAAAAAGATCAATGACAATTTATTGTCATGACTATGTAAGTTCTCACTGGCGCAGGCGTGCTCATATGTGAAGCAACAAAAATATCTGGCATCTGCATCTGCAACATTCGTATCTGCATCTGTATCTGTAAGCAAGTGCCTTGAGAGTAGTCATAGTGGTGTGATTTGATTTTGTATATGTTTGTTTTTTATTTGTTTCGCTTAAGGAAAATGGCCCATAAATTATACAAAAATGATATCTACTTAGACATTTATAATTAGCTTTCACTAAACTGCTTAAACAAAATATCACAAAAAGTATCTCAAAAACTAATCAAAAATAAAAACTAAGTACGAAATATACGATTATAAACAATTTTTAAAATTCTAAGCTTAAGTCAAAGTCTATTTTTACTGCTCGCTTAATACTCGCTTTAGATAATTGATCTGATGTCCTGCTAATACTCGTACTTGGCCCCCGAATAAAGTGGAATTGTTAAGCTGCTTCTATTGACTAATTGAGCGGGCCAGTTGTGAACATTTGGCATTTGATTAATGTTAAGTTTAACTATTAGTTAAGGCAATGTTTAACAAGTTTTCTCTCAGTTATGCGTCTTTTGTGTGTGTCTCAACGATATTTACAACTTATCAGTCAAAAAGAAAACAAATAAACGAATACACGAAAAGTCCAATCGATATCGATGCGTGGATTGGATTGGATTGGATATCGTTTCATTAGCTGCTCTTGTTGCTGTCGCTGCACTTGTGGACCTGGGCCAGCACGCGATCGATGCGTTCCGCCAGAATCTTGATTGATTTATCCGGCAGAGAGGGCAGCACATCACGCACATTGGGGCTGGTTGTGTGCTCAAACAGATCGCGCAGTTGTCGACCCGCGCCCTCGGCACGCAAACGCTGCAGCGCCTGAATGGTGGGACGACGAAAGATGCACAGATTGTCCAATAGCAGACTGTGATAGGCCTCATACTTCTTGAGCAGCCGATACCCGTGCAGCAATCCCGACTCGTTGTCAAGGAACACAAGCAGCTGTGTATCGCTCTGGCGCGCCAGATTGTGAGCGGGCGCAGCCATAATGTCGGCATTCCATTGAAAGTTGTACAAGTTATTAACGACACGATCAAGGTTCGCGATCAGGTAATCGAAGACGATTAAATCCGACCATTGTGCCAATTCAATTAGTCGCTGCAGCAGCGCCGACGACGACGACAGCGACGGCGGCGACGATGACGATGACGATGTCGAGGATGCCGCTGCAGTTGAGGACAACTCGATGTTGGAGGACGACTCCTCAAGCATGCGTGATTGATGAGCGTCCGTTTGGCTGTTGGCAGCCTCCAACCGTTTGAGTAATCCCCGCGACATGATCGTTGTCGTCGCATCCCGCTGCATTTGCTGCGTTATATTCCAGACATCGTACTTATTGAGATGACGTTCCAGTGGCTGAAACGGTTGCGGTATGCCAGCTGGCTCCAAGTCAGCCAACCAGCGCGTTAACACCACCGGTCTGTGCTCTTTCCATTGCGCCTGTGTTATGTCCCCCAGTGCAGCCGACCAGTTTGGCGTCGTTGTGTCAATGACTGTCGCTGCACTCGGCGCCAGATTGCTAATGTTCAGCAGCTGTCCCAAATAATAGCTAAATATTTCGCCCTGGATCTGATCCGTATTCTGTCGATAACGGGCACAAGCTCGTGTTCCATCGGCAAAGACCACCAGACGATTCTGCATGCGTCCACAGCCGTGCTCCAGTCTCACCACTTGACCCTGTCCGGCCACATAGCGCTCCCAGCTGTGCTGATCCTGCCCAGCAAAACCTTGCGGCAGCGCCTGCTCCACCAGCTCGCCCCAATAGATATCTTCATCGATGATTCCCGCCGCTTGCAGTTCACTGTCACGATGCAAGTGTAACTGTGACAGCGGCTTGGCCAGATCTGCTCTGCTGCTTGCTGCCTGTGCGGCCTTGGTAAGCCGTCGTTCGGGTCCTTTGCGATAGCGACCGTTTGCTGTGCGTTGAACATGGAACTCCTTGATGCTGCCATCGTTGGTGTCCAGTTTCTTTACTATCATCGAGTCGGGCGCATTCTTATCCTGCTCCAAATGGAAAGCATTGCGAAAGACCTGTTCCGCGCTGAGCTCCACTTGAGCCAACGCCTGTGGCTCATCCCGTATGAAGGACACACTGTACGGCAGTGGCGGGCTCGGCTGCTCTTCGCCCATATCAAGCGTAACCGTTGCTGACTCAACGCTCCCGAAGTAGTCGGGCAGTCCAAGCATGGGCATTATGACGCCCAGGGCCATGCCAAAGACAAAGGCGGCCAATATGCTGAGCAGGCAGGCGCGACGCTGGAACGCCCGGCGACGGCGCAGCGTCAACAGTGTCATGTGAGTGGCTTCCAAGTTGTTGGAGTTTATGTGACTGCTGCTTTTGCTCAGCTGTGTCGCTGTCGTTGATGCTGTTGTTGCTGTTGCTGTTGCTGTTATTGTCGTCGGACTGTGGTGCGTGGGCGTTATAACGCTGCAGGTGAGCTGTAGCGGCTGCAATGCCGCAGAGCCGCACAGACGATCGTTTAAAGTGTTGCCAATTGATTGTTGTTGTAGTTGTAGTTGTAGTTGTTGTTGCTGTAGTTGTTGTTGCTGTAGTTGCTGCTGCTGTTGTCCGGCTCCCAGGCGCTTGATGTCGTACATTTTGCTGCTGCAGTCACCAAAACTGCTGAAACTGCCTCTACTGCTCCCTCTCTTGCTCTCCTCTCTCTCTCTCTCTCTCTCTTTCCCCCTCTCTCTCTCTCTCTTGCTCAAACTGACTGCGAGTTCAAGCTGCGCATAAAGAAGCCGGGGCGACACAGGGATGCAGGATGAGAAGGGTGGGCGGGCTGCACGGTTTTTTTTTAAAGCCAGATGCAACTAAGTTACAAGCTCGTCGTCGTCGTAGGAAAGTCGTGAAATTAATTTCTGGCTTTGTTTAATAAATATTGCGCCTGATCCCAGTGCTTTACTGTAGCTAGTTCTATGGTCGCTGGCTCACTCTTTCTCTCTGCTGCACTTCTGATCTCTAGATGTTCCTCTGACCGGTTCGTTTATTACGTTTACGTTTAGGTTTGGCGATTTTTCGCCGATTTCCACAATTGAAATTGAAACAGCAACAAAAACAAAAAATTGAAACGTGCCCAACGCCGCTTTATTTATTTTTTGCTGCTTTAATTCTGTTCCTTTATTTTTTTTTATTATTTTTTTTTTTTGTTTTTGGTCGGTTTATCGATCTATTTTCTGCACGATCACTTGTTGTAATTTTTTATTATACATTTTGCAATGCCGTCGCCGTTCTTGTTGTTCTTGTTGTCGTTGTTGTTATTGTCTGTATCTGTGGGCCGTTGTTGCACATGTATGTACATAGCGAATATGCCTTTCGGGTAATATTTTAGCAATTTCCGCGCTCTCTGGCCGCAGTTTTTTGGAGTTTATCGCGGCCTCCACGCGATGCGCTCGCTGTTGTTGTTTTTATTTTTTATTATTTTAACTTGGCTAAGGGCTCAAGCTGTTTCTGGTCAGCTACAGTTTAACAGTTTTTTTTTGCGCTTTGTTGTTTCTTTTTTTTCAATTTTTCCAATTGGCGATTTTGGCGCGTCGATAAAAGCAATTTCGTGGCTTTGAGCTATTTACCACACATATAAACACAATCGCATAAGCACACACACAAATAATACACACGTATGTATATATATATATATATATATATATATTGTATTTGTGACTTGTCTAAAGTCGCTTTGGCATTCCCAGCCAGATGCAGTGCGCTTGATAATTGCCACAGCAGCGCGACAAGTCCAACTCGACGTCGAAGTCCAACTCACTGGCCACCAAGTCCTGCCAAGGCTCTGCAACTCTAGGCTCGTTCAAAGGGTTCGTTGTTGTTGTTGCTGTTGCTGTTGCTGTTGCGTTTGCTTTTGCTTTTAGGTTTATCAATTTAATTTCTTGTCTCGCACCTTTGCTTGATTTTATTTTGTATTTTTTTTATTTATTTTTTTAGGGCTTTTTGTTCGCTTGACCGTCCACAACATTCAACGTTGCTGCTCGCCGCACACCGAACGATCTCTGGAATTTTTATGCTTTTTATTTTAGTTGTCTCTTTTAGTTTTTTTTTTTTTAATTTTGCCGTTCGTTGTCTGCGTGTTTGCGTTGTCTTTCATCAGAGCACATAGCTATACGATATATAGATCTATACATATTATTTGCTTAATAATATTTTGTTTCTCTGAATTTATGTATTCACATAATTGTTAACTTTTGGTGCACATTTGTTTGTTCTTTGAATTTGTATCTGATGGATGCAGAACGTGCGTGCATGCGTACCGCTTCGTTCGAGTGTGGATGGCAGACTGTCGGCTGGAGAGCTGTCGCCAGGCTTAGTTAAAGACCGGACCAGCTTAGATCCAACCCGGCTCAGCAAGAGCAGCTACTCAATCTCTCGCTCTCTCTCTCTCTCTCGACCTCGCTCTCGCTCTGGCTCTCCCTCTTCCTCTTACTCTCTCTCAGCTGCTCTTTGCCACTCTCGCGACGATTCAAACTCAAAATTCTTGCCGGTTTTTTTGATTTTTATTTGAGTGAAACTCGTTGCTTTGCACTCTTTCTTAGCATTTGGATACATATGTTCGCACACTGTATAAATTTACTTAGCTCAATATTGATACATTTATGTCGCTGAACTATTGGCTTCTCCTTTCATGCAGTCAGTACCGCTACTACAAATTGCTCCCAAGGCCCGAACATCGAAAACATTCTCGTTGTTCACAAGGAACTTTCCAATGAATTCGAAATTATAATTGTTGATATATTTGGGCAGGTAATTCGCATCAAGCTTCAGGCGACGCATTACATACGTGGAGTTCTGTAATCGATTAGTGGTAAAAAAAAAAGCTTTAACACCTGTTGAAGAGCATGTCCTACTGTCTGACTCACAATCATGAAAGGACACTTCTTTGGCAAATTGTTGTCCGACTGGAGTACACTATGGCCTATTAAGGTCAGTAGGGAGGGTTTCTTGCCAGGTTGCAAAATCTTGCACAAATCCAGGCCGAATCCACCAATACGAAATATTCGATTTCCTGGTTTTGGTGTTAGATTTAGATCCACAGTTCCCAACATCTTTTTAATAGTAATGTAGTTAGTCACTTGAATCGTCATCGCGCTCATGTCCTGAACACTACACTCAATCGCCACAATTTTCTTGTTCATCACTGGACAATTAAGTTTTTTAACGTAGATTGTCTTAACAAAAAACGAAATTGTTAAAAATAGTAGCTTGAATTGTGGATAAGATATTGACCAATACATGTACCTTTTGGCCCGAGTTAAGCGTTAGCATGCAGGCAATAATAATACAAAAGAATATCCACTTCTGCTGCATATTCGCAAGTTTATGCCAACCACAATTGGACTTCAAATACTTAATAACCAAACTTGTGCCCAAGCTACCATCCTATAAACAAATATCCAAATTTAAGTTTAAATTACAGTCATGATATATAGATCTTTTGACATCTTATCAAGATCAAACAAATAATTATTATTATCGTAGACCAATTTTGGTTGTCCTTATTAAATAGGGTACAAAGGTTATAATTATCCGGTTAGAGTAAAAATGCTATAATTTTGCCAATAACTACCTCCATTTCGAGAATATAGATTCATTTCGATTGCCGATCACAATAATAGCCACCATTTTAAACTCCCAGACTGTATATAGATAATTGCGTTTGTTGCAACTCAGTGGCTATACCCTGAACCCATTAAAAATGGGTCAAAAGTGTATAATGGTTTTGTACAAATGAATGTAACAGGCAGAAGGGAGCATCTCCGATCCCCCAAAGTATATATATTCTTGACCAGGGTCAACAGCCGAGTCGATATAGCCATGTTCGTCTGCCCGTCCGTCTGTATGAACACGAGGATCTCAGAGACTATAGAATATAGGATATAGGATATATATAAGAATATAGGTTCTCCTATTTCCGGCGCAGATCAAGGTTACTTTTTTTGATTGATAACTGCCTCCGTTTCTCAAATATCGATCAATTTCGATTTTCAATAGCAATAAATGCCTCAATTTAAAAGCCAGAATCTAATTAACACATAATATGCATATGCCTATGCATATTATTGATCAACAGCTCAAATTTCATCGAGATCGGATAAGAAACACTCAAGTTATCGTCGAAATATACAGAAATATGCGAGTGCATGTGTGAGAAAGATATGGCATCATAATCAACGCGAGTACCAATATACTTTTTTGTGTGTATTCTGAAGAACTCAGATACCTACGATTGCGTATACGTATATATGTATGTATTTATATATATGCACGTGTCTGTAGCCAGTCATTTCGGGTCAGTTCTGGCTTGTGAATATAAATATGCGCTGCCTTAGTTTATTTTTACTCTCGGGTGGAAAACTTTTCAAAGGTGGATTTGCCTATAAGACTATTATATATTTATCTATTTATAGCTGGGCTCAGGGTATATCGTAGTCGGTCCCACTCGACTTAATCATTGACACTTGTTTTATTTAATAGCATATTTGCAGGTACAATTAGCTCCTGAAGCCATGCATAGAAATAATTTGAAGTAGTTGTACCCAGAACTCATTGAAAAAAAATGGTTAGAAAATGTATAATCATGTTGTGCGAATATGTATATATATATATATATATATATATATATATATATATATATATCTATATATATGACCATGACTGGGGAATACATATGTATAAAACATATATCTATATATATGACTATGACATGGGTATAAATATGTATAACACATGCACAATATTTTGCACCAAAGTTGTTGAAGCTCCGCAAAACAAAATTTAACGTTTTTATACCCTGAACCCATTAAAATGGGTAGGAAGTGTATAATGGTCTTGTGCAAATGTATGTAACAGACAGAAGGAAGCATCTCCGACCCCATAGTGTATATATTCTTGACCAGGGTCAACAGCCGAGTCGATATATCCATGACCATCTGTCAGTCCGTCCGTCTGTCTGTATGAACACGCAAATTTGAGAGACTGTAAGCGCTACACTTCAAATTTGGAGTATAGGTTCTCGAATAACCGGCGCAGATCAAGTTTGCTTTATTTTATCGATAACTAACTCCGTTTCTCGAATATCGATTCAGTTCGATTTCCGATAGCAGCAAATGCTACAATATTCTAATTTACACAGAATATACATATGCATGTTATAGATCAACTAACCATTTTTCAATAAGATCGGATGAGAAACATCCAAGATATAGGCGAAAATATATTCTCATATTGATCACTTGCAGGCCTTCTCACATTTGGGTGCAAAACTTATTATAGGGAAATTTGCCAATAATTTTCGAATAAATTTAACAGCTGGGTTCAGGGTAAATCGTAGTCGAGCTCACTCGACTACAGAACCGCTTAGTTGTTCACTTTTTATTTTCGAATGACAAGTGGCAATACATTTAATACACATATCAGGACGTTGTGACGTTTCCAGATCCAGTGCAATCATGATTGATATTACAAATTGAGCCTGCTAATTTCATGTCAAATAAATTTACATTGTTTCCCCAAAATGTTGCATTGTATGTAAAATTACCCTCTGACAGAATGGAAGGCAAATATTTGGAATTAAATTGCATTCGTCGTATTACATAAGTGGTGTTCTACAAAATATATATGCAGAGAAAATAAAATATAAATATGGTAAGCATGTGAAAATGTAGCCACAATTACCCTACTGAAGGGACACTTAGCAGGCAAATTGTTATCCGCTCCTAGTATACCATTATAAATAAAGGTCAGCATGGAGGGACGCATGGTGGAAGTCAGGATCTTGCATATTTCTATCCGGAATCCTTTGAAATTCGCCGCTTTGCTGTGTCCATGACTATAAAGTTTCAGGTTTGATATGCCCACCAAGTTCATGATTACAATATTGTTTGTAGTTATTTCAATCGTAAACGCGTTGGCATCCTCCACAAAGCAATTAACTTTGTCTATTTTGTTGCTTCTCAAGAAGCATTCTGCTTTATTAAACAGTATATTCTAAGAAAAGTATGCGCATATTAAACAATATTCGTTTTAATTGATTATTAACAAGAATATACATATACCTTTTGAGTATTGCTAATATTTAGCAAACAAAAGAATAATGTCCCACGAATGAAGAGCTTCTGTTGCATTGGGAACTTAAGGTAGAGCACAATCAATCGAAAAATACTAATTTAGATGGATTCTCCGAACTCTTATATATACTTTATTTTGAATAAAAATTGATCACTTAAAGGTAATTTCATGGATAGATGGACTCTTGCAAATAATCGATTGAGTTTTGATCAATTTCAATTCTAATAGTTAGGGAGTAAAGCTACCCATGCATAAAACTGTATTTATATAATTATTTCATTTAAACGAGTCATTGATGTTGTATTGAGGACTGTGTGGTCGTGTCCAAGTGGCAAGTATCTTTACATATTCATCTAATGTTTAGCACATTGTTTTGATCAGAGTTAAAGATACAAGTAAATCCAAATCAAAATTAAGCAATCTATGCGTAGATGTATATTTATTGGATTTATATTTACATAAATTCTTGATTGACATCATTTAATAGTTTTACGTTACTATTCATACACAGTGTCGTTTCCTTCTGTTAACTGAGTTCGTGCGCCAGTGCAATCATTATTGAGATGGCATAGTGATCCTTCTAGTTGCATTAGGAAAAGGTTGTCATCATTCGATCGGAATTTGCCCGTATATGTGAAATTATGTTCTGATACATAGCTGGGAAATGAATTCCCATCAAACTTTAGCTTCCGTATTCCATAGGTGGTGTTCTGCAATTGTGAGCGAGCACAAAAGACTGAGCACCTGCTAAATAGCATGCACCTTTCGCTTCACTCACCCGCTTTAAGGGGCACTTTTTGGGCAGGTTGTTGTCCGCTTGTTGTAAGCCTTTATAAACAAAATTTAGCAGGGAGAAACGCTGCCCAATATGTAAAGTGCACATATCTATGCGAAAATTTTTAACGCGCACGTCATTACTAGGATTGCCATTTACTATGTGTAGATTCAGTTCCGATGTGCCCACAAGATTTGCTATGTCTCTGTTGCCTGTCGTGAATTGTATCGATAAGGTTTTGCTGTTCTCTAAAAAGCATTCTATATTGGCCATTTTGGTGCCCTTCAGCGAACATTGCATTTTGGTGAAGATTATTGTCTTAACATAGCGTCAAGCAATTAAAGAATCGTTATATGAGCTTTGTATACTAAATAGTCAAATGCATACCTTCTGTGCCAAACAAATGTTTAGCATCCAGGCCAATATGATCCATTTAAAGTAATATATTTGTTGCATCTGGACAGCTTTGCGTAGACGACAACCTGTATGTTAGTAATGGCAAATAAAATTTTGATAGACTTGCAACCCTCTCTACACAAAGCGTATACTTTAACTGGATATTGGGAACTTGTCTATATAAATTCTCGGCAAATCAAGATCAATCAAATAATTGTGCAATTGATTTTTAAGCACATGCCCAACAATAATCAAGATCAAATTAAACGCTTTATCAGCCCATGACTGTGAACTCATTATATCCACTCATCCAAAAAATGTATTTCAAATCAAACAATTTGCTTTTATATTACCTTGCCAATTCAGAAACATAAATTCTCTGCAAATTAAGAACAATAAAATAATTGTGCAATTGAATCAATCAAGATCAAATTAAATGCTAGTCAGCCCATGACTATCCAAAAAATGTGTTGTAATTCAAACAATATTCTTATGCTTACACAAATTGCATTGTTTACTTGGGTTTATCTCAAAAATGCGAGATCCCTGATGAGTGTGTCTTATGTGTAATTGAAAGTTTTATAGCAGACAAGATAGATCCAAATATTTTGATAAATTCTTAATAATCGAAACAGCGAAAAGCTGATTTCAAATTGCTTACACTCTGAAAAAATAATTTAAGCTTTAAATAACTCAGTACTTAATTTAATCATGTTTTTTGTTTCTCACGAATATTTGCAATTTGTTTGGTCAAATATTGTATTCAGTATTGAAATGGAAGAGTATTTGCATATGAGTGGATTATTGTATCTTTTTATTGTTGTATGGTTAATTGGATAATTGTAATATTAATTGGAAAATATAATATTGTAATATAATATTTAGATCGTACCCAGCATTTCATTAGCGGTGCTTTTAAGGCAATTTTAAAAAAATATTTTTTAATCTGAACCACGTTGTAAAAATTATATTAAAATTAATAGTTCCCTAAAGAAAGTTAAGTTAAGGTTACGAGGTAGTTGGAGGGGGGAGCACCCCCTTCTGCGTACGACCTTGATGCTATTTAAAAAACTTAGTATTTGAGGCCATAGCCGTCTTCTCAATAAGCAAAGCCGACGGCAAAACGTTTATACGAACATCTAATTCAAATGCATTATGTTTCTCTTTACCAAATATACATATTTTAGATACGTATATATGTATGTATTTATGTATATGCACGTGTCTGTAGCCAGTCATTTCGGGTCAGTTCTGGCTTGTGAATATAAATATGCGCTGCCTTAGTTTATTTTTACTCTCGGGTGGAAAACTTTTCAAAGGTGGATTTGCCTATAAGACTATTATATATTTATCTATTTATAGCTGGGCTCAGGGTATATCGTAGTCGGTCCCACTCGACTTAATCATTGACACTTGTTTTATTTAATAGCATAGTTGCAGGTACAATTAGCTCCTGAAGCCATGCATAGAAATAATTTGAAGTAGTTGTACCCAGAACTCATTGAAAATGGTTAGAAAATGTATAATCATGTTGTGCAAATATATATATATATCTATATATACAGATATATATAAATGTATATATATATATATGTATGTATATGCCATATATGTATGACCATGACTGGAGTATACATGTACAAAACATATGTATGTATTTATATATATATATATATATATATATATTTATGACTCTGACATGGGTATACATATGTATAAAACATGCACAATATTTTGTACCAAAGTTGTTGAAGCTCCGCAAAACAAAATTTAACATTTTTATACCCTGGCCATGGCCATCTGTCCGTCCGTCCGTCTGTCTGTATGAACACGCAAATTTGAGAGACTGTAAGCGCTACACTTTAAATTTGGAGTATAGGTTCTCGAATAACCGGCGCAGATCAAGTTTGCTTTATTTTATCGATAACTGACTCCGTTTCTCGAATATCGATTCAGTTCGATTTCCGATAGCAGCAAATGCTACAATATTCTAATTTACACAGAATATACATATGCATGTTATAGATCAACTAACCATTTTTCAATAAGATCGGATGAGAAACATCCAAGATATAGGCGAAAATATATTCTCATATTGATCACTTGCAGGCCTTCTCACATTTGGGTGCAAAACTTATTATAGGGAAATTTGCCAATAATTTTCGAATAAATTTAACAGCTGGGTTCAGGGTAAATAGTAGTCGAGCTCACTCGACTACAGAACCGCTTAGTTGTTCACTTTTTATTTTCGAATGACAAGTGGCAATACATTTAATACACATATCAGGACGTTGTGACGTTTCCAGATCAAGTGCACTTATGATTGATATTACAAATTGTGCCTGCTAATTTCATGTCAAATAAATTTACATTGTTTCCCCAAAATTGTATATTGAATGTAAAATTATTCTCAGACAGAATGGAAGGCAAATATTTGGAATTAAATTGCATTCGTCGTATTACATAAGTGGTGTTCTACAAAATATATATGCAGAGAAAATAAAATATAAATATCGTAAGCATGTGAAAATGTAGCCACAATTACCCTACTGAAGGGACACTTAGCAGGCAAATTGTTATCCGCTCCTAGTATACCATTATAAATGGGGGTCAGCATGGAGGGACGCATGATGGAAGTCAGGATCTTGCATATTTCTATCCGGAATCCTTTGAAATTCGCCGCTTTGCTGTGTCCATGACTATAAAGTTTCACGTTTGATATGCCCACCATGTTCATGACTACAATATTGTTTGTAGTTATTTCAATCGTAAGCGCTTTGGCATCCTCCACAAAGCAATCTACTCTGTCTAGTTTGTTGCTTCTCAAGAAGCATTCTGCTTTATTAAACAGTACATTCTAAGAAACGTATAAGCATATTAAACAATATTCGATTTAATTGATTATTAACAAGAATATACATATACCTTTTGAGTATTGCTAATATTTAGCAAACAAAAGAATAATGTCCCACGAATGAAGAGCTTCTGTTGCATTGGGAACTTAAGGTAGAGCACAATCAATCGAAAAATACTAATTTAGATGGATTCTCCGAACTCTTATATATACTTTATTTTGAATAAAAATTGATCAATTAAAGGTAATTTCATGGATAGATGGACTCTTGTAAATAATCGATTGAAATTTGATCAATTTCAATTCTAATAGTTAGGGAGTAAAGCTACCCATGCATAAAACTGCATTTATATAATTATTTCATTTAAACGAGTCATTGATGTTGTATTGAGGACTGTGTGGTCGTGTCCAAGTGGCAAGTATCTTTACATATTCATCTAATGTTTAGCACATTGTTTTGATCAGAGTTAAAGATACAAGTAAATCCAAATCAAAATTAAGCAATCTATGCGTAGATGTATATTTATTGGATTTATATTTACATAAATTCTTGATTGACATCATTTAATAGTTTTACGTTACTATTCATACACAGTGTCGTTTCCTTCTGTTAACTGAGTTCGTGCGCCAGTGCAATCATTATTGAGATGGCATAGTGATCCTTCTAGTTGCATTAGGAAAAGGTTGTCATCATTCGATCGGAATTTGCCCGTATATGTGAAATTATGTTCTGATACATAGCTGGGAAATGAATTCCCATCAAACTTTAGCTTCCGTATTCCATAGGTGGTGTTCTGCAATTGTGAGCGAGCACAAAAGACTGAGCACCTGCTAAATAGCATGCACCTTTCGCTTCACTCACCCGCTTTAAGAGGCACTTTTTGGGCAGGTTGTTGTCCGCTTGTTGTAAGCCTTTATAAACAAAATTTAGCAGGGAGAAACGCTGCCCAATATGTAAAGTGCACATATCTATGCGAAAATTTTTAACGCGCACGTCATTACTAGGATTGCCATTTACTATGTGTAGATTCAGTTCCGATGTGCCCACAAGATTTGCTATGTCTCTGTTGCCTGTCGTGAATTGTATCGATAAGGTTTTGCTGCTCTCTAAAAAGCATTCTATATTGGCCATTTTGGTGCCCTTCAGCGAACATTGCATTTTGGTGAAGATTATTGTCTTAACATAGCGTCAAGCAATTAAAGAATCGTTATATGAGCTTTGTATACTAAATAGTCAAATGCATACCTTCTGTGCCAAACAAATGTTTAGCATCCAGGCCAATATGATCCATTTAAAGTAATATATTTGTTGCATCTGGACAGCTTTGCGTAGACGACAACCTGTATGTTAGTAATGGCAAATAAAATTTTGATAGACTTGCAACCCTCTCTACACAAAGCGTATACTTTAACTGGATATTGGGAACTTGTCTATATAAATTCTCGGCAAATCAAGATCAATCAAATAATTGTGCAATTGATTTTTAAGCACATGCCCAACAATAATCAAGATCAAATTAAACGCTTTATCAGCCCATGACTGTGAACTCATTATATCCACTCATCCAAAAAATGTATTTCAAATCAAACAATTTGCTTTTATATTACCTTGCCAATTCAGAAACATAAATTCTCTGCAAATTAAGAACAATAAAATAATTGTGCAATTTAATCAATCAAGATCAAATTAAATGCTAGTCAGCCCATGACTATCCAAAAAATGTGTTGTAATTCAAACAATATTCTTATGCTTACACAAATTGCATTGTTTACTTGGGTTTATCTCAAAAATGCGAGATCCCTGATGAGTGTGTCTTATGTGTAATTGAAAGTTTTATAGCAGACAAGATAGATCCAAATATTTTGATAAATTCTTAATAATCGAAACAGCGAAAAGCTGATTTCAAATTGCTTACACTCTGAAAAAATAATTTAAGCTTTAAATAACTCAGTACTTAATTTAATCATGTTTTTTGTTTCTCACGAATATTTGCAATTTGTTTGGTCAAATATTGTATTCAGTATTGAAATGGAAGAGTATTTGCATATGAGTGGATTATTGTATCTTTTTATTGTTGTATGGTTAATTGGAAATTTGTAATATTAATTGGAAAATATAATATTGTAATATAATATTTAGATCGTACCCAGCATTTCATTAGCGGTGCTTTTAAGGCAATTTTAAAAAAATATTTTTTAATCTGAACCACGTTGTAAAAATTATATTAAAATTAATAGTTCCCTAAAGAAAGTTAAGTTAAGGTTACGAGGTAGTTGGAGGGGGGAGCACCCCCTTCTGCGTACGACCTTGATGCTATTTAAAAAACTTAGTATTTGAGGCCATAGCCGTCTTCTCAATAAGCAAAGCCGACGGCAAAACGTTTATACGAACATCTAATTCAAATGCATTATGTTTCTCTTTACCAAATATACATATTTTAGATTGGACTGTGAATATTTAAGTACTTAAGAATATACAGTATGAATTTTAAAATATTTGTAATTGTATTTCATCAATAATTTTATTTTGTTCAAAAATTTAATGCTACACATCAGATTAAGAGCATATCTTAAGAGCAGGCAGCAGTAACTCACTCGCTGCGTTTCACTCAATGAGTCACATGCGCACAGAGAATGTGAGAGAGAGGGAGAGTTAGAGGGAATGCTTGGAGAATTCTCTCAGCTGAGCATAGCCATGCAGACTGTGGACATTTTAATGCCCATTTTAAGCTCTTGAAGCGTTCGTGTTGTTGATTTTTATGCTCAGCGCGGCACATTTGCTGCGCCACATTAAGAAACTAGTATCTGGTGGTGTTGGTGGTTGTAGATACGTTTTGCTCGGAGCGGGAGCGACCTGAAATGGCAGCAAGCTCGCACACAAATACACACGCTCACACACACATACATTGAGGGAAAAAAGTTGGAAAAAATATGATCAAGGAATGTAGACATAACTTGACAGCATGTTTAGAGAATTTTTACTCGAGGACAGAGCGCGAATGTGCGTTGGAAACGGAATGAGTCGCTTCGAGTAGCCGTCGCTGCTCAGACACAGAGCAGGCAGGCAGGCAGGCAGGCAGGCAACTAAGGCAACGAAGACGACAACAGCGGAGACGATAACAACAACAACAACGACAACAAAACACTAAAGTTGGCGCATTCTTTGGTCCAGGCTACTGCTGAGATAGTGTGTGTGTGTGTATATATTTTGTGAGAGCTTTAGAGTTTGTGTGCAGATGAGTGTGTGTGTGTGTGTCTGAGTGTTTGCGACTCAGAGTGGTTACTGGCGAGTTAGACCCACGATTTGTCTAATTGAATTTGTACTAACAATTAAAAGTTGCTCAGTATCCAGTGACAAGCATAAACATAATTTATGACCGACTCTAATTTACTGTTATTGAAATAAACACTTTTCTTTCATTTGGCATTAATCGCGTTTATATTTTAAATAAATATATACAATCTTATAGTGAATGCACATAAGATATCAAATCAAATGGCCATGCATATATAAGTAGTGGGAGCTCAAAGATAAAATGACACAAAAATATAGACTGGCATGCCGATAAATTTGCAATAAATAAGCATAAAATTAAATAAGATTCAACTCAAAAGTGTCAGCTGTCTGATGAGACACTTTACGAGATATTGTTGCGATGGCTTTTCATTATCAATCGATCTAAATCTAAAATTCGAATCGAAATTTAGATCGAACGACATCGCACACTAAATGAGTTTATGTAGGGCCCCACATAAATTCTTCAGCAGATGGTTTGGTGTTCGTTTTGATTCGATTTTGTTTCTCTGGGTTTTGATATTCGTATGTCTTGTGTTTTTGTTTTCGATTTTCTTTTATTTTTTTTTTTTTTTTGCCATATGCCCCGCAGTAATGTGGCTGTTGAAATCGTCAGTTAAGTCAAATTAATTAACATTAATTTTTGTAGATCGTTGCGAGGCATAAATACAACCGGGTGGCTTTTTGGAGATCTGCTAACTTTGATGATAAATTGTAACGCGGTTGGCGAGTTTGGAGTTGGCACTGCGTCTTCATAGTCTTATCGCTGCCAGCCTTTTATAGGCAGTTGTTATTGCTGTTGCCAATATGGTGGGAAAGCTAGCCGGTGGCCGGCGCTCAAACTTGTTATACTTTAGCCAGCAGCAAGAGCCAAACAGTCCCGAAAGTTAATCGAATTAAACAAATACGTGTGTTCGGCTGGAGTTAACAGTTGCTTTTGCTTTTGACAAATGATGTTTCGAACTTACGAATTATGTATAACGATAACTAGCATAACTGTGAATGGCTTGTCAAGTTCGTTGCCTAAGTCTTTTGCTTTGTGGGAACAGCTTTGCGGGTTGCGCTTTGTTTTAATTATTGCCAAAGTCATTGCCCGCGTATAAATTTCAGTGCAGTAAGCAAAAACCGCAACACACACTCTCGCACACACACATAGCTAGGAAAAAAAGCATTTTTTCGAAGTTTGTTAAGCGCAAATTCTTAAAATGTTTGCAGTGCGCAACAATTTGGAACATTTTGTTGAACACAAGAGGAGCAGCAAACAGGGGAAAAAGCACAACAAAAAAAATACATACAAAAACCATGTATCGGAGTGGTCAACGAAAGTGAACGACGAAGGACACACAAAGTGACAGCTTTGAAACTGGAATACTGGAGCTGAGACTCTGGTTGGAGCTGGACGTGAGTGATGCTCAAGTGAAGCTGCCATTGTTTGCATTGCTAGATACCAGACCACTCCAGTTAAGCGCTGGCGTCGCTGATGATGACGACTTGGATGTAGTAACTGGCAACAGCGCCTCAAGAGGCAGGAACTCCAACTCCTTGCATACAGTTCATCGTCGCCGTCGTCGTCGTCGTCGTCGTCGTCGTCGTCGTCGTCGTCGTCGTCGTGGTCGTCGTGGTCGTCGTCACGGGACGTCAGCGCTTGCATCCACAAATCTTCAAGTCCACAACACATCCTAGCTGGCTGCACTTAAATCACAGGCATGGGGCACTTGCTGTTGCTTCTGCCTGGCTCTTGAACACAGAGGTTGACTCCAAGACTTCGACTTTAGACTATATGTCTGTCTCTCTGGCTGCCAGGCCTGACCTGAGTTAAACAAATTCATTAAAAACTCGTCACTTTGCGCGCATCACGCTGACTTGGCATAACTGCCGTTGCCTGCTTGCTTGCCTGCCTGCCTGCCTGGCTGCCACATCCAGCTACAACGGCTTCGTCGTTGGCGTCGTCGAGCATTTGCCACTTGCCACCATACACATAGTCGGAGTCACAGTCGCCGTCGCCCTCCAGCCAATGAAGTGCCTGGGTGCATAGTCTTAAGCCATTTCCAGGACATACATTTTAAAACATTTTCTCGAGTTGCTAGTAACCTCTGCATTATAACAATATTTTTATAGCACATCCCTTCACTTTGTTTGTACTGCGCTGCAGTTTCTACTTCCTACAATACCAAGGCAAACAGAGCAAAAGAGAATCAAAGCTTTGAAGGCGCTCAGTATTTGTATTCTATTTTGAAAGGCCCTTCACTCAACTTGATCTTGGCAGCTGCCTGGAACGCAGCCTGCCGCCGCCACCAGCATCGCCAGCTCCAACTGCTCCACAGGCATTTCTCCTGACGAAGCTACAACTGAATATCATCAGCCGATAAGCAGCCCGCCTCTGATGCCTCATTGATGCAGCCTTTCCTTCTAACGGCTGCACTCCGTATTTATATGTGTGTGTGTGTGTAAATGTGTGTGCGATAAGTTTCCAGGAAGCTCGCACTGTTGCCGTCGGTCTCTAACGAAAAACTGATGCCGCCAGTTGATGTCGCAAACGTGGCATTGCTACTGCCTTGCGAAAAGACTCTTGTAATATGCACTAACTAACACGCATATCCAGGAAGCATTTTATGTCCAATTATTGTTAACTCTCAACTACAAGCAGCTATGAATTTGTTGAGAGCCAAACAAAGCTATCCAGGGTATAAGCATTAAATTGGCGACGAGGCTTGTAGTCACTTCCGTCTGTCTCATAAACTGTCTTCTTATTAAGCTCATATATAATTATGAATGATAAAATTCATTACTTGATAATTAAGTGATATTTTTAAAATGCTATACGTGCTTACTAACAATAATAAATAGTCATTAATTAAAAACATTATCGTTTGTTTAGTTTTCATGAATCTGGATTTAATTAGATGTAGCACTTCTAACTGCATCAGTGTTGCGCTTGGTATCAGTTATTCGCTTTCATTTTCATCATATTCATTTCAATTTAAATATGTCCTTAAAGCATCAATGCATACATAACTATAATACATATGCTGCAGATTCCATATAAAACAGATCGATGCGTTTGCCTGCACACCTTTTATGGGCGAGGCTAAGGAAACAAGCATATGATGCATGAAAACTTTGAAAAGGGCCACAAGCAAACTCAACAACAACAGCAACATGAGGAACATCGAAGAAGTGAAAAAAAGGAGTCAGATCGCTGCCGCCATACAAACGCGCCTGTAATTTTAAGACGCAGCCCCAAGTATGACGATGATGACAAACAAGGATACCAAACTCAGAATACCACTGAATTCTTTTGGATAATTAAAAGCACTTAAGTCGGAATTTTTTGGAGCGCGTTTCTGTTTTTTTTAATTTATTTTTTTTTGTTGGTTTAATTTAAACTTCTGTTTGTTATATCATGTGATTGTTTTTGTTGTTTGGCTGGCATGTCGGCAGCGCGATGCCAGGAGCGAAGTGGGGTTTGCCTTGAAGCTAACTAATTAGTGAATAGCTAAGGACCATGGAAGTTGTACTCGAATGAATGGGAAATGGATGATGTGAAATCGATCAGCACTTGGATTGAATCATTATATCATGCATATGCATGGTAAATTGTTAACAGTGAATGAATCTTTTTAAAAGTGGACAACTGTTACAATCAGTCATTATATGATAATAAACAATTATTCTAACTTACTGTTCCTATTTCAATTAGAAGTTAAGTTATAGAACATTGATATAGTGCAAGTTTTTTCACTGACTTTCCTAAGATGAAAATGTACTTAAGCAAGTTGTGTGCGAATTTGAGGCAATATTGATTCATAAGGCTTTGCACCCATGTACCACTCAGAATGCATGTTTTTCGCTTATTGTGAAATGCTTTTAGCTGATATTCAATATTTTGCAGGCGAGGCGAACTTGAACTTCACAACGACAACATCATCAACAACAACAGCAACAACAACAATATGTTACCTGGTCCTGGCCAACCTTTGATTTGTGGCTATTTCGCGCGGAGACACTTCATTTATCACCTTCGTACGTCGGCGTCGGCAACGGCGACACAAGCACTGACCTTGAAAACGTTTTAGCCGAACCCAAAACCCAGTCACAGTCACATTTGCCAAGTTCGAAGCACCAAGCAGCAAGCACATTTCACCTCCGCCCCCGCCTTCGCCTGCTTCTCGGTCTCAGTTTGCCTGCATATAAACATTTTGTAAAAGGAGCCATACATATTTTTGTCGGTTTCATTTTAACGTTGCGTTTTCATTGCCAGCTTTCTGTGAGTGAGTGAGTGTGTGTGTGTGTGTGTGTGTGTGTGTATATGGCTTTATTAATGATGCGATGCGCGATAATGACGCATGCATACCAGATATGCTGGGACCAGATTCAAGAGACCCTATAATATACCCAAATGCTTATGGCTAAAATCAAGAAAAGTCTTAGGCCAATGCTAAGTGCTTCCGCTCCAAATTGCAGGCAGAGGTTCAATTGCAGCCAGTGCCCGAATATGCCAAGAATGGTGTTAAGCACGATTAATTCATGCCCAAGCTAAAGTTGCCTACCAAACCACCACCACTCCCCCCCACCCGTCCCTGCAGGCGATGTCGTTGGCAGCACAGTGCTAAATAAATAAATGAATTAATGGCCAACTCGAGTGCGGTGCAAAAAAATCAATTAAATAAAATGCGAAACGTAAAACATGCATAAAAAAGGCAGGCCACAGACGCTGTCGCTGTCGCAGACGCAGACGCAGGCGCAGGCGCAGGCGCAAGGCACATGTTGCCACTGTTGGCAGACGCTGCTGTAGCTGGAACTGAAGCTGGAGCAGCTATGCAGATGGCTTTGCTTGGTCTGGGGCTGTTGTTGGTGCTGCCAGTTGCATCGATATTAAATTGTTACGCTTTGGACAATTTGAACACGCGCAGGCGCAAAAACAAGACTCAACAGCGAAAGCTAAACGCAATCGCAGATCGTTTGCTCGATCAATGCAGCAGATTGGAGGACCCAACTTGCAGCAGTCTTTAGCTCCAACTCCAACTCCAACTCGGACTGAGAGAGACTGTGGCTCAGTGGCTCTATAAGGTCGAGGCATGTGTTGAGCCGCCGTTGTGGTAATTAACTCGTTTGCTATTGTAAATGCCTCATTGCAACACTTTTGATGCCGATTGCTGCTGCTGCTGCGGCTGCAACACTGGCTGTTGATCTGGCCAGTGGGTGGTCTTTGAGGCTGGCGGCCTGTTTGATGACCAATGCTGTCATTGCGCCCATAAATGTGATCCATGTGCAAACATTTTGCCAGCATTGGCAATTATGAATGGAGATGCTTAAAACTGGTTTTCCGTATATATTCATTTTTATTATTTTTTATAAGGAACGAGCATCACCCACACAAACACACACATACACATATACATATACATACAGATACTTACTGGCAAGCCAAAAAAAAAGCGTTGTGGGTGCCAAAACATGAGCCTTACGCCAATCTGATGGCCGCTTCGTTTGAATAAGCGCGAGCATACGAGAAATTAAGAACCCGTCTAACAATGACAAATCTTCTCGCCCAAAACGCCAAACGAGGAACAACAACAGATTCCCAGACCGTGATGGAGCTAGCCGGACAACCAGCCAGGCAGCCAGCTAGCCAGCCAGCCAGCCAGCCAGCCAGCCAGCTTGGACAGTCAACTCTCACGACATCGCAGTTTTCGTTGTCGTCCTCTCTTTTCCCTTTCTCCCATCCAATACCTGTCCTGAGATTGGGTTCTGAACGTGGCTGTCGCGGAGTTCGTGGTACCTACACCTAATGGATTTTATTTGTGCTGTTTTGCTGATTTAATTTTGTTTTAGTTTTGTGTGCTTTTTTTTGTTGTTTTGTTTTTTGTATGCTTGTTTGGCATTTCGTTTCGTTGCGCTTTTTGACCAGACCAAAGAAAAAAAAAAACAAAATTCAGCGGCGCATCTGTATGAGCAGCCTCAAGGCTACAGCGTCCCGCAAGCACCACTTGCACCACCCTGCTAATGCGAATGCTATACACAGTTTTATTGTGCTTAATTCGTGTTTGTCGTTCCTGCAGACTCTCCACTCCAGCTATGACTCAATTAGGCCCTGACCCAGCAGGCAGCCCCAGTTGGCATTTGGGTGCAGTTACCAGTTGCCTGTTTTCGTTTTGAGTCTGGGTTTGTGTTTTGGATCATTGTGACTAAGCAGGAACACCTTGGAATGAAGTGAGGCCACATTTTGCTGTATTTATTGATAAGCTTCGATTGATTATATTCACTTTGCATATGTTTTGAGAGATTAATATCAAAATAACACCGAAAATTAACCAAAGCTGATTTTTTATGAGATGCGCATAATTAATCCGAAATATGAATAATATACATATTGTGTTTCACATGTGAAAAATACACTTTATTTTTAGCTTTAAAGAACAAAATTAATATTACATTTATAAGAAAATGAAATGTCAACAAATCATTTTGGAGATATTTTCAATCACTTTGTTGCCATGTATCGCTGTAAGTATTTAATAAAGTTGTGAACTTTTCTCAGGTGGCAGAGTTATCATTTATCTTGTCTTGAAAGGCCTGCCAAGCTACCATTTTGCCAGTCATAAGCAAAAATGCTTACGAGTAATGAGTTTTAAAGTAATTTCACTTTCATATTGTCGGCTTGTGCAGGCGTTTCTCTTTGGTCCCAAAAAAAAAAAAAAAAAAACCAGCCAAGACCGACTAAAGTGAGCCAAACAAAACGAAAGACTTAAGCAACGAACTTTGTCGCAGTAAACGATGCAAAATAAACGTATGCAAATATAAGATGGTTGTTTGCTGTTGCTGTCGCATTTGGAGTGTTGGAGGCGCTTCCCTTTTGCCGCACTGCCAGGATAAACAAAGACCTTAAGCAGACAGCAGGATGTGTCAGACATAATTTTCATAATTTTACGCCACAAATCTGCAAAAATTTCTTGGGCATTACTTACGCCAGCCCGCACCGGCAGTAGTCCGGCCAGTACCCTCGCACCCCCCGTTCAACTTCGCTGTCCCATTTGCGGGCTGTGCGGTTTTTTGAAATTTAATACCGCACCAGCAACAACAACAGCCGGTACAACAACAACACCTACCCAAGCAACGACAGCGGCAAATGCAATTTAGCAAACTTCTCGTCGCCGTCGCCGTCGTCGTCGTCGTCGTTGCTGTCGTTGGTTTGCGGCTTGAGTTCTGGCGTTGTAGTTGGGGCACTGCAGAGGTGTGAATATTTAACCGGATATGAGTGAAACGCATCTCTCAGGCGCGAAAGGACGACGCCTTCGACTTGGCCTCGCGTCGCGTCGCGACACAATTCAAGCTAAATACGAAGCAGGAGAGGTAGTTGAATAAGACGACGACGACGACGACGACGACGACGACGAAGAGTTGCAGACGGAGACTGACAAACGAGTGCTGTGAAATGGAGTGAGGAGCGTCAGGCGGGGTTGAGGGTTGGCATTTAATAAAATGATAGACTGACAGTGCGGGAGACAGGTCGGCGCTGCCAACAACAAGAGCGTCAGCAAGACGGAGACACCCCCAATGCACACACAATGTACCACAGCATTGCCAAGCTGATCGAATAAATTGTTGCGCTCCTGCTGCGCTGGCAGCAACTGAAGTGGCTTCTCAAGGCGTAACCTGCGCTCCAATGAGCCCAACCGACAAACCGACCAATCTGAGATGCCAGTTTGGCTTCGTTTTGATATATTTAATTCGCTGCTTGCTGTTTGCTCCGCACTTCGATTTCGGCCTGGCTGTCATTTTGCAACAAAAACACATTTTTTGCTTTCAGAACGCATTCGCATGTAAACAATCGAATTACATATGCTCCTTTGGACTTAACACCAAACAGATTAGATGAACAGCAGCAGCGACTATATTTGCCAGTCGCTGCCTGCATTTGATTCCCAGGCGAATGCAAAAAGTAAAAAAAAAACCAAGTAATTCGCTGCGTCCGAGTTTTGTTTGGATTTTTTGAGATTTGAGGAGGTTTTGTTTTTAGTCTTGGTTTTGGATTTTGCTATGGCATGCCATGCCATGCAGCTTCGTGCAGATACGTACTCTAACAGTGATGGCGATCAAATAAAATGGAAAAAAAAGCACGACGACCTTTTCACACCTTCCACTCGTATTATAGGCCATAACAAAAGGCGCTGGGTATCAATTTCACTTGCATCCGCTTTTGACAAATTCCCCTGAAATCTACATTTGCGTCTCGTCTCTCGCATTTGACAAATTTCGACTCTGGGAAACTGAAACCGAACTCGTGCAGTCGTGCCGCCAACAAATGGCGCCACATTTCTAGAAAACCTATTTATAACTTACTCTTACAATATTAATAAAAAATAAAAAATAAAAAAACAAATAACAATTCAACTTTTCTAATTCCTCGCTTTTATTTATTATAGATTTTAATTGCAAATGAAAGCCAAATGTCGCCATTGGACGCCTACGAGCGTCTGCCTGAGAAATGGCGAAGTCAAAATGCCAAGCGATAAGTTGTCATAACTTTGAGCCAATGTCCGTTCAGTGCATGTAAATTTGCCAACCAGTTGCAGTTTCAATTTCAATTGCTGTTACTGTTGTTGTTTGAATAATTTTTATGGCAAACGCCTGTCAAATGCAATTGAATGAATGCGGTCTGCCAACGAGGCGACTCGGCCTCGGCCATACACGGCAACAGCAACAGCAACTGTGGCATTTAGCTTAACAAGCGATTTTACAAGGCAAGCTTAAGCTAACGCCACTAACTGTTTAAGTTAAATATTCCATATCTTTATTTAATTGTATTTGTTCAAAATATGAAGAGTATTTTAAATATTTCGTTCAACATATGTATATTAATTATTAATTAATTACGATAGCAGATAGAAAACAGCTTCAAAGTAATTAATTAGTATAACTATATTTTAAATATTTAAAGCAATAAAAGTCATCATTTTTATGCAAAATATAACACATCTTTAAATATAACACATCCAAAAAATATAAAATCAAAGTTTAAAGTATAATTTAATTTATTAAGCAACTATTAAAAATCAATGCGTAATAATATAAGAAAAATAAGAATATGAAAATGGGGTCTTAATAGAATAATGAGCAAGAGTGGCATCGTAAAAAATATTTATTAACTTTAGCGATTTATTCGCATAATTTTTCCAGATTGTATTTATTTGGTTGATTTTACGCTACTTCTACTAACTAAATGAATTAAGGATTTAAATTTATCAACAAACAATAAAGGGTAAATCGAATTCGATACTTCGCTATATTATTTACTTATGGGCTTGTTAGGAGCTTGATGCTCGTAAATTCAATTGAGTGCCTTAAGCATTCAAGTGATTTACGCCAAATGTTTATGGCAAATTCTGAGCTGCTTAGCGTTTTACCTGCCAAGCAGCCAAGAGCTGCTGTGGGCTTATTTGTCTTATGGAATGTTGGGCTAATCAGTGCATAATTAATATTAATTTATATGTAAGCTAAAGTGCATTTATCTGCAGCTCAAGTGGCTTTTATTTCCAATTTGCATTGCAACGCTTAATTTATGGGGCAATTGTCGCAAGGCGCCTATTAACATAATCCAACACATTCTCGCCTCATTAATTTATATCGAAGCGAAAGCAATGACAACAACATCACAACAAAAGCAATGAGAGAGCAAACGAGGCGTAGAAAGCGGGAAATAGATGGAAATTGTAACAAGTTCAGGCCAAGTCAACAAGCACTTGGCACATTTTGTGGCCATTTCACAGAAGTTGGGCACATCCCCAGCTCCAGCCCCAGCCCCAGACCCAGACCCAGACTCAAAGAGTTCTGACACTCACACACACACACACATACACGCGCATACACACACCTGTAGTAGTCACAGGGAGAGGCAGTGAAAGACACAAACTGGTCACAAAGACAACTGAAAAAGTTTTCGTTTCGTTTGGTTTGCTTTGGTTTGGGCCATTCTTGAGTTTGTTTCGAGTTTATTTTGTTTTTTCTTAACGAGGCGCTGCCAAGTCACTGTCAAAATATTGAAATAAAGGAATTTTCAATTTTAATTTCTTTAGCGCGCATCGCGTTTACTCGAAAAAGGGCCAACAGTCGTGGCCAGTGGCAGGGGCAGGGGCAGTGGCAAGTGGCAGGGGCGGCCGGGGAACCGAAACGTTAACGTTCCAAGGAAGTGACTCTGTTCTTATGTTAATGATTGTTATTTTAAGCGTTAAATGAGCGTGGGTAAATAAAATCTATGAAAATTAACAATACAGCCAACTAGAAATTGAAATTGACGCATGCAACAAAATTACAATTGTTAGTTTTAAAGTATTTCTCTCAAAACTAAACAGAACAAAGATCAGATTTAAATATTATTGTAATGTTACTAGAGTGCTGGAAAGAAGTTAAAAGTTAGTTTTGGATGTTATCTTTATATATATAGCTTATCGTGACTTATTGGCAAACTTATTATCATTGTCAATCAATTTAAATTTTCCACTGTTCGTTCTGTAGTCCTGTTGTTGTTGTCTTAAAAATGAGCAAAACCACACATTTCTTTTACTTATATATTTGGTAATTTTAGTATATATATGTAACCTTGAAGGCAAGCGTTTATTCACTTTCGTTCTGGATAAGGCAATGTTATTCAATCTTAGACGACTTCTAAACGAAGTCCGCCTACTTTACTCGATAATCACTTTCTGATCGGACCCATAATTTGTGCAGTTAACGCACTCAAATATTATTATAATGTGTTTCTTAACCGCGCCTGCGTAAATGTTTTCTTTATGCTGGTAGTTAAAGTACACATGGCGGGTGTTGTTATTTTCATAAGCTTTGCCTCAGCTCATTTTGTGCTTTCTCATTTTATGCAAATTTTACTCAATATGCAAAACATAATCATTTTGTTATAAGAACCAAAAAAGAACTACACAAAAACTCAACCTGAAGTTAAAGTTGCAGCTTAAGTGGAAGTAGGAGTCGAAGTCGAAGTCGGAGTCGAAGTTGGAGTTGAAGTCTCGGGCGCAGTTTCAAACACGCCCCAGCCTGAAGTTGCCTGGGCAATAAAGCAGCCAACTAAATAACTCAAACTATCACGAGAGATGCGCAAACATAGAAAGAGGGAGTGCGAGAGGGCTGCAGAGGATGAAGAGCAGTCACAGGAGGCAGGAAGCATACACAGGGCGGAGGACGATCAATCGTTTAAAAATTTAAATAATATATATGTTTGTCAGTCGGCGGGCAAAGCGAAAACTGTAACAGCCAATGTCGGAGTTGAAGTAGGTGGAGCAGCAGCAGCATCAGCAGCAGCAGCATCAGCAGCAACAGCAGCAGCAACTTTGCACATGGAGTCAAGAAACGAGAGTCGTGGCAAGTTCAGTGAGTTGAACGCATATCGGCGCATGCCTGTCGGCGATTTATGCTTAAAACGGTGCAGATTCTTATGTTGCTCTGCTGTATGCCAGTGTTTTGCCGGTGCCCAGTCAAAGGAGCTGCTACACTGCAAGAGATCTGTGCACAACGGTCCTGGAACCAAGCACCAGCTACAGCTACAGGCCCAGACAGCTAGGCTGCTTATTAAGCGATCTAGTGATTTTAAAGCAGGTTAAGGAACTTTTTTGGTGCATGCCACCATGGAACGTGTGTCGCCGTGTCGCAGCCTTGACAGTCAACCACTGACTCCCAGTTAAACAAGTTTCGCAAAACCACCACAACGACAACACCTTCCCGTTTCAGTTATAGTTCCAGTTTCAATTCCTAGCCAGTCCTAGCTTGGTCTAGGCAGCACTTTGCATTTTGAGCCTATTTATTGGCAGCACACAAACAAATTAACAGCCAAACATAAAACAACAAAAATAATAATAACAGCTCTTGTAGAGCTCCGATACTTGGTATGGGCAATGGGGGCGTTTAATTGATTCAAATCGAATTCATTGGAAGTTTCGACGCGTTAATCTCTAAGAAAATAAGTAAGAATGCAATGGTCGACTGCTCTCGACTAACAGATACTCTGCAATTATGTAGAAACTTCCTTTACATCGTCAACAAATAGATTGCATCTAAGAAATAAAAATGCTTTTGATAAATATTCATAATATTGATCTGCGATAATCTCGAAGCCAACTTCCAACAAAATTCGGGCTTATCTCATTTCCTAGAAGAAACGTTGAAAGTTGTGATGGATCTATTAAGATGCTAGATTGAAAATATAGCGTCTGTTTATCCCCTTTAAAAAAGTACAGGGTATAAGCTGATTGTGTGTGTGTGTGTGTTTGTTATGTTTGCCCTGCCCAGCCGCTAAGCCACCGCTAATGCAGAATCATTGAAGCAAATTAATGAAGCTGCGAGCAGCTTAAAGAAAATTGTAAATCGAGTTTGAAATCGCGCCACAATCAGTCATAAGTCCCACAGGAATTGACACACAGATGAAATCCGAAGACGCAATGAATCACTGCGAGGCAAGCGAGCGCTTCACAATAATTTCAATTTGGATTTCTCAAATCGATTGTCGCAGCTAAGCTACCTCAACCCCTCAGCCCCGCCTGACGAAGGTGTGACAGCTGCCGGCAACTGCGATTGCGTCTGGGGCTTGGTTTCTGTTATCTCCCTAGCCCCCTGCCCTCCACACACCTTGTCAGCTGGTGCCCCCGCTTGTAATGTAGCTCAATTAATTGTAACGTAATTTCCAGTAGCTGCCTTACGTCTGAGCTTTCGACTTGGCCAGCACTTAGATGCATCTGTCAGCGAGCTGTCAAAGCTACAACCACAATGCACAGCTCTTGATTTTGAGTTTCTTGAATCGACACAAAAAGTTCAGTTATTTAAATCAATTTCTAGAGCTACTTACATACATATGTAGATATATTTTTATGTAGGTATAGACAAAAAGCTGAACGGATGTTTGCCACTAACGCAACCACAATAAATCTCTCAACCGCAAATGTGGCCGCGCAGCTTTGTCACCATTTCTCGCATATTCTTTTTTAATGAAATTCAAAATGTTGCCCCATTTGCTTTGATTGTGTTTTGCACGAAAGAAGTAAATGACAATAGCTCTGCCAGGCTTGGAAGGTTCAAAAGGTGTGCCCCGCAAATGTGCCACCGTTGCTGCGGTTTCTGCCTAAGCGGTTCCCTTGATTATCTGCACAATCTGAGAAAATGCGAGGTGACGCTCCGCAAGCACCGCCGACGCCTCTGCCTGTCATTTCGCTTGGCATCTGGGGCCGAAAGTTGAGCACGAAGCCACAATTGGTTGTCGTAGTATTAAGTGTTTTAAGTTTTAATAATATTACTGTCAAACTACCTCTTAATAGTTATGATAATTTTAAATACCCACAACAAAATGATTTGCTAAAATATTTATACTACTTAATAACTCCAACTTGTTAGCGAACAGGAACAACACATTAAGAAAAACACCACATTTAAATTAAACATTCAGAGATAGGCATAAATGTCAGCGTTAAGTTAAGTGTTAAATCAACTTAAATTTAAGCAAAGGCAAACGGCTTCGTTAGGCCTCCAAAAAGTGTTTGTAATTTTGCGCCTATTCATCATTGGCAACGAGGGTGTCGCTCCAAGGTCTGTCAAACATTTGCAAATGTCATAATTGCACACATTTTGATTACATTTTTGTCGCACATTGAAAGATAAAAAAAAAAGTGAATGTCATTTATGAATCAAATGCCGCTGGATTAATTTGGCGACACCAAGCACATTCAGCATGCAATATTCACATTTACATTCGCCTTCAAGTTGCTGACGAAATCGACACAAGCGACTCTCAGGCTACCTGCCACCTGTTGCAGCGATTATGTCGAGACTTTACATATACATATATATCTAGTATCTGTTTGCCAAAGCAACGTGTAGCAACATGTTAAAATTTGCACCACGCTGCGTATGATTAATGTTGCAGTTGCAAATTGCAGCGCCCCTCTCACGCTGTCAATCAGTGCGCACTGAAATTTGTCCTACATTCCGCATTAGGACAATATATTATAGAATTTATTATATGTGAGATATGTCAAAATACACAAATTTGAACACATTGATCGATAGGGCAAAACAAGTGAGTAAAAAACCAAAGAAATTGTATATTAGATTAAGGGGCTTGCAAACAGTTACTGAAATATAATGAAAACATCTCAGTACAACAAACAAATTCAAAATATGAAAGTCACTCTATTTTATTTTTTAAAAATTAAAGTGAGTGAATAACAGATATCTAGATGAATGATAAACTTTAAAGAATATTACGTACCCTTGTTTTTCCTGACAGACAGTCTAAATTGGAAGACACATTGTTGACTGATGATCATATGTAAAACTTAACAAAAAAACGCTTTTTGGGCAATGCTTACGAAAATGTTGCTAACATTTTGATTAAAAATGGGCCACAGTCAGATAATGATTTTGCTAAAGTTACTTTTACTTTGATTTACAGTCTTGGCGTAAGATTTAGTTTCGTATCGATTATATATTCAGTTAACTGGCGCTATTCACAAGCTGCTCAACTAAATTATGCAGTCCAAACAGAGCATTATCTAAATTACTAATTGCTAAATCTACAGCCTGAGCATTGCTGATATTATATAACCTGGCTGGTCGAACGTCTGAAAGCGGAAGTAGTACTACCAAGAGGGTGGTCAGCCCGTTCAAAACATTGTTTTTGTCAGCTATTTAACATGGCGAAACATGGATAGATAGAGTTGATTGGAGAGATGCAGCGTTATGTGTAATCAACGGATTCCAAAGCAGCCGCTCGTCTATGGCTCTACTGAGTTTCCGGGAAGAAATATGTACTCGCATTGGCTGGCATGCAAAACAAGCAAACTGACAGACAGCCAGTGAAGCAGGCAGTAAGGCAGTGAGTCTGCCTTGCTGGCTGGCTGGCTGGCTGGCAGGCTGGCTGGCAGTCAGCGACATGCAAAGTCGACAACAAGAACAAATTGCTGCCGCTTGGCAAAGACAACAACAAAGACAAAAACAACAACGAAGACAACGACAACTACAACTTGGCCATGGCCAAGACGGCAGCTCAGTCATAACTCAGGCAATTGGCTTGTTAAGCGATTTTCCAATATCCCAACAGCTTCAGTTCTGCAGAGTTCAGCATTTTGTAATTACGTGTAGTATCCATCTATCCCCCGTCTAGGGCGCGTGCGTGCCCAGCCAGCCATATGGATATTTATATTTTGCGTACGGGCTTTTCGGCCTTTGGCGCTTTTCGACTATAAATATCCATATGCAGTATATAGTAGAAGTAAACGCAACGCATGTGGTTGGTGTCTGTCCCGTCTGTCTGGGCCTGGTTATCGCCGCCGCTGCCGCTGCCGTAGCAGCAGCTGTTGGCGGTGCCGCATATTAAGCTATTTTGTGAGAGCGCTTATCAAACGCATGCAAAAAACAAGAGAGAACAACAATCTTGGGCACGCCGCAGATTACATACCCTTGCAGACAGGACAGTTCACTTGCTGACTTCTAAATTTCATTGTTTATTGAAAAAACTGACCGTTTGTACCTTTGTGAGGTATATATATTTAAATATATAGTGTGATGTTGAGCTTGGTGCAGCTAACTTGATAAAAAGATGTTTATCACACAAAAACTATTCATATTTAATTAAGACAGCATTAAAACTTTGCTCATGAAAAGATTGGCATACGTCCTTCTGGCTATATCGACCCACCTAATAATCCTGCTTAAGATTTGTGGAGTCAGAGTCGTTTTCTTCAATGCGATACAAACTAGACGAGAAAACTAAAATACCCTCTGCCAGAATTTACAAACAGAAGAGACATGTGTATGAGAGTGCATCCAGCGCATGTCCATGTCGATGGTGGCTAGATGCACCAAGATGCACCATCCATATCCTGCAGTGGCAGCTTGAAAATGATTTATAGAAAGCTTTCATTATTTATAGCTGCCTCAGCTCAGCGCTGTCAAATAAGTTGAGGCAATTAATTAGGCGGCCCCTGCATCAGCTTAAATTCTGGTGCCGAAAGCAAATATTGATGCGCGCTTAAAGTATGCAGATAATAGCGGATGCTGCTGCTGATGCCATAGCTACGTGGATCAGAGAGCAACTCAGTTGATCGGCAGCAAACACATTCATATTTTTCGGATGTTATTCCATGTAGACCTACTTAACAATCGTTTAAGTGGCTGCTGATTCTCCAGAACTACAACCCTTCAGTTTCAAGCTAAATTAATGTCTCTTATTCTATTAAAATCTTATTCAAAACTAATAATAAAAATTATAAGCCGTTTCTTTAGTGCAAAAGATTGTTTCCGTAAAAAGGTTCCTTTAAAAAAGAATTCATAATTTTGTATAAGCAGCAAATCTGATTTTGAATTATAGATTTAGTAACTATAAAATATAAGCAATGCTCTTTAAGTCACATCCCAAGCACTGAAACTTGTCTACCAGCCTGAAGTAAGTAGCTGTTGTCCTATAGATGTTACCACAAAACGCACAGCAGCTGTTGGGCATAAGTAGTTTATTGTTGTAGTGCCTTCAGTTACATTTTTATGGCCAACATTTCAAACTGAAAGTCAATGTAGTACTGTGGGAACTCCTTTTCGACTGGCGTGCAGCTAATTGGATTAATATGTATGGCTTTTAAATGCTTGCTCATTAGTGTTAAGCAAGCATTTTAATTTAGGGCCAGCGGCCGCTTATTTGATACGCCTCATTTAAGTGAAATGGAAATGGCAATTTTCGGTCAAGTGGCGGAGCTTAAGTTTGACCATAAAAACACGTGCCAAAAAAAAAAAACAAATCGACTGGTAAAATCACAACGTAAGCAAAGACGAATCCAAATTCAACTTCAGCCAATTCACAACAAGAGAACGCAACTGCAAAAACCGAAACCATTCATTTGTAGTATGCGTCATTAACTGAAGGCGCGTGTTAGCCTTTTTTGCGACTCTTTTCTGAATCCTGAGTTGGAGTTAAAGTCGCAGTCGCAGTCGAAGTTAAAGTTGGCAATAAAATTGCGCTGCCTGCCAAATTAGAGGTTACCAAAATGGCAATACAAAAGATGAGGGAGTGTCAGCTGGAAAGACACGAGACTAATGTATATAAGCAAGTACGAGGGCGGGTGTTAATAATAGGCGTGATCAGTGGTTAGCAGCAAATCAGATATTAATTACTAGGCCATTAGCATTAAAAACTACAAGCAAAAAGAATTAGATAAGATGCTTAAAATAGTTAGCACTAATGTCTTTCATTTTATTATTATAATTATTGCTTATGAGTCTTATTATATAAAATATATGCAACATCCTTACGCTGACCTGGTAGTCGAAACCGTAACTACGCTGTTACATTAACCAATCTTTTACTTAACTTCTTCTCAAAATGCCCAACTCAACTTAAGGCACTGGAAAAAGATCTTAAGTCCTCTGACAGAAGTCCATAACATTGCGTGATGCTCATTGCAAAGCACTTAGAACTTGCTGAAGACCCAAAGTGATATTTTATATTAGCTAAAGAGCCAAAAGAGTTTCTTTCTTCTATTTTGCGCTTGTTCTAATTGAAATAAATCAGTTTCGTGCCTCGGTTAATATTACCAAGGCCCATTTAGCGTCACTAATGATGCCAAAGTAGAGAGATAATGCGAAAGAGAGAAAGAGAGAGAGAGAGAGAGAGAGAGATAGAGATAGAGAGGGAGAGAGATGGGAGGCAGGGAACTAGCTTAACTAATAATTAATCGTGGCTGAGTGATTTGGTGAATTCACGACATTGATTTGGCCAGAATGATAATAACATAATTGTTGAAATCTGCTGTAGCTGCAAATCGAATTTGTTATAATTGAGCTCTCGATCATAATCAATGGAAGTGGAAGTGGATGGAAGTGGAGCACTGACGGGGCAAGAACCAGCAATTGGGGCGGACTGTAAACACGACTGATATTATATAATTGAGAGTATTAAAATGGGCCTCTCTTTCTGTTTGTTGCTGCTGTTGCTGTTTGTTGTTGGCTCGTTTGCTGCGGTGATTTGCAGCACGTACTTTGGCCAGCTGGCAGCTTCTTTTTAACTGGCGTTGCCCGCTAACAAATTAATAAATGATTATTATATTACGCGGGCCGTTAAGTAATGCGATTATGACATAAAGAGCACACACACAGACACACACACACACACACACACCGCCAATTGTTTTTTAGCGCTAAGAGTTCAACTGGGACTCAGACTTTATGCTTCTGTGTATATAGATATGGAGAGCGCAGATGCGTTTCTGTGCGACGCCAGGCAGCGGCAGCAGCAGCAGCAGCAGCAGCCACAGCAGCTCTTTGCGTCAATAATTTATCCATTTAGATTGCACGCGCCTGATTGTGTGCTACGTGGTCCGCTGGCTGGCTTTTAGACGGTAGCCTAGCCTGCCACCACAGACGACTGGCTGTGGGGCTGCTCTTTGGGCTATATAGGGGGCATGGCTCCGGGCGCTGCCCACAGATGATTTAATGCACCAAATTATAAAATTGTTGTTGATTTAATTTTTATAAGTGTAAAAAGCAGGCCAACTCTTTCATTCTCATCGCCAACTGTCTGACGATCAGTCAGTGTGCAGCTACTCGTCTTTATTACCTGGTTACCTGTTACCTGTGCTGGAAAGTTGCGCCAGGTCGAGCCGAACCGAGCCGAGCCGAGCTGATCTGAGCTGAGCTGAGCTGTGCTCTCTTCAGCTTGTAACCATGTTTCGCAGTTTATCGCAATCTTAGCCGCAACCGAAAACCGCTGCCAACACCGGCGAACGTGACATGTGAATTAGGCAGCCAAAGACATGGACATGGACACGAACTAAACTGGCAAAGGAACAGGTGCTGGTGCTGCTGCTGCTGCTGCTGGACAGCCACCGCAAGAAACCACAGAAAACAGACAGCCGGGGCTCCCTCCAATTTATCGTGTTTTATTAATAAATTAATTGACGCAAATGTGGTGCTGGCATTAGACATGATCGTTAAACTGCTCTTTAGGTCACAACCGAAAGCTTGTTATGAAGTTAGATCAATTTAGGACCTCACTATTTGTTAACCGAAGTCATTTAGCTATTTGATGTAAGAAACCGTTTAAGCAGCGAATTCACCGAATTGAAAATAAGCAAAGGCCAAGCTTAGATAGCTAATTAATTTAATGAATTATTGCTCATTTTTCTGTTCCCAAGTATTATTTATTGGTATAAAATGCAATTGTGTACTAAACAAATTGATTTATGTTTTTTTTTTGATTTAACAACTCAGCTGTTTAGACTATATATTGTGTGAATATTAGCAACGCGCTTTTGTTATTCAGATCAGTCGTTTAATGATTGAAGACAATTGCTTAAAATGCTTACAAAATTTAACTAAATGAATTCTTAGTAATTAATTATATTAATTATTAATATTTGTTTATCCTTTAGAATAATGATTTTTGCAATAACATAAATAAATTAATATTAATGAGAATGATGGATTCTACGTTGATGAATTAACTTAGCTCGCCTTTAAGAGATAATAAAACACAATTTAAGCTATCTAAATTTAAGATCATTGAGAATTTTATTTAATTGCTTGCATTTAGTTTTATATCGCTGATTTCATTCTGAGTGCTTTAACGTTTTCCAATCAGCTTTAGCTTTGTACTTTTAGGCTGCTCGGCCAGCCAATTAAAAGAAGTTGTGTATTTTTATTTTTGGCCCTTAAGCAACCAGCAGCAGCAACAACATTGAGTTTCGACAATACCACCACCCGCTGTTGCTGTGGCATGAAGAGCTGGTAGTCAATAATCGAAATACTAAACCCGCGCTTAATGCAACAGCAGAGGCAACCCGCAGGCCGGCAACGTGCACAATTTGGCGCCCTACTTCGGGGCACCTACGCAATGAGAATGTTGTTGGATTTTTGGAACCACTGCATTGCATTTTCAGTGCCATGTTAAGTGTTAATAAATCGCAGCCCCAATGAAGATCACGGAAATTTGTTTCAAACTGTTTTTATATTACTCTTACAACTTCGTTTTTGGGCAACCCTTTTTTTTATTATTTTTTGGTTGCCCTTTTATTACTTAACAAATTAGCCCAAATTAATCAGAAACGAAAGTAACGCCACATGCAGCACTTAGGGTCAAGACAAATGACTTGCGGCGCAGTGTGAGGGATACCCAAATCCGAAACCGAACTTAAAACCAAATGCACTTGGGAGGCCGTGAAAGACAAAAAACGGACCAAAATAAATACATTCTAAACATTTTACGAGACGACATTAAGCGGTACTCGAGTGACACATCCACAACACACAGCGGAGATGCGTAAGTGCAGCGTATTCTGAAACAATTTGCAAGCTTTCAATCAAGCAAGCTTCTTGCAACGGCAACTGGGAACTGAGAGCTGGCAACTTGGCTCTAATCGATCAAAAACCCGTATGGCAGGCACATGTTGTGGCAGCCGCGTTCGATTCCATCATTCATGCGATCAGCATTATCTGCCGTCAGGCATCAAGCCGATGCCTCGCGATGCAAAGCTTCTTCCAAGCACCAACCAACCAACATGGTACACAGAGGTGCCCCACAGTGCCCCAGCCGCGTCTCTCGCTCGCTGTCTGTAAAACGTTCTCAAAAGCGTAATTAACGTTCGCATATTTTGCTGTCGGATTATCGCCCGTACTGCGTTCATCAGCGACAAAAGCTTCCTGTGTAAATTGAACGAATAATTGCGCGACTAACTGTAAAAAGACGCGACTGGAAAAAGAAACGCACTCTCCAGAGGATTTCACCTGGTAATAGCGTCTAGCTGACTGTGACCCTGCACCCAATTAACTAATAACAAATGCCAGCAATTAATAACTCGCTTGACAAACGCTGCTTTATGAGGGTGGTCTTTCTGTTTTCCTATCGGAAAATGGCAGCGACTTTTCCCAGCCAAATAGGGTCATAAAAACTTAAAGTAAACAATACAAATACGTCGATTTTACCAGTCAGTGTCAATTCTCGAGTGGTCTGCCTTGTGTTTGTAAAATGATATGAGCACTTTTCAGTAACAATCTCAATCTCTTACTCTCTATATCTATCTATCTCTCTCTCTCTCTCTTTCTCTCTGTCGCTGCGTCTTTCACTGGCTTTGTCCCTTTTTCCATTGATGGGCACTCGGTAATTTCTCAAACGCTAATCCTTCGGGTCGCTGCTTATCGCCCGCGCCCCGAGACGCTAATTTGATGAGTCATCTGTACCGACTTCGTCGTCGTCCAGTTTGCGATAGTCATCTGCCTATCGTTGAAGGGCTATAAGTGAACATACCCCCAACCCTTCGTTCCCCGGCCCAGTTCCCATTCCCGGACCTAGGTTTACCTGTTTGACTATTGTCGTAAATTTAAGGCTTGTCATTGAATGGGAGTGCTGTGAGCATCATCTAGGGACTACTATGTTTGTATTGAGTTTTCGTAGAAAATGTCACAAAAATAAAAAAAAAGGAATGTCAACACACGCACACACACAGCGCACACACACGCACACAGGAGAAAGAGAAGAAGAAAAGTATGTACACAGTTAGATAGATGATAATCGGATCGTTGCTCAGAGCATATACGCATTGGGTATCTCATTTCTAAATAAAAGGCCGCAAATGAAAATGGTAACAATAGAAACTGTCTAGCGTTGTTTGAATTGTTGTTGTTATTGTTAACCCTATTGTTGTTGCCGGCTGTTCAATACTTACGTTGATATCCGAGAGCCAAAGGCATTTAAAACTTATCGACTCTGAAACAGAGCCGAGCCGCATTTATGCGCTTCATTAATTTGCTTTCAATTCAAGGATATGCTCTGTCTAGATAAACTCTGTGATGGTCGATGGAATGTGTCTACAATTTCACCAGCTGTTCCTTCCCCCATTTAAATAATAATACCAAATGTTCGAATTTTTCATTAAAAATAAGAAATAAACAAAATTGTATACCCATATTTAAATTATTAGAGAAAAACTTGTTTGGATTGATTTTGTAGTTAAGATTGTTGAAATTTTGTAAAGTGCTGAAAACAATCTTGATCAATTCCAAATTTGTAATCGTTCGAAAAAACATTCGAAAGTTTTGGAATTTGGAAATTAAGTTATTGCTTAGCATAAGATGCTTTTATTATACTACTAACCAAAAGTTGTATTAAGTGCTGGCCATAAAATGAATCAATTTATAAATTTCTAAGAAACTAGAAAGATTGTGCTCTCATCGTTTAATCCTGACTTTTTATAGATGTGCAGAATGTTTGACTTAATTGCGCATACGAGAGACGGAAAAATCACACATAAACATTTAAATTTATGTAATAAAAACTTTATACATTTTCGAATGAACGTAAACAGCTTTGGAAGAGCGCCAAAAAATCATGAATGGGGATCAAATGTCGGCTTTGGCTTTTTGATTTGCCAAAAAATATAACAAAAAAAAAGAATAAATAAGGAAAAAGGAAAAGGCAAATTAATTGAGTTTGTGACTCTGCCGTTGTCTAATTCAGAACTTTTGGGCGCACCCTGGCCTGACCAGGCTTGGTCTGGTCTTTTCTTGTCTGGCCTTTGCCTTTGCCTGTGCCTGGCTGACTCATAGGCGCACAGTTCGAGAGTCCATGGTGATTCGACTGCCCCCCGCCGTTGTGCTATCATAAAAACAAACAAAAAAAAAAAAACGATGCCGCCGTCGCAGGTCTTGCGAAAGGAAGTGCCATGAAAGATTCGGTCGCCTACTCCAGAGCTGTCAGCTTATCATTTCGCTTTTAGCGCAACCTCTCAGAAACGGTGTCCTGCCTGTGTGTATGTGTGTGTGTGTGTGTGTGTGTGTATGCTTGTGTGCCTGGCTCATTATCAGAGCGCGCTCAATGGAATGCAATGGTAACATCTTCTGTGGCCCATTCCATGCCATTCTTTCGCTCTCTCATACATTGCGTGTTTCGACTCAAGTCTCTGTGGCGCTCCGGCATTCTGGCATCTCGTGTTATCCTTGCTCTTGTGCTCAATTTCGGCTACTTTTGGCAACCTTATAGGTGTGTCTATGTATGCATCTGTGTGACTGTCTTTCTTTGTATTTGTGCTTGTGTGTGTGTGTGTGTGTGTGTCGTGTGTTCGTGTCGCATGTCGCCCGGAATACTCGCTGTGTTGCCTTTGTCCGTCCGCCGTCGCTGCGATAAGGTTTTAAGTTATGACCTTTTAAAATGTCCAAATGCGACGATAACACGTGATTACTACAAATGTATTCCGAGAGTGCAGCGACCAGAAACCAACGATGAAGTCAGGACGCCAGTCAGTTGCGAGAGAGAGAGCGAGATTGAGAGTGAGAAAGAGGATACAACATACAACATGCCTTCAACATACAAGAAGTCGCTCTTGTCGACCAACAGTAACAAATTGTTTTGGCCCCCAAACCTAAGAAATGAAATCTTAAATCACAGTTCCGCCCCTTTTGCGTTTTGGGCCAAGCTTCTGTCTAAGATCATCACCGATTGTCGAAGCACTGCAGAACATTTACTGCAAAATGGTTAAATTGGCCAAGTGGCCAATTCGCCAGTCGCCAGTTGTGATCGTCGTCATCGTAGCTATACCATGTGAACCAACAATAAATATCGATCAAAACGTCAATTTTTATCTATTCCACAAATCGATTGCACAGTGTGGCCAGCATTAAGATTCATAAAGATATTGACATTAAATGCAAAAATATATGCAAAAAAATTAAACCTAATTTGGAAAACAGTCAAAATCTGGTAGCCCGAAAAAAATCGCAGCAAATACAAGTTTAATATTTGAAATAGCTTGTAGGCAAATTTTAATATTTAATAACATTTTTGAGCAATCACACAAAAATTAAATACTTGAGCTTTAAGGCTCGCAATAATGTCAATTTTATCTTATAGCTCTCAGGTAAAGTGTGTTACTTTATATTTATAAGTTCTTAGTACTAATTCTAGATTGGTCTCATTTTCAATGCCTTTTGTGACACTGTGCAACTGAACGGGCATTTTGTAAATTGTTGCGCCTTGCATAATTTTTGCATAATTCTTGTTTTATTCTGCGCGCCTTTGCTCGCTGCTTCAGGAATTTTCCTTTTTCTCTTCCTTTTTATATTTATTTTACTTATTTCGCTTCATTTTTATATATTTTCTTTCCTTTTTTTTTATTTTTTGCATATGTCGATTGTTGGCTTGATATCCGTGGCGGACAACGTTGCAAAGAAATGCTGGAAGGGATTCTGCGCTCTCTGCTGCTTATTATAAGTGATCTGTCCCCCTATTCCCCTACTCCATACGCCACAAGGCAAGAGGCAGGAGACCGAAGTTGCAAGTATATTGCTAATAATAACAATAATAATATGCGTTCGCTTATCAAAATTGACGTCAGATCTTATTGATATGCATCTGGAAGCGCAGTTTTGGATGCGCACAAAGGAAAATCGTGTCAAAGGACTGCTACGAAACCAGGTCTCAGGTCCAGCTACAGAATTGAGCTTAATTGAAGCGTTATTATGTGAGTGTCACATATGCAAAGTATTTTTTTAAAAATATTTGAACACCAATGCCAGCTCTCTATACGGTGGGTCTGCAGTCGACGCAGAGGTTGAGGCTGAGTCTGAGACTGTTACTGAGCTATTGCTGTGGAGTCTGCGTCCTGCTCTGTGGCATCAAGCTGTGCATACAAAACGTGCACCTTCGCTCAGTTTGACAGATGCCTCAGAATTTAAGCACCGCAGGCCATCGGGGCGCTGCTGCTGCCACAGCAGCCGCAGCCCGTCTTTTATTAATCAGCAGCACCGACCGATCATGCAGTTCAGCATGTGCATTTTGGGAAGTATGTGGGGCAGACCGTAAGGGCAGAGAGTAAGGCTTGCTTGAAAATATTATTTATATCGAATTTAATAATAATTCTTGAGCCGCTGCTGACGTCGCTCCTTCGGCTGCGTCTGTGGCTGCTGCGACTGCGGCTGCAGCTGCGTAGGCAGCGTCAGTTTTGTTGGCCAGTTTTGATCGGTGAAAAAATTTGCATTGATCGACGTTGAAGATATGGTGGCTGGCAAACTGCCAAATGCCTGATGCCCCGATTCCTGATGCTCGATTCCTGATGCCTGCTGATGTTGCTGATGCCTGCTGCCTTCAGCCGGTTGGCAGTTGCCGTCGTGATGCGGCTGCCGATCGCTTACCGCGCTTATGATGAATGATTGCGGGCGTCGGCCAGGATGGTGGGCCATTCAACTTTGACTACTTTCGCCCGGGTGAAAGGGTGTCGCCTTCGCCATCGCCATCGCCATCGCCATCGCCGTTGCCGCCGCCCTTATTAGCATGCCAGTAACGTTTCGGCAGATTTATGCCTCCGCACATTCTCACAGCAAAAAATTGGGTTACCCCGCTTAGTCCCGGCCCTTGCCGCCATCGTCTTCATCTTAATGTGCCGTTTTGTTAAATTGCAGCGTTAAGAATTGCGCACATAAAGCATTTTGTTGTCAAACTGATTTTTGATCATACATAATTTTTATCTTGATCCAAATAAGGCTTACCAGCTCCAGCCACAGCTTCAGCTTCAACTCCAGCTTCGGCCTAGGGCCACAGAAACCAGCTTGCATTGGGGATCGTTAAAATATTTATTCATGCGTGGTCAGCTGATATATATGCATGTATATATATATATATATATATATATATATATACATTGGTATATTTGTGTGATTATGAGAACGTATTAGTATATGTAGTATATTCATGGCAAATACGTAGAGCTCCAAATGAGATCCAGCCATATGAAAATATATGTACGTATTTTACGTACAAGCATATCAAAATATTTGGAAATCGATTTCTTTTGGGCGTTTCAAATCGAACGCCTTATTTGTCGCCCCAAAATGCTGTTAATAATTTGCCAGCCAAAAATGGCTAAGTGGCCAAGACTTAAGTGCACCATAACAAATCTGAGCATATAAATCTCTTGAAATTTATATTACACATTTATATTATATGGCATTCGATTTGGGCTCTTAAAAAGCGACCGAGTTCATTGCGAATTTTACGAGTGAGAGCAGTCATATTTATAATATTACGCACTGTTATGGTAAATATTTATAGCAAATGTGTGAAGTTGTGAAATGCAATAAAAACTACTGTCAACTTGGCCATATAAAAAGATTCGCTTATAGCCATATTGTCTAATTCAATAAAACTATATATAAATGTAGTAGCTTATGGCCACATTGTCAACCAAATATAGTGAGCTTTAGTCGGATTCAATAAAATTATATTAGACGCCTTTTTAAAAATCCGCTCTAAATCTCTTTGAATGAATACAATAATCGACCTCAAGACATTGACCCTAGCAGACACCAAAATTTAATCCCTTTGCTATAACTTTTTAGTAATAAGACTTTCTACAGAAACAAAATAAAAAGCTTGATTGATATTTCTACATAATCATTTTATATAGGTCAAAAAACCAACATATTTTTCGATCTTTTCGAGTTAAAAATCCGAGTACTCAAAAACTGCAGTCAAATCAATTAACTCTGCTAATTGTAGATTTAAACTACTAGAAAACACAAACTGAGAACAATTTAACTTTCCATATCTTCATTACATAATATTAGCTTGTTATTGAGTATATCTTTTGTCATAAGATACTTTTATTATGATTATAAACACAAAATGTGTTGTCTGAATCAATTTATTCAGTAAATCAACGAAATACATAATCAAAAAGACTCGAGCCTTCCTTGAAGTTCATTCACATTTGAATATGCCAAAGATGATTGTTGTTGTTGCTGTTGTGGTGGCAAAACGAAATGTGCATTTGTATTTATTTATTATCGTTGTACGTTCCCTTGACCTAGTTTAAAGGCAAGTCGCCAACAAGCCGCAACGGTAACATGTTTGCTCATAAGCAATGGCTCGGCTAACTCCCTCGCGCACCGTGGCCCCATTGTTGTTGTTGTTGTTGTTGCTGGCATATAGTATAAGCGTACACACATAAATTGGACCCCAATATCCACAAAACGACAGTAAACGGTCATTTTTATCGAAATAATTGCTTTTTTTCCGTTTGGCAGCGAAAGTTTTGATTGCGTTTCGCCTGGCGTTAGCCGAGTTAAGGCAGACATAGTACGGTTAAATCGTAATCGTATCGTATATGTATGTATATGTAAGAGCGACATCCACATATCCGTAATCCAGTACTACACTTACACACACACACACACACACAAGCATTTCATTACGCGTCCGCCCGAGGCTGCCAGCCAATCGTTGGCCAAACGAGCGTTCTGACAATTGTAAGTAACCATGTTGCATGGCCTTTGGAGATGCAGTCAGTATGTGTGTGCTCCGTGTGCTGATTGTGCATACGCACGAAATCAATAAATAAGAAGAACAAGAAATTGACCAGACTTCGGCAGTAGTAGCCCACGCCGCCCTGCCTCAACTGTGGCTGCTCCAGCTGCTGCCACAGCTCGACTCTGCCGTCGCTGCTGATGCGCGCTCATAATTCATTTCATTATTGTTTTGACATTTTATTTATTGAATGCGAACAGGCGTGCGTTGTCGATGCGTCCGCCCCCTCCACCCCCTGCCAACTCCTACTCCTTCAGCTTATGTGGGACTCCCAAGAACCTGGACCTTGGCTTGGATTATTTCACTGCCTTTTTTTTTTGAGGGCTGGGCAAATGTTTTGCGCAAATTGTTAACGGGCTTGTTTCGCTTTGCTCAAATAAGTGAAATCAATGGCCCTCCACCCCCTGCACACCGCCTTCAACACGAAATGATATCTCTGCGTGGAGTGCTGGATCTGTGTGTGGTCTGCAAACAAAAGACTTAGGCAACGAACTCGTGTGAAAAGCAGATTGAATAAAAGCTGATTTTGAAAATTGTGACGACTATTGTTGGCAATGGGCAAACAAATGAAATACTTATGATAATGAACTGGCCAGCTAATTTACATAAACGATAAAAATAATATTGAAGTGTTTACAAGACATGGTTAAGTTCGAGGTAAAACTGTTTTCAAAAAAGAAGCATCAATTAAGTTACTATTCGTTACAATCCACTAATAATTACTATAATTATTAACATATGTTTTGCTCAAATATTTATGGAATTAACAATCAATAAGAAAATCTTTGGTAAATGTTTGTTTTTAATTCTAAATGCTTAGATAGAACGATAAAAGCCGTCCGGTGCATAGAGCCAACTAAATTCAAGCAGATTCAGCTCTATTAACTATTAACTATTAACACTCGAGTCTCTACCAATCTCATTGAGCTGTGGAAAAGCATTAAATGCATTCCAATTGACATTATAAATGCAGAAGTACTTATGCGAGATGCAGCAGCAGCAGTGCACACGCCCACAACGCAACTGCCAACGCCCACACGTCTTGGCAGCAATGGATGCGATTGCCAAATGCCAAATGGCCAACAATTAATACACACCTCAGCCGCAAATGATAAATGTGTTGAACGCGAACAACCAATGGCAAATAATTTGGATCAAAAGTTATGGAAATTACCCGGTAAGAACTGATACCAAACCGATCCGATACGAACGTGCAACATTCAACTGGCAACTGTGTGAGTTAATGGAATCAAAACGCTTTAAAAAAAAAAAGGAACGAAGGAAAAGAGCAACGGCAACAACAACAAGAGACTAAAGTGACGCATGCGACAAGAAAATATGACAATATGCTAGCAAAATTAATCTTGCATAGTGAAGCGGGGCTGGACTGGAAGTTAAGTCTAGGCAGGATGCGAGCTGCCATTGTCGCCAGACCGTCGACCGGCGGTGAATGGTGAACTTGATTATGTTTTATGAGATGTGCGGCAACTGCAAGCGTGGCTGCTGCTGCGGCTGCTGCGTTGGCCACAAATCCGCCAACACTGTTGCAAGTCCGTCTGTGTCGACTGCGAACGCCATTAGATGTCGCCCATAAATTGTGGTATCATTTTTTATAAGCACTTATATGCTGACCAGGCCAACACTGGCAACACACAACCTTCGCTGGCCAAATGACCCAAGAAAAGGGCCCCAACAATGGCTAGCAAAATGTGGCGTAGATTTGTTCTTTTTTGCACCTGGTGGGCGCTAATCTGTCTACCCAATACCGATGCTGATTACGTGGGGAAGCGGGTGTGCGTGTGAGTATGTGTGTTATTGTTGTGCTCATTACGACAGCCAATCGGATGATATATGGATAATGCGCGTACCTTAATTGAAAACACATTTTGTGCGCAACAAACATGTAAATGCACCACTGTGCCGCCTACGCAAAAGCCCCTAGTCAGTTAGTCTGCAGTCCGTATCATTGTTGACGACATTTATGTCTTAATATTTTTGCTGGCCATGGCGCGAATGCAGTGGCACTCAAGCGGTACCGTTACGAGGCCAGAGCCATTAGCCTGTCCCAGGCTCCGACTGCGAGAGCTCCTCGCTCGCTTCTCTTTCCTGTTTTTTTTCAGTTAACACATGGCCGGCAAATACATTCGTATTTAAACCATTAATTTCCATTTATGGATTAAACATGTACAGTCTGAAGAGAGAGGAGAGAGAGAGAGAGAGAGAGAGAGGGAGAGAGACATCGAGAGAGAGAAAGACATTGAGTGGAGTCTGAGTTGGAGTCAGAGTCAGAGTCGGAGCCTGAGTCTGAGCCTGGACCGCACGCACAAAAGCCTTTAATAAATGCAACACCATTACGTGCAGCACATGCTTAGAGGAAGAGCATTAGCCGCAGTTGCAGTTGCTTCAACTGAAGGAGCCACCAGTTGGCCAAGGGGAACAACTCAATTGCCTGGCTTACTGACTGCTTACTGTTTGCTGCGTCTGCACAGTTTTTCCGAGCTGCTTATCGTCGCCTCTGTCGTGGTTCGCGCTGTTGTTGCTTTTCCCGCTCGCGCCCCAAATCTTTAAATGTGATTTGCATGTGATTTTTCTTTGGCTTCGCGTCTACTCAACTCCAGCTGGCAAATGGAGTCGCTGGGATTAGTGCGCGTGAGTAATGATTCCGATGGCTGCGACTCGCAATCTCACAACTCGTAACGGGCAAAACTGCTTACTGCTCGGGCAGCTTGGTTTTTGTACCCTGAACACATTAAAAATGGTTAAAAAGGGTATAATGTATTACATACAATGGTATGTAAAAGTCAAAAGCAGGAAGCATCTCCGTCCCCATAAGGTATATCAATATATTTTTGATCAGGATCAAAAGCCGAGTCACTATACGAGCTAGACGCAATTCGTATATCAAACGCATTTCAAGTTTACATTGAATTGTTCAAAATGAAGAACGTTTCCCCAATATCGATATCGGGACACGAATAAGAGACGCAATCAAGTTTATTTATTACTATTGAAAACGAATTAACGTTTCCCCAATATTAATATCGATATACGAATTAAAGACTCTTATCCCGTACGCAGCTCAATATTATTTAATTTTATTGATAACTGAAGAAGGCATCCTAATATCGATAAGTACCGATTACCGATAGTCATAAAAAACAGTGTTGTAGAAATAACTATCTAACCGGTGTATTTATAGCTTGATTTTCTTTAGGAAAATATTTAGGCCCGGTTGAAAAACACGAAAGATAATCGAATCTTCATATTTATCAAATTACAATACATACATACAGAATTAAATATTTTATAATTGGTTAAGATTATAATTTCAGGGTATCTTCCAGTCGAACTCCTTCGCCAAGAAACTTCTCACGCGTTCTATTTCTCTTTCTTAATGGAGCTGTAGATTTGAAGCCCTAGCTTTTGAATGAAAACGCGAATCCTTGCTACTCTTAGTTATTTACAAAGATATATTGTATTTATGTATCGATCTTGCGATAATGCAAAATAAGCTTTTATGAAAAATTAAATGGATCTAAACTTTCACCAGTAATATTAACTATGAGAAATGTTTTCGATAAAATCGAGAAAATTGTGAAGATTAATTCACATATTTTTAAATTTTAATATATATTCGTAAAAAAATGAGTTACCATTTATTCTTAGGCAATTTCACTTAATTTCAGCAACAATTTAGTTATGAATAAAATAAATTGTTACACAAATGTAATTAATTAAGTTTTCAACTATGTTGAACTTCATTTTGCCTTCTTTTTAATAATACCAGGTAAAAAGCAAAAATTCTTATGTACGATTAAAGATCATTTTCAGTGCTTTCATTATCATATGTGTTGCAAAATGGGTCTATTAGTTCACAGGCCCCCGGTCAAGAAGAGTACAGACAAACAGTGACTACTAATACTAAATACGAGTACTCATAAATTTAACACGGCCCAGAACGATTATGCTCGCATGTGTACCTAATGGAAAGTGGATTTGTGGATTGTGGATGTGTAGATGGCTGTGCAAACACTCGTCAAACACGAATTCCTGGGTGTTCTCTTCACAATTGTGACGCCCCGAAATCGAGAGGAAGCCGTCGCCAGAGTCCGAGTCAGAGTCAGAGTCACAGAGCCAAATAATGCGCTCTCTGTTCGAGAGAAGCAAATGCTGATGAGCAGCGGCTTCAGGGGCTGGCTGGCTTGCTTGCCGGCTTGCTGGCTGACTTGCTGGCTAGCTAGCTGGAGGACGCAGTTGTTGATATTAATGTAGCCCTGTCCGAATGGCAAATGAAAGTCATCAATCAGCGAGCGCACAGCGCGACCAGAGCCATCAACTAAGGCCAAGGCAAGGGGGGATACCCAAACAAATACCCATATACAAACACAGAAAAATATGAGCTGAGCGCGCATGCACGGAACGCTATGGGTTTTATTTGTTGTTGTTCGCTTTTTGGATATGACTACGATGCCGGGGCAAACACTGTCAAGCTGGGGCGGATCAAGGGCGCGCCTTTTGTGTCCACTTGCGTGAAAAATGTGAGAGTGCGAAAAGCGCCAACTAAAGCACCATTTACAATGGACAAGCGCTGTTGCGCTGAGTGGATTTTATTATAACATATTAAGCATATTCCACCATTTTGTCAATTTAACATGGATTGTTGTCTCTTTCTACAGCATCACATACTTTCTATCTCTATTTCTCGAGCGCTTGCTTGCTTTTTCATTCACTCTCTGCGGCACTGATGTCTTAATTGTTATGCTTAGAGGGCAGCTAGACTCTGTCGTTCTGGGGCGTTATAAATTAAATTTATGTTTCTATGCAATTTATTATATCAAAATTGTTGCCACAGCCAATGTAGAGCCCCACTAAATGGGGGCCTGGCCGTGCTGATAGCCGCGTCACGCCCCATTTGTCGGCTTTTTGATGATGCTCAGCCAGACAACAAAAACTCGTAGCAACAAGTCTCTCAGTTGATTTTGCTTTTATTCAGCTTATTTTATGATCTAGCCTGGTCTCGCAAAACATACCTATATGACAGAGTGGAGAGTGTAGAGTGGAGAGTCGAGAGGGAACGGGGATGAGAGATGGGGAATGCACAATCTGTGCTCTGCTTGCCAGCCAAGTTCGATTTTGGCAATCGATAAGCTATAAAGTAGGGCTTCCTGCTCAGCTGTGGGGTTGGGTTTATTAAGTCCATGCTGCAGCTGAGATTTACTTTTAGGGTCAGCCAAAGGTCAGCTCAACGAATGTCCCCAAATTTGTTGAGTTTTCTTTTTTTAACTATCGTTAACTGATTTGCCATTGTCAACGATTTGCTGGCCTAAATACTTGAAAACAAGGAGTGTGATTTGTTCAGAAAACTGAAAAAATATATTACAAGTGGTTTTGATATTTATCTTTTGGAATTTAACAATGAGACTTAAGTGTAATTCGTAAAAATTAAAAATGTTATACATAATAATATTGTATTGATCAGAAATAAAATTAAAAATGTAATAACTGTTAGAATTTAGTTGAATTGCTTTAAAGCTTTTTACAACTGACTATCATAGCTAATAGAAAAACTGGACTATTAAAGGGCATCCAAATGTTTACAACATCACTGAGATTTATTTGTAAATGTTTTTGCTATTTTTTATCGCAGTTTGTGCATCTTATTACTCTCAATTTTCGTGCCGAACATGACAATTAAATACAAAATAATAAAGCAAAAACAATAACGAAAACAATAACAATGCAGGCCAACAACAAGCTCGTAATTCGAAAAGCATTTTGTCATTGTTGCAAGTCAGCAGGAGATCTTTCACTTTTAACCTTTCGAAACAAACAGAAAAAACAAAAAAATAAAATCAATCCAAAGCGATTTGCTTTTATTATTTTATTGACAATTAAAACATATTGGGACAATTGAGGCTGAGTGGTTGCAGACTGGAAGCCCCAGATGAGTTGAGAATCTGAATCTGGCTGTCCCGGTCTCCTGGTGTCCCGTGGGCTGCGGCAGTTGCAGTTGCAGTTGCAGTTGCAAGTCTGTGTGTGTATGTGATTTATAGATGCAACGCGTGGTTGGAGCATGTGAAAAATGAATGCGAGATTTATAACATCAGCCTAATTGAATGTTTGATCCTGTGCATAAATAACCAAATTAATGAAAATGATTTTTAATAAATTTCTCAATTGCATGTTTAACTCGAACGCACACTGCGCCGCAAAGAAGACGCAAGCGAATGCAAGACGCAATTCCATTGGCAATGAATCCCGGCTAGACACGCGGCCATAACGATGTCCTGCTGAGCATGAGTAATGCTTCTCTATTAGGCGCTGCATCACTCCTGCTAATGGAGCCCATGGAGCTCGCCAGTTGCGAGTTGCAGCTCTAAGCTGGCAGCTGCAGCTGCAGTTGTGCATGGAGTCGGAAGCGATGTTGTCATTAGGCTGGTCACCTTTGCATGAGGTTGGATCTTATTCACTCCCTGCTTGCCTGTCTGCCTCCTTGCCTCCCTGCCTGGCTACCTTCCAGCTGCCTTCATAAAATGTATATGTCATTCACCCGTTTAATTATGAAGAAATGTATCCGCTTTTGCGATAATTAATGGCGCCATTGCCATCAGATCAATTTTTTGTTTTTTTTTTGTTTTGGTTTCTTTATGATAAGTTCAACTCACAGATAATTGGAGAGCAACATTTTTGCATGCCCTTGCCCATGATCGGAGGCGGCCTTTTGATTTACCACCGACTCAAGAACCAAATACCAAAAAGGCACACCAATTTCGCATCGCATATTTTTTGACATGCCCGTTGACAACTTCAATTAACGAGTGCTCAGTGCTGGTAATTAACGCATTTTTCTTTCTATACTCTTACCAAAAGCGAAACAAAATACAGATCACCGCAATTTCGGCATACCTCAAACTGAGCAACACAACTGCATTCGAGACAAGAGACTTCCCTTCCCCTTTTTTTTTTTTTTGGACAGCAACAAGCAACATACATAAGTAAGTATCAACTGATATCGGCTACGATCAACAGAAAGGAACTGGAAGCCATTTGTCATCATCGTCATCAACAAACCAACAACAAAACAACAGCAACAAACCAAGTCGCATTGCATTTTCTTGTGGACACTTCCTATGGCTACGCGGGAGCGGAGTTAAAATGTCAATATGCGTCAATTCTTGGACAGGTTCTATGCCTGGAATTTCTAACAATGCCGAAGCGTGCTTTGGGCTTGGTTACGTTTGGAATTTGTAAATATATACCCTATATATATATATATATATACATATAGAAAGATCATTACACACATACCTCGTGCATATGTAAAGTAAGTTGTACAGAAACTTATTCTTTTATGAAGAGCTAATCAGCTTGAAGACCTCTGTGGCAACCACAATTTGTTAAATTTTTTGTTAATTTTAGCCTTTCATATCGAAATCCTTAAACTTAAAACTCAAGAAGCAACTGATTACAGGATGTCTACACAGTCCAGCACATTCGAATCAGTCAACAAGCGTATTTGTTATTTGTTTATGGCTTCTGACAAGCACTGAAGTGTTGAATTTTGACTTTTTGAATAGTCGCATAAATCAGAAACACCACAACAACAACAACAACAGAAATTGGGCAAGAAAATAAAAGAAAAGAAAGAAGAAAAGTATTCAGAGCCGCAGAGCGGCACCTGCCAGTTTGGGCATTATGTCTTCGTTTGGTGCCAATTGAAATGCAGCAGACACCGTTCAGACATGACGACAATTTGTCTACGATCAATCTATGCCCAAAGACAGTAATGATATAGCAGCTGAATTTATAGTTCCGGGCAAATTGGGTGCCGGTAAGGGTGGGCAAAGGGAAAACAATGGCTTCAAGATCGGGAAAGTAAAAGTGTGCAAATGTCTGGGCGCTGCTCCTTGGTTGGTTCATTGGCCAAACATAACTCGATCCGCCTGCCAGTGAGAACAAAAAATCTAGCAACAATGGCTGGCAAAATACAGATGGACAGTTGGACTGCCATACAGGCGGTAGTTTGCCTTCGTTTTGGCCGCATAACGCTGGCGGCAATCAAAACCACGTCACGATTGCAATGTGGCTGAAATTGAAGCTGCAACTGCGCAGCGACTGAGTTTTGGACGCCGACTGTGGCAAGATGCTGCGCATTTTCGCACCAACAAAGAGGTGCATAATCATAATGAAAGCAACTTCGTATTGACTTTTAACGAAACAGTTACGACACCCAAACAACAGTTAATTGAATAAAGTTTTGCAAACTGTTGTAATTGCTCGATTGGAGATTTACAAAGCGAACGCATTTGTATTCGCAAGATATGCCTGATATTAGCCAGAGATTTCTTTGGCTTCGCTTTGGGTTTCATGTCTGCCAGGAGCCATAATTGAGATGCCTTCGAAGCGATAATAAATTATGAAGCCAACAATATAAAACGAAAACGAAAATCAAAATGAAAATGAACATGAAAACGACAAAAGCCCACAAGAAAGTAAAATACTACTACTATATACAAGCAAAACGTGGCTCTGGCTCTGAGGTGACTGACTCTTTTTCTGCTTATGCTTCGGTATTTTGTTATTTTTTTTTTTTTTTTTGGTATAGTATCGGCATTGGCATGCAGCAGCCCAGACGATTAGGCCAGGGATTAGGCAAAGTTTACCCCAGCCATAAATTATAAGTCTTGGCCAGAAAGGTAACGGGATAACGGCATAAGAGCTAAATACAACGGTTAGACCTGAAAACAACATCATGAAAAGGGAAACTGAAGTCGGTAGATGAGCGCATTGAACCCATTTAAGGATTTCGGCCTGAACTGGATTTGAGTGAAATTAAATGTATCGTATCGTATCCGAGTCAGGTATGCAATCATTTTGCTCTCCATTCACCCGCTTAAGCTTGTCGAGGTTTTTTTCTTAGTTTTTCTTTAGCTTTTGCTAATGTCTAAGTAAATGGGTATAGAGCTTTAGACGGCGTCCAAAATCAACATGTTTTCATAGCTATATTACAATTTGCGTATAACAAAAATTAAAATTAAAAATATTAAGCAATTCCCTTTGGTTTCGCATTCCTTAACGATTTTATTTCATTTCGACTTTTGTGGAATTATTTTGAGTATAAGCTTATGGAAAATTAGGAAATTTGTGCTGCTGGAGTAATTACACAACAAATTTTAAACAGCTCAGTAAGCTTAATTAATTTGTTCTTATCTTATATAAAAATATACTTCGTTATGAAATTTGAATACAGTTTGTAACTGAAACAGAAACCTCGCTTACAATTGTCCCATAACTCAAGGGCCAAATTTAAATACAAAATTGCATAACATTAGCATTCGTTACATTGAAATGCCAAACAAAAAAAAATGCATTTAATTTGGCATCATTTTCATATTTCTCACAATTTCGCACTGGAACCAAAGGATTTTTTTTTTATTTTTGTGAATGAATAATGCCGAAAAAGTAATTGAGAACTGTCATGCAATCAGATATGATGCGAATAATTCAACTGAAAATGTTCCCTCTTTTCTGGCCACCGTCTGCAGTTAGCGACTCAGCGGTTGCATTTCAGTTCGGCATTTGTTGCAGTCCCCGTTCCACCCCACCTGGACAATTAGCAGCGCATTGCGTGCCACAGGCTGTGGTAAGACGTAAAACAGGGACAAATCTTGACCAAGTTTGTGACTCGTGATCTGCCCTCATGGCCTTACCAATGCTAATGGCAGCGAGGTCAGAGTTTTATATATTGAGCATATGTTTCTTGTGCGGCTCTTACAATTTCCTGGTTTGTCAAAACTATCGCCTATATCGAATTTAGCCAACGGCTCTGCACGGCCGCGTGCCTCATAATACCTAGCAAAAGCACACACACAAACTAAAACAAATCAACAAAAAACAAAAAAAGACTGCAAAATTGAGCAACAAAAAAAAGAGAAAAGAGAACATCGATTTGTAGCAGCGCCTTCGCAAAGCGTGAAATTTATGCGACCCACACGCAGCGCCACTCACACGACCACGACCCAGCAGCAACAGTAACAGGCAACAGCGGCGAGAGCAGCAGCCGCCACAGCCTCAGCCTCAGCCACAATACAAGAAGATGCTTCACCTTCAACCATCCAACGTTGTACTCGAAGTTGGAGTCGAATGCGGAGTTGGAGTTGGAGTCGGCTTTGATGCCAGCAAATTTCATTTCTCGCAATAAATCCCTGACTGATTTATGTACTGCACAATCGTTACAAATCACAAACGTTTACTGAATGAGCGTTCGTCTCTGCACTCTTTGCTCCTACGAAAAGCAGGAAAAAAGCAGAAAAAAGTGACAGTGGCTTCTGCCTGTCTGTCCGTCTGCCAGTCTGTCTGTCTGTCTGTCTGTCTATCTGTAGTTTACAGTCTGCGCTCACGTGCTGACTTTCAGCTTCAATCAGCGCGTCTTCACTCGCAGCTGAATTGCATTTGAATTAATTAAAAATAAGAAAAACGCTGCTTGAAGTGCGACTGCTGCTGCTTCAGCTGACGAAGATCACGAATCAGTAACTTTTTTTTCGCTTTTGAGCAAGCAGAAAATTTGTCAAATAAAGATTTGCACAACGGCAACAAACAATAAAATACAAAATTCAACGGCAATGTCTCCATTATGTCCAGACACACACACACACAGTAAAATACACTCACTCGATGTAAATCTTGCATGTACACACATGTATCCTTTTGTGTTGTGTTGGAGTCAAACAATTGAATGCCCTGCCAATGCAACAGCAGCAGCAGCAACAGCAACAGCAGCATCCACTGACATGGACAAAATCGATCAAGCCAAAAGACAACTGCAGCCCAATCCCAACAGGAATCGCAGACTGGCAGCCAAGCAAAAGATTTACATAGTCTCGACACTCTCGAGTATCCGCAACGAGGCGACATTGTCCACGGTGCTGACCACTTAAGTTGATGTCGTCGTCGCCGTCGTTTTCGCTCTGCGCCCAAGGCGCATGCCTGCAACCCCTGCAACAACAACAACAGCAGCAGCAGCAACGACGACAACAGCAGAGAGAGCCTGTTGCCTGTTTGCCGGGTGTTGCCAACTTGGGACAAAAAGGATGACTAAATGCATGCAAGTTATTTAAATGAGACATTTTAAGAGTCAGTTCATGGCAAGGCTGCAGAATGTGGACAACTCTTGGTTCCGGCTCTTGCATAGCCTTTAATAGTGTATGTGATATGGGGTATGTCGAATTGATTGCCCAATTTGTTAGTGTTATAATTATGTCTGAGCATCTACAAAGAAAGCAGCTAGACAATGTTAAATTAAGCCTGGAAATAACATTCTCAATTCCAAATTAAATGTTTAAAAACCCAAATAAATTATTATAAAATAACAATGAGCGTGGATTCTTTCCTTCTATGCCAATAAGTTTTCTTTAATGCAAATTGTATTTGCTTATTTATATATTTCCTAATATATATTTTCCCTAAATAATTCCTAAAACAATCTTCCGATTATAAGATCTGCTAGAAATATAGGATTGGCTTTATTAAAATACGGCAAAAAAATTTCACTAATTTTGGTTCCTCTCGAAGCTGTCTTAAGTGAATTTGGGAGTCGCAAATCACAGTGCGATTAATGCAAACCTCAACTTTTGAGGTATGACCAAATTGGAAAGCTGTATAAACTTCCCATTATCATAAATATTCCTGCTTGCATTAAATTGGAGCTGAATTAGAGCATCGCTGCTTCGACTAGCCATAGATTGATTGAAAGTTAACATTTATGTTTATCTGTGAGCTGTTGAGCCACAGCAATGCGGACTATTTATGTACGGACATTTTATTCGGTTCTGACTATTCACCTGGTGGCTGTCAACTTTGGGTGGCAGCATTGGCCAGTTGGCAGTTAGTGTCCGCTAATTGTGTCGCAGCTGCCAGATTTATGTGGCCCGATCAGACCGGCGTTAATGTATGCAAATGCGTTAGGCCATCAAATTATAATTCAATTCTCGATTAGAGACGATCGACCACCCGAGCAGCTAAGAAAGACAAGACGCCTGCCTATTGCCTGGCAAGATTGGCTCATAAATTGTCCAAATTAATTCATTGTGGCACCAATGGCGACACCTACTCGTTGTCCGATGGGAATGTATCTGACCACTTGATTCGTAAGTCATAAATTTATAGTCTTTATTGAAACATCAATTTGGACACCACATAGCATAGCGACAAGGCAACACCTAGCCGCCCAGTTCAAAGTTACCCGATCCCAATTGTATTTCATGAGGGGAGCGGAGAAGAGAAACGAGAGAGGGGATACGGGAAACGGGAGACGAGAGAAGCGAACAGTGAGGCAACAGAGGCAGCAGAGGCAGCATCAAGGTGGTCTCCAATGATGCTCCAATCGTTCCGACCAACAGCAGCGTTTGCTTGATGCTCTTTCTACTGCTTAGAACTGGTTTCTGCCTACCAACTATAAGTATTATCTGAGTATATTTTTGTCGCTTTTAACGTTTCGAATATTATTTCGATTTTTGGCAGATACGAATTCAACCAATCGCCGTCGTTCATTTTTTTTAATGTTTGAACATTTTTACAGCTTGTTATGCAAATGGCTAGTTTTGGTTTTTTGTTTTTGTTTTGGAAAGTCTTTTTAGCTCTAGGCGTTTATTTTTTATTTTTTGGTGGCGACAATGGTGTCTGATTGTCGCAACGATGATATCATACCACAAAAAGGCGTGACAAAAGTAGCCAATTTTAATTGCACACACAAGCGTATATTTAATGAAATAACTCAATTTAATGGAAAGATTTTAACCATACGACGTGATAAATCAAAGTCTTGTCTGCTTAGTGATTAAAGTTTTATTGAGGCAGATATAAATAAAGCAAAAAATATTTGCTCAATGTCCTCGCCGTAGCAAGCAGCTTTGTGCATTCGTCATGGGGCAAGCCGGGCAAAGCAGGCAGCTATAGAACAGCTAAAAACAGTGCAGCAAGCAGTAGGTGCAGTGCAACAAGCAGTGCACACTGTTAAACTTATTTACTTTACCGTTAATGATAAGCACAATTATTTATATAAATTTAGAAAATTGTGTGTAGTGTGTAGAATTTTTGATAAATGAATTTATTTTAACTAAATGTAGATGTTACATGAAATGAATATAAAAATAGCTAGAAACAATGAGATTCAGTTTGCTTGTTAACAGTGCGCTAACAGCAGTGGTGTGGGCATTTGGGTGGTTATTGGCCCATCGCCCAACCACCCCAAGGACATGGCTAGAACATTACTATAAACGGACGAAACTCAACAGGTTTAAGTTCAGTTGCCTCTGAGCGCTCCTCGTGGCCATTGTCAACAAAAAATAGTCCTTGCGACGGGTTCGAAATCGTCGTTAGCGGTCATAACGGTATATAGATAATTGAATTTTCTTGACGTGCAGCAAATTTAATGTGTCAATAAAAATAATATTAATAATATTTATTGCTGATGTAGCGCTCGCGATTAATGTGAAACATTACATACAATGATTTCCCATGCTGCGTATGCAGTTTAAATTGACAAATTTACGGCTAATATTTAATATACATATGTTCACTTATGTGTTTGTATATATAATGTGTAATTTTCAGTTATGGCTGGCATAATATTTTTTTAATCTTAATTTTGTGAATGCTCGTTTTGGATTATTAATGTGTGGGACATCCACCCGCCCACGTTGATGACAATTTGTCAACGCAATTAAAACTTTAATCAATAAATGCGCTTGATGTGTGTGAAAAGTAAACAAGACGGGCAACCAACAGTTCAAAAGGATATTGTGTGTGGAGGAATTGTTTGTTTAACGCTACACTGTCAAAAAGCATTGAGATACTAGTATTTTATCACAAATAATCCTTTATTTGCTTCGCGCTATCAAATGTGCCTTCAATTAAACTGAAAGTGCGACAGGACACACAGAACACAATACAATCCTTGACCACTTTAACTCAAACCCAAACCTGCTCATCCATCAAATTTGTTGTGTGCTGACATGACGCTGACTGCTTGAGCAGGGGGCACGGTGGGTGGTTGGATGGTGGCCTGGGTGGGTAGATACTGTGGCCCATATGTGTTTATTTATCCGTTTTGCAATTATTTTACGCGACCCCTTTCTCATTACCGCAGGGCAGAAACTCTACAAGTGTGTGTGTGTGTGTGTGTGTGAGTGTAAGTGTGTGTTGCGTGTGTGCTTGTGGCATTGAATTGAAACAGATCGAATTGAACAATTATCTATCGCTTTTTATGCAGCCATAAACGTTTGTATTTATGGGGCGTAGTCGATGTGCTCACAATATGCTAAATGGTAGAGCAGCTAACAAATTGCATCGAGAACAACAAAAGCAACATCAACAGCAACAACAACAACAGCAACAGCAACTAAATCTACACGCAATGCAAAGGACAATGGAGACAACGGCATTGGATGCAACAGCGTCGGCAACGGCATCAGCAACGGCCTCGGCCTCTGCTGCGGCATCCACGTGCATTAAGATCAACATTAGCAACTGCAAATCAAATCATCCTGCGGCTCGTGCCAGTGGCAGCAGTGTTGGCGCTGGTGGCGGCAGCGGTGGCTTGTTCCTCCTGCCCACACACTCCACGCACCACAATCTGCAGCTCGATAAAATTTCTGTGCGCTCGATTAGTTCAGAGGATATATCGACTGGCGGCAGCGGGAGATGCTGCAGTGCCGCTGCACGAAATCCGGCCATAAAAACAGGACGGCGCCTGCAGCTGATGCAGGTTAGTAAAACGGTCGGAAAGGGATGGGGAAGGGGGAAGACAGGGGAATGAACACTCAGCATTAATTAGCAGAGCGTATGCATCTTAATTAGCTCACAAGCTGTGTGCGTTACTGTGTGCGAGGGTTGGGCAGAAGATGGGCAGTCACGTGCCTTTGGCTCAAATGAAGTGGCTCGATTAGCTACAGCAGACGATAAAGACTAATCACATTTCAACACATACACACACACACACACACACACACACAGACAAATTAATATATATAGTCTGTGGCTGGATGTGGAGCAAGTCTTCGGTTCTCAATTCAACTGAGACTCTGTCTACATTTTCCAGATGATAATTCTACCATTTATACCAATATTGGCGTTGATTGTGCAAACATCGCTAACACTGCAGGAGATATTGGAGTATAGGGCCGATGTGGCCGACATTGAGACACAGGTAAGTGTCAACAAAAAAGACTGCCATACTCCGAGGCATCCTGTAAGTTACGACAAACACTATGAACATTTTAGATAGGTCATTATTCTGCTCTATTGAATTGAATGGATAACTGAATTCAATCTGATCAAATATATTATCTATATATATTTTATATACTATTACTTTTGGTTTTTAGCAATATTATCTAAATACTCGAAATTAGTTTATAATAAAATCTACATAATAAATTTGGTGTTATAGTCTCTGAAAAATTACTCAATACAGCTGAATGAGCTGAAAATCGGCGTAAGTTGGAAGAAAATGCGAACTGCATATGCCATTTGAGGGTCCACATCGAACTGTGCAACTTTCAAGTGTGCTTCAAATCAACAGGCTGTTGAACATGTTAGTTATACCCATACATATTAGCTACTCTGAATAAGAACAGGGTATAAGGCAGCAGAGGACAACAGAGCAATACAGATAAAGAGTGCGTAATTCAAATGTATTGCTGAAATTCAATCATTCGTCAAGTAGAGGAGCTCTTGTTCCGCTCAATGCTCACTTGACCAGCAAACAGATGTTGCGAGTGTAGAGCGAGAGTGTCCTGTGGCCATGGATATGTATGTTAAGCGGGTACGGGACGGGCGGTGGTTGAGTGAAGTGGGGGTAAGACGACAATCGGCAATATTGTTTGCTCAGGTAAGTGCCTTGTGCTCGAAGTCCGCAAGAAGAGACCTCTCGTGGAGGCACACAAGCAGCTTTGCAGCACGAGTGGTGGAGGACTTACCCTAGACCCAGTCCCAACCTCAACCATCCCCTCCCCATCGCTACGCTGTCCACCGTGCGCACTTCTTATGCAAATGCCTGGGCAAAATGTGAGAGAGTAATAATAAAAAATATTTCTAGATGCTAAAGTGAATTGATAGGCGAAATATGCAATGGCACACTTGCAAGTTGTGTGCGGGGGCGGGGGCGTGGCAGTGAGCACATACAGGAAATACGAACTAAAGGACAGCCCTTGAATTGGGTCACGTACTTACAAATGCAAAGGACAGGAAATAAATGTGGCTTGCCACGAAAAATGCATACTCTAGCAGTATCTGTCACCCACATTGCCAGTTGACAGACTGAGAAAGTCAAACTTCATGGAAATTTAGTCTGTGGCTTAAATTCCGCGTCTGTCTCCGTCCGAACTTTAGCTAATTGGCATCAATTGGATTCAGCTGTAACTTTAACTTCTTCTGATTGAACAAAAGTTGTTCACTGCTCATTTCAGCCAGAATCAATGCTAATTGTCTATAATTAAAATAAATAATTCAGTCCTAAATAGTCAAAGTCATGTTAGCGTGAGCCCGAAGGAGTAAAACTAATAAGAAGTAAAAGCGTTCCACACAAATTCTCTCTTCGAATTCTAACTTGATATTATTATTAAAGGACAGAACCAGATAATCCAGAATTAGTTAAATCAAGCACCCAAGTCAAATATATATATTTAAAAGTAAGACTATTAAGATGTCTAAAATTTGCAGCCAAATTCTCTCTTTGAATTCTTACTTAAGTTAAAGCAATATTGTGTAAGCCACATAAACATGAAGTGGCTTAATTTAAAATTCAATTCAGTATTTATTTTTAAGTAGTAGAGTATTTATATTTGAATGTAGCCGCAAAATAGAACAATGTATTTCATAAGTATATGTAAGAAAACATGATGAATTATTCAGTGCGCTACAAAGTGAAGGACTAACTAATCAAGACCACACCTAGCGCAGGACACGTCTCGCTGACTCGCTGATAACTGCGCAAAATAAGACACACATTCACACACACACTCTGACAATCACATACGCTCGAAGATAATCTCATTTCTGCATGTTTACCCACCCACGCCAGGTGACGATTGCAACGGACTTGGGCAAAGTTGTCACACGACTGCAGCTGGAACGTTCCGAGGTGGCCTTCTACATCTTTACCAATGGCAGCAAGCAGCGGTTAGTTGACTTTAAACCGCTTTGCCTTTTTCAAGAATTGTGCCACTTGTCCGTATTGCAGTGCCAATCTGACACAGCGCTTTGCCAACACGGATCATGCGTTGAATAACATGACCACTTGGAGCGAGATTAGTGTGCCGACTGCGCCAGATGAGGATGAGGATGAATGCGAGGTCATGCTGAATCGCAATGAGTTCCAAAGTCGTCTCAATGAGTTCAGAGAACGTGTGCGCCTCGAGCCCGAGGATAGCTCCATTACAGAAGTCATGAACTGGTACACATCCATTAATCGCGGCCTGCTCCATCACCTGAATGAGCAGATTAAGGAGACGGACAACAGTGGCGTCTGGCGGTATGTGTCCTATATCCTTTTCTTGCTTTTTTCTTTACAGAAGACGGTCTTTTCTTAATTTTCTTCTTTCATTCCACTCGTACTGGCTCAGTCTAACTTTTTAACTGTTAACTTGTCTTCTCGTTATAGCTATCTGGTGGGTTTTAAGAATCTGCTAAAGAGCATTGAGTGCCAAAACATAGCCACCTCCTTTGGCATACGCTACTATGGACGTGGCCCATTGACCGCTGAGAACTTTGTCTCCTATGTGCGCTACGAGTTCATGGCCCGGGAAATGATCAACTCCACGTTGAACTATGCTCCAATGCTGAAAGCCATGTATACCAACATAACCAATACAAAGAAATTTCATCGCGTAAAGCTCATGTGAGTAGACTGAATTTTGATCTCTCAAATCACTTTCAATCACTCTGCTTACAGGAGCAACATGGTGCTGAAGAATAAGCCAAATATATCGGATGAGCGCAGGGCCATTGAGTACAATGAATTTATGCACAATTACACGGATGATCTCAGAATACTTCAAAAGGCCCTGCGACGTCTTATCAAGTATGTATCATTTATCTTTTACTTAACTCTAGAAAAGATACCCTGCGCCCAGAAAAAATACTTTATTTCAAATGTGATTCACTGCTGAAAACTTATGCCAGACCTTTGTATTCTCAAAAATGACTCTAGGAACGATTCAACATATTCCAGAAAGCCATAAAATTGTCAAAAGTAATCCGATTTTTAAAAACCAAGTCATTTTTGATCATGCTTTGGAATGGGTCAAATACTGCATTCAAAGTAGAAAATGCAATTCTGAATCCTTTGTCAAAAGTGATTCGACTAAAAAAAGAAAACCAGCGTCGAAAATGTAAAAAATAAGGTATTTTTGATATATGTTAACTAAACAAAGTTATATCAATTTGGCAGGGAATATGTGGACAAAACTTTGGTGGAGGCGGATCGCAAGGAGGCGATTGGCATAGCGATTCTTGTTGTTGTGCTTTTGGTGTCACCGATTATAATCATACTGGTAAAGAATGCAGCTGCAACAATACAGGTAAATAATAACTCCGCATAACTAGCCATAACATGAAAGATGCGTGCCGTGCCACATTTTACAGTTGTACGCGATAAATTTGTCCCTAAAAGCGAAGGAATTGAAACGCGAGAAGCGCAAAAGTGATTCGCTGCTCTTTCAAATGCTGCCGCCCAGCGTTGCAATGCAGCTGAAACAAACACAACAGGTGAGTGTGCCAGTGTGTGTGCCAGTGTGTGTGCCAGTGTGTGAGTGTGTATTCAACGGTCTTTATTTTGGGACAGGTGCCCGCTGAGCTGTACGAGGCAGTTACCATTTACTTTAGCGATATTGTTGGCTTCACCGAAATTGCGGCGGAATGCACGCCGCTGGAGGTAAGATTTGGCAATTGATATTCAAGTGTATTAAGGTACAGTGGACCCTCGGACGTAAGAATTGCTTAAGTTAAAATTTTCTACAATTGGTAAACAAAAAAAAAAACGAATCAATAATAATAAGTTGTCAATAATCATTAGTTTTCAGTTAAAACTGTGGAAAATAGGACAGCCAATAGATACTTGAAATAATTTTAAAAATCCTTTCGAAACTGGCAGCGTTCTTAGTTACGAGCGAGCACTGTGTATCTGAAAAGTTAAGATTTAATTGTAAGTGAAATGTGGCAATTTATTGGACAGGTGGTGACCTTTCTCAATTCCATCTATCGTGTGTTTGACGAACGCATCGAATGCTATGATGTCTACAAAGTGGAAACCATTGGTGACTCCTACATGGTTGCCTCCGGGCTGCCCGTGAAAAACGGTAATTTATGCAAATTTCGCTGTCAGTCGCAACAGGCATTTACCCAGCTCACTGCACGTCTCCCAATCCCAACACGAAACCCCGAAACTCCTCCCAACTTCCCTCGCCTTGGTTGCGTTAATTTGACTTTGTGTGCCCGGCGCCCTAATTTATGCTGCGAAATGTTTGCGCAGCTCTTGCCACACAAAAAAAATTAAACATATGTTTGTCTGCTCTACCCTCCCAACCAACACCCCACCGCCACAAACGGTTGTTGCCACAGGCAACAAGCACATCAGTGAGATTGCCACAATGGCACTTGATTTGCTGGACGCCTCTTCGGTGTTTCGACTTCCCCGTGCCGGCGACGAGTTCGTGCAGATACGCTGCGGCGTCCACACTGGCCCCGTTGTCGCCGGCATTGTGGGCACCAAAATGCCACGATACTGCCTCTTTGGAGATACAGTGAACACCGCATCGCGAATGGAGAGCACCGGCGAGGCGCAGAAGATACATATCACCGAGGAGATGCACGAGGCGCTGCAACAGATTGGCGGCTTTAAGACCGAGCATCGCGGCCTCATCGATGTCAAGGGCAAGGGACTGATGAGCACCTACTTTCTCACCTGCAAGGATGGTCCGGTCCGGGTGCGTGAAGAGATATCGTGGTGTGCGGATATGCAGCCCGTCTTCCTAGATCATCTCAAGCTACATCCGCCGACAAACTACAAGCTGCCTAAACGAAAATGAGCGACAAGCAGCACAATCAACAATTTGCCAATGAGCAAATTACTACTGTTAACCACCCCTCTGTGTGTTTTATATATATATGCACATATATATATATATATATAAATGTGTGCGTAGCCATCTCTATATTTCTGTGTGTTTGTGATTGTTCGTCCTACTTATTCTGTCACGCCCAGTGGGCGTAATTAGCCCATCCATGTAATCTGCAGCATGGATAAAAATACGTTGCATAATTAGGTACAAGCTATATGATAGTTATACTCCGCATGTGTTTCATAAGGTTCTTTTATGATAGAATCCTCTGCATATACTGTGCCATCAACAAACATATGGAGCCGCAGTAGCAACTGGAATACAGTAAAAACTCTCCCCACGGACAATTTCACTTAATCATTTAAAATTTTTTTTGTTTTTAAGTTAATTGTGCCAAAGTGTTTGTGCCAAAATAAATTCAATTACAAAACATTTTTGACATGATGCATCTTCATCAAAATTAAATGAATCAAAAATTAAAATCAAAGTAAATTTTATATATGTATATATATATATATATATATATTATAAGTCAAGCCAACGCATGCCTCCTTTAGGTGGAAGACACAGGGGAGTTTTTACTGTGCATAAATAACTACATGCAAAAAGTATTCATAAAAGATAAACAATGTTTGTAACACGAGATTAAATACATATACTATATATAATTAGCATATGCTACTTTCTATGTAGTTTGAGCTAGTTGCTCGAATAAATGTTATACCTATTCAAAACTTGGCGCTAAGTATGCCTGGCATGAACATTAGATCGATTTTGAGAGTCTACTGGCTGCTGGAGCTGCTTGTGGGTTTCGTGTATGGTGATCGGGGCACCTTCACTCGGAATAGCGATGATCAGTTCCAGATGCTGATTGCCGGCGGTGTTATACCCGACCATAGCCAGTATGTGAAGAATGTGGTATCCATACGCACATTGCGACATATTCAATATTATGGCGATAATCATTTCTGCACCGGCATAATCCTTGGCAGTCGCGCAATTTTAACAGCGGCGCATTGCGTCACCGAGTAAGTTGAGATTTGTTCTTTTCTTCTTTTGCAGTTATTGCTTGTAATTGTTATTTGGTTTTTGCAGTAGGCACAAGTCAATTATGAATCCACGCGGCTTACTGATCGTGTTCGGGAACTCCTATCGCCTGAACAGATTTAGCCGCGACGACAGCCGGCATGTGGATAAAATTGTGGTGCACCCGAAGTATCGTCGATATGTCAATTACGATGTGGCTGTGATGCGACTGAAGGATCGCATACCCGGCAATATGCGACTTGTGCAACCAGTTGTCCGGCGAAGCCACATCGATCTTGTTGTGGGCATGAAATGTGTCACACTCGGCTGGGGTCAAGTGTATCCGGTAGAGTAATATAGCATTAGTTTGGCCATCAGCCAGGCCAGTTGACTATATAATTACGCATTTACATGGCAGCATGGTCCCTATGCCAATGAGATGATGTTCCTGGATGTCATCATTCGTACAAACGACTTCTGCAAAGACATGGATAACTTTGTGCCTGAAGCCAATATCTGTTCGGAGCCGTCAGCAGAGGGACAAGTTTGTCCTGGCGATTTGGGTGCTCCGTTGATGTGTCGCAATGACCTGAGTGGCATCATTGGTGGCGCACAGAGTTGTGAAGGCGTCACGGCAATCAAGTTTGTCAACTACTCCTATGTCGATAGTTGGGTTGAGGAGACAGTCAATGCGATATCCTGCAGCGACAACATTTGGCTATCACCATTTTTCTATGCCCTGCATATTCTGACAGCTGTTCAAGCTGTTGGCGCCAAGCAGTGTTGGTAAACGTAAACGTCAATTATTAAGTAGATTATTATAATTGTAAGCAATTGACAAATATTGCATTATTTGTGTAACTATCAATTATAGAACGATGCATTATTTATGTTCCCAATTTCATTGTTTCGATTAATTTGTGAAATACAAAGAAAATAAAACACATTCGCAGCAAGTTGGCAGCACCATTATTGTTGTGTTCTGCAAGACGTATTTGTGTTTTGTATTCTGTCTTCTCACCGAGCTCTTTGCTGCAAACAGCTGATTGGCGGGGTACAGTGAATATGTAATAGTTGCCCCAAAACAACAATTGAAGTAAACCTTAAGCTATGCTACAACTAAGTCGAAATACCGCTAAAGCTGCACTGCAGCGTTGGCGGCCACATAAACTAGTCTCAACCTGGTCACCCCTGGCCACCGCCTTCAATGTGCCGCCAGCAAAGCGAATGAATTTCACACGGGACGATGTGGTAAATAAATAGAAACTTCGAAATCTCCAAAAGTGTAATTAAAAATTGTGCCATATTCAGGGGCTATTTCGCATGCCGGAGTTGCGCAATGCAGAGGGTTTCTATCTGCTGCGCGAGAATGTGGAGCACACCACGCAGGAGCTGATTAGCGAAGCCACCTCCAGCCAGCGCAATCGCAAAATGGTCGACATCTTTGATGAGCTCTCCGATTCGCTGTGCAAGGTTGCCGACCTGGCCGAGTTCGTACGCATCGCGCATCCCAAGAACAAATATATGCAGGCAGCGGAGCAGGCCTGCATCAGCATTTGTGGCGTCGTCGAAAGCCTTAATACGCACAAGCCGCTGTATCAGGCACTCAGCCAGGTAGTGCAGCAGGGTGATTTCCTGCCCACCACAGAGGTGGATCAGCATGTGGCCAAATTGTTCCTATTCGACTTTGAGCAGTGTGGCATTCATTTGCCCGAGGCGGAGCGGTTGCGCGTCGTCCGGCTCAACGACTACATCCTACAGCTGGGCCAGAAGTTCATGAATGGCGCCGTGCAGCCCACGGTCCTCTCGCGCCACTGTGTGCCGGATGACATACGCCAGTAGTGAGTGCCAGCTAACCTTTATAATTAAATATACAATTTTATTTACATTCCTGTTAACTGCACAGCTTTCCCAGTGCTGGCGAGAACATTGTGATAACTGGACTCTGCACCAATGCCTCCAATGTGCAGATGCGTGAGGCGGCGTATCGTTTGTATCTGCAGCCCTCCGATAGCCAGGAGGAGCTGCTCAAAGATCTGCTGATGTGCCGCTACGAACTGGCGCGCAGCTGTGGCTTCGAGACCTATGCACATCGGGCGCTCAACGGCAGCACCATGGAGCGACCCGAAATCGTCGCCGAATTCATTGATGAGCTGTCGGAGCAATTGCGTCCGCGTGCCGATGCCGACTTCTCGCTAATGTCCCAAATGAAGCGTAAGGAAAGCGGTTTGAATAATGCTCTGGTGGAGATCTGGGATACTCCATACTTTACCACACAGTTGAAGCGACAATCGCTCGAGGAGCAGGCCAATGAGTTTCTGCCCTATTTCTCATTGGGTGGCTGCATGGAGGGATTGGACAATTTGCTTCACTCGCTGTACGGCGTGCGTTTGCAAAACACCGAAATGGAGCCGGGCGAAAGCTGGCACAGTGACATCTACAAGCTGGCCGTGGTCCACGAGCAGGAGGGTCTGTTGGGCTACATCTACTGTGACTTTTTCGAGCGCAGCGGCAAACCAAATCAGGATTGCCACTTTACCATACAGGGCGGCAAGCGGCTGGCCGACGGCACCTATCAACTGCCAATTGTGGTCGTGATGCTGGGTTTGGCCCAGCCACGCTGGACGGGTCCCACACTTCTGTCGCCCGCCCGCCTCGACAATCTGTTCCATGAGATGGGCCATGCGATGCACTCGATGCTGGCCCGCACCGAGTATCAGCATGTGACTGGCACACGCTGTGCCACGGATTTCGCGGAGGTTCCCAGCGTGCTCATGGAATACTTTGCGAGTGATCCGCGCGTGCTGCGCACCTTTGCGCGCCACTTCCAGACGCACAAGCCCATCTCGGAGGATATGCTGCAGCGACTGTGCGCCTCCAAGCATTTGTTTGCCGCCAGCGAGACCCAGCTGCAGGTCTTCTACTCGGCCCTGGATCAGGTCTATCACAGCGAGGCGGCGCAACAGGGCGGCAGTACGACGGAAACTTTGCGCGACGTCCAGAATCGATACTATGGATTGCCGTATGTGGAGAATACGGCGTGGCAGTTGCGCTTCTCCCATTTGGTTGGCTACGGCGCCAAGTACTACGCATATCTGGTATCGAAGACAATCGCCTCGTGGATCTGGCAGACGTACTTCGAGGATAATCCCTTCAACCGCCAAGCGGGCGAGAAGTATCGAGCCGAGATCTTGGCGCACGGAGGCGCTGTACCAAGTCGCAAACTGGTCGCGAATTTTCTGCAGCGCGAATTGACGCCGAGAATACTGGCTGACAGCCTTATACACGAGATTGACATGGACGAGTCGAAGATCAAGGAGCTGATCATTAGCAGAAACTAGGCTTTTTTTTTTGCCACAAAACGCTTGTAAATAATGGTTTGTTTTTAATTATAATTAGTTAACTGCTCCATGGTTTTTTTTTTTTTTTGTACATAGCGAATTTAGTTAGCCTTGCCTTAGGCAGGCATCACAGCTGGCATCAGTTCGACGCCAACGAATTCCTTGGCGATTCGCACCCCAAGGAAAAACATGCCAAAGCTCTTCACCAACATCCTGGAAAAAAAGTTGGGTTATGTAAAGATTATGTTGCCGCAACAGAAGGCGCCTTGTGGCACTTACCACTGGAATTCATTGTGATAGATATTGCGTATAATGTTGAATGGATTTCCAGCTTTCGCCATTGTGAGAAATTATTTTCTATCTTACTTATTTAACGTTTGACTTCTGTTTTGCTTTTACACCGTCGCAACAGTGAACAAATATTACAAAGAAAACAGAACGCTCACTGTATCTGTATAAAGTTTACTAGTATTTTTTTACTTTTTGTTTAGTATTTCAAGTGAACTAAGGTTCCAGTTGTTCTGAGTACGCCAGTTCCGAAAATCATGATTCCAATAGTTCATTAACTCAGAATAAATGCATAATTTCGATTGAATTAATTTTTTGAGAACAGAACTGCATAACACATTTAGTTACTGCCCACACAAAAGATGTGTGGTAAGAAGTTCTACTACGTAAAAAATAATCCTGCTGATTACACTGATTCTTTCGCTGAACGAAAGAACAAACAAAATACAAGAAGTTGGTCACACTAATTCCCCGGTCAATTGCACGTGCAGCGCCAAAACAAGTAAATTTTGGAGTTTGCTTGGAATTCATTTAATAGCCATGGATAACGCAAAAGTTGAGGTTGAAATGGAGGTTGTGGAGCCAGAGGACGCTGAGAGCGACATGGAGAACGATGATAGCGACAACGACGAGGAGACCAACGCTGATGGCACCACAAAAACAACCAAACAGGTCTACTTACCAGGCAAAACGATAGCAGAAGACGAGGAACTGGTGTGCGATGAGAGCGCCTATGTAATGCTGCACCAAGCATCCACGGGCGCACCCTGTCTGAGTTTCGACATCGTACCCGATGAGCTGGGCAAGGGGCGGGAGAGCTTTCCAATGACGGCTTACATCGTTGCCGGCACTCAGGCGTCGCGGACTCATGTCAACAATCTGATTGTAATGAAGATGAGCAATCTGCACAAGACACAGGACGACGATGGGGAGAATGGCGATGATGATGACGAAGAGCTGGAGGATGACCAGGATGATGTGACCGACAAGAGTGAGCTTAAGAAACCGCAAATGACCTGCGCTCTCATAAAGCATCAGGGATGCGTGAATCGTGTTCGTGCCAGGCGCATGGGTAACAATGTGTTTGCAGCTTCGTGGAGTGAGCTGGGACGCGTGAACATCTGGAATCTTTCACAGCAGCTGCAGGCTGTCGAGGATGCGCAGCTCCTTAAGCAATATGAACAGCAGAGCCTGGGTAGTGATGCACCTGGTTCCCGGCCCGTCTACACGTTCAGTGGACATCAGCAGGAGGGATTCGCAATTGACTGGAGTCCCTGTGCCGAGGGAGTGCTGGCCACGGGTGATTGTCGTCGCGATATACACATCTGGAGTCCGCTCGAGGATGGAACCTGGAAGGTGGATCAGCGCCCGCTGTTGGGTCACACTGCCTCCGTGGAGGATCTGCAATGGAGTCCCAACGAGCGCAGTGTGCTGGCCTCCTGTTCCGTGGACAAGAGCATACGCATCTGGGATTGCCGTGCAGCGCCGCAAAAGGCTTGCATGCTCACATGCGAGAATGCGCACGAGAGCGACATCAATGTGATCTCGTGGAATCACACGGAGCCGTTTATTGCCAGCGGCGGTGATGATGGCTTCCTGCACATCTGGGATTTGCGTCAGTTCAAGACCCAGAAGCCCATTGCCACATTCAAGCATCATACAGATCATATAACGACTGTCGAATGGAATCCCAATGAGGCAACAGTTCTTGCCTCGGGCGGCGATGATGATCAGATCGCATTGTGGGACCTGGCTGTGGAGAAGGATGCCGATCAGGCGCAGGCGCCGGCACAAAATGAGGATGAGCTCAATAAGCTACCGCCGCAGCTGCTCTTCATTCATCAGGGCCAAAAGGAGATCAAGGAGTTGCATTGGCATCCACAGATGCCGGGCGTGCTCCTCTCCACGGCGCACAGCGGCTTCAACATCTTTCGCACGATCAGCGTGTGAAGAGTCGCAGCTATAATCACAATCTATCCGATAACCACATTAGCTCCTAGACAACAACAACAAATATATAAATAAATAGAATTTGACACAAGTGTCTGGCTTATTTTTATTGTGGCTTTTCTTTCAGTGGCGGAGATGGTGAAGCGGGTGTGTCATCGGCATTGTCTTCCTCCTCATCCCTCAGCATCGTGACATTGATTAGATAACGCATGGTGGGACGACCGTGCGGACAGTTCTGTAATAGCAATCAAAGCAAATAGAAAATCTACATGAGAATCAAGTTAAACTATTCGCTATCAGTCCCATAAACGGTTGCCCTTATCTGCATTTCTCTAAAGGGATTACCAAATGAAATATAGCCTTCCATTAGAATATTCAGTAGACATGGACCAGCCAAAACAGAGCGACACATTTGGAACCAACTCATTGACGCTTCTGGAGACACCGGTGATGGCAGTCGATAGCACCAAGCAACGTTTGGTAGGAACAAGCTGTTGCTCCAACTACAAGACTTTTACGAATACCAGATTCTTGCAGGAGCAGCCCAAATGGACTTGGACCCTCAACTTGGCGGTCTTTGGCACAACATTTGGTGCCGCTATCCCAATAGGCTATTGCATGGGAATCGTTAACAGTCCAGCTGTGGTAAGTTGGAGTTCAGCTGGCCAACTGCTTTACTGACACTTAAAATCACAAATTTGATTGGAAACTTTGCTTTTTTCTTTTTCGTATTATTCGAATACAAATAATAATATTTTCTAGTACTTCTAGTTGTGACTCCCTTAAGTTCCCTGGTGTAACTTCCTATTCTACACGCCCTTATTATTCTGTCTGTCCTTTAATCCCTATTAAGTATTCTCTTTCAATCTCTCTCTCTCTCTCTGTTCTCTCTGTTCTCTCTCCAGCACATACGCGCTTGGTGCCAGGAGACGCTCCAGGCCCGGTATGGCATTTTGCTGAGCGAGTCTGCTTTAGAACTGCTTTGGTCCACAGTTGTGTCCATATTTTTGGTGGGCGGTGCAGTGGGTTCGCTGTCGGGCGCCGCCATAGCCAATCGATTCGGACGCCGTACTTCGATTTACATATGTGGCGTGCTACTCATATTGGGCGCCATTTCTTTCTACATCTGTCGACCGCTTGCCTCGGTGGAGCTGCTGCTGCTGGGACGGTTGTTGGTTGGCCTCGCTGCCGGCCTGGTGACGGCCTGCACGCCCTTGTATCACAGTGAGCTGGCTGCACTACAGCAGCGCAGCAAATTGTCGCCGTTCTACCCCTTGGGCTTGACGTTGGGCGTGGTGTTGGCCCAAATCTGTAGCCTTCAATCGGTGCTGGGCAGTGAGCAGCATTGGCACATTGCGCTGGCCTTCTTTGGCATCTTTGTGGTGATCTCTTATGCTCCCTTCAAATGGTATCCCGAGAGTCCCAAATGGCTGTACATTTTAAAGGGACGCAAGGAAGCGGCGGCAAGGCAACTGCAACTCTTGCGCGGCTATACGGCAGACGGCGTGGCGTTGCGTGCCGAACTGGAGGACATAGAGCATGAGGCGAAAGTGCAAAGCACTCCGAGCACCTTAATTCAGGTGCTGCGCAATCCGAAACTGCGCATGCCTTTGATCATTGTCTGCGCGTATTTGGGCGGGCAGCAGCTATCGGGCATAAATGCGGTGGGTTAGATGCAGTTGCTCATGGAAAATATTCATCTTGATTGCGCTTATCTGTTTGCAGATCTTTTACTACTCGGTGTCCATATTTCGCCGGGCGGGACTTAGTGCACAGGCGGCGGAGTTGACCAATCTGAGCGCTGGCTGCACAAATCTGGCCACCGCGCTGCTGGGACCCATGTTGATGGAGAGCTTTAATCGCCGACCTCTGATGCTCTTCTCCACCCTCTTCAGCTGCATTTTCCTCTTTCTGTTTGCCATTTTGCTGCAGTTTATTGTGAGTTGTGTGTGGCTTGGGTTTCAAGGTGTTCCTGTCATTTTTTTGTTAACTTTCAGGATTACTGTAGCTGGTTTGTTATGGGTTGCATTGCCTGCATCTTTTTGTACATTGTTGCCTTCCAAGTTGGTTTAGGACCGCTGCCTTTCTTCATTGGTGCAGGTAGGTTTCACCTTCAGCTGAATGGTTTGCCTATTTACTAATGATGATTCCCCCCTATGTAAATCTTTTTACCTTCCTTCTGCCTCCCCTTGTCTCTGTCATCCTGGACAGAGCTCTTTGAGGTTGCACCACGTTCCGCTGCAATGTCCTTGGGCAGCGTTGTCTATTGGCTGGGCAATCTGACCATTGGCATGGCCTTTCCCAGTTTGCAGAATGCATGGGGTGCTTTGGTGTTTCTGCCGTGCTCGTTGAATTGCCTGCTGCTGTTTGGGCTGACGAAACGCTACTTGCCGGAGACCCGTGGTCGAGATCCATCCGAGGTGGCGCCGTTGGTTGCCAACGGCTTTAAATCAAAACTGCTCAGAGAATGATTAAGTTTCGCTAAGCTGCTGCAAGAGCTCTAATAAATTTCGATGGGATTAGCGATTCAGTTAGATTAAAAAGTCGACAATTAATTGCTTTCAGCTCTTAGTTGATCATGGATAGTGCAACAGAGCTGATGGAAGTGACGGGCGTTTTTCAGCGTCGGCCGCAATGGACCCGTTTACTGATCTGGAGCACATTGGGAAGCACCATTGGCACCGCTGTGCCTGGTGGTTATTGCATGGCCATTATCAATAATCCCGCCGTGGTAAGCTGGCTAAACTCACAGCCACTCTCAAAAGTATTCCAGCTGAGTTATTGGGCTCTCTTGCAGCACATGCGCTCCTGGTGTGAATTGACGTTGCTGCAGAATTATGGGTGGCAGCTGACGCCCGCTGCCCTGGACACACTTTGGGCGTTGATTGTGTCCATCTACTTGATTGGCGGCGTTTTAGGCTCCGCCTGTGCTGGCTGGGCAGCGAATCGATTTGGTCGTCGTGGTTGCCTTCTGCTCAGTTGCTTACTGATGCTGTTGGCGGCTTTTGGATTTCTTTCCTGCCGTCTTCTGCCGTCGGTGGAGGTGCTGCTGCTCTGTCGTCTGGTGGTGGGATTGGGCGCTGGTCTAATAACCACCTGTCTGCCCATGTACCACAGTGAAATTGCAGCATTGTCGCAGCGTGGCACTTTGGCCGTCGGCTGTGCGGTAGGCTTCTCCATTGGCATTGTGGTCGCTCAGATCCTTAGCATGGATGGGCTGTTTGGTGGCGAACAGCATTGGCACATTGCTCTTAGCTTTTATGCGGTCTTCATGGTCATTTGCTTTGCTCCGTTTCGCTGCTATGCTGAGAGTCCCAAGTGGTTGTACATTGTGAAGGAGCAGCGCGAGAAGGCGCTTCGCACGCTTGGCCGTTTGCGTGGCAGCCAGTTCAATTTGCAGCAGGAGATTGGGGTCATGGAACAGGAGGCAGCCAACAAGTGCCGCAGTCGCAGTTTGGCTGAAGTCCTCAAGGATAAGAGAATGCTGCTTCCACTCGTCCTGCTCTGCGCCTATCAGGGTGGCCAGCAGCTGACCGGCTGTTCTTCGGTGAGTTGAAAGACTCCTCCTCATTTCTAATTATTAATTTATTATTTTTGTCCGTCAGATCTTCTACTACTCCGCAGACGTATTCAGAAGCAGCGGTCTCTCTCCAAAAACAGTTGAATGGTTGGTCCTGGCCGTTGGGAATGTCAATTTGGTCATGTCACTGCTGAATCCTTTGCTCATGGCCAATTTTAATAGGCGCACTCTGATGCTGCTCTCCAGCTTCTTGTGTGCGCTGCTCATGTGTGCCTTTGGCTTGCTTGTCAAATATGGCGTAAGTTGCTTGGCATCAAATCTTCAAATTCCCGTCTATATAGCTGTGTACTTCTTGCAGTCAATGATACCCTGGTTAACCTATGGTAACATTGCCAGCATATTTCTTTTTCTTATCGCCTTTCAGCTGGCCCTGGCTGCCATGCCCTCCTTTATAGGCACAGGTATTGTATTGTACTATATTATTTTAATGTCTCTATTCACATTGTCTTTGCATTTCAGAGCTCTTTGAGGTGCCATCGCGCTCGGTGGCCAACTCCTTGGGCAATCAAGTGGGCTGGGGTTGCAATTTCTTGGTGGGCTTTCTGTTTCCCGCAATGCACACATTGCTGGACTTTTGGGTGTTCATTTTATTCTCCTTCTTCAGCTTGCTGCTCTTCTTGCTGACTAAATTCTATATGCCCGAGACGCGGGGACGAGAGGTTTCTGTTGTTGCCGAATTGGTTTCTCGTGGTTTTAGAAGCAAAGTACGTTAAATGTTTAATTCATTTAAGGAATGTATAATTCTTATAATTATTGTCAGGGGCATACTTTTGTAGCACTTATATCACTTTAAGGTGTTTAATATAATAAAAAACTAGAAAGAGCAGCTATTCTAAGCAACCCGAAGATTATATGACCTGCATACAAATAAATCTAATGGCACAGAATAAGCCCGTCGTAATTATAAATATCACATCCAAATATCAATATCTAAGACTTATCTTGTTGGCACAGAACAGGCTTTGATATAATTACTCTCGACTTACCCAGGGCTGCTCAATTTCGCCCATTTGGGTGATTAGTCGGCGCATCGTAGTGCTTCTGTGTAGTGCCTTGCCAATCATGACGGACTTTCGGCAGGCACGTGAGGCGAACATCGCGCGAATGCGCGAGGGACGACAAATTGTGCCCTCGGGCGCATCCTGGAGCATGAAGATGAGCTCATCAATGTCCTCCTTACCAAATTCCCAATTCTTGCTATATGGTTTGCCCAGAAGACGCACCTTTTGCGTAGCGGGTGCTGCGAATGGAGAGCAATATTTACGAAAGGCTATAAAAGTATTTATGCCCATCAGTCATTACCATCCGCATTGATCTCGAATTTAAAGCCATTCTTCTCGAAGACCGGCAAATAATCCTGTAGTATCATCTCATTGACAGCCGTCAGTTGCAGCGTTTGTGGCACCGTCAGACGCTGATGCTCCAACTGCGTGGTGCGCTGCAGTGTCTCAAAATTGTATTTCTCATCGGCTGCATGCTGGTCCACAATGAAGAGATCATCATCCAGCTTGACTATGATGAAACCCAAATTGAATTGTCCAATAATTTGCATGCGCTCGAAATCTGCCTTCGTAATTTCCTTTTGCAGTTCCGCTTCGGCATTTTGATTTTGATTCGGATTGATTTCGCTCTTGAATCGCAAACGCTGCAGCTTGTTGCGGCTCTTGCGCTGCTCACGTTGCTGCTCTTGCGCCTGCAAGCTGGCCGCGATCTCCTCGAGTGTGGTTCGCAGCTCACCGCTGGCAATGTTTGGTGGTGCGTCTTCTGAATCACTGTTGCCATCAAACTCAATGCGCGTGGGCATTTCAATTTCATCATCGCTGTATTCAGTGGTTGTTTGTGGTAAGGCTGATGCATGATCTTGGTCGGATTCAATTAAAGCGGTCTCTGACTTGACCTTAATTGGAGTAACCTTCGACTTGGCTTTAACTGGAGTAACCTCCGGCTTTAACTCTACGATGCATTGTCTTGTTTTCAGAGGCGTCAGCGTTTTGCAATCAATGCGTGTAACTTTTGTTGGCTGCAGCAGTTCATCATAGGCTTCAAAATAATAATAAATAATTAAAAACATTAACCAGCTAATTGCCGCAACACTTACCCAGTGACTCCTGCTTGAGCTGTTTCAATCTCACAAAACTGCTATTGGGGCTGATGCTCGGTGGCTCCAGATTTGCCGCCGCTTCTTCCTCCGTTTCCCAGTCGCCTTTATAGCTGCATTCTTTGGGCGACCCTTGTGTTAGAAAATCCTGTATCTTTTGCAGCTTCAGGGCACGTGCGTTGATCTCTTCAGTTTCGTCACAACGTCGCTTGGCAGTCGTAGGCGGTGCCACTCCCTTTGCGTCGCCTGTACGCCGCCACTGCGTCAACACATCCATGAAACGCTGCGACGAGCTAATGGGCACATCAGCCTCACTTTCCAGCTCAGCAGCTTCGTTTTCATTGGTTTCTTCGCTTTTGGACTTGAGCTCCAACATGCTGGCTATGGAAATGTTTTGTATTTGAAATGTGGAGGGCAGGTTGCCAAAAGTGTCCAGCAGTGACTTTTTCAGAGCCAACAACAAGATCTTCTCATTGTTGAGCAGTAGTTGACGCTTATCGGGCGTCAGATTCACATCCACCTCGTCGCGTGCCGTCACAATGTTGAGATAAATAAATGGCTGCTGCTGCACATTATATCGATGGTAGACATCGTTCATTGACTTGGCGATCTGCGAAAGGATAGAAAGACAGCAATGAATAGTTTATATTCTGCTGTTGCTTCATTTGCCACTAACATTTTTTGGTTCACATGGACGCGCATTGACAAAGAAGAACTGACGATCTCTGGCGGATCTGCCTGCGCCGTGACGACAGCTCGATATGTAGCCCTCCAGCTGAAAGTCAGCTTGATTCAGTCGCTGCACATCCTCGGCGCTGAACTGTGTGCATGTGGTTTCAGCCACATCGCTTGTGGACTGCAGCTCTGCCCGCAAACACTCCTCACTGAGTTCACCAGCCTCAAACGGCGACTTAAGTGGCACCAAATCGGCCACTTGTCTTGCCCCAAACACCGCCGATATGTTGGCCAGCACATCCGCAGCACCGTGCGTCTGCAGCACCACCGATTTGACGCCCTTCGGCGTGTGATTACTGCAGATGATACGCACGCTTGTGGTAACCAGACAATAGGCCTGCAGTATCTGGCACATCTTTGTGAATTCCTTTTTGATATTACGCGTAAAGTCGCGTCGTCTCACGGGTAGCGTGGCAAACAGATTACTTAGCGTTACGGTAGTTCCCACGCCGCGAGCGCATGGCGAACGTTTCTTGATTTTGCCCTCATGATCGAGCTCGATTTTTAAAGCTGCAAAACGCAATAAAGTTTTGTTGTTGTTGCAGGTGGTGACATAAAAATAGACAAGGACTTACCGACATCTGTGGACTTGTGACGCGTCTGGATGGTCATGTCGGAGAGGGCACAGAGCGAGCTGAGCGCTTCGCCACGAAATCCAAATGTCTCCACGCCCAGCAGGTCGACAAATTCCCGTATTTTAGATGTGTGATATTTGGCCGCTGTAGAAACAGTTACAGAATAGAGATCATAATCAATTACGACTCCTGGTCAACATACTCATCCCCTCCAGATTTGCTTCCTCGACGCCGCTGCCATTGTCACAGACCTCGACACCTTGCAGTCCCTGATCCCTGAGCTTAACCTCAATAAGTGTGGCTCCCGCGTCTATAGAATTTTCCACCAGCTCCTTAACAGCGACTGCCAAACTGAGCACCACCTAAATACAAAATAAAAGCCAATTAAATTTTTACAACACAATTTTGTTTTGATTTTCTTGCTTGCCTGTCCCGAGCAGATCTTGTGCACAGTGTCCTTGGCAATGGCCTTGATTTGACCTGAAGCTGAACTTGTGGGAGTTGGCACTGATGCATCTTCCTCAATTTCACTCATGATTAGCGTATTTCCTAGGACTAATCCATAAAATAACACAGCAAATACGAAACCCGCGCATTTGTCTGATAAGTGTTGCCCTACAAAAAAAAGCAGCAGTGTTGCCCTAGCACCATAAACAAAAATTACTAAAAGTAATTTTGGCGGGATTTTGAAACAGAAATATGCAACACTTTTATTTTACTTTTTCCAAACATTTATTTATTGAACGTAATACAACATGAAAAATGTCTTAATAATAATAAAGTGTGTCAGCTAATAATTGATGAATCGTAAATAGTTGGTGGTTCACAAAATAATTGAATAATAATATGTAGACATAAAAGTTGTGTGATGAAATGTTTTTTGGCATATGTATGTATATAAATTGTGTCAAATATTAAATAATTATGTCAATATAATGATGTATAATGTAACAATGTAATTTCCTAGCATAATTGGAGCCTAGGTAAGTGTTTGCTTAAACATACATAAATGTAGCTGGATATAGTCCACAGGGTCTAGGATTCGCATTGCTTTTGCTGTAATCTCAATCTGCATTTATTTGCTCTTCTCATTCGCAATTACTTCCAGTTTTTCAATAATCTTGTTCATATCCATATCCTTGGCGATCTTTACATACATTGTCTTTCGAACCTCATGGAATGATGCCCACGATGGCAGCTCCTTTGCAAGCAATCTCAGATGTGCCTCAATCTCCTGCGGCGTTAGATTGGCACGGAAACTATTCTGGATCTTCTTGATGATGATCTCCAGAGTTAAGACGCTCTTTCGCTCCGTCACATAAACGTTGCGCAGATGTCGCGCCAATTCCGGCAGGCGTGTATATTTGGTTGCCTCCTGATCCTGTGACGGCCGTCGCGTCATTGCATCCAATGCCTTGGCCGCCTGCTTGGCGCGAATTTTCTCAATTAATGCCTTGGGCAGACCCTTGAGCAGATTGCATGTGGCATCGTCCCTTGCTGCTGGCGTGCACTGCTTAACCGTAGGTGGAGCCGTGGATGTTTCTGTCAGCAATTTGATGTTCGCATTGGTTTGTATTGCAGTTGTGTTCGTGGTTGTTGCTGTTGTTGTGCCGCTTAGTGTTTCCTTTGGATGATTATTATTGTCATTGGCTTTGAGTCTGTCCGCCTCCAGTTTGGCCTCATAGCGTTCCATTGTCCGCTCCATGGGAGTGGCGCAGTTGAATAGATTTCGAGCCGTCGACAGTATGTCTTTGGCCGACGAATATTTCTCCACATTTGGTGGATGCGGCAGCATTGCTAGCTCCACATCTCGGCAGCTTTCAAGATCGAACTGTGGATGCCAGCGCGTTAGCGTCTTGTCAATGATAATGGGTGGATCCAGGGAACGTACGAACTTCTCATGCTCCTCCATTACACGCTGCAACAGGAGCTTTTGAAATTTTTGCATGCGTGCCGTCATTACGTGTGGATTCATGGACGTCGACTGTGCCGACGCGAGCACATCGTCTTCATTGATTTTATTGAGGCGATGCTGTTCCGGCAGCTGTTCCACATTGGGACTGATGACCAGCTGATGGTAATCAGCCTTCGACACCGAACCATAGTTGCGCATCTTCATCTGCGAAAAGATAAAGGCATCCGGATAGAGGTGCTTGATCTGAGACAAATGTGTTTCCGTAAAGTTCTTCCGCAGCATACGCTGTACGGCCGGCTTCAGCTTCTTGAACGTGATGCATTCCTTGCGATTGTGGAACATGGCCACCACCGAGTCCAGACCCTTGAAAATCTCCAGCAAATTCCGATATTTGTACGGCAACGGCAACTGACCCGCTTTGCTCGTCTCGGCCAGGCTGGCAAAGCGCTTATATGCTGGCAGCTCCAGCAGCTTGACGGGCGAACCATTCTGGGCTGGGCTAAACAACAGTCGCTTGGAGACGTCTGTGTGACGCGGCGACATCAACTCATTTTTGTCCGGTGTGGGTGGCTGCAGTTTTGTGGGTGTCTTGAATGTCTTCAATGGGCTGCAGAATTTATGGCATGAATACAATTAATTAGTTAACAAATAATAATAATAATAAAACAGAGTTCAACTTCAACTTATTTAAGATTGAAATGCAAGATGTGACAAGCTAAAAAAAAGTGTGATAGAAATCAATTTGGCGAACTTCATTCGCTATAGGGAAGTTTGACTGTACTTATACATTTTGAGACACACTCTCATGTTAAATAATTTGCTAACAAAAAAGTTAAAGCTTCAAAGCTTTGTCAAAAATATATACATGTGATGCATACATGTCTGATACGAAGAAAGCTAAATGATGCAATATGATAAAAATAAAAAAACTGCAAGAATCATAATCATAATCTGTACTACCTATTAAAGTACTTCCATACGACACTTTACTAATGATTCTACCCCATTTTCTCTTAAGTACTTTCATTTTGAAGAAAACCTGTACTTTATCTTATAATATTCAAGTTTCGAGTCTTTACAACCACGAAAAGTACCAGACGCAAACCCAAAATCCTATTAGAAAATTACAAAAACGCTGATGCAGTTAGACTCGGGATACTAACAAATAACAATCCACCCCGAGCATAACAACAAAAAACCGTTACATTTGGTCAGCTACCTGAGTGCCTGCTGAGAGTCAAAAACATTCCCATGCAGGCGATCAGATAAACAACCCCCGAGTAATAATGGTAAGGTCAGGCAAGAATTGAACGTTTGCTTAGCGAAGGGTAAACATAGCGCTGCATTCGTTGAAATACAGATACACACACACATATATACACGTGTATGTATGCTGTAAGCAACTGCAGCATAAATTCAAGTACATATGCATATGGAGCGTTTAATGTTTCATAGATCACAAACGTCACGAAACAACAACAACAAGAGTAGCAAGCTTGGCCAAAGAAATGCAATTTCAGCAATTGGTCGCTTAAATAACAGCAGACGAGCAGATTGCGCTTAAGCCAAGCCATATGCCCAAGACCAAAGCGTACAATAAAAACACCATGCCCCCCGTTCGGCGACCTCGATAGCAGTTTTGTTAAAAAACGACTATGGTTTTTGGTAATGATGTTACCCGGTTTTTTGTTGTTGATTTGTTTACGTTCGTTTCTAGGCCAAAAGCGCGCTCGAGAATTTATTATTGTGGCAGGCGCGTATTCTCACCTAGTCAGCACCTCCAGCTCGATCGTATCGAACTCCTTGAGCTGCACACTCCTCGCCGCCGCCGCCGCCTTCGAGGGCGATGGGCCCGCCTCGCGAAGGCGACGATTGCGCTCCTCCTGCGCTTTGCGCTGCTGTTCCAGTTGCGCTTTGCGCGCTAGCACCGCCTTCAGCTCCTGCATTTTGGCGCTGCGTGAGATCTTTGTCTTCACCTCATCGAAGGTGAGGCCCCGTTTGGCCAGATCGATGTGCTTGATGGGCGATGCATCCTTGATGATCTGTTTGGTGGGTGTGCTCATTCCACTCTGCATATTGTCCGTCACCAACTTGGGCGTATGCTCATTGTGGATCTGTGCGTCGGTGGACGCATTGCAGGCTGGTTGTTTCCGAGGCGAAAGGTTACCTTTGCGTATGAACTGCACGAGTTTGGCCTGCTTGATGTTTGTCTCTATTTTGCTTGGCTTCCGCTTTGTTGTCTCTTGAGACGCTGCCGTTGGCTGTATACCAATAAGTTTGACAGTGCGCCCGGATCGTGTCCGTATGCCAGGCTTAAGTGCATCCATGTCCACATCCTGATCTGTGGATGCGCCTGGCAGCGCTATATTTTTCGGGGCAGCAACCTCGATGGGTTCTGCAAGCCGCTGCAAAAGAGAAAAAAAAACAAGAAAATTGATTTCTGTCTCAAAATGGCCGCAGGACGCAGTATGCCACACACACGCACACACATACACAGACAGGAGACACACATAGTTTAAAGAATATCTGCAATAGTTCTGGAATTTCAGTTCATTCCTATATTATACACTTGGTGCACGTTTTTTGATAAACACCCACACACGCACACAGACTTACCCTGGTCTTAATTGTGGTCGCATCTTCCACAGCGGCGCGTTTGCGATTGCTAAAAAATGCAGCTACCGATGGCTGTGCCATGATTGCAATTTGAATATGTTTGTAAGTATTTGACGCTATATGCTTGTCGGTTTTGTATTGCTTGGACAATTTCACTCTTGGCACGTCTGGCTTATGGGTTTTGGTGGTATCTTTATTCTTATACGTCTTGACACTGCCACTGCTCGAATTACAACTGGGCCACGATGATGCAGTTTCCCTCCAAATGTTCAACGACGCGCCAACTTATTTTCCCGCCATTTCAATGGCGCGTGTGTTGCAAAACGCCGTTGCACAGCTGTTTGTTCATAATTTATTGTTTTACATCACTGTTGGAGACGCTGGCATTTTGCGTAGCAGATTTTTGCAATAGTAAAAAAACAACAACGATAACAATTCTAGCACATGTCTTTGCATCGCTATCAAATTAGGAACAATTAATAAGTGTATAAGATACAATTACACTTAGATTCTTGCTGTTTGCATAAATCAGCTGTTTTGACACGATCAAAGACAACTTCTCTCTTTCGCGATGTTTCGATAGGAAATATGACAAGGTTCAGCCATTACATCGCTACATATCGCCATTTAAACTATCGATAGTTGTTATTGTGAATTCAGGTTTCACACACGTTTCTGTCATATTATAATAATAGTTGTTACCTTGTTGACATTTA